>OX235268.1:31441461-32708961 GCA_944472135.2 Trichobilharzia regenti
ATAGATAGATAGATAGATAGATAGATAGATAGATAGATAGATAGATAGATAGATAGATAGATAGATAGATAGATAGATAGATAGATAGATAGATAGATAGATAGATAGATAGATAGATAGATAGATAGATAGATAGATAGATAGATAGATAGATAGATAGATAGATAGATAGATAGATAGATAGACAGATAGACAGATAGATAGATAGATAGATAGATAGATAGATAGATAGATAGATAGATAGATAGATAGATAGATAGATAGATAGATAGATAGATAGATAGATAGATAGATAGATAGATAGGTAGATAGATAGATAGATAGATAGATAGATAGATAGATAGATAGATAGATAGATAGATAGATAGATAGATAGACAGATAGATAGATAGATAGATAGATAGATAGATAGATAGATAGATAGATAGATAGATAGATAGATAGATAGATAGATAGATAGATAGATAGATAGATAGATAGATAGATAGATAGATAGATAGATAGATAGATAGATAGATAGATAGATAGATAGATAGATAGATAGATAGATAGATAGATAGATAGATAGATAGATAGATAGATAGATAGATAGATAGATAGATAGATAGATAGATAGATAGATAGATAGATAGATAGATAGATAGATAGATAGATAGATAGATAGATAGATAGATAGATAGATAGATAGATAGACAGATAGATAGATAGATAGATAGATAGATAGATAGATAGATAGATAGATAGATAGATAGATAGATAGATAGATAGATAGATAGATAGATAGATAAAAAACAAAAATTAAGCAAATATCTATTTTTGGTAACTTCTTATCATGTTTTACAATCACATAATTAGATTAGCAATCATAGATTTTTGGTACCATTGTGGTTAATAGAATTATAGTCCATGTGTATATGAATTAATGGATAACAATCAACGTGAGCATATTCATAATAATAATAGTGATATAGGCATTTATATAATCTTCATATAGTCAGCCATTGTGGACGTGCAACTAGGATGTGTTTGTTTGTAGGGGTAGAGGAAAATGCTAACTAATCTCTCACATGGTGGTTATATAATGGAACATTTAAATTGTGGAACCAAGATTAAAATATGCTATTAGGACAGACTGTGATAATCTGTTCTGAGGTTAATTGAGCATTTTGCGTTAATGGATTTTATTAGACTGTGATCATCACGTCCTTGTTGACATGTCCGTCCCTATACTACAGATATTTTGACGACGACTAAGAAATTTATTTTGGTGGATAGACACTAGCATTGGAGACCTGAGATACATATTTACTCCTCGTCTTAACCTATCGTACGGATGTACTTATATGTGTAGTGAGTGACGTTCGTCCAACCCCGTTGTCCACTAGGCCACAGAAACTACAAAAGATAAAATAGTCAGTATGAACGATGATCGAATTGTCTTCAGTAAACATTACTGTGTAACACTGTGAGAACCAAGACAGGAAATTTAGAAACACAAGTATATAGGAAATCAACGCACACAGATCAAATACTCAACTATACTAGCATTACATGGAGGATTTAATCATGAGCTGACATCAGTTAGGGAACCACTGGAAAACCTGGGAGTACTGGACAGCCGTTTCGTCCTAGTTTGGGACTCCTCAGCAGTACGCACCCACCGGGATTCGAACCCAGGACCTTCTGGTTACAAGGCGAGCTCGTAGACCATTGAGCCACTGGGACCCGATCCAATGGTCCTTGAATTCTAACTTCTGCCAGTACTCCCAGGTTTTCCAGTGGTTCCCTAACTGATGTCAGCTCATGATTAAATCCTCCATGCAATCAAACAAAATCCCTACAAAAACCAATACTTGAAAATATACTAGCATTAATCCAATCACTCACTCACAAGAGAAACTGTGTGCAGACATTGTTTAAAAGAGAGTTCAAACACATTGTATCAATACTCCGGTGTTGAAAAGAATGGAAGAAAAATACCT
This sequence comes from Trichobilharzia regenti, assembly GCA_944472135.2. Taxonomy (NCBI): domain Eukaryota; kingdom Metazoa; phylum Platyhelminthes; class Trematoda; order Strigeidida; family Schistosomatidae; genus Trichobilharzia; species Trichobilharzia regenti. Next base: position 31,443,444 of record OX235268.1, read on the forward strand.
ACAAACGGTCTTCAAAAAGAATTGCATATATGAACTGTAACACATATTACATCGGTCAGTTAATTGGGCGTCACCTCCGAATCAGAATCGGGGAACACAAATAAGCCGTGAAAAGACACGATATATATTAATGTTTCATATCGATGCACATAGACAATTATGGACACCAGTTTGATAATGTCGAAATTTTAGACAAAGGAAACACCACTGAAAGTGCAATCAGGGAATTCTTAGAAGCCTGGTACTCAAACGAGTATGCAATTGACAAACACATTAATATAGACCAAATATACCACAAACTAATAAGAAGTAAATCAGGTGACGAGAAATTTTAAAATCCAAGTAAATACAAAATGGTCAATACATATGAAAAGATGGTTACTGTGAGACGCAATTATATCACTCATGAAAAAATTTAAATCGTTTTACTTTATGCTAAATATTGCGCTGAAGGGTGATGTTGTTCAGAAGGACGGTGAAAGCTCTGCAACTAAATCAACCAGCTCAGAGAACACTATTAATTACTGTGAGACGTTATCAAAATAAATTTTACCCACACTAGAATTTTACTCCATCACAGTGCACAAGTTCCATACTTATATCAATGTTATCCAAGGCAGCATAGTTTCAATTACAGAAACTCAGTACGCATGAAGATGTCAAAACTAGAATAGAAAAGACAAAGCTGACAAAGCTGAAATCAGTTTGTTGACCCTATGTTCTGAAAATAAAGAATAAAATTCGGCTTTTTATTACTAATATTAGTTCACTCCTCTTAATTGCATCAAAAACTTGACGGACAAATGGGGAGTTATGCGTTTGGCACTGACGTAATAGAAAGCATTCCAAGCAGGTTGCATACATTTAATAAAAGATGTAATCTTTGGCTTGTTAATAAAGATTAGATGGTCAGAAACAGTTAGCAAAAACAACTCTAGGAACGAACCAGTGAAGAGGAGATCGCTGAGGATGACGTTGTCTGCCAGGCTGTCTAGTGGAAACCGAATGAGAAAAGATGACCTGAGGCTCAATTCGTTGATGACATGGAGGAAACCGCGGGAGTAGGGGGAGTAGGAGACAAGAGCGTATGTTTAGACGTCTGGTCATCAAATGAAGATGACAACAGAGAACAGGAAAAAATTGACCTGTGCTTTTGAGGCCCTATATTCTTCTTGCAACCCATGGGAATAATATTAATAACTATTACTCGATAGAGGCATGAATCAGAAAAAAGTCAATTCATGTTACATATATTTCAGACACTAGTCTTATGAGAGCTGTTCGAAGTGACTGTGATGTCAGAGTCAAGAAGATCAACATGAAAGCTTGTGAGTAGTCTTGTAGCTAATCGAAAGTGATGAAAGACAGTCGAGTACATCTGGGGATGGCGAAAAACCACACAAAGTGTTATTAGTGGTTTTTACACACACATATTTCTTTATTTTTAACACACACACAGCAATATCAGAGTTATTTACAAAAAGAAGTTTAGCTTTTGACAAAGAAATGAACTTTGATGTGTTTGTTCTTTTTTAAACAAGCAAAATAACCTTGAAAGAATGGATATGTCCCTTTATGCTTCTTTTTGGGGGAGGGGACGATGCTATACAGGTTATCTTCTTTTCTTACCGCATTGTAGTGTTTTCTTCAGCTCTCTACGAAATCTTGTCCCGACAGCACAATATAAATAAAAATTTATAGCATGATTTGTATACATTAATACTTCAGCAATACAATCAAATAATTCCAACAGTGCTATATCCTCGGGATCTTGTCCAATATTCCATGCAACTAATAATTTGACTAGAACAACTGGTGCCGTCGTTAGCAGGAATACACCGGAGATTAACATCAGCAGTAGAGTTAATTGACGCATCTCACTAGAGAAGATTGTATGTGGACGTCTAACAATGCTATTTGTTTTATATTCAACGCCTTTAACACCAGCATACGGTTGTAGCTGCATACTCACGCAGGGATGTTTACATTTGCATAGATTAGCGCTGTATAAACTCATATTACTCTTACTTTTATGACTACCATGATTCATATTATTCAAGGAGATAACACTAGAGGCATGGGATGATGAACCGGCTATCTGTGGTGGTGGAGTATACCGATCACTGGCGTAGGATTGGGAACCACAATACAACGTTTGTGGTTGATGTATCTGTGCATCTGTACATCGATTCAGTTTCATAGAAAAATTACCAAATTTTTTGTTCCAATGATTATGAACACTATGATTATTATGATTATTATTATTACTATGTTTTATGCAGTGATGATAATATTTTGTATTCGGTACTCGATAGATCATACTAGCTCGACGTTTCGTCGCCCAACGAATATTAATCAGAATAAGGATATTTGAGATAACAATAATGATAAAGGGCAGATAACTATACAACGCGGCATCAATCCATGTCCAAATACTTCGAAAGCCATTCTCTTTGTAGACAAGGTGAAAATCACACACTCGTGAATCTGAAATAGTCATATTATCATATGTTTGTTGTTGTTGTTGATAGTATGGTAACGTTGAATTACCAACAATCTGACCCAGGAAATAACCACTGTCTGTCAATCTAGACGACGACGAATACACTGGAGTATTTTGTTCTGCGCTGCCGAAACCACTGCCGCTGCCGCCACTTCCATCCTCTTCATCTTCATTCCCGTCTCTTGTGACAAGATCAACGGTTAGAAAAAAGTGTCCACTTACAGTTGATGCTAGAATGCATAATATCATTATTGAGGTACACGAACACTTGACACGTTTATTATGAATTGAACTGATCGGTGACATCACGACTAGAGCCCGTTCCACAGTAATTAATACAATAATCCAAACAGAAATAAAACTTGTAGTGACACCAATAAATTGCATGGATTTACACAACAGCCAATGTTCATCTTCTAGCCGATAGGAGAGTAGTCGATCTAACCATCGAGTTAGCAGGCCAGTACACAGTACTCCTTCATCCATAATAGCTAAAAATATTAGATAGATATGCGATGAGGGATAGAGACTTTTACGTTTATAAAATACTAGAAATGATAGAATATTTCCAACAGTTCCGATTAAAAATAATAATGGTAATATATACTTCCAAATAATATCTATTGTATGACATCGAAATGAAATCTGGAAAGGGATACCATCGGTGAAATAATATCGATAGATTGAATTGTACTGGAAGGGTAAGAAGTGAATATTAGTAAAATTACTGGTATTTTTCAGATTTGTCGGATAATCGTTATCCGATGGGGCAAATATCGTCGTCGTATCTGTATTTATATCTGGATAACTTGAATTTGGAATGAATTTCTCCGTGTACTTCCATAAAGATTTATCTGGTGAGGTAAACGTTAAAGGTGTTGTTTGTATGTTCAGTTGTTTTATATAACCACAAACAAAATGTGAACCAGATGAGGTCATGGTGTTTGTTAAGTTTTACAAAAATGATGGGCAGAAGAAATAATGCAGAGTTCTTGAGGTATTTTCCGTTGTTGGTTGTCAATTGCATCGAATAGGATGGATGATTAGGAGCAATTTTATTTATTTATGAAGCCCTACTAATCAGCCAATCAGAATAAAAATTGTCATAACGTGTTCTGATTGGTCAGACTGATACTTCAAAATAATGAAATATACATATTGGATCAAAGGAATTGATAAATAGACGGTTGTAGGGAAGAAAATTCTCCTGTCAGCGAAGTCATCATCTAGGCTGTACATTCGTGTATTTATAAAAAATGGGTGGGGAAATTCCAGAATAATTTCCGGTCAAATATCAAATCTTTAAATATTCCCATTTATAATATTAGAACAAGACATATAAGCGAACAATATTGTTTTCAATTAGATCTTCTTCAGGCTTTACTCTAATTTACATAGACTTATATATATAAAATTTTAACCAATGACGGTGATTTAGTGGATCAAATAATAATAGTAATCATAATAATAATAATCATAATAATAATAATAGTAATAATATTGTGGTAAATGTTTTGAACGAAGTTAATAGCGATGATTATAATAATAACAAAATATTGTTAATAAGGCTTATATAGGTGATAAGAATAACAAAGTTAGTATATGCATATATGTAGACAATTCAATAAATAAATAAATTAGGTCAAATCAAATGGAACGATAATCAGAGTTTAAATAAATATCATAAAAGTACGAAGGAGAGGGATGATAAGAAAGGGTGGGAGGGTTTTGAATAGAATTCACCTAGGCCAAGGGAGAGACAAAGGTAGAACAAATTTCTTTTGTATACAAAGACTAGGATTGTTCTCTCGAATTCCCATAGCTTCGGCTAAGTGTAAAAGACGGGTTCTGATTCCGTTCGAAAGACTTGATGGAATGCGGTAAATAACTTTGAAAGCACTATTTTTGTCCACTTGGTGACCACTATCAATCAAATGAGCCAAAATAGAACTTCGTATGGACTTTATTTGACCTTTTCCGAACCATGAAGGAAGATGCTCTTTAATGCGTTTGTTAAGCTGTCTAGTTGTTCGGCCTATATAGCTTTCTCCACAGGAGCAACTAAATTTATAGATACACATGGAAGTGGCACAACCAGGTAACTTATCTTTCACTTGAGCAATCAAAATTGGCCGGCTGGAAAATGACAAACAGAGGGTGGCGGCAGTATAAGTCCGTTTTATCGCTCTCGATAATCTCTGATGTAAGACTTCACTAGCCACGTCCCCATTAAATTGCAGTTTGATGAACAGTTGTTTCTTTTTAACTGTTATCGGTTTCTCTTTATTGTACTTAGCATTCATGTGTCTCCTGACAAATCTACTAGGATAACCCATTTGGACTAACGTATTTTGGATGTATCCTAGCTCATTCTCTAGAGAGTCATCTGTACAGATGCGTCTTGCTCTATTCGTCAGGCATCTGACCAAATTGATTTTGTAACGGATTGGTACATAACTGAGGAAATGTGTATATTGTCCTACAGATGTAGGTTTTCTATAGACATCTCTCTTTAGTGAACCATCCTCTCTTCTGCTCAATTGGACGTCAAGAAAATGTAGTCCACCATCATATTCTTCTTCACAAGTGAAGATAAGCGATGGATGTGCATCGTTAAACATTTTTAACATTTCATTCTTGTCAGCTTTCACATCAAGAATAATATCAAATTAATAAAAATTACAATTAGGAATTAAAATGCCATAATAAACAGGGGGAGGGACGGATAAAACTCAAACAAAGTGGCATCACAATTACTGAGAAGTTTGACGTATAGTGTAATTAAGTGTTAGAAATGTAGAAATAATGGAAATAGACAGGGAGGTTGGATAAAAAATCTAGTAAGGCCATAACCAGTGTGAAAATTAACTGTTTATGCAGTTAGGGATTAAATGTGTAGAAATAATAAAATGACAAAATAGACAGGAAGTTCGGACATGAAAATATGGTAGTGTTAATTGAGGATTAATAAAAACCAAAAAATGACATGAACAAAGAGAAAATTTAGATAAGAAAGAAGAATTACGTGTTTATGATGGCCATGGCAGGGACAAGGGCTGAACGTATTTCTTTTAGGTACATACAGTGGGTTCGAGCTTTTGGATAGCTAGGGCGTCGGCTATCCCAAATGTCTTGATTTTACTCCCTTTAATCTGTTTGATAGAATCTTGTTTTCTCCTTTTACTAGTCAGGCCAAGCGCGTTTTTCAATTTTGCACATGGTACGGCTGATGTACTCAGCTGCGCAGGAGCAAGTAAACTGGTATATTCACGTTGAAGTAGCGCAATGTGACAGCTTGTCTTCCGCGTTCTGGCTGAACAGTTTCTCGCAGGAAAACGTCAGTCATGGTTTCGCGTGGAAGTAGGTTTTCCTTAGAGATTTCCAGAGGCATTTACTAAGGATTTTTGATTCAATAACACCTTTGAATTCTAGATTGAGCCGAAGTATCTTCTTCAGGACGGTTTAGACTTGTTTGAAAGTCTTCTATGATTTGGTTTTTATCCAAGCATCCTGTCTAATTTTATTATTTCTACATTTCTAACCCATAATTGGACAAAAGTCAATCTTCTCAGTAATTATGATGCTACTTTGTTTGAGATTCATCCGTCCACGCTCCCTCCTCACTTTATTATAAGACATTTTAATTCCTAATTGTAATTTTATTGATTTGACCCTTGATCGGAAATTATTCTGGAACTTTTCCAACCATTTGTTATAATTACACGAATGTACAGCCTAGCTGATGACTTCCACTAAAAGAAAATTTACTTCAAAATTAGTTGATAATTTAAATGGTGATGAAGATTGTTTCTTGCTAATGCGGAGAACACCAGAATCATGGCATTTTATTTCACTGTGAAACTGCAAGATAGGGAAAGGATTCGGCTATTTTACTAATGTAGAGTTGCGATTTTGACGGAGTATATTCGTAGAAAAATATTATCAGTTTGTATCCTACAGTCGTTGGTGGCTGACATCACGATTCGAATGAAAGTTTAATTTTCCTTAAATCATATAAACTTCTTCAACTCGTTGTTTCTAATTCGGGCGACACTCGAGTGGTGTCACTCCGTGGCTTCTTCGAAATTTATCCGCTTCATCTCAACTTCCTTCCGTTTATTTATAGGCACAACGTTTTCTTTCTTTCTTTATCTTTTCTCTTTTTTCTGTTATGTGATGTTTTGTTTCTCTCTTCCTTACAAACTCTACTTAAAACATTCTACTTCGTTCTTTCACACTCTGTATACCTCGACCTTTTGTTACCGGTTACGTTAGTTAAGATGCTAGTATCTACTCTTCTAACACCTTCAAACATTCTGTTTAACTTTGGCTTTGCTACCGACATTCTAATATTTTGTTGTCATAACTAACTGAGATTACCCAAAATCTATGTAGAATTTTATTTGTTGTTAATGTACTGACTGGATACAATACTGTAACAAAATGCTGAGAATTCCATTCTGTATCACAAGTATTAGTTGGAATAAAGCATATTATTACTAGCGGGCAATAGCTTCCTGTTTTAGTCGTTGCTAGGGATCTTCGTTTGCTTATATCTGTGTCGACCGAAATTTGCAATTGATAAATGTCTAAATCCTGATGTGTTCGCCAAAGTCTCTGAATTGTACAGAAGCACTTACCTTATATTAGTGTTGAAAATTCAGGCTTTGTTCCTAACTATGATTACAGCTGATTTCTGCACTCATTTCAGGTTAATTAAAGTCTTTCTCGCATCTCCAATCTCATCTGTCCCAACCACATCTTGTTGAAAGGATGATGCATAGATAAGTAAAACTGGTGATGTTTTTTTTTTCAGTTTCCGCCGTTGATGGTAACTGATGCTTACTGCTGTTTTTAGTTAGTTGTCTGCATCACCTCTGTCTTCTCTGTTTTCACTTGAAGTCCTGTTTTCCCTGCCTTAATCCTCTATCAACTCATTAGTTTTCGCCTGGTGACGTTCACGTTTGTGCTGCAATACACATATGCTCTACACGAAGTAGAAAAATATCTGTGATCAACATACACAAACAGACATTAGTGCAACTATTTAAAATCAATTAATTGTAGTAGTCACGATGTTATAATACACTGATATTCAATTTGTGCATTATTACAGCCTCATATAAGAGAAAAGTGGATTCGTATACCCTTTTAAATTTCAGGTAGTTGACAGCTAGATTATATGGTTTGAGGAATTCATCATGAGCTGACATCAGTTGGAGAACTATCGGTAAACTTAGGAGTATTGGATAGCTGTTTCGTCCCAGTTTTGGTCTCCTCACAGTACGCATCCACAGGGGTTCAAACACAGTTGCTTATTGGTCTACGAACTTGCTTTGTGACTAGAAGGTCCTGAGTTTGAGCCCGGTGAGTGTTTACTGATGAAAAGTCCTAAACTAGGATGAAACAGCTGTCCAGTACTCCCTGGTGTTTTCCAATAGTTATCCAACTGATATCAATTCACGATGATTCGCTCCAACCAATCAAATACAATCCCTACGAAACCATTCCTTGAAAGCTAGATTGTTTTATTCACCGTTTTGTAATTGAATTATTATTTCAATAATTTAATAAATTTGCATTGTAAAATTAAGAGCACAATATTCAGCCAAAAGATTCTTTCCAACGAATTTATTATCAAGCTGAACAATCGCGTATATATGAGTTTTTTATAAGAAATTATATCCGGTGAGGGAATTAGGTCAAAGATGTGAATACATGAAATAATAATAGTATGAAATGAAATTAAAATATCTGTGATTGTAATCATAGTTTAATGTCAAGTGGTAAAATAATTAATGTCATATATAGAATAATACATAAGGTGTATAGATTTTGGAAAGAGGTATATAATTATAAGATTAGTAGACGAATATAAAATGTTACATAACACGGTGTGAAATTTGATATGATAGAATTCAATATTGTAAAGTATTTTTCGATTAACAATGAAAATTGAGACAAGTGAAAATAATTAAATGAGAACATGATTCACGAACTTGGAATTCAAAGGTGATTCAGCTTCATATATACTCAAAAATCATCCCATTAAATGGGTCGGTAGTACATTCTATGAGACAAAATTACACATAACATTCAACAGCCACAAGCTGTTATTCATCTCTGTAAAAGATAAGCTCCCCCACCTGACCGCCGGCATGAGAATCTATCAGTTCTGCTGTTTTTCTAGAGCAAGCTTCAGTTGTCGTAACCAGACTTCGTTTTTTGCACGGATACAGGGACCTATATCTAAAATGGTCTTATAAGGGATAAAGGAAGGGTTTACGGGGATCTATTCTGAAACACTTGATCGACTTCTGTCACTTGGCCAACTCTAGCTATAGTTTTATGATCGTACATCGAATTCTTGATAAATTGCCACTGGGACCCGTGGCTGAATGGTATTCGAACTTGCCTTGTAACTGGAAGGTCTTCGGTTCGATTCTCAATGGGTGTATACTGCCGATGATTCCCAAACTAGGATAAAACAGCTGTGCAGTACTCTCTGGTTTTCAATGGTTGTCTAACTGATATGATTGTAATCAAAAATATTTTAATCGCATCTCATACTTATTATTAATTTATGTATTCACACATTTGATTCAATTACCTCACCATATAAAATTCCTTATAAGAAAGACTCATATATACATATATTTACATACATATATATACATACATATATATATATATACATAATTGAAAAGCTTGGTAATAAATTCATTGAAAAGAACCTCTTGGATGAAAAATGTATTCTGAAGTATTATTGTTTTTTTATTGCTTTCTTTATAAGAAGGCATTTAGACCGTATATAATTATTGCCCTTAATTCCTAGAGGAACATAGGGCTTCAGCCGCGCGTCTCCGTTGCGTTAGGTGCTCTGCTAAAGTTTTCACCTGGCTCCAAGTCTGCCCACATGGTTTCATCTCCTCTTCATATGACCTCCTCCAAGTCAACCTCTCATTGAGGACCAACTCGCTGCTTCCCTTTTGGGTTCCACTCGAGCAATCGCTTGTCTAGGGATGTCACTCAGTGGTTTGTTTTCTTAGATTATGGCCATCAGCCTACCTTCATTTCTTCGTGCATATTTGTTGCACAGTCGGTTCCTGGTTGGTTCGCTTATTGCCAGAGATCCCTGTTGCTGATCTTGTCATTTGATCTTGAGTATTGAGCGAAGACAGCTATTAATGAAGGTGTGTAGTTTATTTGAGGTGCTCTTTATGACACGTCAAGTCTCTGATCCGTATAGTTGGAAATCCGGATCTTATTTTTCATGCTGAGTGTTGTTGATCTCTACACAGACTTGAGGGTAATGAAAGCTTGTCTTGCTTTTCTGATTCTTGCTTTGATATCCTCATCAGTTCCGTCCGCTCATAGTTGAGACGATGCTTCCCAGGTAGCTAGGTAGGTGAAGGAGGTTGTTTCTTTCAGGTTCCTCCCATTTATGCTGGCTGATTGTCGTCCGTTGTTGTTGTTCATGTTAATGTTGACCAGGAATCTGCATCACCTCTGTTTTATCTGTGTTCATCTGAAGTCCTATCTTTGTTGCTTCTTCTGTCAACTTGTTGCTTTTCACTTGCATATCTTACAGTTGTATGAAACTGGAATTCTAATGTGTTCCACCAGCCCTAAACACTTTTCCTGTCGATTTCTAGGGGATAATAAATAGTCTAATACTTTCTTTTTATTCTGTGCTCTGAATTATTTGTAATGATGGGATCGATTTTCCATTAGACCGGCACTTAACCTTCCGCCTTTTTTATGGCCTAACGACTGTTTTTTACATGTCAGTGAACAAGTGAATTAGGTGAGGTTACAAATATGAAACACTTCATAATTTTGCATGTCATCCTTGCTCATAAGTCATATTTATCTTCTTTTTATCTTTCGAATAGTAGTACATATATACTGCGAAATTTAATATTCTGTGACCAATTGGATAAACTTTTTCATTGCACTGGCGTCAGTTGTAGCCAGATTATTGAAGTATTAAAATCAATGAGGGTGAAATTGTGTCATGCTTGATTACAAAATGTCACTGGCAGGTTTTCCTCGAGATTGACAATGAATGTTATCAATGTGTGTCAGGCTGTACTTTCAAACTCCCTTTTCAACTTATAACATTAAGTTTTAACTAACTATTTACTCCACAGGTTGAGAGACTTCAGAAATCGGTACTTCTGTGTACTAAATAAAGATCAACAGTCAGCAATTTCATCAGAGTTGTTAGTAATACAACTGAATGCTTCCAGTAGCTGCTTTCCACGAGCTTGTTCTTGTTAATGAAAATTTCGAGATAAAATTTCATATATCAAAATTCTATTTCTCTTTTGGACGTTCAATTCGTCCTTTTCAAGTCGAGTTCTATTCAACAGTCTAATGTGTGGTAACACTCAAATGTCCTATTACCATTTGTCTATACTTAATCCGCTTCCTTCTTTCTGCTTTTTGGTTAACAATTTTTTTGCTTACCTCACAAAAAATGCCAAAGTTAATTGTTGTTCATTCTCATTCGCAAAACATCTAATTTTCAATATCAAGCGAAGACAGGTGACCATGAAAGTGTGAATTTGTTGGTGATACGTATTCAAAGCTTCTAAAGTATTCAGATATACTGAAATGCCACAAGGATATATACTTCTCAATCACAGACTATTTATAAATAACAAAATAAGGGTTAATTACTTTCTTTTCAAATAACTAGCAACTTTGAAGCCGAAAAAAAGTAATGTTGTTTTTTGCTCTCAGTAATTTGAGAACAGATAAATTATATATTCCTGAATAATATCTACTCTTTTTGTATTTCGAAGGTGTAATTATTATCTAACAAATGTATTATTTTCTGTTAAGTAACGACTATTTTTCAGCGTCGATGGCTGGGCGGTAGAATGTTCGCCAAACACACATGTGGTCGCGAGTTCGATTCTGGGCTGAGACATTCCTTTACCTCGCCAAGCCGGTAATAAGACCGGTAGGAAAAAGCGTCACTGGTACTGAAACCACAAAGCTTCAGTTTGAAAATCAGTTGTCCACAATGAACGCAGCAGAGTATATTGATAATAGCCCACAACAAACTTTAATTTAATTAGTGTAATAGTTAGCCATGTTGAAAACAAGTGTTGATAGCTTGCATATATAATTCTTAGTTGCAAATCCTGTCTCGAATCTCGAAGAACCTGACTAAATGATATGTGTTATCCAGATTCTAATTGAATGATGGGGTAAGCAACACGAAGAATCTCTGGTAGATAGTCTTGAACAGCCAATGTCATTTTGCTCAAACAAATATGCCAAAATGTGGCGGGAGACCGGTTAGATATAGGTTGAAGATGGTGAATCAATGTGACCGTTTAGTCACTAGCTACATGGCAAAATGATAAACTCACTCGTCATCCAAGCAGTGATGGGTGGGTATTGTTAAGAAGTTCCAATTTAGGTTGAGACCTGTCAGCAATATTTAGGACTTTGCAATAATTTAGTAAATTCAATATTATATTATAATAATATAATATAATTGCAAATAATATTACCATTACTACTCCTTTGAGTTCATATGGACGAGTGATATTTCAATAGCACATCTCAATTTCATCCAGCTCTCTACAGTCATCCTCATTCGTGAATCATGTAGTTGAAACGATGCTGCATAGATAAATGACGGAGGTGACCTCTTTCGAATTTATCCGGTTCATAGTGGTTCGTGATGCCAGTTGTTGTTGGTTGGCTAACTTCATCGGCTGCGTCTTCTTTTCTGTCCATCTGAGATCCTGGGTTTGCTGCCAGCCTCTTCTGCCAACTCCTTGGTTTCAACTGTAGATCTTTGAACTTATGTGATATCAGATGTGAATCATATGCCAAGTCCAAACATTCTAGAGATTTCTTATGAACCCACCATTTTTCTCTCTTCCCACTCCACATGGTATGTCGCACAATCCGGCACATCACAATCAAAAATGTCACCAGTTAAAGTAATCGGCCATTTCTTACTCCTGCATTCACTTGAAAAACTTTGTTGAGTTTTCCGTCGTGGATCACAAGATATGTGGCAGTGTCATACAGCTTTTGAATTTACTTGATAAAGATATGAACCACTTAATCGTGGTGAAGTTGATTCCATATTATTTAGTGGTCGACACTGTCGAAGGCCATCTCAAAGTCGATTAAATCCAAGATGGAGACTCGACCACAGTTCTGTGCTCTGTTTAATTAGGCACAGCGGAAAGGATATCCAAGAGGCTGGAGACATTGATCGATAGCTGGCTTCATTCCCTGTTGAAGATCTGATGGCTGTGAAGGGTTGGCAGCAGGCAATCTGGTAACGAATCCTTCAAGAAACTATTACTCAACTGGGAAAATGCACACAAGCGTCGATTCAGGGTCGATGAGGAGGAGATCATGTGAAGAAGAAACGAAAATTAGTGAGCATTTGTGAAAATAGGTGAACACGATATCACAGGACCAAGTGGAATGGAGGTCTTCTGTTATTACTCTTGAGATTTATGAGCACAAAATAAATACCCCCGTTCACTGAATAACAGGGAGCAACAGTTGTAAACTTGAGACTATATTTAATTCATTTTTAGATTTCCTCGTCAACAGACTCTACTGAAGCGTTTGGTCACAGGTGGACATATGGGCTCCAAGTGCAGCTCTTGTGGTCCAAGTGGTCTAGTGGATAGCGCTTAAATGTTTGAAACTATGGGCGCTGGGTTTGAGCTTCATTGGGAACACCACCGCTCATTGACTGGGGAATGCAGGTACATCCAGATGACAGGTCCTTAATAGGACGAAATGTGCATCCTGGATTCGACTGCTATTCACCATCCACCAATTGGCTAACACTTTATACTTATATATCAGCTGTACTTGTAAAATAGAACGAATAGAAGAAGGTAAACTAGATACTAGTGTGTACAAAACACCAACTCATTCTAATAGATACTTAGACTTTAATTCATTTCATCCGTTGACTATTAAGGCAGGCTTTGTTAAGTGTTTAACAAACCGAGCAGTAGCACTAAGTAGCACAAAAAAAAGACCTAAATGATGAACTAAAGCAGATAGAAGGGGCTTTGGTGTTAAATAACCATCCTTTAAAATTTATTCGGAAGATCAGAAAAGGCCAAACGAAAAATAAAAATAATTGTGAGACTTTTAATGATAACACAAATAAGAGAGAATATAAGTCATCTACAGTTATGCCATATAAAGAGGGGACATCTGAAACCCTATGTAGGATTCTAAATAAAGCAGGAATTAGGGTGGTGGCATTCAAACCCTCCTACACACTCACTCAGGTAGGACAAGCTCTGTAGGTTAAAGGACCCAGTTGAACCAATTAGACAAAATAATATAATTTACAAAATACCATGCAATGACTGTGAGGTCAGCTACATAGGTCAAACTAGTAGGTCAGGGTAGTCAGATTTTTGGAATATAAGAATTTAGCTAAGGTAAGAATGGTTGACCCGAGAAGATAAGTAATTTAGAAAAAAGCTCAGCAATTGCAATGCATGCGCTAACACACAACCACACAATAGGGTGGGAGAGGGTTAAAATTCTAAAAAGTAATCTAGATAGGTGGAGAGAGAGGTTGATTACTGAATCCTGACTGGTTCATCGAGTCTACACCAAACACATGCAATAGGAATGAATCATCACTCATACCTGAAATATGGAAAATACTACTGCCAATCAAATCAAGTGAAAAATAATAGAACTATATAAATGAATTTAGGAGATCGTGTGAATACCTTGATATGATTATGAGCAATAAATTGTGCTCGAAACGTCATTGGTAAACACTACTGTATAACACTGTGAGACTTTATGAAAACAAAAATTTACCCATAATGGAGCCAATTCACTTTGTTTAAAGCAATAAATATAGTAAAAAGTTGAGATTTTCAGTATTCAACTACGTTGTGATTAAATGGATATTTGGTTACCAAGATATAAAACTTTATACTTTTCAAAATATCCTATCAAGATAAATTTCTTCAGAAAAGTTTGGAATAGAAAATTTTGAATCTCTGTGCATCTTCTTTTAGAAGTACAGCTGATATATAAGTATAAAGTGTTAGCCAATTGGTGGATGGTGAATAGCAGTCGAATCCAGGATGCACATTTCGTCCTATTAAGGACCTGTCATCTGGATGTACCTGCATTCCCCAGTCAATGAGCGGTGGTGTTCCCAATGAAGCTCAAACCCAGCGCCCATAGTTTCAAACATTTAAGCGCTATCCACTAGACCACTTGGACCACAAGAGCTGCACTTGGAGCCCATATGTCCACCTGTGACCAAACGCTTCAGTAGAGTCTGTTGACGAGGAAATCTAAAAATGAATTAAATATAGTCTCAAGTTTACAACTGTTGCTCCCTGTTATTCAGTGAACGGGGGTATTTATTTTGTGCTCATAAATCTCAAGAGTAATAACAGAAGACCTCCATTCCACTTGGTCCTGTGATATCGTGTTCACCTATTTTCACAAATGCTCACTAATTTTCGTTTCTTCTTCACATGATCTCCTCCTCATCGACCCTGAATCGACGCTTGTGTGCATTTTCCCAGTTGAGTAATAGTTTCTTGAAGGATTCGTTACCAGATTGCCTGCTGCCAACCCTTCACAGCCATCAGATCTTCAACAGGGAATGAAGCCAGCTATCGATCAATGTCTCCAGCCTCTTGGAAATTCTCTCCTTGGTGCCTAATTAAAGATTCTAAAATCGTATCAAAGCTATGAATTGACATCACCGCTGAAAATTGTGATTATTATAACCTACAACGTATACTGAAGACCTTCATTACAAAGCAATAAATGTCAAGCTGGCTTTCTATATCTAGTTATTACTAAATTTGATATCTTCTTCTGTGCAAGTTGATGCGTGAGCAAGGTGATTTGGAAAGATATCTTCATGTAGATTCTTTGGACAGTTTCTTGTTGCCTTTCACAGTTGTTTTTCACGTATCTCTAGCATATCTGTGTTCTCTATGTGCCCGTGAGCTCCATTCTGCATTTCCGCTTCCTCCACCAACCTCTCGTTTCTCGTTTGTAAATTTTCAAGTTTGTGCGAATTGAGATGTAGGTCACCCAAGAAATACAAGTCTGATATGTTCAGGTTTGGTGCTAAGCTTTATTGTACACTGTTATTTATTGAGGGAAGCCATACGAATGCTTTTTTTTTCTTTAATTATATTCATCGGAAGAGGTTCATCGATATGGTTACCGGAAATGACTCTTTGTTTAAAAGGTTGACCTTGTTATGTAGAGTCACAAAAAGGATGTAAGAAAGAACACACATCAAATACATTGGCTATTGTTTCCGTTATATATTGCCAGTACTACGGCGTATCCCAAATATCCATCAACCTCATTCAACAGCTCTACGACAATGGCACATGCCAAGTGATCCACAAGGGAAAACTCATTGAGGTAAGACGTGAAGTTGAAGCTCTATGTTCAACTCGGAATCCGAGGGAACAATAACAACAACAACAACAGTAATTAAAATTCAAGCATGTTTTGCTTTAAACTTGAACCTTCTCCGGATAATCTATGAACATGTAGTTTCTGAGCAGTGCTTATTAATTTTGGGGTTTATTCTCCTAACTGACATTATATAGCATTTGGAAACATGCTAGAATGGGTTTCTTACATAACCTGAATGATTTCTCTAAACTGTACGCAGATGATGTGA
The DNA here is from genome assembly GCA_944472135.2 of Trichobilharzia regenti. NCBI lineage: Eukaryota > Metazoa > Platyhelminthes > Trematoda > Strigeidida > Schistosomatidae > Trichobilharzia > Trichobilharzia regenti. Next base: position 31,459,646 of record OX235268.1, read on the forward strand.
AGCCACAGAAATAAGTGATGATGATATCACCTTCCTCTGTCTATGCAAACAGTTCTTCTTGTTTTGATTCAAATTAAAGTTTAGATAGATAGCGACAGCGTTTCATGGAGAAATATACATTTGATATAAATTATAATTTCTGCCTTACATTCGGTATTTGGTATCTCGACAAAGAATTAAACCTTCTATTGTTTTCTATGAACAGTTTAGTTGTGGAGCTTTCGTCGTCCCCCTCCTGGACAACATCTTCAGCGCTATATTTGGCATAAATTGAAATGATTTAAATTTCCTCATGAGTGATGTAATTGCGTCTCCCGGTAACCATCTTTACACATATGTATTGATCATTTTTATTATTGACTTGGATTTGAAACTTTCTCATCACCTGATTAAACTTTTTATTATTAGTTGGTGTAATCTGACTAAATTAACGTGTTTGTTAATAGCATATTTGTTTGAGTACCAGGCTTCTAGGAATTCCCTGACTGCACTTTCGGTGGTGTTTCCTCTGTCTAAGATTTCGACATTATCCTAATTATCAAATTGATGTCCATAATTGTCTATATGCATATGAAATAGGAATATATACCGTGTCTTTTTATGGCTGATTTGTGTTCCTGGATTTTGATTCGAAGGGGACGCTCGCTCTGGCCAATGTCATGCCTGTTACAGTTCAAACAATTTATTTCGTAAATGGTATTAATTTTATCTCCTTTTTCTGTTGGATGGGTCTTTCGATTTGCATAATATCGAATTAAGCGATTTGACTGGCTGGCTTGTGTGATGGCTATATCTATATCAAACGGTTTCAGTATTCCAGCTGTTACTTCAGAGATATTTTTCATGTGTATGGTGGGATGAATTTTCTTGTGGTCTTTGATGATGGTTCCTTGTTGGTGGTGTAATTCCATTTTAAACACTTTTTGATGAAGTTTTGTGGATATCCATTCTTCTTGAAGACCGTTTGTAGGTATGTTTCTTCCATTCTTTTCAACTCTGGAGTGCTACAGTGTGTTTGAATTCTTTTTAACAAAGTCTGCACACAGTTTATTTTGTGAGTGAGTAATTGGATTATTCTTAGTATAGTTGAGTATTTGATCTGTGTGTGTGCATTGATTTTCTACATGCTTGTGTTCCTAAATTTCCTCTGTTGGTCCTCCTGATTAGGACATCTAAAAATGGGATTTTGTTATCTAATTCTTCTTCTCTCGTGATGAATTTGATGTCTTGAAATATGTTGTTTATTAATTTATGGGTAAATTTCAAATCATTTCTTTTGATTATTGTAAATGCATCATCAATGTAACGTACCCAGATTTTCGGTTTAATTATAGGTAGAGTTATTAAATCTAATGTTTGCATAACGGTTTCAGCTATTAATCCTGATATGGGCGATTCCATTGGTGTTCCTTCTATCTGTTCTTATATTTGAGTATTGAATTGAAAGTATGTTGTAAGCCATACTTTTATGAGTTCTATCCAAGTTGAATATTGCGTTTTTATCATAATAATAATAACAATTCGATTAGATTTTTTTAAAATATTGTCTCTCTTGGTAATTAACATATATCAAAATCCTTATGGCCTCGGGACGATAGTTAATTCTCTTCTTACATACTAAAATGATTCCCGGTGAATATTGAAAAAATAGACAATGTATTCTTCGCAGGTGTTAATTTATTATCATACTCAAGGCGAATCACGAAGTGACGTCCTTCAGAGATCTCCGAATAATAAGACGCAGTGGACAGCTGTTTTTGGACCCGTTACGCCATCCACGAGGGATAAGACTCAAGACAGTTAAGTTACGAAGTATGAACCCATAGACTACTCCGCCACTTGGATGGAATTCTCTAACTTTAACTACTTGTAATTCACGGTAGTATATGGCGCAACCATTCAAAGTCGGGTAGTTTGGACTGTACACTACATTTCATATTGAATGTTTTCCCAGTAACACGACAGTGTGCATTAAACATAGGAGATTTGTATTTCTTGGGTGACCTACATCTCAATTCGCACAAACTTGAAAATTTTGCAAGCGAAAAGAACAATTTGGTGGAAGAAGTAGGAAAGGAAGGACGGAACTCACGGGCACATAGTGAAGACAGATATGGTAGAGATACCTGAAAAACAACAGTGAATGGCAACAAGAACCTGTCCGAGGAATCCAAATGAGACATCGTTCCAACTCACTTTGCTCACGCATCAGGCTGCACAGATGAGGATATTAAACTAAGTAACGACAAGATGTGGAAAGCAGGCTTGACATTAATGGCTTTGAAATGAATGTGAAGGTCTTCAGCATACAATGTAGGTTACAATGGTCACAATTTTTAGCGCCAATGCCAATTCATAGCTTTGATATGATTTTAGAATCTTTAATTACGCACAGCGGAAAGGATTTCCAAGAGGCTGCAGATATTTATCAGTAGCTGGCTACATTCTCTGCTGAAGATCTGATGGCCAAGATGGGTTGGCACCGAGGACTCTGGTAACGAATCCTCCAAGAACTTTTAATTAACTGACAAAATGTACACAAGACAATTTTTATAGTTTGGAGATGTACTGGAGAGCCATCAAAGTAATATGATACACTTGTTTATGAAACAGAACCATAATGAGAAGCAATGGGTTGGGCGTCGATCCAGGGTCGATTAGGAGGAGGTCATGTGAAGAAGAAACGAAAATGTGCGAGCGTTTGTGAAAATAGGTAAGCACGACGTCAGTTAATACCCTTGAGGTTTATGAGCACAATACTCCTTCACTGAATAACAGGGAGCAACAATTGTAAACATGAGACTATATTTAATTCATTTTTAGGTTTCCCCGTCAATTGACTGAACTCAAGTGCTCAGTCTCAGGCTGACATGTGGGCTCCATGTGCAGCTCTCGTAGTTCAAGTGGTCTAGTGCAGAGCGCTTTATTGTTTGAAACTATAAGCGCTGGTTTTAAGCTTCAGTGATAGCATCATCACTCAGTGGGAATGCAGGTACATCCAGATAACAAGTCCTAAATAGGACGAAACGAGCATCCTGGAGTCCACCGTTACTCACCATCAACTAATTGACTAACACTATATACTTATATACCAGCTGTTTTCCTTCAGAATGTGATATAATTTCTGAATGCATTCAGCCAGTCTTTATAGACAAGATTTTATAATCAGTCTACGCTTCTGAAAGAAGATCCACAGAGATTCAAAATCATCGACTCAAAACAATTTTGAAGACCTTTATATTGAAAGAATATTTAAAAAGTAGAAAGGTTTCATTCAGTCTTGATAACCGAATATGCATTTAATCACAACGTAGTTGATTACTGAAAATCTCACATTTTTACTATATTTATTGCTTTCTATAAAGTGAATCGGCGTCCAGCTGCATCGTCAGCTGATGTTAGTTAGCGATTCCCTGGAAACTTGAGCGTACTGGAGAGTCCCTTCATTGCAATGTAGGACTTCTTTAAAGTTATCATCCATTAACATACTTGTCACGAGTCAAATCGAGAACTCTCACGGTGACCACTCAGACGCTCAGACGGAATATAGTGGATCCCAAAAATGAATTCCTGTCAATTCGCGATATGTAGGGCCAACATCAGCCAAAGTAATTGGTGAATATTTGTTCTCATATCGCTTATGTGACTGTAAAAACCGATGTCAACCTTTCAGACAAAGAATAATTTCCCATAGCCATATCGATGAAGATATTCCAAAGAATATGAGGAATAAGACAAGAAGTCGTCGTATGGTTTCCTTGTTCATTGACGTGTGACCATTTAAACCTTGTGAACTAAAATACAGTTGAATGAAGCACAGAATTGTGGACAAGTCTCCATCTGGGATTTAATCGACTTTGATACGGCTTTTGATAGCGTCAATCACGAAGTAGTGTGGGATCAACTTCACCACCATGAAGTGCCTCATATCTATATCAAGTAAATTCCAAAGCTATACGGCGCTGTCTCATATCAAGAGATCTACGACGAAAAACTCAGCAAAAGTTTTGAGGTGAAGGCGGGTGTAAGAAATAGCTGACTACTCTCACTGGTGGTATTTCTGATTGTGATGTACTGGATTGTGCGACATACCATGGGGAGTGGGAAGAGGGAGAGAAATATTCTGGGTCAACCAGGAACCTCTAGAGGACCTTGATTTTGTAGATGATTTATATCTGATGTCACATAAATTCAAAGATCTACAGTTGAAAACCAAGGATTACAGAACTTCATCATGAGCTGACATCAGTAAGAGAACCATCGGAAAACCTACAGGGAGTAATGGACAGTTGTTTCGCCCTAGTTTATGACTCTGCAGAAGTATGTGCTCAATGCCAGGGTTCGAATCCAGGAATTTCTCGGTACCCGGCTTCCTCTTAGATCATTAAGCCACTGAGACCCGATCCAGTGGCAATCCCATTTATTCTAACTTCTGCAGGTCGAGGCTGAGGACGAATACTCCCTGAAGACATTGGCTAGCGGTCGTGCTATGGTTTAAATCGTCAGAAGTTAGATTTCATGGACTGGCCATTGGATCGGCTCCCAGCGGTTCATTGGTCTACGAGCTCGCAATGTAACCAGAAGGTCCTGTGTTCAAACCCTGGTGGGTGCGTACTTCTGAAGAGTCCCGTACTAGGATGAAACAGCTCTCCAACACTCCTAGGGTTTCCAATGGTTTTCTTACCAATGTCAGCTCATGGTGAAATCCTGTAACCAAACGATCACATGCCTACAAACCAACACTTGAAGACCAAGGAGTTAGCAGAAGAGTTTGGCAGTGAACAACCAGCATCACGAATCACTATAAACAAGATAAATTCGAAAGGTGTCACTTCCTTCGCTTATCTAAGCAGCATCGTTTCAAAAACAGGAGTCATGAATGACGATAACTGTAAAGAACTGGACGTAATGGAGATGTGCTGTTGACATATCAGTCGTCCACAAGCCTTCAAAGGAATAATAATGGGAATATTATTATCTACTAACTACCAAATAATGCCTAGTCTACGTCAAGGCTTGATCAGAAGATTTTCATCGCTAGACGATATATCACTTAAGACTGAACGTTTTATAAATAATTATATTTATAAAAACTCTGCGAGACTGAAATGAGTAATTCCAACGTTTCCCACGTTCGGCAATCTGGTCCGAACTTCTTCAGGGACATTTATCTAAATTAACATAACCGAGGTTAACATATACAAAGAACATCTCTTGTTTTTAAAAACTTTGTCCAATCATAAGTTATAAAACAAGTATCAACAAGTATAATAAACAAAACTGTATGAGTTGTGATCAAAATTTGACATCGGACTTACAAATATTGGTCTACGTTTTCTTAAGTGAATTTTAGATTTTCCCGTCGATTGATTGGACTGAAGTGGTTGGTTGCAGAGCCTCAGTGGAAACACCATCACTCACTGAGAAATGTAGGTACATCCAGATGACGAGCCCCAAATGGGACAAAATGCGCCTCATGGATTCCACAGCTAGTCACCATCCACCAATTAAAGTGGTCTACCTTTGTTAAACACTTTAAACACAGAGTGTATGTGTGTCTGTGTGGGTTCACAGTTGTAAAACGACTTCTTAACGTCTCCATAAGTAGATATAGACAGCCGGGAATTTCGACCAAGTATTATTAATTAGTGATACATATCCATTTTTATTTATTAATCAGGATTTCCTATGCATCATCTAACACCACACCTTCATGTGTGTTCAGACTGTTAGTATCTAGAATTTTATGATTAGACATATTTTCAAAATTATGGTGTTTAGTATTAGAGTTTAGTTGGAGCACCCTGTCAAACTTATTACTTTGCCTTCTTTCCGCATATTGAGCTGCTTTATTCGACCTACTGAAGTTGTCAGGTGACTGGACAGCTACGGATTTAGGATATGCGTTCCGTTGCAGATAACGGAGAGTGAAAACACGATGATTGTGCCAATTACATAGTTTCTTTTTAATTTAATTCGATTGCAAAATAAATCAAATGAATTGTAGTCAAGGTTTGACAGAATAGTTCTAAAATAAGAAGAAGTTCGGACCAGATTCCCGAACGAAACGTTTAGAGGTTACAAATATAATTTTTCACACATGTCTACTTCTCACTCGGCGCCCAAATATTTTAGAACTATTCTGTCAAAACTTGACGTCAGTTAATTCGAACTGAACGTTTTAATTCAGTTTGCTAAATTATTGCAAAGTCCTTAATATCGCTTACAGGTCTCAAGCTAAATTGGAACTTCTTAACATTACCCTCCGCTTGCGAGTCTCTACATGATTGAGCTTATCACTGCTTGGATAATGAATGAGTTGATCATTCTGCCATGTAGCTAGTGACTAAACAGTCATTGATTCACCATCCTCAACATATATCTAATCCGTCTCCTCCCATTTTTCGGCATATTTGTTTGAGCAAAATGTTGGTGGCCGTTCAAGACTGTCTACAAGACATTCTTCGTTTTGCTTGTCTCATAATTCAATGAGAAAAAAAAGATTCCGGATAAGACATGTCAGTAAGGTTCTTCTAGATACGAGACAGGATTTGCAACCAAGGATTATATATGCGACCTACCAACACTTGTTTTCAACATGGCTAACTATGACGCCAACTAAATTAAAGTTTGTTATGGGCTGAGAAATACTACTACTAATATTACTCCTACAAATATACTCCGTTGCTTTCCTTGTGCAACACTGGTGTTCGAACTGGAGCTTGGTGGTTTCAGTAGCAGTGACATTTGTTCTTACGGTATTGGTTTGTTAGCCTCACACCCAACTTTCCCTCTTCACCGGTCTTATAACCGGCTTGGCGAGGTAAAGGAACGTCTCAGCCCAGAATCGAACTCGCGACCACATGTGTGTTTGGCGAACATTCTACCGCCCAGCCATCGATGCTGAAAAATAGTCGTTACTTAACAGAAAATAATACATTTGTTAGATAATAATTACACCTTCGAAATAAGAGTAGATATTATTCAGGAATATATAATTTATCTGTTCTCAAATTACTGAGAGCAAAAAACAACATTACTTTTTTTCGGCTTCAAAGTTGCTAGTTATTTGAAAAGAAAGTAATTAACTCTCATTTTGTTATCTATAAATTGTTTGCGATTGGGTACATTCAGGCAATGACCTGGGTTTCTATTGGGAAGTCGTGACGAGTAGGGTGCAGCAGATTGAAGGTGAGGCAGTCACTCATCGAAGAAGATATTGAGAAGTGTCCGCGGTAGGTCATGAATTGCAGGAGTTGGAATTCATGGGTTGGCCATTGATCGATTAATGGTCTACGAAGTCGCTGACTTTCCAGCAACAGAACGTCCCATGTCTAAACCACATGTGGAAATCAGGATCTTCGTGTTATCAGGCAAGATCGTACACCACTAAGCTAATCGGAGAGAATCCGATGGTCCAAGAGATCTAGCACGGTCAACAGCTTGTTTTATCAACGAGTATTCCTCCTTTTACTGACATAGGTTGAACCCGCTGGTCAAGACTTACTCGTAGAACTTTAAGTGACTTATTTCTGTGGTCAGTTACTCGTTAGTGTTACAAAAATGTGTCAAGTGTTAGTTTGCAGGGATTTGATTATTTTTCAGTTTGTTTACTAACTGACTTGAGTTAGAGACGGAAATATTGAAAACCAGGGAGTACTGGACAGCTGCTATGTGTGGTTTTCTACCGCTCTTCACCAGTAACCATCCATGATTCCATAGAGAATCTTCAGTTCATAAGGCGAATCTAACTAATTCTAACTGATACCAGACACTTTTAGTCTGCTATGAACTTGAAATCTTCACGTTTGCAAGCCTACTTTAATAGCCCTATTCTTTGATATATGTATAAGACTTGGGCACTGTGGTAGTAAGTAATTCCATATTAGTTTGTTTATTAGATGTATCACACCGTTAGTGAAACAGTTTTATTATTTACTGGATGACACAGTTTCAAACATTCCTGACTTCCACAGTAATTAAATTCCAAGGGAAAATATACAAACAAAACTGAGAGAGTTGCCATGGGGTCACCAATACGCTCGATTGTGGCAGATATATTCAGCGATAGGTGGGAAAACATAGCGATTGAAACGTTCAGCTCCACATGCCAAAAGTATGGTGGAGGTATGTAGATGACGCATTCACTGTACGTAGAACACAATGTATACATATATTTTTTAAATACATCAACTCGAAGATGGAGGCAATTCAATTTACTTATAAATTGGAAAGTCAGGAAGAGGAGCTTTCAAATGTAGATTGTAGGGTAAAAATGAAAGAAGTTGGAGAGTTAAACACTAGTGTTTACAAGAAACCCACACATTCAAACAGATATTTGGACTCCCAATTATCCTATCTTATGTAATTAAAATAAGATTGGTGGGATGTTTAAGTGACAGAGCACAAAAAGTAAGTAGTGTTAAGGAAAATTTAAGACAGGAAAAGATACACATAAAAGAAGCCTTGAAAAGTAATAATTACCCGGATAAATTAGTCAGGAAATATGTAAGGAAATGTAAAAATAAAATAAATAACGATAGTAGCGATAATAATAATAATGATAACAATAATAATATTAATGACGACACCAACAATAAGGAATCTAAATCATCAGTAGTAATTCCATACAAGGAAGGAACCTAGAAAAACCACCTTACGCAGGATTCTTAACAAGGCAGGAGTAAAGGTGGCTGACACTCAGATCCACAAACTCAATTAGAAACAAGCTTTGTCGGTTAAAGGATCCCGCCTGTGGAGCCTTTAAAATAAAACAATTTAGTTTATCTAATACCATGACTGCAATGATTGTCAGGTCAAATATATAGGTCAAGCTAGTAGAACAGGAGCAGTCAGTCAGACTAGCCGAGCATAAAATATCCAGCAGCTTAATTGATGTGATTATGAAGAATAAATTTTGTTCGAAACGTCATCTAGTAAATAATACTGTTTCACTATGTGACATATCTAATTAACAAACTAATATGAAACCCTGTTCTTTATGCTTGCTATGTCTCAGTTTTACTAACATTCACATGCAGAGGCTACCCCATGTAATGTGCGTCTGTAACACATTGGTTAGGACTCTCGCTGACCCTGCACATGGCACGGGGTTCGAGCCCCCACCGATGTACACCTGATATCTGTGGTCGGTCTGCGAAATTTTGGCTACCGATATCCAATGCTGAAAATTCCATACTTGTATCCATATGGGTGTTTTCGACGATTCTGGTGATAGTCACATGTTTGAATTGGAAGGTAGTGATCTGCAAGTGCAATCAATTTTGAGAAATTTAAGATGGTAATTTTCTGCTTCTAGTACAGCTTATTCACCTAGTCTTCACTTTTTTTTAAAATTTAACTGGTTTCACTATCAGGTGCCCAGTGAATCTTCTAGATTATTCTCATCTAGAATTTTGTCAGTCAGCGCGGCGTATTGCTGTCTCCCTACTCCCTTTGCGCAGTCTGACGCATAGTCACGCTCACCAAAATTAACAACATCTTAGGTGAATATAGGCAGTCAGCTTGTCTTGCTTCCTTATTCATTGAAAAGAATTCACTGAGTTTTCTGTTGTGGATCACCTGAAACGTGGCATTGTCATACGTCTAGTCAGTTAATGAATGAGGTTGATGAAAATTTGAGGCACTATTCATCTTAGTGTTGTGGCAGTTTCCAAATTACTTCGAAGTCAACACTGTCAGCAAATAAGGGAATACTAATAAGTATTAATATGCTTTAATTATGAGCAAAACTTTTAAACTAGATGTCAACGTGTTCACAGATACACAGAATTCCAGTTAAATCACCCAAACAGGTGATTGGCATAGTTAAGGTTAGTTTATAATCCGCATTTTTCACCCAGCAAGCTCACAAAATATATTGCTAAATGCGTTGTCAAATTTCCAATATTGATTAAAATAATCCCTTTAGCTTTTCAAGTTGTACATATGGTTTCAGGAGTGAATCTCCAGTTCGTCTCCCACTTCAATCGATCTCTTTGGTGTGTGAAGTCACTCAATGCTCCCTCAGTGTGTGCTCAGTCCACCTACATTTCATTCCTGAGTAGCTAGTTCTTGGTTGGTTCGTTGGTATAATTCCTGACAGCCCTCCTTCCTGGATGGCTATCTCGAAGCTATGGTTAATAAAACCTGGCGACACCCTGTAAGAAATGTTTGTGGCGACAAGTCCATCAAGATTATGAATCATAAATGCTGGAATCACTTCATATAGGTACTGAAAATTGACAACTTGTTTGTTTTCATGCTCAGCAAATGTAAAATACTGAACAGTAGTCAATCGAGCTAAAAAAGTTAGTTCCCTTTATGAATTTAGATAAAGCAGTAAGAAAACGTGATTTGTCTGAATAGAGTAATTTAGTATTTGTGCAACACATTTCGAAAAATCTGATCCAGTACACACGGACTTGTCATAGGAAGATATATGGAATTAATAAAAAGGTAAGAGGTGATAAAATAAACTTAGGTCAAGCTAAATGGAAATAATCAAGGTCAAAATGAAAACGAACATCACTAGACCAAATAACAGAGGTAACAGTACATCTACCCTGGCTAGTATCAAAGCAAAGTTTACCAAAGAAACGTCTAGTGTGATGACAAATGGTTTCTGATGAACGCATGAAGGTGGTTCAAACTTTCTAATTGCCAGATAGGGATTCCAAAAGCTTTAGGATACGCCTTCTCCCGAACACGTTTTATAGATAGGTTTAAAAGATCTGTTAATGTAAATTTTATATTCTGTCTCTATAATATATTTCGCCATAGAACAGCTAGCTCTCCTGTTCTTACTATTAATAAGTTCTGAAGATTCCATTTGTTTCTGGAGCCATTTAGGAATATGCTCTGAAGCCAGCCCTTACTTGCAGAGATTGATGAGTCCTCCCTATGTATGTGTATCCACACGTACATTCAAATTGGTAAATACAGTGGGATGTGACGTCATTTTTCGCATTTTCGTAGTGCTGATATATTTATAGGCTTTACATTCTGTATTATAATGATAGTAACTGGATAAAAAGTCTTTTTCGCAGCAGCGTTCAGTCTTTGTCTAGTTAGAATCTTAATTACCACAGTTTCTGCCCTGTTCATTACAAAAGACCCTCAATGAAATTGGTACCTCTTCAGTAAAATCAATGGAATATGCACTAAAGACACACTTGATGAGGACGAAAGAAAGTTGACAAGAACTTCTGGTTGATAACAATTATCCAAACAAGTTCATCAGGAGATATAAAGTAGTCAGTGGAACACCAAGATCCAACCTCCAGCTCGTGTACATCAAGCTACCATATACTGGGCATCATAGCAGCTTGGTAACTAGACAAAGACTGAACACTGTTGTGGTTACAAAGACCTTTTATCCAGCTAATATCATAAAACTCGAGAATGTGAAGCCGATATATCTATATAAGCACTACGAAAATGCGAAAAATGACGTCACATCCCACTGTATTTACCAATTTGAATGTACGTGTGGATACACATACATAGGGAGGACTCATCAATCTCTGCAAGTAAGGGCTGGCTTCAGAGCATATTCCTAAATGGCTCCAGAAACAAATGGAATCTTCAGAACTTATTAATAGTAAGAACAGGAGAGCTAGCTGTTCTATGGCGAAATATATTATAGAGACAGAATATAAAATTTACATTAACAGATCTTTTAAACCTATCTATAAAACGTGTTCGGGAGAAGGCGTATCCTAAAGCTTTTGGAATCCCTATCTGGCAATTAGAAAGTTTGAACCACCTTCATGCGTTCATCAGAAACCATTTGTCATCACACTAGACGTTTCTTTGGTAAACTTTGCTTTGATACTAGCCAGGGTAGATGTACTGTTACCTCTGTTATTTGGTCTAGTGATGTTCGTTTTCATTTTGACCTTGATTATTTCCATTTAGCTTGACCTAAGTTTATTTTATCACCTCTTACCTTTTTATTAATTCCATATATCTTCCTATGACAAGTCCGTGTGTACTGGATCAGATTTTTCGAAATGTGTTGCACAAATACTAAATTACTCTATTCAGACAAATCATGTCTTCTTATTGCTTTATTTAAAAGCAGTCATCAGTTTGCTGTGAAAATATGAAACTAATGCAAAAGTTATTTAAATTTAAACAATATCATTTTCGCATTTATTTTCCACCCACATGACTGCTGGTAGGTATATAATTAAGAAAAAACAAAAGTAATGGAAATGGTGCAAGTGAAAAAATTTTCGAATCTCAAATGGATTTCTATTTATTATTATTATTATTACTATTCACTGGTACAATAGCAACAACAGCAACAACAACAACGCCAACACGTTCTCTAAGTAGTCGACTTTCTTTCATCATGAGATTGTATTGCAAAATGAAGGAGAAAAAGCTTTTAAGCCATTATAATATTTACAATGTACATTTCATCATCTTCTCTTCTATTATGCTTCGAAATAAAAGCTGTTGTAAGGGAGAAAAAGAAAAAGAGATGATGTAATCACATGCGGATAGATAGCTAGCTAGCTAGCCAGATAGATGGATAGAAAGATGGATGGATACATTATTCTACATAATTAGTTCCTTGTGAAATGTAAATTAGCATCAGGCTTTAGTCACGTATGTATACAACCTCTTAATGGAAGAGAAAAGACCTTGAGAAGGTGCATGTGATATCAATCTGGATGGAGAAAAAACAAGTTGGAGGATTTGGCAATTAGTTTTTTGTGAATCATAATAATAATAATAATCTCAACAGATTATTGAGTAATTGTGTGAATGTATGAGTTTACGCGGGGTGATAGTGTGAATATTGACAAGTGTATTTGACAATATCTTGATGTAGAATGACTATGTCGACGATGATGTTGTAGAAATATGTGGATATCATATTTTACTGAACATGAAGTTCAGAGAATATTCTTTTCATCATGAGCTGACATTGGTTAGAGAACCACTGGAAAACCTGCATGGAGTACTGGCCAGCTGTTTCGTCCTAGTTTGAGACTCTTTAGAAGTACGTGCCCAATGCCAGGGTTTGTATTCAGGACCTTCTGGATACAAGGCGAGCTCGTGGGCCATTAAGCTACTGGTACCCAATCCAATGGTCCTTGAACTCTAACTTCCGTCAATTCACAACGTAGCGCGACCACTAACCACTCTCTGGCGGTGTTTGTCCGATGTATATAACATTACCATCCAAGTACTTTATTGTATCGGCTTAATTAGATTGAGAAACCTCAGGGATTCGGTCTTCTTTATGAACATGGTTGCTTTCTGGGGTGTCTTGATGATGTCTTAAAGAAAACACTGATGTTGTGCTGATTGAGTCATCTCCTGATATGGTCTGACGTTTCTCATCTATGTGGAATGACAACTTTTGAGGCCTATGTCTTCGGAATACCTTTTCGACTACACTTAATGTCAGTGTTAATTTTTTTAATTAATTTCCCTGGATAGGTATTTTCCTAGATAATTTCAGTAATGCTTAATATTTCTTCTTCTTTTTTCTTCTCATACATTATCAAAAGTGTGTGCTTGCCTAAGAGGACTTGAAACAACTGATACCTCTGCATTGATGACGTGTGATGATACAAAGTCTAAATATTTGTTGGAGTGGATTTCCTTCATCAATACAAGAATATTAAAATGTCCAATATCCCTCCTCTTAATTGCGTAGTCTAGAAATGCTAGTTCACAGGAGTCTGATTCTGCTTGCTTTCAAAGTTAACTGGATGTTGGGAGATAGATTGTTTAGTTTCTCCAAAAATGAATTGTGTAGATGTCGTTTTAGTACAACATAAGTATCTTCAACATATCTTTACCCTATTTCAGGCATGATTATGCTCAGAAAACTGTTATCTTCGAATCTATTCATAAAAATATCTTTTTTTTGATTTTTTGATCACAGCTTGATTCCACACCGTATTTTTGGTGCAGGTATGGAATTCTCAGCATGTGATTTCGGTAGCTCAAATTTTGCAGTCCAACCATAGATATCAGGTGTGCGTCGGCAGGAAATCGAACCACGGTGCATGTGTATGGTCGGCGAGAGTCCTAACCGCTGTGCCACCAACGCAAAATATATCAGGGACTGTTGAGAAACTGGTGGACCCATAGAAACATAATTTTTCCGTCTATGTATCTAATATCAGAGGCATTTAGTATCAGATGGAATCCAAATTGTCTGAATAGTCTCAATGATGGACTAAAACAGAATTTGACCTGGTTACAACACACACACACACCTCCCTCATGAAGTGACAAAATCAACACGAATGCGACAAGCGATTTCATTATGTAGACACAAGTGGCACTTATACTTTTGTATACTTGTGGAATGACCTTGACGGCCTGTTTGAACATTTTGGGCAACCATATTCCAAGGTACATTTTGCATATTGGTGTTTACATTATTAGTGTTTACATATCAGATTATGCATTCTAATCGAATTATTCATTCCCAGGATTTTATAAAACGTTTTAAACTCAAAACTTTCATATATGCCATAAACTCAAGAAAAATCACCATGGAGGTTGGCAGCGTGCCTTAAAATCTACACCCATACATCACACCACTGTTCCAGTTATCATTAGTACCAACTGCCTGACCCTGCTTGACAAAATTCTGGATTTTCAGTCCCTGTTGTCGTCCGGAATTTACCACAATACTGGTATTGTCACTCTACAAGAAACCTGGCTCCATGACTCATACGATGACAATATTGTGTCTCTAAACAATTTTAATGTATTTCGACAAGACCGTGTTTGTTCCAAGAAAAATGTGGTGGAGGTGTTGCAACTTTTATTCACTCAAAATGGTCCATTTCTAACAAAGTTTGTTTCAAATTCTCGAATGACTTCATTGATTGCATCACTGTGAGATGTCGCCCAAAACACCTGTCAAAATACAAATTCATTTATATTTCTAATGTTTATGTCTCTCCTGGCTGTACCATATTGGATTTATCTATGTTCGCTGATGAATTCACCGCTTTTGCTGCAGCTTGCTTCGAGAACTCTTTATCAATAGTAACAGGTGATTTTAATTCATGCGATGATTCCTTCCTTATATCACTTGGTCATGACAATATTGTTAACTTTGCCACCCGTCTTGGTAAAACACTGGATCTAGTATTTATCAATGATGTTGGTATATATGAAGCTCGCAAACGTGCTCCTTTACTTAACTCTGACCACTGCATCATACGTGTACTGCCTAAAATATATTCCAAATCACACAAAGGTGTCCTCTCTCACCTCTACAGTAAAGTTCAACGGAGATGCTACTCACAAGACAACCTAGACAAGCTCAGATGCATGTTGAAAGACACTAACTGGGACTTATTTACAGAACAAACATTAGATGAAACAATCACAAACACTACCGATTATCTTAAATTCTGTTTCGAAATATGTTGTCCTAAAGAAACATTATTCATCCGATTTGATCGCTTATCTTCGCCATATCTCAAAAAGCTACGTAGAGATAAAGAACTGTTGTTCAAAACAAATGATAAGCCTGGTGTAAAAAAGTTAAATACTCTGATAAAACTGGAAATGAAAAGACTAAATGTTTTATATAATCAAAGATTTTTGTCATGTAAAACCCCTTCTAATTTATGGAAACTTTTCAAAGAAATTACTAACGGTAAGCGATGTATTTCTGTTCCATCTCTTAATGTTGACACTCTTAATAAATCTTTCATACGCTCTTCTGTTGATACCCTTCCAAATGATACAAATCATATTGACAATAACTTTAGTGGTTTTAATACCCTTGATGTGCTTAAATGTCTCCGGTCTCTTAAGCCTTCTCAAAGCCTTGGTCCTGACGGCATACCTGCCATTGTCCTCAGGAATTGTGCTGATATTTTGTGTTATCCTCTTACTAACATTTTTAATGCTTCTTTTTCCGGTAACGTTCTACCTTTTGCATGGAAAAACATTAAAATTATCCCTATACCAAAACCATCTTCTGGTTCTGATATTAAATTTCGGCCTATTGCAATTACTTCCCCCTTTTAAAATTGATGGAAAAATTACTTTTACTTCGTCTTGAACCCGCTTTGAAACCTTTTAATGATCCTAAACAATTTGCATACAAACATGGTAGAAGTACCTTGGATGCTGCGGTTGTCTTATATCACAATGTTGTCTCTTGTTTAGACAAAGGTGCTAAATATGTTCGTAGTGCTTTCTTAGACTACACATCTGCTTTTGACTCTGTACCTAGGGGCCTTTTATTAAATAAGCTATCGTTGACACAAACAGGATCCTGGGCTAAGAGTTGGTTGCATTCCTATTTTTCTGATAGAATGCAGTATACTGTATATAACGGCAAATCTTCTTCTACCTCGCTTACAAAATCCGGTGTTCCACAAGGTGCTGTCCTCTCTCCTTTTCTTTTTTCTTTCTTCCTACATGACCTGCCTCATTCAAACGAAACTAACTTTGTCAAATATGCAGATGATCTGACTGTATCACTGCCTATCACTTCCGAGTCTGACAGCTCCAAACTTAATAGCTTTCTGTTGGACATCAACAAGTGGTCCAAGTCAAATGGTCTTATATTAAATCCTTCCAAATGTCGGGCAGTTGACTTTACTTTCAAGCATCGACGTGACTTAAATGAACTAGTTAGTTCGCATGATCCCTGTAGCATAGATGGCACGGAAATTGAAACCAAATCAAGCGTTAAATACCTTGGATTAGTTCTTTCCTCTGACCTTTCATGGTCATCCCATATCTTATCTATCTCTAAGAAAATGTTTCGTCTTACCTTCTACATTAAAAAGTTAAGACAATCAGGTATCAACCAACCTTTAGTTTTGCAATTTTTAAACTCCTGTATTTTACCTATTGTACTCTATTGCTCTCCATTAATCTTTCCTGGGCTTCTCAAAAAAGATTATATCATATTACGAAGAGTATTAAATGCTGTGAGTAGGGCTTGTGGTCTGCCACTGCATGAGCTCGCTAATACTATAGTCGAGAGGCATATAAATTCCTGTACGAAATGGGCAAAGGCTATAATGTCAGACCCTCTGCACCCCCTTTATTCACACCTGTCCCCTTGTATCTCATCAGGTAGGACGAGAAGTCAATATAAAAAGTTATATGCTCGTACCACTAAGTATAGAAATTCTACAATACCCTATTTAGCCCGTACTTTATGTGACGAAGACTCTGTTAGACGTGAAACACATAAGTTACTATGTAATTAGCACAGTGAATCGACCCTTTCATTGTTCATCTCTCTGTATTTTATGGTGTCACACTTTCTATCGTTTAATTATTACTCTGCTATTTTATTTTAGTTGGTATTACTATTATTACTACAATTTTGTACTTTATGCATATTTTTCCCCTGCTGCATACAGTATTTTGCTATGTAGCTGCCATAACAATCGTTTTATTATTAATATTATAATGTAATGTGTATTTTTAATTTTTTTGTCGTTTTTGAGTAAATTAGATGCAATATTGTACTGAATGCTGAAAATTCCTTGCTGTATCATTAGTACTGTTTTTGGAGTAAAGCGAAAATTATTATTATTATTATACTTATAAAATTAACTCAAACCCAAGTGGGTGCGTACTGATGAAGAGTCCCAATTTAGGACGAAATAGCTGTCTAGTACACTCTGTAGGTTTTCCAAAGGTTCTCTAACCAATGTCAGCGTATGATGAAATCCTGTAACGAATCTACACCTGGTTTTGTTCTTTTTTTATCAAATGGCTGACTTTACAGCAACGTGAAACTTATCCCATGCTGAGGAAAGATGATTTCGTTAATTCTGGTGTAAGGCTACTTACTACCAGTCTGTTAAAACTATTAGCAGTATAAAAAAAATTGTGAAACGTTTGTAAAAACATCAATATCGTGTTTGTTTTTCATTCATTCAAAAATACAAAATACTTATGATTGATTGATATTACTAATTGGAAAGCCGGTAATATTTAGCAGTAGTGGTCGCCAGTCAATCACAGAGAAAAGTGCTCCAATTACTGGATGGTTTTATTGGCGCTTTTGGTGGCCGAGTTCATCATCTTAGTTTTGTTATGCTTGGTTGCCAAGCTGAGTTGTATCACACTGGTCATAATAATCAGTCAATTATTAATACATATCAAAGTGATTTTTTATCGACAATTTGATGAATTTCCTGTTTTACAGGTAAGTGAAGATTGATAGCTGTTATATTTGCTGAAACATGTTCAGCCTGTAGCAGGATAGTCGGTGTGAAAATCCTTTTGTGATTGATCTGTTCACAAAATTGATACTTATATAGGTGTTCTTTTAGTTTTGTGATCACCGGGAGTCAGTAAATGGTTTGAGTCTAACGGTCTTAAACTGAATCCTTCTAAAAATGTCAAACTGTTAATTTCAGCTTAAGATGTAAAATACAGTTAAAAGAAGTCGTCCATTCTCGTGACAATTGTAAGACTGGCGACAATGATATAGGAATCAAATCAGAAATTAAGTGTCTTGGACTTATTCTCTCTTCTGGTCTCTCCTGGTCTTCCCATGTCTTAGCGGTCTCGAGTAAAATATTCCACCTGACATTTAACATTTAGAAGTTAAGACACTCAACCTCTCCTCCTACACTTCATAAACTCTGGCATCCTACCTATTCTTCTTTATTGTTCACATTTATTCTTTCCTGGTTTCCTTAAAAACGATGATATCACAATGCTGAAGACTGTCAGTAGGGTGAGTGGTGTCCCAGTGGACCACATAGTTAACTTCGTTGTCGATAGGCACTTGACTTCGTGCAATAAATTTGCTAAAGGGATTTTATCTGACTTGGAGCATCCGCTTTACCCTCAGCTTTCATCTCGCATCACCTCAGGTAGAACAAGGAGTAACTTCAGAAAACTGTATGCTCGCACGTCTAAGTATAATAATTCTATGAGACCATAATTGACACGCATTTTATGTGATGAAAATAGTATCAGGAAAGAGTTCACTAAGCTTTTTTCATCTAGTAAATAAACAATTTTCTCCATCCATCCATCCTTATATACCTTCAAGTTTTACTTTTATTATTTCTATTATATTAATGGTCCTGTTGCTTCTTTGTTTTACTCTCGTAATGGCAAACACGAACTTATCTCAGTGACTTCTGTAACCTTTGGTTTTCCTCTCACCATATCATGTCAAGTGAATATTATATTCAATATTTTTAAACATGCTAGGATTTCTATACCGCATTGACAATACTGTGTGCAACGAGTCCTCGGCATTTTTTACTTGTATTATTATTATTACCTTAGCTGTTATCATTATTATTGCTATTTCCATTTTATATGCTGCATGTTATTGACGTTACCCCTACTGTAAATGTGGAAAATTTTCTGTGTGATTAATTTTATTTGTAATTTAAAGAAATTAGATGCAATATTGTGATTAATGCTGAAAACTCCATTCTGTATCACAAGTACTGTTTTTAGAATAGAGTAAGTCATTATTATTATTTACACTTAGCTGTCTGTTAATGTTTTACCGTTTGTATACGTCTTTTTGACATGATACTTACTGTTTGTCTATTGTTCCCGTTGATCCCTAAATTGAATAATTCACTTTACTGTTGGGTGGTAATGTTAAAAATAAGTTGTTTTTCGACTGCCATCTTGTTTGATTGAGCTTAGGGATACGTTAGGGAGTGACTGCTCTACCAAGAACTTTCATACCTTTATTCCCCTTAATGAATTTTATCAAAACAAGAACTACAGTTTCAGCAGAATAAAGTGATACCATCTTTTATTTCCTTGCCTTCTCGTCAGCTGAATGCAGGGCAAAGACATTATTAAAAATATGTACAAAAACATTTTCAACATACTTGCATAGAGTTCATTTTAAACAAAAATCAATCGA
Source organism: Trichobilharzia regenti (assembly GCA_944472135.2). Taxonomy (NCBI): domain Eukaryota; kingdom Metazoa; phylum Platyhelminthes; class Trematoda; order Strigeidida; family Schistosomatidae; genus Trichobilharzia; species Trichobilharzia regenti. Next base: position 31,479,522 of record OX235268.1, read on the forward strand.
TCAGTATTTGCGTACGGTAATAATATGCACATATATACATATATAAATATGCAATATTAAACATTATTCCCCACAATAATAATCATACACAATGGAAACTTTTCAGCATTATGCATTCGGATGAAAGAGAGATGATTATATCCAGTACCGAGCAAGGCAAAGAAAGACTGATAAACGCTTCTTTCTGGACGCATAAATCAAGTTTTAGGCGCTTGATGGAAGTGACTTCAGCCAACTCGAGGAGAACTGAGCTCTTTTGCCTATTGATAATTTTGAACGACTTTTCGACGTCCACCTCATGACCGTGCGTGTCAAGGAGATGCCTGAAGATATCACTGTTTAAAGCATTTGTTCCCACTGGACACAAGCTTTTTCGTACATGTTCAGAAAATCGTAGATATGCCCTCCTTCCTTCTGTCCTTCCAATGAAACTGCTCCTGGAGATTCATGAAAATTTTTATATACAGTGGGAGTTAACACGAGAAGGATATCTATCGACTTTTGATTGCATCAGAGAGCAAGTTGTTCGATAAATGGGAAAACCATCTTTTATTTAGTTGCCTTCTTATATATTATTAGTGTATGCATATATTGGTCGATTAATTTTTGTTGAAAATGAGCTCTCTGCAAGTATGTTAAAATTGTTTTTGTACATATATTTGTACATGTCTTTGCCCTGCATTCAGCTGACGAGAAGGCAAGGAAATAAAAGATGGTACCAGTTTATTCTGCTCAAACTCTAGTCCTTGCTTTGTTCAAATTTATCATGAACTGTCTGTAAGAAACGTATTTCGTCCTGTCTTATCCTTCAAGACAGGATTCGGCTCCCAACTCTTCTCAAAAATATTCTTAGTAATCCCTAGATATATCATCTTTGAGCTCGGTTATCTTATTTTTCATGAACTGTTTCACCATCACCAGCCAATATCATCGGTAAGATTTTGTCTCTCTCAAAAACCCCATCCGATGAAAATCCCTGGTGCCAGATTCTCACTGGAATTGCAGATAACTTAGTGATGCAAACAGACACTAGTAACCATCAGATAAATTTTCAAATGTTTGTTTTAATACGAGAGTGTAGTGAACAGAACTGTTTTGCAAAGATTGAGATTGTTCGGCAGTAGGTAACCATGTCCACACCTGAGATGGAACCTGAACTCACATGAGAAAGCTTTCCAGTGTTTCGTGAATTTCACTGCTACCCCTACTGATATCGATGCGTAATCAAACATTAAACTAGTCGAATGCTCACAAACTAACATTTTATGACAAATATTTGTAATGTAGTACTTGTTTCACACATGACAATCTCTTGGAATGTATGACAGTGGAAAGACGCAATGTCGAAGTAGGTTTGTGTTTTTGCTATAGGTTATCACTGCTGAATGGTAAGTAGCACAGATCCCAGCATTCAAATTGCCGCCTAGATATGTCAGGAATAATTTGGGACTGTGCCTATTAAGTCTATACGGAGGAATGCATCAACTGGTTTCCGTAACTTAAATATTTACGTTTTTGTCATAACTGCTGGTGTAGGGATAGTATTGAGCCAGACTACAGCGAACTCACTGCCAAGGTGAATCTTACTGAGCTGTCGTTTTTGTGATATCTGACTCAACAAATCTGTAACAGAGACCTACTGGTTGTGATTCTGATGAAGGGATGCATGAGCTTTATAAGAATCAGCCGAGTGAGTGCGTTGAAAATCGAAACTTTGAGGTACAATCATCGTAAGAAATTATTTTATGGCTAAAAAAGTGTAAAAGGTAAATTGAAATTTCATGCGGACGAAACTACAGTGGTATTTGTTGTTAAAAATTCTGTTCACATAACACTGACGCTTTTAGAGTAGATATTCAATCGCACAATTTGGAAGATTTCCCGGTGAAAGAAATTTTCAGCTCATCTTCTAAACAATATAAAAAGCTATGCGAGTCTAAAAGAGTTGCCTTATCCCATAATGAAGAATTAGTAAGTACACGATTGACTTCATCCTGTGGTCCAAGGTGGTTCGCGTAAAAATTCCAATATGTAACATTTTATGTTTTAAAGTCTCAACTAGTAGTTGATATTAATTAGTGGATGGTGACTAGCAGTAGAATATTGGATGCGGATTTCGTCCCATTTGAGAATCGTCATCCGGATTCGACTGAATTGACCATTTAGTGATGATATTCCCATTATCGAGGTTCGAACCTAGAGCCCATAGTTTCTAACGCTAAAGTGTTATCCTCTAGACTACTAGAACCACGAGATCCAACTCTCTTGCAATGGGTCACAATAATTATTTAGTACAATTTTAGATTTTTAAAAGAATCGATCCTGAAAAAAGAATACTCTTAACGATAACTTGATCATCAGTCTCTATACTTATAGTGAATGAATGGATTAGTGTTATTAACAACATTAATGCTGTTTAAATAACATCGAATCAATTATTACAATAGATTACAGTTCAACATAACACTTCACAGTGGACATCGGACAGAAAAAATTAGGAAAGATAATAATACAAATTCATGACTTTATAGTCTATACTGAAGGCCGGCCAGTACAGTAGTAGGGGCCTGAACTTGCTTCTTTTTCACACAGAGCACTGGTTGTTTCACGCGAATTTCGATAACCTCTGGTGTTTTGAAGCACACGGTACTTTGATGTTTTTGGTAATTTATTTGGTACCCGGTAGATGATAGAGAAAGATTCTTCAATGCTGCCTTTGTAGCCTGTTTAAACTGATTATGGTTTTCTCTGCACCTTCACTTAGCCATACTGGGGGATGTTCTCGAGTGTGTCAATTGATTGGACTGAAGCTCAAGGGGACGTAATCACTCACTGATGAATGCAGATACACCTAGCTGACGAGTCTCAAATAGGACGCATTGAGCATCGCTCAAGCATCTACACAAGCAGTCGTCATGTCATTTTGAGACCGAGCACTTCGGTCTAATCAATCAACGGGAAAATCTAAAATTGGATTACGTAGCTAAACATTGTATACCTATGTTCCTGACTATCTGTGGATCTATTTGACTGAATGGATTAATAATATTTCGGTATATGGGCTTCTGAATGCATTCCTGAATATATTCCTAAGATTACTGAATCACAGTAAGTTGGTTTTTGAAGGTTGACAGTAGAACTCACGACGCAAAAATCTACTCCATGCAAAACTCATCCGCTAGATGTGCTTGATACCTCGATGACACTGTAATACCATACTCATCACCAATAAGTTACAAGAACAACATCTAGTGCAATCGGAATAATTTGAAATTTTTATGTACAGTGATTTTATTCACTTATCTACGGAGCATCGTCTCAACTACAGGCAGTCGGAACGGACAAGGATGTCAAATCGAGCGAGAATCGGAAAGGCGAGAAATACATTCATCAAACTGAAACCAATCCAGCCTGTGAATCTTCGTCACTTAGCATCAACAACCAAATTCGGTCGAATATTCAATACAAACTTCAAGTCAGTCAGTTCTTCTATACGGATCAGAAACTTGGCGGACAAGTCACACAGAATATTTCCAACAGCCTGTTGCAGATTTTTGTCAACCGCCAACTGCCTTAGCTCTATACTAAAGATCAGATGGTCGGGTGGGAAAGAATCATCAACAAGAAACTATGTCTGGGGACAAACAAAACAAGAACCAATCACCAACCAACAAATATGCAGGAGGAAGTGGAGATGGATTGGAAAGTCGCTGAGGAGACCGCCGCTGGGTGACATAGCGCGCGCGTCAGGCCACTGGTCGAGTGGAACGCGAAAGGGAAGCGGCGAGTGGGACGTCTGTGCAAGGGTGACATGGAAGAGATCGTGTGAAGAGGAGTTGAAAGAGTAAGGACTAACATGGATGCAGGTGCAAAGTACAGCAGAAGGCAGAGTCAAGTGTAGACGTGCATTTGAAGTCCTAAGTTCCGTTAGGAAACCAGGGGAACAATAATAATAATAAATACAATTATGTCACCCATATATCAATTTTTATACATAAGAATCTGTCGTTAAGTGGCTTTTAGTGTGTTCGTCTATCCGACGGAATTCTGCGTAGATTCAGTCATCGGTAACCATCATTAGTTAGAAGATATTTGGAACTCTGGAAGTACTGTTCATCTATTTCATGTTGTCTTTGTCGATTATAATAATAACGGGCTTAATTCAAACAACACATGTGATACAGTTTGGAATTTGCTGCATCTAATGTAGAATTTTTAAGAATTTGTTTTGCAAAGTTTAGATATGTTTTTATGCGGGTGTTTCCATGGATTGATATGAGTTAGAGAACCAGTGAAACCCTCAAAGTACTGGATAGCTGCTTCATCCTAGTTTGAGAATAATCGGTAGTATGCACCCACTGGATCCGTGGTCAAACTCATAAAAACAAATCTATTCCTTAGAAACCAAACTTTTAAAAACTATACTATATGCTCTCCAGTGACGTCCTACAGGACAGAGACTCCTGGAGTTCTAGTCAGAAATCGTAACCAGTGAGGTCCATGGGTTAGAATTCGTAGGGCCATTAGACTGGTTTCCACTGATTTAATGATAAACAAGCTTGCCTTGTGATCGGAATGTCCTGGGTTCAGACACCAGTGGGGGCCTACTGCCGATGATTCCCAAACTAGAATGAAAAACCTGTTTCGTACTCTCTGTTAGTTTTCAATGGTTCTCTAACTGATATCAGTTTTCATACATTTATTCCCCTTGATGAATTTGAATAAAGCAAGAACAACAGTGTGGTTTGTGCAGAATATTATGGTAGCATCACTTATTTCGTTGGCTTCTCATCAGGTGCTTACAGCCTAAATAAATCATGAGGTTCACGTCCATAAAAGTTTTAACGTGCTTGCAAGTTTTACGTGTTGTCGGTTGGCGGAAAGTTCCACAATTGGTGTTTAGTGCTCAGAAAATTGCGCTTATATAGTTTCTACACAGGCAGTTCAAGCTACAATAAATGCATGCATACAATGGTAAAGAAGTTACGCAATAAAGACGAGAGGGGAGTTAGATAATGAGTAACTGATAAATGAGGTAACGATGTACTGAGTTCAAATGACATCATAGAAGCAAGAGACAAGCAAAATTACAGATTATAAAAAAGAGAGGTGAGTTTAGAAACAAAGATTACGTAACCAGATGAGAGAATAAAGACATCCAGTTACCAGGGCAAGGAAAGACTAATAACTACTTCTTTCTGAACACATAAATCTGGTTTGAAGCGTTTGACAGAAATTGCTTCGGCAAACTTGAGGAGAATGGAGCTCCTTTGTCTATTGATAATTTTAAAGGATTTCACTATTCCCACCTCATGACTCGTGTCGAGGAGATGTCTGGCGATAGCACAAATGCTTTAAAGGGTGCGTACATAAGCCTCATGATTTATTTAGGCTGTAAGATGCTGATGAGAAGCCAACGAATTAAATGGTGGTATCATATTATTCTGCACAAAGCACACTGTTGTTCTTGCTTTGTTTAAATGATATGAGTCTGTTGCATGACTCGCAGAGTGCAACACTGCATCTCCTTAAATTATTGTGTGAGAGAAAAATAAGTAGCATGAAAATTGCAATAGTAATGATGTCAATAAAAACGTAGATCTAAAATTGATAATGAGTCAAAATAGTAACAATAATATGCCAATAAAAGGAAGGATATAATAGCCCTTATTGATTAGCGGTTTCATCCCCAACACTTTTATCACCAGATCGAATGCATGCAAAATAAAGTATCGTGGGATGTTTACACTGAGTTGTTCTAGCAAAATAAGTCTTTTTTTCAAATAACTGCTTGTAATCCTACCCGATTAAATTTGAGAGGGCAAGTTGTACATAGAAGGAATGCTGAGAGTCCGAGATGATATGGGCCAACAGTCTGTCCATAACATAAAATAAGCAGTTAACAACATTCAACTGGAAAAACAGAAAGCTTTTGGTGTCTTGTGTAATATAACGAACTCTCACTCACTTAATCAAAGAACTAGACTGAGGAGAGAGACACGATAAACATAAAAGGCTAGAGCACAAAAAATAAGAAACTGTGAATGTAGAGACTTAGGGATAACACACTGTCATGACCACCTAATTTAGAATGGTTGAACGAAATATTTTTATATAAAAATAAATGTGTTGTGTGTGAAGACCAGTGAAGATCAGCAGATAAACATAATCAAAAGTATTGAATAGTCGAACGCCATTTTAAATTGAAAGCCTTCTATGGTACGATGATTATGCAAACAAAACAGTCCCTTTGAATTACTCTGATATCTGAGAAAGGTGATTCGCAATCTGACATTTAGAGAGATTCATTTTACGACCATTCTACGTGAACTACTAACACATTGCTGACAATTTCACAGTGCTGAAATCAGAACATGTCTCTCTCTCTACCTTCCTGACACATATAAACTCGCTAGTAAAAGGAACGGAAATTCACATTTCAATCTCAAAATGAATAAGGAGAGTTACTTATGGAATCAGATTATGATGTAAAACAAGGCGAAGAAGGTAGATTACACAATAGCGTTGAATAAATTACAATGAATTCCGCTAACATATATTCAGACTTTAGTTAATCTCACCGGTTATCTGTCTGTGAAGTCAGGATTAGTGGCTAAGTGTCTAACAAACTAAGTTGTAGCGCCAAGAAGTACAGCTAAAAGCCTAAACGATGAAATGAAACGGATAGAAGAATAGCTGGTTGGTTTCACTTAACTTTCCTAGAAAATTTTACCATAAATATCAAAATAGATGAAAAGAAAAATGAAATTAGTTTTAAAACGAATAATGATAAAGTAAGTGAGAAACAATACACAACATGTTCAGTTTTACCATATGATGAGGTAACCATCTGAGACCCTCCATACGTTGTAGGATTGACAGTCAAGCAGGAATTCGGTTGGTGGCATTCGAACCTACAAACTCATTCAGATAGGTAAAGTTCTGTGGGTTGAAGAACACAGTGAACCTAATTAAACAAAATAATATCATTTACAAAACACCCTGAAATAACTGTAAGTTTGGTCAGTAACATATGTCAGTCACACTGGTAGATCAGTATTATTTAGATTATCTGAAAATAAGAATTTAGCTAATGTAAGAATAATTGATCCCACGATGATCAATAATTAAGATAAAGAAAACTCATCAATAGCACTTCATGCATTTACATGCAACCACAAAATAGGCTGAGTAGGACGAAGACAAAATTCTGAAGTGTCATACAGTTAGGTGGAGATTGACTGCTGAATGCTTGTTCATCGAGTCTACATTCAACACATGTAGTTGTAGTGACTTAACGCAAATACCAGAGATATGTATGCCAGATAGTATTACCACCAGTCAGTCAAATCACAGGAGGATAATAAATAATGTTTAAATGTATTCAATTCCATTCACATTCTAACATTTTAACAAGTTATTTATTTACTATAAATCTCTAATCATCAGTTTTTAATCATGTGTATAAATGTGACAAGAAGGTTATGTGAGTGAGTAATGCTGTGATGCTATCATGTGCAGCAGTAATAAATTGTAGCTGAAACGTCGTCATAACTGTGTGATATTATGTGAATTATACCCAACCTCATTGCACAAGTTTTATACTTATATCAATAAAGAGTGGTTCACTTTGAAGCTGTATTTTTTGGAAGTAACCTTTATCGAATAATTTATATAATCGGTGAATTCAGCAAATTAGCTACATCAAAATGTAGCAAGTCATGGTTTCCAACCTATTCTCGACAATTTCTCGGATTTACCGAAGATAAGTACAATATTCTTTACATCGAACATAATTTTGTCCAGTGATTTACTGAAGGTGGTTGTTTTTTCCTTGAAACTCCTGCATGAAACGGAAATATTATGCGATAAAATTCACTAAAAATTGCGCACATTGTGTAAACGTATTGTGCAGAACAAAGGTACTATTATTAGTAGATAAAGAAAGAGAAAAAGAGGTTGAGGAATAGTTGACGGAATCATACAGGCTACGGTTTAGTATTTGTAGCTTTTTATTGAGCAGTGCAACCCCCTTAACCGTCCGTTCAGCCAACGAGACTATTCACTCTCCGAGAAATGCCTCTTCTGTCAGTTCCCGAAATGGCGTCACCTTCATTCACTACCACTACCACTGGTCGGTATCTGGCTGCATACCCGACTTAGTCGACCTCAACATTCCCAACTTCTCTTATAACTTTGTAAAGCTTTATACGATTAAGTAATACATAGATAGCTACACAAATACATAATTTAGATTTAGGTTACGTATAAGGCATGAGACAGAGGCATAATACTAGTAATTTGATATATACAAAAAACAGAATCCTTTTTAGGTGCAGGGAATCATACATCATTATATGAAGATTACATTGAGATAATGAATAAAGTTCATTTTTTTTCATAAATGTCCAAATTACGTCCAGATTCATTAGCTTATAAAAACAATCCTCAGAATTAGGTATGGGATGCTAATGGCTACTAACAGTGTGTACTTTTTTCACTGGGAAATACTCATGCTAATCTGGTAGTGGCCATGAACATTTTACACCCAAAAATGAGGCTTTGTTTTTTCACAGCCTAATAAATTTGAGCACACTTCAGACATCTATAAATAAGTGAATTGTGTGATTATCAGCTGAACACTTTATAAACTATACGAATACTTGGTAATGCTGTGTAACTAAGGAATGGTGAAATGGTTATATTAGGGACCAAAATGATAACGATGATAAGCACGAAAGTAATAATAAGCATATTTACTCTTTTAGTAGTCTTCCGTGTACTACTGACAAGAATTTGTTAGTAGTACATCATGTGACATGTACAAGAACTGGTTTTGTAGGGATTTCGTTTGATTATATGGAGGGTTTCATCACGAGCTGACATCTGATGCTGACTAGTTTTATGTACTGGTCGAGTGATTATTAGTCCTGACGCAAGAAGGCGGAAATCAGAAAACCACCAGGTTCACGATGATACTTGTATTTTTCAAACAAGGAAAATCAATATCACACAAGTATATGAGCGAATGTTCAAAAATGGACGAATCAACAGACAATCTTAACATGATTGGTAGTAATGTCATGTGAAAACAAGGTCAGACATATTTGTTTAGTTGGTGGACAGACAAAAGCATATTGTCAATTATAATGGAATATCGATCCATATATACATAGCAAAATATAACAGACTGTCAAAAACAAACACACATATTATGTGGATACATATCACCTCCCCTTTTGAGAAGATTGATGATTAGTAGCATGCTTTCTTGAGGTTTATCTGGAACCGTTCAGTTTGTTGTCGACGTCTTTTGCTTCGTCTGCTTGTTGAGTTTGCGGCTTCTGCTTTGTTTGGAGTTGTCTGAGCTGCGCAATTTCGCTTTTCTGTTTTGTCAGTCGTAGGCAATTTAGTAGTATCTAAGAGTATATCCAGAGGTTGAGATGACTATGTACTGGTAGGGATATTTGAGTTTCTTGGAAGCATCTGATTGTAGCGACGGGTCCATAAATCATTACCAACTTTCACGTCGTACATAACTCGACCACGTCGTGCCGCGATGGAACCTTTATTCCAAGGTTTATGTCCTGCTCGATAGTCGCGGACATAGATAGGGTCACCAACATCAAATTTTTTTCATTCCGAAATGATGCGTCGGTACGTTTGGGTGTCGGTGGTAACATTGAGTTGTGAATCGTTCTAAGTTTGCGTCCGTAAAGAATTTCTGTTGGCGATTTCTTGTTCTGTGTTGACTCATTCGCCGTTGTACGGTACACCATCAAGAATTTTTGGATGATGTCAAATGGTGTCCCCTCTCCCTCTGCTTTGAGTAAGGCTCTCTTCAAAGTGTCGACAAAACGTTCCGCTTGGCCGTTTGACTGAGGATGATACGGCGGTGTGAACATATGCTCGATAGCATTTTGACGACAGAACTGCTGAAACTGATGAGAGGTAAACTGCGAACCATTGTCTGTAACTATGGTTTCTGGGAGACCATGATGGGAGAATATGTCAGTGAGAGCTTTGAGAGTCTGGGACGTTGTCGGCGAAACCATTGGTATAACTTCTGGCCACTTAGAAAAAGCGTCTACCACCACTAAATAATATGCACCATTTGTAGGGCCAGCAAAATCAATATGAATTCTGGACCAAGGATGGGATGCTGGAGGCCACGGTACGGGAGGTAGCTGGTGGGGTAGCTTTGCTGATTGTTGACATTTTGAACATCGTTGAACAAAGTCGATAATATGCTTATCCATATTAGGCCAGTATGCGTAGCTGCGAGCAATACTCTTCATCCGCTGAATACCAGGATGTCCCATGTGAAACTGTTTCAGGAGTTTATTTCGTAATGCTTCAGGTATCACTACGCGTTCTCCAAACATCAAGCAATCTTTTACAACACATAAGGAATCACGACGGGCAAACAGGTGTTTTAGGTCTCCACTATATTTAATCTTTGGCCAATTACTGGATACATACTGTGTAGCACGTCGTAAGGTGGCATCGGTGCTTGTAGTTCGCTGGATTTCTGCAAACGTTACTGGTAGAGATCGAACAGCATTGTCGATGAGGTTAACTGCATAGTCTTTGGTGGCGATCGATGCAATTACCATATCTTCACTTGATGCAGGATAGTCGCTAATTAGCCGAGATAGAGCGTCGGCTTGACCAAATTCGTTAGTTCGGTTGTATTTAATATCGAAATCGTATCCAAGTAATATTATTGCCCAGCGTTGTAGTCGGTTAGCTGCATGTACAGGGATACCTGATTTAGATCCGAAAATGGAAAGTAACGGTTTATGATCTGTCAGCAAGGTAAATCGGCGGCCGTAGATCATTTTATGGAAACGTCGTACGGCGAAAACTAAAGCTAAGGCTTCTTTTTCAATTTGTGCATATTTCTTTTCTGCCGCAGTTAGTGTTCGAGATGCATGCATTATTGCTTTTTGTGAACCATCTGGGAAGACATGTAAAATGACAGCTCCCACTCCGCTTGCTGAAGCGTCCGCTGCAACTATAATTGGAAGTGTTGGACTATAATGTGTCAGAAGCAATTCAGAAGTTAACATAGACTTCAACTTTTCAAAAGCTGATCTGCAAGCTTCGGACCATTTCCAGGTTGCATTCTTTTCGAGTAGTCGATTGAGGGTGTCGAACATTATGCAGCGCAGGGAGAAATGCCGAGTAATAGCTAATTAATCCCAAGAAAGAGCGTAAAGAAGGCACGTCAGTAGGTGCGGGCATCTCTTTTATAGCACGTATGTTGTCAGGATCTGGACACCTACCCGATGCATCAAATATAAATCCAAGGTATTTGACAGATCTCAAGGAGAACTGACACTTCTCTGAGCGTAGTCGTAGACCGTTGTCCTGCATGCGTGACAAGACAGCTTCTGTCCTGCTGTAAAGTTCGTTTATAGAATTCGCTACCACCAAGATATCATCAAGATAGACGGCAACACCCGGAATACCTGCCAAGATAGTATCCATCAGTTGTTGGAAAATAGCTGGGGCAGTTTTAACTCCGAAAGGTAATCTGTTGTATTGGAACAAACCGCGATGTGTATTAATGGTAAGGAGTTCTCGGCATTCTGGGGCTACTTCAACTTGTAGATATGCGTCAGCAAGATCCAGTTTTGCAAAATAAGATCCACCATTTAAAACAGTGAATAAATCATCCGGTGTAGGTAAAGGATAGTGGTGCTGTTCTAATGCAGCATTCAACCCAGTAGAGAAATCAGCACAAATACGTAGGGACCCATTCGCTTTCTTGACAACGACGATGGGTGCTGCCCATGCCGAGTACGTGACTGGTGTTAATACGCCTTGTTGTTGCAGTCTCTCCAATTCTTCGTCAACTTTTGGTACAGATGCATATGGGACTGGCCTCTTTGGGCGAAAAACCGGTTTTGCGTCTGGTAATACTCGAAAGGTAGCTTGCAGCGAGGTACAGTGACCTAATCCGGGTTGAAAAACAGGTGCAAATAGTTTGCATAAATCAGAAAAGGAGTTGGCTGAATTTTTATCCTTGTTAACTGCGTTGCATACAGAACTAAGTGGGACATCAGCCAGATGTAAACGATCGAACCAATCAAGTCCCAAAAGATTTAAATCACTCTTGGTGACGTAACAAATTCCTGTGAATTTGATATGCGGAAGGAAACAGAACATTCGAGTTCACCAATTAGTTTGAGGGCCCACCACAGGCGCTGACAGCAGTCTGAGAAGTATTTGCGATTGGTGGTCTGCCAATATTATTCCAAAGTTTCTCTGATATAACAGTAATATCAGAGGCGGTATCTAGCTGCAGACGTGTATCATGACCATTCATCTGAAGATCAAGATATTTCCGCATACCTAGTGTTGTGACTTGACAGGTTGCGAGTAGACTCAATGTTTTTTGGGGATTTAGGACCAACAGTTTGTCGAGCTTTCGCTGGATTATGATATCTGTGTTTGCGTGGCTGACAAAAACCATTTTTATGACCGATGATTTTGCACTTGCTGCAACGATGATTTTTGTACGGACAAGACTTTACAAAGTGCCACGCGCCACAATGCCAGCATGGTGATGGTGGGGTCTTCTTTGCAGTATTTTGTGAAGTTGGACGAGTATGTGTAGATTTACGCGGAACATTAGAGAAGGTGGGTCAGGAGTGGATGATGAGAGATTTTTGCTCTTTCGTAATGCACGAATATCAGAGCTTCTCGAAGGTGTTGATTCGACCAGGTGTGTGTCTTTCTGCAAATTAATCAGCCGTTGATATTCATCAGCTATGTCATGTAAAGTTAACTTAGGATTTTGTTCTAGCTGATTGAGCAGTCGAGTTCGGATATCTGTGAAACGAGGAGATTGAAGACTGCATATGAGAATCAAGGCTTTGAATTGATCATCTGTTAAGGACCTGAGTCGAAATCTCTCACATTCTCGGTTGACTGTGCCAACGTGAGTAAGAAAATCATCATTTTCATTCATTGTCAGCTTGAGGCAACGATAACGTATGCTGAATAATGAGGAGTGGTCTCCAAAATGTTCACGCAGCAGCTTTATTGTATCATCGAAACACTTGTCACGTGGTTTTTGGGGTAAAATTAGGTTGCAGTACCTCTCATATTCTGCGGGACCCAATTTACGTAATAACACTCGCACCTTCCAAGCATCGTCTTGTGAGGCGAGATCAACTGTGAATAAATCCTCATATCGTTGATACCATGTGTCAAAAGTGACATTCGCATCTGTATTATAATTGAACTGTGAAATACTATTCACAATTCCGTCGACAGATGGTAGCATGGTATGATTCGGACTGCTTGAAGGTGAAGCTGAACCAGTCTGTTGGTTGATGAGCATTTCCATTAATTTCATTTGTTGCTCAAATAGTAATTCCACTTTAGAGGAATCCATAGCTTTCCCCGTCGCCAAATTATTATTATGTACTGGTCGAGAATTTAGTAGTCCTGACGCAAGAAGGCGGAAATCAGAAAACTACCAGGTTCACGATGATACTTGTATTTTTCAAACAAGGAAAATCAATATCACACAAGTATATGAGCGAATGTTCAAAAATGGACGAATCAACAGACAATCTTAACATGATTGGTAGTAATGTCATGTGAAAACAAGGTCAGACATATTTGTTTAGTTGGTGGACAGACAAAAGCATATTGTCAATTATAATGGAATATCGATCCATATATACATAGCAAAATATAACAGACTGTCAAAAACAAACACACATATTATGTGGATACATATCGACTAGTGACTGGCGCTATTCAGGCAGATAACCTGGAGTTCTAGTGGGGAGCCAGTACCAGTAGGATACAGCAGGTCGAAGATGAGGCAGTAACTCATCGAAGATTCCAGTGCCAGATGGTCGCACTGTGTCGTGAATTGGCAGAAGATAGGAATCTAGAACCATTGGATCGGATCCCAGTGACTCACTTGTCTACGAGCTCGCCTTGTAACCAGAAGGTCCAGGGTTCGAATGCTGGTGGGTGCGCACTTCTGAAAAGTCCTGAACTAGGACGAAACACCTGTCCACCACTCCCAGGTTTTCGGGTGGTTCTCTAACTGATATCAGCTCATGATGAAATCCTCCATAGAATGTACAAGAATGTTGCATAGCAGATTAAATTTAAAACAGAATTAATTAATTGTGAAGCAGAATATATAAGATCAAATGAAGACAACAGAAAATATGTACGAATACTCTCCGACGAAAGCAGAAGTCATAAAGTTTATAAAAATGCTAAAAACTGTAAAAGCAGCGTGACCAGAGAGCATCCCCTTAGAAGCAATGAAAATTAAGCCGGAGACATTAGCGGACTTGATGGCCCCACCACTGGAGAAGGTGTGGAAAGAGGGTAAGGTACCTGCTGGTTGGAGGAAAGGCTAATTTTTCAGACTGCAGCTGATAGGAGAATTAAGTCAAAGCAAGAATCGCGGCGACATTATGTTCCTGTCCATCCCAAGCTAAATATTATCCTGGAGAGAGTCAAACCCACCCTGGATGAAAATCTTCGACCAGAACAGTCTGGAATCCGGCAAAACAAGTCATTCGCCGATCAAATTAAAACACTACGGATTATCATTGAACAGAGTTCGGAATGAAAGTTACCTCTCTATCTCAAATTCATTTACTTAGAAAAGGCCTTCGATAGCGCAGCATGAATCAAGAGGTGATTCTGAAATTACTTCGCTATTACCGGGGTGCCAACAACAATTATACATGACATCTAGCAGTTGAACGCTGATGCTGTATACCATGTAATCCACAACGGGAAACTCACGTAATCCTTCGAAGATAAAATGGGAGTAGGATGAGGTTGTCTACTGTTGCCAATGACTTTCCAGACTGCAGTAAACTGGAAAATGCGACAAACATTTAGTGGTCGACGAGGAAACAGGCATAAAATTGACCCGCACAAAAGGCTTGGAGGATCTGGATTTCGCCGATGATATATGCCTGATTTCCTATAAACTGGAAGATATGCAAGTGGAAAGCAACAAGTTGGCAGAAGAAGCATCAAAGATTGAACTTCATGTGAACATGGAAGAGACAAAGGTGATGAAGATTCCTGGCCAACAACAATCAGCATAAACTGGAGAAATCTATAAGAAGCGAACTTTTTTATCTGCTGACCTGGGAAACGTTGTTTCAACTAAAGGCGGACCGAAGTGATGAGGATATCAAAGCGAGGATCGGGAAAACAAAGCAAGTTTTCATCTCTGTCCGATCTCTGTGGAGGTCAGCAGCACTCAGCATGAAAACAAGATCCGGATTTTCAACTCCAATGTGAAGTCAGTGCCATTTTACGATTAGAGATTTGTCGCCGCCTCACGAAGGTCACTTCGAGCAAGCTACACACTTTCATCAACAGCTGTCTCCGTTTAATACTACTCAAAATCAGATGACCAGCCAGAGAAAATCATCAACAGGGATCTCAGGCAATGAACAGACCAACCTATCAAGAACTAACTGTGTAACAAATTTGCAGGAAGAAATGGGGGTGGACTGATCGTCTTTCTCTGAGAAAACAAACGATCAGGTGACATCACATGCTAGGCCATCGCTTGATAGGAACTCGGACGAGAAGCGGAGAGTTGGTCGACAGTGCCAGATTGACATGGAGGAGGAAATGAAAGCATGTGGGCAGATATACAGCGAGGTGAAAACGTTGGTGGAAATCCAGACGCCCAGTGAAGGCGTGCTACTAAATCCTTATGTTCCTCTAGCAACTAAAGGAAACAATAATAATAAATAATAATAATTTTAGCAAAATGATATTCTGTCAAATGGGCTAGGCAGCTTACCATTATTTGTTTGAGAATAAACTATGAAGTCACTACAAACTCAAAATGTTTAAAACATTTGTTTATCAGTATTACGCAATATTGTAAAGACGGTTCATTGGGTAAAACACTGTTTCATAACTAAGTAAACTGTTTTCATATGTCTGGTCCTCCATATTGGTGGAAGCCGAATGTAATCAGTCGAGTGCATCAGTGGCAGAGCGGTTATGACTCTCGCCAATTATGCACATGGTCCAGAGTTTGATCACCTGCCGGCGCACACCTGATATCCATGGTCGGCTTGCGAAATTTGGGCTACCGATATGACATGCAGAAAATTCCATACTTGTACCAAAAATACAGTGTGGAATCAAGCTATAATCAAAAATAAAATAAATAAATTTTACCTTGTTAAGTTGCTCAGCATGGTACCACACTCTAAGGTTTTTTTATTAGATGGTTGGAAGCCAAAGTTAGAAGGCTTTGCACCAAGGTTTCATGAATCCTGCCACTTGTCAGCAAGGCGAATATGCATATTCGGAGGAGATCATGTTTACTTTATTAGATTAGAACCTGAGTCCATTCACGGGAAAGTGACAGACGTTACGACTACCGTTATGGTGAGCCGCCAAGCTTAGTGACCAAGTTGTAAACTTGAACAACAGAGGGCAGTCTCATCTTCACTTGTGAAGAAAAACATGATTGTAGACCACATTTCCTGGACGTCTAATTGATCAGAAGGGAGGATGGTTCACTCAAGAGAGATATCTATAGAAAACCTATATCCGTAGCACAATATGCACATTTCCTCAGTTTTGTACCAATCCGATACAAATCAGTTTGGTCAGATGCCTAACGAATAGAGCAAGACGTATTTGTACAGATGACTCCCTACAAAATAAGTTGGGATACGTCCAAAATACGCTGGTCCAAGTAGGTTACCCTAGTAGATTTGTAAGGAGACACATGAACAGCAGGTACAATAAGCAGAAACTGACAACAGTTAAAAGGAATCAACTGTTCCTGGAATTGCAATCTAATGAGGACGTGGCTAGCGAAGTCTTGCATCTGAAATTATCGAGAGTGATGAAACGGAATTATACTGCCGCCACCCTTTGTTTGTCGTTTTCACTATGTTGACCAATTATGATTGCTCAAGCGAAAGACAAGTTACCTAGCTGTGCCACTTCCATGTGTATCTACAAATAAGGCTGCACCTGTGGAGAAAGCTATGCTGGGCGAACAAATAGACAGCTTAACAAACGCGTTATTGAGCAACTTCCGTCCTTCGTGGTTCGCAAAAGGTCAAACAAAATCTATAAGAAGTTCTATTTTGGGTCATTTTATTGTTAACGGTCACTAAGTGGACAAAAATAGTGCCTTCAAAGTTATCTATCGCATTCCATCGAGCCTTTCGAACGGAATTCGAATCCTCCTTTTTCACATATAGCCGAAGCTGTGGGAATTCGAGAGAACAATCCTAGTCTTTGTATACAAAAGAAAAGTTTTTTCTATCTTTGTCTCTCCCTTGGCCTATGTGAATTCTATCCAAAACCCTCCCACCCTTTCTTATCTTCCATCTCCTTCGTACTTTTATGATACCTATTTAAACTCTGATTATCGTTCCATTTCACCTTTTTAGATTTGACCTAATTTATTTATTGAATTGTCTACATATACACATACCTCGCCAGATACTAGCTTGCTAGGCTACTAGCTTACTAGTTTTCTCGCCAGTCCCAAGCCCGGGTAAAGAGGGAGGGTTGGGGCGTGATGCTAGCAACTCCACCCCCGTAAAACAGTCAAATCGCTACAGAAACTTCAACGAATAAATATATTAAAAATTCTAAAAGCATAAGCAATAGCCTTACTTTTCGCTGGAATCGGGGAAGTGAAATGACGCAGGCTGGTGAAAGCCTTCGGGAAGCCAGTCAGCCGATGTGCCTTCTTTCGATGAAAGCAAAAGTAAGGATGGGTACCTGGAATGTTCGCACAATGTACGAAACTGGAAAGGCTGCTCAGATAGCCGCTGAAATGAGAAGGTACAGAATAGAAGTGTTGGGAATCTGCGAGAGCAGATGGAACGGAACTGGAAGGTGCCAACTACCTACTGGAGAGACAGTAATTTATTCCGGCCACCTAGAGGACAACGACGAGCACACCGAGGGAGTGGCCATCATGATGTCACCAACAGCAACCAAAGCTCTCATGCAGTGGGAACCAATCTCCTCCAGGATAATGACAGCCAGGTTCAACTCAAAAGGAAGGAAGGTTACAGTCATTCAATGCTATGCGCCTACAAACGTCTCAGAACAAGAGAAGAAGGAGGCGTTCTACAGACAACTACAAACAATAATGGACAACGTCCCAAATGGCGATATCAAAATCCTAAAGGATGATATGAATGCGAAGCTGGGATGAGACAACACAGGAAGAGAACTCACCATGGGTCGTGAGGCCCTCGGTGAAATGAACGACAATGGTGAACTCTTCTCAGACTTCTGCGCCTTCAATGATTTGGTGATTGGTGGCAGTGTTTTCAAACACAAGGATATACACAAGACGACATGGATTTCACCAGATGGAAACACCAAGAATCAAATAGACTTCATCTCAATTTCAAGAAAGTGGAGACGGAGCCTACTGGACACAAGGTCAAGGAGAGGAGCAGATGTGGGTTCAGACCACTATCTAGTACAAGGGACTTTCAAGGTGAAACTAAAAGCCTCGAGGATAGCTGGGGATAGGCCACAATGCAAGTTCAACACTCAATTACTGAAGGACACAACCACAAAAGACACCTTCACTGCAACTGTCAGAGCAAAGCAGGAAACACTACGCGACATCACTGAAGAATCATGCGTGGAAGAACATTGGAAGTCTCTGAAGGCGATTCTCAACGAAACGTGTTCAACGGTTCTAGGAAGAAAGAAGAGACAAGACAAGGAATGGCTCTCAACGGACACTTGGAAGTTAATAGAAGAGAGGAGAATGGTGAAAGAGAAAATGATTCAATGCAAGGACGGACAGGAGAAGGAGACACTGAGCTCAACTTACACAGCACTGGACAAAGAAGTTAAGAAAAGTGCTAGGAAGGACAAAAGACGATTCTACGACAATCTAGCTACTGAAGCTGAGAAGGCAGCAGGCAAAAGGGACCTGAGGACACTATATCAGATAACCAAATCTCTATCCGGGAAGAGACCAACACAAGCGAAACCTATAAAAGACAGCCAAGGGAACCCAATTACCAAGGAAGAAAAACAGATTAAACAATGGGCGGATCACTTCAAAGGACTCTTGAACCGACCACCACCTGCAACCCGTCCAGAAATACCAACAACAGCGTGCACACAACTGCAAGTTGACACCAATCCTCCAACGAGAGCTGAAGTCTTGAACGCAATCAAACTTCTGAAAGCTGGAAAAATAGCCGGACCAGATGGAATACCCCGTGAAGCACTGAAAGCGGACCCAGAGACAACAGCAGACATGCTGACTCCATTATTGCAAAAGGTCTGGAAGGAGGGAAAGGTGCCTACTGACTGGAGGAAAGGTTACCTCGTGAAACTACCAAAGAAGGGCGACTTCGGCCTCACTCTGCAAGAACTGGCGAGGAATCATGCTCCTATCGACGCCAAGTAAAATCCTGAGTCGCATCATCCTGGAGAGGATAAAGGACGCACTGGAGACAGAACTCCGACCAGAACAAGCTGGATTCAGGAAAGGCAAATCATGTACTGACCAAATTGCAACTCTACGCATCATCATCACAGAACAAAGCATGGGATGGCAATCAAACCTCTACCTCAACTTTATAGACTTCGAGAAGGCCTTCGACAGCGTTGACCGTGAAGTAATTTGGAAATTACTCGAGTAATACGGTGTACCCTAAATATTCATCAACCTCATTCAACAGCTGTACGACAACGGCACCTGCCAAGTGATCCACAACGGAAGACTCAGCCAGGCGTTTGGAGTAAACACAGGAGTCAGACAAGGGTGCTTACTATCACCAATGATATTCCTAATTGTGGTGGACTGGATTATGCGTCAGACTGTGGGAAACGAGAGGAGAGGAATATCCTAGACTGAAGTGAAGAACCTAGAAGACCTGGATTTCGCGCGTGGATGACTTATGTTTGATGTCACACACAATCGAAGACTTACAAGCGAAAACCGACAAACTGGTCGAAGAAGCAGCCAGCGAAGACAGGACTCCAGGTAAACATAGACAAGACAGAGGTTATGAAAATAACCAACTAACAAAAACAGCAGCACCATCCGGCGCTAATCACCATCAACGTGAGGTATTTGAAAGAGGTTACTTCATTCACTTATCTAGGGAGCATTATCTCAACTACAGGTGGAGCGGACGAGAATGTCAAATCGAGAATCGGGAAGGCGAGAAACACATTCATCAACCTGAAACCAATCTGATCTGGAAATCTTCGTCACTCAGCATCACCAACAAAATTCGGATTTTCAATACAAACGTAAAGTCAGTTCTTCTACACGGATCAGAAACTTGGCGGGAGGGTCACAATGTATATTTCCAAAAGGCTGCAGACCTTTATTAACAACTGTCTTCGCTCTATACTGAAGATCAGATGGCCGGAAAGAATCACCAACAAGGAATTATGGGAACAAACAAAACAAGAACCAATCGCCCAACAAATATGTAGGAGAAAGTGGAGATGGATCGGACACTCGCTGAGGAGACCACTGGGTGACATCGCGCACCAAGCCCTCGAGTGGAACCCGAAAGGGAAGAGGCGTGTGGGCCGTCCAAGGGTGACATGAAGGAGATCGTGTGAAGAGGAGTTGAAAGAATATGGATTAACATGGATGCAGGCGAAAAGTATAGCAGAAGACAGTAGAAAATGGAGACGTGCAGTTGAAGCCCTATGTTCCAGTAGGAACCCAAGGGAGCAATAATAATAATAATAAATAACTACCTTTGTTATTCTTATCGCCACCTGCATAAACCTTATTATCAATATTTTGTTATTATTATGATCAACGTTATTAACTACGTTCAAAACATTTACCACATTATTATAATTATTACTGTTATTTGACCTACAAAATCACCGTCATCTATGAAAACTTTTTATGCTTAAAGTTATGTAAATTAGAGTAAAGCCTGAAGAAGATCTAATTGAAAGCAACAATATTGTTCGCTTATATGTCTTGTTTTATTATTAAAAACGGGAATATTTAAATTCCATATTAGTTTGATTATTAAATGTATCACACAGTGAAACAGTATTGTATACTGGATGACGTTTCGAACACAATTTATTGTTCATAATCAAGGAATAATCAAGGAATAATCAAGGAATCAAGATCAAGGAATAGACATTTTACACTGGTTACTCCGCAGTGAGTTTAACCAGTTCATTGGTATTGTTTTTGGGTGACGCAGATATGATTCTCAGATAGGATATGAGTTTCTTCAAGGCTACCGATAAGCCTTGGTGACAAGTGCCAATGATCACAAAACCTAGATCTAGAGCCTCCTGAATATAGTTTTTAACTGTCTGATGTTCCTTGTGTATTTGGCCTACGAAAATTACTCATCATATATTTTCTAATAACCTACAAGCAACATTTCTTATTCTTTTTCGCAATAATATTACAATGGGAGGAGCACTGATTTTTAAATTTCAGTCTGACAACGTCGGTGGCACAGTGGTTAGGACTCTCGCCGAACACGCCTGCCGATGTACACCTGATATCTATGGTCAGCTTGCAAAATTTGAGCTACCGATATGCATGCTGAAAATTCCATACTTGTACCAAAAATACAGTGTGGAATCAAGCTGTAATCAAACATAAAAAAAAAAATAAAATACGTTTGGGATAATGTTTTGCCTCTCCGATCAGGATCAGCACGTCAATGTGTCATAAAGGTGGTCAAAGGTAACGACACCATGGATCTAAGTTTCCAACTTGTCAGCAAGGTGTTTCTACAGATGCGGGAAAACTGATGTACTTTCTTGGATTCAAAACCAAGTGACTTAGCATAGCAGTCAGAGGCATCACCACCGAACTCTTCAGGCTTATGACTGATTTTCTATAACACTATACCATATACGTCACTTAAACGCTACGGAGTTATCGGTGTCATGTATCTATTCCTCAGCAGTGATCACAAAGTTAGGTGACTATCGATCATGGAACACCAGTGAACTTACTAGGAGCAACTAACAAAATGAAGAAGTTAGTCTTAGTAAACTAGAGGTCTTCTAATGATCAGTTTATTTCTCAATCACTTTCCAACTCTAAATTTCGTAATTCAAGTTAACAATAATATGAATACGCATATCATGATGTGGTTTTGTTGTCTGAGCTAGATGGTTTATTTGTTTGTGAAGCTTTCATTACCCTACTAGGCAACATCTTTAGCGCATACACTTCCATTTCTGGTGATGTGAGCTTTTAGTTTTCTTCACGAGTTTATTAGTCATCTCTCCTGATGACCACCTGTAGTTCCACCTTTTGTGTGTGCGAGATTTCCTTCTTATCGATTGGTATATTTCGATTATGTCAGTGTGTCTATTGATTGACGAATCACTGAAATACCAGGCATTCATAAATTGTCTAGTATTCTTTGTGTCTCCTCTGTCTAATATTTGAACGTGGTCCCAATCGAACTGATTAATATCTGTGGTTGTCTGTATGCACTGATGTGGGGGGATTGGATGTTATGTCTTTTGATACCTAGTTTATGTTCATGGATACGAAGACGAACAGGAAGCGCTTCTACTTTGGTCAACAACAAGATTGCTAGAGAATTTTTGGGACCCTGATATTCCAGTGAATCATCAGTCATTAGTCACACTGATATTGACAAAATATTTTGATTGTACGCTAGTAACTAGTGTGATGTGTCTAGTCCTCTCATTGATGCAGACTGAATTCTGTCAGTCAGGTCGTAATGTGACCACCATTCTAGGTAGCTCGCCATCATGGTGCACGTTGATTTGATGATAATAGGTGGTTGGAGGTAATTGGCACTGTGATGGAGATCTACCTGGAATGGTGGCTACATTACAACTCGACCGATAGAATTCAGTCTGCACCAATGAGAGGACTAGACACATAACACTAGTTACTAGTGTCAAATCAAAATATCCACTATAGTCCTACAGGATGTCAATCGCGAGCCCAAATAGCCCAGTGGTAACGTCTCTGACTACAGCACTGGGTGATGCGGGTTCGAATCTCAGAAGGGACATGCATTTCCTCGAGGTTGCATAGACGCCTTGCTGACAACTGCCAACTAGCACGAAACCTAGGTTTAAGGCTTCCTGCCGATTGCCTCCAACCATCATATAGACAAAATATGCCAGTCAAAAAGAAGGAAACCTAAAACGCAAAAGGAAACAATCAGTTCCAATTGAAGTAGCCTAGAAGATGTAAAAACACACGAAAGCAACCAATCACACTCAAGATAACCCGCCAGGACAGATGACGTATAAACTCGTGGAGAAACTTAAAAGCTCACCTCACCTGAAATTGAAGTGTATGCACTGAAGGTGTTGCCTAGTAGGGTGATGAAAGCTTTACATACAAATAATCTATCGAACTCAGAGTACACACTTACATCAAAATCATCCACCTGAGCAACAAATCTTCTCCATCCTGTCTAAACATGCATATCTTTTCGACGTACACTCAGTCACAAACCAGTTACAGATAAATACAAAATCAGGGAATCCTATTTTGACAGAGTAACCCTGTTCAACATTATATACCCAAGGAGTTTCGAACTCATGACCATTACAAGGCTACAAGTTGAGCCTGTGGACCATTCAACTACTTGAATGACTCATGGGTTATATATTCTGTCAGTTTTTGATAAAGGAATGACCGCCTATATACAGTGCCATCTCACCATATCTTCAAAAAGTTCAAATAGTGGCTATCAGTGAGCTGGAGATTAGCATTTAGACAATGAAGTGATCTGTACTAACTAGCTGCTGTTCAGTGAATGACTGACTGAATGAGTTCAACATAGAAATTTCTACACAGATGCAGCAGTCCAAGTTGCCACATTCCATATTAGCTCAGAAAGCTAGTCGAGAAAGTAATTCGAAGGGATAATATAAGCTGAAAGGTGAGAGAGAATGAATAGTTACCTTGAAAAGGTTCAATGGCTATGTCACAACACACAGAATGGATCCATCTGCCCCCCCCCCCAAGAACTATTTTGGACTATGCCGTTGCCTCTTAGAACCCTTAGGACTCCATGAAGCGAGGTAGCCTACACCTATTCAAGTGACGTAAACTAACTGTTATAGTTTACATGGGCTAATGCCGATTTTTTTGTTTTACCACCAATAGCTAGCTGTTTTTCACTGCTTATCAAGACAGTCGATGGCTAGGCATGCTTAAAACATTTTCCTGGTTTTGAACAATGTTGACTGATTAAAAAGTCTGCATTGAGAATAATCTCAAATTCTTACAGAATCCCTAAATGTATTTGTATCTTTTGTTCAGGGAACTTTCATAGTTAAGGGATGAATTATTACTATTATTACTACTAACTGTAACAGAAATCATGAGGCTGAAAAAAAGCAAAAATTTAGGAAATAAATCAGGCAACAGATGTCAGCGAATTCCTAATGAATTATTATGAAGGCTGTAATGAAAACAAGAAAAAACAAAACAAAAAAACAGATAGGAAAAGGCAAAACTGCATTTATATAATTTTAGTGAAACAAGAGGAAACATCGGCAGTGTTTTCCCATCCCGAATTTCATGTGACCACAAAATATATACAGTGTCGAAATCTAGTTTATGTTGCTTCAATTCTACGTATATTATGCAAGAAACAACAAAAATGTTCCATCTAACTAGATGCAGTTTATACGTATACACATAATTAAGGTTCTATTGTATTCATTGTGATTGCTCCTACATGTTAAACAAAGCGCGAAATTGAGATCAGGATCTAATAATCATGGAGATTTTACAGCCTATCTCGATGAATATACAATAATACAGCCACCGACACTTTAATTCTTGTTTTTTGTCGCTGATTGGTTATCTTCACCAACCTCCGTCTTCTCTCTCGATGTTCCCTTGAAGCCTTTTCTTAGGTGATGCCTCTTGTCAACTCGTTGATTTCTGCCTGAAAATGTTTGAATTTGTATCGCTTTGATCAGAGAATGATGTCAATGAAGTTTATTATTATTAATATTTCCTTTAATTCCTAGAGGAACATAGGGCTTCAGCCACACGTCTCATTGCGTTCGGTTCTCTGCTAGACCTTTCACCTGGCTTCAAGTCTGCAACCCACATGCTTTCATATTCTCTTCACATGACCTCCTCCAAGTAACTCTTGCACTGATGACTAACTCGCCGCTTATCTTTGGGGTTCCACTCGAGCAATGGACTCACGTGTGATGCCACTTGACGGTTTCATCAGAGTATGGCCAATCCATCTCCATTTCTTCCTGCTTATTTGTTGCACAATCGGTTCTTGAATTGTTTCTTCCCAGAGATCCCTATTGTTGATCTTTTCTGGCCGCCCATCTAATCTTGAGTATTGAGCGAAGATAGTTGGTAATGAAGGTCTGTAGTTTGTTTGAGATGCTACTTATGACTCGCCAAGTCTCTGATCCGTATAGTAGCACGGACCTCATATTGGAAATGAAAATCCGGACTTTCATATTTGTTTTCATGCTGAATGCTGTTGACCTCCACACAGACTTGAGAGTAATGAAAGCTTGCTTGCTTTTACGATCCTTGCTTTGATATCCTCGTCCGCATGGAGTTTGGAGCATTCAATATATTCATCTTCATTATAACACTAAACTTTGTAGATTTAGTGAGGCTATTTTACATTGTGGCTTGGTTATTTGAATATGATGGTATCCTCCATCACGACGACTGAAACTGAGAGTTGTAAACGGTGTTAGGATAAATGTGAGGTACTATGGTAGAATTTCACTTCATTACAGATTGTCTCACAAACCGAGCGACACTTCTTGTAATGTCTTAAGAAAAACTTCAATTCAACGTCCATATGGCTCCTGCGGGGTTGAATACATCAGCTGTATCATGCTCCAACTTGTAAAACGCTCTCGCGAACACTCTCCAGTCTGGCTGGTAAAAGGAGAACGAAAATGTGCATATAGTTCAGTGACAGAACATCTGGTCAACTTAGGACATCCAGTGCAATTCAAAAAATCCTTCAAAATGATATGCGAGATTCGATCAAACCTATAGTAATGAGTGGAATCAAGACATCCGGACATAGCTGAGGCACTAGCCATCCAAAAAGCTCAAACCCACGCTATATATACATAAGAAGTACGTCCAACCTTTGTCTCTACCAAGAACATTAAAAAAAGGTAATCCCTTTAATATTGACTGCTCATTACCTTTGTTTTCCAAACTTCCTGTTTACTCATGTTATTTTTAAATATTTTTCTTAATGCCTATTTGCACTACCATATTTTCATATCCGAACATTCTGTCTATTATTTCATTTTATTATTTCTACATATTTAATCCTAAACTGCATAAACAATTATTCGTCACATTAGTAATGATCCCAGTAGATTTTTTGTGCAAACATCCTGTTTATGTTTTTATCTTTACATTTCTAACCCTTAATTGCACAATATGTCAATCTTCTCAGTAATTATGATGCTACTTTGTTTGAGTTTTATCCACCCTTCTGTTTATTATGATACTTTAATTCCTAATTGCAATTTTATTAATCTGACCCTTAACCGGAAAGTATTATGGAACTTTCTCACTCATTTATGATAAATACACGAATGTACAGCCTAGTTAATGACTTCGTCGAAGAGAATATTTTCTTCACTGCAACCGACCCTATGATCAAATGTGCACATTCATTGATTTGAATAACTAAAATAACAACATAAGAAGGATAGAAATAGCACTGATTTTAAATGACTTCCCCATGAAACTCATTGAGAGGATCAAGAAAGCTCACAAGTAATTTTAAATAGGTAGTGGAACTATTGGTCACAACATGAACAAGAAAGAATTAAAAAACATCTACAGTTTTACCATGAAAGGAAGGGAAATCTTAGACCCTACGCAAAAGTGCTAATGACGTAGAGTTATGGGTAGCATTTAAACCTACAAACCTTATCAGAGACAAGTTTTTTAAGCTCAAAGATCCTATTGACCCAGTTATTAAATAATAATAGAAAAATGTACAACACACTTTGACGTTGGTTACATAGATCAGACTCGTAGATTCGCGGCAATCAGATTATGTGAACGTAAGAATTCAGCCGGTCGTAGAAGGACTGACTTAATAAGGATGAACAGTCTAGAGAACAACTCAATAATTTCAGTGCATGAAATAGCACAATCACTCAATAGGGTAGGACAGTGCCAAAATTATAAAAAGAGACATATGCAGATGGAGAAAGAGAGAGAGAGTGAAACAGGGGTTCGATGGTTAAGTCACCTGGATATGGCTAGCGAAATCCTACTGCCTGACTTGAGTATATATAGAGTCTTGTTCCAGTACTGTATAGTTTTATGCAGTTATGCTTAATTTTTTGACTACCATATATGTTATTAAGCGGATCACACATTTGGATCTGCATTATTTCGCCTTCAAAAAAATAAAAGCAAGATGAAATCACCTATTGAAGTGCCTAAATTTCAAATTAACTTGAAAATTGCCAATTCGACTTTTGCTGTCATCAGCTCACCCCAGTAATTCACGAGAAATCTAGCGGTTTGAACTTATCCAGCCCTCTAAACTGAGTCATCAGGTACAGCGCTGGGGTAATTGGCCTGGAACGGGCGGAAAGCCATCCAACGTTTATATTACTACGATCTAGCTAATTGGTAAGCACTACTAGTTAATTTAAGAATATGGTTTTAGGCATTTTAGGAAGGAGAAGTTGATCAGTTCATCGCATCTACGCCTAACGTATGCGATAAGAATGACATAATGCCAGTACCAGGAATACGCACATTGATATGAATATGATCGATCAATGTTTGTTCAAAAATTATCAACTAACATCATAAAAAGAAATTTGCATAGAAAGAGTACTTGGACAGGACAACAAAGCTTCGTTCCTATCAAATATCAAATAAATTTAATGAAGACCCTCAGCCATAGAGTTAGAGCTATATGCTCAGATGAAGTAACTGAAGATGAATTAAGCATTCTATATGATACTTTGATTGAAAATAGCTATCCCGACAAATTTATCAAGAAACACATGACAAAGAAAGCGGAAAAGGACTACTTACTATCTGAAAACAAGAAGCCACTTTGTATACGACTACAATTCAAGGGCGATGTGCCAAGTGAGATAATTACGAGGAAATTAAGAAAACCAGTTCAAAGAAATTTTAATACTAGCGAACTAAACGTATTATTCTCTACACTACCTATTGTGCTACCTCGACTGAAAGATGAATTACCTAGACTAGACTAGCCACTTCACATTGTATCTACCAATTCAACTGCGTTTGTGGAACAAGTTATATTGGCCGTTGCTGTAGGAACTTGATTTTTCGTGCTTCCTCGAGAACATCTCCCAGTATGGCTAAGTAAAAGTGAAACCATCAGCAACAGTTCAATATTGGACCATCTGGTGCAAACCGGCCACTAAGCCAGCCTGCGTGGAAAAATCCTTCTTTATAATCTACTGGGTGCCTAACAAATTGCCAAAATCATCGAAGCACCGCATGCTCCAAACAGAAGAGGCTATCACGATTCGTTTCAAACAACCAGTACTTTGTGTGCAAAATAAGCATGTCCAGTCAGCCACATTTACTACCCTGACCTTCAGTAGAGACAATAAATTCATGAATTTGATACATTATTTTTCCTAATTTTTCTGACATTCAGCTTATTTAATGTTGATGATATTGAGCTGTAATCCATAAATATTATTGATTCTATGTTATCTAAACAGCATTAATGTTGTTCATAACACTCATTCATTCACTATTATGGATGTATATATAACTGTAGAGCCTGATGATGAAGTTATCGAAAAGAGTATTCTTTGTTCAGTATCTATTTTTTTGAAAATATTCGGTTATCAGTATGTGGTTTGATAGGATTAATTGATTACGCGGTTTGACTGATTTGCATTTCTGTCTGATGTCATTAGGATTTTGGTACATAACTAATCCGCATCCAAACATTAATGTGAATGAAATGCATTACTCAACAAAGAGGCTGTTTTCGGCGAATTCTTTTCCCTCACTTGTACAATCACACTGATGTCCATTTTATTTCATGTAGGAGGAGGGATGTAAAAAGGTGATCAGTTGTCACCATCATAATTTCAATATAGAACATCCTTGACAAGTTTAATGATGCACATTCAGCAATAAACTTTACCATAGAGAAAGAAAGTAATGACAGTATCTCATTCCTAGAAGTCTTCACGGTAAGGAAAGAAGATGCCACACTAAGAAGCAGTGTGTATAGGATACCTACAACAACAGGTCAGTAGACTCATTTCTTGAGTTTTGTACCTTTGAAATATAAACGTAACCTGGTGAAGTGTCTGGTACATAGAGCCAGGTTAATCTGTTTAGACGGTTGTCTCAATGATGAGCTTAAGATTATTAGAGAATTACTTGGAAAAAAATGGATATTCAGATAAGTTCATTGAGAAAAATATGAATTCAGTACCAAGGAGAGTCAGTATGGTGACATTCCGAAAAACCAATGTTCGTGAAACTGCAGTTTCTCGGTGACAATATCAGCGAAATAATAACACAGCGCCTGAAGAATGCAGTTAAAAGAGCTTATAATGCAGCAGAGGTACATTGTCTCTTCACAAACACCCTTATTCTACCAGTGTGAATGCAGGTGTGGAGCCAGCTACATTGAGCGTACAATTAGGCAGGTTCATCATTGTATTTCCAGACATCATCCAACATGATTAGGCAAGGGACAAACAAGATGTATTCGCACCTCTATTGTAGAACACCTTGTATATAGTGAGCATAAGGTTGACGTTAATACTGCATGTAAAATTATTTATCACATTCCTACTAATCTTGATTTTGCTCTAAGAGTTCATCTTCTACATACAACAGCCGAAGCAATAAGAATCCACTTGAAGAACAAGCCAAACCTGTATGTTCAGAGGGAATTTGTGCAGCAACTTTCCTTGCCTTGGCCATCGTTGCATGAATGTATAAACCGGACTACATCTTCAGCGCTGAAGTTGTTGTCTAGAAGGACAATGAAAGCTCCGCAACTAAACCAACCAGCTTGGAGAACACTATTAATTGCAAATCATCATCATTAGAGTAGAGCCACAGTGAGATGAGGATCTAATTGATAAGTAAATATTGCTTCGCTCAAACTTTCTGTTTTCTAAATGTCTAAATGTGGATTTTTCTAGATTGAAACCTGAATTTTGATGGTAGACTTGACCCCTGCAATATCCTCAAGAGAAGAATTTCATCTTTTATTGAGAAGAACATTCTTCACAGCGAAAACAACGATAGTGTTCTACTCTCCTGTTCTACAGGTCTGCAGGAGACATTAGAATATTCGTCATTTCACTCGTATCTTCTCACATATAAAATCCACTGTCTCCATTAACGGTACATTGGTGAACAAGGAGGATACATCGAATGATATCATAAACTTGTCCCTCATATTAAGATCTCTTATTTTTCGAACAAATTCAAAACTACGCTATGTTTTACCAATTTGTTATACAGAGATTGTGTATTGTAATAAAAATGCTATATATATATTAGAGTAGAGCCAGAGATGAGGATCTAATTGAAAAATAAATATATTTTTGCTCAATATTTCTGTTATTCTAAAAATCCAGGTTGATGTAAAGTTTATTTTAATTTAAAATTTTCTTGATGAATACATTGTTTCCACTTATAAAGTAATTCCTGAAGGCGTTTTCATCTTCTCTTCAAGACTTTGAAACTTAGAATAATTTACATTCTTTACATGTGTTGTGTACGCTAATGACAAAATTTTCTTTTAAGTAGTATATTGTCTATTTTTTCTCTAAACATTTTTTACAGCCAGAACCATTAAGATGATATTTCTTTAAATGTTATAATACAGTTTTACTAAAATAGTTTTTGGGTACATGACTAGAGCATAAAATATACTCATATTACCATCAACCATAACAAAATTAAACAAACCAATTTATCACCGAAGTATCCTACAAATTTCAAAATCACCAAGGACGCCATTAATTTTCCGCAGAAATGAATAACGGTGACGATCAGGAGATTTTTGTGGGAAATAAGTTATCCGATCTTAACATTATATAACTGAAAAGTGTTCGTTATATATATATATATATATACAGAAAAATTGATTAACCGTGAAATTTTATTCCACCTGACTAATTGTAGGGTATTTATGTACACTGTCAATGGTGCATATCAGTTAGTTAAAGTTTACATTGATAATCATATTATAAACATTTGTAAATAAAACTCTGATTCTCAAATTTGTTCCTCCATATTAATTGATATACGTGGCCTTCTCAAAATGTCTTGTTTTAGTAGAAGCAAGATATTTTAAAACAGGGTCTGTACAAGGAGATGTGATTAAGGTAATATAAAGTTAGACTTAAATAATAATATCTCTCAACAAAAACTGCTTTAAATGCTTTTGGAGTCATGATAAATCATAGAGCAGAACACAGATATAAAGATTATTTTTAGTGAGTTTGTGATTGTTGTGCCAGGTGGCATACTCTTCTACCTCGCCTAATTGACATTCAGGCCGGAAATAGTGGAAGGTGAGGCGTGGCCCTAGTATCTCCCAAATTAGAACTTGAGTACTTACACATGATTTGTGGAGAGGTAAATAATGGATTATTCATTATAGGTGATATGGTGATCGATAGTCAGGCTGCAGAATTAGCCAGTAAGAATTGGCCTGAGTAAAACAACGCTCAGAGTCTTATCGATCATGATTATAATATAAATGACCTTGGTGATTTTTTTGAATCACACATTATTGTATGAAAATACACTGTGGATGATACTGCAATTTGGGTGAATATATAAGGCATATATTTCGTTTTTTGAAGTAGCGCCAATTGCTTCATCTGATGGGTATTACGGTGTATAATATCACCAGATTTGCAATTATTAGTGTTCTTTGAGCTGGTTAGTTTAGTTGTGGAGTTTTTGTCGTCCCCCCCACTGCTGGACAACACCCCCCCTTCAGCGCAATATTTAGCATAAAATGAAGTGATTTAAATTTCTTCATGAGCGATAGAATTGCGTCTCCTGGTAACCATCCTTACATATGTATTGATCATTTTTATGATTGACTTGGATCTGAAACTTTCTCATCACCTGATTTACTAGTTATTATTAGTTGGTATAATTTGACTATATTAACGTGTTTGTTAATTGCATATTTGTTTGCGTACCAGGCTTCTAGGAAGTCCTTGACTGCAATTTTAATGTTTCCTCTGTCTAAGATTTCGACATTATCCCAGTTATCAAATTAATGTCCACAATTGTCTCGATGCATTGATATGAAACAGGAATATGTATTGTGTCTTTTCACGGCTGATTTGTGCTCCTGGATTCTGATTCGAAGGGGCAGTCCACTCTGGCCGATGTAATGCCTGTTACAGTTCATACATGCAATTTATTTTGTAAATGGTATTACTTTTATCTTCTTATTCTGTTTAATGGATCTTTCGGTTTACATAATATCGAATTAAGCGATTCGACCAGCTTATCTGCTATATCTATATTAAATGGTTTCAGTATTCTAACTGTTATTTCAGAGATATTTTTCATGTATGGTAGGATGAATTTTTTTTGTGATCCCCAATGACGGCTCCTTGTTGGTGTTGTGATTTGATTTGAAACACTTTTTGATTAAATTTTGTGGATAACCATTCTTTTTGAAGACTGTTTGTGGAGGTAATTTCCTCTTCCATCCTCTCTTCAACTCTGGAGTGTTACAGTGTGTTTGAACTCTCTTTTAAACAATGTCTGCACACAGTTTCTTTTTTAGTGAGTAATTGGATTATTGCTAGCATAATTGAGTATTTGATGTGTGGGTACCTTGATTTTCTACATACTTGTGTGTTTCTAGATTTCCTGTGTTGGTTCTCCTGAGATTAAGACATCTAAAAATGAGATTTTGTTATCTAATTCTTCTTCTCTCGTGGTGAATTTGATGTCTTCAAATATGTTATTTATTGATTTATGGGTATATTCCGAGATTTAGAAAAAACACATTTACCTTGTGAACTTACTGTAGGCCTTTAATCCATGATCCTGCGCAAATATCAGTACCAATAAATATTTTTTTCGATAAAGGTGCATCACATGTAACACCACTGAAGAATAATGCTATTGATGATATGAACATGAGAAAAGAATTTTTAGTGCAAAATATCATTTCTAGGGCACATGAAAAGTATGCCGTATCAGTGAACTGAGACGCTGAAATCAGCAGAAATATGCAGTAAAGCCACTGGTGAAATTTACTTTTTAGTTCACACCGTTTGGTTTGGTGTTTAGTGTTCAAAGTCTTGCCGGTTAAAAACCGTAAAACTGACGACAGGCAGCGAACAGTGATGACGAAGATAACCACAAACAAGCTGTAACAACAAACAGCATTATTCATCATAAATGGTTGGGATTCGACAGAGGTTATTCTCTTCACTTATCTGGCTACTAAGCACAGTTTCAACCCTAAGTCAGTCTGCACGGATGAAGTTGTCAAAGTCAGACAGCCAGAATCGGAAAGTCAAGTTACGCCTTCATTAAGCAGAAATCAGTTTGGAAGCCTTATGCATTCCGCTTCAGCATGAAGAACAAGATTCGGATTCTGGTCAACACAAAAACATTAAATCACTTGGTGCTTCCATATAGGTCAGAAACTTGCACTGTGCCCTCCTCACGAAAAGCCTTTCCATCAGCCTGTTGAAGACGTTTGTCAACAGCTTCTGATTTCGCTGGTTTCATATTAAAGATCAAATGGTCAGCCTGCCAGATACAATGAGTAAATAAGAAGAGACCATGGGAACAAACTAAAAGGCGATAGTCGATTTCGCTCCAGAAATATGTAGGAGAAAATTGAGATGAATTGATCGAGCATACACCATTGTGAAGATGGTCGCATGACATCGCCCTCAATGCAGAACAATGCTCTAGTGGCGCATCAATGGGAAGCGATGAGTGGATTTTCAGTGCTACAGTGATATGTCGGAGATGAGAGATTATGTTCAGTAGTGGATCCATTTGAAAACGAGAGCACAAAATAAAATTAAAAAAGAAAATGTGTTGTTTTTACTGTTTTACCATATCTTAAGGATACTCCAATGTATAATGTATGATGTGACTCAGTATCATTCAGTCTAAGGCGTAGAATAATGTCCTATAATCCTTTTTCTTCTGTCTCTGAGAATTCCTCAGCAGCAGTTTAAGAACCAACTATAAATGTGGTTGAGTACATTTCGTAGCTAAAAGAATGGACTCAATCAATAAAACAACAAGTAATACAGATAATACACTACTTTGTGTTGGATAGGAAATCATGTAGCCCAGTAACTTAAACAAGCCACCAGAACGTTGATGAATTTAACTTTGTGAATTTGTGATAGGACCTTTCCTTTGTAGTTTCAGGGGATGAACTTCAGCTTAAGAATAGACATTCTGTTATTCCTTGAAGCTCCATGCACTTCAACATTTCCAAAAATAATTATCAAGTGGATTTTCTTTTGATCATTTAAAAAATCAATAGCACGTGCAATGCGTCTTGTCTGCAGCTGGCTATTTTTGTTCGCCTTAGATTATTTAGATTATTTAATTAGTGTTGATTGATTTTTTTCTATAATTATGTTTTTATTTTTATTTTTTACTGTGTTTCTTCTCTTAAAAACAACATCAGAAAACAGAAATTTCTGTTGCCTGTCCCCTCTTCTAAAGTAAATATTAAGAATCATTATAATGAAACAAAATGATTATGTATCATGTTCATCATGGAATTTGTATATTTTTAACAAACAAAGTTGCTAGAGTAATACTGCTGATTTACAAGATTGGCGAATAAAACATACTTCATGATATGACTGGCTGTCTCAAATACCCCCAAGGGAAAATCTGTTTTAGACATGATGGAGAGGATATGTTGCTCAAGGGAATGACTTAGGTGTAGTTGACTTTTCAAAATTAGATGGTTTATTTGTTTGCGAAGCTTCCATTGTCCTACTAGGCAACATCTTCAGCGCATACATTTCAATTCGTTGAAGTGAGGTGAGCTTTTAGATTTCTCCGCAAGTTTATAAGTCATCTCTCCTGATGAACCAAACTGGATGTAATCGGTTGCTTTTTGTGTTTTCCACACTTCCTGGGTACTTCGATTGGAACTAATTGTTTCCCTGACCTGAAGTTTGACCCTTTGTGTATGAGATTTCCATCTTATCGATTGGTTTATTTTGTCTATGTCATTGTGACTAATGATTAACGAATCACTGGAATACCAGGATCCCAAAAATTCTCTAGTATTCTTGTTAATTCCTCTGTCTAATATTTGAACGTTGTCCCAATCGGATTGACTGATATCCATGGTTGTCAGTATGCAGCGATGTAGAGAAGTGTATGACATGTCTTTTGACGACTAGTTTATGTTCATGGGTACATACACGAAGAGGGTGGCGTCCACTTTGGTCAGTGTAGTGATTTTCCCAGTCGTTGGAAGTTATTTTGTAGATGTAGTTGATTTTTCTTGTTTCGTCGTTCAGTCTTTTGGTTGACATAGAGCCAGCTGAGTGAAGTGATTTTGTTGGTTTGTGTGCGACATCAATTCCCACAGGTATGAACAGTCTTTCAGTGTTTTCTGAGATGTCCGTTATATATTGTAGAGTGATATTTTTGTGTTTTCTTTGGAGGCCTTCGGTTTGGTGGGTTGGCTTGGAGGTAGATGTCTTTTGATGAAGTCTTGTGGATATATATATATATATATACTTTTGAAAGATACCCATGGGATTTTCGGAAGCTTAGTATTCCAGTCAATCAGTGATCGACAGAAGCGTTGACAGAGTTAAAATTTGCCCATTCATTAAAGGTAAGTCACTTGCACATAAAGACAGACTTCAGATCAAGGAAACAATCAGTGCTCAATAGAAGTAAATGAGATGGTGTGAAAACAGAGAAAAGCAACCAATCACGGTCAAGGTTATCCACCATGAGAGATGACTAATAAACTCGTGAAGAAATCTAAATTTCACTTCACTTGAAATTGAAGTGTATGCGCTGAAGATGTTGCTTAATAGGGCAATGAAAGCTTCACAAACAAATAGACTACCCAACTCAGAGAACACAACTATATCAAAAAGCAAATCTGTTGTGCTTATACGATCCTTTTCTCTGACTTAATACAAACAGGATCGAGTATTATCAGTTTATCGTATAGCATAGTTTTTTAACCACTATGCCACAAGTAAAAAGCTTAACAGATTAACTAATTTCCACATTTGTTTTTGATCTATTTCTTGGAATTAAAATTCACCAATGCATTGTAACATATATACATCGTTCATCGAGGAATATTGTTCTCATCCAGCCCATTTTAGACAGATCTTATCATAAGTCAAACAGCGTTACATTAATTTACCTGTGAATTGCCCAGTGCTTCAATTTCGACGTAAATGCTGATATACACAAAACTATGTGGAATACTTCAAAATTTATCTCAAATCAAACAGTGTATTTGCGGAACAAAAGATAGTTAGTAATCTCACAATCAGTGTTTATTTTTACATAATGTAGTAGAAAGTATGATAGGAGACAGTGAGAGTGAAAGGAAATGATGAGAGGAGAAGTTAATTTAGTCCGGAAACAAAAAAAAAATTAAGGGAATTTGAAAGGTTACTAATGAGTTCATCTTAATGAATTGTAGTCAAAACAAGAAAATTATGATGCAACAAAACACATGGACAAAAAAATTTCCAGTTACTGCTGCTACCCATAATACTGAGTGATACATGGAAATTCCAGTCAGACAAATGAAAAAGTGATGCAAAA
Organism: Trichobilharzia regenti; assembly: GCA_944472135.2. Lineage (NCBI taxonomy): Eukaryota > Metazoa > Platyhelminthes > Trematoda > Strigeidida > Schistosomatidae > Trichobilharzia > Trichobilharzia regenti. The sequence goes on from OX235268.1 coordinate 31,516,357, forward strand.
CCAGGTTTTGAAAACACAGTGGTTTTCCCATGGTAACACTAGATGGCTCTGCCATATGTCTTTGTTTTGTTGTGCCTCATTTTTTATTGTTCTCATAAAAACTCACTCATCTGAACTCATTATAAATCTGCTTATGTACCTAATTGTATGTTTACCTAATTATGTCTCCTTCACTGTGAGCTTAAGAGAAAAAGCCGAGACACAAATCAACACTAGCGAAAAAATCAGTGTCGAAAAGCACTGGCAAAACTTGAAAACGGTGTGCAGTCAAACCTGCATGGAAGTTCTAGGCAGAAAGATGAGACAAGCTAAACAGGGGCTCACTGCAGACAATTGGAAACTAGCAGAAGAGAGAAGGATAGTGAAACAAAAGATTATCCAGTGCACCGAAGAGCAACTAAAACAGGAGTTGAATGCAAGCTACTATACGCTGAACAAAAGAGTGAAGAAGAGTGCCAGGGAAGACAAAAGAAAATATTATGAAACCATGGGAAGTGAAGCAGAACAAGCTGCAGGCAAAGGAGACCTCGCCACACTCTACCAAACAACTAGGCACCTATCGGGCAAACGTTCGACACAGATTAAGCCAGTAAAGGATGACAATGGAAAGTCAATCACCAAAGAGATGGAACAGAGAAAGCACTGGGCTGAACACTGCAAAAGGCTTCTAAATCGTCCGCCACCTACAACGCGCCCAACAATACCAACAACGGAAGCAGAACTACCAGTGAATATCAACGCCCCGACGAAATCAGAAGTCCTGAATGCAATCAAGATGCTAAAAGCTGGAAAGGCAGCAGTACCAGATGAAGTCCCAGCAGAAGCATTGAAAATAGACTCAGAGACAACAGCGAACTTGATGACGCAATTGCTGCAGAGGGTGTGGAAAGAGGGCAAAGTACCCGAGGATTGGAAGAAAGGATATCTTTCAAACTACCAAAGAAAGGGGACTTAAGTCAATGCAAGAACTGGAGCGGAATTATGCTCCTGTCCATCCCAAGCAATATACGAAGCCGCATTATCCTAGAAGCAATGCAACAAGCCACCCTAGATGAAAAACTTTGACCGGAATAGGCTGGATTTAGGATAAACAAGTCATGTATTGATCAAATCGCTACTCTACGGATCATCACTGAACAAAGCTCTACTACGGGGCGCCATCGACAATTATACATCTCATCCAACAGTTATACGTCAATGCTGCATGCCAAGTAATCCACAACGGGAAACTTAAGGAATCCTTAGAAGTGAGGACGGGAGTGAGACAAGGCTGTCTACTATCATCAATGATCTTCCTGACTGCAGTGGATTAGATAATGCGACAGACAACGGGCTGGGAGGAAACAGACACTAAATGGACTCACACAAAAAGGAACTTGGAGGATCTGGACTTCGCCAATGATGACATATGTCTGGTTTTCCACGAACCGGAAGATATGCACGTGAAAAGCAACAAGTTACCAGAAGAAGCTTCCAGAGAAGATAAGGCCTCAGGTGAACATACAAAAAACAGAGATGATGAAGATTCTTGAGCGACAGCAAAAACAACAGATAACAGTCAACATAAACGTGAGAAACCTGAAAAAATTAACCTCATTCAGCTACCTACCTAGAAAGCATCGTTTCGAATACAGGCGAAATGGACGAGGATCCAGAAAGCAAGACAAGCGTTTAATTCTCTCAAGTCTGTGTGAAGGTCAATAGCACTCAGCATGAAAACGAATATAAGGTCCGGATTTTCAACTTCAATGTGAAGTCAGTGCTATTTGCTAAATAGATGAGAGACTTGGCGCCTCATAAAGAGCACATCAAACAAACTACAGACCTTCATCAACAGCTGCCTTAGCTCAATAGAACTCAAGATCAGATGGCTGGCCAGAAAGGATCAGCAACAGGGATATCTGGCAATGAACGAACCAACCAGGAACCGATTGTGGAACAAATAAGCAGGAAGAAATGGAGATGGATTGCTTGCCATACTCTGAGGAAACCATCAAGTGACATCACTAGACAAGCCCTCGATTGGAACCCGGCGGAATGGGAAGCAGCGAGTTGGTCGTCATTGCGAGGGTGACTTGGGAGAGGTGATGTGAAGAGGAGATGAAAGCGTGCGAGCAGACGTGAAGCCAGGTGAAAACGTTGGCAGTGAATCGAACGCAATACAGACGTGCGGCTGAAGCCCTATATCCTTTATATAAGATAGGAAAGTGCGAAGAAATTCGCCCTACCATATGTAGAAGACATCTCCGAAATCACTGCGAGACATTTCAAACCTTTATGAATTGATGCAACACACAAAACATCAAAATCACTGTACTCAGCTGGTTCTGTGTCAACCAAAAGACTAAAGAATGACAGGAAATAAAGCCAACATCATCTACAAAATATATTGTAACAAGTGTGAAAAACACCACAATGTTCAAAGTAGACGTCCTCTTGGTGAATATAAACTAATGTCAAAAGACATCACATCCAATTCCCCAAATCACTGCATACAGACAACCACGGATATCCATCAATCTGATTGGTACAATGTTCAAATATTAGACAGAGGAAACAACAAGAATGCTACAAAATGTTTAGAAGCCAGGTATTCCAGTGAACCATCAATCAACAGATACACGGAGATAGACAAAATTTATCAACCGATAAGTAGGAAACCTCACACACAAAGGCTCAAACTTCAGGTCAAGGAAACAATCAGTTTCCATTTAAGTAGCCTAGGAGGTGTGAAAACACATGGAAACAAGTAATCACGTCCAATGTATTCACCAGGAGAGATGACTAATAAACTTGTGGAGAAGTCTGAAAGCTCACCTCACTTCAACTACCCGAAAACCTCAAGCCTCGTTATTCTAAGAGAACGACGCATCTGCTAATCAAACCTATGTTTTGTTGAATAACGTTGATAACAAGCTGGGTTACGAATTACTTACTGGACATTCTGATTATTTTCTAAATCCTTTCAGAAACAATTTTGTTTTGACATTTTATTCCTATTGTCTAATTTTGGATAGGCCGAGGGACCTAATTTTTACATCGTTAAAAATAAATGGCAAACAATTTTTAAAAAAATAGGAAGTCCAATACATTAAGAATTAATGTACATAATTCATTCAGTGTTTATTTATACTCTGCGGTATATGTAAATTTCTTTCAATTGATGGATTCAAACAAAGCTGAAAAAAGAAAAGAAAAGCATAACGTTTTATTGAATTCACAAGTCTTGATGAAAAAAAGTGCATCAATTTACTAACAAGAAATAAAAGCATTAATAAAAGTCGGTATGATCAAAGTACAGGATCATATAGTTCATTGAACATTTTTGAAGCTAAACTGTATTTATTTATTTCCAAGCATTGATTTTCAGGGATTTGATCGATTGGTTACAGGATTTCTTCATGACCTGACATCGGTTAGAGAACCATTGGAAAACCTCACCAAAGAGTACTGGACAGCTATTCCGTTGGTCTAGTTTGGGACTCTCTAGCAGTGCGCAACAACCATTAGGTTTCGAACACAGGATCTTCTGGTTACAAGGCCAGCTAGCTCGTAGACCTCTTATCCACTGGGACCCGATCCAGTAGCCAGTCCATGAATTCTAACTTCTGCCAGTTCACGATACATACCGCGACCACTTTTTAATGTCTTCTTCGATGAGTTAAAGCCTCACCTTCAAGCTGTTTTACCCTACTGGTCACGACTTCCCGCTAGTAAGCAGCACTGACTTCAGATTAGAGTTGAAAATCCGGATATTGTTTTTGATGCTAATTGCTGTTGATCTCGACATAGACTTGAGAGAAGTGAACGCTTGTCTTGCTTTCCTGATCCTTGCTTTGATATCCTCGACCATTTCGCCTGTATTTCAAACGATGCTTTCTAGGTAGGTAGCTGAAGGAGGTTGATTTTTTCAGGTTTCTCACATTTATGTTGACTGTTATCTGTTGTTGTTGCTGTTGGCCAGGAATCTTCATCATCTCTGTTTTTTGTATGTTCACCTGAAGCCTTATCTCATCTGGAAGCTTCTTCTGGTAACTTGTTGCTTTTCACTTGCATATCTTCCAGTTTGTGGCAAATCAGACATATGTCATCATCGGCGAAGTCCAGATTCTCCAAGCTTTTTGTGTGGGTCCATTTTATGCTAATGTTAATTAACTTGAATCACACTTTTTCTCTCATACTTCCTGGTCTTCCCACATCATGGTGATTGATAGTAGGAGAAAATTTCATCTATTCGTCTACGTAAGAATGTTAGGATAATCTGTTATCACTCAGTCTCTACATTTACAGTTATTTTATTCTTAATCTTCTGTTTTACTGTTCCTCTTTTATCCTTGGTGGGTTATATAAGAAAGAATTTGTAAAGTGCATCAAATGCTGTGAGTCGAGAATTCGTATCAAAATTTTTAGCGAATACGTTCGACTAAATGTTCGTGATAGTAGTAGGTAACTGAATATGAAAAAATATATAGATACGTATATGTGATAAAGAATGGTGCGTGTGGATGTGTGTATTCGGCAACTATTGTTAATCATTTGTCAAACTCTCCATAAGGAAATATAAACAATCGGGAATTGAGATTACGTATGATTGATAAGAGATATGCACCCATTTTTATTCATTAATAAGAACTTAATATGCATCAGCTGACGTCACAACTTCACATCTGTTCAAACTTTTGGAATTCACCCATATACTTAGGGCTTCTGCAGTCAGCAAATCTTTCTTTGTACTGACCAAAACCTTTCAGTTTAACCTTATTCCTATCAAATTCACTCTAGTGTACCATTCCTATCGAATGCAGGGCGATCACTGATCTATTTTTTAGCCACCTTAGGTCTACAGAGGTCTTTAGAACCACCCTTAGACATTGTTTATGCTCATTCACTCACCGTTACACGCAATTTTGCTGGTCACCTATAATTTTATCCTCAACCTTCACCAGTGATAAGGAACGTGAGATGTACGTTGCTTGGAAATGCACACTTATGTCATGATTAATAAGGATTCGCTTTATTTGATCCAATGTTTGTTTGCGGTAACGAATCACTACTATACTAAGTGAAGTCCTAGGAACAGGTTTCGGTTCATCCCCATCTTCACGCTTCAAATATCTTTAATTGAACGCCATGAGGTAATGGTTGTATTTAGGATTGGATTGACCTCTTGCTCTTCAGTAACTGGACAATTGGCTATGTAATTCAAATGCTTGGCCACAGTTAATAATAATAATAATTTGCTTTATTCTAGAAACAGTACTAGTGGTACAGTGTGGAATTTTCAGGACTTATCTACAATATTGCATCTAATTTTATCAAACATTTAAGAGTATTTCAAAAAATAAATATAAACACAGCAACAACAAAAACAAAATAACTGCAAAATAATCAAAAATGCGAAAAAATACCAAGAAAAAGAAAGGAAGATAAACAATAATAATAAATAATATCTCATTATTGGGTAGTGGAAGCTATGATATGTTCATGCGCGGTGAGCATTAAAACTATAGTCAAACTAGTCGTTATGAAATGATATCTAAGAATGTTTATCGCCATGATGATCAGTTAATTTGATTGAACAACACTAAACAATCATAAAATAAACATTTCAGGTTACTTTTTTATTGTCAGCTCTAATGCGGTGTTTGTATTGGTAGTGTGAGTAATCCTGCATAATACAAAATTTTTAAGATGGTAATAATGGCATTCACAACCAAGATTGTCAGTTAATATTGCCGAACAAAATAAACAACCACAAAACTAATATTACATGGTGGTTAATGACAGGACAATTTTGTGATGCCCATAATGCTAATATAGTCGGAACCAGTAGATGCACAAAAGAAGGAATAGAAGAAAGAATATAAAAGTAAGCCAATGGTAATAATTTAGGTAGCTAAGTATGTTTAAGAAGGTGTTCACCAAAGAATACAAATAAGAGAGAAATGAGACAGCCAAAATTATGTTATTTAACAACAAATCAGGTCATAGGTTTCGCGCTTAACACTGTCTCTGTCAGAACACGGGCCAAATATGGTATCGTTGAGTTCCTGTACTTGGTTGTATGAGCATATATTATTTAATACTAATTTCTGGTTCTACCTGATGAGATACTAGGAGAGAGTTGGAAATAGATGGGGAGTTTGGGGTCGGAGAGTATGGTTTCAGACCATTTTTCGCATGTATTCAGATGCTTATCTACTAATGTAGTGACGATTTGGCTGAGTTTTACACCACTAGTCCTACTAACTGCCTTCAACATCCTTCTCAGCATGGTATAGTCCTTTTTCAGTAGCCCAGGAAAGACTAACGGGGAGCAGTGAAGTAGAATAGGTAAGATACGAGAGTTGACAAATTGTGAAAGTATACGTTGGGTGGTTCCAGATAGTCTACGTTTCTTAATGTAGTAGGTTAGACGAAACACCTTCTTAGAAATCGTTAGGATATGAGATGACTAAGTCAGGTCGGAAGATAGAACTAATCCCAGGTATTTTGCATTAGACTTGGTTTCAATTTAGTCCCCACAATCCTACAGGCTTCATGAGTGCTTACTAGTGTTTGTAGATCTCGTTTATGCCTAAAGGAGAAGTCATTAGTCTGGCATTTTGAGGGATTCAGTATGAGGCCATTTAGTTTAGACCAGTGACTGATGTCCGACAGGAAGCTATTTAATTTGAAACAGTCTGACTGAGACTTAACGGGAAGCGAAACAGTCAGGTCATCTGCATATTGACTTTGGTGGTAAACATATGTGTTTAATTGTAGACTAGATATCTGTCTAAATGTATTGGCTTTCAAAACTGACACAAATTCTCTTGAAGATGATGATGTTGGCCATATCTTCTTCCGCTTTTGTGTCTTTTGATTAACATGATGTAGGCAGTTTTTGGGTGAAATCAAAGAGTTTCAACAGTCTTACAGTGATTTCAGATATGAATGACAGAATAAAAATTATCCTACACCAATGACACCTACCTTGATCTATAAATCTTCCTCACCATGCTCAGACTGGATGACTGGTAGCTTTGTCTAAAACCCTATTCATTAGAATTTGCCTGTGGTTATCAATAGAAAATGATTATTTACACTAACAAAAGAATGAATGAATAATAAAGAATATTTTTTTAGCTAAGATGGACCAGCATGACTATGTTATTGTGGTTATGTGTTATATTAGGTCGTAAAAGACCATTTGAACTAAATGAGAAATTCTCAGTGAGACTTAAATACGTTTGGAAAGGCTGATCCCTTATGTAACTAACTGTTCTTTAGAATACATGAGAGCGTTCTTGTTTTATATTTAGAAGCCCACATTGCATGTATAGCTGTCTCACGACACTATTGAGCACTGTAACAACTTAATGTTTCCAAATACTGTCAGAACGCAAGAAACCAATATCTGCGTTCTACTATATAGCCAACATTACCTAATTCAGACACGCATTATCATTTTTAGATTGCAAATGGGGGGAAATGACGATTATTCCTCAATATTTTAGTGTTATTATGATACCCGCTGCAGCCTAAAATACGTGGATTATTGCTACTATAATTTAAAGCATTTGGTATTGAATAATGCAGTCAATGTTCTGTTGATTTTGGCCAAGGACCACCAGCACTATGAGGAACATCTAAAGTATCCGATTGCATATGACGGGATGGCATAGAAGTAGCTACAGTTGATGCTGGCATCGTTTCTGAATTAGACAACAAGAGATTAGTATTTTTATTATTATTTGGTGAAAGGCAAGTTTAATCTGTGGTTAGATTAATAGATTGTAGTCCATCACTTGAGGAATTCTGTTCCTGTTTTACGTTTGCAGAGAAATTCTAGCCTAACATTACTGTGTCATAGAAAGGCTCGAAAAGGACTACGAGAACAATAACAAAAATTTAAGATATCACAGCGTTTTTTCGACTTATATATTCCAGGATGAAATTGTTGTTCCGTTCGTGTGTGACAGTAAACGTATCCATCACCAGAATCACAAAGACCGCTTCCTTACCATTCATTACAACTAGACAAAGCGTAGTACAATACAAAGATTTGTCTGCAGCTCTAGGTTTATCTTTTACATTGTGATAGAATGCAAATGAATAAGCCTGACGGCACATTCTCCGTGATTTTTGAACGCTTCTGTTTTGTAGCAGGCAAGTACATGAAACATTTCATTCCGCTTATAATCTTCAGTTAAAACTTGCTCCTTCGATAAGCTGGATGGAAAAATGATTATGAATTTTGACTTGGAATTCTCTTGTGTGATAAATAGATGTACATATAAATGTTGGGGAAATTATACATCTGTTTTAGTAAACCACTGAGCTCACTATGTAATGTTTTAATTTCAGTCAACACTATTATTGTCATTCAGTTGACACGAGACTGCAATATCTGCATCTCACTTTGATTGCTGCAGTCAACTTTATCTGGCTGCATTCTAACCATGAGCTTTCAGTTCCTGCCTCCAAGATACTTTTCATTTCAACCTGGGAAAACCATTTCGTCGCTTGCCTCGTATTCGAATTCTGCTTTATAGTCTGAGTGAGTATTGATGTCACTCAATGGTCTCCTGAGCCGTTGCCCGATCTATATTCATTCTCTTCTGTACATGTTGGTGGGCAGTTCATTTTCGTTAGGTTCGTAACCGGAGTTCTACGTTGCTTTCTTTTCAGGACACCAGATTGGTCTTAAGTATCAACCGCCTGGTTTAATAGCTAGTCGTAGGACTGAAAAAATAGAAGGTATGTTTAGGAGAGCAGCGACTCTACACTGGAAAAATAAATTCAGTTACTACAGAAACTAAAATTTTTTTTATAAAGCACTTGTTAGGCTTAGAACCACCGTTAATATCTAACATAGATTGACTTCCAACAGACCCAATAAAAATTAATATGATTAAAAGTCACTATCAGTGGAATATAGAAAAGGTGTTTCATTCTTCTGGTCAATGCGTATACGCCTTCAGTAAGCGATAATATTTTTAGTTAGTTGCCCGCCCATAATCTCCTAGTCCAGTGAACATCAAAAGTTTCTAAAGATTAAGTCAACTAAAGATAAGCAATTATTCACTATAATCTGCGTTTTTGTATTTCCCAATGAATGAAAAATAAAACGATTTTACTTGTTTTAGTGACGTTTCGCTATTTAATGCTAATAGCTTTCTCAAAGTATTGTTAAGCCGGAATTTACAAAACCTCAGCATATATATATGTATATATAACAAAGAGTTAACACGTGAGAAAATAGACTTAGGTCAACTTAAAAGGACATATTGGAAGTCAAGGTAACAAGGAAGATCACTAAACCAGATAACAAAGGTAATAGTACATCTGTTATGATATCGAAAGAAGGTTTACTAATTTGATCATCGTTTGCCAGCCTGCGGTCATTTTTCGTTGTCAAATTGGTCAGTTGGCAAAGATAACAAAACCAGCATGTGTAGATTGTTGGATTTGACCAGTTAGTAAAATTATAAAAGCAGCGTGTGTTTACATAGTGAACTTGCTTATCACATTCGTGTTGATTTTGTCACTTCATTGGGAGAGGGGAGGGAAGTGACAGTCAAATGACATTTTTAAGTATTTATATTAGTTTTATGGGTGTAACAATCTGTATGAATGTAAACTACGCTGTTAATTAAGTGTCCAAACTACAACACTCTGAAATCTGTATGGAATTCCCTGGCTCTCAAAATACGGAACAAGACCAGCATTTTGAACATTAATCTAAAGTCAATCAGTGGTGATATTTGGTGCAGAGATTTGACAAGCGCGTTATGATAAGCATTTTCAAGGGGTTGCAATACGTAAGCCTTTCTTAACAGCTACCTTCGTTCCCTGTTGAACATCTGACAATCATTTGGAAAGTTTCAGCAACAGGGAACTCTGGTAGGCAGTGATAGAAAGGAAACCTAGCCAATTAAATGGACAGTGATTTATAACTTCTTCTAATTCTTGATTTTCAGCGCGTTCAATGCCGGTGGTACCCAAAGTAGGATGAAACAGCTGTTCAGTGCACCCCATATTTCATTGGTTCTCCCGCTGAAATCAATCTATGCTCTAAATTTAAAAACAAATCAAATCCAAACAAATCCATTCTAGGTAATAAATTGATCAATCTGTCCACAAACAATAGCCGGTGAAAGGGAAATTAGAATCATATCAAAAATGTTTCCTGGAATAAGTATGAGATGGGATTGGCCATTGTTCCAAAAGTAGGTCAACTTAATAAGTGTGATGCATTGTGTTCTATGGATAATTCTCTGGCCGAATGATTTAAGCATACCGCCACATTATTATCATCATATATTTTTACCTATTATTCAAACAGTCATCGACCTTAATAAAAATTTCGGCCTCAAAGAAGAGTTTCAATAAGGCTGTAACTTTTATCCTGTTACCCTGCTAACTAGTCGTTGCAAGATGTCACTACCAAAACTTACTAGCTTTCTTACCATTCACAGCTGAATAATTTCTTAAATTCCAAATATTCATGACCAGGGCAGCCTCTTGTAACATGTACGAGTAGTAGACACTGTAATGCGCTTCACGTAAAAGACATTAACATTGTCAATGCGAAGTCCTACTGTTACTACTATGAGAGAAACTAAAAATTTAGACCATCCACCATAAGCCTGCAGTAATGTCAATCAATGCCGAGGTACTGTTCACTGAAGGAGGATATTTCAAATCTTCATCAATACATACATTCGCTCCATAAGATTGCCAACCAGAAAATACATGCAGTATGGAACACTGGCAACAAACGAAACTAAGAACCCATGACTCAACAAATGCCCTGATGGCTCGAAGATGAACAGTACACATGTGGAGGAGACAGTTGACTAAAACCACTCTGCGTGAAGGTCCTCGAGTGTAACTCAAATGAGAAGTGAGTGAAGAGACAGGCATTGATTTGACAGTGACATGCGAGAAACCGCCTGGAGTGTAAATGACAGAATACGGGAAATTGTGAAGCAAGCTTAAAAGCACTGCAGAGGACATAGTGAGATGGAGAATCCTTTTGTTGCACTGCAGACCCAAGAGAAATCTAATGAAAACAATCAAAGCTTAATTCACCTAATAAAAAATCCCAGCAGGAAATGTTTTCAGTGTAGAAGCAATTAACTTAAGAAATCAAAAGAAAAAGGTAAATAGAATGTTTGTTGACGATAATTATGTCACTCAAAAGTAAACTACTAATGACAGAGGAAAACAGTTACGTTTTCACTTTATCACTGAATATTTCTTTCTCTGCATTCATCGTTTTCTTTCCCCTTTTTGCGAATTGAATCTCTTACATACATTTCCTGCATTCATTTCATCTTGTAAATACTATCAAGAATATATACCTACAACTTGTGTCCCCTTCGCTTTGTCGTTTGTGTGTGTGTGTGTGTGCAAGTGTCTTTGGTTAGAAACAACAACAACAACACCAGTAAACAAGGCGAACTATTATCATAATTAGAAGCATTTTTTCTGCTAAAATCACATCACCTTGTTGTCTTCAAAAGTTAATCCCTCCTTCCTTCATATTTTGATCTCTTTTTGCTTATCCTTTTTGACTCGTCTGTATTATCTTGTTAAATGACAGTGTTAGGCAACATCGTTGAGATTCATTCATTTCGACTTCGCATAGCTTTATTATTATTTCCGTTCCAAGGAATGATTCGATTGTATATAGATACACCTTAAGTAGATATTGTTTATTTGTGCGTGCTTGTGTGTGTGTAGCTGTAATTGCCAACTTGTCGTGAACTCGTATCTTACACTACATACACAGTAGGTAGAGTTAATCGTCATTTTTAGCGATTTGGCGTCTTTGCTATTAAAAACAATTATTTCTTTTATTTAATGCATAGTGGGAGAGATTCACTCAACTTTTCTTTTTTGTTAATGGGATGAATTTTTTTCAGTTTTTTTAAATAAGTTGAAGTGAGTATTCTGCTTTCTGGAAGTAAAAACAAACAAAATGAATATTCCAATTGAAAGAAATCGTTAATTCTTAGAGAATATTTTAGGTCGAAAACACAGAAACGATGAGCACCAAGGCCCTTTGGAAGGTGACGAATCGACCAAACATCGACGTGACATACATGAACTAGTTAGTTCCCATGATGCCTGTAGCATAGATGTCTCGGAAATTGAAACCAAGTCAAGCATTAAATACCTTGGATTAGTTTTTCCTTCTCACCTTTCATGGTCATCTGACATCATACGAATCTCTGAGAAAATGCTTCGTCTTGCCTTCTACATTAAAAAGTTAGGACAATCAGGTATCAACCGACATTTAGTTCTGCAGTTTGTAAACTCCTGTAATTTACCTATTGTACTGTATTGCTCTCCATTGATCTTTCCTGAGCTTCTCAAAAAAGACTATATCACATTACGAAGAGTATTAAATGATGTAAGTAGGGCTTGTGGTATGCCACTGCGTGAGCTCTCCAATACTATCGTCGAATGACACATAAATTCTTGTACGAAATGGACAAAGGCCATACTGTCAGACCCTCCGCATCCCCCTGAATTCACAAATATCCCCTTGCATCTCATCAGGTAGGACGAGAAGTCAGTATAAGAAGTTATATGCGCTAAGCGTTAAGTACAAAAATTCTACAGTACTGTATTTAGCCCGTATTTTATGTGATGAAGACTCTGTTAGACGTGAAACTTATAAGTTACTATGTAATTAGCACATTGAATCGACCCTTTCATTGTTCATCTCTCTGTATTTTATGGTGTCACACTTTCTATCGTTTAATTATTACTCTGCTTCACGTGAACATAGATAAAACAGAGATAATGAAGATTCCTAGCCAACATCAACAACACCAACAGACCACAGTAAGCATAAATGGGAAGAACCTGAAAGAAACAACCTCCTTCACCTACCTGGGAAGCATCGTCTCAACTACAGGCGGAACTGACGAGGACATCAAAGCCAGAATCGGAAAAGCAAGACAAGCTTTCATTACTCTCAAATCTGTGTGGAGGTCAACAGCAATCAGCATCAAAAATAAGATCCGGATTTTCAACTCCAATGTAAAGTCAGTGCTACTATACGGATCAGAGACTTGGCGAGTCATAAAGAGCATCTCAAACAAACTTCAAACCTTCATTAACAACTGTCTCCGCTCAATACTCAAGATCAGATGGCCAGAAAAGATCAGCAACAGGGATCTCTGGGAGCGAACCAATAAGGAACCGATTGTGAAACAAATAGGCAGAAAGAAATGGAGATGGATTGGCCATACGCTGAGGAAACCATCAAGTGACATCACTAGACAAGCCCTCGAGTGGAACCCGAAAGGGAGGCGGCGAGTTGGTCGTCCAAGGGTGACTTGGAGGAGGTCATGCGAGGAGGAGATGAAAGTATGTGGACAGACCTGGAGCAGGTTGAAAAAGTTGTCAGAAAACCGAAGTCAATGGAGGTGCGCAGCTGAAGCCCTATGTTCCTCTAGGAACTAAAGGATACAATAATAATAATAATAATATTTTATTTTAGTTGATATTACTATTATTACTACAATTTCATAATTTTTCTCCGTATTACATGCTGTAATTTGCTACATAGTTGCTATAACATTTTGTTTTTTTTTGTCGTTTTTGAGTAAATTAGATGGAATATTGTAGTGAATGCTGAAAATTCCTTGCTGTATCATTAGTACTGTTCTGGAAATGAAGCAAAAATTATTATTATCATTTATTATTAAGAACGCGTTACTCAACAATTGTGTAGAAAGAAATGGAGGTGGATATATTAGGCATATGCTTACGAGGTCATCCAACACATGATATCATGAACCAAGTAGACCCCTGAGCTGAATCCAAATAAGTGTCTGACAGGGACTTGAAGGAGGTCAAGTTAGGAGAAAATGGAAAGTAACCATCAGTAATGGAAGCAGCCACGAAAGATTTCAGAGAAGATTGTAAAATGGCTATTTGCTGCCGAATTATTACCTGTAGAGTCTGTAACAATAAGACTCTACAGTTTTTTTGTTAGATTTTTGAATTAGAAACATTCTACTCAACTGTTGTTTACAACGATTCATGTTGAAATTCACATAAACTGTGGAGTGCAATATAAAATGCAGTGTGCTGCTCGTCGCCTCCTCTTCTCACTATTCTGTGCTGTCTGCTTGTTTCACTACTAACCGAGTTGTGTGTCTTGGAATTTGCAGGAACTTCTTATCCTTATTCGGAGACTATTCTGCAACCGGTGCACTGCTTCTACTGTGGTGAGAGCAGGCTGCTAGCCGATTGGTTGGCACTAATCTACGTTAATGTCTAGGTCACTAATATGGGCCGTGAGAAAATATGAACAAGGCTGTTTCAACAACCAATCACAGCAAACTTAAATGTGGACAAATATGATTCGCAGATAGATGGCTCTACTTTCCGAGAAATATCGAAAACAACCAATCAGAAGACTGTCTTTTTCTGCTTGCATAAGCCTTATTAATGCATATAAAATATATATAAATACGTGTTGATTTTCGTAATAAAACGATCTGTTGCCAGTCCTTGTCTTCTGCTGTTACACTACTAGTAGACACGACTTGAAAAGTGAACACTATTGTGGATTATATTAATAGTTTGTAGCGACGATCTTTAACTGTACAACCAAGTAATCAATTAATTTATCTAACTCATTAATCGCATTTTTATAATATACTGTTACACTATCGTTTCATAAACCTCGATTTTTATTCTATATTTTTTAAAATTTTTTTATTATTTTTGATTACAGCTTGACTTCATATGTGCTTTTGGTACAAGTATGGAATTTTTTAGCATGGATATCGGTAACCCACATTTTGCAGGTCGACCATAGATATCAGGTGTGCGTCGGCAGGAGATCGAACCTCGGACCATGTGCATGGTTGGCGAAAGTCCTAACCACTCTGCCACCAGTTACTCAGCTCACTAAAAAGTCCCCTGCATATGTTCCACTCAGAACCCAAAGGGTGTGTAGTAATAATCGAAATTTAATTGATAGCACAGTTCGATCTATCAGCTTGTTAATTACAAATCTGGTGCTTCATCAAATGAGAAAATTATATAGTAAGGTATTTATCAAAAGTTCTAGTTGAGTATAGCGCTATGTCACGAATCGACAAAACTTAGACTTCACGTCCCAGGAAATTCCAACTCGCTATGGCAACTTAATTGTACTGTATGTGATGCTTGTGAAGGGTGTGGCTGCACAGTGCCCAAGAGTTCCATTCAAAGATGAGACAGTTTTCAACTGATCTCTGGTATTTTCCAATGGTCACTCAGCTGAAATCTACATTGAAAGCTTGATCATAATTGCCTTCTATTCCATATCCTCTGAAATTTCAAACAAGAATGCTCATAAAACAGAATAAAATGATAAAAACTGTAACAACCTTTCGTAATAATGATGTTATTGCCTTGTAAAATCCATGTCTTACTGTGAATCTCATGATTCTTATAAAAACATACAAATCAAAACACGCCAACACACCGAATACTAAAGAGATATCCAAGGTAGGCAAGGTGTCTGAAGGATCTTACTGTAATCAAATAATTTTCGCTTCATTACGTGAACTTCAACAGATGCTAAAGACGAACTCGTAGTGTGAAATTAATATTGATCGGTAGACGGTAGATAACATGATATGCCTTGTTAACATCGAATTTATCTTCAGTGTCTAAATAGTGAGGCAGAAAAGAGCTAAGAACACACCTCGTCTGTCTCTTTTGGATTAACCAAACTGGGTGATGTTCAGAAATCCAATGGTGAACACTTTTAATTGCGCTCCCTGTGTAAATAACTCTACAGGGACAGTCAAACTGCTAGATAAAGAATACTCTTTCAATATGTTGTGTATATTTGTAGATGTAGAACCAGATAAGGAAGTTATCGAAGGGAATATCCTTGAACCCATCTATTTTTGTGTGGTTGATAATATACCTGAAATAAACTGAACTAATTAAAGATTTCATATTGTTCGAAAAGAAACAATTCATTATTCTTTTTTATCAAGGTTATCTAATTTGAGTAAAAATGGCTCCCTTCTGAGTCAATTTTTTTCAACTAATCCCCACATGTAAATGCAGAAACGAGAAATCTTTATAGTTGTAGGTGCATATACATCGGATATAAGTATCAATATTACATCTGTCTTTCAACTGGAGAACAAACATTTACAATAAACAGTATTTACGCTTAAAGGAAAGAGAAAAAAGTGGAAAGTTATTATCCAGTGTCCTGTTCACAGATATTCTATGGATTGTGGAAGAGAATCGCATTGTTAATCAATGTTAGTTGGTTAACTATGGGAAGCTGTGGAATATTAGACATCTGTTTGTGGTTAGAATGGCGAATTTTCTGTGGTATACCTTTATAACCTCACAACTATGAAACGAACTAAGCATCATCATACATTCACCGGGTTAAAAAATTGGTGGCTATGAGATATTTTGAACCTACAGATAAATGCAAATTTGTACTCAACTTGAAATTTTAGTGGTTTTGATCCTAGATTCTTTTTGACATATCGTGTATTGGGACTAATAAAGAGTGTGAACATGGTTCAAATGTCTGTCCGCTGCTCAGTGGCGATCATTTAACTGATATCTGTTTATTGTGAAATTCACCCTAAACCAACCAAGAGGAACATTTTGTACTGGGTGATATAACATTGACGATGATGTTAATTATTTGAGAAAGAATAATTTTCAACGGCTGTATGGGAGTATTGGAGCCTTGAAGATATTACATGGGTGGAGGCAATAGGCAAGAAGCCTTCCCCTTTGGTTTTGTGCTAGTTGGCACTCACCAGTCAGCAAGGCGAATCTGCAAACTTTAAGGAACTTATGTCCCTTCTGAGATTCGAACCAGCGTCACGCAGGACTGCAGTCAGAGACGTTACCACTGAGTTATTTGAGTTCGCGATTGACCTCCTGTAGGACTGTAGTGGATACATTTGGTCATCAAATATCATCAAATCAATGTGCATCGTGATGGCGAGCTAGCTACAATGGTGGTCACATTGCAAACCTGACTGATAGAATTCACTCTGCACCAAAGAAAGGACTAGACACATCACACTGGTTGAAGATTAACGAAGAATTCATAAAAGCAATCAGATATTGGTATATGTGCTCTGAGATTTGTGTTACAAAAAGTGACCTCTAATCCAGAGAAGCAGTGAATAATTTAAGATTAATAAACGAAACTGGGTGCTAAGCAAAAGGTGTTAAAAAATAAATAATCAATCTAAGGAAGGTGAATAGATTAAAGCTAGTGGAAATACGGTAATCCGTTTATATAAAATTTATATGAGGTGCAATCCTGATAATAATCGAAAATAGTGGTAATATTTATTATAAAATAAGATATGAGGCTGTACAATGAAATATATTATAAGATTAGCAAATATTTTTGCAATGCTTTTTATACATAGTTACGGTTTCACGCCTCATTTCGACTATGTGTCTGTTGGTTGGTTAGTCGCCTTTATTACATCCGTCTTCTTTATGTTCACATGAAGTTCTAACTTCTCTGCATGCTTCTTCTGCCAATTTGTTGGTTTTCTCCCGTTGATCATTGAGACTGTGTGACCTTAAACACAAATCATCCACGCACATAATCCAGATCTTATAGAGCCTTCTTAGCGATCGGTGAGGCGTATTCGTGTCTTCTCACTCCCTGTGTTCTCAGTTTGATGCATAATTTAGTCCGCCAGATATCATCGCTAATAGTAGGCGCTGACATTATCTTACTCCTGTATGCATTTCAAACGCCTCGCTGAGTTTTCCTCTGTGGATCGATCGCTTAACGCTTGGCATTGTCATATAGCCATCCAGCTGTTGAATAAGGTTGCTAAAGAGTTGGGCACTGCACATTGTAGTGTTGATGCAGTTTTTAAATTACTTCTCGAGCAACGATGTGTTGGTTAGGCCTTTGCGAAGTTGACGAAGTTGAGGCAAAGGTGTGATTGCTATTCTACGCTTTGTTCTGTGATGACGATGCGTACAGTTGTAATTTGATCAGCACATGATTCACTTTTTCTGAATCCAGCTTGTTCCAGATGGAGGAGTTCTGCATTCAGTACATCTTCTATTCTCGCTAGGAATGTGTGACTAATTGTTTTACTTGGCGTGGACAAGAGGATTATTCTTCGCCAGTTCTTTCAGAGGCTGAAGTTGCCCTTTTTTAGTAGCTTGACGAGGTAGACTTTCTTCAGGTCGATGGGCACCTTTGTTTCTTTCCAAACCCTTTGTAACATTGACATGAGCACATCTGTCGCAGCCTCTGGGTCTGTATAAACGAAAGACAATAAAGTAATATAAAATGATTAGATACGTAAGTGTACGTGTCTGCTTTTTAGTGCATAGTTCAGGTTTTCGGCCTAAATTCAACTATATGTAAACTTCAGAAATCAAAAAGAACGTCTAATATAATCAGAAGCACTTCATATCAAGTGGAATTCAAATTGCCTGAATAGAAATGATGGACTAAAACAGAATCTGACGTGGTTACAACACCTCCCTCCCCTCTCTAACAAAGCGACAGAATCAACACGAATGCGATATGCAACTTCACAATGTAAACACACACTGCCTTAACAATTTTACACACTGATCAAATCCAAAAATCTACGCCTACCTGGTTTTGTTATCTTTGCCAACTGACCAATTTGACAACGAAAAATGACCGCAGGCTGGCAAACGATGATCAAATTAGTAAACCTTCTTTCGATATCATAACAGATGTACTATTACCTTTGTTATTTGGTTTAGTGATCTTCATTGTTACCTTGACTTTCAATATGTCCTTTTAAGTTGACCTAAGTCTATTTTCTTACGTGTTAAATCTTTGTATAATATATATGCTGAGATTTTGTAACTTCCAGTTTCATAATACTTTGATAAAGCTATTGGCAGCAGCATTAAATAGCGAAACGTCAGTAAAAACAATATCGTTTCCCTGTTTGTTCATTTATTGGGAAATGCAAGAAAACCTTTTTTACAATGAATATCATATACCGAAAGCCCGATTTTTTTTCCGACCGTTAAGAGTGAACTTGATTCGTACATATATGTGTTTAAATGATATTCTCGATATGCTTTTGTACGATATTAGACGAGTCGGTGTATCACTGTAGAACAGTCATGTTAGGGAACCCAGTATCTAGAGTTAAATAAGTGCTTGGAGAGAGATTCGACGGTGTTCTTCATTTTTCTTATGGTTAATCAGACTGCACAGTGTTCTGAAATTCATTTTCGAACTCGATATTGTGTACATCCGAAGTACTTTACTCAGTGGGAAGTAAAAAGTGATATCCTGTCCGTAACGCATGCTTGGTTCAACAGTCTGAATCGTAAGATTACTGCTTGCAATATGTTTTCTCCGGAATACTAGATAGGCAACTTTTAGAATTTCTGATTCAGTATCGTATTCAATTTCTTCTTATTCCAGGAAACAGTTTTGTCACAGGAATAGATAAAACCTACGAAGATTCCGGTTTGTATAATTCTGATGTTTCTGTCGAAAAAATTGCAGGAATATTTGCTTGTAATCAGCTGTTTTCAGGTAAGCTGATATAAAAAATTTAACGTAATGTTTAAAATCACCATCATGCTCACAATACGTTCTCAGTTGCCACAGTCCCATAGATACTGCATTCATGTAAATTTACAGACATTTAAGTTATTTCCCTCGCATAAACGTTATCTCCTTCTATGAATTTGAATAAAGCATAAACTACAGTTTATGCAGAGTAAGATGTTACTAAGATGTTAGCTGTGCCTAGATTACTAGCTTGCTAGTTTTCTAGCCGGTCCCAAGCCGATATAAAGAGGGAGGGTTATGACATGGCGGTAGCAACTCCACCCCCAAAACGTAACCAAATCGCTACAGAAACTTCGACGCATAAGTATATTAAAAATTCTCGACAACGGGACATGCCAAGTGATCCACAACGGGAAACTCATTGAGGTGTTTGGAGTAAACACAGGAGTCAGATAAAAGTGCTTGTTATCACCAATGATATTCCTAATTGTGATGTACTGGATCATGCGTCGGACAGTGAGTGGGAAACGAGAAGACAAGGATATTTTGTATCGACAGACGTGAAGAACCTAGAAGACCTGGATTTCGCACGGCGATGATTTATGTTTGATGTCACTGTCACAAAATCGAAGATTCACAAGCAAAAACCTACTGACAAACTGGTCAAAGAGGCAGCCAGCGAAGACAGGACTCCAGGTAAACATAGACAAGATGTAGGTTATGAAAATAACCTACCCAAAAAAACAACAACGAAAACAGCAGCAACATCCAGCGCGAATCACCATCAACGTGAGGTATTTGAAAGACGTTACTTCATCCACTCACTTATCTAGGGAGCATTGTCTCAACTACGGGCGCTCGGAACGGACGAGAATGTCAAATCGGACGATAATCGAGAAGGCGAGAAACGCACTCATCAACCTGAAACCAATCTGATCTGGAAATCTTCGTCACTCAACTCGGCATCAACAACGACATTCGGTAGAATTTTCAATACAAACGTCAAGTCAGTCAGTTCTTCTATACGGGTCAGAAACTTGGCGGACGAGTCACAATGAATATTTCCCACAGCCTGTTGCAGACCTTTGTCGACCGCCAACTGCCTTAGCTCTATACTAAAGATCAGATGGCCGGGTGGGAAAGAATCACCAACAAGAAACTATGTCTGGGAACAAACAAAACAAGAACCAATCACCAACCAACAAATATGCAGGAGAAAGTGGAGGTGGATTGGAAAGTCGCTGAGGAGACAACCACTGGGTGACATCGCGCGCGCGTCAGGCCATTGCTCGAGTGGAACCCGGAACGGAAGCGGCGAGTGCAAGGGTGATGTGGAGGAGATCGTGTGAAGAGGAGTATGGACATTATGAACTAACATGGATACAAGTGAAAAGTACAGCAGTAGGAAGACAGAAGCAAATGGATATGCGCAGCTGAAGCCCTATGTTCCACTAGGAACCCAAAAGTACATTAATAATATAATAATAAGATGTTACAATCATTGATTTCTTCAGCTTCTCATGGACTACGTTTCGAGCAAAAAATAATTGACTTAAAATTTCTACAGAGAACGTTTTAAACGTAGTCGCATGAGTGATATGATGTCGCTCAAATATCATGAATTATTCCAGAAACTATATATATATATATATATATATATAATTTATACAGAGAAAATGCAAGGATAAACATAACAGAAGCGAAAGTAATGATAATAAATGTTGTTATGATACAATGGGAAGTGAGCTGAATAACGAAGACAAGATCTAAACAAGCAATTGATAACAAACTAATAAGTTGCGTAATAATAGGGTATGTTCAACTTACACCACAGAAACAAAGAGCAGTCAAAAGTACATCACAGGAAAAGGAACAACGATTAGAGCCATAGATTAAAAGTCCGAATCAAGTTAAGAGTGATGATATCGAATAACCAGGGCAGTAAAAAAGATTGATTATTGCTTCTTCCTGAAAACATGAGTGGGATTCCAAGCGTTTGATAGTAATCGCTTCGGTAAACTAAGGGGGAAAATGGAATAATATTTTCTGTTGAGAATTGTAACAGATTTTAGGATGCCTATCCCATTACCCGTAATCACGTGATGTCTAACAATATCACTAATGTGGACGCTGGATCCCTTGAGATGTAGGTTACATTCGAATAATCCCTTGGTGAACTTTTATTCAATTTCTGAGTTCCTTATATTATCATCATTGAGATTGTGGCTGATTTTCATATTTTACCTCATAAACCTTATTCCGTCGTATGTAAAGCTTCTTATTCGGTTTTTGTCATTAATGCATGTAAAGTATTTTTAGGTGTTGAACTGCTTCTGGTGATTCAGTAACTCCACTTGTGTTATACGCAAAAGACAAGCATGAAGAAGAGGTGACAAAGATTTTTTCATTGACCTACGATACTTCATACATTTATTCTCCTTAATGAATTTGAACAAAGCAAGAACTATAGTTTTAACAGAATAAAGTGGTACCATCTTTTATTTCTCTGCCTTCTCATCAGCTGCCCACAGGCCACAGTCATTATTAAATATATCTACAAAAACAACAATTTTAACATACTTGAACAGAATTCATTTTAAACAAAAATCAATCGATCAGTATATGCATACAGTAATAATATATACATATATATGTAATATTAAACAATATTTCGAACAATAAAAATCATACACAATGGAATCTTATCAGTATTTCGCATTCATATGAAAGAGAGAGATGAAAATATCCAGTTAACAGAGACAGCAAAGAAAGATTGATAACCGCTTCTTTCTGGACGCATAAATCAGGTTTCAGGCGCTTAATGGAAATGGCTTCAGCGAACTTAAGGAGAATTGAGCTCATTTGCCTATTCATAATTTTGAATGATTTTTCGACGTCCACCTCATGACCCTTGTCAAGGAGACGCCTATCGATGGCACTATTCTAAGCATGTGTTCCTTTTAGACATAAGCTTTTTGGTACATTTCCAGAAAATCGTAGATATGCCGTTCTTTCTGTCCTTCCAGTGTAGCTGCTCTCGCAGATACATGTAAATTTCTATGTACAGTTGTTGTTAACATGAGAAGGATATCTATCAATTTTTGATTGCACCAAAGAGCAAGCTGTTCGATAGACGCGGGCGAGCATAGCTGCAGGATAAGCTCTGGTCAGTGATGTACTCAGCCTTCTGTTGATCATCGCTGCAATTTTTCACTTTTATAATCAGGCTGAATGTAGATTGGTTTTTTACCCACTGTGATTTGTTTTACATTCGTGACTTCAGAACTCGCATACTTGTTGATGAACTTTTGAGGGTACCTATTGCTGTTCAATATCTTTTCAAGAAACTCAAATTCTTCCTTTTATTTTTTTATAGAGCATATTCTCCTCGATCTATATTACAGAGTTTTGACTAGTCCGCTTCTAAGGCTATTTGGACTAAGGTTATTTGAAATGTAAGTATTGTCCTTTCCATCTAAGCTTTCGACAAATTGACTTCTGAAGACTACCGTTTTCTAGGCGTTCCATGGCATTGTTGGGGAAGTAAAAGTTCCCGTCGCTTTCATTTTTCACAGTAAACTGAATATTGGTGTGTGCATCATTGAATAATCTGTGTAAGTGTGAAGCATGACTTTCATTTTTGCACACTATAAGTGTGTGTTATCAACGTATCGACAGTAGTAAGTTGTTTCTTCGAATGCGTACTTCAACTTTGTTCTTTCAAGGTTGGACATGAATATTTCTGCTAAAACAGGGCTATGTGGACTGCCTACGAACTACATTAACTAGACAATCTTGTGTTTTGGTAATCACAGATGGTGTTGTTGATCTTTTTAACCGTTACCCCTTCGTAATCACTAAATTCATTTTGAGATATAACTCAAGTTATTTTCCGAAGTAATTATTTCCTTTTATGAAATTTAACAAAACAATGGGGAGACGTTATTTATCTGAAACACGTCATGTATATTTGTGTAACACATTTTGAAAGCTCTGATCACATGCACATACTTATCATACACATTCGTATAAAAAGCCCTTGGCCAGGAAAAGATCAAATTTTAGCGAGTCATAATGATAGACAAGTGGTGGGAACACAGGAGTCTGAAAATGTTATTCAGTTAAATTACGCGATTCGCTGAAACAGGGTTTATGAAACAGATTCAGATTGTTGACAAGTCCTAGAGTGGAACCCAAAATGGCAGCGATGAGTTGGTCGTCAGTGTGAGGGTGACTTTGAGGAGGTCATGTGAAGAGGAGATGAAAGCATGTGGCCAGACTTAGAGCCAGGTGAAAACTCTAGCAGAGAACCGAACGCGTTGGAGACCCGCGGCTGAAGTCCTATGTTCCTCTAGGAATTAAAGAAAATAATAAAATTTTATCAGTTTGTTTGTAAGGAGTTGATTTCTATCGAGTTTGGTCATGGATTGATATCAATTAGAGAACTAGTGGAAAGCAGTGTGGATTTAAAACTTGTTTCGTCCTAGTTTGGGCTTCATCAGTAGTACACTTAAAACAGGTTTAAGCAATTTTATGGCTACGGCATCAACAATTTCAAGCAGAACATCTTTAATGCATGGAAGCAACAATTTATGAGGCTTTTTATTCATATACGTATATCACTGGTCTGTTTATATTGTAAAGTCAGTGGTAAATTATACCCTAATTTCACATGTTGAAAAGAAAGGTTGAAAGTATTGTCTGCCAGACATTTTCACTTGTGGGCATTTATTATTACTCCTGAGAAAACTGGCGGTGATATCACATGTTCAAGTATGATACAGTTTCACCGTCATTGATTTTACTACAATACTATTCAGATTACAACTGACCCAAAACAACAGTAAAGTCAATCCATTACATCCTAGCATATTTCAAGAAACACCCTCAAAAATAAGGAGATATTTAGAAAACCCTGTTACCGGTCACCTTATGAATACGGTTCACGTCGTTGAGATTTCCAAATCCTTCAAAATATTAAACATACAAAAGACAGCAAATTTACTAAAATTAGCTGAAAAAATTGCAATCAGGCGTTTCAGACGAAACTTAGGCACACAGAAACAGAATGTAGCCAAATCTCTGACTCCTTTGGTAACCGTAATATTTCATTATACTGATTATTCATACACACAAGTGAGTTCAACTCACTAAGTTTTCAATTCTACGAAATTCAAACTTATTGAGATTCCATATTGGCTTACAAGCTAACACTATTGATTAGATTTTTCTGTTTTCTGCCTTTTTCGACCTCGCCTTTTTTCTTTCATAATTTGATATTATATAAATTAAAACAATTAGTCCCTTTGATAAATTTGAATAAGGCATTAAGAAGACAAATTTCGCGAGATGATATCGTCATTTCGTAGTTTCTTTACAACCGCTTTACAACTAACATGGTTAACAATGATAACATAAAGTTCATGAAAATTACTCAGTTAAATAAAAACAAAAGTACATACTAATGACCAATCATATTCAGATAGGTCATGTAGTCCAGGGTAGGCGAAGACTGAAGTCCATCGATTTTTGTACACACAGTTTAGGCTGTATGTGACTAATCCAAAGTGCTTCCATCACCTTCAATAACCAACCTTGAATTAGAGTTATGTGAAATAATTGTGAAACAGTCATTAATATTGATTCTGTGACCAGACATTAATATTATTACTATGACTAGGAGAAATGATGGAACGATTCAGAGCTCTATTTTTCGTAAACAGACGTGGAGTGCACAATATCTTCATTTTACCAGTTTTGTTCCGATAGAGTATGAACGTTCCCCTATAGTGAAATGTTTGTTCTCAAGGGCCCGAAAAAACAAATGCACGAGTGACACATTGATGGATGAGTTTCGACATATACATTCAGTTTTATTAGATAATGGTTATCCGAAGAACTTTATCACTTGTCACAGTAAAGAAAGACCACGTCTCGAAAAGACAGCTTCTGTACCAGAGAAAGCTGGCTATCGTTATTAACCTACCATTCAAGGGCGACCAGATTATGCAGTTGACTGTTAGCTCAGAGACTACGGTCAGCCATCAAACGCACATTCTACGCCGCATCTCTTTTTCTCACTTGCCGAACATTTTCGATCCCTGTTCCTACGATTAAAGGACGAAATTCTGTGGACTCTTCTTCAAACTGTATCTACAATTCACCTGCAGTTGCGGTGACACCTATATAGGTAGAACTAACAGAATGTTCCAATGTCGTCGAAAAGAACATGTTACAAAATGGCTAGTAAATCATATAGAAAATCCCAACGCGATTAATCTTAGTAGAAATCCAGCATCATCCATTGCAAAACACTTATTAATGTCTGGTCACAAAATAAATATTAATGACTGTTTCACAATTATTTCACATAACTCTAATTCAAGGTTGGTTATTGAAGGTGATGGAAGCACTTTGGATTAGTCACATACAGCCTAAACTGTGTGTACAAAAATCGATGGACTTCAGTCTTCGCCTACCCTGGACTACATGACCTATCTGAATATGATTGGTCATTAGTATGTACTTTTGTTTTTATTTAACTGAGTAATTTTCATGAACTTTATGTTATCATTGTTAACCATGTTAGTTGTAAAGCGGTTGTAAAGAAACTACGAAATGACGATATCATCTCGCGAAATTTGTCTTCTTAATGCCTTATTCAAATGATATAAATTGATGGTAACTTAAAATAAAGCGATTTGTAACACATATTCCAGAAACCTTCATCTTACAATGTTTTCTTTATTATTTTACAAACATTAAAGTTTGATTTTGAATAATGCAAGGACAACAGTGTGCTTTGTGCGGAATAATATGGTACCATCACTTACTTTGTTGGCCTCTCATCAGCTGCTGCTTACAGCCTAAATAAATTATTAGGTTTACGTACAGAAAAGTTTTAACATACTTGCAAATTTTACATGTTGTCGATTGACAGAAAGTTCCAGAATTAGTGAACAGTGCTCAGAAAATTGTGCTTATATAGTTTTTACACACGCAGTTCAAGTTTAAACAAAATAAATGTATGCATACAATGGTAAAGAAGTTACGCAATGAAGACCAGAGGTGAGTAATATGATAAGTAACTTATAAACTAGGTAACGATGGACTGAGGAGCTCTATTTTCCTCAAGTTTGCCGAAGAAATTTCTATAAAACGCTTCAAACCAGATTTATCCTTTCATAAAGAAGCAGTTATTAGTCTTTCCTTGCCATGGTAACTAAATGTCTTTATTCTCTCATCTGATTACGTAATGTTTGTCTTTAACCTCAACCTCCTTTTATAATCTGTAAGTTTGCTTGTCTCTTGATTTAATGATTTCAGTTGAACTCACTACATTGTTACCTGATTTATTATGCACTCTGTGTCGCATACTTCGTCTTTATTACGTAACACCTTTGCCATTGTATGCATACATTTATTTTGTTTAAACTTGAACTGCGTGTGTAAAAACTATATAAGCACAATTTTCTGAGCACTGTTCACTAATTCTGGAACTTTCTGTCAATCGACAACATGTAAAATTTGCAAGAATGTTAAAACTTTTCTGTACGTAAACCTAATAATTTATTTAGGCTGTAAGCAGCAGCTGATGAGAGGCCAACAAGAAGAATAAATGCATGAAGTATGAAAAGTGATTATTTTTTAACCATTGTAACTTCAGATAGTGGATTGAAGGTGATGAGAATCTGTGAAATAGAATACTGGTATCATTTTATGCTGCGAATCTGGTCTTTCTTTCTCTATCGAAATTTATCAGCGGAACCAAATGTATGAAAAGAAATATTGGTAAATGTCTTAAAAACAGAGCGAGAAAGATATTTACATAAGAAACTTAGATCCAGGAAATTGAACTTCTAAATGTAAGAAGAACGAACGAAGGCACGGTCGAAAAGTCCATCTATAGAAAAGAAACCTGGACTGGACAATATCTTCACTATAACAGCTTTTGTCCCATAAGCTATAAACGTGGATTAGTGAGGACTTTGTATGACAGAGCCAGGAAGCTATGTTCACCAAACAGGGTCGAAGAAGAATTAGTTTTCGTCGAGAAATGCCTAAGGGAAAATGGATACCCTAAGGGATTTATTCAGAAGTACAACAGAGAAAAAGATGAGAAAGAAAAGCATCCAACTGTAGAAAAGAGAAAAGTGTTTATCTGTCTACCATACAAAGGAGATGCAGTGTCACAAAAGATTGACAAAAGACTGAAAGGTGAAATAAATAGAAGCTTCCCAGCAGCAAAACTCATAACAGTATACAGCACCACTCCTTCTTTAATCCACTCAAAACTGGATAAATACCCTGCTGATGTCACCTCCAACTGCGTTTATGAATTCACGTGCACTTGCGGGAGCAAGTACATTGGAAGGACAGAAAGAAGGGCTTCTATCCGGTTTTCTGAACATATTCTCAAAAACCTGTGCCTGAAAGGAAGCAGATATTCCCAGAGTGCAATTACCAGACATATTATTGATACCCGACATCTCGTAGAGATTTCTAAGTCCTTCAAAATATTAAATAGACAAAGGACAGCAAAAAGACTACGATTTGCCGAAGCAATCGCAATCAAAAGACTTAAACCAGACTTATGCATACAGAAAGAGAGTGTGATTAACCTCTCACTCCCTTGGTAACAGAATTTTGATTTTGATTAGTCATCTAATTCAGTGATCTCAACTCACTGAACAAATCTTAATCTCAAAAACTGTAACCGTTTTTGTTTCTTGAGTTGCTATGTGAACCTGCAAGCTAACACTGTTCTGTTAATCATTTTTTTCTGTTTTCTCTCTTACCTCTTCCCCTCTTTTCAACTTTAAAAGCGTATAAATTGATGATGAAAACTTAAACTAAAAATATTGTAATGCTTTCGTTTAGATGCGTCAATTTTACAGTATCTCTTTTCTACCACCACTTGAACATTAAAGTATGTTATTATCATCTATATAACCATTGTAATTTCAGGTAGTCTGCAGATGATGAGAACCTGTGAAATAGAATGATGATATCATTTTATACTTGTAATTTCGTTTCGATTTACCTTTACACTTGATTGATTAATAATAATTTTTGATCTTTTCTTATCTAATTACGCAACTATTGCTGATTGTCGTTTGTTACCACCCAAAAAACACAACTGTTAATCTATTTTTTTCAAGAAACGTCTCTCTACCAACATATATATATATATATATGTCGTGACACTTTAGACACCCTGTAAATCTCAACGCCTTATTTTACTATGAAGTTCTGACAGTATGCGTGCTAATGCACAAAAGTTTGTTAAAAGTGTACACTTTTTATGTTTATTAACAAAATTCAGGTTGTACACAGCTGATGAGAACCAACGAAATAAGATGGATCCAGATTATTCTGAGCCAATGTTTTTTCTTTTTAGTTCAGAGTAAAATTATTGCATGAGAAATAAAAAACAAACACATAAAGTAGGGCAAACTGACTACAATCTCTGCCTAAAACAAATTCGATTAAGCCTCTATAGCAATGGACTATACAATTACAATGCAACTGTTGGCAGCTATGAGCAATGCATTCACGTGTAATCAATTTTTTACAGCCTTTGGGACTGCATTTTCATTACAATGTTTAGTCGACCATATTAGTCATTTCAGCTCATTAAGCGCGTGATTCACTTTTATGAACTATCACGATCTCCAACTGTTGTGTGAATCTACAAGTGGACACTATTTAGTATATTTCTCTGTTTTCTATCCTTCTATATTCTTCTTCAACATACTTTCACCATCTTTCCTCTTTCAATTTGAAACTCTTTCAAATTGACCGTAACTTGAACTAAATTTTGCCTACAGTTATATCACATGCTGAAAATTCCATACTTGTATCAAAAATTACTGTGTGGAGTCAAGCTGTTAAATGCTGGTTGTAATTTTGAGTAAAAGGAAATAATATGCGTGTAAACCACGGGCACTGTGGTAATAAGAAATTCCACATCAGTTTGTTTATTGGATATATCACACAAGGAAACAGTATTAGTATTTACTGGATGACACAGTTTTGAACAAAACTCCTTATTGTTCATAATCATATCAATTGTAATCATACGACTTTGAAACTTGAGTTTTATAGTTTTCTTTGTTCTCTCCTATTTATCGGCATAGGAGTAGTAGAATATTCCAGATATCTGACTGGACAGGTGTTGAATCATTCCTATTACACGTATTCCCTGTCAGTTGATTCGATAAACAAAGCTTCTGTTATCAGTCTCTTCCTCCATCCAGCTATTACTTTAGATTTTAAAACTGTCATCTTATCCCATCCAATCCTATTGTGTGGTTGTGTGTAACTGCATGTAGTGCTATAGCTGAACTATTCTCTAGATTTCTTATCTAATTTCAGTCAAACAATCTAAATTTTGCTGGGTTTTGTGCTCCACCAGTATGACTTCCCCATGTTCTACTACTTTGGCCTATGTATTTGACGTGACAATCATTGCAGGCAGAGTATCAGATACACTAAATTGTTTTGTTTTAAAGGCTCCATAGGACTGATGTTTCCACCGACAAAGCTTGTTCCTAATTGAGTTTGTGGTTGGTTTGAATGTCAGTCACTTTTATTTCTTCCTTGTTAAGAATTCTGAGCAAAGTTTCCGAGGTTCCTTCCTTGTATGGATTTCTACTGAATACTACTAAATAAAAGTGGCATTCAAACCCACAAACTCAATTAGAAACAGGCTTTGTCGGTTAAAGGATCAATCCTGTGGAACCTTCAACCGACAAAACAATCTGGTTTATCTAATACACTGTATTATTTGTGAGGTCAAATACATAGGTCAAGTTTCAAAGTTGTCTGTTGTTATAAATGGTATGATTATGAACAGTAATAGATTGTGTTCGAAACTTTGTCATCCGGCAAATAATACTGTTTCACTATGTGATAAATCTAATAAACAAACTAATATGGAATTGATTTCAAATAGTCTGTGCAGCTGAAGACATCCTGTGAAATAGTATGACGGCATCATTTAAAACCGCACGCCTAGTCTTTCCTTTTCTCCATCGAAATTTATCAGGTGAACCAAGTGTATTAGGTATCATAAAATTATTGAAAAAATTATTCACACAGTCAGAAAAGAGAAAGTTGGTTTTCATTGCTATGAGTGAATAGTTTTCATCACATTTATCTTAGGCGATATGCATTCATCACCTTACCATTTATATAAATGAAGACCATCAGACTACTGGGCTAGTTCAGTCATATTCAGTCACTCAGGTGAAATGTGCTGGCTGGTGAATTCGTTAGGATCGATTTGAATGTGTAACAGCAGAAGACAACGGCCAGGCGACAGATCGTTTATTTACGAAGTCAACACATATTTATAGATTTTCATGTACATTATTATAGATTATTGTAAGCAAAGAAACACAGTCTTCGGATTGGTGGTTTCTCACTGAAAGTTAATGTTCCATCTCTAAGTGGCTGTTTCTTGAATGTCAGATCATCTATATGCTAACTGTATTCGCGTACACAAAGTCTGCTCCGGTGGATTGTTGAATCAGTCTTTGTTCTGATTTTCTCATGACCAATATTGAGGAAGTCAATCACTACCTACCAATTTGGCTAGCAACCAGCTTTTACCAAAAATGCAGTAAACAAATTACAATAATAAATGTGTGATGATCCCAGTGGTAACATGAAGAGCAATACATATTTGTGAACAATGCTGTTTTCATTTAGATGTCATTAGCCTTTAATTTAATACATATATGACTTCAGAAATCGATAACAAGAGTCAAACAGTCATGGTGATTTATCAGTAGGATGATAAGACTGTACATTTAAATTATGCGATCAATTGCAAAAATGCATGACCATACACCACTGTCTAATCGAGATTCATATTTTGTATACGCCCCACATCAATCAAGAGTGTTTACTAGCTAGGCAGAAGTGATCTGAACACAAGATATCTGTTTCACTCATTCGAGGTTCAGTTAAGCAACAGTGTTTTCCATTTGATTCAATTAACACAGCCGAATCAGTTATATCCAACTGGCTACTCGAGCAAACTGTTAATATATAGCGTGAATCCCATACACAATTTACAATTAACACAATTTGAGGTGATCAGAGTGAATGATCCACTTGACAGTAAAAATGTCATCTGAAAAGTTTCGATTTTCTAAGGAATCTGTAAGTCATATATCATCTGTAATTGTCTAAATTCTCAAATAAGAATTTGGCCACTGACAAAACTGTTTATTCAGTTGCTCAACTATTAAGGACCACGTTTATTCAAGCTGTAAACAACAATAATGGAAACGACTCAAACATCCAGTGATGCTAGTTATCACAACTTTGACATGCAATGACGTCCACCTACCCTGCAATCTAGTAGCTGATAAGAAAGTAAATATTATGAACAAAGTAATTATGATACAAGGATTGGAAACAAATAGTCGTATGACAGTTTATCGAGCTAAATCTAACCGTATTTTTACGTCAATGATGTGACATGCTTTATCTATAAATAAAATTAGTGACGTATCACTTTACAATTATGGTAATGACCAAGACATGATTTATCAGAAAATAAGAAGTTGAATTTTTTATGAAACGTAGTCTGTTCTCTGAACAGTTCTCATGAATATTGTGAGAAAATTGAGCAATATTATTATTCTTCCCTTGGGTTCCTAGTGGAACATAGGGCTTCAACTGCACGTCTCCAGTTGCTTCTGTCTTCTGTTGTACTTTTCACCTGCATCCATGTTAGTCCATACTGTTTCAACTCCTCTCGCTTCACACGATCTCCTCCATGTCACTCTCGCACTGAAGACCCACTCACCGCTTTCCTCTAGGGTTCCACTTGAGCACTCGCCTCCCTCGCGATGTCACCCAGCGGCCTCCTCAGCAAGTAACCAATCCATCTCCACATTCTCCTGCATATTTGTTGGGCGATTGGTTCTTGTTTCGTTTCTTCCCATAGTTTCTTGTTAGCGATTCTTTCCCGTCATCTGATCTTCAATATAGAGTGAAGACAGTTGTTGATAAAGGTCTGCAATAGTCGCTGAAAATATTCTTTGTGACCTGCCGGCCAAATTTCTCATCCGTAAAGAAGAGCTGACCGAATTGACGTTTTTATTGAAAATCCGATTGAATTTTGTTGTTGATGCCGAGTGACGAAGATTTCCAG
The DNA here is from genome assembly GCA_944472135.2 of Trichobilharzia regenti. NCBI lineage: Eukaryota > Metazoa > Platyhelminthes > Trematoda > Strigeidida > Schistosomatidae > Trichobilharzia > Trichobilharzia regenti. Next base: position 31,549,071 of record OX235268.1, read on the forward strand.
ATTGATTTCAAGGTTGATGAATGTGTCTCTCGCCTTCCCGATTCTCGCTCGATTTGGCATCGTCGTGCGTTTTGACTTCCTGTAGTTGAAACAACGCTCCCTAGATAAGTGAGTGAATGGAGTAACCTCTTTCGAATCCCTCCCGTTGATGGTGATTGGCGCTGGATGTTGCAGCTGTTGTTGTTGTTGGTTGGTTGGTTATTTTCATAACCTCCTCCTTGTGTTTTCCCTAGGAGTCCTGTCTTTGCTGATTCTTCGGCCAGGAGAAAACTGAGCCATACAAAGTCGATACTTTCACAGTGATTTGATTCTTATAAAAAATGTATTGTCTGATAAGCAGTGATTTGCTTATGGAGCCAAGACCTCACGTTTACACACACACACACACACTAATATTTAGTCTTTTCCTACGGTCCTCTCAATGAATTATGAAGAGAAGAAAAGTGCCTATCCTGCAGCCAGGTTGGACCCTGTTTAGCGAACAACATAATCTCTGGTGTAATCAATGCTGGGACAAATACCCTTCCTGTAGTTCCTACAATTTCGTGGACAGAATCACATAGGTGTCTGTGATAGTATTTCCACTGGGAGCGCAGAACCAACGGTTTTTCTCATATTTTCTGAACATAAACCCTGAAGCTCCTTGTTGCAGTGGAGAATACGGTTTGGACTTTGCTATTTTCAAGCATCTTTTTGAAACAGATCATGAGATAGAAAAAGATCTAATCCTTCAAAATAATTAGTAGAGATTACTTCCTACATCCCCGCAAATTTTTACGCAAATATGATCGCTTTCGAATACTTAAAACGTGATTAATTTGTTTCGAAATATTGACATGGTGAATCAGTGATCAATCTCTTCCTCTCGTCTGATTGCAAAATCTTTTGTTCAAAACCCAACCCCCGCTATTTAAACGTTGACGTAATTTAGTTTGCTACTTATGATAAATCTAATCCCACTTGAACTCATCACATTTCCATGCAAATGACTGATTTCCTAATCACCAACTTTTAATCTCTTAACTTGATTGCGCAACTCAATTTTCCGTGTTTCTGACAAATTAATTTTGTTTATCTCTATTTCGTTTAAACTCGAACCCTTTTAGAATCATTTATGTAGGTGTGAATTTTGAGGGGTTTTTATTAATTGTGTGTGAATGTGTTAACAAGGAGTCACGCAACTCTTCCTGTCAGTAGATATGAAAGATTTCTGTGCACGTACATATGAATTATCTTTCATGATGTTCGCCTCAAGAAGAGAAACTAACAAAATTTTTAAATGTGGTTGTGTTCTCTGAGCTTTCATCTCCTTACTGAGCGACATCTTCAGCACATACTTCTATTCAATGAAGCGAGCTTTTAGATTTCTCCACGGGTTTATTAATTATCTCTTCTGATGACTTTTGATGTGATTGATTGTTTTTGTGTGTTTTCAGACACTCTAGGCTGCTACTTGTATTGGAACTGATTGTTTTTTTTCACTTGAACTTTGAACCTTTTTGTGTGAGGTTTCTCTCTTATTGTTTGATCTTCTTTCTTATCTCTTTCTTATCACACACAAAGGGGCAAAGTTCAAGTCAAAGAAACAATCAGTTCCAATACAAGTAACCCAGAAGGTGTGAAAACACACGAAAACAACCAGTTACGTCCAAAGTCACCCACACGGAGAGATGATTCTTAAACCCGTGGAGAAACCTTAAAGCTCGCTTCATCGAATTGAAGTGTATGCGCTGAAGATGTCGCCTAGTTGGGCGATGAAAGCTTCGCAAATTAACTATCCAGTTCAGATAACACAACCACATCAAAATCATCCACATGAGCTACAAACTTCTCTATCACGCTGACAAACTAAACGGTAATCATGTCATCTCCTTCTGCATAAACATTTGTCATAACTTCATTTAAATGAAGAGTAGTTGTTATACAGTAAAATTCAGTCTGCGACTTGAAGCACACTCATGAACTGAAACTCCTGTCTCGAAATGAAAATATTTTTACAAATTCAGTAATATTCTAGTTTTACTTAAAATTCCCCTCTATTTTCAATTTTTAATTATACCAGAATATTAATTAGATAATTTTACAAGTATGAACACTTGTTAAATTAGGCGAGACTGATAAGCATTTTTATCTTTGTAATAGGCCTCGACTGAAGATGGAACGGTAATTAAGGTCACAGCCTAGAGTAAAACGGTGGCTTTCAGCAAACTAGTCTGCTGGTGAGTCTGCTGCCCATCTACATCAAGCTGTTGACTAGATCATCAGTTCAGTTGAAAACTTAAGACTCGTTTAAATGGAAATCGCTCAACTTATTCATTATTCAAAATTTGTTTACCTAGATCATGATCAATACATTTTAGAAAGAAGACAACACGAATTTCAGCAAAGATGACGATCTTTTCGGCGATTTCATTTTCAAAAGCAACTGCACAATCGCATTTATATAGATTAGTTAATTCCACATAGTAACGAAGGTGATAATTATTTTCAACTTGACATGAAAGTTTGAAGATAAGAATATACGTTACAAGGGGCTTAGAGTCAAGAATTCACAGGATTAGAAAACAGTTACAATGTATGGAAAAATTAATATTTAATAACTGGAGAAATAATTTTAAGTCAAACAGAAGGTGATAATTGTTTTCAACTTGATATGAATTACAAGAGGCTTAGAAACGCAGGGATAGAACAAAATACAGGTGTGAACAAAGTTTAATTTTTTTTTATTACAGCTTGATTCCATACTGTATTTTTGGTACAAGTATGGAATTTTCAGCGTGGATATCGGTAGCCCAAATTTCGCAGGCCAACCATAGATATCAGGTGTGCATCGGCGTGGGCTCGAACCCCGGACCATATGCATGGCCGGCGAGAGTCCTAACTACTGTGCCACAGACGCACGAAAATGAGCATGGAAACAAATTGAAATCAAATTTTTTAACTTGAAATGTTAGTTAGGAGGTATGAAAATAGATTACAAGAGGCATAGAAACAAAAAATTACACAGGATTAGAATATAATTGTAAAATGGTTATTCTAAACGGATTACAAGTGTGATCAGGAGAAGCATGGAAACAAACTTAAAATAACTAGTTTTATAATTGAAAATTTGAAATAATAATTTGAGCTTGAAATGGAAGTTAGGAGGTGTGAATATAAATTACAAGAGCCTTAGAAACACAAAATTGCACAGGATTGAGGTATAATTGTAAAATAGTTAACTTTTAAACGAATTATAAATGTGAACAGGAAAAGCATGGAAACAAACTTAAAATAACTAATTTTATAACTGAAACAAAAATTAGGGGAATTTAATGAAGACTGAGGGATTAAGGATCAGACACACAGCGAACGAAAAAATGCTCAAAAGGAAAAGCGAGAACGAAAACAGACGAAGAAGAGAAAAAACGGAAGCAAAAGGAACATACCAAACCAGGTCACCCAAGGTAGTTGTAGAGGTCGGACTAATTTCTTTATGAACACACAACTCCGGCTTCTCGATGCATATTGTGAGGGCTTCTACAGTACAGTTGACTTTGTAAATCACTTTAAATAATCAGTTGAGATGTTGTGGGAGGTGTTGATCAGATGTTCAATAATGGCACTTATGATTGAACCGATGCCTCCTCTTTGCAGCCACGCTGGGTAATGTTCTATAACACGTTTTGAACGGACGCGCATACAACGACCTATGTACTTAGCTCCGCACCAACAAAAGAACTGGTATATGCACATTGAATTTGTCAAAATTTCTTGTTAAGTTGAAAATTATTATCACCTTCGTAACTATATGGAATTAAACAAATAATAATTGTATCCATGTAAAATAATCCATATAAACGCGATTGTACAGCTTTTGAGAATGAAATCGTCGAAAAGATCGTCATCTTTTCTGAACATCGTGTTCTCTTATTTCCAATGCGTTTTAAGCTAACTAATACTATAGTCTTCAGAGTCAACTGGTGATGAAGTTTGAAATTCTGCAAATAAGTTGAATTAATCGACGCTGTAATGTGTTATGATTAAACTTTAATTTCTGTTTAGGCAGTATCGACAAGTGGCTATTTTAATCGTGCTTTTCATTGCATTTAACATCGTCTCTGCAGCAAATATTTTACCTCTTCGAATTTGATTTATCCCAAACTAAATGGAAACAGCTGACTGTCCAATACTCATAGCTGGTTTTCCAATGATTCCCTAAGTGGTATCAACTTATGAAGAAACTGTGAAACGAGTCAAGTCAAAAACCTTGCAAACTAACACCTACGTAATCGTTTCAATTAGATCTCTTATGACAAGTTCCCAGGTAAATTAACATGCGATACTGTCCCAAATATTCCCTTCTCAAAAGATTCTTTATTGCAAATATGATTCGAGATGAAAATCGGACATATCCAATTCAGTGTTTTAGTAATAAGTCATGAATTTGCATCTCAATTGGCAATATGAAGATTTGTAGAGATAGTCCAGTCATTCCAGGACAATGGGTGTGCACCGCAGACGAAATGATTTTTCATCACTGTTCGGTGGTATTCAGCGATCTAACTAGTAGATTAATTCAAATATTTGCAAAATCCCCCAAGGTAAATTTAAATTTTTTGTTATAATATCAGTTCTTGAATGATATTCCTTATCAACCACTGTTTACAGGACTGGCACAAAGAACAGCGTAAAATATCTCTTACCCAGTACTGTCAGTAGCTTTTGTTTAGATCCAGTGAAAATCATTATAAATTATCGCTCAGAATTCCTACTTTCTTACACTCTTCTGAATTATCTAACGAAAAACCAATAATTCGGAGAAACGAAAATTTAATTGCGCCTAAAAAGAAGCTCTACATGAACTTGGATTTCAAGAGAGATTTAACAAGTTATATTCTCAAGAGAAGGATCACATCATCTCTGAAAAGGACATTCTTGCGGCAAAGCTAAGAATAGTGTTCCCCAGTCGCCCACTGATCTGCAGAAGCCTTAAGGACAAGATCCCGCATCTGGCCACTTCTGTGTTCATATTTCAGTTCACCTGATGCTGTGGAGCCACGTACATCGGTCGTTCGACATGCACTCCGTCCAAGAGGATTCAAGAACACTATCCAGTCAGTTTGGTTGCGGAAAGGCAATACTGGTTCAATAAGGAGTGCGATAATTGAACACCTGGTCAATACTGATCATTCCATTTCAACAAACGCCTCCTTCGAAGAAATCTACAGAGTTGAGAATGACCTATCAAAGGCAATATGTTTTTGTCTTCTTTGTATGGCTGGAGCTCTAGCTATCCACATAGAAAAACCGGAGCTGTGCATACAAAAGAAGATTACTCAACCACTTCTACTGTCATGGAAACAACTTTGTTGGATTTGATGACTTAATTTTGTTTCTTCGCCTGTTCTTCAGTTGGCTTAGAATTCTTGTATTCATTCAGAACTCTTACGTAATTTCGTGTCATCTACTTTGTTTCTATGTGCGTCCTGAGTAAAACTCACTCATCAAACTATTCATATTATTACATAACCTGTCACAACTTATCACCTTTGTTCCTATGCTAATTTCATTAACACATAATTTTCTAAACTTGTATAATTAATCTTCACCTTTTTAGTTAAAATGACCACAACCAGTTGTAATTTTGTTAGACAAACTTAATGTACGCATGTATAAAAAATAACACATATATATTTTGACTGAATGTATTAATTCTACTAACGATTTAGCAAGTTTATGCTCCATGAACTCTATGATGACAATCTGGTTTCCCTAAATGGTTTATCATTGTTTAGACAAGATCGACTATGCTCAAGATAGAAAAGAATTGAATGTGTTGCAACTTGCATTCATTCTCAATGGTCAACTTCAAATAATGTATGTTTTTCTTACTCTGATGACTTTATTGATTGTATAACAGTCAAATGCCGCCTGAAACACTTATCCAAGTTTAAATACGTCTTCATCTCAAACATTTATGTTACTCCTGGCTGTTCTGCCTCGGATCTATCTGATTTTGCCGACCAATTCACTGAATTCGCCGTTACACATCTTGAAAACTCTTTATCAGTTGTCACAGGAGATTTTAACTGCTGTGATTGTTCTTTCCTTGTATCATTAGGTCATATCAATATTGCTAAATTCCCTACTCGACTTGATAAAACTCTGGATCTAGTGTTTATTAATGATGAGGAAATATATGAAGTACGCAGACGTGCTCCTATCATGAACTCGGATCATTGTATTATTCGGATATTACCTAAGATATACAGCAGATCTCACATCAATATCTTCTCAAATCTGTCCAAGAAAACACAGCAAAGGTGTTACTCACAAGAAAATATGCTGAAACTAAGATGTATGCTAAATGATACTAACTGGGAACTTTTCAACGAAGACAAACTGGATGATACTATTTCCAATTTGACTGACTATCTTAAATTTGATTTTCAAGAAACCCATCGTTTGATAAGAAGTGATTTGCTAATGCAGCTGGCTTTCAAATTTTCACTCACACACCAACAGTTAGCGTACTTCCGACGTCTTCTCAATGAAATATTGGGAGAAAAATATAACTGAATACTTCTTTAACGAGAACTTCTCCTGCAGCCAAGCTCGTTCCTAATTGTCCAACAACATACTCTCTAGTTCATTAGGACGTTGACAAATGCCCTTCCTAAAATAACACGAACGGTAGCATGGTTACCAAAGGGATAATGAAAGACAATCACTACCCCTAATTCCCGAGCATTTGGTGAACTCAGGCCACGTAGCTCCACCAGAGTCATCTTTCATGATCATCTAAAAGGTGAGGCAAAATGATACAAAGGGCGTCAGGTCTCGAAGGCACTGGCGATTCGTCAATACAACCCTGGACTCTGTATACAGAAAAAGTTTGTCCAGTCTCATATTCTTCCTTGGTTTTAACGTCTTCACTAGTCGTTCCCTGTGAAAAAGTTTGATTTTTCTTTACTTTTTTAATTTTACTTTCATTTGGCTTTTGCTTCATTAATTAATTCACTATTACCACTCTCATATGCTCCTTCTGTACATTTTAAACCCTCTTCACACTTGTTAAGCTGACTCTCAAATACCTCTTTTCTCACTCGACAGCAATTTTAACCTTATCAAATTTCGGTTTTTATGCCGTTGAGCACCACGTCACTTAAAACTTTTAATTTTCTTTTCTAAAGCCACTTTTGAGTGATTATATCATTTATGTCACCCCCCTATTACTCAATAATAGACCACCATATATTTTTGGTAAGTATAAATACGACTGCACAGTCTCTGAAGATGATTTCGTTGATAAAGAAAATTTCATTCTCTGAACTTGTCTTTTATTTTCTTCATCACTCTAACTTTGTATAGAAATTTACGTGCATCTGCGTTAGCAGTTGCATTGGGAGACCTAAAAGAAGAGCAAATCTCAGATATTCTGAACCCATGTCAACAACCTTACGTCTCAAGAGAACAAATGCTTTGATCAATGCTGGTGACAGACACCTTGTTCTTACAGGTTACAAGGTTGAAACTATGAAATCCTTGTATGAACTATAGATTAACTCTCCTTATATGTACCGAAACAACCACAACTAAACCACTAAAATCTTGATTTATATACTCTGAAAGATCCATTCATCAGTCTTCACCTTTTTCCAGTTAGTCAGTGTATAATGTTTTTCCCTCTCATATGACTGTGGAATGTTTAGCTTTAAACTCATCACCATTTTTTTTGCGTTGACGTAATTTAGTTTGCCACTTTAGTGTCTGTAACTTGACTTGAGCTCACCACCTTATCGGGCAAACGATTAGTTACTTATCTCCGAACTTTCATTTCCTATCTTGATTGTGTATCTCAATGTTCGATGTATCAGACATTTAATTTTGTAAAGGTGTAATTTACTTTAATTTCGACCTCTACATAAGTTGTATGATTGTAACTTCTGAACAATGTGTATTAAGTTTGTGTCACTGTTAACCAAACGTCATAGAACCCTTACAACTACGCTAAAAAGATTTCTCTGTATATATATATATATATATACATATATACGCATGATAAAAATTAAGGTAGTGAACGGTGATGGTGTCATCTCCTCCTGCCATTTTTCTTCGGTAATTGATATCATCGTCTTAACGTATATATACATATATATCTTCTTTCGATTTAGTCATTATATTTTGTCGCTCCCCATTTACACAGCTTTGATTTACTGCAGTCTGGTGATGTTGAAAATATTGTGTGTTGTCTCACTACTGCGATTTTGACTGAATGAATTAAAGGTTACTCCACTGATTGACTGCTTCATCTCGAACTGTCTGCTTAAAACGCATTCTGCTTGTTTCTTGAGGACTAAGGTTCGATGGCACCTAGTTGGGAATATACAGTTATTAATTCCTCGGTGATTTATAGTTGTGTTTAGCCAATCATTCGGTTGTACCACGAAGTTGATCATCAGACTAGTTAATGAAATAGGTCTCCTGTGAATACTAATTATAGTAAAATTGGACAAAGGCAGACCGACAGGCAACTCATTGAATGAAGAGTGAGGCGAAAACTTATCAGTTAACGTAGATAATTAGCGACAGAGGGAGTAAGAATCACACACACACAGCCGACGAAAAAGTATCAGAAAGAAAAAGGAGAACGAAAGAAGAAAAAATCGGAAACTAAGGGAACATAGCGAACTAGGTCCATGGTGGTTGTAGAAGTTGGACTAATTTCTTTTGAACACACAGCTCTGGGTTCTTGATGCACATCATCAGCTTTTGAAAATAAAATCGCCGAAAAGATATCTTTGTTGAACTTAGTCTTCTCATTTTCCCAATATCCATTTGGGTGTTTTCCAAGATTGGGTAAAGTTGTAACCTTTTGACTAACACAAAACTCAAGTAGGTAACATTTTGTACTAGATTATTGTATCTGAAGAAAAGCGGCTAGTTATTACAACGATAACGATGCGTAAACACTCGCGTTACATAAACGAGCATTTGAAGGATTTAGGTAGAAACGCAAATACGTCCGTCTGAATCTCATTCACACTGAAGTCATTGAAATCGGAACTTCACTTTGAGTGGTTTATGTACAAACTAAAAGATTCAAAGTATTGTTGACAAATGAAACCAAAGCCTGACACAAAAACAACAAGGAATCTAAACCATCAGTAGTAATTCCTTACAAGGAAGAAACCTCGGAAGCCTTATGTATAATTCTTCGCAATGCAGGCAGGAATAAAAGTGGCTGACATTCAAACCCACAAACTCAATTAGAAACAAGCTTTGTTGGTTAAAGCATCAATCCTGTGGAGCCATTAAAACAAAACAATTTAGTTAATCTAATACTCTGCTGGAATGATTGTGTGTCAGGTCAAATACATAGGTCAAACTAGTAGAACAGGGTTATTGAGTCAGACTAGCTGAACATAAAAACCCAGCAGCGAAATCTTGATTAGTTAATCCGAATAAGATAAAAAATCTAGAGAATAGTTTAGCTATAGCACTCACTACATGCAATTACACACAACCATACAATTGAATAGGATGGGATAGGATGACAGTTTCAACATCTAATGTAACAGCAAGGTGGAGGGAGAGATTGATAACAGAAGCTCTGTTTATCGAATCAACTGACAGGAAATACGTGTATTATGAGTGATTCAATACCTGTCAGCCCAAATATCTGTAAAATTCTACTGCTCCTGTGACAATGAATAGGAGAGAATAAAGAAAACCACAAAACTCAAGTTTCGAAGTCGTGTGATTATAATTCATGATGTGATTATGAACAGTCATAAATCGTGTTCGAAACGTTGTCATCCAGTCATTAATAATATTGTTTCACTGTGTTATAAAAACAATAAACAATAAACAAACTAATATGGAAAACCAAAAAGAGCAAACAGAAAACACAAATACTGATTCAGAATGCATGGGAAAGTGGTATTTTAGGACAGAAATTCTCATTTTCAATACTGTTAATTTTATCACTTATCACATTTAAGCAATTCTTACTCCTTTATTCAGAGATATCTATATGAGGCTCGCGTGGAAGCATATATATATATATATATTCTCATCAAAGTTTATGTTCATATGTGAAAATCTAATTGAAATTCAGATGGATTTCATCATGAACAGAGCAGTTGGATGTCTTCGGAAGAATGCATCTATTGTTCGCACCAGGAGTCTGTTTCAAGAGAGGACCCAGGATTGAAATCCGAGCAGGTGTATGCGACTGCAACCTCTACTAGTTCAAAATTAGGAGACAACGATAACTTTCAAAGACGTCCTACGTAAAGCCGGTCATCCAAATCATCTGGAGTCGATAGTGCACACTAGTGTCAATGGCATATTTTTGTTAATATACATCATATGAAAACTAGATATTTTTGTGTGTGTGCGTGTGTGGAAGCTCGAAGGAAATACCTGTAAATGTGAGCTTAGATTCCTAAATGCTGTTTTGAATTTTCTATGGCTGCAATTTTATTGTGAGACGAACTCTGCAGTGTATCGCATTCAAAAACAGTAATACTAAGTCATTGGACACGCATTCCAGATACAATTGTACAACTAATAATTGAGCTTTTTACCGTCGTCCTCGTGCCTAATCTACACTTGTTCTATCAGCTGTATAAAGAAACGCTACCACGTTGAGAATAACAATCTCAAATCATCCTGAAACGTAGTACTCTTCCTTGAATAAAACAGTAACATCTACGAGTGGATTTCCATTAATTACTCGAGTTGTACAAAACATATTCTTCCCCTACTTTTCTTCTAGTCTAACAAGAAAACGTTCATGTGATTTCCATCACCCCACACACTTCCTCATCCTGCTAAGTCAGAAAGTATTTTTTTATCATCACTCCATCTCTGTTATACTCACAGAACATAGAAGAAATCACATTTAGGCGATAGATCTCATTTCCTCTTGTCACGTGTGTAACTCGCCACGCCCAAATATATGTATATATATAAGTATTATCAGGAGTGCGTTACTCAAAGCGGAAGTCATAATAATGGGGTACATCGTTGTAAAAGAAAGCTGAACATGTACACATTCGTACACACCTAAACACAATGAGCAGGTAGACTTAGATTAGCTGCAAAGTTGTCTAAACTACCATTCACACAGTCATAGGAAAATAGACTGTCGGCTAATTATTGTGAATGTGCATTCATCTTGTGCGAATCACAACGAGGTTCTAATCACAAGGCTACGCACCATGACCGAACAGAGCATGGAACAGCAGTCAGATCTCATTATGATTATCACCGATTTTCATGGAGGTCTTTGAAAGCGCTGACCGTGAAGTAGTCTGAAAACTGCTTAGATATTACAGAGCGCAACAACTAAATTATCATTATCAGTCAACGATTATATGGCGACATCACATGTGTTGTGGTCTACAACAGATAACTCAGTAAAGCCACTAAAGTGAAACACGAATAAGACAAAGATGCACACGATCGCTGGTTATACTCGTGATTGTAGTAGACTAGATCATGCGGTAGACTGTGATGAAAGACAAGCCACGAGTACACTAGACCGATAAGAATACTCTCAATCACCTAGATTTATGGAATGATTTATGTCATAATTCATATAAATTAGAAGACTCACAGATTGAAATCAACTGGTTGGAAGAAGAAGAAGCAGGCACAGGAATTGAAATGACCATAGAGAGGACACTGAGTGATGAATAACTGGTAACTACTACTACTACTACTGGGAGAAATCCTTAAGTAGTCACATTTTCAACTACCTAGGTGACAAGCATCAGTTAAAATCCAGACTTCACGTATAACACTGTAGTGGCCAAGTGAATTAGGAGAAGGAAACAGAAATCCATTTGTCTCAAGTGAGTGTGGAAATATGCGCTTTAGTCAGCGTAAACAATAAGGTCGGGGTTTTCAACAACAGTAATGCTAACTGAGTACATCTATATGGCTAACAGACAGGGCGAGTCACGAAACGAATTTAGAACAGACTACTGCCCATCATAATCAAAAGCTGCCTTTGTTGTCTCTATGTCGAGGAGAGAATAGCCAGAAAGGATAAACATCTGAGGCTCTTGCGATATACCAAACAACCTCCTATTGCAGGGAAATTTTCAGAATGATATGCAGATTGATGGGACTCAGTCAGTGAAGACCATTTATTGATATTGCACTACAGCCTATCGAGTAGAACCCGAACGATATATACTGAGATAGGATTGCTTAGATGACATGGAGGACATGATAGCTTGTGGACAACTGTGTAGCACGTTAGGTGAGACATCACGGGACAAGATGAGATTGGGGCGTTTTTTATGTTGAAGATCTGTAATCAACTCCGAACAAAATGGAATAGGATAAATAATATTATACAAAAACATAACTACACCAATTTTCTAAGCAAATATTTTCAGATAAAAAGAACAAACTAATCTCATTCAGCTGCTATGTCACAATACAGAGGCTCATGAATTTGGAATTCTGTCATAAACAACCCATCCGATTCATTACCACATTATTATTTCCTTTAATTCCTAGAGGAACATAGGGCTTCAGCCGCGTGTCGGCGTTGCGTTTGGTTCTCTGCTAAAGTTTTCACCTGGTTCCAATTCTGCCCACATGCTTTCATCTCCTCTTCACATGACCTCCCCAAAGTCATCCTTGGATGACTAACTCGCCGCTTCCTTTTCGGATTCCACTCGACCGATGGCCTGGCGTGTGATGTCACTTGATTGTTTTGTCAGACTATGGTCAATCCATCTCCATTTCTTCTTGCTTATTTGTTGCACAATCGGTTCCTGATTGGTTTGCTCCTGGAGATCTCTGTTACTGATCGTTTCGGTCATCTGATCTTGGGTATTGAGCGAAGGCAGCCGGTAATGAAGGTCTGTAGTTAGTTTGAGGTGCTCTTCATGCCGCGCTGGCCAAGTCTGTGATCCGTACATTAAGTAGCACTGACTTCATATTGTAATTGAAAATCTGGATCTCGTTTTTTATGCTGAGTGCTGTTGACCTTCACACAGACTTGAGTGTAATGAAAGCTTGTCTTGCTTTCGCGATCCTGGCACCTTGATATCCCCGTTAGTTCCATCCGCCTGTAGTCGAAACGATGCTTTCCAGGTAAGTAGGTAAAGGAGGTTGTTTTTTCAGGTTCCTCCCATCTATGCTGATTGTTGTCTGTTGTTGTTCCTCATTCATTACCACTCATTAATCTGTTTGTAGTCTAATTTACTCAGATAACAGTAAAATCTGCTGATTCTATGATAGGGCTGAGATTCATATCAGTTTGTGTGATTGCATGTACTAATTACACAATGTCAGCTTATATTTCACATGTTTAGTCCGAATAAAATGATGCTAAGCTTTTCAGAAACACAGTCTGGTAATTATTTCCGGCAATACAGCTTGTGAGAATATTAGTGTGATGGGCGGAAATTGACCTGAGTTACGTTTCTTCCAACGTCAGAAAATAACATACCTTTGTTTAGACTGGTCCACTGAATAGACATGAAATTATCACCATTACTACGTGATTTTATGGTACTAAGGACTAACTGAAATGACAAGTTGTATATTACTCACATCAACCAGGAGTGCTTGCTAGTTATACCAAATTGATCTATAGATCGGAAGTCAATGTCACCTATTTGGTGCTGAGTTGATTAGCAACGCAAACGGCTTATCAGAACTCAAAGAGCTAGATCCATTCAAAACAATAGATATCTGGGTTAGACATTTGAGCGACGCGGCAGTATCATAAATCGAATTCAAAATTCACAATATACGCTCCACTTGATGTCATGATCGGTGGTTGATCACATTTTATGATCTGAATAATTTCGGTTTCCATTGAAAACAGCAATGAGTAAGTTGCAGACACCTAAAGTGACAAGATTGCTTATTCCGTCGCTTAACTGGTGAACATTCATTGACATTAAATATACATGAACCCTTGGTGGATGGTGGCTAGCGGTGGAATCCAGGATAAAGCGCATTTCGTCCTGTTTGAGACTCGTCAGCTGGATGTACCTGCATTTCTCAGTGAGTGGTGATGTTCCCACCGAGCACTTCAGTCCAATCAATCAACAGGGAAATCAAAATAATTCAGTTCAATACACAAACCCTTTTCTCTGAAAAACAGCAGCTGGTAAAAGGAAAACACTATGATCAATGTGATTATCATATTAAGGTGGTATTCAAACAATCGCATGACACGTTATCAAGCTAAATCTTACCGTATTTCGACGTAAATTTCATGAAATTCTTCCTGTATAAATAAACGTTGTCACGAAACACCTAATAATAATAGTAATGCCATGATTTATCTGACAACTAGCATTTAAAATACTTGCGAAACACAAATTGTGATGCAGAGATTATGAAGAATATTCTTGGAAACATGAGGAAACGAAAGTCGACACTTTCAGTGGCATTCGATTCTCACAAAATAGATTGACAGGTAGGTAGCTATTGTCTTCAGGTGCCATCTGCAAACGTACATATGCTCACAGCTTTATTACTTCTGCGGTCTTACAAGTGAATTCTGAAGAGATATTACACCGTTAAGCAAGCTATATGGGTTGGCAGAAAATCATGAATCAGAATTTACCCTTCAATCTAAAGACATTTTCTGAATGGAAGGACATTCAGCTTTTGGCTGAAATCTCCAAGATTATTATGTGAACTATACTAACAGATAAGGTGTATAATTTTACGAATTGTGGAATTTTGCGGAACAGGTGCAAGTAATTGTTAACCTGACTGAGAGTGATTGCCATTTGTACTTTTGTTATAGGCAATAACTGAAGATGGAAAGAAAGTTGACATCACAGAAAGTTTTACAGTAGAAACCATCAGACCACATGTGCAAGATGTCCAACCAGCCTTAGGAGATAACCAAAACAGCAATTCAACTGAAAATGTAAGTCAGTATGCGTCATACAATTTTAAAAACTTATGTCCGCGTTCATGTGGACGAAATGACAAGCAGCAAAATGCTGACGATTAATTTGCTAGTTTCTTGACTGAGCATCATTTTGCAGCATGTGACAAACTGAGACTGTCGATGGTTGAGGTAGGTCCTGGCTTAGACTGGCAACAACAAAATGTGAAGGTGTGTTATTTCTGACGAGCTACATATGCTTCACGACAAATCTGGCTTCCCGATTGCACTAAACTCCTATCATGTCGCAGGTATTTCAGTTTTCGATGCTCGGCAGGAATACGCTTAGAGCAGCCATCGGGTTTTTTGACAAGGACTTCAGTGACCTTATTGTGATGCCAGCAACTTTTGGTAACTTAAGCCAAGAGATGAGTATCAGCAGTTTCAACACGTCGGTCGTGGAATATATCAGTTAAAACTGTTTACATTCACGGTTGACGACACCAAAGTGCGTGACAAAAGCAATTATTCCTTTGATGATAAGCTTAAGACAGTGACATCAGGGATTGAATAAGGATGGGTAGTCATTAAAGTTTTTATTCAAATCTCTGCAATGTACCCATTTAACGTGGTACGGTGTAGGTGTTGCGGTAGAATTATGTTACAATATTAGTTGCTTTTTGATGGACATAGTTTTTAGAGTTATAGATGCACTATTCAAGAATTATCTTCGCCAACGAAATCTATTTGCAAAATATCTTCATATCATCTAAACCAAGTATTAAAATTTAACATTGACATCAGTTCCAGATTAGAATTCAGTAATCGACCGGAGTGGCTGTTACAGCTGACGTAGTCATTAAGGATTTTAGACTGGGTGAACAACTCTTTGATTTTTAATAATCTTTCGGGGAACCTGTGCCACTTCGATGAACCAGGATACCTGTTGCCACTGTTTATATTAGGCTTCAATTATTTATTTGATAGTAGTTGGGTGAGTTGCGAGGCTATACTGATAACAGATCCAGATAGAACACATGACGAAAGAGAAAATAATGTATATATATATAAAATATATCGCTGAAAAATCATTGTACAAAACCTTATCTGTTAATCAATATTGCCAGTAATATAAGCCTTAGGTCTCTTATTAACATGCTTAGACGTTGTTGAGCATTCCCTACAATTATCATCTCTGAATGCTCCATGCATATTTGAATGTTGTCCCGTCACTTACAAAGGATTCAAAACTTGAACGCATCGCTGGAATATGGACATAATTCAGTAAAACAAACTCATTGAGTTTTGTACAGTATCAAATAACAGTGTCCACAAGTCTAAACCAACCTCCATAGACTTTTTGTTATTGTTTACGTAATAAAGTGGGTGTCTTGAACCGTAAACAGTTGGTAATTTGAGTTAACCACGTGGTGTGAACAAACAAAAGGGTTTTTCCTAAAAGACAAAAAGGAAATGAGAGGAAATGTTTCCACCGCGAAGTGAAAAACAATATTTTTCAAGGCACCGTTTCATGCTTTCTTGCTAGCTCTCCGCCAAACATTGGCGTACACATGTCTGATTAGTATAGATACCATGGAATACTTGAATTCATTTTAGCTTAGTCATACACTTCAATTCGCCGATCAACTCAGCCCAAAAAAATGAGGAAACGGATACCCGATATTTAGATCACATTGATCTGACTAGCTAGTACTAACGGCTGACATAGGTGGCAAACAACTTCTCATTCCAAACTGTCAGTAGAATAAAAAATCATTTTTTTAAAAATTTCCTTCACTTTCCAAGTAGGACATAAGGCTTCAAGGTAGAGGCTTGAAGTTTCTGTAGCAGTGTTTATTTTTATAGGATGGGGTTGCTAGCCTTATGCCCAACCTTTCCTGTTCACCACTCTTATTACTGATTTAGCGAGGTAAAGGAGTGCGTCGGCAGAGGATCGAACCCCGGACCATATGCATGGTTGGCGAGCGTCTTAAACTCTGTGCCATCGACGCTTATATAAAATCATGGAATACTGTCAATAATTTCATGTCTATAGTGAGGACCATTTTAAAATGAGTGATGTTATTTTCTAACATTATAACCTACAAAACCCAAGTTATTTTCTGCCCGTCACACTATTATTGTCACAAACTGTAATGGCAGGTATAAATGCCACACTGAATTTCCGCGAAGAACAGATTGAACATGCGAAATATGAGCTAATTAGTTCGTACAATCGAACCGATTGAAATAAATCTGAACTTTACCACAACATCAAAAGTTCTTTCTTGTATATGAGTAAATGAGATCTCCTACATAGCAAATTGGATGGATTGTATATGAGAGAATGAACAATTTACGAGCTTCTGCATTCTGACACAGCTGCTGAATTAGAGTGATTTGTTCTTGTGTTTTGGGAATTTTCGCATATAATCCTGGTGTGTTGATGTTATTATCAGGCTTCTTCAATCGGGTTACAAGGACGAAACAGCTCTCCAGTACTCTCACGTTTTCCAATGGTTCTCTAACTAATGTCGGCTCATGATGAAATCATGAATCTCCTGCTCACATAACCGTTTCCATATCACTTCCCGAGCGATGCCTAACTCACTGTTTCCTTCTGAGTTGTGCCTGGCGCGGGATAAATTTGGCGTGAGTCCTACCCGTTTTAATTTGATTCTGCACATTTTCTGGTCAATAGGTTGTTGGTTTTCTCTTTCTCAGATTTCTCTGATACTTATTCATTCTGTCCATCTGGTCTTCAGTATGAGATGGAAGCAGCGGTTGCTGAAAATCTGTAGCAAACTCCTCGAACTGCATTCTATGACTCTCCATGTCTGTGAATCATATAGAAGCACTCATTTGACCTTATCGTTAAAAATCTCAACCTTCCTCTGTATGCTGATTGATTATAGCATATTTCCACCCTCACTTGGAATCAGTGAAGATCTGCTTTGCTTTCCAGATCCCACTTGGCTTTGACATCTTCATCCGTGCCGCCCGTATTCGAAATAAATTCTTGCTACCTAGGTGAGTGAAAAAAATGAATTATTTAAGAATTCTTCTAGTTGTAGAGGTAAGTGCTTATTGATGTTCACTTCATGTACTATCTTTGCTGCTCTTTCTATTACATAGTTGGTTTCCATCGAAAAGTCTTGGAATATATATATGAAATTTGGCGTAAATCATCTGAGATGTAAAGATCTTCAACAGTCTCCTTGTCAGCATAACATGCTCTCATATTCACATTTCCAATGGTCTGCTGCGTGATCTCGTCGACCACAGTAAGGTATGTCATTAGTGAGATGGTAGGCGTCCATGTCTATCCCCCTACCTAATCTACCATGTCTTTGATAATTTTTTTTGGGTTATCTGTCAGTTGACATGATACTTTAAACAAATTTATAGCTACTGTATATCTCTACCTACTTATCGTGCTCAATGTCTATACGAATATGCACATGTACGGCTTACTCTAACAATGAATTATACCATTATTATGACTTCCTCTTTAAAAAACATCCTCCTAATAACATATGCGTATATTTAAATGTTGCAAGTTGCATACGTGACAAAAGGAAATTAGATCTCTCAGCCAGCACGATTTGATTTACGTCCTGTGAGTTTAACAGAGATGGAGTGCTGATAGAAAAGTACTTTCTGAGATCAACAGAATGAGGAAATACGTGGGTTGAGAGGAATTAAAAGAAAAGTGAGTGGAGTATATTTTATAAAACCTGGGTAATTTATAGAAATCCACTAGTAGATAGCACTGTTCTAATCAAGGAAAAAGGCTAAATTTCTATGGATGTTGAGGATTTTATTTCTGAAATGGTAACGGAGCTATATGTGGTTGATAAAAAACCTGTAGATGAGTTTTGATGACTATGTATTGTTATACCAGGACAAGATAGAATAAGTTAACCCAAAGTCGTATCTTTGCATCTTAAATGCGTACCCAATGATTCAGTGTTACTGTTTGCGAAGGTGATACTTTTCAGAATAAATTCACGTAAACTTCGCCTCACTATAAAATGTAATCGATTTCTTCTACGGATCAGAAATTCACAAAGCTAATTAAAAATTGAAGGCCACTTGAATATATATTAGCATTGAGCATTCGATCACAGAAAGTTGTCTAGTTATCTCATGGTCAAAACAACCGGTAAAAATAGACAAAATCATGCCGTTGACAACAGTGTTTACTGTCGACTTCTGATGATTTGGATGACTGAGTCTAGATAAGATAGATGTCTTTGACAGTTAGTGGTTTGTCGTAATGTTGAGGATATAGCCGACATCATTTAAATGACCTGTTCGCAGTATAATCCTAATTTCTCTTAAACTCGATTCCTGGTAAGGTCATTGGTGCGTCCTACTGAATACACTCAACTGGCGATAACACACCTGTATATTACTGTCTAAATTTCAATCGCTTATTATATCTTCACGGAGGTTTCTTCGATTTAATAAATATGAATTGCTCAGCAGTGAGTGAAGTGACAAAATTAGCAGTAAGGAGGATGGAAATCTCTCTCCTAGAATACCACTTTCCGCCATTCCTATTCTAACGTTGTGTCTTCTATTTTAACACCCCCCCTGTGTTTTTTGTTTTCAGCCGTTCGTTTTATCTGTCGACAATAGCTTGACTCTTAAGGTATGTAAATAAACCATTAAGCGTGAAATCCTACTTTCAATGAATTTGATATGAATTTAATTCAGACTTATTTGCGTTTTTACTTTAATCCCTCGAATTGTCGTTTATACAACCTTACTATGTAGTGATCATCATTCACAAATAATTTTGTTTCGATTAGTCACCCCTCCTCTCAGGTACAGTAAACTCCCTCATTTCAATATGGTGTTAGTGAACTGAAGTATTTTGTTTAATGTTGTTGCTGTACTCAACTTCACTACTATTGAGAAAAGGACACTTAAGCTTTAGACTGATTTGTAGTGATACCGAGAATTACAGCTGTCTTAAATTTCTTCTTTGATTGAATGGTTTTCAGAATGACTATTTAGTTTATGCTTTATTCAATGAACGACTTGATTTTATGTCATTATCGTATTCATTATAATTAGGATTCAAAAGAGATCTGTGTCGGCAAGTTGTCTGATGATCAACCGCACTAGTAACTTCATTTACTCAGCTGATAGCTGAGTACTACTCATAGTGATTGCAGTGCGAATAATCCAAACTGAAGTGTTGCAGTATGAATGCGAAGAACCAATCGATGAGTTCTTCTGTATAATTTCTTTATAATATTATTGAACACCAACAGCTTGTATTAAAATGTAAGACTACCTTGACAATAAGATCCGGTAGGTGCACACTCCCAAGTGTCTCAGGTAGAGAATACACCCTGCACAACAAAATAATTGGCTAAACACAACTATAAACCACCGTGGAATCAATAAGAATATTTGCAAATAACTGCCATCGAAGTTTCATCTTCAGGAAAAACGACCGGAAAGATTTTCAAGTAGACAGTTCGAAATGAAGCCGTCACTTAGTAGCGTAACCATGAATTCATTCAGTCAAAATTGCAGTAGTGAGACAACACACAATATTTTCAACACCATCTCACAATAGTGAATTAAGTCTTCTAAAAATGGGGTTGACTAAATATAAGGAACATACTTGAGTGTAAAAACCACGATAACTACGAGAGTAGAAACGAAGGAGTTATTAAAAAATTAACTGAAAATTTGAAGTAAATATAAATGATGGAAATAGGACTTCTTATGCACGGATTTTCAGATATATTATTCCAACAGAGATAAAAATGATGACAGTTAGGTTTAGCAAACCAAGTGGTGTAGCGTCAGACCAGCAGCTCTACGGATTGATAGTTTAGCAGCATCGCTTCACATACAGACAGATGTCAAAGTTGGGGATGTCAAAGCCAGTCAGAACTGTAAACTGAAAAACCTACATTCAATGTTTTGAAGTCAGCATGGTTATTCTGTTCTGCTCAGAATGAAGTACAAGACTAGAACTGCTAATACTGATATCAACTAAGTAGGTGCCACTATGTAATTCCGAAACTCGGTGTGTGTCACAGTAAGTATTCCCAGTGTCGACGGCTATCTTCGATGAACAGTGAAGCTAAGATAACTTTTCCGAAAAAAGTCTGGGAACAAAAAATTACATCAAAATCTACTGTAGTGATTCAGAACAAAGATACCTATTTATCTAAGCTGAATTCGTTTTTGGAATGAAAAGGCAATATGTCAATTGTTGTTATCATTTACTACTGTAACTTCTGTCTATTATCATTCTAAGACTACTTGAACGCTGATATTGTGACAGGTTAAGAAGAAAAATGCGTTCAACGTACTGTGGTTGCTGTTAGCTGTAACAAATAATGTTTCAAATTTGTAAAAGGATCCGTAAGAATCAAGAAACTCCGTAGAATGTATCAGATTGTCAGGTGGAAAACAGTGAATACTGCAGCGAAAAACAAAATTTGATTTGTCTTTCAAAGAACTATGTTCATTTGACGCTTGTGTCAAGGAAATTAACCCTAACTTCCTATCACTTTAGAAGACGCTCCGAACCGAATATTATACTAGGCACAATTACTGACTTTATCTCCAAAACAAAAGGATTTATATGAAATTGTATTCTTCGGCAGTTAAAATCAACAATCTGTACAAAGTTTTTATTTGTATTCTTTCGTCTTCTCCCAACGTGTACACGATTGAACCATTCGCGACTTCGACTTGCCTGCCAATGGTTAATAAAGTCAATGAACCAACGTCCAATGTTCATATTTTTTTATTTTTTTTATTTATTTATCTTCGTTTCTACTCTCGTAGTTATCGTGGTTTTTACACTCAAGTATGTTCCTTATATTTAGTCAACCCCATTTTTAGAAGACTTAATTCACTATTGTGAGATGGTGTTGAAAATATTGTGTGTTGTCTCACTACTGCAATTTTGACTGAATGAATTCATGGTTACGCTACTAAGTGACGGCTTCATTTCGAACTGTCTACTTGAAAATCTTTCCGGTCGTTTTTCCTGAAGATGAAACTTCGATGGCAGTTATTTGCAAATATTCTTATTGATTCCACGGTGGTTTATAGTTGTGTTTAGCCAATTATTTTGTTGTGCAGGGTGTATTCTCTACCTGAGACACTTGGGAGTGTGTACCTACCGGATCTTATTGTCAAGGTAGTCTTACATTTTAATACAAGCTGTTGGTGTTCAATAATATTATAAAGAAATTATACAGAAGAACTCATCGATTGGTTCTTCGCATTCATACTGCAACACTTCAGTTTGGATTATTCGCACTGCAATCACTATGAGTAGTACTCAGCTATCAGCTGAGTAAATGAAGTTACTAGTGCGGTTGATCATCAGACAACTTGCCGACACAGATCTCTTTTGAATCCTAATTATAATGAATACGATAATGACATAAAATCAAGTCGTTCATTGAATAAAGCATAAACTAAATAGTCATTCTGAAAACCATTCAATCAAAGAAGAAATTTAAGACAGCTGTAATTCTCGGTATCACTACAAATCAGTCTAAAGCTTAAGTGTCCTTTTCTCAATAGTAGTGAAGTTGAGTACAGCAACAACATTAAACAAAATACTTCAGTTCACTAACACCATATTGAAATGAGGGAGTTTACTGTACCTGAGAGGAGGGGTGACTAATCGAAACAAAATTATTTGTGAATGATGATCACTACATAGTAAGGTTGTATAAACGACAATTCGAGGGATTAAAGTAAAAACGCAAATAAGTCTGAATTAAATTCATATCAAATTCATTGAAAGTAGGATTTCACGCTTAATGGTTTATTTACATACCTTAAGAGTCAAGCTATTGTCGACAGATAAAACGAACGGCTGAAAACAAAAAACACAGGGGGGGTGTTAAAATAGAAGACACAACGTTAGAATAGGAATGGCGGAAAGTGGTATTCTAGGAGAGAGATTTCCATCCTCCTTACTGCTAATTTTGTCACTTCACTCACTGCTGAGCAATTCATATTTATTAAATCGAAGAAACCTCCGTGAAGATATAATAAGCGATTGAAATTTAGACAGTAATATACAGGTGTGTTATCGCCAGTTGAGTGTATTCAGTAGGACGCACCAATGACCTTACCAGGAATCGAGTTTAAGAGAAATTAGGATTATACTGCGAACAGGTCATTTAAATGATGTCGGCTATATCCTCAACATTACGACAAACCACTAACTGTCAAAGACATCTATCTTATCTAGACTCAGTCATCCAAATCATCAGAAGTCGACAGTAAACACTGTTGTCAACGGCATGATTTTGTCTATTTTTACCGGTTGTTTTGACCATGAGATAACTAGACAACTTTCTGTGATCGAATGCTCAATGCTAATATATATTCAAGTGGCCTTCAATTTTTAATTAGCTTTGTGAATTTCTGATCCGTAGAAGAAATCGATTACATTTTATAGTGAGGCGAAGTTTACGTGAATTTATTCTGAAAAGTATCACCTTCGCAAACAGTAACACTGAATCATTGGGTACGCATTTAAGATGCAAAGATACGACTTTGGGTTAACTTATTCTATCTTGTCCTGGTATAACAATACATAGTCATCAAAACTCATCTACAGGTTTTTTATCAACCACATATAGCTCCGTTACCATTTCAGAAATAAAATCCTCAACATCCATAGAAATTTAGCCTTTTTCCTTGATTAGAACAGTGCTATCTACTAGTGGATTTCTATAAATTACCCAGGTTTTATAAAATATACTCCACTCACTTTTCTTTTAATTCCTCTCAACCCACGTATTTCCTCATTCTGTTGATCTCAGAAAGTACTTTTCTATCAGCACTCCATCTCTGTTAAACTCACAGGACGTAAATCAAATCGTGCTGGCTGAGAGATCTAATTTCCTTTTGTCACGTATGCAACTTGCAACATTTAAATATACGCATATGTTATTAGGAGGATGTTTTTTAAAGAGGAAGTCATAATAATGGTATAATTCATTGTTAGAGTAAGCCGTACATGTGCATATTCGTATAGACATTGAGCACGATAAGTAGGTAGAGATATACAGTAGCTATAAATTTGTTTAAAGTATCATGTCAACTGACAGATAACCCAAAAAAAATTATCAAAGACATGGTAGATTAGGTAGGGGGATAGACATGGACGCCTACCATCTCACTAATGACATACCTTACTGTGGTCGACGAGATCACGCAGCAGACCATTGGAAATGTGAATATGAGAGCATGTTATGCTGACAAGGAGACTGTTGAAGATCTTTACATCTCAGATGATTTAC
The DNA here is from genome assembly GCA_944472135.2 of Trichobilharzia regenti. NCBI lineage: Eukaryota > Metazoa > Platyhelminthes > Trematoda > Strigeidida > Schistosomatidae > Trichobilharzia > Trichobilharzia regenti. The sequence goes on from OX235268.1 coordinate 31,573,248, forward strand.
GCCAAATTTCATATATATATTCCAAGACTTTTCGATGGAAACCAACTATGTAATAGAAAGAGCAGCAAAGATAGTACATGAAGTGAACATCAATAAGCACTTACCTCTACAACTAGAAGAATTCTTAAATAATTCATTTTTTTCACTCACCTAGGTAGCAAGAATTTATTTCGAATACGGGCGGCACGGATGAAGATGTCAAAGCCAAGTGGGATCTGGAAAGCAAAGCAGATCTTCACTGATTCCAAGTGAGGGTGGAAATATGCTATAATCAATCAGCATACAGAGGAAGGTTGAGATTTTTAACGATAAGGTCAAATGAGTGCTTCTATATGATTCACAGACATGGAGAGTCATAGAATGCAGTTCGAGGAGTTTGCTACAGATTTTCAGCAACCGCTGCTTCCATCTCATACTGAAGACCAGATGGACAGAATGAATAAGTATCAGAGAAATCTGAGAAAGAGAAAACCAACAACCTATTGACCAGAAAATGTGCAGAATCAAATTAAAACGGGTAGGACTCACGCCAAATTTATCCCGCGCCAGGCACAACTCAGAAGGAAACAGTGAGTTAGGCATCGCTCGGGAAGTGATATGGAAACGGTTATGTGAGCAGGAGATTCATGATTTCATCATGAGCCGACATTAGTTAGAGAACCATTGGAAAACGTGAGAGTACTGGAGAGCTGTTTCGTCCTTGTAACCCGATTGAAGAAGCCTGATAATAACATCAACACACCAGGATTATATGCGAAAATTCCCAAAACACAAGAACAAATCACTCTAATTCAGCAGCTGTGTCAGAATGCAGAAGCTCGTAAATTGTTCATTCTCTCATATACAATCCATCCAATTTGCTATGTAGGAGATCTCATTTACTCATATACAAGAAAGAACTTTTGATGTTGTGGTAAAGTTCAGATTTATTTCAATCGGTTCGATTGTACGAACTAATTAGCTCATATTTCGCATGTTCAATCTGTTCTTCGCGGAAATTCAGTGTGGCATTTATACCTGCCATTACAGTTTGTGACAATAATAGTGTGACGGGCAGAAAATAACTTGGGTTTTGTAGGTTATAATGTTAGAAAATAACATCACTCATTTTAAAATGGTCCTCACTATAGACATGAAATTATTGACAGTATTCCATGATTTTATATAAGCGTCGATGGCACAGAGTTTAAGACGCTCGCCAACCATGCATATGGTCCGGGGTTCGATCCTCTGCCGACGCACTCCTTTACCTCGCTAAATCAGTAATAAGAGTGGTGAACAGGAAAGGTTGGGCATAAGGCTAGCAACCCCATCCTATAAAAATAAACACTGCTACAGAAACTTCAAGCCTCTACCTTGAAGCCTTATGTCCTACTTGGAAAGTGAAGGAAATTTTTAAAAAAATGATTTTTTATTCTACTGACAGTTTGGAATGAGAAGTTGTTTGCCACCTATGTCAGCCGTTAGTACTAGCTAGTCAGATCAATGTGATCTAAATATCGGGTATCCGTTTCCTCATTTTTTTGGGCTGAGTTGATCGGCGAATTGAAGTGTATGACTAAGCTAAAATGAATTCAAGTATTCCATGGTATCTATACTAATCAGACATGTGTACGCCAATGTTTGGCGGAGAGCTAGCAAGAAAGCATGAAACGGTGCCTTGAAAAATATTGTTTTTCACTTCGCGGTGGAAACATTTCCTCTCATTTCCTTTTTGTCTTTTAGGAAAAACCCTTTTGTTTGTTCACACCACGTGGTTAACTCAAATTACCAACTGTTTACGGTTCAAGACACCCACTTTATTACGTAAACAATAACAAAAAGTCTATGGAGGTTGGTTTAGACTTGTGGACACTGTTATTTGATACTGTACAAAACTCAATGAGTTTGTTTTACTGAATTATGTCCATATTCCAGCGATGCGTTCAAGTTTTGAATCCTTTGTAAGTGACGGGACAACATTCAAATATGCATGGAGCATTCAGAGATGATAATTGTAGGGAATGCTCAACAACGTCTAAGCATGTTAATAAGAGACCTAAGGCTTATATTACTGGCAATATTGATTAACAGATAAGGTTTTGTACAATGATTTTTCAGCGATATATTTTATATATATATACATTATTTTCTCTTTCGTTATGTGTTCTATCTGGATCTGTTATCAGTATAGCCTCGCAACTCACCCAACTACTATCAAATAAATAATTGAAGCCTAATATAAACAGTGGCAACAGGTATCCTGGTTCATCGAAGTGGCACAGGTTCCCCGAAAGATTATTAAAAATCAAAGAGTTGTTCACCCAGTCTAAAATCCTTAATGACTACGTCAGCTGTAACAGCCACTCCGGTCGATTACTGAATTCTAATCTGGAACTGATGTCAATGTTAAATTTTAATACTTGGTTTAGATGATATGAAGATATTTTGCAAATAGATTTCGTTGGCGAAGATAATTCTTGAATAGTACATCTATAACTCTAAAAACTATGTCCATCAAAAAGCAACTAATATTGTAACATAATTCTACCGCAACACCTACACCGTACCACGTTAAATGGGTACATTGCAGAGATTTGAATAAAAACTTTAATGACTACCCATCCTTATTCAATCCCTGATGTCACTGTCTTAAGCTTATCATCAAAGGAATAATTGCTTTTGTCACGCACTTTGGTGTCGTCAACCGTGAATGTAAACAGTTTTAACTGATATATTCCACGACCGACGTGTTGAAACTGCTGATACTCATCTCTTGGCTTAAGTTACCAAAAGTTGCTGGCATCACAATAAGGTCACTGAAGTCCTTGTCAAAAAACCCGATGGCTGCTCTAAGCGTATTCCTGCCGAGCATCGAAAACTGAAATACCTGCGACATGATAGGAGTTTAGTGCAATCGGGAAGCCAGATTTGTCGTGAAGCATATGTAGCTCGTCAGAAATAACACACCTTCACATTTTGTTGTTGCCAGTCTAAGCCAGGACCTACCTCAACCATCGACAGTCTCAGTTTGTCACATGCTGCAAAATGATGCTCAGTCAAGAAACTAGCAAATTAATCGTCAGCATTTTGCTGCTTGTCATTTTGTCCACATGAACGCGGACATAAGTTTTTAAAATTGTATGACGCATACTGACTTACATTTTCAGTTGAATTGCTGTTTTGGTTATCTCCTAAGGCTGGTTGGACATCTTGCACATGTGGTCTGATGGTTTCTACTGTAAAACTTTCTGTGATGTCAACTTTCTTTCCATCTTCAGTTATTGCCTATAACAAAAGTACAAATGGCAATCACTCTCAGTCAGGTTAACAATTACTTGCACCTGTTCCGCAAAATTCCACAATTCGTAAAATTATACACCTTATCTGTTAGTATAGTTCACATAATAATCTTGGAGATTTCAGCCAAAAGCTGAATGTCCTTCCATTCAGAAAATGTCTTTAGATTGAAGGGTAAATTCTGATTCATGATTTTCTGCCAACCCATATAGCTTGCTTAACGGTGTAATATCTCTTCAGAATTCACTTGTAAGACCGCAGAAGTAATAAAGCTGTGAGCATATGTACGTTTGCAGATGGCACCTGAAGACAATAGCTACCTACCTGTCAATCTATTTTGTGAGAATCGAATGCCACTGAAAGTGTCGACTTTCGTTTCCTCATGTTTCCAAGAATATTCTTCATAATCTCTGCATCACAATTTGTGTTTCGCAAGTATTTTAAATGCTAGTTGTCAGATAAATCATGGCATTACTATTATTATTAGGTGTTTCGTGACAACGTTTATTTATACAGGAAGAATTTCATGAAATTTACGTCGAAATACGGTAAGATTTAGCTTGATAACGTGTCATGCGATTGTTTGAATACCACCTTAATATGATAATCACATTGATCATAGTGTTTTCCTTTTACCAGCTGCTGTTTTTCAGAGAAAAGGGTTTGTGTATTGAACTGAATTATTTTGATTTCCCTGTTGATTGATTGGACTGAAGTGCTCGGTGGGAACATCACCACTCACTGAGAAATGCAGGTACATCCAGCTGACGAGTCTCAAACAGGACGAAATGCGCTTTATCCTGGATTCCACCGCTAGCCACCATCCACCAAGGGTTCATGTATATTTAATGTCAATGAATGTTCACCAGTTAAGCGACGGAATAAGCAATCTTGTCACTTTAGGTGTCTGCAACTTACTCATTGCTGTTTTCAATGGAAACCGAAATTATTCAGATCATAAAATGTGATCAACCACCGATCATGACATCAAGTGGAGCGTATATTGTGAATTTTGAATTCGATTTATGATACTGCCGCGTCGCTCAAATGTCTAACCCAGATATCTATTGTTTTGAATGGATCTAGCTCTTTGAGTTCTGATAAGCCGTTTGCGTTGCTAATCAACTCAGCACCAAATAGGTGACATTGACTTCCGATCTATAGATCAATTTGGTATAACTAGCAAGCACTCCTGGTTGATGTGAGTAATATACAACTTGTCATTTCAGTTAGTCCTTAGTACCATAAAATCACGTAGTAATGGTGATAATTTCATGTCTATTCAGTGGACCAGTCTAAACAAAGGTATGTTATTTTCTGACGTTGGAAGAAACGTAACTCAGGTCAATTTCCGCCCATCACACTAATATTCTCACAAGCTGTATTGCCGGAAATAATTACCAGACTGTGTTTCTGAAAAGCTTAGCATCATTTTATTCGGACTAAACATGTGAAATATAAGCTGACATTGTGTAATTAGTACATGCAATCACACAAACTGATATGAATCTCAGCCCTATCATAGAATCAGCAGATTTTACTGTTATCTGAGTAAATTAGACTACAAACAGATTAATGAATGGTAATGAATGAGGAACAACAACAGACAACAATCAGCATAGATGGGAGGAACCTGAAAAAACAACCTCCTTTACCTACTTACCTGGAAAGCATCGTTTCGACTACAGGCGGATGGAACTAACGGGGATATCAAGGTGCCAGGATCGCGAAAGCAAGACAAGCTTTCATTACACTCAAGTCTGTGTGAAGGTCAACAGCACTCAGCATAAAAAACGAGATCCAGATTTTCAATTACAATATGAAGTCAGTGCTACTTAATGTACGGATCACAGACTTGGCCAGCGCGGCATGAAGAGCACCTCAAACTAACTACAGACCTTCATTACCGGCTGCCTTCGCTCAATACCCAAGATCAGATGACCGAAACGATCAGTAACAGAGATCTCCAGGAGCAAACCAATCAGGAACCGATTGTGCAACAAATAAGCAAGAAGAAATGGAGATGGATTGACCATAGTCTGACAAAACAATCAAGTGACATCACACGCCAGGCCATCGGTCGAGTGGAATCCGAAAAGGAAGCGGCGAGTTAGTCATCCAAGGATGACTTTGGGGAGGTCATGTGAAGAGGAGATGAAAGCATGTGGGCAGAATTGGAACCAGGTGAAAACTTTAGCAGAGAACCAAACGCAACGCCGACACGCGGCTGAAGCCCTATGTTCCTCTAGGAATTAAAGGAAATAATAATGTGGTAATGAATCGGATGGGTTGTTTATGACAGAATTCCAAATTCATGAGCCTCTGTATTGTGACATAGCAGCTGAATGAGATTAGTTTGTTCTTTTTATCTGAAAATATTTGCTTAGAAAATTGGTGTAGTTATGTTTTTGTATAATATTATTTATCCTATTCCATTTTGTTCGGAGTTGATTACAGATCTTCAACATAAAAAACGCCCCAATCTCATCTTGTCCCGTGATGTCTCACCTAACGTGCTACACAGTTGTCCACAAGCTATCATGTCCTCCATGTCATCTAAGCAATCCTATCTCAGTATATATCGTTCGGGTTCTACTCGATAGGCTGTAGTGCAATATCAATAAATGGTCTTCACTGACTGAGTCCCATCAATCTGCATATCATTCTGAAAATTTCCCTGCAATAGGAGGTTGTTTGGTATATCGCAAGAGCCTCAGATGTTTATCCTTTCTGGCTATTCTCTCCTCGACATAGAGACAACAAAGGCAGCTTTTGATTATGATGGGCAGTAGTCTGTTCTAAATTCGTTTCGTGACTCGCCCTGTCTGTTAGCCATATAGATGTACTCAGTTAGCATTACTGTTGTTGAAAACCCCGACCTTATTGTTTACGCTGACTAAAGCGCATATTTCCACACTCACTTGAGACAAATGGATTTCTGTTTCCTTCTCCTAATTCACTTGGCCACCACAGTGTTATACGTGAAGTCTGGATTTTAACTGATGCTTGTCACCTAGGTAGTTGAAAATGTGACTACTTAAGGATTTCTCCCAGTAGTAGTAGTAGTAGTTACCAGTTATTCATCACTCAGTGTCCTCTCTATGGTCATTTCAATTCCTGTGCCTGCTTCTTCTTCTTCCAACCAGTTGATTTCAATCTGTGAGTCTTCTAATTTATATGAATTATGACATAAATCATTCCATAAATCTAGGTGATTGAGAGTATTCTTATCGGTCTAGTGTACTCGTGGCTTGTCTTTCATCACAGTCTACCGCATGATCTAGTCTACTACAATCACGAGTATAACCAGCGATCGTGTGCATCTTTGTCTTATTCGTGTTTCACTTTAGTGGCTTTACTGAGTTATCTGTTGTAGACCACAACACATGTGATGTCGCCATATAATCGTTGACTGATAATGATAATTTAGTTGTTGCGCTCTGTAATATCTAAGCAGTTTTCAGACTACTTCACGGTCAGCGCTTTCAAAGACCTCCATGAAAATCGGTGATAATCATAATGAGATCTGACTGCTGTTCCATGCTCTGTTCGGTCATGGTGCGTAGCCTTGTGATTAGAACCTCGTTGTGATTCGCACAAGATGAATGCACATTCACAATAATTAGCCGACAGTCTATTTTCCTATGACTGTGTGAATGGTAGTTTAGACAACTTTGCAGCTAATCTAAGTCTACCTGCTCATTGTGTTTAGGTGTGTACGAATGTGTACATGTTCAGCTTTCTTTTACAACGATGTACCCCATTATTATGACTTCCGCTTTGAGTAACGCACTCCTGATAATACTTATATATATACATATATTTGGGCGTGGCGAGTTACACACGTGACAAGAGGAAATGAGATCTATCGCCTAAATGTGATTTCTTCTATGTTCTGTGAGTATAACAGAGATGGAGTGATGATAAAAAAATACTTTCTGACTTAGCAGGATGAGGAAGTGTGTGGGGTGATGGAAATCACATGAACGTTTTCTTGTTAGACTAGAAGAAAAGTAGGGGAAGAATATGTTTTGTACAACTCGAGTAATTAATGGAAATCCACTCGTAGATGTTACTGTTTTATTCAAGGAAGAGTACTACGTTTCAGGATGATTTGAGATTGTTATTCTCAACGTGGTAGCGTTTCTTTATACAGCTGATAGAACAAGTGTAGATTAGGCACGAGGACGACGGTAAAAAGCTCAATTATTAGTTGTACAATTGTATCTGGAATGCGTGTCCAATGACTTAGTATTACTGTTTTTGAATGCGATACACTGCAGAGTTCGTCTCACAATAAAATTGCAGCCATAGAAAATTCAAAACAGCATTTAGGAATCTAAGCTCACATTTACAGGTATTTCCTTCGAGCTTCCACACACGCACACACACAAAAATATCTAGTTTTCATATGATGTATATTAACAAAAATATGCCATTGACACTAGTGTGCACTATCGACTCCAGATGATTTGGATGACCGGCTTTACGTAGGACGTCTTTGAAAGTTATCGTTGTCTCCTAATTTTGAACTAGTAGAGGTTGCAGTCGCATACACCTGCTCGGATTTCAATCCTGGGTCCTCTCTTGAAACAGACTCCTGGTGCGAACAATAGATGCATTCTTCCGAAGACATCCAACTGCTCTGTTCATGATGAAATCCATCTGAATTTCAATTAGATTTTCACATATGAACATAAACTTTGATGAGAATATATATATATATATATGCTTCCACGCGAGCCTCATATAGATATCTCTGAATAAAGGAGTAAGAATTGCTTAAATGTGATAAGTGATAAAATTAACAGTATTGAAAATGAGAATTTCTGTCCTAAAATACCACTTTCCCATGCATTCTGATTCAGTATTTGTGTTTTCTGTTTGCTCTTTTGGTTTTCCATATTAGTTTGTTTATTGTTTTTATAACACAGTGAAACAATATTATTAATGACTGGATGACAACGTTTCGAACACGATTTATGACTGTTCATAATCACATCATGAATTATAATCACACGACTTCGAAACTTGAGTTTTGTGGTTTTCTTTATTCTCTCCTATTCATTGTCACAGGAGCAGTAGAATTTTACAGATATTTGACTGGACAGGTGTTGAATCATTCCTATTACACGTATTCCCTGTCAGTTGATTCGATAAACAAAGCTTCTCTTATCAGTCTCTTCCTCCATCCAGCTATTACCTTAGATTTTAAAACTGTCATCTTATCCCATCCTATTCAATTGTATGGTTGTGTGTAATTGCATGTAGTGAGTGGTATAGCTGAACTATTCTGTAGATTTCTTATCTTATTCTGATCAACTAATCAAGATTTCGCTTCTGGGTTTTTATGTTCAGCTAGACAGACTCAATGACCCTGTTCTACTAGTTTGACCTATGTATTTGACCTGACACACAATCATTCCAGCAGAGTATTAGATTAACTAAATTGTTTTGTTTTAATGGCTCCACAGGATTGATGCTTTAACCGACAATGCTTGTTTCTAATTGAGTTTGTGGGGTTTGAATGTCAGCCACTTTTATTCCTGCCTGCATTGCGAAGAATTATACATAAGGCTTCCGAGGTTTCTTCCTTGTAAGGAATTACTACTGATGGTTTAGATTCCTTGTTGTTTTTGTGTCAGGCTTTGGTTTTACTTGTCAACAATACTTTGAATCTTTTAGTTTGTACATAAACCACTCAAAGTGAAATTCCGATTTCAACGACTTCAGTGTGAATGAGATTCAGATGGACGTATTTGCGTTTCTACCTAAATCCTTCAAATGCTCGTTTATGTAACGCGAGTGTTTACGCATCGTTATCGTTGTAATAACTAGCCGCTTTCCTTCAGATACAATAATCTAGTATAAAATGTCACCTACTTGAGTTTTGTGTTAGTCGAAAGGTTACAACTTTACCCAATCTTGGAAAACACCCAAATGGACATTAGGAAAAAGAGAACACGAAGTTCAGTAAAGATATCTTTTCGGCGATTTTATTTTCAAAAGCTGATGATATGCATCAAGAAGCCAGAGCTGTGTGTTCAAAAGAAATTAGTCCAACTTCTACAACTACTATGGACCTAGTTCGCTATGTTCCCTTAGTTTCCGTTTTTTGCTTCTTTCGTTCTCCTTCTTCTTTCTGATCATTTTTCGTCGGCTGTGTGTGTGTGTGATTCTTACTCCCTCTGTCGCTAATTATCTACGTTAACTGATAAGTTCTCGCCTCACTCTTCATTCAATGAGTTGCCTGTCGGTAGGCCTTTGTCCAATTTTACTATAATTAGTATTCACAGGAAACCTGTTTCATTAACTAGTCTGATGATCAACTTCGTGGCACAACCGAGGAATTAATAACTGTATATTCCCAACTAGGTGTCATCGAACCTTGGTCCTCAATAAACAAGCAGAATACGTTTTAAGCAGACAGTTCGAGATGAAGCAGTCAATCAGTGGAGTAACCTTTAATTCATTCAGTCAAAATCGCAGTAGTGAGATAACACACATCATTTTCAACATCACCAGACTGCAGTAAATCAAAGCGATGTAAGTGGGGAGCGACAAAATATAATGACTAAATCGAAAGAAGATATATATATATATACAGAGAAATCTATTTAGCGTAGTTGTAAGGGTTCTATGACGTTTGATTAACAGTGACACAAATTTAATACACATTGTTCAGAAGTTACAATCATACAACTTATGTAGAGGTCGAAATTAAAGTAAATTACACCTTTACAAAATTAAATGTCTGATACATCGAACATTGAGATACACAATCAAGATAGGAAATGAAAGTTCGGAGATAAGTAACTAATCGTTTGCCCGATAAGGTGGTGAGCTCAAGTCAAGTTACAGACACTAAAGTGGCAAACTAAATTACGTCAACGCAAAAAAAATGGTGGGGAGTTTAAAGCTAAACATTCCACAGTCATATGAGAGGGAAAAACATTATACGCTGACTAACTGGAAAAAGGTGAAGACTGATGAATGGATCTTTCAGAGTATATAAATCAAGTTTTAAGTCGTTTAGTTGTGGTTTTTTCAGTACATTTAAAGAGATTTTAAGAATAATTCCCCATACATTTAAGGAGAGTTAATCTATAGTTCATACAAGGATTTCATAGTTTCAACCTTGTAACCTGTAAGAACAAGGTGTCTGTCACCAGCATTGATCAAAGCATTTGTTCTCTTGAGACGTAAGGTTGTTGACATGTGTTCAGAATATCTGAGATTTGCTCTTCTTTTTGTTCTCTCAATGCAACTGCTAACGCAGATGCACGTAAATTTCTATACAAAGACAGAGTGATGAAGAAAATAAAAGACAAGTTCAGAGAATGAAATTTTCTTTATCAACGAAATCATCTTCAGAGACTGTGCAGTCGTATTTATACTTACCAAAAATATATGGTGGTCTATTATTGAGTAATAGGGGGGGTGACATAATTGATATAATCACTCAAAAGTGGCTTTAGAAAAGAAAATTAAAAGTTTTAAGTGACGTGGTACTCAACGGCATAAAAACCGAAATTTGATAAGGTTAAAATTGCTGTCGAGTGAGAAAAGAGGTATCTGAGAGTCAGCTTAACAAGTGTGAAGAGGGTTTAAAATGTACAGAAGGAGCATATGAGAGTGGTAATAGTGGATTAATTAATGAAGCAAAAGCCAAATGAAAGTAAAATTAAAAATTAAAAAAGTAAAGAAAAATCAAACTTTTTTACAGGGAACGACTAGTGAAGACGTTAAAACCAAGAAAGAATATGAGACTGGACAAACTTTTTCTGTATACAGAGTCCAGGGTTGTATTGACGAATTGCCAGTGCCTTCGAGACCTGACGCCCTTTGTACCATTTTGCCTCACCTTTTAGATGATCATGAAAGACGACTCTGGTGGAGCTACGTGGCCTGAGTTCACCAAATGCTCGGGAATTAGGGGTAGTGATTGTCTTTCATTATCCCTTTGGTAACCATGCTACCGTTCATGTTATTTTAAGAAGGGCATTTGTCAACGTCCTAATGAACTAGAGAGTATGTTGTTGGACAGATAGGAACGAGCTTGGCTGCAGGAGAAGTTCTGGTTAAAGAAGTATTCAGTTATATTTTTCTCCTAATATTTCATTGAGAAGACGTCAGAAGTACGCTAACTGTTGGTGTGTGAGTGAAACCTTGGAAGCCAGCTGCATTAGCAAATCACTTCTTATCAAACGATGGGTTTCTTGAAAATCAAATTTAAGATAGTCAGTCAAATTGGAAATAGTATCATCCAGTTTGTCTTCGTTGAAAAGTTCCCAGTTAGTGTCATTTAGCATACATCTTAGTTTCAGCATATTTTCTTGTGAGTAACACCTTTGCTGTATTTTCTTGGACAGATTTGAGAAGATATTAAAGTGAGATCTGCTGTTTATCTTAGGTAATATCCGAATAATACAATGATCCGAGTTCATGATAGGAGCACGTCTGCGTACTTCATATATTTCCTCATCATTAATAAACACTAGATCCAGAGTTTTATCAAGTCGAGTAGGGAATTTAGCAATATTGATATGACCTAATGATACAAGGAAAGAACAATCACAGCAGTTAAAATCTCCTGTGACAACTGACAAAGTGTTTTCAAGATGTGTAATGGCGAATTAAGTGAATTGGTCAGCAAAATCAGATAGATCCGAGGCAGAACAGCCAGGAGTAACATAAATGTCTGAGATGAAGACGTATTTAAACTTGGATAAGTGTTTCAGGCGGCATTTGACTGTTATACAATCAATAAAGTCATCAGAGTAAGAAAAACATACATTATTTGAAGTTGACCATTGAGAATGAATGCAAGTTGCAACACATTCAATTCTTTTCTATCTTGAGCATAGTCGATCTTGTCTAAACAATGTAAAACCACTTAAGGAAACCAGATTGTCATCATAGAGTTCATGGAGCCATGTTTCTTGTAATGCAACAATCTCCGTATTGTGATAAGTATCAGATAATTAGAGAGACAGGAGATGCATAATTTTGTTGGGAAGTGAACGGCAGTTTGAAGTGACAATAACAGGAATAGTTGTATGATATAAAGGTGTCTGTTTAAGTGCACGCTGCCAGCGTGATGTTTTCTCTTAGATTTATTAGATGCATGAAAATCATATGGTTTGAAACGTTTAATGAATGAATTACTGTATTTTATGCGATATGTAATCATATTTTATTAAAATTAGGAATGGAAACATGACTATTAGAAGGAATATGTAGGTTCAGGAAAGAGCAGCCCAGGTGTCAAACAGACCGCCAAGGTCATCATCATCAACAGGGCGAAATGGAGATGTATTATTGAATCTGTATGCTGCACTTAGAAGTCAAGGGAATGATAACAGTTATAATCAGAACGGCTTTTCCAAACCTCCTGATGACATTCATGCATAATGTGTTATTCAGTCTCTCTCCTAACCCCACGAGAGTTTCAGTCAAGTCACCTTCAAGGCATTCAGGTTACAGCTCACCGTAACAAATTCATCTTTACAATATCAAGAAATCGCTTTTTTATTAACACAACAATGTATGAATATAGACTTCCTGTAAGCAGTTAACGATGACGTGAAAACATCAGATAACGACGCATTGGTTTAACGTGTTTTCTCCATGATTTTCTGTGGTTGTAAAAATATGTACTCAGCCTACATATCCTTATATTCGATGTGTGAATCATTCACATGATTCGGTTCCGACTATGTGTTTCCTAAACTTGTCAGCGTGTTAACGTCACCATGATTCCTCTGTCTTGTAAAAATGACACGGAAACCGAGTTACGTCAGATGACAGATCTCACTTCCATTCGTCACGTAGACAACTGAGAGCATTTAAATATACTGCCTTATTCACAGTGGAAGTTATAATCATGTCGTATATCAGTGGGTAAAACAACAGCTGCATATACTTACCTATTAAACTGTTGTATACACTAAGAGACCATGAGATAATTGTGAAATTTCGTTGAAGAAAGAAAGATCAGGTTTCAAATATAAAACGAATTCATTCAATTTTTGTGGGTTCTTGTCAGCCATAGAGACTGCGTTAAATTAATTCATACCAATGACAAACAAGTGATTCGCGAAGAGCGGGCTGTGTTTCGTTCAGGTCGTGGATGCATTGAGCATGTGTTCACCATTCGTCAATTATCGGAACACCACCACACGTATTGCAGGCCAACGTTCGTTGTGTTTCTTGACTCATGGAAAAATATCAACATTGTTCCAGTGCCTCGATCTACAAATGGACCTAATGTTAAGTTTAGACCCATTGCTATTACCTCACCTTTTTTGAAAGTTACGGAAAGACTAATTTTACTTAATCTTGAACCCTCTTTAAAGCCTTTCAACGACCCCAACCAGTTTGCCTATAAACAAAGTAGGTGTACCTTAGATCCCACTGTTGTCCTACATCATAGTATAGTCTCTAGTTTAGATAAAGGAGCTAAATACGTTCGCTGTGCCTTCCTTGATTACACATCTGCATTTGACTCTGTTCCCAGGTCTCTCTTGCTAAGTAAGCTTGCTGCAACACAGGCTGAGAGCTGAACAAATAAGTGGCTGCATTCCTACTTTTCTGATAGGAAGCAGTACACCGTCTACAATGGAAAGTCCTCAACTACCTCATTTACTTTAGCTGGTGTTCCTCAAGGTGCTGATCTTTCTCCTATTCTGTTTTCTTTTTTCTTACAAGGCTTGCCCCATTCTGATGTAGCCAATTTTGTTAAGTATGCTGATGACCTCCCTGATTCTATGCCTGTCAACTCTCAGTCAGATTGTTCCAAATAGAATAACTTTCTGTTGGAAATTAGTCAGTGGTCCTCTTCAAACGGTCTTAAGCCTAATCCGTCTAAATGTCAGGTGGATAGGCATATTATGTCATGTTAGAAACTAGCGAATACAATATTGTCAGACCCCGAGAATCCTCTCTATATGCAGCTGTCTCCTTGCATTTCATCTGGTACAACTAGAAGCAGTTATAGAAGGCTCTATGCTAGGACTACCAAGTACAAAACTTCACAATACCATATCTGGCACAGCTGTTATGTGATGAGAAATCCGTAGGTAGGTATGACACGACCAACTTACTGCGGCACTCTAACAAGTAGTCCCATTAGTTTTTGTTTTCCTTTCCTTGTTACCATTACATTGTTGTTCTCATCTTCTATTACACACCGATTTTATATTTCATATCCTGTGATGCATTGTTTAAAACGTAAACGCAGGGCTGTTCCTTTTATTTATTTTTAATTTATCTTCTTTTTTGGGTGTTGTTTTTTGATTTTAAAATCTTATAAAATTTATGAGGTAATTAGATGCAATATATTGTAGTGCACGCTGTTTGGAATAAAGCTGTTATTATTATTGATATTAGGGCTGCCTTAGATACGTTGGACAGAACTCTGCTCTGGAACTGTCTTTTAGAGAGGAGTGTACCTGAGAAATTTGTTAACATCTTGAAAGCCCTATACAGAAACGCCTCAAGTAGAGTGAAGTCATACAACCGAATATCTTCACTAATCCCAACTAACAGTGGGGTTACACAGGATTACCCAATCTCTCCATTTCTCTTTCACTTTGCCATCGATGACATTCTGGAGTCCGCTCTGAAGGATGTGCGTGAAGGTGGTGTGGCTCTGCTACCTAGAGGTAGACTATTCGACCTAAGGTAGGCAGACAACATCACATTATTTTGCGATAGCATGCAGGCTGCTCAAATAGCACTTAATCAGTTGGCGATCAGTGCCTGTAAGTATGGTATGTACTTGACGCTGTCTAAGAGCAAAGTGGTTCATCGTGCTGAAGTTTCTGTAGCAATTTGTTTACAGGGTGGGGTTGCTAGCCCCACGCCTGAGAAAGGAATGGTTACATTAAGGTTAAGTTTAGAGAGAAGCGACCTTTTGGGTTGCTCCCCTTTTAAATCGGATAACAAGAGATAAAACAATCAGAATAACACCAGCAAAAGGAAAACAATTCGCAGAAAAAAGGGCAAAAAGCGACAACAACGATACAATACAACAACACGCAATATATTTCAGCACAGTTAACTAAAATGATACCTCTTCGCACCAAAAGAAAAAGTCTGTGTGGGGACATGGAACGTCCGAACTATGTACGAGACTGGGAAAGCTGCCCACATCGCCAACGAGATGAAAAGATACGGAATACAAGTGCTGGGAATATGTGAAAGCAGATGGAATGGGAATGGACTCACCAAATTGTCAACGGGTGAGTCAGTGATCTACTCCGGTCACCCAGAAGATAACCACACGCACACCGAGGGCGTGGCTATCATGATGTCACCAACGGCAACGAAAGCCCTGATGCAATGGGAGGCAATTTCGTCCAGGATAATGACCGCCAGATTCAACTCCAAAGGAATGAAAATTGTCAATTATACAATGATACGCACCCACAAACAACGCAGACCTTGAGAAGAAAGAAGAATTCTACAGACAACTACAGGCAGCAATGGACAATACCCCAGCTGGCGACATGAAAATACTTATGGGAGACATGAACGCCAAACTGGGACCAGACAACACAGGAAGGGAACTAATCATGGGTAGAGAAGCTCTCGGAGAGATGAATGAAAATGGAGAACTCTTCGCCGACTTCTGCGCCTTCAACGAACTAGTGATTGGTGGCAGTGTATACAAGCACAAAGATATCCACGAGGCTACATGGGCGTCACCAGATGGGCAAACCGAAAAGCAAATTGACTTCATCTCAATCTCAGGGAAGTGGAGCCGCAGCCTACTGGACACAAAAGCAAGAAAAGGAGCATACGTTGGGTCACACCACTATCTCGTACAAGGGACAATTCAAATCAAATTAAAAGCTTTCAGGGAAACAGGAGCTGCGAACAGTCCACAAGCCAAGTTCAACACTCAAAAACTGAAGGACAAGGCTACAAAGGACATCTTCATTGCAAACATAAGGGAAAAAGCCGAGACACAAATCAACACCAGCGAAGAGGTCGGCGTCGAAAAGCACTGGAACAACTTGAAAACGGTGTGGAGTCAAACCTTCATGGAAGTTCTAGGCAGAAACAAGAGACAGAACAAACAGTAGCTCACTACGGACACTTGGAAACTAATAGAAGAGAGAAGGGCAGTGAAACAAAAGATTATCCAGTGCACCGACGAGCAACAAAAACAGGAGTTGAATGCAAGGTACAACACGCTGAACAAAAGAGTGAAGAAGAGTGCCAGGGAAGACAAAAGAAAGTGTTATGAAGTCATGGGAAGTGAAGCAGAACAAGCTGCAGGCAAAGGAGACCTCGCCACACTCTACCAAACAACTAGACACCTATCCGGCAAAAGTTCAACACAGATTAAGTCAGTCAAGGATGACAATGGAAAGTCAATCACCAAGGAAGTGGAGCAAAGAAAACACCGGGCTGAACACTTCAAAAGACTTCTTAATCGACCGCCACCTACAGCGCGCCCAACAATTTCATACCTGTACCACAAATACTGTTTGGAATAAAGCTGTTACTATTATTATTTGTAGTAGTATTATTATTTGGTGTTTCGTGACAACTTTTATTTATAGCTAAAGCATTTCATATTATTTACGTCAAAAAACGGTGAGATTTGCCTCGATGAATTGTCATCCGATTATTTATATGCAATCTTAATGTTATAAATATTTTGTCTCTAATATTTACTTTCATATCAGCGACAATTTTTTGCAGAGGTGGATGTTACTGCATGTCAAAGTTGTGATAATTAGCATCACTGGATGTTTGAGTCGTTTCCATTGTTGTTGTTTACAGCTCGTATAAATCTAATTTTATTGTTGAGAGACTAAAAAACGTATGAAGTGAATTTAATTTAATGCTCAAAACTAATAAACCCCAGTAGGATGTATGGTGTTGCTAAAATTCATAAGTCAGGATATCCTATTAGGCCGACAGTTGATTTTAGAAATTCACCTACGGATGAATGATCTTAATATTTAGCCATTGTATTAAATCCCCTAAAAAGCCACTCAAAATGTTGACTAATTAATTCTTATGAACTAAAACACAGATAAGATAATTTAAAACTAGATAATGAAGAGAAAATGGTTAGTTTTGACATTGTCAGTTTATATACACGTATACCAGTAGATATGTCTATATAATCGGTCAGAAACGAACTGATTTCTGACCAAGAACTCGAACTTAGGACAAAAGTGCCACTTGAGGACATAATACTAGAAGTGAAGCTGTGCCTGACTTCCACAGTATTTAAATTCCTAGGGAAAATATACGAACAAAATGAGTAAGTGTTTACAGGAAACCCACACATTCAAACAGATATTTGGACTTCCTATCATACCATCCTGTCAGTAAAAATAAGATTTGTGAAATGTTTAAGTGACAGAGCACAAAAATTAAGAATCATCAAGGAACATCTAAGACAGGGAGTGATACACATTAAAGAAGCCTCGAAACTTAACAATTATCCGGATAAATTAGTCAAGAAATATGTAAATAAATGTTAAAATAAATAATGATAATAGCGATAGTGATGATAATAATATTATTAATGATAACACTTATAATGATAATAATAATAATAGTGATAATAATAATATTAATGACGACATCAACAATAAAAAATCTAAATCATCAGTAGTAATTCCATACAATGAAGGAACCTTGGAAGCCTTACGTAGAATTCTTTGCAATGCAGGCAGGAATAAAAGTGGTATTCAAACTTACAAACTCAATTAGAAACAAACTTTGTTGGCTAAAGGATCCTGTGGAGTTCAGTTTACCTAATACCCTGCAATGATTGTCAGGTCAAATGCATAGGTCAAACTAGTAGAACAGGGTCATTGAGTCTGTCTAGCTGAACATAAAAACCCAGAAGCGAAATCTTGATTAGTTGATCAGAATAAGATAAGAAATCTACAGAATAGTTCAGCTATACCACTCACTACATGCAATTACACACAACCATACAATTGAATAGGATGGGATAAGATGACAGTTTTAAAATCTAATGTAACAGCAGGGTGGAGGGAGAGATTGATAACAGAAGCTTTGTTTATCGAATCAACTGCAAACAAATTTAATAGGAATGATTCAACACCTATCAGTCTAGATATCTGTAAAATTCTACTACCCCTACGACAAATAGAAGGAGACAAAAAACCATAAAACTCAAGTTCGAAAGTAGTGTGATTACATTTGATATGATCATGAACAATGCTAGATTGTGTTCAAAACTTCGTCATCCAGTAAATAACACTGTTACATTCACTGCGTGATATATCTAATGAACAAACTCATATGGAAAGACTAAAAAACAGTTTTGTCACTGGCCAGATTCACAGTTTCTAACCAAAGAAGGTACGCGACTAGACAGCTGGGCCTAGAATAGGTGAAATAAATATCCAGGGTTTTATGTCGCTTAGCTTCTGATCGTTACGAGTGGTATACATTCACTCATCTCAGTCAACCAAAGGTGTATATAGTAATGCAGCATTGTGACTGATCGAACTATTTATGTATCTTGTCGTTCTACTGATAAATCATCATAACTGGTTGTTTATGGTTATTTATTTGTGCAGTATTATGAATGCATTAGATTGAGGTTTAACAAGATGTAATTGAAAACAGCATTGTTCACTAGCATGTGTTACTCATAATTTTACCACTAGTAGCGTGTTTGTTATTTTAAAATCTATCCTATCGAATTAACACACCTATTCACATCACCTGAGTGACTGAATACAACTGAACTCATTTACAGCGATTAAAATCAACCTCTTTAATAATATTAATAATTTGCTTTATTCCAAAACAGATTTCTTTCGATACAGAATGGAATTCTCAACATTTTCGCTACAGTATTGCATCCAGTTTGTACATTAACAATAAATAAAATTCTACATAAATTAAGGGTGATCTCGGTTAGTTTTGACAACAGCACATTAGCATATCGTCAGCAAAGCCAAAATTGAACAGTGTTTGAAGTTGTTAGAAAAGTAGATGCTAGCATATTTACTGGCATAAGCGGTTTCAAAAGGTCGAGATATACAGAGTGTGAAAGAACCAAGAAGAATGTTTTAAGTAGAGTTTGTAAGGAAGAGAGAAACAAAACAGTACATAACAGAAAGAAGGAAAGAAAAAACGTTTTACCTATGAATGATATATGTTGGGAAGACGACTTCCGGTTGTTCTATTGACTATTTAATAAGCTATAGGTATCACGCCTAATGCTTTCTTTATCACACAGAACACGAACTAAGTAGAGTATGGTTGAGTCTTTGTTCTTGCCAGTAAATAATAATAAATAATAATTTTTCCTTCACGTTCCCAGTGGAACATAGGGCTTCAAGCTAGTGGCTTGAAGTTTCTGTAGCAGTGTTTAATTTTTACAGGATGGGGTTGCTAGCCTCATGCCCAACCTTTCCTCTTTACCAGCATTATTTCTGGCTCAGTGAGGTAAAGGAGTGCGCCGGCCGGGGATCGAACCCCGGACCATATGCATGGTCGGCGAGCGTGCTAACCGCTATACCACCGACGCCAGTACGAGCATATAATTTTCTATATAGCCTCCTGGTTCTGTATGATGAGATACAAGGGGAGAGTTGTGAATGAAGATGGTGGTGTGACTTAGATAGAATGGATTTAGCCCATTTTTCACATGATACCATGTGCCTGTCGACTAGCATATAAACAAGCTTGTTAAGTGGCACGTTGTTTACCCTGCTGACAACCTTTAACATCCTACGTAAAAAGATATAGTCTTCCTTCAGTAGCCAGCCCAGGAAAAACTAAGGGGGAACAATAGAGAATAATAGGTAGGATGCAAGAGTTCACGAATCGTAAGAGTAAGGGTTGAGTTATTCCAGAATGTCTCAACTTCTTGATGTAAAAGGTAAGACGGAGTATTTTCTTAGAAATCATCAAGATATGAGATGACCAATAGGGAAAGATCAGTAGATAGAATGACGCCAAGATATTTGTTTTCTTACTTGGTTTCTATTTCAGTGACATCTATGTTGCACACCTAGAGAGTAATACTCAATTTGTTTAGGTCAGATTTATGCCTAAAGGTGAAATCGACTGTTTAACGTTTAGAAGGATTTAAGGTAAGACCATTTTACTTGGACCACTTACTGTGTGAATTGTGTTCTGAATAATATACTTCTTATCGCTTGATACATTTTGGTAGAGAAAGAAAGACCAGGTGTGCAGTATAAAATGATGTCATCAATCTACCTCACTGGATCTCCTCAGCTGTAGAAACTACCTGAATTTACAATGGTAATAAATAATGATGATCACATACTTCAGTAATTGAATAGTGTTGAAGAAAACGCACTATAACTAATGTACCCGATATATTACCAACAAAATAAATTTTAATGTAGGTTACAATCAATTTAAATGAGTTACAAATTGGAAAAGGATAGGTGATGAAAGAAGATAGGATAGGAAAGGGAGAAATCTAATAATTAATGTTGGCTCGTAGGTTCACACAGGAATAAAAGTGTATGACAGTTCAGAAGACTGAAAACGTGCTCAGTGAGATGAAATCACTAAATTGGATGATGAATCAATATAATCAAAAATGGAGCTACTAATGTTGATGAGAAATTCATTACGAGTGACTTTATTGCACACCTTCGCTAATTGTAGCCTTGTAGTCGTAGTCCATTGCTGTAGTGGTTCGCTGTAGCAAATCGTACTAAATTCGCTTTATACCTTTGTTTTCATTTATTTATATATTTATTTAAACGCAGGAAAAACTTTGTACAATATGACACCAAGAAAGATGTTCCACAAAATAATTATTAAAGCAACATAGATGAAAAGTAAAAAAATATAAGTAGAGAACGGATATTTAACTTCATCTGGAAGGAAAACAGTCATACTTAACAAGTTCAAACAGTATCCGTTAACTATTATCGAGAAGGGAAGAAAGAGGGAAAATGCAACACGTTCGCGATTGATTACGGTTCTCGGCCATTTCCAATAACGTGTCAAACCATCAATTCGAGCTTTCTGGCCGACCCCAACCAAAAGTCGTGACGCACCAACCGATGCTAATCAAGCACAAACAGCCTTCGTTCCACGACTCCACGTCATGGACTTACCACTCCTCCGCCTTTTTCATCCCTCCCCAGGGCTAGCGAACGGAGACCTATACAGAAGCCCCTGAGATGACATTCGCAGCACATATTCAAGTCACCAGAACCGATGCTGCAGATGACGAGACTCAATCAATGGTGATATCCACTGTGATCGAATACGAGCCACCAAACCTCAAAATCACTCACGCGATGATGTCATCGGACGCAAGGAATCCTGCGGAAACAGCCGTGAACGAACACGAAGTGTTGCCGCACATCCTCAGCCCAGCGAAGCCAAGTTTCACAGGCGGAAAGCGAGACAGAAGCATTGTATACTCAACCTTTGACAGCCAGGCTAACGTCGCGACGGCGCCAGAAGTGGCTGAAGTTTATGTATGCCGCCCTAGCCTTCATTATACGGTTGGCAATCTCATCCGCCACCCTTCCGCGAGCACTCACACAACTATCCAGATACAAAAAATTATCAACAACTTCAAGTGGTTCACCCGCAAGAGTGAGTGCAGGTTCAGGCTCCTGCCAATCTTGTAACAGTACTTTTCACTTATTATTATTATATCCTTTAGTTCCTAGAGGAACATAGGGCTTCAGCTGCGCACCTCCATTGCCTTTTGTTTACTGCCAACTTTTTCACCCCTCTCCAAGTCTGTCCATATGCTTTCATCTCCTCCTCACATGACCTCCTCCAAGTCACCCTTTGGCGACCAACTCGCCGCCTCTCTTTCGGGTTCCACTCGAGCAATGGCTTGTCCAGTGATGTCATATGATGGTTTCCTCAGAGTTTGGTCAGTTCATCTCCATTTCTTCCTGCCTATTTGTTTCACAATCAATTCCTGGTTGGTTCGCTCCCAGAGATCCCTGTTGCTAATTTTTTGTGGCCATCTGATCTTTAGTATTGAGCGAAGACAAGTGTTGATGAAGGTCTGTAGTTTGTTTGAGATGCTCTTTATGACGCACTGGCCAAGTCTCTGATCCGTACAATGAGTAGCACTGACTTCACATTGGAGTTGAAAATCCGGATCTTAATTTTGATGCTGACTGCTGTTGACTTCTACACAGACTTAAGAGTAATGGAAGCCTGTCTTGCTTTCCCGATTCCGCCTTTGATATCTTCGTCACTTCCGCCTGTAGTTGAAACGATGCTTCCCAGGTAGGTAAAGGAGGCTGTTTCTTTCAGGTTCCTCCCACTTATAACGGCTGATTGTTGTCTGTTGTTGCTGTTGGTGTTGGCCATGAATCTTCATCACCTCTGTTTTCTCTATGTTCACCTAAAGTCCTATCTTCTCTGGATGCTTCTTTTGCCAACTTGTTGCTTTTCACGTGCATATCTTCCAGTTTGTGGGAAATCAGACATATATCATCGGCGAAGTCCAGATTCACCAAGTTTCTTTTTGTGTGAGTTCATTTTATGCTTGTTTCCTCATAGCCCGTTTTCTGTCGCATTATCCAATCTACTGCAGTCAGGAAAATCATTAACGATAGTAGGCAACCTTCCTTGTCTTACTCCCATCTTCACTTCGAAGGCTTCCGTAAGTTTCCCGTTGTGGATTACTTGGCATGCAGAGTTGACCTACAACTGTTGGATGAGATGTATAATTGTCGATGGCACCCCTTGGTAGTAGCGAAGTAGTTGCCAAATCACCTCTCGATCGACTCTGTCGAAGGCCTTTCCAAAGTCGATGAAGTTGAGATAGAGAGGTGACTGCCATCCCAAGCTTTCTTCAGTGATGATCAGTAGTATGGCGATTTGATCAATACATGACTTGTTTCTCCTGAATCCGGCCTGTTCCGGTCGACGTTTTTCATCTAGGGCTTGTTTGATTCTCTGCAGGATGATGCGACTTAGTATTTTGCTTGGGATGGACAGAAGCATAATTCCACGCCAGTTTCTACATTGACTTAAGTCTCCTTTCTTTGGTAGTTTGAATAAGTATCTTTTCTTCCAATCGTCGGGTACCTTGCTCTCTTTCCACACCTTCTCTAGTAGCGGTGTCATCAAATCCGCTGGGATTGCACCTGGTTCTGCTGCTTTCCCAGCTTTGAGCACCTTGATTGCATTCCGGACTTCTGATTTCGTCGAAGGGTCGATGTTCACTGGTAGTTCTGCTTCCGTTGTTGGTATTGTTGTGCGCGTTGTAGGTGGCAGTCGATTTAGAAGTCTTTTGAAGTGTTCAGCCCAGTGTTTTCTTTGCTCCACTTCCTTGGTGATTGACTTTCCATTGTCATCCTTGACTGACTTAATCTGTGTTGAACTTTTGCCGGATAGGTGTCTAGTTGTTTGGTAGAATGTGGCGAGGTCTCTTTTGCCTGCAGCTTGTTCTACTTCACTTCCTATGGCTTCATAACATTTTCTTTTGTGTTTCCTGGCACTCTTCTTCACTCTTTTGTTCAGTGTATTGTAGCTTGCATTCAGCTCCCGTTTTTGTTGCTCGTCGGTGCACTGGATAATCTTTGTTTCACTGCCCTTCTCTCTTCTATTAGTTTCCAAGTGTCCGTAGTGAGCTACTGTTTGTTCTGTCTCTTCTTTCTGCCTAGAACTTCCATGAAGGTTTGACTCCACACCGTTTTCAAGTTGTCCCAGTGCTTTTCGACGCCGACCTCTTCGCTGGTGTTGATTTATGTCTCGGCTTTTTCCCTTATGTTTGCAATGAAGATGTCCTTTGTAGCCTTGTCCTTCAGTTTTTGAGTGTTGAACTTGGCTTGTGATCTCTCTGCAGCTCCTGTTTCCCTGAAAGCTTTTAATTTGATTTGAATTGTCCCTTGTACGAGATAGTGGTGTGACCCAACGTATGCTCCTTTTCTTGCTTTTGTGTCCAGTAGGCTGCGGCTCCACTTCCTTGAGATTGAGATGAAGTCAATTTGCTTTTCGGTTTGCCCATCTGGTGACGCCCATGTAGCCTTGTGGATATCTTTGTGTTTTTATACACTGCCACCAATCGCTAGTTCATTGAAGCAGTAAAGAGTCGGCGAAGAGTTCTCCATTTTCATTCATCTCTCCGAGAGCTTCTCTACCCATGATGAGTTCCCTTCCTGTGTTGTCTGGTCCCAGTTTGGCGTTCATGTCTCCCATAAGTATTTTCATGTCGCCAGCTGGAGTATTGTCCATTGTTGCCTGTAGTTGTCTGTAGAATTGTTCTTTCTTTTCGAGGACGGCGTTGTTTGTGGGTGCATAACATTGTATAATTGACAATTTTCATTCCTTTGGAGTTGAATCTGGCGGTCATTATCCTGGACGAAATTGCCTCCCATTGCATCAGGGCTTTCGTTGCCGTTGGTGACATCATGATAGCCACGCCCTCGGTGTGCGTGTGGTTATCTTCTGGGTGACCGGAGTAGATCACTGACTCACCCGTTGACAATTTGGTGAGTCCATTCCCATTCCATCTGCTTTCACATATTCCCAGCACTTGTATTCCGTATCTTTTCATCTCGTTGGCGATGTGGGCAGCTTTCCCAGTCTCGTACATAGTTCGGACGTTCCATGTCCCCACACAGACTTTTTCTTTTGGTGCGAAGAGGTATCATTTTAGTTAACTGTGCTGAAATATATTGCGTGTTGTTGTATTGTATCGTTGTTGTCGCTTTTTGCCCTTTTTTCTGCGAATTGTTTTCCTTTTGCTGGTGTTATTCTGATTGTTTTATCTCTTGTTATCCGATTTAAAAGGGGAGCAACCCAAAAGGTCGCTTCTCTCTAAACTTAACCTTAATGTAACCATTCATTTCTCAGGCGTGGGGCTAGCAACCCCACCCTGTAAACAAATTGCTACAGAAACTTCAGCACGATGAACCACTTTGCCCTTAGACAGCGTCAAGTACATACCATACTTACAGGCACTGATCGCCAACTGATTAAGTGCTATTTGAGCAGCCTGCATGCTATCGCGAAATAAGGTGATGTTGTCTGCCTACTTGAGGTCGAATAGTCTATCTCTAGGTAGCGGAGCCACACCACCTTCACGCACATCCTTCAGAGCGGACTCCAGAATGCCATCGATGGAAAAGTGAAAGAGAAATGGAGAGATTGGGTAATCCTGTCTAACCCCACTGTTAGTTGGGATTATTATTATTATTATTATTGTATCCTTTAGTTCCTAGAGGAACATAGGGCTTCAGCTGCGCACCTCCATTGACTTCGGTTTTCTGACAACTTTTTCACCCTGCTCCAGGTCTGCCCACATGCTTTCATCTCCTCTTCACATGACCTCCTCCAAGTCACCCTTGGACGACCAACTCGCCGCCTCCCTTTCGGGTTCCACTCGAGGGCTTGTCTAGTGATGTCACTTGATGGTTTCCTCAGCGTATGGCCAATCCATCTCCATTTCTTTCTGCCTATTTGTTTCACAATCGGTTCCTGATTGGTTCGCTCCCAGAGATCCCTGTTGCTGATCTTTTCTGGCCATCTGATCTTGAGTATTGAGCGGAGACAGTTGTTAATGAAGGTTTGAAGTTTGTTTGAGATGCTCTTTATGACTCGCCAAGTCTCTGATCCGTATAGTAGCACTGACTTCACATTGGAGTTGAAAATCCGGATCTTATTTTTGATGCTGATTGCTGTTGACCTCCACACAGATTTGAGAGTAATGAAAGCTTGTCTTGCTTTTCCGATTCTGGCTTTGATGTCCTCGTCAGTTCCGCCTGTAGTTGAGACGATGCTTCCCAGGTAGGTGAAGGAGGTTGTATGACTTCACTCTACTTGAGGCGTTTCTGTATAGGGCTTTCAAGATGTTAACAAATTTCTCAGGTACACTCCTCTCTAAAAGACAGTTCCAGAGCAGAGTTCTGTCCAACGTATCTAAGGCAGCCCTAATATCAATAATAATAACAGCTTTATTCCAAACAGCGTGCACTACAATATATTGCATCTAATTACCTCATAAATTTTATAAGATTTTAAAATCAAAAAACAACACCCAAAAAAGAAGATAAATTAAAAATAAATAAAAGGAACAGCCCTGCGTTTACGTTTTAAACAATGCATCACAGGATATGAAATATAAAATCAGTGTGTAATAGAAGATGAGAACAACAATGTAATGGTAACAAGGAAAGGAAAACAAAAACTAACGGGACCATTTGTTAGAGTGCCGCAGTAAGTTGATCGTGTCATACCTACCTACGGATTTCTCATCACATAACAGCTGTGCCAGATATGGTATTGTGAAGTTTTGTATTTGGTAGTCCTAGCATAGAGCCTTCTATAACTGCTTCTAGTTGTACCAGATGAAATGCAAGGAGACAGCTGCATATAGAGAGGATTCTCGGGGTCTGACAATATTGTATTCGATAGTTTCTAACATGACATAATATGCCTATCCACCTGACATTTAGACGGATTAGGCTTAAGACCGTTTGAAGAGGACCACTGACTAATTTCCAACAGAAAGTTATTCTATTTGGAACAATCTGACTGAGAGTTGACAGGCATAGAATCAGGGAGGTCATCAGCATACTTAACAAAATTGGCTACATCGGAATGGGGCAAGCCTTGTAAGAAAAAAGAAAACAGAATAGGAGAAAGATCAGCACCTTGAGGAACACCAGCTAAAGTAAATGAGGTAGTTGAGGACTTTCCATTGTAGACGGTGTACTGCTTCCTATCAGAAAAGTAGGAATGCAGCCACTTATTTGTTCAGCTCTCAGCCTGTGTTGCAGCAAGCTTACCTAGCAAGAGAGACCTGGGAACAGAGTCAAATGCAGATGTGTAATCAAGGAAGGCACAGGAACGTATTTAGCTCCTTTATCTAAACTAGAGACTATACTATGATGTAGGACAACAGTGGGATCTAAGGTACACCTACTTTGTTTATAGGCAAACTGGTTGGGGTCGTTGAAAGGCTTTAAAGAGGGTTCAAGATTAAGTAAAATTAGTCTTTCCGTAACTTTCAAAAAAGGTGAGGTAATAGCAATGGGTCTAAACTTAACATTAGGTCCATTTGTAGATCGAGGCACTGGAACAATGTTGATATTTTTCCATGAGTCAAGAAACACAACGAACGTTGGCCTGCAATACGTGTGGTGGTGTTCCGATAATTGACGAATGGTGAACACATGCTCAATGCATCCACGACCTGAACGAAACACAGCCTGCTCTTCGCGAATCACTTGTTTGTCATTGGTATGAATTAATTTAACGCAGTCTCTATGGCTGACAAGAACCCACAAAAATTGAATGAATTCGTTTTATATTTGAAACCTGATCTTTCTTTCTTCAACGAAATTTCACAATTATCTCATGGTCTCTTAGTGTATACAACAGTTTAATAGGTAAGTATATGCAGCTGTTGTTTTACCCACTGATATACGACATGATTATAACTTCCACTGTGAATAAGGCAGTATATTTAAATGCTCTTAGTTGTTTACGTGACGAATGGAAGTGAGATCTGTCGTCTGACGTAACTCGGTTTTCGTGTCATTTTTACAAGACAGAGGAATCATGGTGACGTTAACACGCTGACAAGTTTAGGAAACACATAGTCGGAACCGAATCATGTGAATGATTCATACGTCGAATATAAGGATATGTAGGCTGAGTACATATTTTTACAACCACAGAAAATCATGGAGAAAACACGTTAAACCAATGCGTCGTTATCTGATGTTTTCACGTCATCGTTAACTGCTTACAGGAAGTCTATATTCATACATTGTTGTGTTAATAAAAAAGCGATTTCTTGATATTGTAAAGATGAATTTGTTACGGTGAGCTGTAACCTGAATGCCTTGAAGGTGACTTGACTGAAACTCTCGTGGGGTTAGGAGAGAGACTGAATAACACATTAGGCATGAATGTCATCAGGAGGTTTGGAAAAGCCGTTCTGATTATAACTGTTATCATTCCCTTGACTTCTAAGTGCAGCATACAGATTCAATAATACATCTCCATTTCGCCCTGTTCTTTGTGATCTTTTTTTGGATTTGGTTGTGTTCTCTGGAATGGATAGTTAATTTGCGAAGCCTACATCTCCCAACTATGTGACATCTTCAGCGCATACACTTCAATTCGATGAAGCGAGCTTTAAGATTTCTCCAAGAGTTTATTGATCATCTCTCATGGTGGGTCACCTTGGGCGTGATTGGTTGTTTTTGTGTGTTTTCACACCTTCTAGGTTACTTGTATTGGAACTGATTGTTTCTTTGACTTGAAGTTTGACCCTTTGTTTGTGAAGTTTCTTCCTTATCGGTTGATAAATTTTGTCTATATCGATGTGTCTATTGATTGACGATTTACTGGAATACCAGACAGAATTCTAAAAATTCTCTAGCATTCTTGATGCTTCCTCAGTCTAATATTTGAACGTTGTCCCAGTCGAATTGGTGTCCGTGGCTGTCTGTCTGTAGTGATATGAGGGAGTGGATATCATGTCTTTTGACGGCTAGCTTATGTTCGTGGATACGAAGACGAAGGGGCCGTCCATTTTGGCCAATGTAGTGTTTTCCGCAGTTGTTGCAATTTATTTTGTAGATGATGTTGGTTTTATCTTCTTTCGTTGTTGGTTCTTTTGGTTGACATAGGGCCAGATGGTTGAAGTGATTTTGTTGGTTGATGTACGACGTCAATTCCTAATGGTTTGAAGATTCTTGCAGTGATTTCTCAGATTTGGTTTAATTATGATAAGGCGATTTTCTTTGTGCTTTCCTTGGAGGCTTTTTCTTGGACAGGTTGGCTTGGGGGTATATATCCTTTGAAGAAATTCCGTGGATATCCATTCTTTTGGAAGACGTCCATGAGATATTTTTCTTCAATTTTCCTCAAGGTGGGAGTATTGCGATGAGTCCTTGCCCTCTTGAATAGTGTTTGTATGCAATTTCTTTTGTGTGTTATTGGATTGTCGCTGTTGTAATTCAGCATTTGGTCTGTGTGAGTTGATTTCCTATAAAATCGAGTTTCTGATTCCCTTGTGGTTGTTTGCTTGACTAAGACGTTCTATGATGGGATTTGGTTCTCGGATTCCTCTTCTCTTGTGAATTTGGGCCGTCCTCTGTAGCTGGCTTCAAGATTGCTCTAGTTTTCATGCCATATCCACTAGAGGATTTAACTTGTGCATGATGTCAATCAGCGGTCTCTTGAGCATTTGCCCTATCCTGCTTCATTTTCATTCGTGCATATTTATTGGTCAATTGAATATTGGTTGTTTTGTCACCTGTCGGCGTCCCTTGTTGTTTATTCTTCATTGACCGCGATCTGATCTTTTGTATGGAGCAAAGGAGGCTGTTGATTATAACAGTCTTCATTAGCCTGTTTAGAATGCTTTTCGTGACATGACCGCCACGCTCTGGACGCATATTGAAGAAATAAATGACCTAACAATTGTGTTGCAAATCCGTTGCGCCTGTAGTTGAAACGATGATTCCTAGATAAGTCATAGTTGCTGGTGCTTATTGTTTTTTTTTCAGTTATTTCAATCACCTCCATCTTCTAGATTTTCACATGAATTTCAGTCTTTGCCACTTTTCAGCTGACTTGTTCGTTTTTCTCTGTATGTCTACGAGTTTAATGATATCAGGCATAAATTTCCGCGAAGTACAAATCTGCTAGAGTATCCTTATCAGCCCAATATGTTTTTTTCTTCTCATTACCAACAGTCTCCTGCATAATCCAGTCCACCACAATCAGGAATATCATCAGTGATAATAGGTAACTTTGTCTCACCCCTGACTTTGTTACAAAAGTCATAAAACGGAGACGTAAGGGGAAGATCGACTGGTGCTTATTGTCTCTGACTACCCTTAATCAATCCAAAGTGCCTCATGATGGCCAGTGTCTAAACTACAGAAACTTTTAAGTGGTGGAACTCGATCAGTACTAAGAGGTAAATAACTTGACACCTTTTACTCCACAGCGACTGCACTATGCATACAAACTTCACAGTTTCCAAGTATGCATTAGAAAAGTGAACATGGGTGCACAGTTGAAACAGGACGTAATATGTGAGCGTTAAACATACATGATATATTTCAAGATGAAATGTTGAAATATTTATGTCCTACACAGACTAATTGTGGTGATAAGTAAGAGTTGCTTCTAAGATTCAGTTCAGGTTTCATGTATTTCATAATCGCTGACGTGTTAAGGATTTAATCCACGCACAAACCAGCGGTAGAATACGTTCTCATAAGAGGTAAAGATAGAAATGAATTAGTTTTGTTCTCTCAACTGGTTGATTTAATTTCTAAGCATACGTCGTCTTTCTAGTCAATATTTTCAGCGCAATTTCTAGTGTAAAATGAACTTATTTGAATTCCCCATGAGTGATGTAATTGTAGCACTTAACCACCACTGTCGTGATTGGGTGCTAATTAACGTCTCTGTTGATCACGTTTATTGACTTGGCATTCGGACTCCCTTATCATAGGATTTTGTATTAGCTGATACATTTGATCCATAATAATCTAAATGTTAATTGTGAAGTCCCTTCAAGAACCAGGCTTCTGGGAATTCCCTTGCAGTATTTATGGTGTTTCCTCGGTTTAAAATTTCTACATTATTCCATTCGAAATGGTGTCCGTAATTATCTGTAAGCGTTGATATAAAGGAATATATATATATATATATACCATGTCTTTTTACGTCCAATTTGTGTACCTCGATTCAAGTTCAGAGAGAACGGTCTTGATATTCTAGGTCTTATTTCAGAGATAAACTTTATGTGTGGTAGGATGAATTTTCTTGTAGTCTTTGACGATGGTTTTATGTTGATGTTGTGATCCGGCTTTAAAGCACTCGATAACACTTTGAGGATATCCATTCTTTTTGAAGATGGGAAGTATTTTACCTTCATTCTCTCCAACAGTCTATCTGAACTCTCTTAAACAATGTCTACACACAGTTGTTTTTTGTGTGCAATCGGGTTATTACTAATATAACTGAGTATTTTGATATGTGTGCATTGAATTTCCCGAAGGCTTGGGTTTCTAAATTTCCTGTGTTAGTTCTTCTGAGATTAAGACATCTGGGAATGGCATTGTTGTTGTCTAATTATTCTTCCCTTGTGAATTTCATGTCTTCAAATCTGTTGTTTATTAATTTATGGGTATATTCTAAATCACATTTCTCTTAATTATTACAAATATACCCAGATTTTTCATTTAGTTAGTCGTAGGGCTATTGATTCCTAATAAGTTTATTGTATCATTCCATTGGACACTAGTAACTAGTGTGATGTGTCTAGTCTTCTTTTTAGTGCAGACTGAATTCTGTCAGTCACATTTGCAAGGTGGCCAGCATTCTCGGTAGCTCGTCATCACGGTGCAATTTGAATTAGTGACCTATGATGGTCGGAGCCAATCGGCTGGAAACCCTGGCTGACATTGGTTAAGTGATAGCTACCACTCACCAGTCAGCAAGTAACATCTGCAACCTTGAAGGAGCTCAAGTCCCTTCTGAGATTTGAACCTGCATCACCCAGTGCTATTGTCGGAGACGTTATCACTGAACTATTCGTTCTCATTGAACCCGCGCTAGTGATGTTGTGTAGATAGGGTATAAAAGATGGGCAATTAAATTAACAAGCTCAAAGTACACAACTGATTCAATATCATCCACCTGATCTACAAATCTTCTTCATTATTTCAAAGATCAAGTTCACAATTTGTTGCACCCTTTCAGGTTAAATTTCATGTTCGGAAATAGATTCATTTTTGATCGTAAAATATGATCTGCTCGATGTCATAAATGACACCATGTGTGATGTGAATATGTCAATTTCCAAAACCAGCTGAGGTATAATAGCACTTTACGCCATTGTAAGTTCTGCCATGTAACCAGACAGAAATCAGATGATCTAAAGTTATTCCACAGTCTAAGCTGCATCAAAGTGGATATTCTGCTGGTTAGAAGAGCTCCAGATGAACTGAGACGACTAACAAGCATCAATGGTATCCATATTATCATTTATATCAATCACTCAGTATTATATAGAGCGTCATGCATTTGAAGGTTAAAATGTTTTCCATATAGCCATCAGTGGAAACTTTATAATCACATAAATATAAGAGTGTATAGCTAACCAGTTTCTAATGAGTTGTTCTATTTTGGCGGGTAGCCTGAGCGAATCCATTTGCTACATACATATTTCTGTAGTTAATGCTGGAGACGTTTCGAAGTGTCAAAGTTAAACATCTGAAAGACAATTTGACTAGTCTTCTTATGTTTCCCTTTTATGCAAGAGGTTGTGGAGAACTTTTTTACAAACATTTTTTTACATTCTTTTGTGTTCTGAATTGAAAGCGAAATCTCAGGCTTAAACCTTTGAAATTTCAGTCAGTCAGTAAGTCTTTCTGTATGGACTAGAAACTAGACGCGTTAAGAAAAGAAGTTGAGCAGCCTGCTGCAGGCTGTAATCAAAAGCTGCCTTTTATTGATACTAAAGATAAAATAGTCTGAGAGAATAAGCAACACAAAATGATGAGAACAAAAAGGCACTCAACATATTGCTCGACAAACATATCGAAGAAAATGTGAAATGATTGGACACACACAGTTAAAAAAAGACTAAGAAGAAAAAAACGGAAGCGAAGTCTTTTTTCGTTCTCTCTTTTCCTTTTAAGGCTTCTTTGTTCGCCGTGTGTCTGATCCTTATTCCATCAGTCTTCATTAAATTCACCTAATTTTTGTTTCAGTTATAAAACGAGTTATTTTAAGTTTGTTTCCATGCTTCTCCTGATCACACTCGTAATCCGTTTAGAATAACAATTTTACAATCATAGTCTAATACTGTGTAATATTTTTGTTTCTATGCCTCTTGTGGTCTATAATTACACCTCCCAACTAAGATTTCAAGTTGAAAATTTTGATTTCAATTTGTTTCCATGCTCATATTTGTTCACATCTGCGTTTCTAAGCCTCTGGTAATTCATATCAAGTTGAAAACAATTATCACCTTCTATTTGACTTAAAAGTATTTCTCCAATTATCAAATATCCATTTTTTGCATACGTTGTAACTATTTTCTAATCCTATGTGATCTTGTCTCTAAGCTCTTTGTAATCTACATTCGTACCTTCAAAATTTGTTATAAACTTGAAAATTATTTTCACCTTCGTTACTATGTGGAATTAAACAAATAATAATTGTATCCATGTAAAATAACCTATATAAATGCGATTGTACAGCAGCTTTTGAGAATGAAGTAGCCGAAAAGATCGTCATCTTTGCTGAACTTCGTGTTATCTTCTTTCTAATGTCCATATGGGTATTTCCCCCCACCACCACCACCTGAAAACACCACTAAATGACATCGCACGCCAGACGATTGCTCAAATTGAACACGAATTGGAAACGGCGATTTGTGCATGCGTCCAAGGGTGATACGAAGGAGATCGTGTGAGGAAATTACAGAATATGTGCGGTCTTGAGGTCATCTAAACAGCACTACCGAGTATAGGAAAAAGTTATGATTTTTTGTTGAAGCCCTGTGTTCCATTTGAAACCCAAGGGAACAGTAATAATCATAATAACAAAAAGATAAAGCCAAAACCTTCGCTCATCTGGATAGATCGCACTTGCCTTTTATCCTTCTAGCAAAAAACAAAACACGTATTTCTGTGAAGAAGCTCCTTCTAGGGAATTTGCTTTCTTCAGCTGTATACAATCGTTAGTATACATATTTTTTTTCCACAAAAGTGAATATTACAACAATGATTACATGGCATAAATGCCTTTGTAAATATCAGTGAATACACAAGATTAGTTACGCAGCAGGATGAGCATTCTATCGGTTGGTTTGTAATTGGAATGTCCACAGTAACGAGGAGGAATGTGATATTTAGTATGGGTTCCTAAGAAATACAAGAGTTGTAAAAGTTCAGACGACTACCTCAATGAGGATTTTACGATTATTAAAGAATTAATTAGAAAAAATGGTTATCCAGATACATTCATTGAGAAACATTTGAATTCCACACCTAGGAGAGTCAGTATGGCTACAGTTCCGAAAAAACCACTGTTCATAAAATTACAGTTCCTCAGTGACAACATCAGCGAAATAATAACACACCGCCTGAAGAATGCAGTTAAAAGAGCTTATTATGCAGCAGAGGTACATTGTCTCTTCCTTACCACCAATATTCTACGTTCGAGAAATAAGGATAAACTACATAAATTCGCCATCTCTATGTGTATCTACCAATTTGACTGCAGCTGCGGAGCCAGCTACATTGGGCGTACATTTAGACAGGTTCATCGTCGTATTTCCGAACATCATTCAACATGGTTAAGCAAGGGACAGACAAGATCTATTCGTAGTTCTATTTTAGCCCACCTTGTTGATACTGAGCACAAGGTTGATGTTAATATTGCATTTAAAATTATCTGTCGCATTCCTACTAATCTTAATTTGCTCTATGAGTTCGCCTTCTACAGAAAGCTGAAGCAATCGGAATTCACCTAAAGGAGCTAAACCTATGTGTTCAGAATAAACTTGTACAAATACTTTCCTGACCGTGGCCATCGTTACATGAATGCATAAACCGGACTACTTCGCCCCTCTCCCTCTAAATCTTTAAAAACTATAAAAATTATAATTGTCCAAATTATTTTACTTTAGTTTTTATTTATTTTGACCACTATATCTTTATTTACGTGTTATCCTTGTAAAATTAATTTATTCTAACAATTTTTACCTTTTAATTGTGTGTATTGATTTTCTTCGTTGCTTATCACCCCACTGACATTTTGACACTGACTAATTTTTTGTTAACAAACATATCAGTGACACTTGATGATTGGTAAACTGTTGTGTATTGTAATAAAGATGCTATACGTGTATATTAGAGTAGAGCCACAGAGGGTGATGAGGATCTAATTGAAAAGTAAATATTTCTTCACTGCTCAATCTTTCTGTTTTCTAAATGTTTAAATAAAAATTTTTCCTAAAATAAAACCTTGATTTACAGAAAGCAACAGAGCAACCACCATGATGATTAAACCAGCTGAATAATTATCTGTTGCATAAACAGTCCCATTTTCTCTACCGAAAATGCTTCATGATTCAGCTACGAAGATGAAAGAAAGGCGCAACGTCTTTAATAGGTTGTTCTTTGCCTTGGAGATTACTTTGAAAGAGGAGTTTGTGGAAAAAGAATGACTACTGTTGACATAGCGTGTAATTAACTTACTAGGCCACTAAGATCTTTCTGTAAACATTCCAGATGGTGTTCCGGAACCCTTTTCGACAGTATGCGGGTCAAAAGACAAACATATTTGGTTCCACACAAACAGGCTAACTGATA
This sequence comes from Trichobilharzia regenti, assembly GCA_944472135.2. Lineage (NCBI taxonomy): Eukaryota > Metazoa > Platyhelminthes > Trematoda > Strigeidida > Schistosomatidae > Trichobilharzia > Trichobilharzia regenti. Next base: position 31,608,872 of record OX235268.1, read on the forward strand.
TATACAGACAGAAATGGTATGATGCAAGATGCTTGTCTTTCAGGTTTTTACAGACAACTGGACAACAGTAAAACTGGAGTCTCTGCGAAACATGTTATTCGTAAAAACACTAAACTTCTTTCGGTGAATAAATTGAAACTTAAATCTCTCTCGATATCAAGGTTCATGTAGAGTTTACTCTTCGGTACAATAGGTTTTTAACCTGTCTTCACTTTTGATGGATCTTGGCTGAGGAAAACTTCTATCATCATTTGTTATGCAAATACCAAGATTTGAAGAGGAATTTCGCAGCGAAACAGAGATTGATTTAGAACTGGATGTCACCATCATCTGCATTCATAAGTTTATGTACATCCAGGGTAACAAGTACATTGGAAGGACAGAAAGAAGGGCTTCTATCCGGTTTCCAGAGCATATTCCGATAAGCTTATGTCTAAAAGAAAGCATATATTCACAAACTGCAATTACCAGACACCCTGTGGATACCAGTAGGTCATTTCGTCGAGATTTCCAAACCCTTCAAAATGTTAAACTAACACAGGACAGCGAATCTACTACGATTCGCTGAAGCAATTGCAATCGATCGTTTCAGAAAAACGTATGCGCACAGAAAGCGAGTGTAGTTAATCTTTCACTCCCTTGATAACTATATCGCTTTCATTACACTGATTTGTCATACACACTAGTGAGCTCAGCTCACTAAGCAAGTTTTCAGTTTGATGAACTTTAACTTTCTTGAGTCGCCATGTTCACAAACAAGCAAGTACTGTTTCTTAGGTTTTTCTTTTTCCTATCTTCTCTTTCCCTCCTTTTGTTTTCATAGTTTGATAGTATATAAAGTGATGGTGAGTTAAACTAGAAATTTTAATGCTTATAATGTGGATGCTCTCATCTTATAGTGTTTTGTGCGTCGGTGGCACAGTGGTCAAGACTCTCGCCAACTATTCACATGGTCCGAGGTTCGAACCCCTGCCGACGCACACCTGATATCTATGGTCGGCCTGTGGCGAAATTTGGGCTACCGATATCATATGCTGAAAATTCCATACTTGTACCAAAAATACAGTGTGGAATCAAGCTGCAAATCAAAAATAAAATAATAAATAAAATAAAACTTTGAAGTATGAAATGTGATTATTTTTAACCACTACAGTTTCATGTAGTTTGCAGATGATGAGAACCTGTGAAATTGAATGAAAGCATCATTTAATACTGCAAATTCGGTCTTACTTTCTCTAACGAAATTTGAAAATATTGACCAATTATGCTGTTTTGCCTAAAGGATATAAAACTGTGGACATAAGTTATGCAATTAGTCATATTATTAATAATAATTATAATAAAAACGGTTCCGTAAGTAAGAAAGATGAAAAGTGGGGCAATCTGTGATAACAAGAATAATGATAAACAGCATGATTGAAGAAACAAATGTTCAGATAGTAGTCGAAAAAGGCTAAGGAAAACGAATGAACTGATTAAGTGATGCTAGATTGTAAGGGAAGTAAATTAACTGTGTTTTAATAAAGTTGTGTTAAGATTAAGGGATGATAAAAGGCGGGTTGAAAACATCATCATTACAATCTAATAGGATTATGAGTTATAATTTATTCTCCAAATGTCATCCCATTGCTAATACTACATCACTGTGTGATATTTAAGAAAAAATTACCTAATATGGAATAAGGTTCTGCCACAGTACCCAAGTTCTACATGTACATTAATAGATATGGATAAACTGTCTAACATCCTTCGTTTGATTTCCAATCATTCATCGGCTTTAAAATGGCACACGTATATCTGCTGCGTTTAAAGCTATTCATATACTCCTGGAAAGTCAGTGGATTAAAATCTCACATGACAAGTCACCATCAAGTTGTAACTTAATAAATAGAGGTTTCTTTCTTTGCCATCACAGTTTCAGCTTTTCTATCAAGTGTTTCTCATATGTTTCCTTATGGAGCGTCTTGGTTACCCTATCTCCGTCAAGGAATTATGAATATTTAAGTGTGGGTTTTTGAGGATTTGATTGGTTATAGGACTTCATCATGAGCTGACACTTGAATATCGATGAGATGCTCACTGGCAACTTGCCCTATTCACGTAGGTCGTTAACTGGGTTTCTAGTGAGAAGTCGTGACCAGTGGGGCTCAGCAGGTCGGGTGTGAGGACAAATACTCGCCGACGACATTGGCTAGGGGTAGCGCTATGTCATGAATTGGCATAAGTTAGAACTCCTGCGCCATTGGAACGGGTCCCAGTGGCTTAATTGTACACGAGCTCGCCTTGTAACCAAAAGGACCCGGGTTCGAACCCCGGCGAATGTGTTCTCTTGAAGAGTCTCAAACTAGGACGAAACAGCTGTCCAGTACTCCCTGCAGGTTTTCCAATGGTTCTCTAACCAATGTCAGCTCATGATGAAATCCTGTAATTATGAATATGTTCAAACTTCCTTCATATCTAATTGGCACTTAACTAAGGAAGTGTGTGTATCCCTATGAAAGTGCTTTTTCTGTAGGCGCTTCCCCCAAGTGACCTATCTTCTCGCCCACTTAGCATGACTTGGAGGAAATGCAATTTATCATCCCGTTCGTCTTCACGAGTAAACTTAAGCGAAGAGTAGATGTTATTGAATTTCATCAACAATTCGTCTATGCTAACATCCTCATCATACGTCAAGATGTCTTTTTTTTAAATGTCTGATGATTTTTTCTTCACCTGTGTTTTTTCACAAGTTCGCCTGTTCGTAATTTATTCTCACAAAAACTGTATACATGTATCCTTCTTGTGCAATATGATGAAATCTGTTTGCACTACATGACATTCATCGTCTATCTCATATCTATTCCCCTGATATTTTTTCACTCGACTAATCAGACAACGGGCAATAAGGAAAAAGGCATAAATTGGATCCACACAAAAAACTTGGAGGATCTGGACTTCGCCAATGATATATGTCTGAAGATACGCAAGTGAAAAGCAAGAAGCTGGCAGAAGAAGCATCAAGATAGGACTTCAGGTGAACATAGATAAAACAGAGATGATGAAGATTCCTGACCAACACCAAAAGCAACTACAACAACAGACAACAATCAGCACAAATGGGAGGAACCTGAAAGAAACAACCTCCTTTACTTACCTACCCACCTGGGAAGCATCGTTTCAAATACAGACAAAACTGAAGAGGATATCAAAGCCAGAATCGGGAAAGCAATACAGGCTTTCATTACTTTTAAGTCTGTGTGGAAGTCATCAGCAGTCAGCATCAAAAATAAGATCCGGATTTTCAACTCCAATGTGAAATCAGTCAGTGTTACTCACTATACCGACCAGAGACTTGACGCATCACAAAGAGCACCTCAAATTAACCACAAACGTTCATCAACAGCTGTCTTCGCTCAATACTACTCAAGACCATATGACCAGCCGGAAAAGATCAGCAACAGGGATCTCTGGGAGCGAACCAACCAGGAACCGATTGTGAAGCAAATATGCAGGAAGAAATGGAGATGGATTGGCCATAACATCACTAGACAAGCCATCGCTCGAGTGGAACCCGAAAGGGAAGAGGCGAGTTGGTCGTCAGTGCAAGGGTGACTTTGAGGAGGTCATGTGGGCAGACATGGAGCGGAGTATAAAAGCTGGCAGAAAACCGAAGGCAATGGAGACGCGCAGCTGAAACCCTATATCCCTCTAGGAATTAAAGGATATGATAACAATATAATAATCAGAGAACTGTCTGATTACTCTTCTTTTTCTCATGTTTTATTTAACTTGTTGGTAATCACAGATAGATGACAAATGTTTGTTCTCATTTAGCCCAAGGATTCACTTGCAGTAACTGACTGAATATTGCATCCTTCTTCAGACTTCTTCAGACTTACAATGATGAAATGTCATTAGTTACAGCCTGCAATTTCCTGTGTACATGTAATACATATAGAAAAAATAGACAGGAATGTCAGAATACAGTTTCCTGAAATGGATTGTTGTGAATCAGATGAATATATATATATATATTGTGAGTTGACATAACTACATTTCAGAAAATTATGCAAATCTCAGGAAGTATGCATTAGCTATTGATAATATCAATAATGAAATTATAATATCACAACGCCTACAAAATGCGGGAAAAGATCATCCAGTGAATCAGAATTGCTCTACATACTCATAAAATCACGATAAAATATTTGATCCCACATTCTCTCTGTGTACCATCTAGGAGGATGAGGGTAAATAATATATTATTATTTTTCTTTTGGGTTCCTGGTGGAACATAGGCCTTCAACTGCACATCTTTACTTGCTTCTGTTTTCCTTTGCTGTACTTTTCACCTGCATCCATGTTAGTCCATACTGTTTCAACTCCTCTTCACACGATCTCCTCCATGTCCCCCCTGCACTGAAGTCCCACTCCCCTCTTCCCTTTCCGGTTCCACTCCAGCAATGGCCTGACGCGCGCACAATGCCACTCAGTGGCGATCTGTTCAGTGAGTGTCCAATCCATCCATCTCCACCTTCTCCTGCATATTTGTTGATTGGTGATTTGTTCTTGCTTTGTTTGTTCCCAGCTATAGTTTCTTGTTGGTGATTCTTTCCGGCCCGACCATCTGATTGATCTTCAGTATAGAACGATAGTTGGCAGTTGTTGATCAAGTGACAAAGAATGGTGTCCAGATTGGTTCCAGGTTGATGAGTGAATGTGTTTCTTGCCTCCCCGATACTCGCTCGATTTGACATCCTCATCCGTTCCGTCTGTGTGTAGTTGAGACAGTGCTCTCTAGATAAGTGAATGAAGTTTTATTTTACTTTATTTAAACGCACAAAAACTTGGTACAATATGGCACCAAGAAGGACGCGCCACACAATAATAATAAAACAACATAGATCAAAAGAAAGAAGAGAAATATATACATATATAAGTAGAGAACGGATAAAGAACTTCATCTGGAAGGAAAACAGTCATGCTTAACAAGTTCAAACAGTATTCGTTAACTATCATCGGGAAGCGAAGAAAAAAAGAAATTGCGACACGTGTAATAGCACGCGATAAGTTTCATTGATTGTTTGTTGCTTTATTCAATTCATTGTGTGAGTGCTGAGATACTGTCCGGGCGCCCAGACCAAAGCAGGTGGTTTTCTTAAGGGACCACCCGTCGAGCCTTTGACTTGGAGTCTAATCAGCAAGGTAGCGGAGCAGCGTCAGGAGCTGCATTCGCATGGTTTCCGGTGACCCATATGGGTTCATACACCATTTGATCCGATTGGATACTGGAGTCCATGTACCCCATGGCAACTGCTTTTAGTTTAACCGCTATCCAAACAACCTTCCTGACATGGTAGGACCTGCAGTGACAGAGTCCCAGTCAGTTTAACATGTTGGGTCATTACGGTATTCAAGTCCGATCACCACGACAAGTTAGCAGCTATCGGTGGTTGATGGTAATTGGCACTGGATGTTGTTGCTGTAAAGAATTTATGCCCCAGTCGAATGACACTGAGCCATTCAATCAGATATCTTAACAATACAAGTAAATGCCTTCCATAATATTCGTTGTAAGTCCCATCCTGAATCGGAGTTAGGGTTAGGGTAGAATTACGGTATGGTTATGATGAGCGTTAAGATGAAACCTGCAACGAAGATGAGGGTTAGGGTGGTTATGGTAGCATCCTTTTGAAATACCGAGCCAAGTGACTATCATCACTAGTAGATACTGATCAGATGATCAACCATTCATCAGAATTAGCGGATACTGGTATTCAAACAAATTCTGATTTTAGACATTTTGTTTCCTTGGCAGAGGAAAAAGACCAGATTTGCAGCATAAAAATAGAAGGATGGAAGTAAGGGCTTCTATCCGGTTTTATGAAGATATTACAAGAATTTTCGTACATAAAAGGAAGCAAATATTCACAGAGTGCAATTATCAGGCATATTGTCGATAATAGTCATCTCGTAAAGACTTCTAAGTCCTTCAAAACTTTAAATCGACAAAGGACAACAAATTTACTCTAATTTGCTGAATCGATTGCAATCAAACGATTCACACTAGACTTATGCATAGAGAAACATGGTGTGAATAATCTTTCACCATCTTGTTAACTGCACTTCGAATTAGATTGCGTTAGTAAGTCATCTAATGTAGTGACCTCCTTTGTATTTTCAGTTGCTATGTAAACCTAAAAGCTAACAATCTTCGTTATTTGTGTTTGGTGTAGACTCGATGAACAAGGATTCAGTAATCAACCTCTCTCTCCACCTATCTAGATTACTTTTTAGAATGTTAACCCTCTACCACCCTATTTCGTGGTTGTGTGTTAATGCATGCATTGCAATTGCTGAGCTGTTTTCTAAATTACTTATCTTCTTTTCTGGGTCAACCATTCTTACCTTAGCTAAATTCTTATGTTCCGGCGATCTGACTACCCCTAACCTACTAGTTTGACCTATGTAGTTGATCTCACTCACAGTCATTGCATGGTATTTTGTAAATTATATTACTTTGTCTAATTGGTTCAACTGGGTCCTTTAACCCCCACAGCTTGTCCCTGAGTGAGTTTGTAGGTTTAAATGCCACCCTAATTCCTGCTTAATTAAGAATCCTACGTAGGGTCTCAGATGTCCCCTCTTTATATGGTATACCTGTAGATGGGTTATATTCTCTCTTATTTACGTTATTATTACTAATTTCACAATTATTTTCATTTTTCGTGTGGCATTTTCTCATCTTCCGAATAAATTTTAAAGGATAGTTATTTAACACCAACGGTTCTTCTATCTGTTTTATTTCGTGATTTAAGTCCTTTTTTGTGGCACTTAGTGCTATGGCTCGGTTTGTTAAACACTTAACTAAGCCAGCCTTAATAGTTTCCGGATGAGACGAATTCAAGTCTAAATATCTATTAGAATGTGTTGGTTTATGTAAAGGCTAGTGTGTAGTTTACCTTCTTCTATTCGTTTTATTTTACAATCTTACTTCATAGGTAATTCTATCTATTTTAGACCTAAATGATGAACTAGAACAGATATAGGAGGTGTTGATGTTAAATAACTATCCTTTAAAATTCATAAGGAATAAAAACAATTAAGAAACTATTAATAATAACATAAATAAGAGAGAATATAACTCATCTACAGGTATACCATATAAAGAGGGGACATCTGAGACCCTACGTAGGATTCTTAATTAAGCAGGAATTAGGGTGGCATTTAAACCTACAAACTCACTCAGGGACAAGCTGTGGGGGTTAAAGGACCCAGTTGAACCAATTAGACAAGGTAATATAATTTACAAAATAACCTGCAATGACTGTGAGATCAACTACATAGGTCAAACTAGTAGGTTAGGGGTAGTCAGATCGCCGGAATATAAGAATTTAGCTAAAATAAGAATTGAAAACATTTATTTCCCGATACGAATTTAAAACAATCAATAAAGGCTAACAAAGCAGGAATTAATGAATTCATCAAATTTCGGTAGAACTCCTCGTCAGTTGAATACTCTACATACACGGATATATATACTTTTGAAATTACATAGGGAGATATAAGACTGATAAGTGAGCGAAGAAACTACATTGAATTAATCATGCAGAAAGATGACAGGTGCGAATGTTTTCCAGGTCATGTTCAAATAGATAAGGGGAGAGAGAGAGTATGAGAGATCAAAATTAAGATAAATTGCATTACGCTTCAATTACATCACTTAGATAAATAATTAGTCATTAGGGAATATAACAAGAATTGCAAACAGACTAATATCAATAGTAATAGTTATAATAACAATAATAATGATAATAGTGTTGAAGTGAGTTAGGATAATCTTACGGATAAAGCATAGATTTAACAAAATCAAGAATAATAATAATGATAGTAATAATAACAAAAATAATAAGAAGAGGTAGAATAATAGTAATAACAAGTAAAGAATAATAAGTAAAGCGTATTACCACGGTAGATTCAGAGTGACGACCATCTCCTTTTGTACACAGAGTCCTGGTGTATGTGAGGTGGATAGTTAATTTGTAACTCTTTCATCACCCTACTAGGCGACATCTTCAGCGCATACTTCAATTTGATGAAGTGAGCCTTTAGGTTTCTCCTCGATTTTATTAATCATCTCTCCTGATCGGTGACCGTGGTCGTGATTGGTTGTTTTTGTATGTTTTTACACCTTCTAGGTTACTTGTGTCGGAACTGATCGCTTCTTTGACTTGGACTTTGACCCTTTGTTTGTGAGGTTTCTTTCTTATCGGTCGATAAATTTTGTCTTTCTCGATGGGTCTATTGATTGATGATATCTAATAAATACGTGATATCCACTCCCTCATATCACTACGCACAGAGAACCAAGGACATCGATTGGACTGGGACAACCAACGTTCAAATATTAGACAGAGGAAACACCGAGAATGCTAGAGAATTGTTACAAGCCAGTCTGGTATTCCAGTGAACCATCAATCAATAGACACATTGAGATAGACAAAATTTATCGACCGATAAGAAAGAAACCTCACAAACAAAGGGTCAAAGTCCAAGTCAAAGAAGCGATCAGTTCCGACACAAGTAACCCAGAAGGTGTGAAAACATACAAAAACAACCAATCACGTCCAAGGTCACCGATCAGGAGAGATGATTAATAAACTCGAGGAGAAACCTAAAGGTTCACTTCAACAAATTGAAGTATGCGCTGAAGATGTCGCCTAGTAGGGCGATGAAAGCGTTGCAAATCAACTATCCACCTCAGAGAACACAATCACATCAAAATCATCCACTTGAGCCACGAATCTTCTCTACCATACAGTCACAATATGCCAAACAGTTCGTTGTATGTATTATCAGTCAACAAGATTATATCCAAAGACTCAGTTTTCTAAGGTAAACTAATTACAATAAATTCCACAACTCCCTGGCCAGAAACGCCAGGGTGATGAAAGTTTATTGTAACTAAACAAACGTAGCGTACTAATCGAAAAGCGCGTCGCAGTCGTTTTTCATTATTACTATTATAGTTGCTTATTAGTAAGTTTGCGCCTCATACAGATTTTATTTAAACGCATTAGCGTATTTCAACTAGTACGTATCCATTCAGTCGCTCCTTAAGACTCATTATGTCAATTTTAACACTTTTTGCTAAACACACAAATCCGTTTATTATTCTCCACTTATTCATTGCCCTTCTGAATTACACCTCACATTTAGTAACAATCTTGTTCCAATATATATACCAGTCTCTCATGAGTTTTTTGTGAACTCTTTATTAAGTTCTAATACTGTCAAACAGCTGATGAAAATAATTCGTTCAAACTACTAATTTTACCCACTGTTACATTATCGTCTCTGTTTTATCATTCAATAAGAAAATTTCTTCTTCATTGATTTGAGATAAATTTCACAATGAACAGATATCAGTTAGATGATCACTGAATTACGGAAAGACGTTAACACTGTTTAAACTCTGCATAAGTGCTCAGACAAGGGATTCGAAGAAGAATCCGGAATTACAACCATAAAATTACATGCCGGGTACATATGTGAATTTATGTGCGCATTCGGAATTCCGTAGACAATAAGTTCTAACTCAGGTGAATGCATGAAGATTCTGGGTTCGTTCCAAGGTGTTGAAGTCAACTGTTCACTGTTCCAAAGGTTCCAGTAGTTCATCAACTAACATTGGTTAATCATGCGGCTCTCTTCCGCAATCAATAGAATCCCTGCAAACAGGCCACTGGATAATACCTTTCCGCTTTTCCTCTTTCTTTTACGCGTGAATATTGCTGAACTGTATCTTTGCTATTATAAATTTTTGTTCTCCAGTTGAAAGACAGATATATTATTGAAACTATATATCCGATGAACATGCACCTACAACTATCGAGATTACTCCTTTCCGCAATTAGGCGTAGGACTAATTGAAACAAACTGAATCAGAAGTAGGGATGGAAGTCATTTTTACTTAAGTTAGATAACTTTGATAAAAATAGGTGGGGTCAAAGATATTTCCTCCGGTTACTTCCCTTTCTGGTTCTATATCTACACATCTGCATATCATGTTTGGACAGTATTCTTTATCTAGCAGTTTGACTGTCGCGGTAGAGTTAATTACATTAGGCGCACAATTAAAAAATGTTCACAATTGGATTTCTGAACATAAGCCAATTAGGTTAATTCAAAAGAGACAACCAAGGCGTATTCTTAGTTCTTTTCTGCCTCACTCTTTATACATTGAACATACATTCGATATTAACAAGGTATTTAAAGTTATATACTCTGTATTATTATTATTGTATCCTTTAGTTCCTAGAGGAACATAGGGCTTCAGCTGCGCACCTCCATTGACTTCGGTTTTCTGACAACTTTTTCACCCCGCTCCAGGTCTGTCCACATGCTTTCATCTCCTCCTCGCATGACCTCCTCCAAGTCACCCTTGGACGACCAACTCGCCGCCTCCCTTCCGGGTTCCACTCGAGGGCTTGTCTAGTGATGTCACTTGATGGTTTCCTCAGCGTATGGCCAATCCATCTCCATTTCTTTCTGCCTATTTGTTTCACAATCGGTTCCTGATTGGTTCGCTCCCAGAGATCCCTGTTGCTGATCTTTTCTGGCCATCTGATCTTGAGTATTGAGCGGAGACAGTTGTTAATGAAGGTTTGAAGTTTGTTTGAGATGCTCTTTATGACTCGCCAAGTGTCTGATCCGTATAGTAGCACTGACTTCACATATACTCTGTACTGAACAATATCAATTTCGTCCTTAGTATCTTTTGAAATTCACGTAATAAAGACAAAATTTTGATAAAGAAAGAAAGACAAAATTCGCCGTATAAAATGATGTCACTCGATTTCACAGGTTCTCATCACCTGCAGACTACCTGAAATTACAATGGTAAAATAGACACTAATAACACACTTTATTGTTTAAGTGGTTGCGGAAAAGAAATACCATAAAATTCATGCATTCAAAATGTAGGCATTACAGTTTATAGTTTAAGTTTTCATCATCAATTGATATGCTTCCGAAATAAAAGAGCGGGGGGAGGGGTAAGACAGAAAACAAAAAAGTTGATTAACAGAACCGTGTTAGCTTGTAGGTTGACATAGCAACTCAGAAAACAAGCACAGTTACATTTTATTAGATTGAGATTTGCACGTTTATTCATAAACGCAGTTGGAGGCGACATCAGCTGGGTGTTTATTCAACTTTGAGGGGCATATAGAAGTAGTGGTGCTGTATAATGTTATTAGTTTTGCTTCTGAGAAGCTTCTGTTTATTGCACCGTTCAGTCTTTTGTTAATCTTTTGTGACTTTGCAACTCCTTTAATTAAGAGACTAATAAACACTTCTTTTCTTTCCTACAGTTAGGTGTTTTTCTTTCTGAAAATACTCCTAGAAACCTGTGCCTGAAAGGAAGCAAATATTATCAGAGTGCAATTACCAGACATACTGTTGATACCAAATATCTCGTAGGGAATTCGAAATATTAAATAGACAAAGAATAGCAAATTTACAATGATTAGCCAAAGCGATTGTAACCAAACGATTCAAACCAGACTTATGCATACAGTGAGAGAGAGTTTGTCTGATTAATGTCTCACTTCCTTGGTAACTGAATTTTGATTTTGCTTACATCAATTAGTCATCTAATTCAGTGATCTCAACTCGCTGAGCGAATCTCAATCTAATAAAATGTAACTGTGCTTGTTTTCTGAGTTGCTATGTCAACTTACAAGCTAACACGGTTCTGTTAATCAACTTTTCTGTTTTCTGTCTTACCCCTCCCCCGCTCTTTTATTTCGGAAGCATATCAATTGATGATGAAAACTTAAACTATAAACTGTAATGCCTACATTTTGAATGCATGAATTTTATAGTATTTCTTTTCCGCAACCACTTAAACAATAAAGTGTGTTATTAGTGTCTATTTTACCATTGTAATTTCAGGTAGTCTGCAGCTGATGAGAACCTGTGAAATCGAGTGACATCATTTTATACGGCAAATTTTGTCTTTCTTTCTTTATCGAAACTTATCAAGGGAGCCGAATGTATAAAGTCCAAATTATTTGATCTCAAAGAGATCCTTCAAACACCTTGCCTACTTTGGAGATCTCTTTAGTATTCCGTGTGTTGGCGTGTTCTGATTAGTTTTTTTTAGGTAAGAATCTTCAAATTTGCAGTAAGACATAGATTTTATAAGACATTAACATCCCTATTACAAATGTTTTTCACAGATTTTATCAATTTGTTTTGTTAAATGAGCATTCTTGTTTGAAATTTAAGAGAAAATGGAATAGAAGGCAATTACAATCAAGATTTCATTGTAGATTTCAATTGAGACAGCAATGGAAAATTCCCGGGGATTACTGGAGAACTACCTCATCTTTGAATGGATCTCTTGAGCAGTGTGCAGCCAAACTCTCCAAAGGGACCACATACAGTACAATCAAAATTGTTATAGTAAGCTGGAATTCCTTAGGAAGAGAAGTCTAACATTTGTCAATTCGCGATAAACCGCACAGTGGTTAGGACTCTCGCCGACCATGGACATGGTCCGAGGTTCGAACCCCTGCCGACGCACACCTGATATCTATGGTTGGCCTGCGAATTTTGGGCTACCGATATCCATGCTGAAAATTCCATACTTGTACCAAAAATACTGTGTGGAATCAAGCTGTAATCAAAAATAAAAAAATAAATAAAATAGATCTTTTGATGAATACCTTACTATATAATTGTCTCATCTGATGAAGCACCAGCTTTGTAATTTACCAGCTGCTAGATCGAATTGTGCTATCAATTAGATTTCGATTATTACTACACACCCTTTGGGTTCTGAGTGGAACATATGCAGGAGGCTCTCCAGTGATCTCAATAACCGATAAAACATTAGAATGAAAATTCAAGTTAATGAAACGATATTATAAAAATGCGGATAATCGGTAATATAAATTATTAGGTTACTTGGTTATTTAGTTTACGTTCTCTTGTACAAACTATTAATATAATCCACAAGTGTTCACTTTTCGAGTCATGTCTACTAATAGAATTTGTGCACCGATCGCAGAATAGTCTTCGGATAATCCAAAGTACACAACTTCATTAGTAGTGAAAAAAGCACACAGCACAGATAGTGAGAAGACGAGGCGGCGAGCAGCACATTGCACTTTTGGATTGTACTCCACAGTTATGTAAATTTCAACATGAGTCTGTGTAAACAAAAGTTGTGTACAATGTTTTTAATTTCAAAATCTAACAAGAAAGAACTGTACAGTCTTATTGTTACAGATTCCACAGATAATAGTCCAGCATCAAATCTTCATTTCATCATATTCTCCGACATCTTTCGTGACTGGTTCCATTGCTGATGGTTAGTTTCCATTTTCTCCTGACGTGACCTCCATCAAGGTCCTCTCAGGCACATATTTGCATTCAACTCAGGGGTCTACTTGACGCATGATGACGTGCGACGATTTCCTCAGCGTATTCCTAATCTACTGATTTCTAGGTTGTTTTGTCACCTGCCAGAGTTCCGTTTTGCTCATCCTTTCAGTTTCTGACCTTAAATATTCGCCTTGAAATTAGCAATTTCTTTCAATTAGAATATTCATTTTGTTTGTTTTTATTTCCAGAAAGCAGAATACTCACTTCAACTTATTTAAAAAAACTGAATAAGTTTCATTCCATTAACAAAAAAGAAAAGTTGAGTGAATCTCTCCCACTATGCATCAAATAAATGAAATAATTGTTTTTAATAGCAAAGACGCCAAATCGCTAAAAATGACGATTAACTCTACTTAGTGTGTATTTAGTGTAAGATGCGAGTTCACGCCAGGCTGTTAACTACAGCTACACACACACACGAAAATAAACAATATCTGCCTAAGGTGTATCTATATACAATCGAATCATTCCTTGGAACGAAAATAATAATAAAGCTATGCGAAGTCAAAATGAATGAATCTCAACGATGTTGCCTAACATTGTCATTTAACAAGATAATACAGACGAGTCAAAAAAGGATAAGCAAAAAGAGATCAAAATATGAAGGAAGGAGGGATTAACTTTTGAAGACAACAAGGTGATGTGATTTTAGCAGAAAAAATGCTTCTAATTATGATAATAGTTCGCCTTGTTTACGGTTGCTGTTGTTGTTGTTTCTAACCAAAGACACTTGCACACACACACACACACACAAACGACAAAGGCGAAGGGGACACAAGTTGTAGGTATACATTCTTGATAGTATTTACAAGATGAAATGAATGCAGGAAATGTATGTAAGAGATTCAATTCGCAAAAAGGGGAAAGAAAACGATGAATGCAGAGAAAGAAATATTCAGTGATAAAGTGAAAACGTAACTGTTTTCCGTTGCCATTAGTAGTTTACTTTTGAGTGACATAATTATCGTCAACAAACATTCTATTTACCTTTTTCTTTTGATTTCTTCAGTTAATTGCTTCTACACTGAAAACATTTCCTGCTGGGATTTTTTCATTAGGTGAATTAAGCTTTGATTGTTTTCACTAGATTTCTCTTGGGTCTGCAGTGCAACAAAAGGCTTCAATAGTAAATCTCCATCTCACTATATCCTCTACAGGACGAGAGTATCTCATGGCTGCCTGTTATCGTCAATGATTTTCCTGATCACAGTAGATTGGATAATGTGACAGACAGCGGCGGGCAAAGAGGAAACAGGCATAAAATGGACCCACACAAAAAAACACTTTGGGGATCTGTACTTCGCCTATGTGATATATGTCTGATTTCCCACAAACTTGAAGATGTGCATGTGAAAAGCAACAAGTTCTCAGAAAAAGCATCAAAGTTAAGACTTCAGGTGAACATAGAGAAAACAAAGATGATGAAGATTCCTGGGTAACACCAACAGCAACAACAACAACAGACAACAATCAGCCAGCATAAATGGGAGGAACCTGTAAGAAAAAACTACCTTCACCTACCTGGGAAGCATCGATTCAACTATAGGCGGATGGAAATGACGAGGACATCAAAGAAAGGATTGGGAAAGCAAGACAAGCATTCATTACTCTCAAGTCTGTGTGGAGGTCAACAGCACTCAGCATCCAAATTAAGATCCGGATGTTCACCTCCAGTGTGTAGTCAGTGCTACTATATGGATCAGAGATTGGCGCGTCACAAAGAGCATCTCAAACAAACTAAAGACCTGCATTGACAGCTGTCTTCGTCCAATACTACACACGATCAGATGGCCAGAAAAGATGAGCAACAGAGATCTCTGGCAATGAGCGAATCAACCAGGAACCGATTGTGCAACAAATACGCAGGAATAAATGAAGGTGGACTGATGGCCATAATCTGAGAAAACAAACCATCAGGTGACATCACTAGACAAGCCATAGCTCGAGTGGAACCCGCAAGGTAAGCGACGAGTTGATCGTCAATGTGAGGGTGACTTGGAGGAGGTCATGTGAAGAGGAGATGAAAGCATGTGGGCAGACTTGGAGCCAGGTGAAAACTCTAGCAGTGAATCGAACGCAATTGAAACGGGCGGTTGAAGCCCTTTTTTCGTCTAGGAATTAAAGGAAATAATAATAATGTCCTCTACAGTCTTCTTAAGCTGCCTGCACAATCGCCCGTAATCTTCCGTTTAAATTCCACGCAGTCTTCTTCGTGTCAATGTCAAATCAGTGGCCGACTCCTCACTCACTTCTCATTTGAGTTACACTTGAGCTCCAGAGTGCACAGTGGTATTAGTCAACTGTGTCTTCGGGGTGTGTATAGTTCCTTCTTCATTCCATACAGTGTATTTGTGCAGGAATAGGTTCTTAGCTTCGTTTGTTGACAAATTTTCTTGTTGCATATCTTTTATGGCTTGTGTCTATACAGGTTTCTCTGAAGATTTGAAAACATCTTACTCCTTGTATCCCCAACACCAAGTCAGTGAACAGCTCTGAAGCGCTGATTGACGTTACTGCGCATTAAAGTGTCTCCTACTCCTACGTGTTACAGGAGAGTTCTCTGGTTATAAATGTTTGGAAGTCAAGAAACTATTCAGCTGTGAACAGTAAGAAAGTCAGTAAGTTTTGGTAGTGATACTTTGCCTCGACTTGCTAGCAGTGTAACAGAATAAAAGTTACAGCCTTACTGAAACTCTTCTTTGAGACCAAAATTTTTATTAAGGACGATGACTATCTGAATAATAGGTACAATGTATGATGATAGTAATGCGGCGGTATGCTTAAATCATCCGTGTAGAGGATTTTCCATAGAACACAATACATCGCATTTATTAGGTTTACCTACTTATGGAACAATGGTCAATCCCATCTCATACTTATTCCAGGAAACATTTCTAATATGATTCTAATTCCACTTTATTGGCTATTATGTGTGAACAAATTGATGGATTTATTATCAAGGAGGAGATTTGTTTGGATATAATTTGTTTTTCAGTTTAGAGCATAGATTGATTTCAGTGGTGCATTGAACAGCTGTTTCATCCTACTTTGGTTGCGCTAAAAAAATCAAGAATTAGCAGACGTTAAAGCCCATGGGCCGTTTAGTTGGCTGCGTTTTATTTCCATCACTACGTACTAAAGTTTCCCGTTGCTAATCTTTTCTAAATGGTTGTCTGATGTTCAACAGGGAACGAAGATAGCTGTTAAGAAAGGCTTACGTTTGCGACCCTTTGAAGACCCTTGTCATAACGTGCTTGTCATATCTCTGGGCCAAATATCAGCACTGATTGACTTTGAATCAATGTTCAAAATGCTGGTCTTGTTCTGTATTCTGACAGCCAGGGAATCGCACACAGATTTTAGAAGGTTGCAGATTGGAAACTTAATTAACATCGTAGTTTATATTTGTACAGATTGTTACATCCGTTAGACTAATATTTATACTTTAAAATGTCATTTAATTCTAGGTATTTCTCTTATGTTATAGATACTGGTTACATGAATTCTGCGGACAAATTATCAAACGATGTAGATGATGCCAACATAAGTGATTAGAAACTGCACTTGTACTTTCAGTCTGCGCACCCAAATCCTTATTCCCGTATAGTTATAATAATACACGTTTTTCTTCCCTTCCAAGCATTGGATTCTTCTTCCTGTGGTTCAGTATGTCATGTCAGGTCATGTTTTCCTCTGTTTCAAAAAAATTAAGCTATTCATCGAAACCCAGTCGCCCTAACAAAAGAATGACTAATTGACTTTTCAAGCCTACCTTTTTATTAATTACAGTGATAATACATTAGTTTTCCAGTTGCATATTAGACATTCTAATTATATTCTAAATCCTTTCAAAAAAGTGTTTTATCTCAAAATTTTTGTCTAACTATGGATAGACAAAAACTGAACTTTTACACCAATCGAAACAAAAAACCGACATTTTGACTAAAAAAAAAGCAATCCAATACATTATGAATAAATGTACATAATGCAGTTAATGTTTATTCACACCACGCGGTACAATATATTTCTCGTCGTTGATAAATTAAAACAAATCTGAAACGTGGAAAAAGTAGAGTGTGCCACTGAATTCATTAATTCTGATGAAAATGTGCACCAATTTACCAACAAGAAATAAAACCATAAATAAGAGTCGGTATGATTAACTTAAACAAGCATGAATTCTGCAGATATAAAATACGAAAATGTAAATTAATTGTAGTTCTACACTTAACTAGTTTTCCTAAAGGAAACCGGATGCTGATCAAACTATCTTTCTTAGTTTTTCTAAATCGATTCATGTTTTCCCCGTCGGTTGGAACTGTTCAGCCGGTATTGACATGTCGACCTTCATTACGGATGCTCCGACGACATCTGAGGTTTGACACAGTGTTATTTAGTGCATGATGTCTAGGAGTATATTGTAGGATACTTATTTGTTTCTTATTTGGTCCACAGTAAATGATAGTATTTCCACTGAGGCTCCAGCCCAACACCCATCTGTTTGGACTCTAGGTGAATTATTCACTAATCCACTTCAGCTATAAGAGCTGCCTCATATTCAGTGTGTATCAGTTATCGTCCATTTTTTCAGGTACCTCAACAAATATTTATGGATAATAGATACAATGTTTTGACCAGTCTCGAATTCGGGCTGGATTCCACTGCTTGTCTCCGACCACCAAAAAATATCTAATTATCCTTCGTTGCAATCATGACGGGTAATGTCTGACTGCTGTTTATTGCTATAAATGGTACGCAGCTATGCCTTTATGATTACACTGACCACCTAGATTATTCTTTAGTGACGAATCTTCGTTGATAACAAAATTAATAACCTTTCGACCACAGAACTTAGTAGATAACACTAAACCCAAGATGTTTGCATTTTCTAAATGTTATTTTGTCGGAATCAAATTGGTTACAAGTTTGATCACGGACTGATATGATTTAGATATCGACTGAAAACCAGGCATTACAGGAGATCCCTTACTTCCTACTCAAGTACCCTTCCGCAGTACCAACCCATCACATCACAGAGTGTCGAGTCCAGGACTTTCAGGTTAGGAAATTAGTTTGTTGTCCAGTCATTCATTTGGACTAAATCCGATGTCTCATCAGTTTCAACTTTTGTCAGTTGTCCTCACATCTGAACTTGCTGATCTCTCTGGTCACTGCTTCTCACTAGGAATTAGTGCAAGTTTGTCTGATTGTCAGTAACTGACGTGAGGTTTATCAACAGATGTCCTCTCTGCGTATTGAAGATCAGATGGTTAGTAGGATAGGATTAGTGACCAGAAACTCCGATAGAGAACTAACCAGCAACCTACCGCTGAACAGATATGTGGAAAGTAATGGATATTGATCAAACACATGCTAAGAGTGGCATGGCGTGCCAGGTCCCGGGAGGGAAACAATCAACTGGGCATTATTGTGAAGGTGACATGGAGTAAATCGTTCAAAGAGATCAGAGCATATGTACCAACATTTGACCAGTGGGAGAAAACTGCAGAAAACAGAACAAAATAGCACTGTGCGGTTTTAGCCCTATGTCCATCTTGAAACCTAGGGGAATAATAATAGTATAAGCAGTTGGTACTTCTTCTCGTATTATGAGAAAGTAATGGCAGTCATGTGTATTGGTGGCACCGTAGTAGAATGCTCGCTGGCCATGCATACGGTCCAAGGTTCGACCCCTGGCCGACGCACTTCTTTAACTTGCTAAGCCGATAATAAAACTGGTGAAGAGGGAAGGGTAAGCATGAGGCTGGCAGCCTCATCCTGTGAAAATAAACAACACTGCTGGTGAAACTTCAAGCCTCTAGCCTGAAGCCCTATGTTTACTGGAAACTTAAAAGAATTTCAAAAGAATGGTAGTCATGCAATACTCCCTCACTTATTGTTGTATCGATGCTTGCTCATCCAACACTTGCATGCAAATACCTACACAGGCTTCAGTTGATTCCCTAAGCGACATGTTTTATAAGAATGCATTTCTTTCAAAATTATTGACATTTTAGTATACGCAGTTAGTCCACTTAATAAGTTGGAACATAGAAAGCGACACTTACAACAGCAACAACAACAAACAACAATCACCCAGCATAAATGGGAGGAACCTGAAAGAAACAACCTCCTCCACCTACCTACCGACCCAGGAAGCATCGTCTCAAATACAAGCGGAACTGATGAGGATATCAAACTAAGGATCGGAAAGCAAGACAAGTTTCCATTACTCTCAAGTCTGTGTGAAGGTCAACAGCAAATGGCATCAAGAATAAGATCCGAATTTTCAACTCCAATGTGAAGTCAGTGCTACTCACTATACGGATCAGAGATTTGACGTATCACAAAGAGCACCTCAAACAAACTACAGACCTTCTTCGACCGCTGTCTTCACTCAATAATCAAGATCAGATGGCCAGAAAAGATGAGCAACAGAGATCTCTGGCAATGAGCGAACCAACCATGAATCGATTTTGCAACAAATTCGCAGGTAGAAATGGAGATGGATTGGTCACCCTTTCAGGAAATCATCAAGTGACGTCACTAGACAAGCTATTGCCCGAGTGGAACCCAAAAAAGAAGCGGCGAGTTGATCGTCAATGTGAGGGTGACTTAGAGGAGGTCATGTGAAGGGGAGACGAAAGCATGTGGGTAGATCTGGAGCCAGGTTAAAACGTTGGCAGAGAACCGAAGACAATGGAGACGCCCAGTTGAAGCCCTATGTTCCTCTAGAAACTAAAGTAAATGATAGTGATAGTATAATTGAGAGCAAGAATATATTAGCGGGATCAGAAAGAGCCCATAGTTTTCACTACACGGCCACTCTTCAGCTTCCAACAGCCGAAGATGTAACATAATTTATGATAAATGCAAAAAATATCTAACATATTTCAAAAATTATTATTTCAACCTACATTAAGAGTGGGCAAGAAAACGAGATAATTAATTTGAACAAAGCAAGAACCATAGTTTTAGCAGAATAAAATGGTACCATCTCTTATTTCGATGCCTTCTCGTCAGCTGCTTACATGGCAAAGACATTATTAAATATATCTACAACAACAATTTTAACATACTTGCATAGAGTTCAGTTTAAACAAGAATCAATCGATCAATATACGCATACACTAAAAATATATACATATATAAATATGCAATATTAACCACTATTCCGTATATTGATCGATTGATTTTTGTTTAAACTAAACTCTATGCAAGTATGTTAAAATTGTTGTTGTAGATATATTTAATAATGTCTTTGCCATGTAAGCAGCTGACGAGAAGGCAACGAAATAAGCAGTGATGGTACCATTTTATTCTGCTAAAACTGTAGTTCTTGCTTTGTCCAAATTCATTAAGGGGAATAAATGTATGAGATAATTAATTGTCTAACCACAGCAACACTCACAGTCTATTTATAGAAAATGTGGTAAACCTTTGAGGAAGAAGGGTGACAATGAAGAGGAATGATAAGTGAAAACAAAATAATTAGGTAAACATACAAATAAGTATATCGAAATACTCTTGATGAATTCAACTAATTGTGTTGTAATGAGATGAATAAAAATTGAGAAACAATAAAACAAAGAAATAGGGCAAAGCTGTCTGGTAACCGTGGGAGGAAACCCATTGTGTTTTGAAAGCCATTTTTTCACCGCGTTTTATTTTCTACTTGTCTGACTGGGATTTCAGTGAATCACTCAGTAATATTACTAGGAATAGTAGTGGTAACCAAGACTCTCTCCTTTGTCCGTGTGTTTTGTTGCGCCAAAATTTTTATTGTTTTGACTACAATTTATTAGGGAAAATTCATTAGTAAACTTTCTAATTCCCTTAATTTTCTTTTGTTTACCGACTAATTTAACTTCCCCTCTCATCATTTCTTTTCACTCTCACTGTCTCCTGCCAAACATTCTATCATACTATATAAAAATAAACTCTGATTGTCAGATTATTAGCAATCTTTTATTCACATCGTTTTGTTCCGCAAATATGGCCTTTGAGTTCTGATTATTTTTGAAGCATGTTACATAGTTATGCGTACATCAATATTTATGTTGCCTCTGAAGCTGTTAGT
Source organism: Trichobilharzia regenti (assembly GCA_944472135.2). Classification (NCBI taxonomy): domain Eukaryota; kingdom Metazoa; phylum Platyhelminthes; class Trematoda; order Strigeidida; family Schistosomatidae; genus Trichobilharzia; species Trichobilharzia regenti. The sequence continues at coordinate 31,630,389 of OX235268.1, forward strand.
AGTTGAAGAGAAGCCTTGAAATAAAAATAACGAGCTGTTTTGAATCTACAGACACATTCGTTATCGACTTACTGACAGTTTATTTTTATACACAGATGAATGAACCTCATGTATTCCATCATCTTTAATCTGAAATTTGACAGTGAACGTGCTCCGCAAGAGCAGTTAAATTGGTGAATACACACAAAAGAGACGAAATATGACAGTTTGTCTTTATTTCTTGAACTAAATATTGATTGTTCGGTGAACATATGGTGTGACTTAGTTGAGTTGAAAGTCCTATTGAGGTGCCTTTCACAGACGCTGTGATGAGATCTCGCTATTGACATTACTTGTGAATTTCAATCTTAGGAACTGTTTGCATCTTCGATTTTCTACTTTCTGGGTTAATGTGTTCGTTCAAGAATTTAGTCGGATATTCGTTTTCGCTTAGTAGATAACAAATATTACCGAGTTATTCGTTCAGTGTCTCATTGGAACAGATATCTGTAGCCCGGTAAACCAGACATCTAACCAGATTACATTTATACTGTAGAGGTACGAATCTCAGGAAGTGAGTATATTGTCTAGTGGAAGTATGTTTTCTATGCAGACGTCTACTTATTTTTCCATATGTTTGTCTAGTCATTAGGACATCCATAAGAGACTTTCACTAGCCAACCAGCACATATTTCAAGAAAGAAAGATAGACTGTCCTTTTTCATTTTATTTTGTCACTCGTTTATACGTATTTTGGCAAAGCTGACTACTTAAATCGACATATATATTGCTTGGAGAATTTATGCTGTACAAACGTTATGTAGATGATACTCTTATTATTAGTAATAATAGCAAATCTATTGAAAACTTTATCACCCTATTTAATCATATCCATCCAAATATTCGAGTGACCTCCGAACTAGAATCCAATAACAAACTCGGTTTCCTGGATATTAATATGACTAGGAGAAATGATGGAACGATTCAGCGCTCTATTTTTCGTAAACAGACGTGGAGTGGACAATATCTTCATTTTACCAGTTTTGTTCCTATCCAGTATAAACGTTACCTGGTGAAATGTTTGTTCTCAAGGGCTCGAAAAATATGCACGAGTGACACATTGATGGATGAGCTTCGACATATACATTCAGTTTTACTAGCCAATGGTTATCCAGAATTACCAGATGGCCAGAAAAGATCAGCAACAGGGATCTCTGGGAGCGAACCAATCAGGAACCGATTGTGAAACAAATAGGCAGAAAGAAATGGAGATGGATTGGCCATACGCTGAGGAAACCATCAAGTGACATCACTAGACAAGCCCTCGAGTGGAACCCGAAAGGGAGGCGGCGAGTTGGTCGTCCAAGGGTGACTTGGAGGAGGTCATGTGAAGAGGAGATGAAAGCATGTGGGCAGACCTGGAGCAGGGTGAAAAAGTTGTCAGAAAACCGAAGTCAATGGAGGTGCGCAGCTGAAGCCCTATGTTCCTCTAGGAACTAAAGGATACAATAATAATAATAATAATAATGGTTATCCAGAAAACTTCATCAATTGTCACGGTAAGGATAGACCGCATCTTGAAAAGAAAGCTTCTGTACCAAAGAAAGCTATGTTTATTAATCTACCTTTCAAGGGCGACCAGATTATGCAGTTGACAGCTCAAAGACTTCGGTCAGCCATCAAACGCACATTCTACGCCGCCACATCTCTTTTTCTCACTTGCCGAACATTTTCGATCCCTGTACCTACGATTAAAGGACGAAATTCTGTGGACTCTACTTCAAACTGTATCTACAAGTTCACCTGCAGCTGCGGTGACACCTATATAGGTAGAAATAACAGAATGTTCCAATGTCGTCGAAAAGAACATGTTACAAAATGGCTAGTAAATCATATCGAAAATCCCAACGCGATTAATCTTAATAGAAATCCGGCATCATCCACTGCAAAACACTTATTAATGTCTGGTCACAAAATAAATATTAGTGACTGTTTCACAATTATTTCACATAACTCTAATTCAAGGTTATTGAAGGTGATGGAAGCACCTTGGATTAGTCACATTCGGCCTAAACTGTGTGTACAAAAATCAATAGACTTCAATCTTCGCCTACCCTGGACTACATGACCTATCTGAATATGATTGGTCATTAGTATGTACTTTTGTTTTTATTTAACTGAGTAATTTTCATGAACTTTATTTTATCATTGTTAACCATGTTAGTTGTAAAGCGGTTGTAAAGAAACTACGAAATGACGATATCATCTCGCGAAATTTGTCTTCTTAATGCCTTGTTCAAATTTATCAAAGGGACTAATTGTTTTAATATATATTCTCATCAGTATTTCTATTTACCAGTCTGGTGCATTCACAGATATATTCATCGTGACCTAATTTTACTTTCAGGTGTTCGCTTTATGAAAATTTGTGTGGATGTTTTATAATCAACAAATAATAATTATACAGCTATTCGAAACGTGGGTATACATTACCGGTGTATTCTTTCAGATGACTGCTTTCAACAGACATACCCTCATGACTCTACCTAAGATCAAATCTCAGACCTTCAGGTGACTGTGTTAGCATGTTGCTATTCATTGATTAGTTTCCCACCCGCACTTCAAGTAAAGGTAACTGTTCCTGACAAAATCTATCATGCAATCAATCAAATATGTATGAATGAACGTCTAAAAATTTGTCTTGGAATAACTTCTATTAGCTATAATTTAACTGAGGGAGCACTAATACAAAACAGTATGACCATGAATCAGTAGAGCTCAGGATATAGCTCAGGATGAGAATGGAATTCGTTTCGCGTCCGTCAAGCTTTGCTATTCAATCTGAGATTTCTTAGCACCATGGCTAATTAGTGTTAGAGATATCATCAAGCGTGAAACTCATATGTCCACGATCAAAGTCCAAACCTCAGGGACAATGAAACATTTTGCATATGCGTATAAAATCATTCTAGTCGGGGAAATTCGGAGTTTACTTTTGAAACGTGCACAACAATCATTCGTGACAATTTAATGTACGACGTAAGAAAATATATACTTGGCGAAATCGAACACTTGTACAGGGGAGCTATAGTAAAAGGTTTTATCGACTTCAATATGTTAGGTGGTTAGGATAACCAATCTGATCACTTTTCCATAATATTTACAGATGATTCTCTCTTAATAGGGATATTAACATACCTACCATGTTTTACTGGAATAAACTCCCGTGGTTCTTCTCGTGTTAGGGATATCTTAATTCAATTAAAGTAAAGCGCACTCACACAAAATTGCTACTGCTGTGGGTTGATGGATAAACAACGCTTTATTTCGTTATTTGCCTGTGATCTTCCTCCCTTCCTTGATGGCAGCTAAGTTAACTTCTGTGGTGGCCTCTGCCAAAGTTGTGACTGAATATCCTAAAGGTTTCATAAACCTTCTGGCAGTGAAGTGAGCTGTTGTAGCAGCAGTTATACCACATACTTGAAGACTCTGCATTCCACATCAGTGTTTGAGGTTCTTGAAGGAGCATCCCTAGTCACATGCAGGCGATAACCTGTGAAATTATCGGGGAATTACAACATCCAAACAAATATACCGATTTCACCAGGAATAACAACACAAAGCTACTTCTTTCATTCAGTAGATAAGTCCCGAATCGGTGGAAATTAACTCCCAATATTCCACTACCTAACTCCACCGAACATATAATCACATTTTTTCCGCTTAAATTCATTGGAACACTTTTTGTTCCTTATACTTTTTTATTCATTATCGCATTCAGTTTTCGCCCTACATTTTCTTAAATCTGTTTTTTGGACCACTTATCTCTCTCTATACTCAACACAATATTCCATGTGAAAGCTTTTCACGTGTTATGCAAAGACTGATGTACATACACAAGTTATTTTTCGGAATCTGACCATTACTTACCATTAATTAATTAATTAATTTATTTTGATTACAGCTTGATTCCACACTGTATTTTTGGTACTAGTATGGAGTTCTCAGCATGGATATCGGTAGCCCAAATTTTATAGGCCAACCATAGATATCAGGTGTGCGTCGGCAGGGGATCGAACCTCGATCCACGTGCACCGTCGGCGAGAGTCCTAACCGCTGTGCCACCGACGCAAACATGTTAAAATGTCTGGAAAATCTGAAATTTAATTTTGTCTTTCATTTTTTTCATCTTGAGCACATAACATGATAGGCAATACTTTCTTAAGAACTTCATTTGTCTTATGTTAATGTAATCACATAGAGATGTTTAACAATTTATGTTAGAGAATGGCACTTGAAAGTTGCTGGCGATGTCGTCTGAGAATTTGAATCAGACAATTCCCACAAGAACCAAAAATGAAGTGTCTGCTTACCTTGTAAAAGCATTTTCCTGTATCTGATGACATTTTTACAATCTTTTTCATTTAACTTGGTTGGTGGATGGGTTTATTTCATTTTTTATTTTTTTTTAAATTTTGAATATAGCTTGAAACCGCACAGTATTTCACATACAAGTATGGAATTTTCAGCATGTGATATCGGTAGCCCAAATTTTGCAGGCCGACCATTGAAATCGAGTGTGCGTCAGCAGGGGATCAAACCTCGATCCACGTGCACCGTCAACGAGAGTCCTAACCACTGTGCCTTCGACGCATGAGAAATGCAGACGGCTGTTGGTGCTTTTTAAAAAGAGAATAAGGTGTAGGCGGCGTGTTTTGTCGCATTTATTCACTAGTAGTTTGAGAATGTTAAAAGCTACTGTAGGCGTATATTTTCCCAACCTGTCTGAAAACCACTCTGTTAAACACGTAAAATACTTTCATTGTTTAAATATACACCATTGCCATATTCATTGCCACCACTTTAGGAAAACAAGTTCATCGAAGTAAAATTTTTTTTTTCTACCTCTTTCAGTTCAACCCCAAACCCGAAATTTAATTATTATTAAATTATGTGATCTACAGATCCATTACACTGGTGCGAAGTTTTCCATGGGTGGTAGAATAGTCCTCGGACGATGAGTATAAGATGTTTCTGCGAATTTCAAAAATCGCAGCTCGCGTGTTAGTACACCAAAGGGATAGTAGGAGCCAGCGGAATGACGGAGCGCCGGATAACATGACTATATTCACATTAGCACGCCAAAGATATATATATATATTTGATAAAGAAGTCACTTAGACAGAAATTATGTACAACGTACCCCTATTGTAACATCTGCCAAAAACTAAACATATTTATTGTTCAGCACTCCCCAGGACACCATAAGCATTAGAGAAGAGGTTATGCGTTTAGCTCACACAGAATCTCTGCTCACCAATGTTTCATTTCACGCAGTTGATTCCATTTACGAATGTCTTGCAAGTAATGAAATAAAATTGCCTAAGCCTGTCGCTTAAAATGTAAACATTATTACAGAATAAATCAAATGAGCTGTAGTCAAGATTTGACAGAATAGTTCTATAATATTTGGGCGCCGAGTGAGAAGTAGAATGGATATGTATCACTAACTAATTATACTTGGTCAATGTTTCCCGACTGTCTGTATCTACTTATGGGGACGTCAAGACATTGTTTTACAACTGTTTATTCGCACACACACACACATACACACACTGTGTTTAAAGTGTGTAACAAAGGTAGATCAATATTTGTAAGTCTGAGGTCTAATTTTGATCACAACTCGTGCAATTTTGTTTATTATACTTGTTAATATTTGTTTTATGAATCATGATTGGACAAAGTTTTTAAAAACAAGAGATGTTCCTTTTATATATATAAACCTCTGTTATGTTAACTTCGATTAATTCCCCTGAAGAAGTTCGGACCAGATTTCCGAACGGAACGTTGGAATTACTCATTTCAATATCACTGAGATTTCACAAATATAATTTTTTACAAATTATTACAGAATATATCAGATACGTAGTTTCCATAGTAAAGCATGAAGACAAATTGACAATAAATATTCGCATGACCTCTGGATTCGAATTGAATAACTCACTGAGTTTCCTGCATATTTCAATGACTGAATGGATGGGATGGCACAACAACTAAGCGATTCATCATATTTCTTGAAAATAGAAGGAGAGTGGACATTAATTTTACCTCAGTAGTTTTGCTTTTAACCAGCACAAAGGTTCCTTGGTAAAATGTTAGTTTTCGAAGGCCCGTTAAAGGCCTACATAAGCGACACATTCATGAATAAGCTATGGTGCATATATATTCACTTTCGTTAGATAATGCATATCCTGAAAACTTCAGCAAGGATAGAGAGAGAACTCCTTGGAAAGACAGCTTCTATAACACAGAAGATAGCTATCTTCATTAAATTACCATTCATTTTCAAAGACTTCAGTCTTTGATCAAGCACACATTCCACACCACGTCTGTTTTCCTTATATCTCTAACATTTTCAATTCCGTATCCCATGAGTGAAGAAAAAATTCTGTTCAGTTTACCTCACACTGCGTGTAAACGTTCCCCTGAAAATATGCAGTGACACGTATATGGTTGAAACTGAAAACGAATCAAAAATCCCTTTTCTCGATGTTGAACTTACAAGGAGTGCAGACAGAACTTTAAGAAGGTCCATCCATAGGAAACTCACATGGAACGGTCAACTGACAAGCTTCTACAGCTGGGTACCAATCAGTCGAAAAACAAACCTAATTGGATCTCTTGGTACTGGGGTCCAACACATCTGCAGCTCTGATATCCTGGGAGAAGAACTACACTTCCTGAAAGAAATCTTCCTACAAAACAGTTATCCACCAAGACTCAAAGACATAAAAATTAAATAGAAAATCCAAAAGCAAGAGACACCATCCGTGCTAAAAAAAGATACTTTGTATGAACCTTGACTTCAAAGGTGACCTACTCAGTGATGTCATAAGGAGGAGAATTTCGAATTCTTTAAGAACTGTCTTTGCGGCAACATTGACAGTAGTGTTCTTCAGTCGCCCGCTGATCTACAGAAGCCCAAAGGAAAAGATCCAACACCTGACCACTCCTATGTGCATATGTTAGTTCACCTGACGCTGTAGATCCAGCCAGATACATCAGCCGTTCGACGCGCATCCTGTCAAAAAGGGTCAAACAACACTATCCAGCGTGGCTGCAGAAAGGAAGTAAAGACCGTGTAAGGAGTGCAGTAATCGAACATCTCGTCGCCACTGGTCATTTCATTTCAAAAAACGCCTCCTTCAAAATAATCTACAAAGTGAAGAACAACCTTCTAAAGACAATACATCTCCATCTTTTTTGCATTGCAGAAGCCGTAGCCATTAAGTTGGAAGAACCAGAACTATGCATACAAAAGCAAATTATTCAACCACTTCTACTACTACGGTAACAACTCCGTTGATCTGACTTAACTTTTGTTTGTTTGCTTGATTTGACTTAACTCTTGTTTGAATGCTAATTTTTTCTAACTACTGAAAACCCTTGCGTAATTCCGTATGCTATTTTGTTTCCATGTACACCTTGAGCACAACTCTTTCATCAAACTATTCACATTATTACGTAAATCTTCTTCAACAATCGTTTGAGACAACTCATCACTTTGGTCACTGTCTTCTCATATCAGCATCCAATTCACGTGAACTTACTAATTGTATTTTCGTTTGACAAATTTAATGTACACACACACACACACAAAACAGCCACATATATTTGCGATTGTACAGCTATGAAAATGAATTCACCGAAAAGAGACTCTTCGCTAAACTACCCGGTCTTCAGTCTATATGGTTGGAAACAACAGCAAGTTCAAACATCGTCGGAACAACATGTCCCTTAATGATCATTAAGTCTTATAGTGTTTGTCTTCTTAATGCCTCATTGAAAGTATCTAATTCTTCGCTCATGTTATTCAACTTAAACATTTATTCCCTTTTATGAATTTGAATAAAGCAAGAACAACATTTTTGCAGAAGAAATTGGCTTCTCATCAGGTCAGCTGCTTTAAGCCTAAATTAATTATTATCAAGTTCATGTGCAAAAACGTTTAAACATACTTGCAAATTTTACGTCATGTCAGGTGACAAGAGGTTAAGGACCCAGTGAACAGTACTTACGAAATTGCGCTTATATAGTTTTTGCACAAGAATTTCAAGTATTAAACAAAGTAAGTGTATGCATAAAATGGCAAAGGAGTTACGCAATAAAAACGAGGTGATGAGTAACCCATAAATTGGGTAAAAATGCACTGAGTTCATCTCAAATCATAGAAGAAAGACACAAGCAAAATTAAACTGTAGCATAGGGGTGAGGTTAAAGCCAGAGGTTAAGTAATCAAATGAATGAGAGGATAAAGACAATAAGTTACCGGAACGGGTTTCAGCAGTTTGAGTAGACATTGCTTCAGCAAACTTGAGGGGAATTGAGCCTTTTTGTCAATTGATAATTTCAAAGGATTTGGCGAGTTTCGCGTCATTACCCGTACCAAGGATATGTACGGTTATGGCATTATTGAAAGCGCTTATTCCCTCAAGATGTAAATGTTTAGCAAGCTGAAGGTGTGTATGCGGCCTTCTTTCTGTCCTCTCAATGTGGCTGCTCTGACAGACACACGAATTTGCATAAACAGTTCCGCTTAATGTGTGAAGAGTGGGAGTCCGTCAACTTTTGACTGCACAAAGGAGCACGTTGTCCGATAGACAGGAACAAAGTCACTTGTAGGATAGCATCTTTCTGGTCACGTACTCAATCTTCTCTTGTCTATTGCTACAATATTTTCACCTTCAAACTCCATATGAATGGAGGCGGGCTTTTTTCCCACTGTGATTTGTTTGATGTTGGAGTCTTCACACCTTCTATATTTGTCAATGAATATTCGAGGGTGACCGTTATTTTTCAACATCTTTCCGAGCATCATAAATTCTTTGTCTAATATTTTGCTTAACATATATTTCTGTTGTTCAGTATTCTTCAAATGGTTCTTGATTTTTCACTTCCAACAACGTAGAGAAACAAGGAGCACTTCACCTGACATCACTCAAGTAAAGTACTAGGCTGACATAAAGTAGATGATTTAAAACCGCCCACTCTTGAAAATAAATCCCTACTGATTCAATACTTCACAAGGGTTAGGAAATATAGTCACTTATTTGGACAATATGTAATTCCTTCTGAGGTAGGTAACTTTATTTCCGTTCTAAACGCATTGTCTTTTTTACACTCAATACAGAACACTTGTCTCCTAAACTCTTTTGGACGCATAAATCACACTTAAAAGGAATGTGTTTTCAATATCATTTTTTTTGAAACTTTTCCTAGTTGTGTATCAGTAGAAGATGTTATTTCATGAGAAACCGCTATGAAGATTTCATTCTATATTAATAATATATAACCATCTTGAGAATATTCTACTTTCTGGAAAATGTGTTTCGGTTTTAGTGATGTCTAGTGAGCACCTAGTATCATAGTAATCCTAACACTACTTTACCAGAAAATGCTGCGCAATGAGTCACTTTTTCGGTATAAAATGCCTTGGGACTCCTGTACTTCTCTTTTCAACACTTAAAATGAGAAAGTCACTAATAAAAGACGTCCAACTAAAGTATATCTCTTTGACAACGATGAGTGTTCTCTTCAGATTGCTATTTCGCCTTTTTTCCACGCAATCATGCAATAACGGAAAACGCAATAGGAAATTGAGATCACATTTGGTTACGTTTTGTGTGTTGATTTTCAGTTAACACAGAGCTTTCAGAACTAAATACATCCGCTGTGATTATTGATATAGACCAAAATGCTGTGCGATATGTCGTTATTTAGGTATGAAATGTCTTGAAATTCCTTGTATGGTTCCTAACATGTAAGTAATAAATATATAAGTGGTCCAATTAAAGTACATCTCTGGAAACAGTGATTCTCATTATTTACTAACAGGATTTTATCATGAGCTGACAGAAGTTGTAAAACCATTGGAAAACCTGCAGAGAGAGTACTGCAGCTCTTTCTTCGGCACAGTTTTGGACCCCTTAGTAACATGCATCTACCGGGGTTTCGAACCCAGAATGTTCTAGTTACAAGGTGAGCTAGCTCGTAGACCGTTAAGTCACTGAGACCAGATCCAATAGCCAGCCAATGATTTTCAACTTCTGCCGATTCACGACACAGGGTGACAGCTAGTGACGAAACAGCTGTGCAATACCATCAGTTTAACCAGTGATTTTCTAGCATACACATCCGCTTGGTTTCTTTTCTTCACAGAGCAAAGATCTATTTATGATAAACTACCTTTGGAAGTAGAATTCAAGTGAAATAATCATATATATTTTACGCTTTCATGAAATTATTTGGATCAGTAATTTCATTTATTTTCCGCGTAAACCAACATCTATTCAAGTCACAATCTACTTACTCCAATTTCTGTTTAGGCAGCTGAACAGTTTCAGGATCTCTCACAGAGTAAAGCGAAATAGCTGTCAAATTCTGTTCTGAGTAACAGTTTCGTAGGGAAAACCGGATGATAAAATAGACCCATCATTAGCCATTCTCTGAGATAATCAAGGGAAGAGAGCAATTAATAAAATGACTAAGTAAACTGTAGTATCTCCAGACCCAGTAAAAAATATCAGCACAACTTCATTAGTCAACAGTGAGATGAATACATTTACGAATACAACAGGCAACAAATTCAATCCTGCCAACTACACTGTATAATCTGAAATGATTTAGTCAAATCCGACTACATCTGTCTATCCAAACCATTTCATCTAGAATTGTTCACTCATGTCAAAATTTGCACGTGAACATCATCAAAGATGTTTGCGAGAATTTCAAGCCTCCACATTCCTCAAATAATCATCTCGCGTAGAGCTTTCATTTCAAAACTAAATCTGTGAAATCATAAAACCAAGGTGAATAAAACGTATTTTTAGCTTTAATCTCAATACTGACTAATTATATGTATATCAATCTTATTTTCGACACATGTGTGTGAAGCAGATGTTTGCGAAATTAAACACTCATATAAACTAATATCTACTTGTAAGCCACCTATTGGACACTTATCCACTGTCTGTTCTATTTTTTTCCGTGTGAAATTCAAGGAGAACATTGTATTTTAACACCTGATGTCTTCAACTAAAGGCATTGTTTTCGCCAATTTCAGAGGGTACCTTTACTGAAGTTTTAACAAATGTAACATTTTTCAGACAGTTCCATAGTGTCAAGGTGGTCAGATTATTAAATTAGGGCGAAATCTTATTTATCGACCTTAAACTCCTACTAGAAGTACTGCTTTACGTGAATGGTTGTGATAAATTGTTTATGGTATTGAAACTGGGATCAGTATTGTGTATGTGATTCCTCACAATTCGTAGCATTTAGTCATATTCTGCATTAAATCGTTATTAGTACTGTGAACTTTCTAGGCATTACAGTTTTCGATTCTCGCTTAATCCTTCTATGACTTACTTATTTCCAAATGGGAATGATTCGTTGTTTTTTGCCTTTACTAATCACGTGTTAATTTCAGTTAGCTCTCTTTCTCGCTTTATTTAAATCAACCTCGTTTGTATACTCAAATTCTCAAGTATTTATTCCGCCAGTTTCAATTTGATCAATTTCCGTTCATTTCATGAAATTATTATTTTACGGACCTGTGTGTATACATTTACATTCTGGTCCATTTGTAAACAAAAACATTCTGCGCTTAAAGAAATATACACCCATGAAATAGTCATGCTTTCATAGTTTTGGTGTGAGCACTTTATATAATTAAGGCAGTGACAATGAAAACACAAACAGCTTTGGATTCCGGACGTACATTACGAGTGAGGAATATGAATGAAGCAAGATAAGTATGTGAAGCAGGAATGAACCGATATGTTTTTCTGGTTTCTCGTTGTCTCTTCAATCGCTAACATGACTTATATACTTAATTTTTTGTTATTTCTAAACGTTTCCAGTAGAACATAGGGCACCTTCAAGCTAGAGGCTTGAATTTACGGCAGCATCTGTGTTTATTTCTACAGGAAACGATTGCTGACCTCATGTATAACCCCACCCTCTTTATCAGTATTATAAGTGGCTTAGCGAGAGAATGGAATGCATTGGCCGGAATGCATCGAACCCGAAGACCACATGCTTAGTCAGCGAGCATTCTACCGATGTATCACAGATGTACAGTATACTTTAGTCTGTGAGACAATTCAATGTTGATTAGAAATTAATAATGATCAAGATATCAAGTTACCAAAGTTTAATGGTATAATTCCTTTGGTAATATACGTTATGAGACTAAAGTTCCTTTCAGGGAAAAAGACGGCAAAGGTGAAAATGGATGATCTAGGGGCTTATAGTATTAGATTACATGGGTTATTGGGAAATTGTTGACTGACAAAGGAAATATATATGCCAAACAGTATTGTGAGTTATACTCAGTTATTCTGATGTCCTACTTATGTAGGATAGGGCTTGATAACAAAATAAAAAAGAAAAGTAATGAAAATTTAATTGTAACTAATTTTACATTTATAAAGTTATATTTCAAATCTTTAAATATTCCCATTTATAATATTAGAACAAGACATATAAGCGAACAATATTCTTTTCAATTAGATCTTCTTCAGGCTTTACTCTAATTTACATAGACTTATATAGATAAAATTTTAACCAATGACGGTGATTTAGTGGATCAAATAATAATAGTAATCATAATAATAATAATAATAATAATAGTAATATTAATGTGGTAAAAGTTTTGAACGAAGTTAATAGCGATGATTATAATAATAACAAAATATTGTTAATAAGGCTTATATAGGTGATAAGAATAACAAAGTTAGTTCAAAACATTTACCACATTATTATTACTATTATTATTATTATTATGATTACTATTATTATTTGATCCACTAAATCACCGTCATTGGTTAAAATTTTATATATATAAGTCTATGTAAATTAGAGTAAAGCCTGAAGAAGATCTAATTGGAAAAAATATAGTTCGCTTATATGTCTTGTTCTAAAGTTATATTTGTAAATTCTTAGCGAAATTGAAATGATTAATTCCAACGTTTCGTTCGGCAATCTGGTCTGAACTTCTTCAGGGAAATTAATCGAAATTAACATAACAAAGGTTTATATATAAAGGTACACCTCTTGTTTTTTAAAATTTTGTCCATTCATGAGTCATGCAACAGGTATCAACATGCATAATAAATAAATAAATAGAATTGCATGGAGGATTTCACCATGAGCTGACATCATGATGAAATCCTCCATGCAATCAAACAAAATACCTACAAAAACATTATTTGAAAAAAATAGAATTGTATGTTTGTATAAAAGTACATCTCTTATTTTAAATATGAATAAAGAAACAGCCCTCAATGGGTATACTAAACAATAAAAAACAAAAATTGTACGAATTGTGATTAAAAAATTTTGACCACAGAATTTCTATATATGTTTGCTTTTGTTAAAATATATGTGTATATGCAGTATACAATGGTGTGTGTGTGCATGTTTGTGTGTGGGTGAAGGAGCAGTCATAAAAACATTTGATATTCTCATATAAGCTGTGAACAAGATTTGAACAGATAGTGGCAAACTAACTGAAATTAACATTAATATAATTTAATTCATTATAAATTTGTTATTCTCTCCATTAGAAGACGACCAAGAATGATTAATTGTTGATACGTATCCAATTTTACTTATCAGTCAGATTTTGCCATGCGTCAGCGAACACTACACTATCATATCTGTTCAAACTGTTGGGATTCACCCATATACGCAAAGCTTCTGTAGTCAGTCGTTCGCTATACGAACCAAAATCTTTCTGTAAAACCTTAGTCTTATCAAAGTCGACTTTGTGTCCTGTTTCTATCGAATGCAGTGCAGCCGCTGAGTTGTTTTCTAACTTCTTCAAGTCTGCAGAGTTCTGTGGAACCACATTTAGACATTGTTTATGCTCTTTCACTCTTATATTTACCTGTCTGGAAGTTTCTCCTACATATACTGCGTTACAAACCACACAATTGATCTGGTATACGCAATTCTGCTGGTTTTCTTGTTCCATTTTATCCTTAACCTTAACCAGTAATGAGCGTAAGGTGTTAGATGCACGAAAGTACACTCCTATGTTATGTTCGTTAAGAATTCGCTTTATTTCATCGGATGTTTCTTTGCGGTAAGGAACCACCGCTGTACTAACCCAATTCTTACCAGCAGGTTTTGATTCATCCTTATCTTCACATTTTAAGTATCTTTTTATGATAGCTTTAAGATAATTATTTGATTCAAGAGTGGATTGAACTAATTTTAGTTCCTTGTTAATATCTTCCTCCTCAGTAACTACACGTTTGGCTCTGTTGATCAGATTCTTGGCCAAACCTACTATGGTGGTAAATAGGTGTGCTGAATAGTAGTCTAGATATCTGTCCAAATTTGTCGGCTTTCTGAAAATGTTTATTTTAAATTTGCCATCTAGTTTTCTTTTTATAAACAGTCCAGGAACGCCAACTCATTTTCATCGGATTCAACCTCTTTGGAGAACTTGATGGTTTCTGACATATTGTTTATTAAGTGAAAAAGTTCATTTAACAAACTACGTTTAATTATGATAAACGTATCATCTACGTATCTTAACCACATCTTTGGGGGACTTGGACATCTTATAATTTTCAAAAGAATGGATACTGAACAAAGAGTACTCTTTTCGATAAATTCATCATCAGGCTCTACATTTATACATACATTATAGTGAATGAATGAGTTAGTGTTATAAGGTTTGAATGACATCAAATCAATAATATTGGCAAATTACACCTGAATCGCATCAACATAGGATAAGCTGAATGTCAGAAACATCAAGAAAGATAATAGTACAAATTCATGGGTTTATAGCTTCTACTGAAGGCCAGGGCAATAGTAAGGGTTGGACTTGCTTCTTTTTGACACAGAGTGATGGTTGTTTGAGGCGAATCACAATAGCCTCTGCTGTTTGAAGCATGCGGTGCTTTGATTTTTCGGTAATTTATTTGACACTCGGTATAATATAGAGAAGGATTTATCTATGCTGGCTTTGTGTCCTGTTTGCACCAGATGTTCTAATATCGAGCTGTTAATAGTTTTCATTACACCTTTACTTAGCCATGCTGGGAGATGTTCTCGAGAACAAAAAATCAAGTTCCTAGAGCGACGGTCAATATAACTGGCGCAGTTGAATTGATAGATACAATTAGAAGTGGCTAGTCTAGTAATTCCATTTGTTTCTAATGAGCGCATAAACAGATTGGCGACTAACGGAGATACTGGTGATCCCATAGCAATGCCTCCTGTTTGACGATAAAGAACCCCTCTGAACGTAAATAACGTGGGTCGAAGACATAATTCTAATACCTTCCTTATTTCATCGGGAATTAAAGGACAACGATCACTGAGTTCGTCGTCAGCATAAGGTAAATTATTAATAATACTTAAAGAATCATTAACGGGTACATTCGTGAATAATGAATAAACATCGAAACTTGCCATTATTTCATCTCCTTCAATATAAGTCAAATTTATTTTCCTCTTAAATTCATACGAATTTTTCACTCCATGCTCCAATTTCATTTCGTATGGGCTAAGAATTCGATAAATGTATTTTGACAGTTTGTATTCTGGTTTGTGTATTTTTGGTAACCCATAAAATCTACAGGGCAACAAATTTCATCCTGCCAACTACTATGTATAATCTAAAACTATTTAGTCGAAATGGACCATATCTGTTTAGTCAAACCAATTCACCTGTTCACTAGTCAAGGATGTTGGCACAAATCCCAAGCCTCCATATTCCTCAAAAAGTAATCTTGTTTAGTGTTTCTGTTTTCATTCTAAATATAAGAAAATGTATAGCTGAAGTGAATAAAACGTATTTTTAGCTTTTATCTCAATACTGACTAATTATATGTATATCAATCTTATTTTCGACACATGTGTGTGAAGCAGATGTTTGCGAAATTAAACACTCATATAAACTAATATCTACTCGTAAGCCACTTACTGGACACTTATCCACTGTCTGTTCTATTTTTTTCCGTGTGAAATTCAAGGAGAACATTGTATTTTAACACCTGATATCTTTTACTAAAGGCATTTTTTCGCCAATTTCAGAGGGTACCTTTACTGAAGTTTTAAGTAACGAAACATTTTTGATGAAGAAACTAAAAGATGAATCCAGGGAAGATAAATTTCCTTATCAACGAAATCATCTTCGGAGGCTGTACGGTCGTATTTATACTTATCAAAAAATATATAGTTGTCTATTATTGAGTAAAAGCGAGTGGCACAATTGATATAATCACTCGGAAGTGGCTTTAGAAGTGAAAGTTAAAAGGTTTTATTTATGTGGTGCTCAACGGCACAATGACAGAAATTCGATAAGGTTTAAATTGTCATTTAGTGAGAAGAAAAGTGGTGGTTGAGTGTCCATTTAACAAGTGTGAAGAGGGTTTGAAAATGTACAAAAGGAGCATATGAGAGTGACAATAGTGAGTTAATTATTGAAGTAAAAGTAAACTTAAGGTTCTTTTTCCTTCACATTCTCCAGTGGAACAAAGGGCTTCAAGCTACAGGCTTGAATTTTCTGTAGCAGTGTTTAATTTTACAGGATGGGGTTACTAGTCTCATGCCCAACCTTTCCTCTTTACCAGCATTATTTCTGGCTTAGCGAGGTAAAGGAGTGCGTTGGCGGCCGGGAATAGGACCCCGGACCATGGGCATGGTCGGCGAGCGTCGTAACCGCTATGCCACTAACGCACTTAGTTTATTTTTTAAATAAACTAAAAGTAAGTTTAAAAAATAAAAAAAGGAAAAAATGTCTGCATTTTTTACAGGGAACGACAATTGAAGAGGTTAGGACTAAGATAGATTAAGAGATTGGAGAAACTTTTTCTGTACACAGAGTTCGTGGTGGTATTCACAAAACGCCAGCGCCTCCACCACACCCTCTTCACATTTGTTACAAATGTTACATTTGTTAAAACTTCAGTAAAGGTACCCTCTGAAATTGGCGAAAAAATGCCTTTAGTAAAAGATATCAGGTGTTAAAATACAATGTTCTCCTTGAATTTCACACGGAAAAAAATAGAACAGACAGTGGATAAGTGTCCAGTAAGTGGCTTACGAGTAGATATTAGTTTATATGAGTGTTTAATTTCGCAAACATCTGCTTCACACACATGTGTCGAAAATAAGATTGATATACATATAATTAGTCAGTATTGAGATAAAAGCTAAAAATACGTTTTATTCACTTCAGCTATACATTTTCTTATATTTAGAATGAAAACAGAAACACTAAACAAGATTACTTTTTGAGGAATATGGAGGCTTGGGATTTGTGCCAACATCCTTGACTAGTGAACAGGTGAATTGGTTTGACTAAACAGATATGGTCCATTTCGACTAAATAGTTTTAGATTATACATAGTAGTTGGCAGGATGAAATTTGTTGCCCTGTAGATTTTATGGGTTACCAAAAATACACAAACCAGAATACAAACTGTCAAAATACATTTATCGAATTCTTAGCCCATACGAAATGAAATTGGAGCATGGAGTGAAAAATTCGTATGAATTTAAGAGGAAAATAAATTTGACTTATATTGAAGGAGATGAAATAATGGCAAGTTTCGATGTTTATTCATTATTCACGAATGTACCCGTTAATGATTCTTTAAGTATTATTAATAATTTACCTTATGCTGACGACGAACTCAGTGATCGTTGTCCTTTAATTCCCGATGAAATAAGGAAGGTATTAGAATTATGTCTTCGACCCACGTTATTTACGTTCAGAGGGGTTCTTTATCGTCAAACAGGAGGCATTGCTATGGGATCACCAGTATCTCCGTTAGTCGCCAATCTGTTTATGCGCTCATTAGAAACAAATGGAATTACTAGACTAGCCACTTCTAATTGTATCTATCAATTCAACTGCGCCAGTTATATTGACCGTCGCTCTAGGAACTTGATTTTTTGTTCTCGAGAACATCTCCCAGCATGGCTAAGTAAAGGTGTAATGAAAACTATTAACAGCTCGATATTAGAACATCTGGTGCAAACAGGACACAAAGCCAGCATAGATAAATCCTTCTCTATATTATACCGAGTGTCAAATAAATTACCGAAAAATCAAAGCACCGCATGCTTCAAACAGCAGAGGCTATTGTGATTCGCCTCAAACAACCATCACTCTGTGTCAAAAAGAAGCAAGTCCAACCCTTACTATTGCCCTGGCCTTCAGTAGAAGCTATAAACCCATGAATTTGTACTATTATCTTTCTTGATGTTTCTGACATTCAGCTTATCCTATGTTGATGCGATTCAGGTGTAATTTGCCAATATTATTGATTTGATGTCATTCAAACCTTATAACACTAACTCATTCATTCACTATAATGTATGTATAAATGTAGAGCCTGATGATGAATTTATCGAAAAGAGTACTCTTTGTTCAGTATCCATTCTTTTGAAAATTATAAGATGTCCAAGTCCCCCAAAGATGTGGTTAAGATACGTAGATGATACGTTTATCATAATTAAACGTAGTTTGTTAAATGAACTTTTTCACTTAATAAACAATATGTCAGAAACCATCAAGTTCTCCAAAGAGGTTGAATCCGATGAAAATGAGTTGGCGTTCCTGGACTGTTTATAAAAAGAAAACTAGATGGCAAATTTAAAATAAACATTTTCAGAAAGCCGACAAATTTGGACAGATATCTAGACTACTATTCAGCACACCTATTTACCACCATAGTAGGTTTGGCCAAGAATCTGATCAACAGAGCCAAACGTGTAGTTACTGAGGAGGAAGATATTAACAAGGAACTAAAATTAGTTCAATCCACTCTTGAATCAAATAATTATCTTAAAGCTATCATAAAAAGATACTTAAAATGTGAAGATAAGGATGAATCAAAACCTGCTGGTAAGAATTGGGTTAGTACAGCGGTGGTTCCTTACCGCAAAGAAACATCCGATGAAATAAAGCGAATCCTTAACGAACATAACATAGGAGTGTACTTTCGTGCATCTAACACCTTACGCTCATTACTGGTTAAGGTTAAGGATAAAATAGAACAAGAAAACCAGCAGAATTGCGTATACCAGATCAATTGTGTGGTTTGTAACGCAGTATATGTAGGAGAAACTTCCAGACAGGTAAATATAAGAGTGAAAGAGCATAAACAATGTCTAAATGTGGTTCCACAGAACTCTGCAGACTTGAAGAAGTTAGAAAACAACTCAGCGGCTGCACTGCATTCGATAGAAACAGGACACAAAGTCGACTTTGATAAGACTAAGGTTTTACAGAAAGATTTTGGTTCGTATAGCGAACGACTGACTACAGAAGCTTTGCGTATATGGGTGAATCCCAACAGTTTGAACAGATATGATAGTGTAGTGTTCGCTGACGCATGGCAAAATCTGACTGATAAGTAAAATTGGATACGTATCAACAATTAGTAATTCTTTGTCAAATTCCCGATTGTCTACGTCTTCTTATGGAGGGACTAACAAATTTTTAATGTCTGTTCACCTACCCCCCCCATACAGTCATACACACATCATTGTATACTGCATATACACATATATTTTAACAAAAGTAGACAAATTTTGAACATAATTGACACAGTTTTTGTTTATTATGCGCGTTGATGCCCTTTTCATGACTCATGAATGGACAAAGTTTCAAAAACAAAAGATATTCCTCTTAGGTATAAACCTCTGTTATGTTTATTTTGATAAATTTCCCTGAAGTAGTTTGGAGCAGATTGCCAAACGAAAGGTTGGAGTTAATCATTTCAGTTTCGTTGAGATTTTACAAATATAATTTTATAAAAAAACAAAGACAGGTTCTACTTTCTATTACTTCTCCTCTGACAACTACATGAAAAGTGAGATAATTTGTCGCAGACAGAGTACTTGTTGAATTATCAATAAACCAATGGAAATCATGTTATTATTATTACTCAGCCCTTGTGTTTTAGGTGGTAAATAGGAATCCATTGACTCATCTCCATTGTATTTTAACTATCTGACGTCATTTCTAGCCGACTCCATGATTGTTTATAAGCTGTCACTTTCTTTCAACCTGATCTCCTCCATGTTGTGTGCGGAATCGCAACCCCCAGCACTTCCCGTCCTGATTCCCTTTCAACCTCCTGGTGTACGATATTATACCACAATCCCAGGGTATATCCAACACATCTTCATTTTCTCCTGTACACATAGTGGGCAGTTGGTGTGAAAATCTATACTACTGACCAACTGATTTGAGTAGTTGGACACCAGTTACATCAAAGTGATCAACACATCAGACGACCAGACCACCACCTATTTGCAGCTGACCTCGTCAACACCTTACCTAGTTTGACTTAGATACAAGAATCGAATCAGTTCAGACTGCTGCATTTTCGGCCACTTACTTGGGTGAACTGGTGATATCGGATTTATCGGATTCGTGACTTTGCAAATTTCTACAATTTACAGAGTTGGAGGTGATTACCTCATTGCGGCTTTCTTTGGAAACGAAGATTTTTCAGATGATAATATCTGATCTTCTTGACAACATAAATCGTATTCAAAAGAAACCGAGAGAAACTGAATAACACTGTATGCTACCGATTGATTGAGGTGAATTGTTGTACTATGATTGGACACTATTAACTAGTGTGATGTGTCTAGACCTTCCTTCGCTGCAGACTGAATTCTATCAGTCAGGTTTGTAGTGTGGCCACCTCGGTCCAAGGCCACATTAGAAACGAAACTGATAGAATTCAGTCCGCACCAAATAAAGGACTAGGCACATCCTAGTTACTAGTTACTAGTGTTCGATCAAAGCATCCACTACAGTCCTACAGGAGGTAACTCGCGAGCCCGAATAGCTCAGTGGTAACGTCGTCGCTGACTGCAGCACTGGGTGACGCGGGTTCGACATGAAGGGACATCATTTCCTTCAAGGCTGCAGATACGCCTTGCTGATGAGTGCCAACTGGCACGAAACCTAGGTCCAAGGCTTCCTACCGATTGCCTCTAGCCATCTAATATGAATCGTTGTATTATACAACAGGTTGTTATTTAATACTTTGCCTCTCATAGGGCGTTGCTGCTTACCCCTTCTGGATGGCCATCTGACACTTATCATCTAATAAATTGTGTAGGTCCTCCTTATTGTATTTCTCAATGAATGAAAACAAAAAACGATATAAAAATTAATATATCCTGGCCAGGGATTCTCCTACTTTCTTCACCAATCTCCTTTTCAGTAATCACTGAATAGTTTGAAAAGTAGGAAATATGATGCAGTACACTAAAAACGTAAATTACAGCTTATTTTTATTGGGTTACAATATAAACCTCTATACTTCTGATTGAACATTAGTTAGTAATTAGTGTAATGTGTCTAGTCCTGTGCTTGGTGCAGACTAAATTCTGTCAGTCAGGTTTGCAATGGGGCCACCATTCTAGGTAGCCTTTCATCATGGTACACTTTGAATTGTTGGTATTAGATGGTTGGAGGTGATCAGTAGGAAGCCTTAAACCTAGGTTGTGTGATAGATGACACTCATCAATCAGTAAGGAGTACATAAAACCGAGTGTAAACCAGCACAAAACCTGGATTCGAGGCTTCCTACCGGTGGCTTCCAACCATATATAATACCAACAGTATAAACCTTTATTTCTGCACAGTTTTCACGCCATCTTAAGTAAAAAAAACAGGATATGGGAAGCGAAGAACCTTCATCTTTATGACCATCCTGTTGATATATGCGGATCCAAACGGTATGCCTCAGTTTTGTTGCGCAAACTACTCTAACTGGATGTAGGCAGAAGTGTGGGGAAAATAAATTGATGTCCAATGCTTCGCAGATAATGCGATTTTTGTTATCTATTCCTCCAATGGATAAAGCTTCGGCACTTGAATCTATGCGTAGTGGACTGAATCTAAATGAGATCGCTATAATTGATTACACAGAGCTGGTATATCCAACTAGCAAGAAAACAATCCGCTGAAATGCGTGTTTAGGATTCTGCTGCTAACCACTACTGGAGAAATGAATTGGAGAACCGGGAAAACTACATTAGGACAATTTTTAAATCAGGTTCTATAACATATGACAAAGATTATATAAATGGGGAAGCCACTGGATGCGAAAAGCGAGAAAGTTTCTTACAGAGAAGAGAAATTACTAAATTCTAAATTTAAATACGATTTCTTATATTGTAAAACTTTTATTAGCAATATTGAAATTATAGCAAAAAATGTGTTTTATTTACTTCGGTTATACAATTTCAGAGATTCAAATTTGAAATAAAAGCAGTAGGTAAGATTATTATTTAAGTACAATGGAGGTTTCATATTTATGCTTAACAAAATATGGAAAAATCACAAAAACGCACCGGTTCATTCCTGCTTCACATACTAGGCTTGCTTTGTTCATATTCCTCAACCGTAATTTACATTTGGAAGGAAGGATAACTTAGGTGTTTGTATTCTCATTGCTTAGCTATGGAAAGTACTCACACCAACACTATGAAAGCATGACTATTTCACGGTTATCACCCTTTAAGTGCAGATTGTTTTTGTTTACAAATGGACCAGAATGTAAATGTATACACACAGGTCCGTAAAATAATAATAACATGAAATGAACGGAAACTGATCAAATTGAAACTGGCGGAAATAATACTTGAGAATTTGAGTATACAAACGAGGTTGATTTGAATAAAGCGAGAAAGAGAGCTAACTGAAATTAACACGTGATTAGTAAAGGCAAAAAACAATGAATCATTCCCATTTGGAAATAAGTAAGTCATAGAAAGATTAAGCGAGTATCGAAAACTATAATGCCTAGAAAGTTCACAGTACTAATAACGATTTAATGCAGAATATGACTAAATGCTACGAATTCTGAGGAATTACATACAGAATATTGATTTCAGTTTCAACACCATAAAACATTTATCACAACCATTCACGTAAAGCAGTACTTCTAGTAGGAGTTTAAGGTCGATAAACAAGATTTCGCCCTACTTTAATAATCTGACCACCTTGACACTATGAAACTTTCTGAAAAATGTTACATTTGTTAAAACTTCAGTAAAGGTACCCTCTGAAATTGGCGAAAAAATGCCTTCAGTAGAAGATATCAGGTGTTAAAATACAATGTTCTCCTTGAATTTCACACGGAAAGAAATACAACAGACAGTGGATAAGTGTCCAATAATTGGCTTACGAGTAGAAATAAGTTTATATGAGTGTTTATTTTCGCAAACATCTTCTTCACACACATGTGTCGAAAATAAGATTGATATACATATAATTAGTCAGTATTGAGATTAAAGCTAAAAATAAGTTTTATTCACCTTGGTTTTATAATTTCACAGATTTAGTTTTGAACTGAAAGCTCTACGCGAGATGATTATTTGAGGAATGTGGAGGCTTGAAATTCTCGCAAACATCCTTGATGATGTGCACGTGCAAATTTTGACATGAGTGAACAATTCTAGATGAAATGGTTTGGATAGACAGATGTAGTCGGATTTGACTAAATCATTTCAGATTATACAGTGTAGTTGGCAGGATTGAATTTGTTGCCCGTTGTATTCGTAAATGTATTCATCTCACTGTTGACTAATGAAGTTGTACTGATATTTTTTACTGGGTCTGGAGATACTACAGTTTACTTAGTCATTTTATTAATTGCTCTCTTCCCTTGATTATCTCAGAGAATGGCTAATGATGGATCGATTTTTTATCAGGATCTTCTTACAACTCACGTACTCACAACATGACTTTTTATCTGTTTGTCTTTACCGTGTGAGCGCGTTTGATACTATCTAGCTGCTTAAGCTGAATATAAAGTTGGGTATATTGTGACCTGAATAGTAGGATTATTTGTTGGGAGATGTTCACACCAACAGCATGAAGGCATGACTTTTTCATGGGTGTATATTTCTTTAAGCGCAGATTGTTTTTGTTTACAAATGGACCAGAATGTAAATGCATCCACACAGGTACGTAAAATAACCATTTCCTGAAATGAACGGAAATTGATCAAATTGAAACTGGCGGAAATAACACTTTTGAAGTTGAGTTAACAAATAACGATGTTTTAACGGAAGAGAGAAAGAAAGCTAACTGAAATTAACACGTGATTAATAAGGGCGAAAAAATGAATAACAATTCTCATTTTGAGATAAGCGAGTCTCCGATAGATTAAGCGAGGATTGAAAACTGTAGTGCCAAGACAGTTGATATTATTAATTACGATTTAATGCAGAAAATGGCTAAATGCTCCGAATTGTGATGAATTACATACAGAATACTGATTTTAGTTTCAACACCATAAACAATTCATCACAAACCATTCAAGTAAAGCGATTCTATTAGTACGACTTAAAGATCGACAAGTAAGATAATGCCCTACTTAAATAATCTAACCCTCTTGACAATATGACACTGTCTAGAAAATGTTTGAATTCACTGAAAATACCCATTGAGTCAGGAAGAAATTACAAAGACAAATCCAGGGAAGAAAATTTCCTTATCGACGAAATCCTTAACAGAGGCTGTACGGTCGTATAGTGGTCTATTATTGAGTAAAAGCGAGTGACATAATTGATATAATCACTCGGAAGTGGCTTTAGAAGTGAAAGTTAAAAGTTGTTAATTATGTGGTGCTCAACGGCACAAAGACAGAAATTCGATAAGGTTTAAATTGTCATTTAGTGAGAAGAAAAGTGGTGGTTGAGTGTCCATTTAATAAGTGTGAAGAGGGTGTGGTGGAGGCGCTGGCGTTTCGTCAATACCACCACGAACTCTGTGTACAGAAAAAGTTTCTCCAATCTCTTAATCTATCTTAGTCCTAACCTCTTCACTAGTCGTTCCCTGTAAAAAATTTAGACATTTTTTCCTTTTTTTATTTTTTAAAATTACTTTTAGTTTATTTTTTAAATAAACTAAGTGCGTTAGTGGCATAGCGGTTACGACGCTCGCCGACCATGCACATGGTCCGGGGTCCTATTCCCGGCCGCCAACGCACTCCTTTACCTCGCTAAGCCAGAAATAATGCTGGTAAAGAGGAAAGGTTGGGCATGGGGCTAGTAACCCCATCCTGTAAAATTAAACACTGCTACAGAAACTTCAAGCCTGTAGCTTGAAGCCCTATATTCCACTGAAGAATGTGAAGGAAAAAAACCTTAAGTTTACTTTTACTTCAATAATTAATTCACTATTGTCACTCTCATATTCTCCTTTTGTACATTTTCAAACCCTCTTCACACTTGTTAAATGGACACTCAACCACCACTTTTCTTCTCACTAAATGACAATTTAAACCTTATCGAATTTCTGTCATTGTGCCGTTGAGCACCACATAATTAACAACTTTTAACTTTCACTTCTAAAGCCACTTCCGAGTGATTATATCAATTATGTCACTCGCTTTTACTCAATAATAGACAACTATATATTTTTTGATAAGTATAAATATGACTGTACAGCCTCCGAAGATGATTTCGTCGATAAGGAATATTTTCTTTCCTCGATTCATCTTTTAGTTTCTTCATCAAAAATGTTTCGTTTCTTAAAACTTCAGTAAAGGTGCCCTCTGAAATTGGCGAAAAAATGCCTTTAGTAGAAGATATCAGGTGTTAAAATACAATGTTCTCCTTGAATTTCACACGAAAAGAAATACAACAGACAGTGGATAAGTGTCCAATAAGTGGCTTACGTGTAGAAATAAGTTGATATGAGTGTTTAATTTCGCAAACATCTGCTTCACACACATGTGTCGAAAATAAGATTGATATACATATAATTAGTCAGTATTGAGATTAAGGCTAAAAATACGTTATATTCACTTCAGCTATACATTTTCTTATATTTAGAATGGAAACAAAAACACTAAACAAGATTACTTTTTGAGGAATATGGAGGCTTGGGATTTGTGCCAACAACCTTGAATAGTGAACATGTGAAGTAGTTTGGCTAAACAGATATAGTCCATTTCGACTAAATTGTTTTAGATTATACATAGTAGTTGGCAGGATGAAATTTGTTGCCCGTTGTACTCGCAAATGTATTCATCTCAAGGCTTACCAATGTAATTCTGCTGATATTTTTTACTGGGTCTGGAGAAACCTCATGTTGCATAGGCAATTTATTAGTTGGTGGCATCGGTTAGAGATTTCCCTTGATTACCTCAGAGGATGGCTAATGATTGATTGATATTTTATCAGGATCTTTTTACAACTCACTTACTCACAACATGACTTGTCGTCTGTTTGTCTTTACTGTGTGAATGTGGTTGATACTATCCAGATTCATTAGTTGACTGTAGGATTAGGTATATTGTGGCTTCAATAATAGGATTATTTCAGGATTTCATCATGAGCTGACGCACCCACCGGGTGCGTACTGCTGAAGAGTCCCAAACTAGGACGAAACAGCTGTCCAGTACTCCCAGGTTTTCCAATGGTTCTCTAACTAATGTCAGCTCATGATGAAATCCTGAAACCAATCAAATCCCTACAACCAACACTTGAATAGGATTATTTGTTGGAAGTCGATTGCTTAAAATAACTAGCTGCATCATAATTAGATGATGAATTCATCAAATTTCGGTAGAACTCGTCGGCTGAATACTCTACATACACGGATGTATATACTTTTGAAATTACATTGGGAGGTATAAGACTGATAAGTGAGCGAAGAAACTACATTGAATTAATCATGCAGAAAGACACGTGCGAATGTTTTCCAGGTCATGTTCAAATAGATAAGGGGAGAGAGAGTATGAGAGATCGAAATTAAGATAAAGTGTGTTGCGCTTCAATTACATCACTTAGATAAACAGTTAGTCATTAGGGTATATAACGAGAATTGCAAACAGACTAATATCAATAGTAATAGTTATAATAACAATTTTAATAGTGTTGAAGTGAATTAAGATAATCTTACGGATAAAGCATGGTTTTAGATGAATCAAGAAGATCTTGTAGATTACGGACATGATATCGACGCAGTCAAGTCATTCATCAAACAAAGAAGCAAGAAGATGCTTGCAATTGCAGAGGCTTGTGCAATTCGAATTTATAAACCAGGTCTCTGTATACAAAAGGAGATGGTCGTCATTCTGAATCTACCATGGTAATACGTTTTGTTCTCTACTTGTTATTATTCTGCCTCTTCTTCTTACTATTATTGTTATTATTATTACCATTATTATTATTATTCTTGATTCATCTAAAACTATGCTTTATCAGTAAGATTATCTTAACTCACTTCAACACTATTAAAACTGTTATTTTAACTATTACTATTGATATTAGTACGTTCTCAATTCTCGTTATATACCCTAATGACTAATTGTTTATCTAAGTGATGTAATTGAAGCGTAATGCAATTTATCTTAATTTCGATCTCTCGTACTCTCTCTCGCCTTATCTATTTGAACCTGACCTGTAAAATATTCGCACGTGTCTCTCTGCATGACCACTTCAATGTGGTTTGTTTACTTATCAGTCTTATATCTCCCTATGTAATTTCAAAAGTATATATATCCGTGTATGTAGAGTATTCAGTTGAAGAGGAGTTCTACCGAAATTTGATGAATTCATTAAATCCTGCTTTATTAACCTTTATTGCTTGTTTTAAATTCGTATCGAGAAATAAATGTTTTCAATATTTAGATGACTTATCACCTATGTAACTTATTATTCAAAAGCTACTTTAAATCTGTTATGCAATACTGAAAGGTTCTGATTTACGCGGAAAATAAATGAAATTACTGATACGTATACATTCATGAAAGCAGAAACTATGTATATGTTTGTTCAACTTGAATTCTACCTTCAAAAGAAGTTCATCACAAAAAGATTTTTGCTCTGTGAAGGAAAGAAACCATGTGGATGTGTATCCTTCTAATTTTTTGTGATTTCTTCTTGTTTTTAAAAAGTATTAGAAATCACCCTCCAGTGGCCCGCTGATCTGCAGAAGCCCAGTGACAAGATCCCACATCTGACCATTCTCATGTGCATATATGAGTTCATCTGTTGCTCTGGAGCCAGGTACATCGGTTGTTCGACGCGCACCCTGTCCGAAAGTATTCAAGAACACTATCCAGCCAGCATGGTTGAGAAAAGGCAATAGTGGGTCTATAAGGAGTGCGATAATTGAACACTTGGTTAACAGTCATCCATTATTCCATCTCAACAAACGCCTCCTGCTTCAAAGTAATTTACAGAGTCAAGAATAACCTATCAAATGCAATATGGTTTCGTCTTCTTTGTATTGCTGAAGCTCTAGCCATTCACATAGAAAAACCGGAGCTGTGCAAACAGATGAGAATTACTCAACCACTTCTATTGTCATGGTGACAAATTTGTTGATTTTGATGGCTTAATTTTGTTTCTTTGCCTGTTCTTTAACTGCCTATAATTCTTGTGTTCATTTAGAACTCTTACGTGGTCTCGTATTGTCTACTTTGTTTCTGTGTGTATCCTGAGTAAAACTCACTCATCAGACTATTCATATTATTGCGTAACTTCTTTTAACGACTGTTTGTGACAGCTCATCACCTTTGTTACTACCCTAATTTCATTAACACCTAATTTTATTGACTTGTATAACCAATCTTCACCTGTTTAGTTAAAATAACCTTAACCAATTGTAATTTTGCTTGAAAAACTTAATGTACACATACATACAAAATAACACATATGTATATTTGCGGTAGTACAGCTAAGAAAATGAATTCGCCGGTGAAGAAAGACTCTTCGCTGGTCTACATGTTTTGTTTTCATTAAATCAAGATAAAGTCTAACTGAATGTAATCTCGCTGTTCTTTATCTATTTCTGTTCTTATATACGAATTGAAGATAATAATCATTATTCAGGTATTGGTTTGTAGGGTTCTGATTGATTGTTCACAGGATTTTATCATGAGTTGACATAGGTTAGAGAATCACTGGTTAACCTGTTAGTATTGCACAGCTGTTTCGTCACTAGCTGTCGTTCTGTGTTGTGAAGTGGCAGAAGTTGAAAATCATTGGCTGGCTATTGGATCTGCTCCCACTGACTTACCGGTCTACGAGCTAGCTCACCTTGTAACTAGAACATTCTGGGTTCGAAACCCCGGTAGATGCATGTTACTGAGGGGTCCACAAACTGTACTGTCGAAACAGCTGCAGTACTCTATCTGCAGGTTTTCCAGTGGTTCCCAAACTTATGTTAACTCATGATGAAATCCTGTTACCAAATATTAATCCCTGTTTTCAGAAATCTACTTTACTCGGACCACTCATATTTATTCCTTACATTTTAAGAACAATACAAAGAATTTCAAGCTATTTCAATTGATGAAATAATGACATATCGCACAGCATTTTGGTCTATATTAGTAATCGCAGCACATTACTCACTGTGGTATTTCTTGATCCAAACATCATCATCGGCTTCAATTCCTCGAAAAAAAAGCAATACATAACAGCATGCTGAAAGTCATTTAGAAATAGACATAAAGACGGGCTACTATTCGTTGTCTTAATGTCACTTATAAGTAAAAACACGGTTTTTTTTGTTCAGCTAAGAAATTTCTTTTCAACGACTTCATTTTCAAGCAACTGTACAGTCGTATTTATATTACAGAAGATGTTATTAAGTGGCACTAAATAATTACTCAGTCAGTATCCATATATATGTGATAAGAATAACGATAATTAAAATATTAAAAGGGGGTATAGTTAAAGTGGATGGATTACAAAATTATTAAAGATTGTTTTATAAGTGAATTCAAAAAATTGTCAAGAGTTGTCTAAAAATGTTAAAATTTAAGAGTACGATTACGATAAGAATAAAGATGTGAAGTGAAGTGGAATGAATTCCTGTGGTAAAATAAAATAAAAACTAGGATGAACATTACTATGACCAAGGTAAAGAAAGGGGTTTGACAAAACGCTTTTGAACACATAATTTTGGTTTCTGTCCATGTATAGCTAAAGTTTCGGCTATGCATATGTGAAGAAAACGTAAACATTTGAATCGATTCGATTTTGCCATGTAGATAACTTTGAAAGATGAATCACTTGGGGCTGAATGACCACAATCTAACAGGTGATGACAAATAGACGACTTTGCAGTTCTACGTTCGCCATTCATTAGCCAAACCGGATAGTGTTTAGCTACACTTTTTCGGATAGTACGCTTACAACGTCCACTATAATCAGCTCCACAGGAGCAGGTTAAAGAGTAAATGTACATAGATGTGAACATAAGCGGTTATCTATCCCTGAAGCATTATCTAATCATGTTTCGGCTGGTAAAAACTAGTTACAAGTCAGCTGCAGGAAAGGTGTGTTTAATGTGATTTAAACGATATGAAATGAAGTCATTTTTAACACGTAACACCGGACTGAACGATGAGTAAACTGATGATCTGGACACGTTTTGACTCATTTCCCCAGTTGGCAGTAGGATTGGAATCCTGGATGTGCACTTCATCCTTATTGACATTTGTCAGCTGGACGTGTCTGCATTCATCAATGAATGACGAGAATCTTGCTCTGCCAGAATAACCAATCACTATGAAGTACGAAACTAACCTATAAAATCGATAACTAATGCACAAGACATGGCTCATATGACCTAGAGGAGAGTGCTTTGGTGTCTGAAACAAGTGGTAAAGGGTTCGAACCTCAGTAGGAACACATCATAATCAGTCATTCGTGTATGCAAATTAACCTCAAAGAATGTCAATATACACTGAATAAACTTAATATCGTGAGGCATTTAAAAAAATGCTGATTAGTGAATAGGTAGTGGGGAACGTGGTTTGACACGATTTGAGTTATTCATTGTGTAAATTTGAGAAAACAACGAATAATTAAATTGTTTTTTTCAATTTCATGCCATTTAAATAAAAACTCAATTGATTGAGGTTCTTGGCTTACAAATCAAGATGCCAAAAATTAGAATTCACGGAACATTGGATCAGGTCCCAGTGGCTTAATGGTCTACAAGCTCGCCTTGTAACCAGAAGGTCCAGGGTTCAAACACCGGTGGGTGCGTACTGTGAAGAGTCCCACACTAGGACGAAACAGCTTTTCAGTACTCTTGGATTATCGAGTGATTCTCTTACCGATGTCAGCTCATGATGAAATCATGTAACCAATCAGAGAAATCCCTAAAAAGTAATACTTGAATGTTAATTTTTCTAATGAAGAGTTTAATTTCATTAAACAGTGGCTGAGTGAGACCAGTTATTCACAAAAATCCATCGATTAGACTTTGAGTTGAAAGTCAAGTGAGGCGAAATTATCAGCAGTTGTCAAAAAGCTATTACTCGTATATCATCAGTTCCTTGATGATAATATCAATGAGATATAACCAGGGTGCCTAATGAATACGGCAAAAGCAGCGTTCAGTGCTGCTGAATTATTCTGTGTCTTGAAAGCCACCCATATCTTATGATCGCAAGTTATAGATAAACTGACTGATTTCACCATTTCTATGTGTCTACAATTTTGACTGCTACAATACAGCCGGTTACAGAGGTCGTACACTTAAGCATGCTTGCCGTAGGTAAGTAAGGCAAAAACAACATCTATTAAAGGCTCTGTTCTATCTCATCTCATGGATAAAGAAGGCAAGACTGATGTGAACAAGGCAGATTTCAAAGTCACCTAATGTATACCAACTAATCCTTATTTAGCCTTAAGAGTTAGTCTATTACATATTACTGAGGCTGTAGGAATCGACATTATGAAGTCTGACACCAATGCATCCAAACAAAATCAGTTCAGACGCTTTCCTTAACTTCATCATCATTAAAGATTTTAATTGTCATCAATTTGGTACAGAGATTTCTTTAATTTTATCTGATATTATATGTACTATTATTTTTTAATTTATTCAATTTTATTTTGTAAATATCTGAATGAATTTATTGAAGTGTTGGTTTGTAGGGATTTGATTAATTGGTTACAGGATTGCATCATGAACTGAAATTGGTTAGAGATCCAATGGAAAACCACCTGGGAGTACTGAACAGCCGTTTCGTTCTAGTTTGGGACTCTTCATCAGTAAGCACCCACCGCCGGGGTTCGAACACAAGACCTTCTTTTTACTAGGTGAGCTCGTATACTGGGACCCAACTGAATAGCACATAAATTTTAACTTCTGCCAATTAGCGAAATAACGCGACCCTTAGCTCCTGTCGTGAATTGGTAGAAATTACAATGCATGAACCACTGGATCGGGTACCAATGACCTAATGGTATACAGGCTCGCATTGATATCAGAATGCCCTGGGTTCGAACCCTGGCGATGACTGCATACTGCTGAAGAGTTCCAAACTAAGACAACAGAAACAGCTGTCCAGTACTCTCAGGTTTTCCAATGGTTCTCCAACCAGTGTCAGCTCATGATGAAATCGTCTAACCAATCAAATCCCTACAAACCAACACTTGCATATCAAGGAGATGATCACTAGTTACTTGCCCTAATCAAGCAGGTAGTTCCTTGGAGTTGTGGTGAGAAGTCGTGAGCAGTAGGGTGCAACTGGTCGAGTGTGAGGACAAATACTCGCCATCGAAGACATTGGCTAGGGTCCGCGCTATGTCGTGAATTGGCAGAAGATAGAATGCATGGGCTATTGGATTGGGTCCCGGTGACTCAGTAGTATATGAGCACGCCTTGAAAGCAGAATGCCCTGATTTCGAACCCCGGTGAGTGAGTACTGATGAAGAGTCCCAAACTAGGACAACAGAAAGAGCTGTCCAGTACTCCCAGGTTTTCCAATGGTTCTCTAACTGATTTCGCTTAAATTAATTGTAAATTGAATTCGTCCTTAATTAGTTGCGTCATCACCTAATAAAATGTGCGCTTCATATATTTGATACTTAATTAAATGAACTCAATTGACGAAAACTAATTTTTGATGACTTTCACCTCAACATAATTGTTTCTGAATATATCAGTACCAAAATTTCTAATGCCTTATTTCCCACTCAAACCTCAAGAAACAAATAATAATGAAATTTAATTCAATTTTACATTTTCTGAGCCTCCGTGAGAACATCATCACTCACTGCGGAATGCAGGTGCATCCGCTTGCCGGGTGCCAAATATGATAAAATGCTCATCCTGGATCCCACTGTTAGTCAACATCCACTAATCAACTCGTTTTCTAATGAAATTTTGTTGTCAGGCTTCACCTGGGTTTGACCGAATCTTACATTCAAAACATACAGAGTTACTTGAGAATTCATTAGACAGTGTGGGTCGCTGGCACAGTGGTTAAGACTCTTGCCGACCATGCACATGGTCCAGGGTTCGATACCCTGCCCATGCATACCTGCAAACTGTGGGCTACCGATATCATATGTTGAAGATTCCATACCTGTACCAAAACATACTGTGTGGAATCAAGCTGAAATAAAAAATAATAAAATAAAATATTTCCAATTATCAATATGCCAAAATCATTCTAAATTGCTTTTCAAATATTTGATTCTCTAAAAAATTATAGTATGTTATACTCACAAGCACATGACAAGATACCAAACAAAATAAACAGGAAGTGTATCCGATCTCTTTAGCCCAATGTTCTTTCATTGCATACCACCGAATTCATTTGATAAAATGTGTTCTTATATTCATTATATAGTGACGATATGTATTCACCCTAACATTCAAAAGAGAAAATATCTGTCAGACATAATTCTTCAGTTGGTCACGTGATTTAATCATGAGCTGATATTGGTTGGAGAAGCATTAAGAAACCTAGGAGTACTGGATAGCTGTTTCGTCCTGGTTTGGGACTCTTCATTAACACGTATCCATCACGGTTCGAACCTCAGATCTTCTGATATCAAGACGATCTCGTAGACCATTAGTCCACTGGGACTCATTCCGATGGCCAGCCCATGAATTTCAATTTCTTCTAATTCATGACATAGCGTGAGCCTTAGCGAAGATAACCAGCTGTCCAGTACTCTTGGATTATCCAGTGATTCTCTAATCGATGTCAGCTCATCATGATGAAATCCTGTAACCAATCAATGATATCCCTAAAAGCCAATACTCTTGAATATTTCTTAAAGTTTCCGAATACTATAATATTTGTTCCTGTTTTTTATATGTTTTTGTATACACACTAGACAGTAAATATATACACAGATGTCTGTTAAATAATACCTCCATTATAACAAACAGAAATTAACTGAGCTGAAGAATGAGGAAACATAATTTCAACTTGAGTAAACAATTGCCAAATATTTACAGAGGGATGGGAAAAACATGGGATGAATAATAGCGAAAATGAGCGTTTCTCATTTCCAAATAAGAAAGTACACAATAAGAAAAAGAATAAAGTAAGGACTGGATATAGTAGTCAAAAGGAATTGATGAAGGACACTGCGTAGTATTAACATCTTAGAAAAACCAGGAACACTTCACATGACAGTACTCCATTAAAGTTGAATTTCTAGTATTATTTTATCATTATTATTATTTCCTTCAATTCCTAGGAGGAACACAGGGCTTTAGCTGCACTTCTCCATCGCGTTCGGTTCACTGCTAGAGTTTTCACCTGGCTTCAAAGCTGCCCACATGTTTTCATCTCCTCTTCACACGACCTCCTCCATGTAACCCCACCCTTTCACTGACTACCAACTCGCCGCTTCCCTTTCAGGTTCCAGCCGAGCGATGGCTTGTCTAGTGATGTCACTTGATGGTTTCCTCAGAGTATGACCACCAATCCACCTACATTTCTTCCTGCCTGTTGAGTTGGTTCTCCCACTGTCAGATATCCCTGTTGCTGATCTCTTCTGGCCATCTGATCTTGAGTATCGAGCAAAGACAACTGTTAATGAAGGTCTGAAGTTTGTTTGAGATGCTCTTTATGACGCGCCACTTCTGTAATCCGTATAGTAGCACTGACCGACTTCACATTGGAGATGAAAATCCGGATTATATTTTATGCTGAGTGCTGTTGATCTCCACAGAGACTTGAGAGTGATGAAAGCTTGTCTTGCTTTCTTGATCCTTGCTTTCATATCCTCATCAGTTCCGTCCGCCTGTAGTCGAAACGATGCATCCCAGGTAGGTGAGTGGGTGAAGGAGGTTGTTTTTTTGAGGTTCCTCCCATTTATGCTGGATGATTGTTGTCTGTTGTTGTTGCTGTTTGTGTTGGCCAGGAATCCTCATCACCTCTGTTTTCTTTATGTTCATCTGAAGTCCCATCTTCTCTGGATGCTTCTTTTGCCAACTTGTTGCGTTTCACGTGTATATCTTCCAGTTTGTGGGAAATCAGACATATATCATCGGCGAAATCCAGATCCTCCAAGTCTTTTGTGTCAGTCCATTTTATGCCTGTTTCCTCGCTGCCCAACCTCTGTCTGTCGCACTATCCAATCTACTGCAGTCAGGAAAATCATTAACGATAGTAGGCAACCTTCCTTGTCTTACTCCCATCTTCACTTCGAAGGCTTCCGTAAGTTTCCCGTTGTGGATTACTTGGCATGCAGAGTTGACCTACAACTGTTGGATGAGATGTATAATTGTCGATGGGACCCCTTGGTAGTAGCGAAGTAGTTTCCAGATGACCTCTCGATCGACGCTGTCGAAGGCCTCTTCAAAGTCGATGAAGTTGAGATAGAGAGGTGACTTCCATTCCAAGCTTTGTTCAGTGATGATCCGTAGTGTGGCGATTTGATCAATACATGACTTGTTTCTCCTGAATCCAGCCTGTTCCGGTCGAAGTTTTTCATCTAGGGCTTGTTTGATTCTCTCCAGGATGATGCGGCTTAGTATTTTGCTTGGGATGGACAGGAGCATAATTCCGCGCCAGTTTTGCATTGACTTAAGTCTCCTTTCTTTGGTAGTTTGAATAAGTATCTTTCCTTCCAATCCTCGGGTACCTTGCTCTCTTTCCACACCTTCTCCACTAGTGGTGTCATCAAGTCCGCTGTTGTCTCTGGGTCCATTTTTAATGCTTCCGCTGGGATTTCATCTGGTCCCGGTGTTTTCCCAGCTTCTAGCGCCTTGATTGCATTCAGGACTTCTTTTCTCGTCGTGGGGTTGATGTTCACTGGTAGTTCTGCTTCCGATTAAAGTTGAATTTCAAGTATTACAGTAGAAACAGTAGGTGAATTTAACGGGTGAACTCTTGAAGGACAATCCCTACCGAGTGAATAGTTCATAGGGAGTGAAAAATTCAGCCTTTTTATTCGAATAATAGATAGCTTCTTCAGAGGTAGATAACTTTGTCTCCGTTCTTATCCAACATTGCCATCATTGTGTTTTTTCATACCCAGTGTGGGACGGTTTCTACTCTACATTCTTTCTGATTTTGAGGCAAGTAAATTTTCGATGTGAAATTGTCTTAAAGCCCTACTCATATATCAGTGATGGGTATTGTGTCATATGCAGCCACTGAAATGATTGAAGTTTCTAGCAGCAGTATAGGATAGACACCAAAGTTAAGGGGCTAGCAAAACGAAAACTTTTTGGGCCATTTGTTCCCTTTGAACCTCATGAAAGCAATAATAATGATATATTGTCACCCAGCTTCCCATGTTTTTAGGAAGAAATTCTATTGCATAACAGGTATAATCAAGGGAGTTTATTATACCTTGTCGCCTTCACAATTCGATTCATCATTATGCCGTAATCATTCTTAATTATTCTTCATACACTGGTCTCTAATAAAAAGCCGCTTGTGAAACGCTTGCAGGAACACCATCGAGCATGGTTGGCAAGGGGAGAAAGTAAAGTGGTATACAGTCTGTTAATAGAACATCTGGTGAATTCCAGACACTCAGCACCATTTGAAAATTCCTACAAAGTCATATATAAGATCCTATCCAACCTATAAAAAGGAAGTGAGATCAAGATATCTAGGAATCACTGAGTCAATAGAGATCCAAAAACTCAAGTCTATGTTTTGTGTCCAAACGAAATACGTCCAACCGTTGTCCTTACCGTGGCCAACAAGAAAGGTCAGTCTCACCAATAATGACCATCCTTTTACCATCTTTCTTGTCCAACCTTCCCATTTATTTCTGTGATATTTACCTTTTTTAAAATCCCTATCTGCATTATTAGATTTGATGACTGTTTTCTAACTTTGTATGTCTGAATGTCCTAACCAATTCATTGATACTACATCCTTAACACGTAATTAAACAAACTGATGGGTTTTCCAGAAGTTATAATTCCATCTTGTCTTTTCTACTCAATCTTCCTGATTAATACACAATGGAATTTTTATTTGACCTTTGGCCTGAAATACTTCTAGAATAGTGCCATTACCTTTCTTCTGTTAATTACACTTATTGGTCTTATTAAACTGATCTCTGACCGGAAATACTTCTGGAACCTTCTCATACATGTAATATAAATAGATGAATATACAGCCTAGTTGATGACTTCGTCGAAAAGAAAAATTTCTTCATTGCAACTGTCGTTTTAATAATTCCTATTGAAGTATATTCACCAAAAATATGAGTTCTACTCATTTTTTAAGCATAAAGTTGAATGGATCAATATTTCCAATGGATGCTCTTATCTCCCCAAATTTATGAAAAATCATATTTCGTATGAAATCTCTCACTTTTAAAGTATTGGTTTTGTAGGGATTTAGTTTGATTGGATGGAGGACTTCATCATGACCTGACATCAGTGAGAGAACCACTGAAAACCTAGGAGTAGTGGAGAGCTGTTTCGTCCTATTTTGGGACTCTTCCTCAGTACGCACCCACAACCAGGTTTCGCAACCAGAACCTCGTAGACCATTTAGCCGCTGGGAACGGATTCAATGGCCCATGAATTCTAACTGATGTCAGGTCATGATGAAGCCTTCCATCCAATTAAATCCCTACAAAACCAATACTTGAAAATTAATCTGATGCTCATTAGCGACTGGCATTATTCAGGCAGTGACCTAGAGTTCTAGTGGGAAGTCTTGACCAGTAGGATACAGCGAGTTTAAGATGAGGCAGTTAATCGTCGGAGAGGACATTGCGAAATGGTCGCGTTATGTCGTGCGTGAATCGGCAGAAGTTAGAATTCATGGAATGGCCATCAGATCGAGTTGGATCTCGATCAGATCTACCAGCTCGCTAGCCTTGTAACTAGAAGTCCCTGGTTTCGAACTTTCATGTTGGATGCATACTGATGAAGTTTCCCAAACTGTGACGAAACAGCTGTTCAGTATTACCAGGTTGTCCAATGGTTCTATTACTGATGTCAGCTTATGATGAAATCCCCATTTTCGTTTTAGACTAACAGTAGTCTAATATATCATCGTGTTTTATCAATTAGTCAGTTGGTTAGTTAGTTGGTTAGTTAGCTGGCTGATTTTGAAAAATTCTCCGTTTATTTCTGAGACCCAGTTGTGTGATTTCCAACTCAGAGTTAAGTTAATCAATCAAATCACGAAATAAATATTTGAGAATATATGTTAAGCAATGTCACGAATATTTTCCATCATCTGTAGACTATTCGATTCAACTACATGTTGTTCTGTTCTGTTTAGATGAGCATGTTTCAGTCAATGAGTACTGTCAGCATGAAATATTCATGAAATGAATAGTTTAACTTAAAGGGTGGAGTGAAAGAATAAAAGGTGAAAATTTTAGACATTGGTTG
This sequence comes from Trichobilharzia regenti, assembly GCA_944472135.2. Lineage (NCBI taxonomy): Eukaryota > Metazoa > Platyhelminthes > Trematoda > Strigeidida > Schistosomatidae > Trichobilharzia > Trichobilharzia regenti. Next base: position 31,669,036 of record OX235268.1, read on the forward strand.
AATTTTTGAAATAATTTGTATGAAAAGTTAATGGTTATTTTTCTAGACAGGAGAGAGATGCCAACAAAACGAAATCTCTCGGTTTTTGTATTATTATTTCAATCACAAAAAAGTATTTGAAATTCATTTTATTTACTAGAAGTAAGGAAATCTAAGATTTATAGCAATGATTTAGGGGTAGGTTCCTTTTTAGAGGATCTCGCCATGAATGTACAGCCTAGTTGGTGACTTAACGAAAAGAAAATTTTCTTCTCTGCAACTGTCTATTTAATAATCTTTAATCCCGGCGGGTGCGTACTGCTGAAGAGTCCCAAACTAGGACGAAACAGCTGTCCAGTACTCCCAGGTTTTCCAATGGTTCTCTAACTAATGTCAGCTCATGATGAAATCCTGAAATCTTTAATCAGTTGGAGAACCATTGAAAACCAGGGAGTACTGGACAGCTGCTGTTTCATCCTAGTTTGGGAATCATCGCCAGTACGCACCCACTGGGATTCGTATCCAGGACCTTCCAGTTACAAGGAAAGCAAGCTCGTATACCATTCAGCCACTAGGACCCGATTCATTAGCTCATGAATGGTTCTCTAACTGATATCAATCCGTGATCAACTCGTTAAAACATAAGAAACCCTTACAAACCAAACTATAGAAAATCTTTAATCAGCCAGATTATTCCAGCCTTGTTAAGATTTGACAGCATACTCAATTAACAGTTTAAAAAATGTATCAATTTCCCTATGGCTTCACATGATTTTGTCACTTTGTTCACATATCTTCCTTGTAATTTACACACAGAAACTGTACACTTGTGTTCCAATATTTATAGTTGAATTATGGAAAATGCTGTTACTTGTACTTGAAAGGGGCAAGTTAAACTTTGAGCGCCACTAACTACCAGTGAAGTATGACCAGTTTATTGACTTTGAATGGTCCAGTGAGTTTCATCAAAGTAAGTTTGAAGCTTTTACTCCACTTGATTCGAGTCAACTGCTTGCTCTAACGCAGTTGCATCTGCAATCAAAGGAGGATACGGTTTTCCAGTATTGCTTGGATATCGAGTTGACTAGGAAAGAAAGGATTTCTTCATGTTGAGGTATCCTGAGTATAAAAAGCTTCAACAGATCGATTGATGGATGTAAGCATCGCTGTACAATTTGTTTGAGTTAGTTTTAACGGAGGTAAGCTGATGATTCCAATATCTCGTAGGCACAGTTTTTGCCAGGACCCACTGGTCCTTAACCCAGATTTTGTATATTTGTAATTACTGGGTTTTAGAACGGTCTGTGAGAGGTACAGTTGCTGGAATTGAGAAAAGTCTGGTAATAACAGTTCAGTGGAACCAGCACTGCAGGAATATCAAGTCATGATAAAAATGAGAGGCTTACTTCCTTTTAGGGAGGAGGTATCATTTACCTGTGGATGAAACCGTTTTGTTTAAGAAAAAATACAACCGTAGTCAAGAACGAGAAAATAATGTTTGGGTGATTGGTTTATATATGATACCTCACTACAGAAAAGATTCGTCGAGTGAAGAGCAGATACCACTCGACTGGTGAAAAAAGGATTCACAACACACACACTGATGAGTGGAAAGTTTATAACTCCTTGTCATCGCATGGATATATTCACCACAGAGTTATGCATTCTAATAACTTTGTGGATCTCATTACATGGTTCCACACGAATTCTATAAAAGGCTTTTGGAGAAGGTTAACAAAGCAGGATCAGGATCATTGATAGACCTCAAAAGAATGTCAGCTATGGCCATTTAGATGAGTATATGTACAGAATGTGATGTGACTTTTCCATTGATATTCCTATGCTAAACTGGGAGATGTTTTTTATCACATGTGAGGGAAAGGTATTCTATATAACACTTTTATACAGCTTTTAAGCATTTTTTCATAAATATATGTATGGATCGTTCAAGGTCATTCGCTGATTGGTGGTTGGTAGTGTTTAAAGCTTCACTTTGCCTTTGAAAGTGTAAATATTTGGAACATATTTCTTAAAGTGTAAAACGCTTGTAGATCATCTTTTTGTTTCCTACAAGCGGATCACATAGTAAATACATTTATATCTGCAAAATGACACTTTCACGAACACAATCAGAAAATTATTGAATTGAATTTTTTTTTGATTTTCCCGTCGATTAATTGGACCGAAGTGCTCGGTCTCAGGTTGACATGTCGGCTTCTTGTGCAGATGCTTCGACGATTTCTGGTCATTTAATTAGTATACAATTGGTGGATGGTGGCTAGCAGTGGAATCCAGGATGCGCATTTCGTCCTATTTGGGACTCGTCAGCTGGATATACCTGCATTTCTCAGTGAGTGATGATGTTCCCACCGGGGCTCGAACCCACTGCCCATAGTTTCAAACGCCAAAGCGTTATCTACTAGACCATTTGGGCCACCACCAATTGTATACAAATCAAATCCCCAGACATCGTCGAAGCATCTGCACAAGAAGCCGACATGTCAACCTGAGACCGAGCACTTCGGTCCAATCAATCGACGGGAAAATCAAAAAAAAATTCAATTCAATAATTAATATGACCCGTTGCACAAGAGGTGGCTCTCGTGGCCCAAGTGGTCTAGTGGATAACGCTTTGGCGTTTGAAACTATGGGCACTGGGTTTGAGCCTCAGTGGGAACATCATCACTCACTGAGAAATGCAGGTACATCCAGCTGACGAGTCCCAAATAGGACGAAATGCGCATCCTGGATTCCACTGCTAGCCACCATCTACCAATTGTATACAATCAGAAAATGATTAATTTCCGGCGGCACCAAAATAACATCTCAAACAGATGACGATCGCTAGGAGGCAGAAGGAGGAACAGAACACGTGATTAGTAAAAACAAAAAAAAACGGAAATTTTTCTCGATTTTCAAAATAAATAAAAGTGAAGATTGGTCACTTTAGCAGGAAGGAAGATAACAGTAACTGAACTAATGATTTGATATAGGATATTGTTAAATGCTTATAAATGTAATGGAGAAGATTTGTTGCTCAGGTAGATGATTTGGATGTAGATGTGTTCTCTGAGCTGGAAGGATTATTTTTTTTCTGCGAAGCTTTCATAGCCCGACTATGCAACATCTTCAGCGCATACGCTTCAATTTGTTGAAGTGAGCTTTTAGATTTCTCCACGAGTTTATCAGTCATCTCTCCTGGTAACGCTGATTATCACTGGTTGCACTTGTCTGTTTTCACACCTTCTAGTCTACCTGTATCGGTACTGATTGTTTCCCTGACTTGAAGTTTGACTCTTTGCACATGAGATTTTCCTCTTATTCATTGGTGAAAATTTTATCACTGTCAATGTACTTGTTAATTACCAATCCACTGGAATATCAAGCCTCCAGAAATTCCCTGGCATTCTTGGCGTTTCCTCTCTCTCTCTCTAATATGTGAACGTTGTTTCATTTCGAATTGATGTTCCTCCCTCTCTGTATGCAGTGATATGAAGGAGTGGATATCATGTCTTTTGATGGCTTGTTTGTGTTTATGGGTGCGAAGACAAAGAGGAAGTCCACTTTGATCAAATTAGTGCCTCTGGTAGTCGTTGCATCTTATTTTCCTAGTAGATGATGCTCGTTTTATTTCTTTTCGTTGTTTTCCACTCCCTTTGGACACACAGATCTGGTTTCAGCCGTTTTATCGCAGTAGTCTCAGCAGAAGCTGAAGAAGACTTCAGCCGTTGTGCCAGTTAATTACTTAGAATTATTCCACCACGTCCTACTCATTGTCGTATGTCTGTAGCGTGTTTATTGATAGAAGAGGTTAAACTACATAGCCTCTTTGACCAGAATCTCCTTGTCGGATGTCTGAAGAATCTGACGTCTGCCTGTCTTTCTCTTCCTCCAATGTAACTGCTCTCGCAAATAAATAGGAATCAGTATACACAGTTGGCGGTAACATATAAGGTGTATTTGTCGATCTCTTATTGCAGCAACGAGGCTCCTTTGGACATCCTCCTGGCTGACTTATTTCACCGAAGATTATATGTTGTACGCAGATGATAAGAACCAAAGAAATAAAATGAATCCACGTCAATTTAAGGCACTGTTTGTTATTTTTCTGTTCAAATTTATAAAAGGGTATTCTTGTAGGGAATTCTTGGACATCCTGGATTTTGCTATTGCTAGAAATCACCATAATAAACAACACAGATCAACTAATTACAAATTAAGTACCAAAGTAATATCACTATTTTATGCTAAATTTCTCGTCTAAATCATGAATATTTTTTAATAATAATGATTTACTTTATTCCACAAACAGTACTTGTGATACAGAATGGAATTTTCAGCATTAATCAAAATATCACATCTAATTTCCTCAAATTATAAATAAAAATTTATCACACAGAAAATTTTCCACATTTACAACAGAGATAGTGTCAAAAACATGCAGCATATAAAATGGAAATAATAATAATGATAACAGCTAAGGTATTAACATTAATAATAATACAAGTGAAAATTGCCGTGGGCTTGTTTCGCACAGTATTGTCGATGTGGTATAGAAATCCTAGTATGTTTAAAAATTATTGAATATAATGTTCTTTTTACATGATATGGTGAGGGGAGAAACAAAGATTACAGGAGTCAAACAGATAACTTGGTGTTTGCAATTATGAAAGTAAAACAAACCAAGAAGCAACAGGACCATAAATATAGTAGAAATAAGGAAAGTAAAACTTGAAGGTATATAAAAGGATGAATGGATGGAGGAAACTGTTTATTTGCTAGATGAAAAAAGGTTAGTTAGTTCTTGTTGGACACTATTTTCACCACATAAAATACGTGCCAAGTATGGTATCATAGAATTTCCATAATTAAACATGTGAGCATGCAGTTTCCTGGAGTTACTTCTTGTTCTACCTGAGGAGATGCAAGGTGAAAGCTGAGAGCAAAGCGGATGCTCAAAGTCAGACCAAATCCCTCTAGCAAATTTATTGCACACTCATCCTACGGACAGCCTTCAGCATTCTACGAATTGTGACATAGTCCTTTATAAGCGAACCAGGAAAGAATAAGGGTGAACAATAAAGAAGAATAGGTAGGATGCAAAACTTTATGAACTGTTAGAGGAGGAGTTGGGTTATACCCGAGTGCCTTAACCTCTTAATGTAAAATGTCAGGCGGAATATTTTACTGGAGATCGCTAAGACATGGGAAGACCAGGAGATATCAGAAGAGAGAATAAGTCCAAGATACTTGATTTCTGATTTGATTTCTAAATCACTGTCGTCAATCTTACAACTATCATGAGAATCGATGACTTCTTTTAACTGTCTTTTACATCTTAAGCTGAAACTAACAGTTTGACATTTAGAAGGATTCAGTTTAGGACCGTTAGACTCAGACCATTTACTGACTCTTGTCAGAAAGCTATTTATTTTGATACAATCTAGCTGGGAGTTGACAGCCATTGAAATAGTCAAATCATTAGCGTACTTCGCAAAGTTTATTTCATCAGAGTGAGGCAAGTCATGCAAGAAGAAAGAAAAAAGAAAAGAAGAAGAGACAGCGCCTTGAGGGACATCAGCTTCAGTGGGCAATGAAGTGAAAGACTTCCCTTTATACACGGTGTACTGCTTTCTTTCTGAGAAATAGGAATGTAACCAGTTGACAGCCCAACATTCTGTTTGACTAGCAGCAAGTTTGTTTAATAAGATAAACTTGCTTACATTGTCATTGTAAGTGTGTTGATTATTAAGCTTTGTTAGTGTTTTCACTTGTCAGTCAATCAGTGAAAGGCGTATTAAATCCTCCGGCAATTACTCACTGTCAGATTTTGATGTTAACGCTTACTTGATTCTGTGTCATCGTTCAATACACTTGATATGCTTAAAAAATGTTTTCTATGCGAAGTAATCCCACCGAAACTTGTTTTGTTTTCTTTCACTTTACCTCAGTTATCCTGCAAGAATTTATTGGAATAGATAAATAAATAAATAAATATAATCATCGTTGTTATCAATGTTCACCGTTGCGTATTTGCTAATGAGAATGTCAAACTGATAAATGGAGAGATTAAATGCCTTACAGCAAACGTTTTTTTTAATATATGTGTAAAACTTGGGCACTGTGGTAGTAAGTAATTCCATATTAGTTTGTTTATTAGATGTATCACTTATTAAAACAGTATTATATACTGGATGACGTTTCGAACACAATTTATTGTTCATAATCATATCAATTTTGATCACACGACTTTGACATTTTAGTTTTATAGATTTCTTTATCTTCTCCTATTTGTCGTCGCTGGGGTAGTAGTATTTTCCAGATATTTGGATGGATAGGTGTTGAATCATTCCTGTTACATGTATTCCCTGTTAGTTCATTCGATAAACAAAGCTTCTGTTATCAATCTCTCCCTGAACCCAGCTGTGACATTAGATTTTAAAACAGTCATCCTATCCCATCTTATTGTATGGTTGTGTGTGACAGCATAGAGTGCCATAGCTGAACTTTTCTCTAGATTTCGTATGCTATTTGGGTCAACCAATCTGATAGGATCCCACGCACTTTGTTACTGATCAATTATTTCAACGGCTGTTAATCTCGCATAAATGGTATATCATCATTTCTCACGCACTTTGTTATTGACTATTAAGATCAATTATTTCAAATGCTGTTAGCTGTCTATATTGTTGTAAAAATGTATAAATACCATAACTTTCTTGTCGTAGTTATTGTTGTACCACAATATACAGTTACAGGCCAGCCTTTGTCTTTTGATATTTGCGTTGGTTCACTGAATCGGAAGGTACCACAAGCAGATAGGCATATTAGTCAGGCGCAGACAGAACAAGGCGACAACGTCCTCATTTAATTCCCTACCGTTATAACACAATCCATATTTTGCTAGCTTCCAATGTCCGGCTAGTCTGACTTTCCCTATTCTACTAGTCTGACCTATGTATTTGACCTCACAATCATTTCCGGGAATTAGATAAACTAAATTGTTTTGTTTTAAAGGCTCCACAGGATCCTTTAACCAAGAAGGCTTGTTTCTAATTGAGTGTGTGGGTAATTGCATGCCAGCCACTTTTATTCCTGCCTTTTTAAGAATTCTGCGTAAGGCTACCGAGGTTCCTCCCTTGTATGGAATTACTGTTGATGATTTAGATTCCTTATTGTTGGTGTCGGCATTAATATTATTATTATTATCACTATTATTATTACAATTATTATTATCATTATTATTGTTGTCATTATTATTATTATCATCACTATTATCATTATTTATTTTATTTTTACATTTCCCTACATAATTTCTGACTAATTTATCAGGGTAATTATTAAGTTTCAAGGCTTATTTTATGTGTATCACTTCCTGTCTCAGATTTTCCTTGGTACTACTTAGTTTTTGTGCTCTGTCATTTAAACACTTCACCAATCCTATTTTTACTGACATGGAGACGTGGGATGATCGGAAGTCTAAATATCTGTTTGAATGTGTGGGTTTCCTGTACACACACACTAGTGTTAAACTTCCCATCTTCTTTCCTTTTTACGTTGAAATCCAACACTGGAAGTTCCCCTTCCTGGACTTCCAATTCATAAGTGAATTGAATTGCCTCTACCTTCGAGTTGGTGTTCGAAAAATCTATCTATATCTTGTGTTCTAAGTACAGTGAATGTGCTATCTACATACCTCTACCATACTTTTGGGGTGGAGGTGAACGTTTCAATCGCTATCTTTTCCCATCCATCCATGAATATATCTCCTATAACCGGGGATATTGGTGATCCCATGGCAACTCCCTCAGTTCGTTTGTATATTTTCCCTTGGAATTTAAATAGTGTGGAAGTCAGGCAAAGCTGCACTCCCAGCATTATGTCTTCAAGTAGCACTTTTGTCCTAAGTTCGAGTTCTTGGTCAGAAATGGGTTCAGTTCTGACCGATTCTATAGACATATCTACTGGTATACTTGTATATAAACTGACAATGTCAAAACTAACCATTTTCTCTTCATTATCTAATTTTAAATTATCTAATCTGTGTTTTAGTTCATAAGAATTAATTAGTCAGCATTTTGAGTGGCTTTTTAGGGGATTTAATACAATGGCTAAATATTAAGATAATTCATTAGTAGGCGAATTTCTAAAATCAACTGTAGGCCTAATAGGGTATCCTGAATTATGAATTTTAGCAACACCATACATCCTACTGGGGTTTATTAGTTTTGGGCATTAAATTAAACCATTTAGACTCACCTAGAAATGGCTTCATTTGACGAAGAAGGTCCGCTGTAGATTTCTTAACTTTATTCATAACTGTGCCTATTGACTTATTAATTCCTTGATATGGTCCTGTTTGTATGTGAGTATTTACCTTGTCCAAATAGTCTGATTTGTCCAATACTACTGTTGCATTTCCTTTGTCTGACTTTGTGATAACTATATCCTTGTTATTCTTAAGGTGTTTCAGGGCTTCATTCTCTTGTTTTGTCAGGTTAGGTTTTCCACATTTTTGTCGTTTTAATGTAACTGCACATTGTGCACGTACTTCTTCAACTGTTGTTTTGTCTATCCCTCTTAGTGCTATTTCTATTTTAGGGATGACATCCTCAGGTTTTAGCTTGTCCACCACTACATTGAAGTTTATTCCCTTTTCTAATACACTTATTTCCATCGGACTTAATATATGTGATGAGAGATTGATAACTCACTTTGATTTATCGATCATCGTTGATTTTGAATTGTTGACTTCATCATTCTGAGATGAAGATCGAACCTCGGACCATGTGCATGGTCACCGAGAGTCCTAACCACTGTGAAGACCCCAATAAATGTGCACATATTCAACACCTCACTGACTTCATTCTTTCACAGAAACACTACTTAACACTATCCTCACCATATGCAATTTCAGAATCATGCTTCTATTCACCGAATTCGCGTCAATTCACCCAACAACAGCGTCAGGCTATATCCTACTTATTATCAAAATTAAACTACTCATTTCACAATTCACCACAAATAACCACACTCACTCAATAATTCACTCAACCAATATAGTCGATGCATCCACCACACATGCAGATACACAATTCTCATCCATCAATCCTTCTATCCATCCACACACACTCAAACACACATGCATACATACAGGTCAACAAACATAATCACAAGCAGCCAGTCACCAAAGCGTGTATGCACGCACGAAAGCAAGCAAGCCAACAACTACCACTCTCATATAACCAGCCGGGAGACCTATTCGTCCCTATCACTCCCTTTCTCTACTCTCTATCTCACTTCACTACAAGTATCAGGATGTTAATCAGTTAGTTATGTGCTATGTGATTGCTTCATTCATCGATTCACTGGTGGATTTATCGCAGGCTAATTACACGATAACGTTGAATTGAGTGAAGAAGGAAGCAGGCTGCGTACATGTGTGATGCATACTTGCCAATAGAAGTTGTAATTAGAGGACGGTGAAGAATAATAACTGTGAGGTGAAGGCTTTCGGCGATGAGCACTATTATGACAAGGTGGATGATCACGATGAAGGTTATTTTGATGTCATTTCGAGTGAGGCTTATTAGTTTGGGTGATTGGGGATGTTGTGGGAGTCGGTTTTTGAGTGTACGTACCCAGGTGATGTAAGCCTGTGTGTTTGACATACCGTTTGTGCATAATGCGTGTTGTAGGAGTGTAAGGTCACAGGCACTTTATGTGAAGTAAGTGTGCCACATGAAATGACATGACCATGTGAGTCTGAGCTATGATGTATGTAATGGGTGAGTGGTGTGGGGTATGTGATGATAGATGAGTTGCGGGGGGGGGATTGACGACGAGTGCTTAATAGTAGCACTACTACAGCTTTATGGGTCAATCCTCGGGATAATGCAATACGAGGCCGTTGCAGAAGTTACGGTGCAAAGAACAGATACTACACATGATCTTAGCCCAGATTGCCGTGAAGCGATAGACTCACACCGACTTAAGCCCATATCCACCCATCAATTCTACACCTTAAACTCATCAACCCATTTGCATGCATCACACTCTTGAGGCCCCACACTCGCACACAACCAACACCTCACTTACTTCATTCTCTCACAAACATCAATCAACACCAGCCCCAGCATAGATAATGTCAAAATCACGCTTCCATTTACCGAATTCGCGTAAATTCACGCGATAACACCGTCACGGTATATACTACTTATTATCAAAATTAGACTGCTCATTTAATAGTTCACACCACATATTTACAGTCGCTCGCCAGATATAATGCACTCATACATTACAAATTAAAATACTCAGTCCCCCTCCACATACACACATACATAGAGAAACAAAAAATTCCAACTCTCCCATAATCTGAAGTCAGGTTACTGTCTATGAGACATTCTAAAGTATTATCGATAAAAATAGATTGACTTTAGATGACTGTTTTTCATGCAGTATATATGTGACTGCTTACCTAGGAATAATCTCATAAAATGTATGCAGTGATTCGTAAATGTACTCTCAGAATTGACAGTTTGTCAGTATCTTGATATAATCTGGGACAAAAAAATGCACTTTAAATACATACACGACTAACACAGATTGTACGAGGTGATAAATACATGTGAAACATGTCCTGTTGCCTTCTCCACATAATTGTCAATATTCATCTCATCAAAACTACGAATATAGACGAAAAACCATTAAAATAGTTTAGCATGTTAATTTGCTGGTCATCACTAATGATGTGGAAGATGCGGTAGAGACACTCAGTTATCTGCAGTTACTTTAAGCTGGCTCCAGGACTGCTCACATGCCTTGATTTTCCCATTCCCACGATTCCTGAATACCAAACATATCACTGCCCATTCCTACTTCAATCAACAGCTTGGATTGTGATCTCACTGAGAAGTTTTCCGAGTCCATATCCAATTCACTTTCATTTCCTTCTATGCATATGATAAGCGACAGGTAGTTGTGCGGTTCGTTTATCGCTTTATCGCTTACTTACCTGGTCTTCACCGTCTGACAAAGTGGGCAGGTGTTAGTATGTAAGTATGCTGCAGACTGTTGAAAACGATTTCAATGATGTTGGCATCATCAACTGAGCCATATCTCAGCGCTGACTTGACGTTAGTACTGCATATCCAAATTCTTTCCTTTGTACTAAGTGCAGAAATATTATATTATTTTAATTCGCCTTAGATTTTTTAGTGGAACACAGACCTCAAGCAGCCTATTTCCATTCCGTCTTTTTGCCGGCAGTTGTTTTTAGCTAGGTGTGTCCACTACTGCTCATAAACTCGAATCTCTAAGACACACGGTCTCTTACATGTCACACTCGTTATTTCCTACTCAGCAACTAATCGAGGACTTACTTTGAGCATCTTGTCGTTGACAGTCTTCTCAGAGTTTGTCTGTTTCATCTCTATTTTCTTCTACATACTTGCTAAGCAATAGTATCTCGGCTGGTACGTTCACAGAGTCTCTTGATGATAACCCTTTCTGTGTGGTCATATTGTAACAATAGAAGACAAAGGCCGGCAACAGATCGTTTTATTACGGAAATCAGCACGTATTTATACATATTTCATGTACATTATTACAGCTTATTCAAGCAGACAGACACAGTCGTCTGAATGGTTGTTTCTGATTTCTCGGAAAGTTAAGCCATATTATAAAGTTATATTTCATGGAGGAATTAATCATGGGCTGATATCAGTTAGAGAACCACTGGAAAACCTGGGAGTACTGGACAGGTGTTTCGTCCTAGTTTGGGACTCTTCAGCAGTACGCACCCACCGGGATTCGAACCCAGGACCTTCTGGTTACTACAAGACGAGCTCGTAGACCATTGAGCCACTGGGACCCGATCCAATGGTCCTTGAATTCTAACTTCTGCCAATTCACGACATGGTGCGACCACTTCGCAATGTCTTCGATGAGTTACTGCCTCATCTTCAACCTGCTTTTTATATGCAGTATATGCAGGCTACAATGATGTGTGTGTGTTTGTGTGTGTGTGTGGAACAGTCATAAAGCAGCTCATATGAGAATAGCAAATGTTTTATGACTGTTCCACCCACACACACATACATACACACACCATTGTATCCTGCATATACTGCATATACACATATATTTTAACAAAAGTAGACAAATTTTGAAAGTCTGAGGTCAAAAATGTTTTTGATCATAGTTCATACGATTTTTGTTTTGTTTAGTATACCTATTGATTCATATTTAAAAATAAGAGATGTGCTTTTACATGTAAACATACAATTCTATTTATTTATTTATTATACATATTGATAACTGTTGCATGACTCATAATTGGACAAAATTTTAAAAAACAAGAGGTGTCCCTTTATATATAAACTTTGTTATGTTAATTTCGATTAATTTCCCTGAAGTAGTTCGGAGCAGATTGCCGAACGAAACGTTGGAATTAATCATTTCAATTTCTCTGAGATTTTACAAATATAACTTTATAAAATGTCTACTTCTCACTCAGCGCTCAATTACTTTGCAACTATCCGATCAAATCTTGATCACAGTTCGTATGAGTTAAGCCATATATTTGCGGATCTTATTTGCCCACGTTAAGTCTGCTGTGATTGGTTTTTGAATCAGTCTTGTTCATATTTTCTCACGGCCAATATAAGTGACCTAGACATTGACGTAAATTAATGTCTACGAATTAGCTAGCAGCCTGCTCTCACCACAATATTAATTTCAGTGTCGATCTAGCCAGGGCACCTGTCGATGGACGTATACAGATCTCAGTTGGGAATGTTTTCCGTAACACTTTCCACTCTGAATCACATAGAAACACTTGAATGAATGTACACTGGTTAGTGAAAATCCTTATCTTGTTCTCAATACTGAGTTCGACGAATTCTCACACTGATTGCATATCAATCAAAGTCTGCCTCGCCTTTTCAATCTTAGATTCAATTCCCTTATGTGTACCGCTTTATTATCTTTGAGAATATACCGCTTGGGTAAGTAAAGGAAGTGACATCGTTAGTTATCTTCATCACCTTCATCTTTTCAATGTTCACTTCACTTATTGTCTTTGCTGCTTGCCTCCCCTAACAACTTGTTGGTTTCCATCACCAGTTCTTTCCCTCTAGATGATATCAGACATTAATCATCCACTGAGTTCAAATCTTTTACATTGTCCTTCTTCACTTAACCAGTTTCTGTCTCTTCGTTACCCTCAGTCTGTTTCATGATCCAGTTCACCGAAATGACAACACTGATTTTCCAATTCCTTCACGATCCCAGTGGAACATAGGATGCCTTCAAGCTAGAGGTTTGAATTTTCAGTAGCAGTGATGTTTATTTTTACAGGATGAGGTTGCTAGCCAGCCTCATACACATCCTTCTCTCTTTACCAGTCTTATTTCTAGTTTAGTGAGTTGAGGTAAAGGAGTGTGTCAACCGGCAATCAAACCCCGAACCACATGGGGTGTGGTTGGCGAGCATTCTACTGCTGTGCCACCGACGCACAAAGCGCTCTCGTGTCGGGAGTTGAATCCAGGCTGCCAGGGTGTAAGCTGGAAATCATAACCGCTAGACCACGCGCGACAAATTGCTGACAGAATACCTCCTCTTCAGACTTGACAATTCATATATCCATAAATGTTAAAATATATAACAGCCAGCTGAGGTAAACGAAAAAATCAGAAACGCATTGCAATACTGATTTCGATTGCCTACTTAAAAAAACGTATTTATCACGCCTGATCATTACATTCAAGGACGGAAATTAGCATTTATCATGCATACATCATCCTGCCACTCATTTTCTTACCCCATTAAGGTAATTAATTATCTAGAATAATGACAAGCTCCCTTAAATTATCTCAGATCTCCCTTATATGTATTCACAGCAGTTATTTTGCTGAGTACAAGCTGAGTGAAAAACCGATCACCTATATATACCAATTCACGTGTATTTACGGGAACACTTAAATTCGAAGAACAGAAAGAAGAGACTATGTCAGATTCTTCGAACATATATCAAGCAGCTTCCAGTTACAGGGGCCAGCCAGCCTAAGCTCTTCAGTTGCCAAGAAGACGTGATGGCATCGTTGGAAATAACTAATAGATAAAGTTCAGTCTTCAGTGTTCTCTGAATTGCTTAGGCAATTGCAATAAAACGGTTGAAACCTGACCTGTGTGTTCAAAAGGAGTGTGTTATTGGACTACAGTCAGCCTGTTGACTCAGCCCTTAATAACTTATCTTTTCGACGTCCTCGCTATCCTAGTTTCTTCTGTTTGACTTCCATAAAAGACGATTTTCCTTGACCTTATGAGTTCTAATCACCATCATCAACTATTCATCTGATCTCTTGCATATCGAATTTTGATTTTCCTTTATCTAACTACGTAATGACTCCTAGCTTTCTGTTACCACCCTAACAATAAACTTGTCAATCAATTTTCCGGAAACTTCTCTCTTATAAGACATATATATATATATATGCATACGTTTGAGCTAACTTGTCGTCCTGATGTTTACCTCACCGTGACACTCTTATAATATACTTGCTGGTGATAAAAATTACAAGTCGTTTGCAACTAATAAGAACCAACAAAATGAAGTAGATCAATGTTCTTCAGCATCAATGTTTGTTCCTTCCTTGCTCAAATCTATAAAGTGGAATTCTTATTTCAAAACCTCTTTTCTCTTCGTCTTATTTTCTCCATGATTTCCGAGTTAAACTTGATAATTTAGTAGGACATCTCCACTGTACTCAGTTGTCTGTTATCGCTTTCAAATGTCTCCACGACTTCAGTTTAAGAAAGTCGTTCGAGTTAACTGATTGCCGTTCATTTCTTTACGCTCCCGTTTGAACATAGGTCTTCAAGCTAGAGATTTGAAGTTTGAGTAGCAATGGTATTCATTTTTACCGGATGAGTTTGCCAGACTCACTCTAAACCTTCCCTCTTTACCAGTCTTATTCCCAGATTTGCGAGGTTGGGTAAAAGAGTGCATCGGCTGGGGATCAAACACCGAACCACCTGCGCGGTTTTAGCGGTGTGCGTCCGAGTTTATTGATGAGCCTCCTAATAAGAAGACCATAGGCTGCATTTATTTAAAAACATAATTTTACTCCCTAAGTTAGGTACAATTGCATCAAGCAGTATATTTATAAAACTGCAATTATTCTAAGATCTTAATTTAGTTGTGTCCCTAAAGCTGGTCGATTTAATTGCGAAACTTTCGTCATCCTTCTAGACAAAATCTTCGCCTCAAGGCTATCAACAGCCTTACCCATAATTAAACCAGAAATATGGATACATTCCTAGTAATTAAAAGAAATAATTTGGAATACATCAACAACTTATTAAAAAAACATATTTCAAGAAAATTAAAACAATTAGTCCCTTTGATAAATTTGAACAAGGCATTAAGAAGACAAATTTCGCTAGATGATACCGTCATTTCGTAGTTTATTTACAACCGCTTTACAACTAACATGGTTAACAATGATAAAATAAAGTTCATGAAATTTACTCACTTGCCGAACATTTTCGATCCCTGTTCCTACGATTAAAGGACGAAATTCTGTGGACTCTTCTTCAAACTGTATCTACAAGTTCACCTGCAGCTGCGATGACACCTATATAGGTAGAACTAACAGAATGTTCCAATGTCGTCGAAAAGAACATGTTCCAAAATGGCTAATAAATCATATCGAAAATCCTAACGCGATTAATCTTAGTAGAAATCCAGCATCATCCATTGCAAAACACTTATTAATGTCTGGTCACAAAATAAATATTAATGACTGTTTCACAATTATTTCACATAACTCTAATTCCAGGCTGGTTGGTTATTGAAGGTGTTGGAAGCACTTTGGATTAATCACAGCCTAAACTGTGTGTACAAAAATCAATAGACTTCAATCTTCGCCTACCCTGGACTGCATGACCTATATAAATATGATTGGTCATTAGTTTGTACTTTTGTTTTTATTTAACTGAGTAATTTTCATGAACTTTATTTTATCATTGTTAACCATGTTAGTTGTAAAGCGGTTGTAAAGAAACTACGAAATGACGATATCATCTCGCGAAATTGGTCTTCTCAATGCCTTGTTCATATTTCAAGAAATTAAACTGACGAGATAGGAATAATGAGACAAGAAATTTCCATTCTAAAAAGTCTTAGATGTCAAGAAAACGAATGCAATTCCTTCAAAAAGTGTTTAATGTTGGCTGGTTATTGGTGTGATGAATCGAGTTTAAAGACTACAAGAAAATTCATCCTACCGTAAAAGGGGCCTCTAAATAACAGCTGGAATATTAAAACCGTTTGAAATATATACATCTAAAGAGCCAACAAGATCACTTCATGAGATACTGTGCAAAATAAAAGATCCAACAGCAAAAGAAGGCAAACAATTGCTTAGTTTTGATTGGACACTAGTTAGTATTTTATTTTTATTTTTGAATACAGCTTGATTCCACACTGTATTTTTGGTACTAGTATGGAATTTTCAGCATATGATATCGGTAGCCCAAATTTTGCAGGCCGACCGTTGATATCAGGTGTGCGTCGGCAGGGGATCGAACCTTGGACCATGTGCATGGTCGGTGAGAGTCTTGACCACTGTGCCACCGACGCACGGGTGTAATGTGTCTAGTCCTATGTTTGTTGAAGACTGAATTCTGTCAGTCACATTGCCGTACTTGGCCATCATTCTAGGTGGCTCGCGATCACGGTGCGCTTTGAATAGTTCATATTAGATGGCTAGAGGCGATCAGTAAGCAGCCATGTACCTAGATTTCATGCTAGCCACCACTCATCTGTCAGAAAGGTATATCTGCAACCTTAAAGCAACTCATGTTAATTCTGAGATTTGAACCCACGTCAACCAGTGCTGCATTCAGAGACGTTATCAATGAGCTATTGGGGCTTTCAATTGATGTCATGTAGGACTGTATTGAATACTTTTGATTGAACACTAGTTGGAAGAACTGAATAGCGAGCCCGAATAGCTCATTAATAACGTCTTTGACTGCATTACTGGTTGACGCGGGTTCGAGTCTCAAAAGTAACATGAGTTGCTTTAAGGTAGCAGATACACCTTGCTAATGAGTGCCAATCTGCACAAAAACTAGGTCCAAGGTCGTGCTGAGTGCCTTCGAACATCGAAAATCAAGTAAATTACGTATATTGGTTCGCATTCGGTGCCCCCTTAGAATATGAATCCAAGAACATTATTTATCTTTGAAAAGGCACGATATGTATTCTGTCATATCAGTGCATTTGGATAATTATGGACACCAATTGGAATGGGATAGTGTAGAAATTTTACATAGCCGAGCAACCAAGATGATTTACTGAACCCTGCTACTCAAACGAATCAGCGGTTGGCAAACACATTACTACTAAAGACTAAATTTAACAAGTAAGTAAGAATTAAACCACATAATAAGAAATTTGAAATTCCAAAACAATAACAATAGTCCATAAAGACTTAAATCGATAAACAGTCACGACAGTGATTGCCAGGAGACACAATGACATCAATCATCGACTATTCAAATAAGTTCATCTCATGTAAAAACATGAACTGAGAATGTTGACTAGAATGATGACGAAAGCTTTGCAATTAAAGCAACCGGCAGCTTGGACAAGACAACTAATTCAAAATCATCCAGGTGAGTTACAAATCTAATCTATTGTAAATCTAAGATTCCACAACTTCTTATTAGCTTTAATTTCTCTCACATATGAACTCATCTATGTTACTGTCAGACGCTAAACTCATCGCTTCCCATCTGGTTCCCCCCTCAAGTTTTTAGAATATGGCGTAACTTGAATGTCTTCACAGTGTATATTCAGCCCATCTCGATTTCCTGAGTAATAGTTCGTCGCCTGGTTCACTATGTTAGTTCCGTGTTGATAGCGTCCGATTACAATAAAACGATGTAAAATACATCGTCAACCATAATTTTTTAATGTGAATTGACAATAAAAACTTGAATAATTTCACTGGTAATTGGCTGAACACTGTGGTTTACTGCTAATTGAAAGCACCATATATTACTCTGATGAAATGGTTCCTTGATATTTAAAATGTGAAACAGGATGGGATGAAATTTTGACCAAATCACTTCTTCCACCTGTCTAGGTAGTGTCGTTTCAGCTACAGGCGGTGGCATGGAAGACGACATCAAAGCAACTACCGGAATAGCCAGACAGATATGCAACACTCTCAAAATCAGATTTTGGATGTCTTGTACAACCAGTATAAAGAGAGAAATTCGGGCTTTCAACACTTATATCAAGTGAATTGGTACTTCCCTATGGTTTGGAAAATAAACCCATCATAGCAAACATTTCAAACAGGTTTCTGAAGAATTTCACCCCTAATTGCTACCTCTATACTGAAAGTCAGACTGCCAGTAAGAAAGGATATGCAACAAGGGGCAAAGTTCATTATTAGCGTCCCGAAAATTGCGGACGTATAAGTGACCTTGAGCCGACCAATCATAAAAATGCGGAATTTTTGCACAAAAATGACGTATATGTACAAGAAAATGCATGAAAACACATTAGACAGGTTATCTGTCTCTGATATAACTTTATAATACGTTCCAGTTATAATGTGGAGTATCAGTTGGTAAGTTAGACATGTGTTTGTACATGTATTCATCAAAGTAACTGAAGATGTACAGTTTTTGTGAACTGTTTATCTCTCTTATCCTGTTGTGCAGTCTTCCCTGAAAGCTCTCGGTTGAATTACTATGGTTTTCAGTAAAAGGATCAACGACTACTTACCAAAAAATGTGGAAAAGAAAACAAATTAAGATAAATGACATCAAATCTAAGGCGAGCCCTAAATTAATTTTTTTTTTAATTTTTGATTTCAGCTTGACTCCACACTGTATCTTTGGTACAAGTATGGAATTTTCAGCATATGATATCGGTAGCCCAAATTTTGCAGGCCGACCGTTGATATCAGGTGTGCGTCGGCAGGGGATCGAACCTTGGACCATGTGCATGGTCGATGAGAGTCTTGACCACTGTGCCACCGACGCACAGTTACCCTGACCGTAATCCTGACCCTAAGCATAGACTTCACACTAACTCTAATCTAAATCCTAACCCTGATTACCACCCCCAGCCTAACTGTATTCCTAATTATGACCCTGATCCTTACCCCACTGAGCTATTAACACTTTTTCTAAATAATACTTGAAAACATGGTCTGGATTAAATTTGCTCCTTAGCTGGTGAAGAGCTATGATGATAATGACAGGTGCCGATAGCCAACGACTAACATGCGTTCAAGATCATTGAACCTTTCGCACTCCTGTGACGCCATTGTTGAACTTCGCTCAACAAAACGCTTTAGAAACTAATCAGCCAAGAATCTATTGCCCAAGAAAAATTTAGAAGAAAATGGAAAGACTTGTTGTTGAAATAGAGTGACAGGCGGACATTCAGGTGGAGCGAAGATGTGAAACAGCCAGTTAGAAGTCTCCTCGTGAGTGACACGAGAGAGAGATCGGGTAGAAAAGAGAGGAAAGTTAAGCCGACTAGAGACGACAGCACAGAAACCCAGAGGATTAATTATACAACAAAACTTTATTTATTCTCACTATATTACTTTTTGCCTACTTAATTACTCACTGAATTTACATTAAGATTGGCAACTCTCATGTTTTGTGATTTTATCCAAATGTGCAGATTACTTTTTCGCTTGTTTCACCACACGATGATGTATCACCAGAAGGGTTAGACACACCATTCAGTAGTATTCCCCCATGAGACTGTGTGGGAGTAAAAAAAAAACATTCCGAGAAAATAATGGTTACATTAGAATTAGAAAAAAAGGTGTTTTTTTGAGTAATTCTTTGTCAGGAGGAAGCTTTTCTCGAGTTTTTGAAAAGTAAAACACGTCTGCTTGTCTGTCTCTTTACAACTTAGACGACTAATTATTTATAAAATTTGAAGACAGAAGAAGAAAATAACATCAGGCTGGAAAAAACTTCATTTTTTGGTTTGCTTGTAATCTTGAGATGAAAAGATAGATTCTTTCCTTCTCCGTAGGATTGGCAGACATGAGTACACTAAACTAAATGAGGAAGATAATATCTTTTATTTGGTGAAGAGTTACTGTACAGTCTCAGAATTTCACAGTCAGTACTGATGAAGGTGTTACGAATATGTACGGTTACATAATAATCATCTCTTTTTGAATCTGAATTGAGCATTGGGTTCCAGTAATACACCTGCAGTTAGTTCTGTTTTTTTTATGTCTTTTATACCTGCCTATACGACTGCTCACAAATAATTATTTCATCCAAACTTTGGACTAAGGCCCCATTCGTTTCATAATCCGGTTCGACCTCACCGTCTCTAGGTTTAAGGCTCTTAAATACCACCTCAGCAGATGTGAAATCCATCTCCATTTTCTTCTGCACACATCAGGTGGATAACAGGCTGCTGTTTGTTTTTCCTATATGCCGGAGATCCTTGTTATTTATCTTTTCTATTTGGCCATATGATCTTCACCATCGAAAAAGATGTATTATTTATTATTATTATTATTATTATTATTATTATTATTGTATCCTTTAGTTCCTAGAGGAACATAGGGCTTCAGCTGCGCACCTCCATTGACTTCGGTTTTCTGACAACTTTTTCACCCTGCTCCAGGTCTGTCCACATGCTTTCATCTCCTCCTCGCATGACCTCCTCCAAGTCACCCTTGGACGACCAACTCGCCGCCTCCCTTTCGGGTTCCACTCGAGGGCTTGTCTAGTGATGTCACTTGATGGTTTCCTCAGCGTATGGCCAATCCATCTCCATTTCTTTCTGCCTATTTGTTTCACAATCGGTTCCTGATTGGTTCGCTCCCAGAGATCCCTGTTGCTGATCTTTTCTGGCCATCTGATCTTGAGTATTGAGCGGAGACAGTTGTTAATGAAGGTTTGAAGTTTGTTTGAGATGCTCTTTATGACTCGCCAAGTCTCTGATCCGTATAGTAGCACTGACTTCACATTGGAGTTGAAAATCCGGATCTTATTTTTGATGCTGAGTGCTGTTGACCTCCACACAGATTTGAGAGTAATGAAAGCTTGTCTTGCTTTTCCGATTCTGGCTTTGATGTCCTCGTCAGTTCCGCCTGTAGTTGAGACGATGCTTCCCAGGTAGGTGAAGGAGGTTGTTTCTTTCAGGTTCTTCCCATTTATGCTTATTGTTGTCTGTTGTTGTTGCTGTTGATGTTGGCTAGGAATCTTCATCATCTCTGTTTTATCTATGTTCACGTGAAGTCCTATCTTTGATGCTTCTTCTGCCAACTTGTTACTTTTCACTTGCATATCTTCCAGTTTATGGGAAATCAGACATATATCATCGGCGAAATCCAGATCCTCCAAGTCTTTTGTGTCAGTCCATTTTATGCCTGTTCCCTCGTTGGTTGCCGTTGTCTGTCGCATTATCCAATCAATTGCAATCAGGAAGATCATTGGTGATAGTAGACAGCCTTGCCTCACTCCCGTCCTCACTTCGAAGGCTTCCGTAAGTTTCCCGTTGTGGATTACTTGGCATGCAGCATTGTCGTATAACTGTTGGATGAGGTGTATAATTGTCGATGGGACCCCGTAGTAGCGAAGTAGTTTCCAAATGACCTCTCGATCGACGCTGTCGAAGGCCTTTTCAAAGTCGATGAAGTTGAGATAGAGAGGTGACTGCCATTCCAAGCTTTGTTCAATGATGATCCGTAGAGTGGCGATTTGATCAATACATGATTTGTTTCTCCTGAATCCAGCCTGTTCCGGACGAAGTTTTTCATCTAGGGCTTGTTTGATTCTCTCCAGGATGATGCGACTTAGTATCTTGCTTGGAATGGACAGAAGCATAATTCCACGCCAGTTTTTACATTGACTTAAGTCTCCTTTCTTTGGAAGTTTGAATAAGTAACTGTTCTTCCAATCCTCGGGTACTTTGCCCTCTTTCCACACCTTCTCCAGTAGTGGTGTCATCAAGTCCGCTGTTGTCTCTGGGTCTATTTTCAAAGCCTCTGCTGGGATTCCATCTGGTCCCGGTGTTTTCCCAGCTTTAAGCATCTTGATTGCATTCAGGACTTCTGATTTCGTCGGGGGGTCAGTGTTCACTGGTAGTTCTGCTTCCGTTGTTGGTATTGCTGGACGTGTTGTAGGTGGCGGACGATTTAGAAGTCTTTTGAAGTGTTCAACCCAGTGCTTTCTCTGTTCCACCTCTTTGGTGATTGACTTTCCATTGTCGTCCTTTATTGGCTTAATCTGTGTCGAACGTTTGCCCGAAAGGTTCCTAGTTGTTTGGTAGAGTGTGGCGAGGTCTCCTTTGCCTGCAGCTTGTTCTGCTTCGTTTGCCATGGTTTCATAATATTTTCTTTTGTCTTCCCTGGCACTTTTCTTCACTCTTTTGTTCAGTGTATTGTAGCTTGCATTCAGCTCCTGTTTTTGTTGCTCGTCAGTGCACTGGATAATCTTTTGCTTCACTGTCCTTCTCTCTTCTATTAGTTTCCAAGTGTCCGTAGTGAGCCACTGTTTGTCCTGTCTCTTTTTTCTGCCTAGAATTTCTATGCAGGTTTGGCTCCACACCGTTTTCAAGTTGTTCCAGTGCTTTTCAACGCCGACCTTTTCGCTAGTGTTGATTTGTGTCTCGGCTTTGTCCTTTATGCTTGCAATGAAGATGTCCTTTGTAGCCTGGTCCTTCAGCTTTTGAGTGTTGAACTTGGCTTGTGGTCTATCTGCAGCTCCTGATTCCCTGAAAGCTTTTAATTTGATTTGGATTGTCCCTTGTACGAGATAGTGGTCTGAGCCAACGTCTGCTCCTCTTCTTGCTTTTGTGTCCAGTAGGCTGCGCCTCCACTTCCTTGAGATTGAGATGAAGTCGATTTGGTTTTTGGTTTGCCCGTCTGGTGACACCCATGTAGCCTTGTGGATATCTTTGTGCTTGTATACACTGCCACCAATCACCAGTTCGTTGAAGGCGCAGAAGTCGGCGAAGAGTTCTCCGTTTTCATTCATTTCTCCTAGAGCTTCTCTACCCATGATGAGTTCCCTTCCCGTATTGTCTGGTCCCAGTTTGGCGTTCATGTCTCCCATTAGTATTTTCATGTCGCCAGCTGGAGTATTGTCCATTGTTGCCTGTAGTTGCCTGTAGAATTCTTCTTTCTTCTCGAGGTCTGCGTTGTTTGTGGGTGCATAACATTGTATGATTGACACTTTCCTTCCTTTGGAGTTGAACCTGGCGGTCATTATCCTGGACGAAATCGCCTCCCATTGTATCAGGGCTTTCGTTGCCGTTGGTGACATCATGATAGCCACGCCCTCGGTGTGCGTGTGGTTATCTTCTGGGTGACCGGAGTAGATCACTGACTCACCTGTTGACAATTTGGTGAGTCCACTCCCATTCCATCTGCTCTCACATATTCCCAGCACTTGTATTCCGTATCTTTTCATCTCGTTGGCGATCTGGGCAGCTTTCCAGTCTCGTACATAGTTCGGACGTTCCATGTTCCTACACAGACTTTTTCTTTTGGTGCAAGGAGGTTCACATACTGAAGTTTCTTTAGCAATTTTTGTTTACAGGGTGGGGTTGCTAGCCTCACGCCTGAGAAAAGAATGATTACATTAAGTAAAAGTTTAGAGAGAAGCAACTTTTTGGGTTGCTCCCCTCAAAATCAGAAAATAACGGACAAACAATGAGAACAACATCAACAAAGGAAACAGTTCACAGAAAAAAGGGCAAAAAGCGACGACAACTATACAATAAGACAACATGCAATATAGTTCAGTACAGTTAACTAAAATGATATCTTAACCATAAACTCACTGACTTGGAGCAACTTGAACATATAAATCCAACAATATATACAATTATAGATGTGTTTATGTTTAAAAATTCCACAAATCCAAACAGTGGGTTATGTGTATTATCTGTCAATAAGATTGTATTTTTTGGATTCAGTGTTCGAAAGGTTAATAATTGTGATAATTTCCGCAAACTCTTTGCATAAAATTTTACAGTAATAAGTTTTTATCAATGAGCAAAATGTAGCGTAATAGTCGAAAAGCGCGCGCGTTGTCGATATAAAGCATCGAGAAAGATGGGAAAGCGTTATTTGAAAGTTAGAAGTAGCCTTTAACTGTTGGAAGGTGACAAGCAGTGGAATCCAGAATGTGCGTTTCGTCCTATTCGGGTTTCGTCCTCCGGATGGATGTACCTGCATTCCCTGGTGAGTGGTGATGTTCCATCTGAGGCTCATACCCACTGATTGCATTTTCAAACACCGAAGCATTATCCACTAAACCACTTGTGCCACGAGAGCCACCTCTTGTGCTATGGGTTATATTAATTATTTAATTGAATTTAAGATTTTCCCGTAGATTGATTGGACCAGAGCACTCGGTGTACAAGAGATGACTGTCGTGGCCTAAGTGGTCTAGTGAATAGTGCTTCGTCGTTTTAAACTGTGAGCCATGGGTTAGAGCCTAAGCGGGAACACTGTCACTCACTCGGGAATGCAGGTACATCCAGGTAACCAGTCCCAAATGGGACGAAATGAGCATTCTGGATTCCACTGCTAGTCAC
Organism: Trichobilharzia regenti; assembly: GCA_944472135.2. NCBI lineage: Eukaryota > Metazoa > Platyhelminthes > Trematoda > Strigeidida > Schistosomatidae > Trichobilharzia > Trichobilharzia regenti. Next base: position 31,693,631 of record OX235268.1, read on the forward strand.
CATCCACCAATTAAATACTAATTAAATGCTCAGACATCGTTGGAGCATCTGTACAAGAAATCGACATGTCAATCTGAGACCCATTACTTCGGTCCAATCAATCGACGGGAAAATCTAAACTTTAAATAAATAATCAGACGTAGCCTGTTGAAAGTACTATTCATGACGCATCAAGTCTACGAACCATAATAAAGTACATGTTGACGGTGGCCTGTACTTTCTGTTGTTGTCTAGGTATCTTCATCATCTGTGTCTTCTCTGCAATCACTTGTTGTCCTGTTTTTGCTGCCTGCCTCTACACCCAGTTTGTTAGTTTTCACTTGTATAACTCTTCGAGTTTGTGTAACAATAGGCCTATATCATCTGCGGAATCCAGATCTTTCAGAGGCTTCTTATCGATCATCCAGCGTATTCCTGACTCCTCGCCACCAACAGCCTGGTGCATAATCTAGTCAGTCCACCACAACTAAGTATATCATTGGTGATAATGTGCAGTCAGCTTGTCTTACTCCTGAATACACTTCGAACGCCTAGCTTACCTTTCCATTGTGGATCACCTGACACCTGCCAATTATTATCGCATAGCCGGCTGTTGGATGAAGTTGACAAAGACCTGAGGTACGCCGCAGTGTTGAAGTTTTTCCCGAATTACTTCTCGGTCTATGTTGTCGATGGCCTTTTCGAAGTCGATGAAGTTGACATAGATGTTTGACTGTCATTCTATGCTTTGTTCGATGATGAGGATGATGATGCGTAGAGTAGCAATTTGATCAGCAAATGATTTGCCTTACCTGAATCCAGCTTGTTTCAGTTGAATAGTGAGTTGTAGTTAAATATCAGGGACGTGATTAACTTAGTGCAAATCACAGAGTTGTAAAGCCATAATGGCTGAATATAACATTAAAATTGATTATGATTACGTTTCTGATGATCTTATAATAGACCGGGCTAAAAATAAGTCGATCAGTCTGCTAATTTCTCCACACACACAGATCAGGTTGCTTTTTGGTAATCTCAATTACCCCATACTCATGGATTCATGACTGTTGAGTCCAAAGAAGTTATCGAAAACAAATGTTCGTGCGAAAATCATCTTGTCCTGATAATACTATGGGGATATCGAATGACCTTGGTGGCCTGTTTGAATATTTTTGGGCTACCACATTCCATGTACATTTTGCATCTATTTACTCGTATTTTATTGGTATTTACATATCACATTATGTATTCTAATCGTATTATCTACCCTCGGGACTTTATAAAACGTTTTAAACCCAAAAACTTTCATATTTGCAATAAACTCAAGAAAAAGCACCATGGAGGTTGGCAGCGTGCCTTAAAATCTACACCCATACATCACACCACTGTTCCAGTTATCATTAGTACCAACTGCCGGTCCCTGCCTAATAAAATTCTGGATTTTCAGTCTCTGTTGTCTTCTAGTACCTATCACAATACTGGTATTGTCACTCTGCAAGAAACCTGGCTCCATGACTCATACGATGACAATATTGTGTCTCCAAACAATTTCAATGTTTTTCGACAAGACCATGTTTGTTCCAAGAAAAAATGTGGTGGAGGTGTTGCAACTTTTATTCACTCAAAATGGTCCATTTCTAACAAAGTTTGTTTCAAATTCTCGAATGACTACATTGATTGCATCACTGTGAGATGTCGCCCGAAACACCTGTTAAAATACAAATTCATTTATATTTCTAATGTTTATGTATCTCCTGGCTGTACCATATTGGATTTATCTATGTTCGCTGATGAATTCACCGCTTTTGCTGCAGCTTGCTTCGAGAACTCTTTATCAATAGTAACTGGCGACTTCAATGGAAGCGATTGCTCCTTCCTTATATCACTTGGTCATGACAATATTGTTAACTTTGCCACCCGTCTTGGTAAAAAACTGGATCTAGTATTCATTAATGATGCTGGCATATATGAAGCTCGCAAACGTGCTCCTCTACTTAATTCTGACCACTGCATCATACGTGTACTGCCTAAAATATATTCCAAATCACACAAAGGTGTCCTTTCTCACCTCTACAGTAAAGTTCAACGGAGATGCTACTCACAAGACAACCTAGACAAGCTCAGATGCATGTTGAAAGACACTAACTGGGACTTATTAACAGAACAAACATTAGATGAAACAATCACAAACACTACCGATTATCTTAAATTCTGTTTCGAAATATGTTGTCCTAAAGAAACATTATTCATTCGATTTGACCGCTTATCTTCGCCATATCTCAAAAAGCTACGTAGAAATAAAGAACTGTTATTCAAAACTAATGATAAGCCTGGTGTAAAAAAATTAAACATGTTGATAAAACTGGAAATAAAAAGACTAAGTGTTTTATATAATCAAAGATTTTTATCATGTAAAACTCCTTCTAATTTATGGAAACTTTACAAAGAAATTACTAACGGTAAGCGATGTATTTCTGTTCCATCTCTTAATGTTGACACTCTTAATAAATCTTTCATACGCTCTTCTGTTGATACCCTTCCAAATGATACAAATCATATTGACAATAACTTTAGTGGTTTTAATACCCTTGATGTGCTTAAATGTCTCCGGTCTCTTAAGCCTTCTCAAAGCCTTGGTCCTGACGGCATACCTGCCATTGTCCTCAGGAATTGTGCTGATATTTTGTGTTATCCTCTTACTAACATTTTTAATGCCTCTTTTTCCGGTAACGTTCTACCTTTTGCATGGAAAAACATTAAAATTATCCCTATACCAAAACCATCTTCTGGTTCTGATATTAAATTTCGGCCTATTGCAATTACTTCCCCCTTTTTAAAATTGATGGAAAAATTACTTTTACTTCGTCTTGAACCCGCTTTGAAACCTTTTAATGATCCTAAACAATTTGCATACAAACATGGTAGAAGTACCTTGGATGCTGCGGTTGTCTTATATCACAATGTTGTCTCTTGTTTAGACAAAGGTGCTAAATATGTTCGTAGTGCTTTCTTAGACTACACATCTGCTTTTGACTCTGTACCTAGGGGCCTTTTATTAAATAAGCTATCGTTGACACAAACAGGATCCTGGGCAAAGAGTTGGTTGCATTCCTATTTTTCTGATAGAATGCAGTATACTGTATATAACGGCAAATCTTCTTCTACCTCGCTTACAAAATCCGGTGTTCCACAAGGTGCTGTCCTCTCTCCTTTTCTTTTTTCTTTCTTCCTACATGACCTGCCCCATTCAAACGAAACTAACTTTGTTAAATATGCAGATGATCTGACTGTATCACTGCCTATCACTTCCGAGTCTGACAGCTCCAAACTTAATAGCTTTCTGTTGGACATCAACAACTGGTCCAAGTCAAATGGTCTTATATTAAATCCTTCCAAATGTCAGGCAGTTGACTTTACTTTCAAGCATCGACGTGACTTACTTGAACTAGTTAACTCTCATGATCCCTGTAGCATAGATGGCACGGAAATTGAAACCAAATCAAGTATTAAATACCTTGGACTAGTTTTTTCCTCTGACCTTTCATGGTCATCACACATCTTATCTATCTCTAAGAAAATGTTTCGTCTTACCTTCTACATTAAAAAGTTAAGACAATCAGGTATCAACCAACCTTTAGTTTTGCAATTTTTAAACTCCTGTATTTTACCTATTGTACTCTACTGCTCTCCATTAATCTTTCCTGGGCTGCTCAAAAAAGATTATATCATATTACGAAGAGTATTAAATGCTGTGAGTAGAGCTTGTGGTCTGCCACTGCATGAGCTCGCTAATACTATAGTCGAGAGGCATATAAATTCCTGTACGAAATGGGCAAAGGCTATACTATCAGACCCTCTGCACCCCCTTTATTCACACCTGTCCCCTTGTATCTCACCAGGTAGGACGAGAAGTCAATATAAAAAGATATATGCTCGTACTACTAAGTATAGAAATTCTACAATACCCTATTTAGCGCGTACTTTATGTGACGAAGACTCTGTTAGACGTGAAACTTACAAGTTACTATGTAATTAGCACAGTGAATTGACCCTTTTATCGTTCATCTTTCTGTATTTTATGGTGTTACACTTTCTATCGTTTAAATCGTTACTCTGCTACTTTATATTAGTTGGTATTACTATTATTACTACAATTTTGTACTTTATACATATTTTTCTCCGTATGGCACACAGTATTTTGCTACGCAGCTGCTACAACAATCGTTTTATTACTATTATGTATTGTGTATTTTTAATTTTTTTTTGTGGTTTTTGGGTAAATTAGATGCAATATTGTACTGAATGCTGAAAATTCCTTGCTGTATCATTAGTACTGTTTTTGGAATAAAGCAATTATTATTATTATTATATTTATATTACTGAGTAATATATACTCTTTTATAATGATCTATTCCTACAGAAGCCTGACTACGTAATCAGTATGTTATAGTGTATATCCACTGATTCAGGATTACGCAAATCAGAACTGAATACTGGATATAGTTGGGTAATGTGTACAAGACTTGATTACATGTTATTTTATTAATATAATGTTTTATGATTTGAAAATTAGCATACTTTATGAAGCCATTTTGGAACTGAGATTTCAATGTACGTTTATAATCACTGGCATCCGTACACTAGTATTCAATCCTCCAGAGACGATTTCCAACCTTCTGTGCTCTAATTAACGCTTATTATTTGGCGCTCATCCGTAACACTATCCAGTTTAGGATAGGTCCAAACCACGAAGGATAATTACGGAAAGTTGACTTCTTTGCAATTAATGGTGTTCTCTGAGCTGGTTAATTTAGTTTCAAAGCTTTCATCGTCCTTCTGGAAAGTATCTTCAGCGCAATATTTAGCATAAAGTCAAATGATTTTAATATTTCATGAGTGATATAATTGCGTCTCCCGGTTACTATCTATCTTTACATATGCACTTGCCATTTCCTATTGAATTGGATTTCAAACTTTCTCATCACCTGATTTACTTTTTATTAGTTGGTACATTCGGTCTATATTAACGCGTTTCTTAATTGCATATTCGTTTGAGTACCAGGCTTCTAGGAATTCCCTGGCTGCACTTTTGCTGTTTTCTCTGTCTGAGATTTCGATATTATGCCAATCAAACTGAGATCCGTAATTGTTTATATGCACTGATATGAAACAGGAATATATATTGTATCTTTCACGGCTGATTTGTGATCCTGGATTCTGATTCGAAGGGGACGCCCACTTAGTTGATCGATGTAATGCCTGTTACAGTTCACACAATTTATTTTGTAAGTGGTATTAATTTTATCTCCTTTTTCTGTTGGATGGGTCTTTCGGTTTGCATAATATGGAGTTGAGCGATTTGACTGGCTGGCTTGTGTGATGGCTATATCTATATCAAACGGTTTCAGTATTCCAGCTATTACTTCAGGGATATTTTTCATGTGTATGGTGGGATGAATTTTCTTGTGGTCTTTGATGATGGTTCCTTGTTGGTGTTGTGATTCCATTTTAAACACTTTTTGATGAAGTTGTGCGGATAACCACTGTTTTTGAAGACCGTTTGTAGGTATTTCAACTCTGGAGTGCTACAGTGTGTTTGAACTCTCCTTTAAATAATGTCTGCACACAATTTCTTTTGTGAGTCGACTTCATTAGCCAGTAAGCCACATCCTTACACAGATCAATATGCTCATTTCTTCATATCTGATTATGAATTTTTTGATGAGAACCAAATAGACTTTAAATTAGGAATTTTCTCCGTCGTCTAGCTAATCCTAATTAGAATGGAACTGATTAATGTAACGGCTACCTGTTAAATCCTTTCAAAGACTTCTTACGGTAGTGTATGCGAAAAACACTGATAAAGAACGCATCTTGTAAAATGAAATGTATCAATTTGTTACAGATATAATTACGTCTAATTAATATTTTCCGTTCAAAATTATTACATGAACACTGTGTAACATTCAAGCTTTCAGTCGAAACTAAGAATAAGATTAGGTAACTAAAAATCCTGCTGTAAAAATCCAGATAGCGATTATTTCACCCATGTAACATGATAAACAAACCATCTGCATGTCTAGTCTATGTAAAAAGTGTTCTATAAAGTTTTTCTTTGATGGGATTAGATTGGTTACACTTATCAAGGAAACATTGTTTCAACCACAGACAATCAAAATGGATGATTTCAAAGCCAGCCAGAATCGTAAAAATAAAACATGCCTTCATCAATCTGAAACCAGTTTTGGAGATCTGCACTCAGCCAGCATGAAGAACAAGTTTCGGATTCTGTTCAACACAAATGTAAAGTCAGTCAGTCAGTCAGTCACTTCTTCCACATGGGACAGAAAATTGGCCAGAGTGTCAAAAAAAGCATTTAGAACACGTTACAAACTTTTATCAACGACTGCCTTCTCTAGTTGCATAATGGCAAACAAACTAAGAGCCGTTTGCTCAACAAATATGTTGGTGGATCGGGCATGCTTTGAGCAGGCCATCGGATTACATCACGCGCTAGGCGTTTGAGTGGAATCCCAATGGGAAAAGACGAGTTTGGTGTGTGTGTGTCCTAGAAAGACATAGACCAGATCGTGTGGTGAGAAGGAGATGAGAGAATCATAGACCAAGGCAGCTGAAGAGGATAGCAGGAAATAGAACGAAGTTCAGATATGTCGCTGAAGCCGTATGTTTCACTCGGAAACCAAAGAAATAATTTTAATAAATTGGTTACAGGTTTGATTACGGGCTGATATCAGTTAGGAAATCACTGTTTCGTTCTACTTATTGACTCCCCATCGGAGTACACACAGAAACTTTCGGTAACAAAGCGAGCTTGTAGACTATTCAGCCCTTAATACGCTATCCGCTTGCGCTTTAATTTTAACTTGTATCAGTTAGCGATATAGACCACGAACGCCCGCCAATATCATAAAACAGTGACTGTTCTCTTAAGTGACTGGTTGAATCTCTCTGGTTACAACTTCTGCTTAGAACTGCAGGTGACTTTCTTTATAGGACAGGTCGTTAGTGAGCATAGATTAATTATAAAGTATTGGTTTGATTCTAAGCTATCTGACATATGTATTTATATTGTTATGAGGTTGAATCCACTATCGTAATAGCTTTTCGCTCTTATACGAATTTTGTAATGTCTTAGCGCATATTGAAATCTGAACGACTGTTTGAGTTGTCCTTGTCTTTATTACGCAACTACCTTTTCCATCGTATCACAAATTTACCATCTTTCTTGGTTTTGATAGAGAAGATTTGTAGCTCAGGTGGATGATTTTGATGTAGTTTTGTCCTCTGAGCTGGATGGTTAGTTTGCGAAGCTTTCATCACCTTACTGGGTGACATCTTCAGCGCATACTTCAATTTGAAGTGAGCTTTTAGATTCCTCCACGAGTTTATTAATCATCTCTCTTGGTGACCTTGGACGTGATTGGTTGTTTGTGTGTGTTTTCACACCTTCTAGGTTACTTGTATTGGAACCGGTTGTTTCTTTGACTTGAACTTTGACCCTTTGTGTGTGAAGTTTCTTTCTTATTGGTTGATAAATTTTGTCTATCTCGATGTGTCTATTGATTGATGATCCACTGGAATGCCAAGCTTCTAAAAATTCTCTAGCATTCTTATTATTTCCTTTGTCTAATATTTGAACGTTGTCCCAGTCGAATTGATGTCCGTAGTTGTCTGTGTGTAGTGAAATGAGGGAGTAAATATCATGTCTTTTGACGGCTAGCTTATGTTCGTGGATACGAAGACGAAGGGGACGTCCACTTTGACCAATGTAGTGTTTTCCGCAGTTGTTACAATTTATTTTGTAGATGATGTTGGTTTTATCTTCTTTCGCTGTTGAGTCTTTTTGGTTGACACATAGCCAGCTGAGCGGAGTGATTTTGATGGTTTGTGTGCGACGTTAATTCCTAAAGGTTTGAAGAGTCTTGTAGTGATTTCTGAGATATCTTTTATATATGGTAAGGCAATTTTCTTTGTGCTTTCCTTGGTGGCAAAACCAAGACAAAACCAACATCATGTACAAAATAAATTGTAACAACTGCGAAAAACACTACATTGGTCAAAGTGGACGTCCCCTTCGTCTTCGTATCCACGAACATAAGCTAGCCGTCAAAAGACATGATATTTACTCCCTCATTTCACTACACACAGACAACTACGGACATCAATTCGACTGGGACAACGTTCAAATATTAGACAAAGGAAATAATAAGAATGCTAGAGAATTTTTAGAAGCTTGGCATTCCAGTGGATCATCAATCAATAGACACATCGAGATAGACAAAATTTATCAACCAATAAGAAAGAAACTTCACACACAAAGGGTCAAAGTTCAAGTCAAAGAAACAACCGGTTCCAATACAAGTAACCTAGAAGGTGTGAAAACACACACAAACAACCAATCACGTCCAAGGTCACCAAGAGAGATGATTAATAAACTCGTGGAGGAATCTAAAAGCTCACTTCAAATTGAAGTATGCGCTGAAGATGTCACCCAGTAAGGTTTCTTGGTTTTGTTTTGTATTAACTTCAACTGTCTCTGTATATTTTATATAAATGTAATTCCTAAGCACTCTCCATTTATTTTCGTGTCATGTCATCATTTCAAGTACGTTGGAAGATTTATCTCCATACAAAGTTTATTAGTTTGTATTAGACTGCAGGCAGCTGATGCAAAACTGACGAAATAAACAGTAGTACCATCTTATTCTGCACAGAACTCTCTCTGTTCTCGGTTTATTCAAACAAAACATATATTCAACCTATGTAGTTCCTTGGAGAAAACATTTTCAAATACATTGCTTTAGAGCTCATTTCATTTCCTAAGTTTACTTGAGATTAAAATAGTCTTTTTTGAAAATAATAATAGGCTAAAATATTTTGGTCTCATCAAGGAGTTATCCCCCAAGGAGACTTGACCTTCTAAAGCCATCACTTATGAGATGTGAATAAATGTTGTTAGTTGGTGTAGCCTTCTTGGATTCCTAGAGATTTCACTGCTAGCCAGTGTTGACTGACCAGCATCAAATTAACCAAAAGACATCGACCATGCATCCGCAGGTGAAGCTAACATGTTGACACAGACTGATGATTTGGGATAATTAAGATCACTCAGCGGGAAATAAAAATAGTTGAAATAATCAGATCGCACATTTTATGTGGAATAAAGAAAACTGAATTTATTATTATTATTGTCGGTCATTGTTTCACCTGGCTAAAGTGTAATTTACGCCGTTTTCCTCTTGAAAACGTTTCATACACACTACTAGTCATCGACGTAACTTTATTACTTTTGTTCCTTTGGATTCCTAGTGGAACATAAGGCTTCAACTGCACGTCTCCACTTGCTCCTGCCTTCTGCTGTGCTTTTCACCTACATTCATGTTAGTCCATACTGTTTCAACTCCTCTTCACACGATCTCCTCCACGTCACCCTTGCACTGACGACCCACTCACCGCTTCCCTTTCGGCCTGGTTCCACTCGAGCAATGGCCTGACGCGCGCGCGATGTCACCCAGCGGCCTCCACAGCCATGAGTGTCCAATCCATCTCCATTTTCTCCTGCATATTTGTTGGTTGGCGATTAGTTCTTCTTTTGCTTGTTCCTATAGTTTCTTGTTGGTGACTGTTTCTTTGTGACCTCCACCAAGTTTCTGATCCGTACAGAACAGCTGACTGACTTGACCTTTGTACTGAAAATCCGACCGAATTTTGTTGTTGATGCTGAGTGAGGATGCTGAGGTTCGCTAGGATGGATGTGATATAACAGCAGATATATCTGATGTTCAGGTGCCAGAGGACTTCTGCTGCTGCTCTGACAAAATTCTCTCCTCAGTAACGCATTGATTTCTGGTCGCATCTTTTTATTTTACGGGTTTTACATCTGATTTTCATTTGGACTTTAATTTTCTATCTTCTGATCTCTACTCATTGCAGTTTTCATTATGCTTCGTTACACAATAGTTAGTAACTTATCAAACTGTCTCAGTAATAGCCAAGTTTCATTGTCGATGTTCTTAACAAATGAGGTTTTTACTGTAAATCTGTTGCAAGATTATATATATATATGTTTTATACATTTATTCCCCCTAATGAGTTTGAATAAAGAAAGTGCAACAGTTTTTGCAGAATAAAATGGTGCCATGATTTATTTCGTTGACTTTCCATCAGCAGCTTACAGCCCAAATTCATTATTAGGGTCATATCTACAGAAACAACTGCAACTTTATATACAAATATACACGTATCTGCTGTAGCAATTACACTGGAAGAACAGAGAGAAGGCCACATACACACCTCTGATTTTTTGAACATGTACCAGAAAGCCTATGTCTAAAGGGAACAAATGCTTTAAACAGTGCCATCATCAGGCACCTCCTTTCACTCGGGTCATGAGGTGGACGTCATAAAATCATTCAAAATCATCAATAGGCAAAAGAGCTGAATTCTTTTCAATTTTGCTGAAGCAATTCCCATCAGGCCCCTGAAACCCGATTTATTTTTTCAGAAAGAAGCTGTTATCAGTCTTTCATTGCCCTGCATGTTTACTGAATATTTTCACCCTATCTCGCATCTGATAAAGTTACGTCGAAAGTTTTCATTGTGTTTGATTATTATTATTCAGAATAAAGTTTTTATTATTGCATATATTATTATTGTATGCATATATATTAGATAGTTGGAGGCAATCCAGACAATGTCTTGGACCTAGGTTTTGTGCTAGTTAGCATTCATCAGCAAGGCGTATCTGCAAACTTGAAGGAACTCATGTCTCTTCTGAGATTCGAACCCATGTCACCCAATGCTGCAGTCAGAGACGTTACCACCGAACTATTCGCCCTAGCGATTGACCTCCTGTAGGATTGTAGTGGTTATTTTGATTGGAAACTAGTGGCAAATGTGACATATGTAGTCCTTTCTTTGGTGCTGACTGAATTCTATCAGTTAGCTTTTGAAATGTGGCCACCATTCTAAGTAACATCTCCGACTGCAGCACTGGGTGACGCGGGTTCGAATCTCAGAACGGACATGAATTTCTTCAAGGTTCCAGATACGCCTTGCTGATGAGTGCCAACTAGAACGAAACCAAGGTCCAAAGCTTCCTCCAGATTGCCTTCAACTATCTAATATATATATCATCAAATCAATGTAGATCGTGATGGCGAGCTGCCTAGAATGGTGGTCACATTGCAAAAGCTGACTGATAGAATTCAGTCTGAACCAAAGAAAGTACTAGATACGCCACACTAGTTACTAGCGTTCAATAAACATGTATGCATATACTGATAGATTTTTGTTTAAAAATGAGCTTTCCGTGTAAGTATGTAAAATTGTTTCTGTAAATATGCTTAATAATGACTTTGACCTGTAAGCAGCTGATGAAAAGCCAATGAAATAAATCATAGTGTAACAACAGAAGACAAGGACCAGGAAACAGATTTTCTATTAGGGAAATCATCACATATTTATAGACTTCCATGTACATAATTATAGATTATTGTTAGCACAAAAACACAGTCTTCTGATTGGTGGCTGTTTCGCACAAAAAAGTAAACCTTGCATCTCTTTGTGGATGTTTCTTGAATGTCAGATCATCTACATGTTAACTGGATCCGCCTATGCAAAGCTTTTGTTCTCATTTTTCTCACGACCAATATTGGGGACATAAACAAACATTGACGTAAATTACTGTCCACCAACTTCGGCTAACACCCAGCTCTCACCAGCACAATGGTAGCATCTTATTCAGCGAAAACCGCTGTTGTTCTTGCTTTATTCATATACATTTGAAATTTAATAACTTAACATAACCTACCATTCATTAGGTTTTATTTACCTGTGATATAACTGGAGGACTACTTCGTGATAATAAATGAAAGTATGTTAAAACTGCATTATGACTTCTCCTTTTAACTGTCCTACGTTGTACAAAGCTGAGAAAAACGATATCCGTATATTTTTCGACCGTCAAAGCCTTTAAAAATAGAATCAGTTGTTCACTTTTACTTGACATCATATGAAATGTACTCATGTTTAATTCTTTCTGAATGTGCACAAAAGCGTTGGTAGTTTTTATCCTAATATGCGGTCAAGGATTTTTTTGACTTTCAAGAAATTAGGTCACGACACTAGTGACTCCTATCACAAAACTTCAAAGACTATATGAACAATATTTCTCAAAAAAAACTTTTTTCTCATCCCTTTGCGTTTCCAGTGGAACATCCTCGCTTAAAGCTTAGGCATTGAAACTTTGTCGGCAGTGGTGTTCATTGTAAAGGACAAGATTTTCAGCCTTACTCCAAACCTTCGCTTTTTTTATTCATTTCACGACCGCCTAAGTGAGGTTTGGAAGTTAGCCAACTGAGGTTTGAATCTTTGAAGAGTGAACTAACGGAATAAATACACAAGTACCACGTTGATAATGAATAATTTAACATATGACTCAATATACATGTGACAGCTAACAGATTTAACAGATTAAATTAAAACAATTCGTTGAACAACATAAAATTCAGCAGTATAGATTTCTTTATAAACGATATAAGATGACAGGGAAATGATGTTTCGTTTTTATCTAGAGGATATTCTTTATATTCTGAAAGTGAGACAGAATGAAGTTGTCGAATTTCCGAACATTAAACTCCGTGGAAAAGTAAAGGATTCGAGAAACCCGTTCACAGCCCTATTCTATCTTATCTTGCGAATACAGACCTCAAGATTGATGTTCATGAAATTTTTAAAGTCACATAAGGCACATCGACAAATATTTAGTCTCAAAGTGTTGGTTTGTGGGAAATTGAATCGTTACGGGATTGCATCATAAGCTGACAATAGTTAAAGAACCATTGGAATACCTGGGAGTTCTGGACAGCTGTTTCGTCCTAGTTTGCAATTCTTCAACAGTACACACCCACCGCCAGGGTTCGAACCCAGGTCCTTCTGGTTACAAGGCCTGAGAGCTCATTTACCATTAAGCCACTGGCACCCGATCCAATGGCCATCCAAAGAATTCGGACTTCTGCCAATTCACGACATAGCGCGATCACTAGCCAATTTTTTCGGCGAGTATTTGTCCTAATGGTCTAATGGACCTATTTTACCTTGATTCTATGGTAGACCGAAACTACACAAATCAAACATTCCCTAACGACCAATCGTTTCGCTTACAGGAACACCAATATATAATCTCTCTAAAAACTTTTCAGGAAATTAAATTACCAAACAGAATCATGCGACCATTCTATCAATTAGTCAATTCAATTATTAGAGAAAAACAAAAAAGGTTAAAGTTGAAGACAATGAAATAATGATTTCCTTTGATGTCACAACATTATATACTTCAATTAGTCCAAAATGTGAAACAGAAACTATGCAAGAATTACCCTTAACTGATGCGAACATAAAAACCCAATGATCAACGTGCATAGAACTCATAAACTTATGCCTTACAACATACTTTCAATTCAATACTCAAATATGTGAACAGATAAAAGGAACACCAATGCGATCATCGCCCATATCAGGATTAATAGCTGAAGCCGTCATGCAAAGATTAGAATTAATAGCTCTACCAAGTATAATTAAACCGAAAATCTGGACAGGTACGTTACGTTGATGATACATTTGCAATAATTAGGAGAAATGATTTAGAATGTACCCATAAATTAATAAACAACATATTTGTAGACATCGAATTCACAACGAGACAAGAAGAATTAGATAACAAAATTCCATTCCTCTTAGATGTCTTAATCAGGAGAACCAATACAGGAAATTTAGAAACACAAGTATGCAGGAAATCAACGCACGCACACACACACACAGATCAAATACTCAACTATACTAGCAATAATCCAATCACTCACTCACAAGAGAAACTGTGTGCAGACACTATTTAAAAGAGAGTTCAAACACACTGTAGCACCCCAGAGTTGAAAAGAATGGAAGAAACATATCTACAAACGGTCTTCAAGAAGAATGGATATCCGCACAACTTCATCAAAAAGTGTTTAAAATGGAATTACACCACCAACAAGGAACCATCATCAAAGACCACAAGAAAATTCATCCCACCATACACATGAAAAATATCTCTGAAGTAACAGCTAGAATACTGAAACACAAGCCAGTCAAATCGCCTTATTCGATATAATGCAAACCGAAAGACCCATCCAACATAAAAAGGAGAGAAAATTAATACCATTTACAAAATAAATTGTGTGAACTGTAACAGGCATTACATCGATCAACTAAGTGGGCATCCTCTTCGAATCAGAATCCAACAACACAAATCCGCCGTGAAAAGACACAATATACGTTGTTTCATATTATTGCACATAGACAATTATGGACATCAATTTGATCACTGGGATAATGTCAAAATCTTAGACAGAAGAAACACCAAAAGTGCAGTCCGGGAATTCCTAGAAGCCTGGTACTCCAACGAATATGCAATTAACAAACACCTTAATATATACCAAATATACCAATTAATAAAAAGTAAATCAGGTGACCAGAAAGGTTAAAATCCAAGTCAATAGAAAATGATCAATGCATATGTAATAATGGTTATTGGGAGACGCAATTATATCACTCATGAAATATTCAAATCATTTGACTTTATGCTAAATATTGCGATGAAGAGGGGTGTTGTCCATCAGTAAGAAAACGACGAATGCTCCGCAACTAAACCAGCCAGCTGAGAGAACTCTATTAATTGCAAATCATCCACCTGAGCTACAAAGCTTCTATATTATTTCCATTATTCGTGACCAGTAATATGCAGCTGGTCGTGTGTGGGGACAAATACTCGCCGAAAACATTGGCTAGTGATCGCGCTATGTCGTGAATTGGCAGAAGTCCGAATTCTTTGGATGGCCATTGGATCGGGTGCCAGTGGCTTAATGGTAAATGAGCTCTCAGGCCTTGTAACCAGAAGGACCTGGGTTCGAACCCTGGCGGTGGGTGTGTACTGTTGAAGAATTGCAAACTAGGACGAAACAGCTGTCCAGAACTCCCAGGTATTCCAATGGTTCTTTAACTATTGTCAGCTTTTGATGTGATCCTGTAATCTCTAGTCTACCTGTAGAGTTCGTCTACCACATACTGCTGAGGCTGTCGCCATATATTTATAAAGCTAACTTATGCATTCAAAATAAGAAGTTGGTTCAGATACTATTCTTACCTTGGCCATCAAGTTTCTAATAATCATCACTTTGTTGTGGAACTTTCCTTAGTTTTATTTGATATTCTGTTTACTATCAAATCTTAATGCTTATTATAACTTATGCATCC
The DNA here is from genome assembly GCA_944472135.2 of Trichobilharzia regenti. NCBI lineage: Eukaryota > Metazoa > Platyhelminthes > Trematoda > Strigeidida > Schistosomatidae > Trichobilharzia > Trichobilharzia regenti. Next base: position 31,708,922 of record OX235268.1, read on the forward strand.
TTCTTGAACTGCAATTTTATTGGACTTACTTAACAAATCGATAGTATTTGGAAACATCAATATTGTCAGTGACCACTAGTCTAGAATATTCTATGTACATAAGCACATATATACATAACTTTAGAGCCAGAAGGTGAAATTATCAAAAAGGATATTGTTTATTCAAATTTCTTTCTAAACGTATACTGTTGTTGTCGTCATTATTTCTTCTGGTTTCGAGAGGAGAATAGGTCTTCTCTGACATGGTGCCAGTCTAGTGTGTTTTCCGCGGTCACTTTTCATCTGGTTGCGTGACTGATCCACCTTTGCCTTCCTCCCTGTTCTAACGAGCTGTGTCACACACTCAGACCCATGCCTAACTTGTCGCTTTCTATTCAGATTGATTTCAACGCCATGGAGTGTTATGTTACATGATTATCACCCCAGAGGATGTCCAATTCATTACCACTTTTCTTTTGTGTATTTCTGTGAAATAATTCCTTCGTTGATATATATATATATATATTTCTTACATCCTTTTTTGCTCAAACTTCCCGTTCAGCCATTGAATTTTCATTATGGCGGGAAGGTAACTGTGGATAAAAGTCCTAATCTGGCTGTTCTAGGTGCTACTGGTGACACGTCAAGTCTGTGGACTACACAGAATCACTGACTTTACGATAGCTTTAAATATCCTGACCAAGTTCTTGATTCTAAGCGTTGTCTTTCTCCATGATGGGATTTCTAAAGAAATGAAGCCCAGTTTTGCTTTTCTGTACCTGGATTTTACTCCCTTATCTGTGCGGCACTTAGCTGAAATGATGCTTCCAAGCCCACTAGTCCACTAGTTTATGAGTCTGTCTTAGGATAAGAAATAAAAGGGAAAGTTGAATATATGAGGCTGGCCACTCTACTCTTTAAAGTCATTCTAGTCCGTACGGGAACTTCAAAGTGCAGAGTAACTGGAAAAACCTTGGCATTTGCGTTGTTAAAGTCTAAACAATAATCTTGGAAAACGAAAAAAATTAAATGAAAAAATGAGCAGAGAATATTCTTTTTAGAAATTTCTCCTTCTGCCTTTACAATCACATATATATATTGGTGGCACAGCTGTTAGGACGCTTGCTGACTAAGCACATGGCCTGGGGTTCCATCCCAGGTCGACGCACACCTGATATCAGTGGTAGGATTGCTAAATTTGAGCTATCAATATCACATGGTGAAAATGCCATACTTGTATCAAAAATATTGTGTGGAGTGAAGCTGTAATAAAAGAAAAAGTAAAAAAATACATATTTATATACAGAATATTTTTATTTCATTTTGATTGCGGCTTTATTCCACATTGTATTTTCGGTACAAGTATGGAATTTTCAGCTTGTGATATTGGTATCCCAAATTTTCCAGGCCGACAATAGATATCAGGTGTTCTTCGGCGAGCGATCGAACTTCGGACCATGTGCATGGTCGGAGAGAGTCCTAACCACTGTGCAACCGACGCACAGCGCTGGTGTGTTGAAACGCTATCGACTTGCTAAGTTAGATCAAAGGAACTACAGCTGGTTACAGGATTTCATCATGAGCTGACATTGGTTAGAGGACCACTGGAAAAGAAGGGTGTACTGGACAGTTGTTTTATCCTAGTTTGAGACTCTTCAGGAGAACGCATTCACCGGGGTTTGAAACTAGGACCTTCTAGTTAGAAGGCGAGCTCGTATACCATTAATCCACTGGGACTAGATCCACGAAAGCAGCATAAGTTATAATAAGCATAAAAATATCATAGTACCAAGAATACAAAGTAGAATTAAACACATTTCCACAGCAAATTGACGATCATTGGAGCCTTGAGGACCAGTGGAGTAAAGACAGTATCTGAAACAGGTTCTTTTGGATACATAGGTTAGGTTTTTTATAGTGTGTTTCCTGACAGCCTCAGCAATATGTAGTAGACGAACACTTCAGTTAAAGTTAAGATTAGTTAGTATGCATACCAACATTTTTATGCTTACTATAACTTAAATGTCTATCTTGTCTATCTTACTTAACAAATCGACAGTATTTAAGAAAAATAATATTGTTATTCTAGAATATCCTATGTACATAAGAATATATATGACTGTAAAGCCAGAAGAGGAAATTTCCTAAAAGAATATTCCTTGTTCATCTTTGTTTTCTATATGTCTGAATGAATAATCCGCTGAATAAAAATCTTTACTTCATCTTTGAATGCGATGATAATGAAAATAATTCAAGGTTCACTGACTTTCCATTGGCATTAACCTGAAAAGTTACCAGCGGAATTTATATCAGTGGTTGAATCTCATTTACCGCAATTCTTTTGACAAAAGATTATAACCTTGTAAAATACATCCATCGGCTTTTAGAATAGTATGTGAAACATCGTCACAGGAAATTTTGAGAAAATATGGCAAAAGGCACAAAGGGAACAAGTAGCAATCACAGATTTTTTTGTTTGTTACTTACGAATTATAGATTAAATAATATCGGATTGTTACCGTGTCGGAAAGTGTTTGCTTGCCTGCCACATCCCATATCGTGAATACACTGTTTAAATTAAGCTTCAGTTGATAAACCCTTTAGTTTAGATCAGAAAGCATACGATTTTGTAGTTATACGTAGAAATGCAATACTATCTGAAATTAATTCTATCTGAAACTGGCTGACAGTGAAATGTTTTCCATATTTTCCGCTAACCAAAAATTCCGAAAGCGCACAGCTTTTAGCGTAGTTTTCATATGACTCAAAACAAAACGAAAATCAGAAAATAAGGTTACTGTATTCAGAAGGTTTCGCTGACTTTGAGTTTGAATGACCCAATCTGAGTAACATGTCTCAAATAAATATCGCCTGCTGTCAATACTAGTTCGAACTAGTCTCCATATTGGTGAGAGACAAGAAGGCTATCACTGATTAGTCGTGTACTGGTTGTTAGATGATAAGAGAAATAGGATCAAAAGTACTGGCACTGGTTAGCGATTGTAAATCTGTTTCGTTATCGACAGAAGAATAAACAATCGTATTACTCAACTATCCGCTCTTGTTCTGTGTTCCTTACAGTGAACAGTATTCTGCATATTAGACTTAGTCTTCTGAAACCAACCGTAATCCCATGATCTTTGCGACCTGGATATTTTACACCGACGCATAATGTTTCTTGTGAAAATAGTCGCAGATATCATCAAACAGACTTGCTCGCAATGTTCTTTTAAAATCAATCCCTGAGAAAATTGATAGGTGCATACTTCTGAGGACACCCAAACTGGGACAAAACAGCCGTTTAACACTGTTTGATTTTCATTGGCTCTCTAAACGATGTCAGTTCCCGATTAAATCTACTTGGAAATTATTCAAATTTTCACTAAATAAACGTCTAAAAATATACTTTGATCGAATTATATCTTCCTTTGAGTGCTTCAGAAAGATAAGTAACAACAGTTCCCTATCATCTACACTTGATTCAGAAGGTGAAAATTGCTCAACAATGCAAAGTGACAACATAACACAGTAATGAGGATGAGACATTCTCTTCTGGAATAACTTCTTCTACCATTTCGATTCCAATTTCGTGTTGTCTGTTTTTTCAAATGTGTTTTTTAACCTTGAGTTTTATTCACCAGCAGCAGGACCAAATGGAATCCCAGCAGAAGCATTGAAAATGGACCCAGAGACAACAGCGGACTTGATGTTACCACTACTGAAGAAGGTCTGGAAAGAGAGCAAGGTACCCAAGGATTGAAAGAAAAGATACTTATTCAAACTACCAAGGAAAGGAGACGTAAGTCAATGCAAAAGTGGCGCGGAATTATGCTCCTGTTGATCTCAAGCAAAATACTAAGCCGCATCATCCTGGAGAGAATCAAACAAGCCCTAGATGCAAAACTCCGACTGGAACAAGCTGGATTCAGGAGAAACAAGTCCTGTATTGATCAAACCGCCAGTGTACCCATCATCACTGAAGAAAGCTTGGAATGGCAGTCACCTCTCTATCTCAACTACATCGACTTTGAAGAGGCCTTCAGCTGACAGCGTCGATCGAGAGGTGATTTGGCAACTACTTCGCTACTACCAAGGGGTGCCATCGACAATTATACATCTCATCCAACAGTTGTAGGTCAACGCTGCATGCCAAGTAATCCACAACGGGAAACTTCAGGAATCCTTCGAAGTGAGGACGGGGGTGAGGCAAGGCTGTTTACTATCGCCAATGATTTTCCTGATTGCAGTAGATTGGGTAATGCGACAGACAACGGACAATGAGGAAATAGGCATAAAATGGACTCACACGAAAAACTAAGAGGATCTGGACTTCGACGATGATATATGTCTGATTTCCCACAAACTGGAAGATATGCAAGTGAAAGGCAAAAAGCTGGCGATAGAAGAAGCACCAAAGATAGGAGGAATTTCAGGTGAACATAGATAAAACAGAGGTGATGAAGATTACCGGCCAACAGCAACAACAGACAACAATCAGCATAAATGGGAGGAACCTGGAAGAAACAACCTCCTTTACTCACCTACCCACCTGGGAAGTATCGCTTCAACTACACGCGGGACTGACGAGGATATCAAAGCCAGAATCGGAAAAGCAAGACAGGCTTTCATTACTCTTAAGTGTGTGTGGAGGTCAACATCACTCAGCATCAAAAATAAGATCCGGGTTTTCAACTTTAATGTGAAGTCAGTGCTACTCATTGTACGGATCAGAGACTTGGCCAGTGCGTCATAAAGAGCATCTCAAACAAACTACACACCTTCATCAACAGTTGTCTTCGCTCAATACTACTCAAGATCAGATGGCCAGAAAAGATCAGCAACGGGGACCTCTGGCAGTGAACGAACCAACCAGGAACCGATTGTGAAACAAATAGGCAGGAAGAAATGGCAATTCATTGGAGGCGATTCTCTGAGGAAACCATCAAGTGATATCCCTAGACAAACCCTCGACTGGGAAGCGGCGAGGTGAAAAAGTTGGCAGAAAACCGAAGGCAATGGAGATGCGCAGCTGAAGTCCTATGTTCCTCTAGGAACTAAAGGATATAATAATAAATAAAATAATAATTTGTTCACCAGTAACTATTCAAACCTTTTATATATGTAAACAAAATTTCTTAGGACGGAAATTATACTTCTAATTATTTCAGTGCAAACGGAAACCAAATTTACTTGCGTTTTCACCTGCATCATACTACAGTCAGTCACTTTTCTACAGAATTATCAGCCATGCACCCCAAAATATTTAAGCATCATTAGTGAAATACTTTTTACATGAACAGTCGGGTCATTTGTCTCCACATTAACTATGTTTCAGCAAATAACCTCTTTTTTGAGGCTAGCTAAACTACCCCGAAATGTTGGTTAGTTCAGTTTTGTTTTTTGTACACTAACAAGTAGTCTGAAAAAGGTCTCTACTTTGCTTAACCTCACTGTGATTTGAATAAGGAAACCTACGCTTTATACTACTTTTCAGTGGTATCATGAATTTCATTCGTAATAAGTTTGTGCTAAATATATATTTTTACGAATAAGTGATCTATAGTATAATTCTTCAGTTTGCTTTTATTGGTTACAGGATATTATCATGATCTGATATCGGTTAGAGAACTATTGGAAGTTTTGCAGGGAGCACTAAACAGCTGTTTTGTCCGGTTGCATAGCCAGCCCATGAATTCCAACTTCTATCAATTCACGATATAGCGCAACCACTTAACGGTGTCTTCCTCATTGAGTAACTGTTCTCAGCTTCGACCTGCTGTAATCCACTGGTCACGAATTCGCACTAGAACCCAGGAATAGGGCCAGTCGCTAGTGAGCATCTCATTGACATTCAATTACTGGTCTCAAGAGAAGTTAGAATTCATAGGCAATTGGATCATGCTCAAGTGGTCTACAAGCTCGCTAGCCTTGTAACCAAAAGGTCCTCGATTCGAACTCCTGTGGCGAGTGCGTACTTATAAAGACTCAGAAACTGGGGTGAAACAGATGTCCAATAGTCCTAGGTTTCCCGATGGTTCCTTAACTGATATCAGCTCATGATGAAATTCTATAACCAATCAACCGAAATCCCTACTAACCAATACTTGAATTTGATTTTGATTTGTTCTTCCACGAACAACCTGTTCCTCCACCTTTGTCTACTTCATTATGTTTAAGATTTATAGGTGAAGATATATCTCTGCAATAAGTGTGACTTGGGTTGAAATGACTGTAATGACTCAGAACGAAGTATTATGATCACACGGAACCAATCGCCTCCTTCCTCTAAAGAGCTATCTAAACTTTCACTAGATATGCACAGTCAAAAATTGTACTCCAATCATATCGAAATATGTTTCAGATTAGCAGCATCTGTCGTGTCTTCGAATAATAATAATAATAATAACTTACTTCAAAAATACAATAATATCGCAACACTAACGTCCGGCAGCTAACATAATCGAAAATTTGCTGACCTAAAGTTTAACTACTGTACAACAAACATCAGTTAACCAAACACAGCTGTTCAGTACGTGGCAGTCAATAAGAAAACTCTTAAGATGATGAGACTTAAATTACGTCTGCTAGAACCAAACGGAGCGTGTTTCCTCAAAATTGTTCAAGGGCAAATAATCACTCCGAGGTATAACTATTGACTTCACTTGGACAGAGTCACAATCATAAAACAATACATTATTACTATCAACATTAGAGATAGAGATTGACTACAGCTCAGGACTGAGTCAAAAGAAGATATGCAGATGTAAAAACGGTCATACACAGATAAGGAGGAAGATGAAAGTTATTACGAAATCAGCTGAAGCATTTGAACAATTACAAAAAAAGGTAAATAGCTCAATTAGTTGATGGTTTGAGGGAATGCATTTCTTTCACCTACCGAGATAGCATCACTTCACCTACAGGTGGGTGACAAAGATAAGATTGTCAAAGCTAGTCAGGATATGAATATCAAGACATACATTCAGCACTCTGGAATAAGTGTGGAAATCTGCCGCACTCAGCATAACGAAGGAAAGTGAGATTTTCAACACTAATGTTAAGTTAGTCAATGTTTCTATGAGATTCAAAGACTCGATGCTTCACGGGGATTATTCCCTACAGACTATTTTGAACTTTCAGCAAGAACAGACAGATGGCTTCCAGGAAAAGCCTAGCAGAATTGAACTCTGGATTCGAACCATCCAAAATACATTTCTTAACAAGTATGCTGCAATACACTGAAGAGACCATTGATTGGTACCTCGAACTAGCCAGTCCCACAAATTGGTGTGGTTCGTAAAGTGATATGAAGCGGATCATGTGAGGATGGGGTAGTGGAATCTCATAAACAGTTGTGAGGCTACGTATATCACTGAATACCTCTCCAGTAGGCTAATAAAGACTTTATTGAATTGAATTTTTGATTTTCTCGTCGATTGATTGGACCGAAGTGTTCGGTTTCAGGTTGACATGTCGGCTTCTTGTGCAGATGCTTCGACGATGTCTGGGGAATTGACTTGTATACAATTGGTGGATGGTGGCTAGCAGTGGAATTCAGGATGCGCATTTCGTCCTATTTGGGACTCGTCAGCTGGATGTACCTGCATTCTTCAGTGAGTGATGATGTTTGAAACTATGGGCACTGGGTTCGAGCTTCGGTGGGAACATCATCACTCACTGGGAAATGCAGGTACATCCAGCTGACGAGTCCCAAATAGGACGAAATGCGCATCCTGAATTCCACTGCTAGCCACCATCCACCAATTGTATACTAATAAAGACTTTAATCAACATGATCTTCAATGAACTCTGAATATAAGAAAACTTGACAGAAAAAGAGATGGATACAAATCATTCGAAAACCTGTTGCTCAGAAAACCAGCCATATTAAGTGGACATGGATCAGCCTTACATTGAAGAAACCACTAATCAACATCCATGCGCTGGCCTTATCCTCGAATGGAACACCAACATGAAATATTGAGTTGTACGTTGATCCGTAGGTGATAATGATTAGATCATGAGAAGATGGGCTAATAAAAATCTTATGAACAATTGTGGAGAGAGTTCAAGTGGACTGCATAGTGCGGAGTGAAACGGAAATGCACTACTGAAGCCCTGTACTCTACTCAGAACCTGAAGGAATAATAATTATGGTTTCAGTTATTCTACAATCTAGAGCTTCACTTCAGGTTGGGCCATCATGCATATGATTTGTTTTGCTGATTTCTCTGCCATGCTGTAATCTTTAACTTGTTGGTCATGTGCTCTATTTACGTCAAAATTAAAAATAGTGGCTCACAAAAACTACAACTATATTGATGAGAAACTCCCATTGGAACACTAACAGACAGAAGACCAGTAGTTCAACGAAGAGTCTCTTTTCGTCAGCGAATTCATTTTCATAGCCGTGCAATCGCAAATATATGCATGGTTGTTTTCTATGTGTGTGTGTGTGTACATTGAATATGTCAAACGAAAATACACTTAGTAAGTTCAGATGAATTGGATGTTGATATAAGAGGATGGTAACAAAAGTGATGAGTTGTCTCAAACGATTGTTGAAGAAGAGTTACGTAATAACATGAATAGCTTGATGAAAGAGTTGTGCTCAGGGTGAACATGGAAACAAAATAAAACACGGAATTACGCAAGGGTTTTAAGTAGTTAAAAAAATAAGCATACAGACCAAAGTTAAGTCAAATCAACAGAGTTGTTACCATGAGAGTAGAAATGGTTGAATAACTTTCTTTTGTATGCACAGTTTTGGTTCTTCCAACTGAATGGTTAGGGCTTCTGCAGTGCAAAGAAGACGGAAACGTATTGTCTTTTGCAGGTTGTTCTTCACTTTGTAGATTATTTTGAAGGAGACATATGTTGAGATTGAATGACCAGTGGTGACGAGATGTTCGATTATTGCACTTCTTATACGGCCACTACTTTTTTTCTGCAGCCACGCTGGATAGTGTTCCTTGCCCTTTTCGACAGGATGCGCGTTGAACGACCAATTTACCTGGCACCATAGCAACAGGTGAACTGATATACACACATAGAAGTGGTCAGGTCCGGTATCTTGTCCTTTGGACTTCTGCAGATCAGCGGGCGACTGAAGAACACTACTCTCAATGTTGCCGCAAAGAAGAAATATGTCACTTAGTGAGGACATTGACTTCTAGAACTTCTGTCTATTCTCCTTTTGGGAGTACTTCAACACTGATATTTTGACAGTTCAAGAAGGACAATATATTGAACGTACTGCGGATGCAGTTACGTTTCACTTAAGTTGTTACAAAAGTTAATAAAAAATCATAATAATCAACATTTTAGTACTATGTATCCGATAGGTGGCTAAAAACATAATATTCACATGATGTCGGAGAGAAAGCCAGAAAACATGAAATACTGTCTTAAAAAATGAATTTTCACTTCTTTTATCATGGAACTACATTCTTTTAACGCTTGATTTTCCAACAATACAAATGTCATGCTGTTCATTACAAGGGGATTCTCAAAAACGTCTCATATCGCATACACTTAAATTCTCTCCTTAGTTCACAAAAACCATGGTAAATCATTCCATATTGGCGGTTCAAAGACTTGCCATGTTGAATTCCATTCAAAACACACTATGAAATAAGATGGATTTTTAAGGAACCATGCTGATAATTTCAAGAACACTCAAATACCTGATTGACAGATGAGCATTTAAATGTCGTTGGGGTATTCAAAATAGTGCAATAAAATAAAAAATTCTATAATATTTGCTGACTTCACACAAATCCACCTGACACTACTGGCCAACAGATATTTTTGGTTGTTTCTTTTTACCAGTCCTATAAACAGTGGTTGACAATGAACTGCATTCACAAGTTATTATCGTAGTAAAAATCTAAATTTAAACAATAGTTATTAATAGTGTTACCTTTTTTGGCACTACAGTTTTTGATCCTCGTATAATCTATCGGAGACTCGCTTATCTGGAAATGAGAGTTATTCCTTTTTACTTCGCCTTTACTGATCACGTGTTAATTTCAGTTAGCCTTCTTTCTCTCTTCCGTTAAATCATCGTTATTTGTTTACTCAACTTCCCAAGTGTTATTTCCGCACTCTCAAATGGATTAATTTCCGTTCATTTCAGGAAATGATTATTTTACGGACCTGTGTGTATGCATTTACATTCTGATTCATTTGTAAACAAACAGTTTGCACTTAAATAAATATACCCGTGAAATAGTCATGCTTTCATAGTGTCGGTGTGAGTACTTTCCATAATTAAGACAATGACAATAAAAACACAAATGGATTTCAATTCCGGATGTAAATTACGAGTGGGGAATATGAATGAAGCAAACTCAGTATGTGGAGCAGGAATCAAATAGTAGAGAAGATTTGCAGCTCAGGTGGATGATTTGCAATTAATAGTGCTCTCTGAGCTGGTTGGTTTAGTTGTGGAGCTTTCATCGTCCCCATACTGATGGACAACATCCCCCTTCAGCACAATATTTACCATAAAGTGAAATGACTTAAATTTCTTCATGAGTGATATAATTGCATCTCCCCGTAACCATTATTACATATGCATTGATCATTTTCTATCGAATTGGATTTTAACCTTTCTGGTCACCTGATTTACTTTTTATTAGTTGGTATATTTCGTCTATATTAACGTGTTTGTTAATTGCATATTCGTTTGAGTAACAGGCTTCCAGGAATTCCCGGATTCCACTTTTGGTGTTTTCTCTGTCTAAGATTTCGACATTATCCCAGTTATCAAACTGATGTCCATAATTGTCTATGTGCATTAATATGAAACAGGAATATATATCGTGTCTTTCACGGCTGATTTGTGGTCCTGGATTCTGATTCGAAGGGGACGCCCACTTAGTTGATCGATGTAATGCCTGTTACAGTTTAAACAATTTATTTTGTAAATGGTATTAATTTTATCTCCCTTTTCTATTGGATGGGTCTTTCGGTTTGCATAATATGGAGTTAAGCGATTTGACTGGCTGGCTTGTGTGATGGCTATATCTATATCAAACGGTTTCAGTATTCCAGCTATTACTTCAGAGATATTTTTCATGTGTATGGTGGGATGAATTTTCTTGTGGTCTTTGATGATGGTACCTTGTTGGTGTTGTAATTCCATTTTAAACACTTTTTGATGAAGTTGTGCGGATATCCATTCTTCTTGAAGACCGTTTGTAGATATGTTTCTTCCATTCTTTTCAACTCTGGGGTGCTACAGTGTGTTTGAACTCTCTTTTAAACAATGTCTGCACACAGTTTCTCTTGTGAGTGAGTGATTGGATTATTGCTAGTATAGTTGAGTATTTGATCTGTGTGTGTGTGTGTGTGCGTTGATTTCCTGCATACTTGTGTTTCTAAATTTCCTGTGTTGGTTCTCCTGATTAAGACATGTAAGAGGAATGGAATTTTGTGATCTAATTCTTCTTGTCTCGTTGTGAATTCGATGTCTTCAAATATGTTGTTTATTAATTTATGGGTACATTCTAAATCATTTCTCCTAATTATTGCAAATGTATCATCAACGTTAGGTACCTGTCCAGATTTTCGGTTTAATTATACTTGGTAGAGCTATTAATTCTAATCTTTGCATGACGGCTTCAGCTATTAATCCTGATATGGGCGATGATCGCATTGGTGTTCCTCTTATCTGTTCACATATTTGAGTATTGAATTGAAAGTATGTTGTTGTAAGGCATAATTCTATGAGTTCTTTCCAAGTTGAACATTTCGTTTTTATGTTTTCATCACTATAGAGCAATCCAAGTTGCCGGGAGACGCAATTATATCACTATGAAAAATTTATTTCATTTCACTTTATGCTAAATACTGCGCTGAAGATAAAGTCCAGTTGGGGGACGACGAAAACTCCAAAACTAAACCAACCAGCTCAGAGAACACTGATAATTGCAAATAGGTTTCTTTTTAGGGATCCGGATTTTCTTTTTATTTGTGGATTTCATCACGAGCTAACATCCAATAAAGAGGTCTTAGAAAACTTTAAAACACTGGACGGTTCTCTCTTTGTAGTTTGTAACTCTTCTGAAGTACATGTCCACATCTCCACGAGAGATAGAACATTTAAATCCATGAATTTGCCAAATGGAATGCAATAAATCTATTAGAGTGGTTGGAATATTTCTACACTTCCCTTTGACACTATTTTGCAGATAAATACTTAATTCGCTTGTGAAATGCTGAGGTAGATATATATGACGCTGAATATTCTTGAGTTAACTGAGTTTGTTGTAAAGTCGCATTCATAAAAAAATCTTATAACAAGGGAATATTTAGAACAGAACAAACTTTGTCAAAACGTATCATTTGTTTTACAGACAAACCAAGCTTTATGCGGTGAATTTGTGTTTGCCGAATGATTCGAATTCGGAGAAAGTATGAGCCGGATAGTTTTTCCACGTTTATGTGTATTTATCAATTTAACTGCTTCTGTAGAGAGAGAGAGCTGTGTTAAGCATACTTCTGGATAATTTATCCAGTGCATTACTGAATACATCCCGTCGTCCATTCCCATGAAAAAAGACCAACATGCCAAAGTCAAGGACGACACTGGATAAATTGAAGGCTGAATCAAACAAAAGGTTACAGTCAATAAAAGAGAAACTCGGTGTGTCACTCTGGTTTACACTGGCTGCAGAATGTTGCCATCCCTGCAGATTTTATAGATTACCGAAAATACACAAACCAGACCTTCAGTTACGTCCAGTTGTGGATTTGACTGATTCCTCGACCTGCAGACGCTCCAAACATATTTATCGAACAATAAGCCCATATGAAATGATAGTGGAAGAATGAAGTGAAGAATGCGTATGTATTTAAGAGAAAAATAAACACGAATTATGTTAAATGAGATAAAAATAATAGCACGTTTCGATAATTATTCATTTTTCAAAAATGTTCCCATTAAAGATTGTCTAAATATCCGATCTGACAACGAACTCAGTGTTCGTTGTTCTTTAAATCCAGATGAAATTATGAAGACATTGAAATTGTTAATGCAATTGTTAGTTTTTGACAAACAAATTACGTAATTTTGAAGGCGTTAATCGGTTAGAAACTAAAATAAAGTTACAAAAGTAGGTTGGGTGACGTAATCTAATTGATAGGGTTCAATGAAAAAATGAATGAGAGTCAAGTTAATAATCTGAGTAGAATTCACTTGAAAATGAATGAGAGTTAAGTTAATAAGCTGAGTAGAATTCACTTAAAAATAAACGAAAATCGAGTTAGCAACAGTCGTCATGAGCGTAGAGATTTAATAGAGGGTGGGGGTAGAAAATAATGCAATTAAGAAATAGACAAACAAAGAAGAAAGAGGTAAGACAAAATTACGTATTTGGTGTTAAGATAGATCAGGACCATTGTAGATTTAGTGACTGAACAAACTTCTTTTGTATGCAGAGTTCAGGATTCAATATGTGAATTGCCATTGCTTCTGCAGTTTGAAGAAGTTTAATTCGTACTCTTTTGGCAAGATTTCCACGTATTGTGTAGATAACTGAGAAGTTGTTTTGTGGGTTTGCTTGGTGTCCGGATTCGATCAAGTGTTCTAGGATAGAGCTGTGGCGGGGGGATCTTCTTTCTCCTTTATAAAACCATGAAGGTAAGTGTTCGCTGATTCGTTTGGATAGCAAACGCTGGGTACGGCCGACATACCTAGCTCCACATGAGCAGGTGAATTGGTAGATGCACATTGATGAGGCCCCCAGTGGAAGCTTATCCTTCACGTTCGTGCGAATCATTGGTTTCGTAGAGAAAGTTAGTCTGAGTTCCGCTGCGAAGAAGGTTTTCTTCAGTGAACGGCACAGGCGGTTTCTCAGTATTTCTGCTGAAGAATCTCCGTTGAATTGTAGATTCAAATAGAGAAGTTTCTTGGGAGCAGTAAGCATGGATGGTTTTTGTGTTTTCGGCTTCATAGCTTTTGTGATGAAACGTTCCGGGTAACCGTTTTCAAGAAGGATTCTTTTCAGGGTCTTCAGCTCTTCTTCTATAGTTTCCGGACTGCAAATGTTGTGGATTCTGTGAGTCAGTGAGCGGATCAGATTTCGTTTTGTATATATAGGCACCCAACTGTGAAAGCTGATGAGTTGTCCATTCCATGTCGGTTTTCTGTGAATGGATCTTTTGAGTGTCCCATCTTGTTCGCGTCTTGCTAGTTGCACGTCCAGAAAAGATATTGTTGCGTTGGACTCCTTCTCTAGTGTGAACTGGATTGCTGGATGGCAACTGTTGAAGAAGTCCAATATGTTCTCCAAATTTTCCTCATTATTGGCGATAATAAAAGTATCGTCCACGTATCTCTTGTAGAATCCGAAGTTATCTATTATCTTCTTTAGGTGTGTATTTTCTAGTTTTGACATGAAAATATCTGCAAGCAGCGGGCCGAGTGGTGAGCCCATAGCTATACCATCTTTTTGTCTATATATTTCATTATTGAAAGTGAATTGGACGTTTAGAGTACATCTTAATAGGAGTTCCTTCAAATAGTCAGTGGGGATACCAATGTTCATCTCCTTTGAATCAATATATTCACATATATAGCATATTGTTTCGGTTAGTGGGACGTTTGTAAACAGTGATACCACATCTAGTGAGAACATGGTTTGATTGGAAACGCTGACGTTTTCAATACGTGGGAATCTTGCCAAAAGAGTACGAATTAAACTTCTTCAAACTGCAGAAGCAATGGCAATTCACATATTGAATCCTGAACTCTGCATACAAAAGAAGTTTGTTCAGTCACTAAATCTACAATGGTCCTGATCTATCTTAACACCAAATACGTAATTTTGTCTTACCTCTTTCTTCTTTGTTTGTCTATTTCTTAATTGCATTATTTTCTACCCCCACCCTCTATTGAATCTCTACGCTCATGACGACTGTTGCTAACTCGATTTTCGTTTATTTTTTAAGTGAATTCCACTCAGATTATTAACTTAACTCTCATTCATTTTCAAGTGAATTCTACTCAGATTATTAACTTGACTCTCATTCATTTTTTCATTGAATCCTATCAATTAGATTACGTCATCTAACCTACTTTTGTAACTTTTTTTTTAGTTTCTAACCGAATAACGCCTTCAAAATTACGTAATTTGTTTGTCAAAAACTAACAATTGCATTAACACATCTTTGGAAATATTCCTTTTGTTGCCAAGACAAATTACATTGAAACTTTGTCTGCGCTCCGCATTATTTACATTTAGAGGGGTCCTCAGCAGTCAAATAGAAGTCACTGCTATGAGATCATCAGTGTCTGCGCTAGTCACCAATCTTTATATCCACTCATTAGAAACAAATGCCATTTTGAGATGCTATAGTTCTCCAAAAATGTGGTTGAGATACGTGGATGATACCTGCTGCAAAATCAGACTGTTGTTGAATGATCTTTTCCATTTATTAAACAATATGTCAGAAACCATTACATTTTACAGAAAAATGTGAAGTCGTGACCAGTAGGGTGCAGCAGATTGAGTGTGAGGATAAATACTTACCGAAGACAGTGGCTAGCGGTTGCGCTATATCGTGAATTTTCAGAATTTTGAATTCATGGACTGGCTATTGGATCGGTACCTAGTGACTGAATGGTTTACGAGCTTGCCTTGTAACCGGAAGGTCCTGGGTTCGAACCCTGTCGGTGGGTGTGTACTGATGAAGAGTCCCATACTAGGATGAAACAACTGTCCTGTAGATCTGGTTGGTTTTCTAAATGCCCTTTAACCGACATCAGCTCATGATGAAATCTTGTAATCAATATGCCTACTAATTCTATCATTCCTGCTAATACTTATATCCGTTCTCAAGATCTAACCATTTTATGAACTAATTTAGGCATGACATTATTTGTCTGATCCTATGATATTGTACAATGATTTATAATCACAGATATCATGTCACAATCGACAGTATTATTATTATACTCACTTCTGTCTCAATTTTTTTACAGGATGTAGTTTATCGAGAGTTTCTGTAGAGATATAATTGTATAACTTGATAATAAATTCGTTCAAGAGACTCTATCCTCTGAATTTTCATTATTCTTATCGTTATTTTACAAACACTTAACACATAGATAACTGAATCCCACTTTTCTTGAGTCGACTGTTCATGATGAAAATTGCGTTTAAATACACTAGACATTTTAACCTCACCTAGCTAACTAGGCTGCTAGTTCTCTAGCCTGTTCCAAACCCGGGTGAATAGGTAGGGTCGCACGTGGGGCTAGCAGTCCTACACTATAAAACCAATCAAACTGCTACAGAAACTGTAACGTCCAAGAAATACGTTAGAAATGAAAAATATTTAAAAGACAAACTTATTCTTCACTGGAATTGAAGAGGAGAAATGACAATGTTAGCTGGTGGAAGTCTTCAGGATGCCAGTTAACCAGATGATAAGTCTTCTCCCTATGAGAGCAAGAATGACAATGAGGCTTCCCAGGTCGGAAGAGGATTTCCAACAAGTTACAGACTTTCTTTGTCAACAGCTGCCTTCGCTAGCAACAAGAAACTTTCCCAATGAACAAACCAGCAAAAACCCGACTGCTCAACAAATATATTGAAGAAAATGGAAATGGGTTGGTCATAGGTTAACGAGACCGTCGAATGACATCGCATGCAGTGCAGGCCATCGCTCGACAAGAGAATCCCAATGGAAAGCGACCAGTGGGCCATTGTTGCCAGGATGACATGGTGGAGATCATTTGGTGAGGAGGAGATGAGAGATTATGGACAGTCGTCGGCACAGCTGAAGAGGACAGTAGAAAGTTAAAGAAAGTGGTGATGTGTTGTCGAAGCCCTATATTTCACTCGAAACCTAAGAAGGTAATAACAACAAGACCCATTTTAACGAAGGAATACAAAATGTCTTTAATATGAAGCAATCAACATTAGAAAGTAGATTCGGAATTATAACACGAATGTCAAACCGATGTTTCTATATTTTTTATGGACTTGGAAATTCAAACCTTCCTCAAAGACCCGCTATCCGACAAATATACTAGGCGAATTGCAGATGGATGGGACACACACTAAGAAAATCGCTGAGTGACATCATGACCCGGGCCATCTCTCATGTGGAAACCAAATGAGAAATACGGAGTTGGGCATCGCTGAGACAGTAAAATTGAGGAGATCAAGTGAGGAGGATATGACAGATTATAGTTACTTTTGGAGCCAGCTTAAATGACTACAGACGACATGATCAAGTGACGATGTAATGTAGGAGGCCTATGTCCGACTGGGAACCTGAGGGAATAATAATAATTATAGCCAGACCACATTATCCAGCCAGCATTGCGCTTGAATAGCGCAGCCTGAGGGGAACTGTAAAATAATAATAATTTTTCCTTCACGTTCCCAGTGGAACATAGGGCTTCAAGCTAGTGACTTGAAGTTTCTGTAGCAGTGTTTAATTTTACAGGATGGGGTTGCTAGCCCCATGCCCAACCTTTCCTCTTCACCAGCTTTACTTCTGGCTGAGTGAGGTAAAGGAGTGCGCCGGCCGGGGATCTGTGCTGAGTCCGATATCCTCCAATATTTTTATTCTAACTTTTAGAAGAATTTGAGTGTGAACAAGTTTCATTCGATTAGACGCACACACGCACACCTCTTTGATAGAATTCCACGAGTGATAGGATTATCTAGTTAATACATTCGGGAAATTTAATTAAAAATAGCGGTAAATTTATTACTTAGTAGATTCTTCTCTAAGTCACTAAATATTTTCAATTTAAAACGGAAATCACGGTTTTTCTTCAACCTAGTGAGTGTGTTTCATTGTGTACAATATCCTCACATTTCATTTTAAAGACCACAGAAGTACTCGGGCTGTCAGTGTGTGAACTGTACCACCTGGCCACATTACCAAACCACTACCTATCATTCAATTTATTTTATAAAAATGAAATCACCGTGAATGTATCAAATTTGGGTTTCTTGTGTTTCCAAGAATATTTTCTTAGTGTGTCAACTTCTAAGTGTTAGATAAATCATGCCACGATTGTTGTTATTATTGTTATTATTATAATCCAATGTTTTGTGACAACTTTTATTTAAAGATATGGCATGTCATATCATTTGACATGAAAATGCGATCAGATTTACTTTGATAAGTTCTCATTGGATTATTTGTTTACAATCCTAATATTATGATTACTTGATGTTCTTGATGTTCATTTTCTTATCAGCTATAGTTTTCGCAGAGGTGAGCATCACAGCATGTCAAAGTTGTGATAATTAGTATCCTCGGATGGCTGATTCGTTTCTGTTACCATTGTTTACAGCTCGGTTGTGTGTCAATGCATGCAGTGCAATGTATTGCTAAGCTTTTTCCTAAATTGCTTATCTTTGCAGGGTAAATCATTTTAAGCTTAGCTAAATTCTTATATTCTGATAATCTCACCAATCCTGATCTACCAGTATGACTTCACTTACAGTCGTTGCAAAGTATTTTGTAAATTAAATTATTTTCTTTAATCGGGTCAACCTATATGGTTCTTTAAACTACAGACCTTATCCTGCCTGAATGGGTTTTGTAGGTATAAATGCCACCCTAATTCCTGCTTCATTGTCAATCCTACATAGAGCCTCATATATCTGCCCCTTATATGGTAAAGCTGTAGATCCCTTGTATACATTATTATTTGTATTATCATTATTATTAGTTTCACTAATATTTTTATTTTGCTTTTGACCTTGTTTGGTCTTTCTAATGAATTTTTAAGGATAGTCAGTTATTTCAAACCAACCAACCATTCTTCTTCTACCTGTCCGATTTCATCAATTAGGTTTTTGTTGCAATACTTAGTGCTACTACTCGATTTGTTAGACATGCTACTAAACCAGCTTTTACAGAAAACGGAATACCTTGGATTTTATAAGCTCAAGTGTGCAGTTCACCTTCTTCTATTCATTTTATTTTACAGTCTAACTTCACAGATAATTCTCCTTGTTCATTTTCCGATTCAAATGTGAATTTTATTTCCTCTACTAGTGATTTTATATGTGTCAAGAAGCTAGCGACATGTTCTGTGTTTAACACTGTGAGAGAAAGTGTCATCCACATATCTACACCATATTTTTGGAGTAGGATTTAATGTATTTAGAGCAATATTTTCGCAGCTGTCCATAAATATATCTGCTACGATAGGGGATATTGGTGATCTATTCCATTGCTACACCTTCTGTTTGTCTATATATTTCGCCTTGGAATTTAAAGATAGTAGATGTGAGGCATAAATAAATTCTCAAAATAATTTTCTCAATGGGTAGTTTTGTCCAGTAACTAAGTTCGGGATCAGAAGTTAGTCCTCTTTTAACTGCTTTTAAGGCCATATTGATTGGTATGTTAATATACAGACTAGTTATATCAAAACTGACCATTTGTTTCATTATTTTCTAATTAAATGTTATTTAGTTTCCCTTTCATTTCACATGAATTAGTTAGCCTAGAGTTTGAATGATTTCTAATGGGAAATAGTATTAGAGTTAAGTGTTTTGATAATTTTTTATGTCGGCCTATTTCTAAAATCTGCTATTGGTCTTATGGGGTAACTTGGTTGACGTATTTTTATAGTACCATATATTCTACAAGCCCTATTAGTTTTAGACATTAAATTAAACCTCAAAGGAGGATAATAAATAATCTTAAAATTGTATTTTAATTCAAGCACATCACAACATTCTAACAAGTTACTTATTATGGCTATAAAAACACTCGTCTTATTTCCTATCTGATTATAGTTGATCAATAACACTCATATTACCATATCTGAATGTACATTATCTCATACTGAATTTTTATTCAAATGTCTACTCAATCCCACTCATGTGGATAAATGAAGCAAGAAAGTTGTGTGAATGAGTACCTTTATATGATTATTAGCAGTAGTGATAAATTGTGCTCGAAAGGTGGTCATCAGTAAATATTACTGTATTATACGACACTGTGTGATTTTATCAAAATAAAATCTTATCTATAATGGGGTTATACTCTACCACATTGCCCAAGTTTTATACCTATGATTTGTATAATCATTGTATTATATTTAGGCAACTGAAAACCAGTTTTGTCACAAATGTCAGATTTGCAATTTTTACAGCCTACACAGTTTCAGAAAATGATATTCAGTTACAGTTGCCTTGAGAAGCTGAAATTATTCAGATCGCATTTGTGATGTTAAGTAGATCGATCACTGTGATCACCTTGAAATGTGTAAATTATAAATTTTGAATCAGTTTACAAACTGAGAATTAGATTTATTATTATGTTATCATTTCGCCCAGCTAGCTAATCAAAAGTTGGGTGTTGTCAATTAATTTAGCTTTGTGAGGTGGGTCAGACGGAGTACATCGATGAAGAATTCAACTTCAAATGACAAAAACAGAAGTCCAGTGTAAAAATCCCTTCGATCTACTGCCCACCTAACAAGTATTACTGATTGGCAAACAAGTAATTATGTCAATCAGTGAGTAGTACAAAACAATACTGTTAGCTTATACGTCATCTTCTAAAAAGAACAGTAACATGAAAACACATGAACTTTTGATAGATCTGGGAGATTATGAGAAGCAGATGAATTTATCCACTTTCTCAACTATTACAAACAGCTGTCCAGTAGTCGTGCATTTTCAGTGATTCTCCAAGTGATTCTGGTTCATGACGATGTCTACGATGAAATGCATTCGAATTCTTATAAACACCCAAAACATAAATAATAATTGATTTATTAGGTAATTGCCTTTTGTAGTTCCCGTTTTCAACCGTCCTGTTCATCGCTTTCCCATCACAAACAAGGCAGGGAGTAAAAAACAGAAACATATATGCCCTCGCATAACAACATTCTAATGTTCCTGTATACAGAACATCAGCGTTTGACTTTGGGCAACAAATGATTTAGAAAATGCGACTATGTTAGTGCAAATTAAACTCCAATTTGATTTCCAGTTTTGTTTCGTTTGTATTTGGAGTCTACAAAAAGCCGACACTTTCCCTAAGATAAATGGTGAAAATTTGACCCACTCTGCCAACTGACATAAAAATCTTTTGAATCATAAAGTTGAAAGTCGAGAACAGGGTTTAATTTCAGCTTTGAGGGAAGAACAATTTAGGTGAGTCTTCATCGACAAGTCATTGATTGATTGGTGGTAACAGACTAGAAAATTTAACGCACAGATCGTTTCTTCCACATATAATCATTTGTTTTCACGAGTTGATCGCGGATTGATATCAGTTAGAGAACCATTGAAAATCAACAGCGGAGTACTGGACACCTGTTTCATCGTAGTTTGAGATTCGTCATCAGTACGCACCCACTGCCAGGATTCGAACCCAGGACCTTCCAGTTTCAAGGCCAGCGAGCTCGTATACCATTCAGGCACTGGGACCCGATTCGATGGCTGGTGCATGAATTCTAACTTCTACCAATTCGTGATTTAGCGCGACCCCACCCATTGTCGTAGGTGAGACATCCATCTTCACACGTGACATCTGGATGGACCTCACTGGTCACGACTTCTCACTAGAACCAACTCCAGGAAACTCCATCCTGTAGCAAGTCACTAGTGAGATAATCATTTGTCTTGAATTGTTTCCCAGTAGCTCCTGACAGAAGGAAAGAAAGACAAGTGTTTTCGATCAAGCATAAACAACCGAATTTTAGGCATGAAATGAAATCATTCTTCTTCACAGGTTCCTGTCATGTGCAGACGACCTGAATGTTAGCCGAAAAATAGTTAAAGGCATCGCAATTCTTTAAACTCAAGTGAAATACACTTCAAAGCATAAAACGTCCTAGGGGGGGGCGAGAGAGAAGACAAAAAAAAGAAACAAATCATAAACAGTGTTAGCTTCTAGGGTTTCATAACAGCCCAAAAAAGTTACCAGTTTATAAGATTGAAATTAGTTCAGTGAGTTGAAATCACTAATGAGGATGGTTATTCAATCATCAGTGTAATCAATATCAAAAGGCAGTTCCCAGGGGAGTGAGCGATTGATCAAATTTTCTTATTGCACGCATTAAATTGGATGGAAAAAATTTGACTACGATCGCTTCAATGAATCATTATAGATTTCGTGTCTTTTGCCTAATTAATTAATAATTGGCAACAGTAAAGAACAGAAACCAAAGTCAAATGACCTTGAAACAGCCAATCAGATTCTTTCAGTTAAAAAGTGACATAAAATTAATTTTAAAAAATGTACTTACAACATACATATGTAATAAAAGTGGGCTATACAGGATAAATGTCTTCAATGTGCTGCCAAAACCAATGCCGATACAAAAACGCATCTAAATGGCTATATACCATATCACTTCGGGAACCATTTACCATTCTGATACGATTTTCGAGGCGAGCTCAAAATCCTAAAATGTAATTTGTATGCGTTCCTGTTACAGGATTCCCCAGTTTAGAAGAATGGTTGGCATTGTGGTGAATATAGCCCAGTCATGATAATTAAGAATAACCTCTCTCCAGGGACGACAAATGAGAATAACCTCTCCACATTTCTGTGTGAATAGTAGTTCCTGTGAAGACTAGTTGTTGTATATTTGGTATTAATGCATCAACACTTCTGTTTGGAATGCGTTCCACAAACCCTTTACGAAGATTTGTGTCGTAAAGTCCCAGCACCCAAACATGATTTGCTCTACTCCTCCCTCGATTGGTTTTTCGCTTAATAAGTACAGTTTCATCAATATGCACGGTGACGGCAACTCCCCCGAGTACAGAGTTGATTCCATTTAGCTTTTGTGAGGCAACATTACGGCCATACTGATACAACTGCACTGTTGAAATCTTTATATTCTCCGTTTCTGCAGCTGTAGTAGATACTGGTCGCTCCAGTAGCCAGTTGTGGCACAAACGCAATATTTTACTAAGGGACAATTTCGATTTGGAGAAGAAAGTATCTAAACAATCACCATAATATACGACTTACCAACTCGCACAGATTTCCTCATGTAACAGTCGTTGCATCTAAATGCGTAGCAGTCAATAGCCCGGCAGTAATTTCGTAGAGACATTATCCCTCAACATATGCAGGTGTTTGACCTCTCTATCAACCTATTTTTCACATAGAAGTCAAAAACTAAATCTGGATGAAAATGCAACGAAGTTTATGAACCGTATACATTTTGAATGATGAACGATCTGATTGGTTCTTTCAAGGTCATTTTTCTCTGATGTCTATTCTTTACTCTTGCCTAATAATTTAAAGGACATAGAGATCACAACAAAATATCCCATATCCATGATGGGTTTAGCAATTCCTATAACCCGCTTGTAGGTATAAATATCTTGAAAAATGCTCAGATAGCCAGGTAGAAGCCCTGATTTTCGTGCTTCATTCGTACTTTCTTCTTAAAGGGTATGTAAATTTATAAACGCTGTTAAACGTGACATTGTCTGAGTATTTATCCAAATAAGATTGGCCTACTGAGCGTGTGGTACTGTTTAGTGACACTTTTTCATTGCACCTTTTTATTCCGTTGTAAACTCTTTCAGAAAATGTTTCTTTTTTTGCGTAGAAGGCAAACGGGAACTTAGACAAAGCAATAAGAAGAAGTAATTTGTCTGAATCGTGTGCACTGTGTATTTGCGCAACACATTTCGAACAATCTGATGACACATGGACTTTTCTTACGAATATGAATGAAATTAATAAGGAGTTAAGAGGTGGGAAAATAAACTTAGG
Source organism: Trichobilharzia regenti (assembly GCA_944472135.2). Classification (NCBI taxonomy): domain Eukaryota; kingdom Metazoa; phylum Platyhelminthes; class Trematoda; order Strigeidida; family Schistosomatidae; genus Trichobilharzia; species Trichobilharzia regenti. The sequence goes on from OX235268.1 coordinate 31,732,643, forward strand.
TTGATTGTGTTGCTATGGGAAGTCCACTAGGGCCTCTTTTTAGCAGATATCTATATGTTGTACATTGAGAGTTTATCGGAGGATTTTATCAAAAATGTACCACTTAAGGAAGATATGTAGATAAAATTATAACCATAAGTGATAAGTCTTGTTCTGCTGCCTCATCTTTAAATCGAATGAATAAAATTCATAATAGGTAATGAGGAAACAGGCATAAAATGGACCAACAAAAAAAATTGGAGGATATGGACTTCGCCGATGATATATGCCTGATTTTCCACAAACACTGGAAGATATGCAAGTGAAAAGCAACAAGTTCGCAGAAGAAGCATTAAAGATAGGATTTCAGGTGAACATAGAGAAAATGAAGGTGATGAAGATTCCTGGCCAACAGCAACAAAAACAGACAACAGACAGCATAAATTTGAGAAACCTGAAATAAACAACCTGCTTTACCTACCTACCTGGGAAGCATCGTTTCAACTACAGGCGGAACTGACGGGGATATCAAAGCAAGAATCGGAAAAGCACGACAAGCTTTCATTACTCTTAAGTCTGTGAGGAGGTCAACACCTCTCAGCATGAAAATTAAGATCCGGAATTTCAACTCCAATGTGAAGTCATTCAGTGGAACTATACGGATTGGAGACTTTGGGCGTCATAAACAGCACCTCAAACAAGCTACAGACCTTCATAAACAGTTGTCTTCGCTCAATACTTAAGATTAGATGACCGGCCAGAAAGGATCAGCAATATGGATCTCTGGGAGCGAACCAACCAGGAACCGATTGTGAAAGAAATAGGCGGAAAGAAACGGAGATTGATTGGCCATACTCTGAAGAAACCAGCAAGTGACATCACACATTGATAGGCACTTGATTTCATGCAACAAATTCGCCTAAGGAATTTTGTCAGACTGTAAACATCCACTCTACCCGCAGCTTCAACCTAGCATCTCTTCAGGTAAAACTGGAAGTCATTTCAGTAGACTTTATGCACGTACGTCTAAGTATAACATTCCCGCTATACCATATTTAGCATGAACTCACTAACCTTCTTTGCACTATTAAATAAACCATTTCCTCCACCCTTACACGATCAAACTTTATTGTTAATGTATTTCTTATATTTATAATCGTCTCAATTTCTTGCTTTTGTTTATTTTTTTCATAAGTATGAACATCATTTAAGCTGTGCTATAACTGTTAATTTTGTATTTCCCCTCACCATACTGTATCAACAGAATATTAGATTCAATACTCGATAACATGCTAAAATTTACAAAATGAATAGATAATACTATTTGAAACAAACTCACTGCTACTATTGTTATTGTTATCATTATATTTAATACTCTCAATCCGTGCTTCGAATATTTTTTGACTTTATATCGTAAATGTGGACAAATTCCTCTGGCTAATTTTGTTTTAATTTTTAATTTTATTTATATTTTGAGTAAATTAGATGCAATATTGTGCAAATGCTGAGAATCTCATCCTGTATTATAAGTACTGTCTGTTTTGGAATAAAGTAGATCATTATTACTATTATTATTATTATTATTTTAACCATATACTTGTCTTGATAAACCCTATTAGTCACAAATTCTCAGCTGAACTTCAAGCGGCTTTGTGGTGTGTAGTCAGTTACCAGTGAGTAATAGATTAATTTTTAAGTGGCTTAAAGGTCAACAGGCTCATCTTGTAATCTGGATGTTGTGTGTTTAACCTACAGTGAGTGATCTGATACGTCAATCCTTTTAAAGAACGCTAAACCAGAGTGAAACTGTGGATCAGCACTCTCTGATTGCCAATGATTCTCTAACTGACGTCATTTCTTAGTCTAATTTGGCCTAAAACTCAGTCAATTCTCCTGAAAAAGCTGAGAGTTAAAAAAGAGGTAACATGTGGAAAAAATCCCTTCTCTATACACAAATATGCTTGAATGGTTTAAACAATATTGTATAACTCTATTACCAATATTACTTATATGTGACTGGTGTACAGTATTCCATCCATATCAACATTTTTTGTGTCATATGTTTTGTCGTCCTAAAAATATGCTTATCAATCTATGCATTTAATATTTCCGGCCTCTAGTACATTACTTGACTAACATAATTTTCAGTCTAATTAACTGAATAATTACAGTTACATTCTATGAAGACCATTGAGAGAAACCTCAATTTGATTACCGTTCTTTTCACGTGTGTTTTTTTCACTCTTACCTTTGAGATTTTTTGCATCAATTGACTTCCTACAGAAAGGATAATTTTGTATCATGACAATTCCAAATCAATTAATCACCTTTGTAGGGTATATTCTGCTACGAGTTGTATTCTGACTGTCGACAGTAGTGATTATCTTTCCTTAGACAAGTTACATTCGTTTTAATATTATCTAGATGCCTTTGGCGATTTATTGAGTACATCATGGGCGGTAGAAAAAGATTCTACGCTTAACTGTTTGCTCTTTTGTTCATGTCTAACATCGGTTAGAGGACCATTGAGTGGAAGCCATCCGGAGGTACTGGATAACTGTTTCGCCCTAGTATGGGATTCTTGATCAGTACGCGCCTGCTGAGGCTCGAAACCACAACCTTCTGGGTACAGGGCTAACGAGCTTGTAGACCATTAGGCAACTGTGCTTGCTGATGAAGAGTCTCAAACCAAGACAAAACAACGGTTCAGTACTAATCAAGGCACTCTATTCAAACTCACGTAGTCGTGTAAGGGCTTATGGGGAATTGTCATCTGAATTGGTAACAACCAGTGGTGTCCGACAGGGATGTCCACTTTCCCCATTTCTGTTTAACTTCATCATAGATATGCTAATGGAAGTATCCTTAACTGAACTTAACGACTAGGAATCGACTTGTTACCAGGGAACAGTCTTATGGACTTAGAATATGCAGATGACATAGTCCTGTTAGGGGAGGATACTGACAAAATGCAAAGTCTTCTGAACACCTTGAGCAGCAATCTTCGTATGTTTGGCATGCGATTCGCCCCTGTAAAATGTAAGATGCTGCTACAGGACTGGACTACGTCAACTTCTAGCTTAGTGATAGGGAGTGAAGTGATGGAACATATTGACCACTTCAACTATTTGGGAAGTTCTATCAGCACCAACGGACTGATTGGCGACGAAATCTCAGCAAGGATCAAAAAGCTCGAGCTGATTTCGCTGATTTACACCATCTCTGGCGTAGGCGTGACACCCGGCTATCAACCAAGGGACGTGTGTACTGCTCAGCAGTTTGCTCTCTCCTTCTCTGTGGCTCTGAAACACGGCCAATACGAGTTGAAGACATGAAAAGGTTGACTGCTTTCGATCATAGATGTCTGCGATCTCTGTCTCACGTTAGGTGGTTTCACAAGATAAGTAATGTTGACGTTAGGCGTAGAGTGTTGGACAAAGAGGGAAAATCAATCGACAAGGCTATAAAGTTACATAGATTGAGATGGCTAGGTCACGTGCTGCGCATGCCTAACCATCGCCTCCCCCGCCAACGGGCATTACTAGCTGACATAGATAGGTGCAGGTTGGAAAAGAGTAAGTGGTGGCCAAACAAAAACATGGCAACAATCCATGAAATCCTTGACAGTTAAACTGAGTCAGGTAGGGAGATGCAGACTTCTGGGTTAGGGCCCTCAGGACTCTAAGAATCAATGACTGGAGACAATAGGTGACATGGCTCAAAATCGTTGTCAATGGCCAGCTCAGATGTATTCAGTCTCTGTAATTTTTCATATTTCTTTCTACCATTACTCATTCTGTTTCACTCTTATACTTGTCAAACTCTATTAATTCTCTTCACTCATCTTCTTGTGTACCTTTGTGTGCTATTTGGAACGTGGCAACTCGAAATGGTGCACTTCGGTACGAAGTTCTATGTTGAATCCAGACAGAGAGACTCCTTGTTGGTCTCTAGTAGTTCCATAATCAATGTCAGCTCATGATAAATCTCAAAAAATACCCATTTATTCATAAGTAAAAACATAGTTTTTGTTCAGCGAAGAAATTTCTTTTCAACGACTTTATTTTCAAGCTGTACAGTCGTATTTATATTACAGAAAAAGGTTATTAAGTGGCACTAGATAATTGCTCAGTCAATGTACGTATATATGTGATAAAAGTTATAAGGGGTAGAGTTGAAGTGGATAAATTACAAAAATATTAAAGATTGTTCTATAAGAAAAATGTCAAGTGTTGTCTAAAAATTTTGAAAATTAGGAGTACGATTACGATAAGAATGAAGATGTGAAGTGAAGTGGAAAGAATTCAAGTGGTGAAATAAAATAAAAACTAGAAAAAACATTATTATGACAAAGGTAAAGAAAGGGATTTGACAAAACGCTTTTGAACACATAATTTAGGTTTCTGTTCATGTATAGCTACAGCTTCGGCTACGCATAAGTGAAGAAAACGTAAACTTTTGGATCGATTCGATTTTGCCATGTATATAACTTTGAAAGATGAATCACGTGGGGCTAAATGACCAGACTCTAACAGGTGATCACAAATAGACGACTTTGCAGTTCTACGTTCGCCTTTCATTAACCAGACCGGATAGTGTTCAGCTACACGTTTTCGGAGATTACGCTTACAACGTCCAATATAAACAGCTCCACAAGAGCAAGTAAAAGAGTAAATGCACATAGAACATTCTTTAATATTTTTGTAATTTATCCACTTCAACTCTACCCCTTATAACTTTTATCACATATATACGTACATTGACTGAGCAATTATCTAGTGCCACTTAATAACCTTTTTCTGTAATATAAATACGACTGTACAGCTTGAAAATAAAGTCGTTGAAAAGAAATTTCTTCACTAAACAAAAACTGTGTTTTTACTCATGATAAATCCACGATTTTATTGAAAGTTTCAGTTGAATAATCCCTTCTACTGTGAGTACATTATGAATATAACTGGGTATTTTAATGAGTGTTTCATATGAAAAAATAACTGTACCATGGTGAGCCAAACCACTGAAGATGTCGTGTTAGTACTGGAGAGGAAAAAAGTTGCTCTAACTAACATAATTCAAGTCGACATTCACATAACTAAATGGTACATTTTTTTCGAAAATAGTTATAAATTATTAGAATAAATTACTTTCTCAGTCTCCAAATAAATTAGTAATCTTTAAAAGAATCACAGTGTCTAATTTTAGAATGAATCTAGTGACAGTGGCGATGAGTTCGCCTAAAAAACAGGAAAACGATCCCAATCCATTAAAGTGTGTTAATCTCTGACAAGTTATCTAGACATCTAAGTAATATTTTATTCCTCTTAGCATACTTTCCAGTCCAGTCGTCTCCAATTTATGCTGTCCTATATAAAACTATTTTAGGATGGAATGTCTGTCTGGTAGACTGGGAGGTAGTATGGGGCAGAAATTTTTAGCAAATTCAGTCTTATCATATCAAGCTGTCACACACTGATTGAGCACACAGGATTAAACTGATTAGAATCGTCATAGAGATGAGATTTAGAGAGCTTTTAGAGAAAAAATGGAGTAATTATTAGATGAATATTTTTCATCGGGAATATCAGATGAGTAGCCAGAAAGGCCAAGCAATAAGAAGGTATGCGAATGGGACAGCCAACAACAAACAAACCGAAAGAAATGGTTATGGGTATGATATATGCTGTACAGATCGTTGAGTGTCATTAAGAACCAGGCTTATCAGTGGAACTCGAATGAAAAATGGAGAGTAGTATGTTTTCGAGTGATATGAAAGCGACCGCATAAGCAATAGATAAAACTTTTTAGAACAATTGGTTCCCTTTTGTGAATTTAAACAAAGCAGTAAGAAGATGTAATTCATCTGAATAGTTTAATGTATTTGTGACACACATTTCGAACAATCTGATCACACACGGACTTGCCATAGGATTTACTGCATTTACATGAAATTAATAAAGAGTTGACAAGTGAGAAAATAGACGCAGGTGAAGTTAAAATAACATATTAAAGGACAATATAAAAATAAACATCACTAAACCAAATAGCAGAGGTCATAGTACATCTACCCCAGCTAGTATCAAAAAAAATTTCACCAGTAAAGATTTAAAGTGATGACGATTTGTTTTTGGTGAACGCATGAAGGTGGTTCAAAACTTTCTTACAATAATAATAATAATAATTTGCTTTATTCCAAAACAGTACTTGTGATACAGAATGGAATTCTCAGCATTTCACTACATACAGTGTTGCATCCAGTTAGTACATTAACAATAAATAAAATTCTACATAGATTAAGAGTAACCTCTGTTAGTTTTGACAACAACATATTAGCATGTCAGTAGCAAAGCCAAAATTGAACAGAATGTTTGAAGGTGTTAGAAAAGTAGATGCTAGCATATTTACTGGCGTAAGCGGTAACAAAAAGATCGACATATACAGAGTGTGAAAGAACGAAGAAGAATGTTTTAAATAGAGTTTGTAAGGAAGGGAGAAACAAAACAGCACACAACAGAAAAAAGGAAAGAAAGAAAACGTCGTACCTATAAGTAATATGAGTTGGAAAGACGAGTTCCAGTTGTTCTACTGACTATTTAACAAGTTATAAGTTTCATGCCTAATGCTTTTTTTATAGTACATAACATGAGCTAAATAGGGTATGGTTGAGTTTCTGTACTTGCTAGTGCGAGCACATAGTTTTCTATATAGGCTTCTGGTTTTGCCTAATGACATACAAGGGTAGAGTTGTGAATAAGGAGGGTGGTGTGAGTTGGATAAAATGGATTTAGCACATTTTTCGCAAGATTACAAGTTCCTGTTGACCAGAATATTAACTGGCTGGTTAACAAGCACGTTGCTTACCCTGCTGACAACCTTCAACATCCTGTGTAATAAGGTATAGTCCTTCAGTAGCCCTGGAAAAACTAAGGGGGGACAAGAGAGAATAATAGGCAGGATGCAAGAGTTAACGAATCTTAGGAGTAAGGGTTGGGTTATTCTAGAATGTCTTAACTTCTTGATGTAGAAGGTAAGACGGAATATTTTCTTAGAAATCATCAAAATATGAGATGACAAATAGGGAAAGATCAGCAGATAGAATGACGCCAAGATATTTAATTTCAGACTTGGTTTCTATTTCAGTGACAACTATATTGCACACGTCGTGAGTGCTAACCAGTTAATTTAGGTCAGATTTATGCCTAAAGGTGAAATTGACTGTTTGGAATTTGTAGGGGATTAAGGTAAGACCGTTTTTCTTGGACCACTCACTGACTGATTTCTGATAAAAAGCCATTTAGTCTGGAGCAGTCAATTTGACATTTGACAGGGCAAGATACAGTTAGGTCGTCAGCATATTTAATAAAAACTAATGTCATTTGAAGACGGTTAGTCATGTAAAGAGAAAGAAAAGGGAAGTGGGGAGAGTACAGCCCCTTGGGGGCGACACCAGCTTCAGTGAGCACAGCAGAGCAGGATTCACCTTTGTATACAGTGTGCACTACACTGTTAGAGCAGTAGGAATGCAACCGGTTTTTGACCCTTGACTCAGTTTGTGTCGTCGAGAGCTTATTTTGCAAGAGACATCTAGTTCCAGAGTTAAGAAGCAGAAGTGAAGTCGAGAAACGTGCAACAAATGTATTCGGTACCTTTATCTGGTGATGAGAGTATACTGTTGTCAGACGGCTGCAGCATTTTGAGTGCTCCTACCCTGTCTGTAGGCAAACTCTTTTGGGTTTTTAAAACTCTTAAGGGAGTTTTGAGTTGTTTTTTTAGCTTTTCCATCAGCTTTAGAAACGGGGAAGTAATGGCAATGGGTCTGATTATTACATTCTTTCTATTTCCAGGTTTTGGGAATAGGGACTATTTTAATGTCTTTCCATGCAACAGGTGCAACATTTTTGGAGAAAGAAGCATTTAGGATGTTAGTAAGTGGAGAACATAAAGCATCTGCACATTGTTTTAGAACATAGACAGGAACACCATCAGGGCCAAGGCTACGTGAGGGCTTTAGCGCTAAAGACATTAAAAGGGCTTCTAGAAATCCTTAGGATACGCCCAAAACATATTCTACATATAGGTTTAAGAGATGTGTTAACGTAAATTTAATGTCCTGTCCCCTATAATATTTTTCGCAATATAGGTGCTTTGTCTCCTGTTGTCTCCATTAGGAATCTCTTTAAAAAGAGCTTTAGTAAGGTGCCTCTCCAGTCACACCAAAGGAATATGCACTGAGGACACACTTGATGAGGAAGATGGAAAGTTGACACAAACTATGGTTGATAATAATTATCCAGACAAGTTCATCAAAAGATATAAAGTCATCAGAACATCAAGACCTAATCTTCAACTCGCCCCTAAGGAAGACATATGCATCAAGCTACCCTATATGGGTGATCATAGCAGCTTGACAGCTAGACAAAAATTCAACACTGCTGTTAAAAAGAGCTTTTATGCAGCTAATGGCATAATAATTCAGTATGTGAAGCCAATATATCCATCCAAGCCTTTTGAAAATGCGTAAAATGATGTCACATGCCACTGTATTTCCCGATTTGAATGTACGTGTGTACACACATACATAGGGAGAACTCATCGATCTCTACAAATACCTTCTGGTTTTACAGCATATTCCTAATTGACTTCGGAAGCAAATGGAATCCCCAGAACTCATTAATGTTGAGAACAGACAACCTCGCTCTTCTATTCCTCAGCAAATCGTATAGACACGATATGAAATTGAAGTTTAAACATCTTTTAAAACTATCCATGCAACGTGTTTTGAGTGTACCCTAAAGTTTGCGGAAACCATAGTTGGCAATTAGGAAGTTTGAACCACCTTTATGCGTTCATCAAAAACAATTCGTCATCATACTAAACCTTCACTGGTAAACTTTGTTTTGATACCCGTCAGGGTAGATGCACTATTACCTCTGTTATTTGGTTTACTTTAACCTTCAGTATGTCCTTTTAATTTGACCTAAGACTATTTTCTTACCTCTTAACCCTTTATTAATTTCATATAAATTTTTCTGAAAAGTCCGTATGTCATCAGATTGTCCGAAATGTGTGTCGCATATTCATTACATTATTCAGATAAATTACGCTTTTCTATTACTTTTGTCTAAATAAAACTTTGTTTTGCAGTTGTGAAGCAAGCGGTTAGAACTCTTGCCGACCATGCAAATGGTTGGCGGTCCAATCCTCTACTACTGACGGCAGGCAAAATTTACGCTACCAACGTCATCATGTGCAGAAAATTCCATAGTTTTATCAAAAATAAGGTGTGAAGTCAAGCTGAAGTTGAATGTTCTACTTGGAACTAAAGGAAATACAAATAAATAGTAAGCATAAATGCTCATAATCTCGATGGTATTAACGATACTTGTAGGACAGCACGAATGCATACAATGCTGAAGCTGTTTCAGGCATTATAGACCCATTTTTCAAATGATTCTCCTTAAGTTTTTGAAGCATTTCAACCTAAAACCCTGGTGGTTGTGTCGTTGTGTCATCCAAAAAATAAATAACTATGCAGCTCAGTTTTGTACTATTAACAAATCTAGAAATATAGAACAGCACATTTAAGTGAACAATATTGTGGTTTCAATTAGATCTCATCAGGCTTAACTCTAATATATTTAAGTTTACAAATAAAAATTCAAATATGAACCAATCATGGTGTTTTGCCTATAGGATAATACGATTATAAATATAAATTGTGCAATTATTCATAATAGTAGTAATGATAATATTAATAATACTAATAATAATAATAATGGTCTTATCAATAATAAGGTTGAAAAAGTGAGGCAATCTGTGATAACACGAATAATGAAAAACAGCATGATTAAACAAACAGGTGTGTTCAGGTGGAAGTAGTCGATAAAGACTAGTAAAAACAAATGAACCGATTAAGTAATGCTGGATTGTAAGGGAAGGAAATGAGACACGTTTTTAATGAAGATGTGATAAGATTAAAGGATGATAAGAAAGGGGTTGCAAAAATTTAAATAATATTTGCATTTTTATTTGTAAACTCATATATATTAGAGTTAAGCCTGATGAGATCTAATTGAAAACAATATTGTTCGCTTAAATGTGTTGTTCTAAATTTTACTATGGGAATATTAAATATATTTAAATCTAAAAATAGACCATTACACAAGCCTCACCAGTATGCTTGCAATTTAACAGCACTACCCCTCTCTTTCATTTTTTCTTCAATTATTTTTGTTTTAATTTTATTTTTTGAAAATTCACCATTTTAAGTGAAGTTTAACAGTGTGCTCATTCGTTGCGAAGGCAAACTCATTTAAAAACATACTTTTGAGATGATTGACATGAATCCAAATTAACAATCACTGTTCATCACGTTTTCTTTTAGTGATCAGTTTCACTGCATTGCTTTCAATCTCTCAAAGTTTTTTTTAGAACTTTAAAGCCTATTATATCCACAAAGAAAGGATGCCTTTCTCTCATGTCACAAACTTTAATCGCAGTTCCGCTTTTTATGTTTTTAACTTTTTTTTACAAAATCTATTCATATTACTGTCATTCATTATTGTTAAAAATTACTAGCGGAAATCATTTTTGATGTTTACGAATTTTTTTCTGGATTTCAAAATTTTAATTCTTGCTTGTTTCGTTTATATACAAGCGAATACATCTGGCTTAAAATGGGAATGTTTTGATGGTTCAGGTGCGCTCACTCTCTCTCTCTGAGATCAGCATTTTGAGATGTCAACAAACATTTAGAGTAAAGTTAACAATCTTTCAGTTGAAATCCATGTTTAAATCTGCACACCAGTTTACTTCAAGTAAGATAATCGAATGACATCACCTGGAGATCCATTTTACAGCTAGCGAGTAGTGGACAACATTCGCCTATCCAGTCAGGTGTGGAGTTGAGGGCTTGCAGGCCACAAAGTTGTCCTGTCGACTCTTAAATCACTGGAACGAAATCTAGGGTTGGCCTACGAGTTCTAACTTCTGCCAGTTTACGATATACTCCACCACTAGTAGTCGATTTTTTATTTTTTGATTACAGCTTGATTCCACACAGTATTTTTCGTATAAGTATGAAATTTTCAGCCTGCGATATCGGTAGCCCAAATTTGGCAGGCCAATCATAGATACCTGGTGTGCGTTAGCAGGGGTCAAACCCCGGACAATTTGCATGGTTGACGAGAGTCCCAACCGCCGTGCCACCGACGCACAAATGTACTTGTTTTTACAGCTGACATCAGTATGTTATGTAACTTGACATCAGTCAAATATTCTTAGGCCGACACCTTAAAAGAGAGTTTTATTTTGAATTTAGAATTGAATTCGAATTATATTGTAGCTCGATTCCACAGCGTATTTCAGTATTAGTATGGAATTTTCAGCAAGTGATATCGGTAGCACAAATTTAGCATGCAGACTATTGATATCAGGTGTGCGTCGGCTAGGGATTGAAGCCTGGACCACGTGTATAATTAGTGCGAATCTTAACCGCTGTGCGTCGGTGGCACAGTGATTAGGACTCTCGCCGACCATGCACATGGTCCGAGGTTCGATCCCCTACCGACGCACACCTGATATCAACGGTAGGCCTGCAAAATTTGGGCTACCGATATCCATGCTGAAAATACCATACTTGTACCAAAAATACAGTGTGGAATCAAGCTGTAATCAAAAATGTAAAAAAATAAATAAATACAATGCAGTTTCATGCATGCTGGTGAATGCATAATTACATTCTTATAACCTACTTGCCTGACCGTAATAGACTTCTGATATCACTTTTATTCAGTTGTGTCCTCTGAGCTTGTTGATCTTTTATTGCGATGCTGTTGTTGTCCTTCTAGACAACATCTTCAGAGAAAGTATTAATATGGAGTGAACTAATTTGAAATGAAGTCTCCCTGAATAATATAATTATGTTTCCTGACAACTTCAGTCATGATTGATCGTTAATTTACGTTACTATTGATCATTTCTGTTGAAAAGAGCAACACTCTACGCTGCAGGCCTTTTCATTTTTTTTCTGACTTGAAATTTGTACCTTTTTGTTATGTGATTTATTTCTCTTATCAGCTGGTAGATTTGATTCATCTTTTCTTTCGTTGCCATCTCGTCAGCTGCTTACAAGCCAAAGACATTATTAAGTATATCTGCAAAAACAATTTTAATATACTTGCACGCAAAGTTCATTTTAGACAAAAATCAATCAATATCTACTTACAGTAATTATATATATATATATATATATATATATATATATATATATATACGTAATATGAAACATTATTCCTAACATTAATAATAATCATACACAATGGAAACTTTTCAGCATTTCGCATTCAGATGAAAGAGCGATGAAAATATCCCGTTACCACAGCAGGGCAAAGAAAGACTATTAACCGCTTCTTTATGGACACATGATTCAGGTTTCAAGCGCTTGATGGAAATAGCTTCAGCAAAATTTAGGAGAACTGAGCTCTTCTGCCTCTTGGTAAATTTGAACAACTTCTCGACGTCCACCTCAGTACCCGTGTCAAAGAGATGCCTGTCGATGGCATTGTTTAAAGCATTTGTTACCTTTATACATACGCTTTTTGGTACATGTTCAGAAAATCGTAGATATACCCTTCTTCTTTCTGTCCTTCCAATGTAACTGCTCCCGCAGATAGATGTAAATTTGTATATACAGTTGGAGTCAACATGAGAACGATATCTATCCATCAATTTTTGATTGCACCAAAGAGCAAGTTGTTCAATAGACGGGGACGAGCTTAGCTGCAGGATAGACTCCGGCTAGTGATGTACCTAGACTTCTGTTGATCATTACTGCAATGTTTTCACCTTTATAATCAAGCTAACCGTAGACTGGCTTTTTCCCACTGTGATTTGTTTTACATCTGCGACTTCATATCTTCCATACTTGTTGATGAACCTTTGAGTGTACCCACCGCTTTTCAAAATCTTTTCAAGGAAATCAAATTCTTCCTCTAATTTCTCTATAGGGCGGACTCTCCTCGCTCTATAGATCAGAGTCTTGACTAGACCACTTTTTGCAGCTATTTGGACAAGAGCTATTAAAGTGTAAGTATTATCCTTTCTTTATAGGCTTTCGATAAATTAAGTTCTCAAGACTGCCATCTTCTAGGCGTTCCATGGCAATGTCGAGGACGTTAAACCTTCCATCACTTTCATGTTCCATAGCGAACTCAATATTGGTGTGTGCACTATTGAATAATCTGAGTAAGTGTGAAGCATGACATTCATTGTTGCACACTGTAAATGCGTCATCAACATATCGACAGTTGGAAGTTGTTTCGTCGATTGCATGCTTAAACCTTGTTCTTTCAAGGTTGGATATGAATATGACTGCAGAAACACGGCTAAGTGAACTTCCCATAGCTACACTATCTATTTGTCTGTAAAGAGTGTTATCAAAATGGAATCGCACATCCATGGTACACAAAAGCAGTAGGCGTTTGAATTCCGACTCTGGGAATGGGAGAGGATCAGACTGCTGACAAATGATCTCAATAGTTTCATTGATTGGAATTATTGTGAACAAGAAGGTTACATCAAATGACACGATGAACTTATTTAAAACGTTCATGTGGTTCACACTTTCAGAGAAATGAAATGAGTCTTTCATAATGTGCATGGTTAGCCGTTGACAAATCGGTTGGGGCGAGTTGATCGTCGAATGCATGGGTAAAGTTGGTACCACTTTATTCTGCTGAAACTGTAGTTTTTGCTTCATTCAAATTCATTGAGGAGAATAAATGTATGAAGCTTGATTTAGCTGAGTATCGACTTTCTAATAACTTCCTGGCAGTACGTTTAGTATCTCCACTGTTTTTCCAATTTTTACATCCGTCCGAAGAAACTGGCGTCATCATAAAGAATACTTACTTCTCAGTTCCTTTCATATCTAGATTTTGTTCTTGGGTTATGAGTCGAAGGAGACGCCGAATTTCATTTGCGCAATGTGTGCATCACAGTTTATGCAATTTATTTTGCACATGCTATAAAACATCAAGCTTTCGACACTACCTAGTTGCTTGGATTTAAATAGACGGGGGTTTGAATCCGGATAGAAAGCCTGTAGTTTAACTTCTTGCGTACTTTTTCTGATACCATTTATGGACTGATATGCATAAAGGCCTGAGGAAAAAACGTATCTAAAACAACTGTTCACCTAAAAGCTAAATTGTTCTGAATATTTTTTTAATAGGGGTTTTAAATTAAGCAATATGCTTGCCTGGTGAAGGGTTTTAACTGGATATTACAACATATCATGGTGGTAAGCGTGAACGTCACTGGACTGAACTGCTTTGTGTTTTTAATTTATGATGGAGCCTTATGAATAAAAGCCACAGTGGGGGGCTTGTAAATTGTCGTGTGCTGTATGACTTAAAATGTCATACTACACTTAACATTCTGTACGTGAAAGGCAATGTGTATGCGCGTATAAATATAAATATATATTGATGTGGTTGTGTTCTCTGAGCTGGATAGTTAATTTGCGAAGCTTTCATTGCCCCCTACTACCAGGCAACATCTTCAGCGCATACACTTCAATTCGTTGAAGTGATTGATGATTCGCTGGAATACCAGGCAGGCTTCTAAAAAGTCTCTAGCATTCTTGTTTCCTCTCTCTAATATTTGAACGTTGTCTCAGTCAAATGGATGTACGTGGTTGCCTGTATCTAGTGATATGAGGGAGTGGATATCATGTCTTTTGAAGTATATGCGCTGAAGATGTTGCCTCGTGGTAGGGGGCAATGAAAACTTCGCAAATTAACTAACTATCCAGCTCAGAGAACACAACCACATCAAAATCATCCACCTGAGCTACAAATCTTCTGCATCATATCTAAAATATTCTCTGTTTAGCAACCATTCTTTTGAAAGAAAATCTTAATGCACATTTTCAATCAATCGAAATTTATGCATTCAGAAGAAATGCATTGCCATCCTGGCGATTCTATCCTTAATATACTTAAAATTATTTTCATTTCATTATTTTCAATTATTTTCTCTAATCATATTGCTTTGTTTCTAGACAATGGAATTTATTACAAACTACCCATCTTTCCGATAAAGTCGTCATCATAAGAGTCAATATTATTATAAAGCAAGTGATGGTTGTAAGGATTTGATTAGTTACAGGATTTCATCATGAGCTGACATCAGTTACAGAACCATTGGAAAGCCTGCGATGAGTACTGGACAGCTGTTTCGTTCTAGTTTGGGACTCTTCATCAGTACGCACCCACCGGAATTCGAACTCAGGACCTTCTGTTTGCAAGATGAGTTCGTAGACCATTAAGCCACTGGGACCCGATCCAATGGCCAGCCCATGAATTCCAACTTCTGACAACTCACGACATGACGTGACCCTACAAACTATCACTTGGATATCGATGAGATGCTCACTACCGGCTCGCTTTATTCAGGTAGGTGCAAGTGGGGTGCAAGTGGGAGGTCGTGACCAGTAGGGTGCAGCTGGTCGGGTGTGAGGACAAATACTCGCCGAAGACACTAGCTAGCTTTCGCGCTATGTCGTGAATTGGCAGAAGTTAGAATTCATGGGCCACTGGATCGGGTCCCAGTGGCTTAATGGTATACGAGCTCGCCTTGTAACCAGAAGGTCCTAGGTTCGAACCTTGGTGGTGGTTGTGTACTGATGCAGGGTCCCAAACTAGGACGAAACAGCTATCCAATGCTCTCAGGTTTTCCAACGGTTTTCTAACTAATGTCAAATAACATTATTGCTGTTTTAAACTACATTGAATCAACAGTGTTGACAAATTACACACCAGAAGCATCATTAATAGAATAAGTGCATTAATACAACCTTAGTTGGTTTTGCTGTGGGAAGTTTTTTTAGGGCCGCTCTTAGTAGATTTATTCTTTTTAGGCCTGGAAGGCTGTATTTAGTAACAGCATTTACAACAAAGTGAATTGTAACTACGATATATTGATATTATTTTTTGCTGTCTGTGAAAACGAATAAAAACTGAGACCTCTTGGCCAAATTCATCTCATGCCGTAACCTCCTCAATGAACAATCTGAGAAAAATTACACCATTTAATTTGTAAATATTTCTTTAATGAAAACAACTGATGGCTCAATGAAAAGATCTATCTTGACGAGTTGACCGCGGATTGATATCAACTAGATAACCATTGAAAATCAACACCGGAGTACAGATGTACAGCTGTTTCATCCTAGTTTGGTAATCATCGGCAGTACGCACTCACCGCCAGGGTTCAAACCAAGGACCTCCAGATTACCATCCAGCCATTGGGACCCGATTCAATAGTCAACCCATGAATTCTAACTTCTAATGAATCATAGTTTAGCGTGAAACCAACCAATATGGTCCTCTATCTGATATCAATCCGTGATCAACTCACCGAAACAAATCTAATACACACAAACCAACAATCGAAAACTAATCTGGTGCTTGCTAGTGACTTGGTACAGGACGGAGTTTCCTGGAGTTCTAGTAAGAAGTCGTAACCAGTGAAGTCCGTCCCGTCAAGTGTGAGGATGGATGTCCCACCGATGACATTAGCTGTTGGTCGCCTTATGTCATGGATTGGTATAAGTTGGAATTCTTTGACTGATAATTGGATCGGGTCCTAGTGGCTTAATGGTATACGAGCTCGCCTTGTAACCAGAAGGTCCTGGGTTCGAACCCTGGCGATGGGTTTATACTGTCGATGATCCTCAAACTAGGATGGAACAGCTGTCCAATCCAGTACTCCCTGGCCGGTTCACAATTGTTCTTCAATTGATATTAATCCGTGGTAGAATCTATTCCTTTCAAAGCAACTATTGAAAATATCTGTATTTGAAAAGTCTTCATGGACTGGACACTAAATGCCTTTCAAAAGTTTCTCCAATCGGTTACGAAAAGAACGTAGTCTTAACACTTTTCACTACAGCACGAAAACTTTGTTCTGACATTATGATTAGACATAAAATAAAAACTCGGTGGGGTATCCTGAGAAGTTTATGAATAAATACTATGAAAAAATTAACCCTAGTAAAACTATTTAAACAGTTCCAAAGAAATTTCTGTGTGTAAGTTTGTTGATCAAAGGCGTTGATTTACGAGAATTAGCCATATGACAACTAGATAAAGCCATCAAGAGAACTTATTATGTTACAAAAGTCACCTTCCTCAACACCACCAAACGAATGCTTCAACAATCTGGGAAAGACCAGTCGCCAATCCTCGACACTTCAAACAGCGTATATCAATTTGAGTGGGTTTGTGGAAGCAAATACACAGATCATACAGAAAGCAGATTTCTACTCGTATGATGGAGTATTTGCCAACTTGGTTGAAGTCAAATTGCCAAAAAGCTCAATAACAAAGCATCTTGTGTTCTACAGACATGATGTTTAACTCTATCCAGTCATTCACTGTTGTCAGCAGACAAACAAACAGAAAGATGTTATCATTTGCAATGGCTTGTGTGGTTAAAGTTTAGAAACCAGGTCTTGATGTGCAGAAGGAAGTGATGCTCACACGGAATCTAGCATGGTGATCTGTTTTCATTACTAACTCATTATTAATAACAGTATGTTATTACACCTCTTCTTCTTATTGTTATTTCTGATTCATTTGAAGCTGTTTCATTTGCATACAGAACTGCAACTGATTTAAACGAATTGCAATAGCCTCTCATGTTTCCAGAGTTCAGTATATAGACGGCTGTTTGAACTAAATGATCTAATATCAAACTGCTGATGTTTTAAACAAAAACCCTTATTACTTCGTAATGGTGGGCATTCCCGAGGGTGAAAAATTAAGTTCCCAGAACAGTGGCCAATGTAACTAGTTCTAGAGTAGCAGTTAAATCGGCAGATACAATCAGAGATTTTCAAGTATTGATTTTGTAGGGATTTTCTTTGATTCCAAAAAGGACTTCATCGTAAGCTGACATCAGCTAGAGAACCACTGAAAAATCTGCGAGTAGTGGTTAGATGTTTCATCCTCGTGTGTGAATCTCCACCAGTACACACCCACCGCCAGAGTTCAAACCCAGGACCTTCTAGTAACAAGGCGAGCTCGTAGGCCATCGAGTCACTGGGACCCGATCCAGTGGTCCTTGAATTCTAACTTCTGCCAATTCACGACATAATGCGACCACTTCGCAATGTCTTCTTCGATGAGTTACTGCTTCATCTTCAACCTGCAGTACCCTACTGGTCACGGCTTCCCACTAGAACCCAACGTTATCTGCCGTAATGGGGCCAGTCGCTGGTAAGCATTAGATTAATTTTCAGGTATTGGTGTTTTAAGGATTTTGTTTGATTGCAATGAGGATTTCATCGTGAGCTGACATCAGTAAGAGAAACACTGGAAAACCTAGGATTACTGGACAGCTGTTTCGTCCTAGTTTGGGAATCTTCAGTAGTACTGATGTCAGCTCATGATGAAATCCTCCATATGATCAGAGATGACTAGCCTAGGCTTTGGCAATCTCTATTCCTCCATTCTGTCTTTATCTCTATTCTTGACTAAACTGCTTGTTGATCCTTATTCATGGAAATGATTTAACTCTAAATAGGTAATGTGCGATGTTGACTTTGAGACTTGGTTCTATTCGCGAAATTCATTCATAATTATTCCTGTCATCAGCAACGTTTATCCACTTTTCTTTTTCATGATGCTACCTAATCATATGCTACCCTCATCATTACTAACGATTAAAACAATTAAAGCGATTGAATATTTTGTATAGGGAAATTTACAAATTGTTCACGAGTGAATGCAACTGACCAAAAAGAACACACGAAGTATAATGACGTCATTTTATCCCAGCTGAATGCGTTCTTCTTCTTTCTTTATTTAGTCAATTGTATGAAGGGAAAAATATTGTAAGATATTTCAGAATTGTTCAGATACAAATGAAAACTAGTGACTGTAATCTAATCGGTGAATGGTGACTAGCAGCGGAATCCAGGATAAAGCGCATTTCGTCCAAGTGGTCTAGTGGATACCACTTTGGCGTTGGAAACAATGGGAACTGGGTTCGATCCTTGGTGGGAACATAATCATTCACTGAGAAATGCAGGTGCATCCAGTTGACGAGTCCCATATAGGACGAAATGCGCGGATCATGGATTCTACTGCTAGTCACCATCCACTAGTTAAATACTAATTAAATTGCCAGACATCGTCGCAGCATCTGCACAAGAAGCCGACATGTCAACCTGAGACCGAACACTTCGGTCCAATTAATCGACCGGACAATCTGAAATTCAATTAAAATAGTGACTGTAATATTTAAAAACATAAATAATCGAAAAACAAATGTTTTTCATACAATTAAGTCATTTTGTTAATTGGTTACAAGATTTCATCATGAGCTGGCATAGGATAGAGAACCATTGAAGAACCTGCTGAGAGGTCTGGACAGCCGTTTTGTCCTAGTTCGGGACTCCTCATCAGTACGCAGCTACTGCCAGGGTTCAAACACACTACATATTCTTTTAATAATGAAGGAAATTTATCGTCACCAAGACTATGTTTCCTTTTATATAGATGGAATTGTTTAGTAATTGCAAAACCTTATGTGTAAACTGTGTGCGTTGGTGAGACAACGGTAGAATGCTAGCCTAACACGCCTCATGTGGTTCGAGGTTCAATCCCCGGCCGATGCACTCCTTTACCTTACCTCGCTAAATCAGTAATAAGACTGGTAAAGAGGGAAAGCTGGAGGGTATGAGGCTAGCAAAACTCTATTCCGTGAAAGTAAATGCCACTGCTACCTGAATTTCAAGCCTTTAGATTTGAAGTCTGTTGGGAACGTAAAGGAATAAGATAAAATGTATAGGTCGCTGAGCTTACCAAATAAATAAACGAATGAAGCATTAGCAGAAAAAGTCAAGAAATGTGACAGCTTTATTTAAAAGCAACTACTATGATACAGTACGGAATTCTCAGCATTTGCAACAATATTATTACATCTAACTGACTCAAGGACAATAGCAAATTCAAAGACGGAAAATTATTTTACAGGGCATACGTAACCTGAATTGATAACAACAGCTTTTTGGTATTAGCAAGGAAGATTTTCAAAAGTACAAAGTGATCATAATAATATTAATGACTAAGACTATAAGATAACTGAAATAGTATTGTGGTGAGAGCTGTCTGTAAGCCAAAATTGTAACCAACAGTTTATGCCTGTGTTTACGTCCCAACTCATCGTCATGAGAAAAAAACAAGAACAAAGCCTCCTAACCTTGAGGAACTCAGCAGCCAATCACAGCAGACTTAGCATGTGCAAATAAGATTCTCAGATTTGTAAGCAACGGTCTCAAGCAGTACAAAGTAACCTTCAGCAAGCGTTGTTTCTCTGCTGCCAATAACGTATATAAAAATCCATAAATATCTCTTGATTTTCTCAATACACGATCTGTTGCCTGGCTTTTGTCTTCTGTCGTTACAGTATCACCACACACGGTGAATAGTAGAAGGCCAAATAACCAATAACTCGGCTAATTACACACTTATAAGTATCGTGCTTAACACCTTCTCTGTCACATGCAACGCTAGTCGATTACAGTATCAGTGAAACCTTGTACTCCAACCTTATAATTGCACTACTCCAGAGTTGAAAAGAATCGGAGAAAAATACCTCTACAAACGGTCCTCAAAAAGAATAGTTATCCACAAAATTCCATCAACAAGCATTTAAAATCGATTGACAACACCAACAAGGAACCATCATCAAAGATCACAAGAAAATTCATCCTACCACACACGAAAAATATCTCTGAGATAACGAACAGCTAGAATACTGAAACCGTTTGATACAGATGTAGCACACAAGTCAGCCAGTTAAATCACTTAATTCGATATTATGCAAACCAAAAGACCCATCCAACAGAAAAGAAGATAAAATTATTACCACTGGCAAAATAAAATGTATGAAGTGTAACAGACATTACATCTGCCAAAGTGGGCGTCCCCTTCGTATCGGAATCCAGAAACACAAATCAGTCGTAAAACGACACGATTTATATTCCTGTTTCATATCAATGCATATAGGCAATTATGAACATTATTTTGGTGATTGGGATAATGTCGTAATCTTAGACAGAGGAAACACAACCAAAAGTGCAGTCAGGGAACTCCTAGAAGCCTGGTACTCAAACGAGTATGCAATTAACAAACACCTTAATATAGACCAAATATACCACAAACTAATAAAAATTGAATCAGGTGACCAGAAATTTTAAAATCCAAGTCAATAGAAAATGGTCACTACATATGTAAAAATGATTGCATGGAGGATTTAATCATGAGTTGACATCAGTTAGAGAACCATTGGAAAACCTGCGATGAGTACTGCACAGCTGTTTCGTCCTAGTTTGAAACTCTTCACAGTACGCACCCGCCGGAATTCGAACCCAGGACATTCTGGTTCCGAGGTGAGCTAGTATACCGTTAAGCCACTGGGACCCGATCCAATGGTCCTTGAATTCTAACTTCTGCCAATTCACGATATAGCTGTCCAGTACTCCCAGACTTTCCAGTGGTTCTCTAACTGATGTCAGCTGATGATTAAATCCTCCATGCAATCAAACAAAATTCCTACATAACCAATACTTGAATATGTAAAAATGGTTACCGGGTGACGCAATTATATCACTCATGAAAAAAATTTGAATCATTTTACTTTGTGCCAAAAATTTCGCTGAAGATGTTGTCCAGAAGGGGGGATACGACGAAAACTCCGCAACTAAATCAACCATCTCAGAGAATACTATTAATTTCAAACGTATAATCATTTCCAGTCGTACCTGATGAGATGCAAGGATTTGTGGATGGAGAGGATATTGAAATTCAAACAATATGATTTTAGATTATTTCTCACATGAATTCAGATGTCTTTTGAATACAATAGTAACGAGCTACCTTACTGACTACCTTTAATATCCTCTGTGATATGACACAGTCTTTTTTGAGTAACTCAAGAAACAGTAAGAGGGAGCAGTAGAGAACAACTGGTAAGATGCGAAAGGCTGAATGATTCCTGATTATCTCAACTTCCTAATGTAGAAGGCTATATGGAACATTTTCTTAGAAATCGACAAACTATGGGATGAACAAGAGAAGTGAGAGGACAGAACAATTCCAAGATACTTATTGCTTGATTTGGTTTCTGTTTCATTCACCTTCATGGTACAAGTTCGTGTAGATAACATTTATACATGAAGTTGAATTTAACTATCTGACATTCAAAGGGACCATTTAGCTCAGACCAATGACTGATGCTCGGTGAAATGCTGTTAATTTTGGAAACGTGTATGCTCAGTAAATAGATTCCAGTCAGTGTCCTTCAACACACATGGTCTCGCCGACCTTGCACATGGTCCGAGGTTTGATCCCCTGCCGACGCACACCTGATATCTATGGTCAGCCTGCAAAATTTAGGCTACCGATATCACATGCTGAAAATTCCATACCTGTATCCAAAATACGGTGTGTAATCACTCTGAAATCACAAAAAATATATTCTTCTGCGAGTAGCATCTCTGTTGCATTTTTAATATAAGAATAGAACTTTTGCACTGTGATAGAGTATAATTCCATTGTCGAAAGTTTTGTGAGTGGCTCGATGTGATTATGAGCGACAATATATAAACTGTACTAGAAACGGCTAACACTGTGAGACTTTATCAAAAACAAAATTCTATCCACGATGGAATTCTGCTGCGTTTACTAGGACTGGCTAGAGAAGAGACTTTTGTACGACTTGCTTTTTATTTTAGGCAACAGTCGAATAATGCGGAGATCAGAATTCAGTATTAGCGCATGTTTGCGTAATTTATAGATTCCGACATCATCTTTGGACACTGAGTCAAATGTTTTGTCAAGTATGTTAGCAAAGATGACAATGTTCACATGACTCAGTGATTCAAGGAAGGAACAGTCACAGGTATTGAAGTTTCCACTGAATATTGCTAGAGAGTTTTCAGGAAATACACAACCACAAATTGAACATTCATGAATTGAATTTTCTTCAGGACACGGAAGGTGGAATTTTTGTTGCTTTTGCAATTTATTTGTTTATCTGTAAAGCGTGATGGGGAGATAACCATTATCAAGTCAATTTTCAACATACAGGTCATTCAGTGAAGAGTTTATTTTAGGCCGGTTTGTTTACTCAGCTGTACAGTCGAATTCATCTATAGTTGTTTTTGTATGTGGGTGCTTGAGCATTCAGTCTGTCAGACAGACAGACAGAGATAGCTCAAGAATGAAAGTTAGTATGGAATGTTGTTTGCATCATCAAAATATTTCGCAATATCGATGTAAAATTATCCTAACACCTCGTAATATCTCGGTTAATTCACCATAATTTGATAAGAATTTCAGATAATTTCTGGGCTATGGCACTACGTATACAATTGGTGGATGGCGGCCCAAGTGGTTTAGTGGATAACGCTTTGGCGTTTGAAACTATGGGTACTGGGTTCGAGCCTCGGTGGGAACATCATCACTCACTGAGAAATGCAGGTACATCCAGCTGACGAGTCCCAAATAGGACGAAATGCGCTTTATCCTGGATTCCACTGCTAGCCACCATCCACCAATTGTATACGAATTAAATGCCCAGACATCGTCCAAGCATCTGCACAACAAGCCGACATGTCAACCTGAGACCGAACACTTCGGTCCAATCAGTCGACGGGAAAATCAAAAATTCAATTCAATATGGCACTACGTGTTATTGCATACAATTTTACACTACTATGGTAAATATGGCAATCTTAAAATTTCCTCAACCAGAATGGAGGGAGGGATTGATAAGTGAAGCTTTATTTACCGAATCATATGAGAATGAGTGCAATAGAAATGATACAATACGTGTCTTATACATCTGGAATAATCTACCACTTCTACCACAATTATTTTGTTTTTTTCCTTCACGTTCCCCAGTGGAACATAGGGCTTCAAGCTAGTGATTTGACGTTTCTCTGGCAGCGTTTATTTTACAGGATGGGGTCGCTAGCCTCATGCCCAACCTTTCCTCTCTACCATCATTATTTCTGGCTTAGCAAAGTAAAGGAGTGCGTTGGCGGCCGGGGATTGAACCCCGGACCATGTGCATGGTCGGCGAGAGTCCTAACCGCAATACCACCGACGCATAATTGTTAAACCACAACTAATACGATAACAGAGAGAAATTTGTGTTCAAAGCTTCGTAATCCACTAAATGAAACAGTTTTACTATGATTTAATCAGTAGATAAATTAGTGTGCGTCAAAACTGTTTTCATTTTGCTCAAAGCATACTGTGATGATAATAACCACTAACTGAACGTTCAAGTGTTCGATTAGTTACGAAGCATCGTGGCAATGACGTGAAGTGTATGTAAACAGATTAGTAGACGTTAGAATTCATAGGACATTGAATCGGATCCAAGTAGCTGAATGTTATACGAGCTTGCCTTGTAACCCGGAGGTCCTGGGCTTGAACTATGTCAGTTAGTGGGTACTACCGATGAATCCTAAACTACGACTAAACAGCTGCGGGTTTTCAATGGTTCCCTAACTGATATAAATCCATGGTCTAATCTGAAACAAATATAATCCCTATAAACTAATTCTTGATCATAGATAATGTGAAATAATACAATAAGTATTGACAAACAGAACAAATCACTGAGTGAATTCGTTTGATCTTGGATATATATGATAAAGTGAAGTAAATATTATTATATTATTGTTGTTCCTTTGGATTTCTAGTGGAGAGTAGAGCTTGAACTGCACGTCTCCACTTACTTCTATCCTTTGTTGTACTTTTCACCTCCATCCATGTTAGTCAATACTGTCCATACTCCTCTTCACACGATCTCCTCCATGTCACCCTTGGACGTCCCACTCGCCGCTTCCCTTTTCGGTTCCACTCGAGCAATGGCCTGATGCGCGCGCGATGTCACCCAGCGGCCTCCTCAGCGAGTGTCCAATCCATCTCCACTTTCTTCTTCATATTTATTGGGCAATTGGTTCTTGTTTTGTTTGTTCCCATAGTTTTTTGTTAGTGATTCTTTCCGGCCATTCTGAGTTGAACCTAGGTGTCATTATCCTGGAGGAGATTGGTTCCTACTGCATAAGAGCTTTGGCTGCTGTTGGTGACATCATGATGGCTACTCCCTCGGTGTGCTCATGGTTGTCCTCTGGGTGACCGGAATAGATTATTGTCTCTCCATTTGAAAAATGGCATCTTCCACATCCATTTCATCTGCCCTTGCAGATTCCCATATCTTCTTATTTCTGCAGCTACCTGGGCAGGCTATCCAGTTTCGTACATCTTACGAACGTTCCACGTCCCTATCCTTATTTTCGCCTTCATAGAAAGAAGGCACATCGGCTGACTGGCTCCCTGTTGGCTTTAACCAGTCTGCGTCATTTTACTTCCTTTATTCTAGCGAAAAATAAGGTTATTGTTAATATTGTGCGTCGGTGGCACAGTGGTTAGGACTCTCGCCGACCATGCACATGGTCCGGGGTTCGAGCCCACGCCGACGCACACCTGATATCTATGGTCGGCCTGCGAATTTTGGGCTACCGATATCCACACTGAAAATTCCACACTTGTACCAAAAATAGGGTGTGGAGTCAAGCTGTAATCAAAAATTTAAAAAAATTTAAAAAAATTATTTTGAGTATTTTTAATATCTTTATACGCTGAAGTTTCTGTAGCAATTTGTTTAAGTTTTGGGGGCGAAGTTGCTGGTACCACGCCCCAACCCTCCCTGTTTATCCGGGCTTGGGACCGGCTAGAAAGTCGTGAATTTGGAACTGCTCACATGTTTGTCTGTTTGTCTTTGCTCATGAGTGTCACCACCCAGGAATGGTTCCTTAAGCCAACACGCATAGCTGAATCAGACAAACTTCATCATCCAAATTTTGTCCATCTTATATTTTTCTTTTACAGTGACAATTTGTTCGCCTACAAAGAACAATCTTAATTTTGAGCTTCATCTAAATTAAACAAAAAATAGCTTTATTCTGAAGAAGATATTTACAATGTATACGGAATTCTCTCTCTGGGTGATTTTTATTGCATACGATTTTCTCCACATCCCGAGTCTTCAGGTTAAATAGCCCAACTGAAGTATAAACTAACCCGCTGATGATACTTTTTTTCCTCGTCTATTTGATTTGTTCACCGGTGGTATGAAAGTGAATTGAAAATGTGCATGATTATATTTCGTGACTTAAGGACAAAACTGAATGGTTATGACAGTTAAAATTAGAGAAATTATAAAACCCTATGTCAGGTAGCCCATTGATTAAAGCAGCATTCATATCCAATTCAAATTATAATTCATTCTAACTGACTAAAAATGCTCATTGAAATTTTTAAAAGAATGGCTACTGAACAAAGAATACTGTTTTCGATAACCTTCTCTTCATCAGGTTCTACAGTTATATATACATTATTGTGAATGAATGAATTAGTGTTATGAACAACATATAATTTTCATCTTAACGTTTACACAACACACCATTCAGTATGCAATATAATAGTAATAGCAAGCAAAAAGCACCGGCAGAAAGGAACAGTAGTAGAGAGTTGTAAAAGCATTGACAATATGATTGTCGTTGCTTTTTTAAACATTTTTCAATAAGATCCATTAATTCAATGACATCTTCTTTACTACTAAGAAATATCGTAAATCGATCATGAATACTTTGTGGTTGAATATCTAGGATGGATGTTTTCCCATTCGTTGCCATGCCACAAGCTTTGATTATATTAGATGGTTGTAGGTAATCGGCAGGAAGCCTTGGATCTAGGTTTCGTACTCGTTGGCACTCATCATCAGGGCGTATCTGCAACCTTGAAGGAACTCATGTCCCTTCTGAGATTCCAACCCACGTCACCCAGTGCTGCAGTCAGAGACGTTACCACTCAGCTGTTCGAGCTCGCGATTGACCTCCTGTAGGATTGTAGTGGGACATGAATTCCTTCAAGGTTGCAGATACGCCTTGCTGATGAGTGTTAACTAGCACGAAACCTAGGTCCAAGGCTTCCTGCCGATTACCTCCAACCATCTAATATCATCAAATCAATGTGCACCGTGTTGTCCAGCTACCTAGAATGGTGGTCACATGAAATTAAAAGTGGCTAGTCTAGTCTAGGTATTTCATCTTTCAGTCGAGAAATCACCATCAGTCGTGTAAAGAATAAGACGTGTAGAGTATGTCAGCAGTAAAAGATTTTTGAACAGATTTTCCGAATTTTTTGGTAATTATTTCACTCAACAGACTGTAGTTACCAGCGTTTTTGTAAAACCAATAAGTGCATTTTGAGACCAGGCATTCTAAGCAAAGTTTATTTGAAAAAATAAAGCATCTGTGTGAATCATTAAATATTCAGACAAGAAAATATTTTCATTAAAATTATTATCAACTTTTATATTTTCATGTTTGTAACCTTTTTTTAAAAAACTGTATCCCCTGAGGAAATTTCAGCAGTATTCGTCAATAACAACAATAATAAAAGTAATTATAATAATTATTCAAGTATTGGTTTGTAGGGATTTCGTTGATTGGTTACAGGATTTCATCATGAGCTGACATTGGTTAGAGAATCATCGGAAAACCAGCTGGGAGTACTGGACAGCTGTTTTGTCCTAGTCTGGAACTGTTCAGCAGTATGCGCACACCGGGGTTCGAACTCAGGAGCTTCTGGATACAAAGTGAGCTTGTAAATCCGTTAAAGGCCTAAAAAAAGTGCGTCGGTGACACAGTGGTTAGGACTCTCGCCGACCATGCACATGGTCCGGGGTTCGAGCCCACGCCAACGCACACCTGATATCTATGGCCGGCCTGCAAAATTTGGGCTACCGATATCCACACTGAAAATACCACACTTGTACCAAAAATACAGTGTCGAATCAAGCTGTAATCAAAAATAAAAAGTAAAATAAATAGACCACTAAACCACTGTGTCCCAATTCATCCAGTGTTCAGCTCATGACTCCAACTTCTGCCAATTCACGACATAGCGCAACCGCTAGCCAATGTCTTCAGCGAGTATTTATCCTCACACCCGACCTGCTGCACCCTACTGGTCACGATTTTCCACTAGAACCACAGGTAACTGTCTACCTGAATGGGACCAGTCGCCAGTGAGCATGTCATTGATATTCAAGTATTGTTTTGTAGCGACATGGTTTTGTGTGCGTCCATTTTATGCCTGTTTCCTTGTTGCGCGCCGTTGTCTGTCGCATTATCCAGTCTACTGCAATTAGGAAAATCAGTCGACGCAGTGTACAAATCTTAGAATTGATTATAGAATAATAAGATTAGTAGACATGCAATATATATTACTTAAACCGATAAAACCTTGGATTGAACTTTTCACAATCTTGGCGTTAGATACTACTGATAAACTGATATAAATGAGTAGTGTAATACCACTCATATCAATATGTATTGTTTATTGGCCAAACTTTGGTGTTCTAAACACCCGATGGCCATTTAGCTCTTCTAAGGCTAAATTGAAGTGTGAAGAGGGTCTGAAAATGTACAGACGGAGCATATGAAAGTGATAATGGTGAGTTAATTACTAAAGCAAAGCAAACTAAAGGTAAAATTTAAAAAGAAAAAGAATTAAAAATTTTTTACAGGCAACGACTAGTGAAGAAGTTAAGACCAAGGTAGAATAAGAGACTGGACAAACTTTTTCTGTATCCAGAGTTCGTGGTTGTATTGACGAATCGCCAGCGCCCACGCTATACACAAATGCTGTAACCTGTCGCCTTTTGTACCATTTGGCTTCACTTTGTAGATGATGTTGAAAGACGACTCTGGTGGAGGTACGTGGCCTGAGTTCACCAAATGCTCAAGAATTGGGCTAGTGATTGTCTTACATTGTCTCTATGCTAACCACGCCGGATAATGTTCAGAGATGCATTTGGAAAGCGTGCGCTTTGTGCGGGCGGCCAATATAAGAGGCTCCACACGAGCAGGTGAATTCATAAACACATAGTGAGGTGGCCCGAAGCGGCAGTTTATCCTTCACATATCCATTGATCATTTGTCGGCAACGTAACTTACACGTAATTTACAACTTTTAATTTTCCCTTCTAAAGTCACTTCTGAGTAGTTATATCAATTATGTCACCCCCTATTACTGAATGATGGACCACTATGTATAAATACGACTGTACAGCCTCTGAAGATGATTTCGTCGATAGAGAAAAAATTTTTTCTTCATTGAATCTGTCTTTTATTTTATAAATGAAGGAACACCAAATGCTGCATTCGGTGTATACTCAAAACCCTTTTTGTAGACTTGATTATCTTGTCAGTAATTTTACGCAATATATCACAATTTCAATCTAGGTAAGGCAGATTGACATGATTGATAGTGATAGTGTCTGTCGAAATTGTTTTTCATCTGACTGTTTAGGTCAGTCAACTCTCTTTTATTTATTTACGATAACTGTCGCATCTCTCCTTGATTTTGCTCGTATATCAGATCATGACAGATGATCTGAAGAATTAGAAAACTATCCGAATTTTCGATGGAATGAGAAGAATAATTAGAGCGTCGTAAGAGTATTTTTCCCTCAGATTATTTTCGAATGGATACTGAGAGCTTTTTGTTTACCTAAAGTAATTGCGTGTCCTATATATATATATATATATATATATATATATATCCTCTTAAAACTAACAAAACAATCAACATACAAGAAAACTGGTGTGTACAGAGCACTTCAGCATTTGTTTTTTCAGCTTCATATTTTTCGAGAATCCTGCAAAATTACCACCACCCTCATTGTTTTTTTTTGAAAGTGAAAGACTGAGAACTACCTAAATTATTTATGTGATCACTTTTGTTATGATACTACCTATTTGGTGAAGTTTACTTCTGCCCAAAATAAACCTGAGATTGCCAGTTAGAGAACTCATTTTGAAGTCATGTGATGTGCTGAAGTAGTCGCCGGATATTGTTCAGCTGTTAATGCGAATTAAAGATGAAGAAAACAAAGAATGAAAAGAGGGGAGTCAGTTGCAGTTTTTTTGAGTTTAAAATATTTCTCAAGCAAGATGTCTTTTGGAAATACAACAGCTGCCTATTGCAATGTATTATGATGTAGTTCCACTTTCAGGAAAAAATTATTTCTACTTTATATGGTTTACGATTAATTTGAGAAAATAATTTACAGAGAGCATTTTGTACCAAAAACAAAATGTGTTGGAAATATATAAATATATATGTATTGAGACATTATGCACGAAACCAGTTTCTCTCAAATCCTAAGTGGAACATAGGGAGTCTAGTTTTCAATGGTTCGTTTGAAAGGATTTGATTTGTTTCAAAGTTTGAACACAGACATAGCATTGGATTATTTGACAGCTGTTTCGTCCTATTTCGGTGCTCATCACCAGTACTCACCCGCCGGGCTTCCAGTCCAGGATCACTCGGTTACAAGTCAAGCTTGTAGATCATTCAACCACGGGAACCAGACTCATTGGCCAGCTAATGAATTCTAACTTCTATTGTTGGTAAGCATTGCGCTGCAAGGACTGGAAAGATTGACAACCTGACTGACCACTGGCTTCTGCAGTCCATCTGATGAAGTGCTAGACTTACAACTCTAAAGCCACTGGTTTGAATCTTCAGCCACCTGGAATTTTATCTGAACTATAGTCATCACCTAGTAAGCAACACATTCTCTAAAAACATACCAAACTCCGGACAGAAGGCAACACATAGGTTAATGAGTAATAAATGAGGAAATCCACTGGTCAAGATAAAGCAGAATTATAACATATACAATGAACAGACGTATAAAGCAACTGGAAGAGAGCTATTGGATACTACACTTGCAACCAATACACCTCAGAGAATCACATACAACTACTTTTCAGCTTTATTTATTATTTATTATATTATTATCATTGTTCCTTTGGGTTCCTAGTGTGACATAGCGCATCAACAACACATCTCCACTTCATTCTATTTTCTGCCATCCTCTTCAACTGTGTCCACAATTCACCAAACTCTCTCATCTCTTCTTCACACGATATCCTCCATGTCAACCTAGGATGACCAACTCGTCTATTCCCAACAGGGTTCTACTCGAGGGTCTTGCGCGTACTGTCATTCGATGGCTCCCTCAATGTATGCCCGGACCATCTCCTGTTTTTCTTACATATTTGTCAGCTTTATTTGTTTATAAATCTGCATGAGGAGAGGTGAGTATCAAACAACGTATACATATATATATGTATATATGTTACTCTTTTGTGTTCGAGTGGAATACAATGCTTCAAGCTGAAGGTCCGAGGTTTCATTAGCAGTGGAATTTATTTTATTAGGAGGAGTCGATAGCCTCACACTCAGACTTCCATCTTATACTGAGCTTACGACCAGCTAAGTGAGATTTAGGAGGTATGTGTCGAACGACAGTCAAACTCTGACTACTTTTGGTAGTCAGCTGGTATTCTGTAACTTAACCCCTGACTAATGCACATATATATATTATATTATTATTCCCTTTGGTTTCGAGTGCGGCATAGAGCTTCAACAACACATCACCACTTTAATCTATTTTCTTCTGTCCTCTTCATCTGAGCTGACAACTGTCCATAACTTCTCACCCTCTTGCACTGACAACCTACTCATCACTTCCCACTGGGATTCCACTCTAGCAGTAGCCTACAGTGATAGTGGTGCCATTTGATAGCCTACCCGATCCATCTCTATTTCCCCCCCCCCCACACACTTCTTTAGAACAGTCGCCTCTTAGTTAGTTTGTCGGTTGGCGGAGTCAACGAAGGCAGCTACAGATACAAGTCTGCAGTAGCCTCTTGGAAAGCCTTTTCGTATAACACGCTGGCCAAGTCTCTGACCGAGATAGGAAGCAGTGACAGACGTGACATTGCTGCTGAAAATCAAAATCTTATTCTAAATGCTTAATGACAGCAGAAGATTTCCAAACTGGATTCATGTTGATGAAGTTATATCCTGCCTTTCCTATTATGACTGTCTGGATTTGACATCTTCATCCGTGCTATCGCCTGTGGTTGAAACCATGCTTCCTAGATAAGCGAAAGAAGTTCCCCGTATCAGATCTTTTCCGCTGATGGGAATTGAAAGGCATTGTTGTTACTGATGCTGTTGGTTAGTTATCTTCATCATCTCCGTCTTCTATATGTTCACTTGCAGTCCTGTCTTAGCTTCTTGCCTCTTCACCTAGTTTGCTGATTTTCTCCTGTAAGTGTTCAAATCTGTGTGACATCAAATATAAAGCATCCATACGTGAAATTCAGACCTTCTAGAGTCTTCATATCGATGATCCAGTGTATACCTATCTATTCGCTTCCCACAGACAGTCTGCCGCATGATCAAGTCCACTACAATTAAGGAAAATATCATCGCTGATAGCAGGCAGGCAGAGGAGAATTTAAATGACTTGAGTACACACATCAAGGAGACCGTTGGCTGAAATCATGCACCAAGCAGAATTCTGAGTGGAATCCAAAAAGGAACAGATGAATTAAGTGCCGGCTGAAGTAAAACATGGCGTAGATCGTGTGATGAAAAAATGAAAGCTAGGAGGCATTCATAGATCCGGCTGAAAGAAATGATAGCGAACTATATTTTAATAATAATAATAATAATAATAATAGCAATATTAACAGCTTTATTCCAAACGGTATTTGTGGTACAGGTATGAAATTTTCAGCGTGCATTACAATATATTGCATCTAATTACCTCATAAATTTTATAAGATTTTTAAAATCAAAAAAAGTAAATAAAAGAAAACCAACGCCAAAAAAATATAAAAGATAAATAAAAAAACAGCGTAGCATTTACATTTCAAACAATGTACCACAGGATATGAAATATATTAATAATAGCACAGCTCATTATAGTACAACATAAATGTGGAATGTACAAACCTGTCAGTGACAGACAACACACGATATTCTAACTTTAATGTGGTAGTTCATCTCGACATAGCATGAATTATTTTATGATGAGATTATCTCAGATATTTCTGGTTCATCAGACAGTTACCGACTATCTCAGATTATCTTACCATCAGCTGACAACTGGCCTCTTACCTACTCCGAATTCAGGATACTTCTAGGATTGATGTGTCTCATTCATACAAACATGACAGTTAAGCATAGCGCGCTGCAAGGACTGGAAAAGACTGACGACCTGATTAACACTACTGTCTCCCGCAGTCCATCTGATAAAGTGCCAGACTTACAATCCCAAAGTCAGTGGTTCGAATCCTCAGTCACCTGGAATTTGATTTCAACCATAATCATTATCCAGTCCGTAAATTATACTTTTTAAACACACCACATTCCTAATAAAAGGTGACATTTAGGCCAGTGAGTAATAAATGTGGAAATCCATAGGTCAAGATAAAACAATTTAAAGCAGTATACAGTGAACAAATGTACAAACTAAATGCAAAACGGCTATTGATAACAACACCTGTAAATAATACGCCTCACAGAAACACGAACGACTACTTGTCAGCTTTGCTTCTTCATAAATTTGCATGGATGAAGGTTAGTAATCCGACATCAAACGATATATATATGTATATATATTATTCTTTTAATGTTCAAGTGGAACAGAAGGCTTTAAGCTGAAGCTCTACAGTTTCGTTAGCGGTGGAACTAATTTTACGAGGAGGAATCGCTAGAGGCGCACTCAGCCTTCCCTATTTTACTAGGTTCACTATCGGCCAAGCGAGGTTAAGAAGGTGTGTCGGGTGAAACACTCGAAACTCAGACCCCTTTAGGTAGTTGGCCAGTATTTTGTCACTGCACCAGTGACTCATTCATATACATATTTATATATATTATTACTATTCTTTTGAGTTCCCAGTCGAATATGGGGCCACAAAAACACATTTCCACTTTGTTCTATTTTTCGCTGTCCTCATCAGATGGCTAACACCACGACTGGCCATAATCCCTTATCTGCTCTTCGCCATATGATCTCCTTCATGTCACCGTCAAACTGATTACCCACTTGTCGTTTCCCATGGGGACTCCACTTTAGTGGTTTACTCTATTGTGCGTGATGTCATTCGACAGCCTCCTCAACGTTTGCTCAATTTTCTCCTACATACTGTTTATGTAGTGGGCTCTTGGTTGGTTTGCTCATAGGCAGACCTTCTTATTGCTAATTCTTTCTCCCCCGCGACTAACCATTTGACCTTCAACATGGAGCCAACGAATATAGCCAGCTGTTTGTAAAAGTCTCCAGTAGCCTACTGGAAATCCTTTTCGTGACACGTAGTTCACGTTTTTGACCCATATAGAAGGACTGGCCGAATTCACAATTGTATTAAAAATCCAAATCTTGTCCTGTATTCTGTGGAGTGCAGACGTTTCTCAAGATGATTTCATGTCAATGATGGCTTACCTTACCCTTCTGATTCTGGCTGGATTTGACATCTCCATCCAGTCGTCCAGCTGTAGTTGAAACCTTGCTTCGTAGATTTGCGAAGGAAGAAAACTCTGTTAAATCTCTCCCATTGATGGTGATTGGTGCCGCTTGTTGTTGTTTTACTGGGTTTCGCCTACAAGTCTACGAGTTTGTGTGACAGACATAAATCCTTCACACGTGAAATCCAGATATTCTATGATCTTCTTATCGATCAATACAGAGTATTCCTGTCTTCCTACTTCCTCTGCACAGTCTGACGTATATTTCAGTCAACCACAGTTAAGAAATATCATCGTGAGTGATAACTTTCAACCTTATCTTACACCTGTCTTTACATCGAATAGCCCACTGAGCTTTCTGTTTGGCATCAAATGAATAATACATGTATATATATGCAATGAAGACCGAAGCTCGTCGGACGAACATTGAAAACTCCAGCTAAAATATTTCGTACATTTATGTCCCTTAATGAATTCGAACAAAGCAAGAAGTACAGTTTTAGCAGAATAAAATGGTACCATCTTTTATTTCGTTGCCTTATTGTCAGCAGCTAACAGGCCAAAGACATTAATAAATATACATCTACAAGAACAATTTTTAAATACTTGCACAGAGTTCATTTTTAAAGAAATCAGTCGATCAATTTACGCATACACTAATAATAATATTAATATATAAATCAAATGAACTGTAGTCAAGAGTTGACAGAATAGTTCTAAAATATTTGGGCGCCGAGTGATATATAAATTTTTACAAATAATCTATATATATGCAATATTAAAAACCATTCAGAACAATAATAATTATACACAACGGAAACTTCTGGCATTTCGCATTCGGAAGAAAGAGAGATGAAAATATCCAGTTACCAGGTAGCAGCGCAAAGGAAGACTGATAACCGCTTCTCTCCGAATGCATAAACCAGGTTTCAGGCGCTTGATGGAAATAGCTTCAGCAAACTTAAGGCGCTTTCTTGAGCTCTCTTGCCTATTGATAATTTTGAACGACTTTTCGACGTGACCCGTGTTGAGGAGATGTCTGGCGATGGCACTGTTTAAAGCATTTGTTCCCTTTAGACGTAAGCTTTTTGGCACATGTTCAGAAAGCATTAGATATGCCCTTCTTTCTGTTCTTCCAATGTGACTGCTCCCACAGATACATGTAAATTTATATATACAGTTAGAGTTGTTAGCATGAGAAGGATAAGCGTCTGTCGATTTTGATTGCACCAAAGAGCAAGCTGTTCGATAGACGGAAACAAGCTTAGCTGCAGGATAGGCTCCGGCTGGCAATGTACTCAGCCTTCTGTTGATCATCGCTGCAATATTTTCACCTTTATAATCAAGCTGAACGTAGATTGGCATTTTTCCCACTGTGATTTGTTTTACATTTTTGACTTCAGTTCTTCCATACTTGTTGATGAACCTTTGAGGTTATCCATTGCTCTTCAATATCTTATCAAGAAACTCAAATTCTTCCTCTAATTTCTCTATAGAGCAAATTCCTTTCGCTCTATAGGGCAGAGTCTTGACTAGTGCTCGTTTAAAGCTATTTGGACAAAATCTATTAATTGTTGGTATTGTCCTTTCCACGTAGGCTTTCGATAAATTGACTTCTGAAGACTACCGTCTTCTAGGCGTTGCGTGACAATGTCAAGGAAGTGGAACTTTCCGCCACTTTCATGTTCCATAGTGAACTCAGTATTGGTGTGTGCATCACTGAATAATCTGAGTAAGTGTGAAGCGTGACTTTCATTGCACACTATAAACGTGTCATCAACGTTTAGACAGTAGGAAGATGTTTCGTCGTTTGCATGCTACATCTTTGTTCTTTCAAGGTCGGACATGAATATATCTGCTAAAACAGGGTTAAGTGAACTGACCATAGCTACACCATCTATTTAGCGGTAAAGAGTGTACATCCATGTTACACATAAGCAGTGGGAGTGGGCGAAGACCGGACCGCTGACAAATGATCTCAATAGTTTCGTTGATTGGAATCATTGTGAATAGGGAGGTTACATTTTTTAAGTTTTTCATTACAGCTTGATTCCACACTGTATATACAGTACAAGTATGGAATTTTCAGCATGGATATCGGTGGCCCAAATTTTGCAGGCCTACCATAGGTATCAGGTGTGCGTCGACAAAGGATCGAACCTCAGGCCATGTGCATGGTCTACGAGAGTACTAACCACTGTGCCACCGACGCACAAATGACACCATGAGCTTATT
This sequence comes from Trichobilharzia regenti, assembly GCA_944472135.2. Classification (NCBI taxonomy): domain Eukaryota; kingdom Metazoa; phylum Platyhelminthes; class Trematoda; order Strigeidida; family Schistosomatidae; genus Trichobilharzia; species Trichobilharzia regenti. The sequence continues at coordinate 31,769,344 of OX235268.1, forward strand.
TAGAACGTTCATGTGGTTCACACTTTCAGAGAAATTAAATGAATCTTTTATAGTGTGCATGGCCAGCCGTTGACGAATAGATTCCAACTTCTCCACAAGCCAATGTGCCACCTTATGCTGGGGCGAGTTGATCATCGAAAGTATGAGTCTCAGGGAGACTTGTTCTTTGTGTATCTTCGAAAGGACATACATGTGTGGTAAGCGGGACCCTCGGGGTTTCAAATCGTTGTACGTAGAAGATCTCTCAGCACGTTTGTGATACGTTTTTCGACTGCATCTGTCTTATCTTTTGAACAACTGTCAACTTTAAACCTCAACATGTCATTTAACACAGCTTTCATCTTTGCGATATAGTCCTCTTTGTCCATCAGCACCACACCTGAGCCTTTGTCAGGTCGTAATATAACAATTTTATTCATTATTCTTGAGAGCTTTCAATGCTCTTAGATGCTCTTCAGAAAGGATTTTGGAATATGACATTGGAGAAATGAGGTATTGGTTTTCAACGTCGACGAGCTTCGCCCAACAACTTCCACCTCCGCCACAGTTAAATCTCAATACAGGCTGATTCACTTTAAACTGTTACAAACTCCTGAGCAATGAATAACTTCCACAAGTCTATTTTTAACATTTTGAAAGTGTAAACAAAATCAAAACAAAAAGTGAATAAATAAAACCAAAGAAATTTGACAGATGGATGGATGGTTGATAAAGTGTCGGTTAAAAAATATTACGGCGACAACCATATTTCGCGCCAACAACAGATGGTCTTTTCAATCAAACAAAAAAAATGTTGTTAATTTTTTCAAACAAGTGCATGACATTTATACTGCAATCATATTTATTTTGCTGAGCTGTGGATAATTTTACTATTAAAAAAATGCATTTCAGGGAATACTTTTTAAAACCGTGTTTTGTCTGTGACACAGTGTTTTCTTTTTGTTGTAGAAGACATTTTTTTTATCTCACGTAAAAAATTTGAGTATTGTGTTAAACAAATGAGTAAATTTCAAGATTTGAACAATTTGAGGAGAAGTCAGACGAAAAATATATGTTTAAGCAGAATTTTACTAACAGACAGAAGACTAGTAGTTCAGCGAAGAATCTCTTTTCCTTGGCGAATTCATTCACTCTTAGCTGTACAATGACGAATATATATGGTTGTTTTTTATGTGTGTAAACATTAAATTTGTCAAACGAAAATACAATTGGTATAAATTCAGATGGATTCGATGTCGGTATAACAGGGTAGTAATAAAAGTGATGAGTTTTCGCAAACGATTGTTAAACAAGAGTTACGCAATAACATGAATAGCTTGATGAAAGAGTTGTGCTCAGGGTGAACATGGAAACAAAATAACACACGGAATTACGCAAGGGTTTTAAGTAGTTAGAAAAATAAGCATACAGACCAAAGTTAAGTCAAATCAACAGAGTTGTTACCATGATAGTAGAAGTGGTTGAATAATTTTCTTTTGTATGCATAGTTCTGGTTCTTCTAACTGAATGGCTAGGACTTCTGCAATGCAAAGAAGACGGAAACGTATTGTCTTTGGAAGGTTGTTCTTCTTTTTGTAGATTACTTTGAAAGAGGAGAAGGCATATGTTGAGATGGAATGACCAGTGGTGACGAGATGTTCGATTATTGCACTTCTTATACGGCCACTACTTCTTTTCTGCAGCCACACTGGATAGTGTTCTTTGAACCTTTTTGACAGGGTACGCGTCGAACGACCGATGTACTTGGCTGGCTCCACAGTAACAGGTGAACTGATATATACACGTTGAAGTGGTCAGGTGTGCGATCTTGTCCCTCGCGCTTCTGCAGATTAGCGGGTGGCTGAAGAACACTACGTTCACTGTTGCCGCAAAGAAAGTTCTACATAAAGAAGTGGAAATTCTACTCCTAAGGAGATCAGTGATTAGGTCACCTTTGAAGTTAAGGTTCATATGAAGTATCTTTTTTGGCAAGGATGGTGCCTGTTGCTTTTCGATTTTCTGTTTAGTGTTTTTGTCTACGAATCTTGATGGATATCCGATTTGTATGAAGATTTCTCTCAGAAAGTGAAGTGCTTCTTCCAGTTTATCAGAGCTGCAGATGCGTCGGACGCGAGTATCAGGAGATCCAGTTAGATTTCTTTTTCGACTGATTGGTACCCAGCTGTAGGAGCTTGTCAGTTGACAATTCAATGTGGGTATTACTGTTCTTTTATTATTACTGCTGTCATAGATTCAGAGTAGAATATTGGGTTTCAACAAAATACCTCCATAGAATCCTCTTTTCTGCATTTATACTCTTCATTTCACACTCAGATTCACATTCAACAAATTGTTTCCTATTCAGGTTTCATTTGAGACTCCGGAGCAGGTTGCCATTCAGCCGTCATCTCTCAATATATATCCGGTCTGTCTCCATTTCCATCGACATATTTGTTGGGTAATGAGTTCTTGATTGATTCTCTCTCAGAGGGCTCTACTGTTTATTCTTTTTGAACATTTTTTCTTTAATATGGAGCGGGTGAAGGCAGCTGTTGATCAGAAGTCTGAAGTAGCCTGTTGAAGATGTTTCTGGGTGTGCTCAACAAGTCCCTGAAAAATACAGAAGCAACAGAAAACATGACAATGATGTTGAGGATGCGAATGTTGCCCATTATGTTGATAGGCATCAGACATCCACAGTGAATTCAGAGGAGTAAATGTCTGTCTCATCCCCCCACCTCTAATCGTGACTCTCTCTGACTCATCGATCCATATCACTTGTATTTGAAACGTGGCCGCTCAAATAAGAGAAAGAGGTGACCTTCAACAAAACTTCCCTCGTTTATAGTGGCTGATGCCCTTTGTTGTTGTTTTGGTCAAGTATCTTCATTTCCCCCTTGTCTTCTCCCTTTTTTATTTGAATATTCCCCTCTCTGCCTACCTCTTCTTCTTTTAGCTTGTTGGTTTAGGGGCTGTAGGTTTTTGAGTTTGCATGAGATTCGACAGAAATAGTTTACGGAGACTAGACTTGTTAGTGCCTGCTTATTGATGCAATGTATTCCTGTCTTCCTGCTATCCAAAGTCTACAGGGTAATCGAATCCATCACACTGTCAGGAGTATCATAGGGGATAATAGGCAGCCTTGTATCTATAGACGAGGAAGATAATTGTATATCTTTCCTAGACATATTGCTTAGTCGATGACTTGATGGGTTAATAAAAAGATGCATTTATAGAAAACCTACCTGGACAGAACAGTGTCTTAATTGCCACAGTTTCTGCCCTGTTCGGTACAAAAGAGACTTTGTAAGGTGCTTCTTCAGTAGAATCCAAAGAATATGCACTGAAGATATCCTTGATGAAGAAGAAAGGAATTTGACACAAACTCTGATTGATAACAATTATCCAAACAAGTTCATCAGGAGATATAAAGTATTCAGGACACTAAGACCCACTCTACAACTCGCCAATAAAAAAGGCGTGTACATCAACCTACCCTATATGGGGCATCTTGGCAACTTGATAACAAGAGAAAGATTGAACGCTGTTGTGGTTAACAAGTCTTTTTATGCAGCTAATATCATAATAATAGAGAATTTAAAGCCAATATATATATCTAAACCTTTCGAAAATGTGAAGAATAACGTCACACCCCATTGCATTTACCAATTGGGATGTACATGTGGACACACATACATAGGGAGGACTCATCGATCTCTGCAAGTAAGGGCTGCCTTCACAGCATATTCCTAAATGGCTCCAGAAACAAATGGAATCATCAGAACCTATTAACCGTGAGAATAGGAGACCTAGCTCTTCTATTGCGAAACCTATTATAGTGACTGGAAATAAAATTGACTTTAACACATCTTTAAAACCTATCTATACATAAAACATTTTTGGAGCATATCCTCAAGTTTGTGGAAGCCCTAGCTGGCAATTAGAAAATTTAAACCACCTTTATGCGTTCAGAAACAATTCGTCGTCGCATTAAACCTTCCTTGCTAAACTTTGTTTTGATACCGCCTGGGTAGATGTATTATTACCTCTACTATTTGGTTTGGTGGTCCTCATTGTCATTTTGACCTTGAGCATGTCCTTTTAACTTGACCTAAATCTATTTTCTCACCTTTTAACTATTTATTAATTTCATATATATATATATATATATATATATATATTACATGACAGGTACGTGGAGTGTGATCAGATTGTTCGAGTTGTGTTGCGCAAATACAACATTACACGATTCAGACAAATTACATCTTATTGCTATATCTAAAGCCTTATCTTACTCCTGTCTTTGCTTCAATTGCTTCGCTGAGTTCTGAATCATTTGACATGACATATGGTATTGTCATGCCGCTAATAAATTAAGTTGATAAAGATATAGGTGGACTATTTTTAGGGTTGAAGCTGTGAAAGGCTTTTCTTCACAAAGTCTGTCATGTTGAAGCAAAAGCTTGATTGCCATTCCAAACTGATTTCAATGAACACGCAATACGCTGCAATATGATCAGCACATAATTTTTTCTTCACTTGAATCCAGCATTTTCCGGCGCGTGTTTTGAATCCATAGCATTTGTTAGTTAACCTTTTCAGAAAATGTAGCTTATTATCTTGCTAGAAGTGAACAATAGAATAATTTTGCGCTAAGGCTTAAGTCGCTTTTCTTTAGTTGTTTGTGTTTCACAGGGTAGCATTTCTTTCAATCGGTAGGTACTTTTCTTTCTTTCCTTTCTTCCTAACCCTACTATAAAACGGTATCATATTGGCAGGTTATGTACTAGATACTCTCACAGTTTACAAGTGTTGGTTTGTAGGGATTTGATTGGTTACAGGATTTCATCATGAGCTGACATTGGTTAGAGAACCATAGGAACCATTGGCTAGGGGTCGCGCTATGTTGTGAATTGGCAGAAGTTAGAATTCATGGGCTGGCCATTGGATCGGATCCCAGTGGCTTGATGGTATAGGAGCTCGCTTTGTAACCAGAAGGTCCTGGATTCGAATCCCGGTGGGTGCGTACTGATGAGGAGTCCCAAACTAGGACGAAACAGCTGTCCAGTACTCCCAGGATTTCCAATGGTTCTCTAACTAATGTCAGCTCATGATGAAATCCTGAAACCAATCAAATCCCTACAAACCAACACTTGAATACCAATGAGATGCTCACTGGCGACTGGCCCTATTCAGGTAGGTAGTTACCTGGGTTCCAGTGGGAAGTCGTGACCAGTAGGGTGCAGCTGGTCGGGTGTGAGGACAAATACTCGCCGAAGACATTGGCTAGCGATCGCGCTATGTTGTGAATTGGCAGAAGTTAGAATTCAAGGATCATTGCATTGGGTCCCAGTGGCTTGATGGTATACGATCTCGCTTTGTAACCAGGAGGTCCTGGATTCGAATCCCGGTGGGTGCGTACTACTGGAGAGTCCCAAACTAGGACAAAACAGATGTCCAGTACTCCCAGGATTTCCAATGGTTCTCTACCTACTGTAACTCTCATAATTCTTAATTTGATAGCAGAACTGTCCAGGTTGTATTCCGACCGATGGCAGATAACACATATGAGATGATAGAATTTTGGACCAGAAGAGAATTTTGTAGACCACTTAGTCCCACTCCCCCACCAGTCATCACTGACTGCCAACGCAAGACTCACATATTCTCACCCCTTCTCCCAATCAATAGCCTGCTGCTCTTCCTTTAATTCACTATTATTGAAGAGTGAGAGAATAAAAACTAGTCAAATAGCTAGACTGTCGTTGAATGCTTTGTTCTAGCACCCTATAGAAGAAACGAATGGAGTGTATCAGCATTCACTAAGCGTCACAGTTGTTTGGTACCAATTCGACACATAGACCTTTTTTTGTTTCACCGACACACGGGTAATTTTTGAATAACAATACATACATTTTCAGAATAGCGTGAATAATACTCAGCTACCTTTAATTCATTCCCTTGCATTCCATGTGTGGAATACAGGGTTTCAAGCATTAAGCTTTGAAGTCTTGATAGTGATGACATTATATTTACCAAAGGAGAAGCCAGTAGGCTCATGCCCAACCTCCCCACCTCCCTGAGGCTTACTGATTATCGACACTAAACTAGCTGCGTCGTTCGGGATACCAACACCCAGGGAGTAACGGAATGACTGTGTTGGGCCCCTGAAAGATATAGTTACTACAGTAATACTTATTTGGTTATTTTAATTAACCTTGTAATTATTTTCCTCTTTTGTCTCTTAGGCTTTATGTCGTTGCCCTAACCTGTTTTTACCATCTCCTGAGCTAATCCCTATTGTTATTAGTCTTTGTTCTTATGTAATCACCATTTTAAACGCTTGTCTTTGAAACGGTTCGACCATGTTGATACTGTATTATTCTGAGGTTTGTGACTTTGTTTGAATAAGGTGTCCAGAGTTGCCCGCCAGGATTTTGACCTTCGAGTGACTGGGGGAAGTATTTGGTGTGTGTGATTCTCCCTGACAGAGTTTTGATCTCATTTATTCTGGAAATATTCTTTCTTCGATTCCCAGACACTTACTACCGTTTAATACTCATATAACTAATTTTGTTTTATAATGTTTGTTTTAGATTTGAGAAAGTTCTGGATATGTACAGCGAACTAACGGTGCTATAAAGGTAATTTTGTGTTTTGATGCGTTATTTCTGTTAAATAGTATTATTATTATTTTATCCTTTAATTCCTAGAGGAACATAGGGCTTCAGCCAAACGTCTCCATTGTATTCGGTTTTCTGCCAACTTTTTCACCCCGCTCCAAGTCTAACCACGTGCTTTCATGTCCTCTTCACATGACCTCCTCCAAGTCACCCCACCCTTGCACTGACGACCAACTCACCGCTTCCCTTTCGGGTTCCACTCGAGCAATGGCTTGTCTAGTGATGTCACTTGATGGTTTCCTCAGCGTATGGCCAATCCATCTCCATTTCGTCCTGCCTATTTGTTTCACAATCGGTTCCTGGTTGGTTCTCTGATTGCCAGAGATCCATGTTTCTGAACGCTTCTGGCCGGCCATCTGATCTTGAGTATTGAGCAAAGACAGCTGTTGATGAAGGTCTGTAGTTTGTTTGAGGTGCTCTCTATGACGCGCCAAGTCTCTGATCCGTACAGTAAGTTGCACTGACTGACTTCACATTGGAGTTGAAAATCCGGATCTTATTTTTGATGCTGAGTTGCTGTCGCTGCTCTGATATCCTCGTCAGTTCTGTCTACCTGTAGTTGAAATGATGCTTCCCAGGTTGGTAGGTAAAGGAGGTTGTTTCTTTCAGGTTGCTCCCATTTACGCAAGCTGATTGCTGTGTGTTGTTGTTGTTGCTGTTGGTGTTAAATAGTAACACAGACCTTATTGAAAATAACTATCTTCTGTTGTTGTTGGATCATTTCCAAACTGTGCCTGACAGAAGGAGGCTTTGGTTAGCTATGCAGCAGGATGAAAGTCTGGTTTCCTGCTTTCGGACCACAGCACATAGGTTTTGATCGGTATACGGTAAATATGCCTAGCAGGTAAGCATCCTACCCATCCAGGTGTTGGCCTGCGGGGATTTGACTGGTCACAAAATCTCACCATGGGTTGACATCGGTTAGAGAACAAATGGAAAATCAGTAGACGATATTGGACAGCTATTCTGACATATTTTGGGACATTTCATCACTATGCACTCACCGGGGCTTGGACCCTAGTACTCCTAATTCTTCAAATGGTTCTGTGGCTGATGTCAGCTCATGATAAAAACCTGCAACCAGTCAATCACATCCCTACAAACCAACACTTGAATATTAATCAGATACCTTCTAGATACTAGTCCTATTCAGGCACCAAATTACCTGAGTTCGAGTGAGAAGTCGTGACTAGTCGGGTACAGCAGGTCATGTGTGAGGACATTGATCAAAGGTCACAAAATGTCATGAATTGGCTGAAGCTGGAATAAATGGGATGGCCACTGGATCCCGATCCAGTGGCTCAATGTTCTACCAGCTCCCCCTGTATACCGGTAGTGCATACTGCTGAAGAGTCCGAAACTAGGACAAAACAGCTGTTGAGTACTCCCTCGCAGTTTCCAGTGGTCCTCTAACCGATGTCAGCTCATGGCAAGATCCTCTAAAAAGGAATCTAACACTGAATCAGTCATATAAATCTTAGATTTCCTTAGCTTTAATTCAAATCCCTTTTCCTGATTGAAATAATGCAAAACCCGAGAGATTTTGCTTTGTTGCATTCTCTCTTGTCTAGAAAAATAGCCATATCTAAAGTTTTCCCCTTTTATTCTTTCACTCCACCCTTTAAGTTAAACTATTCATTTCATGAATATTTCATGCTGACAGTACTCGTCGACTGAAACATGCTCATCTAAACAGAACAGAACAACATGTAGTCGAATCGAATAGTCTAATGATGAAAAATATTCACGAAACTGCTAGATATATATTCTCGAATATTTATTTCGTAATTTGATTGATTAATCTAACTCTGAGATGGAAATAAAATAATTGGAATCAGAAATGAAAGAGGATTTTTCAAAATCAGCCAGCTAACTAACTAATTAACTAACTGACTAAGTGATAAAACACAATGATATATTAGACTGTTGCTAGTCAAAAACAAAAAATGAAGATTTCTTCATGAGCTGGCATCAGTTATAGAACCACTGAAAAACCTGTGAGTACTGGGGCATTTCAGCAATATGCACCACCACCAAGTTTCGAACCCAGGACCTTCTGGTTACGAGGATAGCGAACTCACAGACCATTCAGCCACTGGGACCCGACCTGATGCAATGGCCAGTTCTTGAATTCTAACTTCTGCCAATTCACACATGACACAGCGCGAGGATTCTGCAATGTCTTCTCCGATGAGTTACTGCCTAAACTTGCACCTGCTGCAGCCTACTGGTCACGACTTCTCACTAGAACTCCAGGTTATTGTCAAAATAGGGCCGCCAGTCGCTAGTGAGCATCAGATTAATTTTCAAGTATTGGTTTTGTTGGGATTTAGTTTGATTGGATGGAGGTCTTCATCATGACGTGATATCAGTTTGAATTCATGGGCTATTGGAGCGGGTCCCAGTGGCTCAATGGTCTACAAGGTCGCATTGTAACCAGAAATTCCTGTGTTCCAACCCCGGTGCGTGTATACTAATGAAGTGTGCCAAAACAGGACGAAACATCTGTCCAGAACTCTCAGGTTGTCCAGTGGTTACCTCACTGATGTCGACTCATGATGAAGTCCTCCATCCAATCAAACTAAATCCCTAAAAAATCAATACTTGCAAAATGAGAGATATAAAAAATGTGATTTTTTTAATTTGAGCATAAAAGAACATCCACTGGAAATACTGATCCACTCAGTTTTATGCTAAAGCATGAGTAAAACTCATATTTTTGGTGAATATACTTCAATAGGAATTAATTAAAAGACAGTTGCAATGAAGGAAATTTTCTTTTCGACGAAGTCATTAACTACATGACTGTAAATTTGTGTATTTATATTACATGTATGAGAAAGTTCCAGAATTATTTCCTATCAGAGGTCGGATTAATAGGATTACTAAGGGTAATAAACAGAAGACAGGTAGTGGCACTATTCTAAAAATATTTCAGGCCAAAGGTCAAATTAAAATTTCAGTATGTAATAATCAGGAAGATCAGGTTGAAAAGACAAAATAGGATTGTATATATTTATAATTACGTGTTAAGGATGTAGTATCAATGAAATGGTTAGGAGGTTCAGACATATAAAGATAGAAAACAGTAATCAAATCTAATAATGCAGACAGGGATTTAAAAAAAAGGTAAATATGACAGAAATAAATGGGAAGGCTGGACAAGAAAGGTGGTATAAGGATAATCATTATTGGTGAGACTGACTTTTCATGATGGCCACTGTAGAGACAACGATTGGACGTATTTCCTTTAGACACATAGAAGAGACTTGCGTTTTTGGATCACCAGTGCCTCAGTGATTCCTAGATATCTTGATTTTACTGCCTTTAGTAGGTTGGATTGGATCATGTATATGGCTTTGAAGGACTTTTCAAATGGGGCTGGATATCCAGAATTCACTAGATGTTCCGTTATTGAACTATGTAATATGTATAAATAAATACATACCCACTTCAGTCAACTTCTGTAGAAACGTAATAACCCGGCTGAAACAGTCAACTTTCAGTTGAAAGTGTCGTGGATTCAAATTCCACTACATCAACCACAGTTCGATTGATTTTCAAGAGTTAGTTTATAGAGATTTGATTCCTTTTAGGTTTGACCACGGAGAACCAATGAAAACCAACCAACAGGAGGCACTGAAAGGTTAGTCTTTCATTCTAGTTTTCAACTTACCGGGAGTACCCATCCACTGAGTTTAAAAGGCGAATCCGTAAAGTGTGCAGACACTGAGACCCGATTGAAATAGTAGTTAATAAATTATAGAGAAGAAAATTTTCTTCTCGACGAAATCATCAACTAGGCTGTACATTTGTGTATTTATATCAAATGGATAGGAAAGTTCCATAACAATTCCCGGTCAAGGGTCAAATTATTAAAATGACAATTGGGAATTAGAATGCTATAATAAACAGGGGGAGGGACGGATAAAACTCAAACAAAGTAGCATCATAATTACTAAGAAGATTGACATATTGTGCAATTCGGGGTTAGAAATGTAGAAGTAACAACAATAGACAGGATGTTTGGATAAAAAATCTATGGGGATGATAACTAATGTGATGAATAGTTGTTTATGCAATCAGGAATTAAATATGTAGAAATAGTAAAATGGCACAATAAACAGGAAGTTCGGATATGAAAATATGTTAGTGTAAATAGGGATTAAGAAAAACCCCAAAAAATAACATGAATAAACAGGAAGTTTAGATAAGAAAGGCAATCGAATGGTCATTACTAAAAGAATTACCTGTTAATTATAGCCATGGCAGGGGCATGGGGTTCGGACGTGTTTCTTTTGAATATATAGCGTGGGTTTGAGTTTTATAATAGCTAGTGCCTCAGCTATGTCCTTCGATAGGTTTCATCGAATCTTGCATATGATTTTGAAGGATTTTTTGAATGGCATTGGACATCCTCGGTTAACCAGAGGTTCTGTAACTGAATTATATACACATTTTCGTTCTCCTTTTACTGGTCAGGCTGATTAGTGTTGATGAGCGTGTTTTTCAAGTTGGTGCATGGTATGGCCAATGTCCTAAGTTCCACACAAGGCCGAATACGGCGGCTTGTCATTCGTATTCTAGCTGAACAGTTTCTTGCAGGAAAACGTTAGTCGTAGTCTTAAAGCGAAGTGTGTTTTACTCAGAGATTTGCAAAGGCGTTTCCCAGTATGTCAGCCATCTCAGTTATTATGATGGTACTTTGTTTGAGTTTCATCCATTGCTCCCCCTGTTTATTATGGCATTCTAATTCCTAATCGTCACTTTAATAATTTGACCCTTGATCGGGAATTGTTATGGAACTTTCTCTCCCATTTATTATAAATACACAAATGTACAGCCAAGCTGATGATTTCGTCGAAAAAAAATTTTCTTCTCTGCAACCATGTTTCTATTTTTCCTTATTTGTTTGGTGTCATTATTTTTTAATCTGCCGAATTCCTGGTCAGACTCTTCCGTCGACTATATACACATTTCAGTCAGTCTGCATTTACCAATTCTGGTCGGGATGAGTAAAAGCCGTAGTAATTAAAAGATTGTCACTTTTTTATAGATGCCAGTATAATATTCCTTCGTACAGGAAGACCATAAGTCATATTAATATATGTGTAAAACTTCGGCATTGTGGTAGAAAGTTCTTGTTCCATATTAGTTTGTTTATTAGATGTATCACACAGTGATGAAACAGTATTATTATTCACTGGATAACAAAGTTTCGAACACTATTTATTACTGTTCATAATCACAACTTCAAAACTTGACTTTTATTGTTTTCCTATTCGTCGTCATAGGAGCAGTCGAATTTTTCAGATATCCGGATGGACCGGTGTTGAATCATTCCTATTATACTAATTACCTCTCAGTTGATTCGATAAACAAAGCTTCTGTTGTCAATCTCTCCCTCCACCCTGTGACATTAGATTTTGAAACTGTCGTCCTATCCCATCCTGTTGTATGGTTGTGTGTAACTGCCTGACAAATTAGTCAAAAATATATATATGGAAATGTAAAAATAAAATAAATAATAATAGTGGTGATACTGATAGTAATAATAATAATATTAATGACGACGTGCATGTCAAACATGCGCAGGATAATTACAACACCAATAATAAGGAATCTAAACCATAAGTAGTAATTTCATACAAGGAAGGAACCTCGGAAAGCACTTTACGCAGAATTCTTAACAAGGCAGGAATAAAAGTGGCTGACATTTAAACCCAGAAACTCAATTAAAAACAAGCTTTATCGGTTAAGGAATCCTGTAGAGCCTTTAAAACAAAACAATTTAGTTTATCTAATACCCTGCCTGCAATGATTGCAGGGTCGAATACATGGGCAAAAGTAGTAGAACAGGTTCAGTCAGACTACGGGAGAACAAAAGGCTAGCGAAATCTAGATTACTTGATCAGCATAAGATAGGAAATCGGGAGAGTAGTTCAGCTATACCACTCGCTACATGCAATTACGCACAACCATACAATAGGATGGGATAGGATGACAGTTTTAAAATCTAATTTCACAGGGTGGAGGGAGAGATTGATGACAGAAGCTTTGTTTATCGAATCAAATGACAGGGAATACGTATAACAGGAACACCTGTCCATCCAGACTTCTGAAAACTTCTACTACCCCTATGGTGACAAGTAGGATAGAACAAAGATAACTATTAAACTCAAGTTTTGAAGTTGTATGATTATAATTGATGATGTGATTATGAACAGTAATAAATTGTGTTCGAAACTTTGTCATCCAACGATTAATAATACTGTTTCACTGTATGGTATGTCTGATTAATTTCAACATATACGAAGGTCATGCATGAATTGTTTTATATTTCAAAATTAAAATGAACTTATGTAACTGAAACTATTCATGCAGATGGATACATTAGTAAAGTAAACCCGTATAACAACACCCTATACTTATTGTTATTGTTCTAACTTTTTATATTTGCATGTGTTGTTATTGTGAAACTTTTATACAGTAGGATAAAATGGGAAAGAGGATTATTATTTTTTTTAATGAATTTTGACAAAATATTCCAAATGAACGAAAAATTTGAATAAAAAAAACATTAAAAATGACGTAATGATGCTCAGTTTACTAGTAAATAAGAAAAGGGTAAATGAATAATCGTCCTCCCATGCGTATTCTCAAACATGAAAAGGCAAATTTGGTGTTAATTTTGCGAAAGTTATTAGTAATGCGTAACAAATCCCACAGTGTGACGTAATCAGATATTTCGTTACACTGAGTGAGTGAATGGATGCGTGGTATTTAACAGACTCTTCGTTGAACAGAAGTTAAAGAGATTTTATTTCTATAACTTTTTTTAAAACTGTTTCTTTGGGTGTTGTGTGGAACATAGTGCTTCAACAGCACAATGTGCATTAACCCTGAAACATCAGAGAAGGCAAAATCAAACTTGACAGCATCTAAAATACACACACAAAAAAAACATTGTCATCTCAAAAGCTGTCAAAGGAAACTCCACAGTAGTTTTGGATAAATCTGACTATATTAAAAAAGTCACTGAACATAGTAAGACGGGTCCATAAGAGGAAATTAAGAAGCCTGTAGATACAATAATGAATAAGGTTAAGAAATCTGCAGCGGAATTAATACGCAGAATGAAGCCATCACTGGGTGAGTCAAAATGATTTTATTTAATGTCTAAAACTAATAATGCTAGTAGAATGTATAGTACTATTAAAATACATAAGCCAGGTTACCCCATACGACCAATAGTAGATTTCACGAATACCCCCCTACTCATGAATTTTCAAAACACTTAGCTCTAATATTATGCCCCAATAGAAATCGTTTAAACTCTAAACTAACTAATTCATATGAGATGAAAGATAAACTAAATGACATTCAACTAGAGAATGATGAAACAATGGTTAGTTTTGATACAACTAGTCTTTATACTAATATACCAATCAATATGGCCTTAGAAGCAGTTAAAAAAGAACTAACTGCGGATCCTGCACTCACTTATGCTGAATCCCTCAAAATGCCAGACTTCTCTGACTTCTCCTTTAGGCATAAACGAGATCTACAAACACTAGTAAGCACTCATGAAACCTGTAGCATTGAGGGGATTAAAATTGAAACTTAGTCTATTGCAAAATACCTCGGACTAGTTCTATCTTCCGATCTTACATGGTCATTTCATTTCCTAACGATTTCTAAGAAAGTGTTCCGTCTAACCTACTACATTAAGAAACTCAGACCAACTGGAGTCACTCAACCTCTGCTTTCACAATTTGTCAACTCTACTATCCTACCTATTCTACTTTACTGCTCCCCATTAGTCATTCCTGGGTTACTGAAAAAGGACTATACCATCCTGAGAAGGATGTTGAAGGTAGTTAGTAGGACTAGTGGTGTAAAACTCAGTCAGCTTGTCATTACATTAGTAGAAAGACATCTGAATACATGCAAAAAATCGTCTGTAATCATACTCTCCGACCCCCAGCACCCCATCTATTCCCAACTCTCTCCTTGTATCTCATCAGGTAGAACCAGAAATCAGTGCAAAATAATATATGCCCATACATCCAAGTACAGGAACTCAACGATACCATATTTGGCCCGTGTTCTAAGTGACAGAGACAGTGTTAAGCGCGAAACCTATGACTTGCTTTGTTGTTAATAATATAATTTTGGCTCTTTTATTTCTCTCTTATTTGTATTCTATAGTGAACACCTTAAACATACTTAGCTATCTAAATTATTAACATTGGCTTACTTTTTTGTACTCTATTCTATTCCTTCTTTTGAGTATTACAAAATTTTCCTGTCATTAACCTTCATGTAATATTAGTTTTGTGATTGTTTTTTTCTTTTGTTAGGCAATATTAACTGACAATCTTGGTTGTGAACCCCGTTATCACCATCCTAAAAAATTTTGTATTATGCAGGATTAACCACATTACCACTACAAACACCGAATTAGAGCTGAGAATAAAAAAACAACCCCGAAATGTTTATTTTATGATTGTTTAGTGTTGTTCAATCAAACTAACTGATCATCTTGGCGATAAACATTCTCAAATATCATTTCATAACTTCTAGTATGACTATAGCTTTACTGTCATCACGCATAAACATAGCATAGCTTCCACTACCCAATACTGAGGTATTATTTATTATGTTGTTTATTTTCCTTTCTACTTCTTGGCATTTTTTCACATGTTTTATTACTTTTGTGTTTTCTTGTCTTTGTTGTTGTTTTTTTATATTTATTTTTTTGTAATACTCCTTTTAAATGTCCGATGAAATTAGATGCAATATTGTAGATATGTGCTAAAAATTCCACACTGTACCAGTAGTACTTTTTCTTAATTCATCTACAGAGTACTCTGAAATACTGTCAAATTAGTATGAATCAAACTTCTTTAAACTAGAAAAGCTGCGATTATCCAGTTATTCACTCCGGAACTCCGTATACAGAATAAATTTATTCAGTTAATGAACCTACAGTAAACCGGATTTATCTCAACACTTGTTATGTAATTTTTGCTGACCCGAACTAATTTTTTCCATAATTTTATTGTTTTACTCCCATGATACTAATAAATTTTTCCTATTCATGACACTTATCTTAGCTTGGCCTTGTTTCAGACTTAGCAGCTGAGATCTGCTGCATCCTACCAGCTGATCTACGTCCCGCGACTTATATTTTAGTTTATCCCAGACTAATGCTTTCTGGTTCACGTGGCTGGTATCAAAAACTTACAATTTTAAAGTGACACATCTTTGGAAATATTCCATTTGTTGCTGTGAAAATTAATTGTGTATACACGTAATTCTACGGCTTGAGACTGAAATCCCTAAAAAGACCAACTTGCCAAACTGTCTCTCATTTTTATATGACTTATTGAGGAATACTAGACAAATGCCATGTCTTATTTCGACCCCGGACTTGTATTCCCTTACGAAGTAAATTGGGCAGTGTTATTCAGCGAATCAAAATAATTTAACAATACACAGATCAGTTTGTTGCAATTAAATTGTTTTGATGTGGTTGTGTTCGCTGAGCTGGATCGTTTATTTGTTTGCGAAGCTTTCATCGCCCTACTAGGTGACATCTTCCTTCAGCGCATCCACTTCAATTCAATGAAGTGAGCTTTTAGATTTCTCCATGAGTTTATCATTTATCTCTCCTGGTGGGTGACCTTGGACGTGATTGGTTGTTTTCGTATGTTTTCACACCTCCTGGGTTACTTGTAATGGAACTGATTGTTTCTTTGACTTGAAGTTTGACCCTTTGTGTGTGAAGTTTCTTTCTTATCGGTAGATAAATTTTCTCTGTCTCAATGTGTCTATTGATTGATGATTCATTGGAATACCAGACAGGCTTCTAAAAATTCTCTAGCATTCTTGGTGTTTCCTCTGTCTAATATTTGAACGTTGGTTGTCCCAGTCGAATTGATGTCCTTGGTTGTCTGTATGCAGTGAGTGATATGAGGGAGTGGATATCATGTCTTTTGATGGCTAGCTTATCATCGTAGATACGAAGACGAAGGGGATGTTTTTCGCAGCTGCATACGTAGACATCCAAGTCAATAAAACAATCAGCTCCAATACAACAACCTAGAAGGTGTGAAAACACACAAAAACAACCAATCACGTCCCAGGTCACTCACAAGGAGAGATGATTAATAAACTCGTGGAGAAATCTAAAAGCTCACTTCAAATTGAAGTATGCGCTGAGGATGTCGCCTAGTAGGACGATGAAAGCTTTGCAAATCAACTATCCAGGTTAGAGAACACAACCACACCAAAATCATCCACCTGAGCTACAAAACTTCTCTATCATATCTAAATCAAATTATTTAATGGCGACCGGCTTTTACTCAAGATGTTACTAGAAAATCAATATTCTGGTGTGTCACGTGCTCCTCACAAGAATTTGCAAATAGTGTTTTATGTATATGATGTATTCTATAAGAACATTGAGTAGTAGAGTGACGGATTAATTTGCAAATATAATAAATAAAGATCATTATGGAACAGCCAAGCAACCATATAATCAAGACAGAAGCAACAGAATATTAACAGATTTTGTGAATTGAAATTTCTGTTATCAAATAACATTGGTGTTCTGCCGTTATACTTGGCTCTCTGGCCTCTGTCAGAGATGAAAGTTCCATGAACACAAGTCTTTGAGGAAGGAAAGATCAGGATACTTCTGAAGGACTTTGAAATTGTTGCGGATCCCTTCGGCATGCAGGAGCAGAAGATGAAACTGGTCCCCTTAGGACTCCTGTAGGCGGGCGAATGAAAACTGCCTATGTAGCTGGCAGACATCGTGAGCAAGCGCAAAGCCGCTGGTTTCACAGCTAAACAGTGCAGAAAACTTGCCAGATGCTTTGCAGAAACTTAAGAGCCTAACTTCTGCAGTCCTCTTTAGATATCTGGTTTCATAATTGCCAAAAAGCTTTCATTCCCAGCTCACACTGTCTCTTTCATGCCATCCTCCTACCCAACCCCAAATATATTCAGACTCCACTCCATGGCCCTGATTGCATGTGATATCATTCAAAGGTCTCTTCAGCGTATTCCAGTCCAGCTTCATTTCCTTCCACACATACTGTTGGACGATAGGTTCTTTGTTCATGGCCTCCTGACCTTTCATGTCAAGCTAAAGCAGTTATTGATAAAGTCCTACAGCTGGCGACGCGCAAACGAAGTTTCTGAAGCAAATAGAAGCAGTGAAGGATTTGACACCAGTCTTTAAAATCAGAACCTTGCTGGTTACGCTGAGTAAAACAGAGTCCCATACTGATTTCAGACCAAATAAGTTCATCCTTGCTTTTCCGATCCTGCCTGTACTTGACATCTTTACAATGCCGCCTCTAGCTAGAACGATAGTGCTTAGATAAGTGAAAGAAGTAACCTCCTGCAAACTTACCCCGTTGATAGCGACTGGTACTTTTTATTTTTCGTTGAGTATCTTCAGCACCTCTGTCTTCTCTACGTTCACTTGAAGTCTAATCTTTGCTGCCAACGCTTTCTGCCAACTTACTGATCATCTTTTATAGATCTTAGAGTTTGTGTAACATTACACACTGATCATACTCAGAGTCCACAGTCTAAGTCTTCCAATTTATTTCCATCTGCATGGCATATACCAGTCCTTTCACTTCTCACCTCTTGCCACCTGATCAAGTCCACCACAATCAGGAATACCGTCAGTGATAAAAGACAGCCTTGTCTTACTTCTCTGTTTATTTCAAAGGCTTCTGTAAGTTCCACTTTACGTACCACTTGACATGTGACATCACTTTAGCCGTTAAATAAGACTTATAAAGTTCTTGGACACTCCATAGTGTTGACACAGTTTCCTTTGACGTTAATGGCAGCCGATTTCAAAGTCTATGAAGTTGAAGCATAGATTTGACCGCCATTATATATGTTCTGTTCCGTGATCATGTGTTGCGTTGCAATTTAGTCTGTCTGTTGTTTCGCATTCAGAAAATTTTTAAGTTTCTTCGGGTTGACGCGACCTAATACTTTACCTGGTGTGGACAGTAGAATGATTCAAAGACAGTTTGTGAAAAGGACTACGTGTCCCTTCTTTGGTATTTTGACATGATGACCGTAAGAACAAACTTTAACCTAAACAGCACATTTATGACACCAAACGAATAAAGAGAAAGAAAGCAACAGTAATCGTGGTGGCAGTAGCACTTTGAACGCTGCAAACATCTTACACAATAGTATCGTCTCATCATTAGATAAAGGTGCCAAATACGTTCGTTGCACGTTTCTCAACTTCACTTCTGCTTTTGACTCTGTACCTAGATGTCTCTTGCTAAATAAGCTCTCGATAACACAAACTGAGTCCTGGGTCACAAACTGGTTGTATTCCTATTTCTCAAACAGGATGCAGTACACTGTATATAAAGATAAATCCTCCTCTGCTGTGCTCACTGATGCTGGTGTCCCCCAAGGTGCTGTACCCTCCCCACTTCTCTTTGCTTTCTTTCAACATGACCCACCATCTTCGAATGACATTGATTTTGTGAAATGCGCTGACAATCTGACTGTATCTTTGCCTTTTTCATTGGACACTAGTAACTAGTATGACGTTTCTAGTCCTTTTTTTGGTGCAGACTGAATTTTATCAGTCAGGTTTGTAATGTGGTCACCATTCTAGGTAGCTGGACATCGCGGTGCGCATTGATTTGATGATATTAGATGGTTGGAGGCAATCGGCAGGAAGCCCTGGACCTAGGTTTCGTGCTATCTTTGCCTGCCAAGTGTCAAAGTGACTGCTCCAAACTAAATATCATTTAAAACAATTAGTCCCTTTAATAAATTTGAATAAGGCATTAAGAAGAAATATTTCGCGAGATGATATCATTTTGTAGTTTCTTTATAACCGCTTTACATTTATCAGAAATCAGTCAGTGAGTGATCCAAGAAAAACGGTCTTATCTTAAACCCCTACAAATGCCAAACAGTTAATTTCACCTTTAGGCATAAATCTGACCTAAATTAACTGGTTAGCACTCACGACGTGTGCAACAGAGATGTCACTGAAATAGAATCCAAGTCTGAAATTAATTATATCTTGGCGTCATTCTATCTGCTGATCTTTCCTTATTGGTCATCTCATATCTTGATGATTTCTAAGAAAATATTCCGTTTTACCTTCTACATCAAGAAGTCAAGACATTCTAGAATAACCCAACCCTTACTCCTACGCTTTCTTAACTCTTGCATCCTGCCTATTATTCTCTCTTGTTCCCCCTTAGTTTTTCCAGGGCTACTGAAGAAACACTATATCTTATTACACAGGATGTTGAAGGTTGTCAGCAGGGTAAGCAACGTGCTTGTTAACCAGCCAGTTAATATTCTGGTCGACAGGAACTTATCTTGCGAAAAATGGGTTAAATCCATTTTATCTAACTCACACCACCCTCCTTATTCACAACTCTACCCTTGTATGTCATTAGGCAAAACCAGAAGCCTATATAGAAAACTATGTGCTCGCACTAGCAAGTACAAAAACTCAACCATACCCTATTTAGCTCATGTTATGTACTATAAAGAAAGTATTAGGCATGAAACTTATAACTTGTTAAATAGTTAGTAGAACAACTGGAACTCGTCTTTCCAACTCATATCGTTTATAGGTACAACGTTTTCTTTCTTTCCTTTTTTCTGTTATGAGCTGTTTTGTTTCTCCCTTCCTTACAAACTCTATTTAAAACATTTTTCTTCATTCTTTCACACTGTGTATATCTCGACCTTTTCGTTACAGCTTACGCCAGTAAGTATGCTACCATCTACTTTTCTAACACCTTCAAACACTCTGTTCAATTTGGCTTTGCTACCGATATGCCAATATGTTGTTGTCAAAACTAACTGAGATTACCCTTAATCTATGTAGAAATTTTTATTTATTGTTAATGTACTAACTGGATGCAATACTGTATGTAGTGAAATGCTGAGAATTCCATTCTGTATCACAAGTACTGTTTTTGTAATTGAAGAAGGCTAGGGACTTGGTAACGGACATTTTAACAGAGAAAAACACACACTAAATCTCTACATTTTTAGCTACATTTAAAGTTGGTTAAGTCAGCAGAAAATAAACTCTTCAGATTGGTTTTTGACTTTGTGAAGATTAAATCTTTAGACGAACAACTGACCAACCAGTGAGATTATTTCCTGACAACAAAGTAAGATAAATGCACATTTCAGGAGTGAACCCATCTACTACTTCTTTTGCCATTGTCTACACCCAAGCTAAATCTTATCCAAATGTAATAAGCATCCTGAGTAATTCATTTCGCTTTAAAACGTATAAAATGGAGCTATGATGTATCGAAAGAGATGTGCTAACCGACGATAATGATAACAAACGAAACAAACTGCACTTGTTTATCAGATTTAAGAGGAAATAAAAAGGCAAAAATTTCTGCTGCTAGCCGTTGTTGTTCTTTCTCATCTGTGCTGTGTTGTTATTTATTTATTTCCACCCCACCCCTCCAACCAGTATGAGTAAATATCCGAGTAAAATTATTCTCACAGTCTCCTCTTTTCATTCACAACAAAAACAAAAATAAAAGTAGATTAACGATCCCTATACAACAAAAAAGAGATAGACAATATTCCAAGCCCTAAAACAGGATGGCAGAAAGTCATTCAATCTTTCATTTTGTTTACAAAACAAAAAATATATTTTATCTCTGTTTTTTTTTCCTTTCTTATTTATGTCACTTTCACATATAGATATAAATAACTTCAGTGGATAACTCGATATAAGCAGGGATCATTTCGTGGTGGTGAAGTTTGGATTTGAAATCCACAATACGTGTTTCGTCCTAATGTATGTACCAAAAAGCCAACATCTCCAGTAGGGAACAGGAACGCTTACAATGGCGCCATTTCCAGGCATCTCCTTAATAAGAATCATGAGGTTGAGATCTCAAAATCTTTTAAAACTGTCAACATATGAGTAGCTTATATTCTCCTCAAGTTTATTATTTATTATTATTATTTCCTAGAGGAACACAGGGCTTCAGGCGTATGTCTCTATTGCGTTCGGTTCTCCGCTAGACTTTTCACCTGGCTCCAAGTCTGCCTACACGTTTTCATCTCCTCCTCCTCTTCACATGATCTCGTCCAAGTCACCCCACCCTTGCACTGACGACCAACTCGCCGCTTCCCTTTCGAGTTCCACTAGAGCCATGGCTTGTCTAGTGAAGTCACTTGATGGTTTCCTCAGATTATGGTCACCAATCCACCTCCATTTCTTCCTGCGTATTTGTTGTACAATCAGTTTCTGGTTGGTTCGCTGATTGCCAGAGATTCCTGTTGCTGATCTTTTCTGGCAACATGATCTTGAGTAGTATTGAGCGAAGACAGCTGTTGATGATCGCCTGTAGCTTGTCTGAGGTGCTCTACATGACGCGCCAAGTTTCTGATCCGTATAGTTGTACTGACTTCATACTGGAGTTGAAAATCCGGATCTAATATTCGTTTTCATGCTGAGTGCTGTTGACCTCCACACAGACTTGACGTGAGTGATGAGATCTTGTCTTGCTTCCCCAATCCTCGCTTTGGTATCCTCTTTAGTTCCACCTGTAGTTGAAACGATGCTTCATAGGTAGGTAAAGGAGGTTGTTTCTCTCAGGCTCCTCCCATTTATGCCGATTGTTGTCTGTTGTTGTTCGCCAGGAATCTCCATCACCTCTCTTTTCTCTATGTTCACCTGAAGTGAGGTTTTAAATTCTCTGGATGCTTCTTGTGCCAACTTCTTGCTTTTCACTTGCATATCTTCCAATTTGTGGGAAATCAGGCATGTATCATCGGCGAAGTCCAAATCCTCCAAGGTTTTTGTGTGGGTCCTCAAGTTTGCTGAGACGATTTCTAGCAAACGCATGAAACCCAACTTATGTGTGCAGAAAGAAGCAGTTATCAGTCTTTCCTTGAAAATCCTGGTAACTGGATGTCTTTATTCCCCGCCCCCATTCATTCGATTGCATAATCTTTGGCTGTAACCTCATACCCCACCCATCGACACAGTGTAATTTTGTTTGTCTCTTGTTTCTATGATTTGAGTTGAACTCAATAGTACATTGTTATCCAATTTATTAGTTGCTCATCAACCTACGCCTCTCATGTCTTTACAACCCGACTTCTTCACCATTGTATGCATACATTTACATTGTTTAAATATGAATTGCCTGTGCATGATATATGTATAAGCGTAATTTTCTGAGCACTGTTCAATATATCTGGAACCTCTTGTTAACTGATAGACATCATACAATTGGTGGATGGTGGCTAGCAGTGGAATCCAGGATGCGCATTTCGTCCTAATTGGGACTCGTCAGCTGGATGTACCTGCATTTCTCAGTGAGCACAAGAAGCCGACATGTCAACCTGAGACCGAGCACTTCGGTCCAATCAATCGACGGGAAAATCAAGAATTCAATTCAATGATAGACATCATGTAAAATTTCCAAGTATGGTGAAATTCAAGTGCTGCTTTGTAGGGATTTGATTGGTTACAGGATTTCATCATGAGCTGACATTAGTTAGAGAACCATTGGAAAACCGGCTAGGAGTACTGGAGAGCCGCTTCGTCCTAGTTTGGGAATCTTCAGCGGCACGCAACCGCCGGGATTCAAACCAAGGACCTTCCGGTTACAAGGCTAGCGAGCTCGTAGATCATGAAGCCACTGCGGCCCTATCCAATGACCCGTGAATTCTTACTTTCTGTCCATTCACGACATAGCGCGATCGCAAGCCAATGTCTTCGGCGAGAATTTGTCCTCACACCCGACCTGCTGCACCCTACTGTTCACGACTTCTCACTTCATGGACTATTGGATCGGGTCCCAGTGGCCTAATGGTCTACGAGCTCGCTAGCCTTGTAACCAGAAGGCCCTGGGTTCGAATCCTGGTGGGTGCGTACTGTTGAAGAGTCCCAAACAATGGAGAAACAGCTGTCCAGTACTTCCAGGTTTTGTAATGTTTCTCTGACTAATGTTTCTCTGACTAATGGTAAAATTGCTTCTTCACATAAACTTAATGATAATTTATTTAGGCCGCTAGCAGCAGCTGATGAGAAGCTAACGAAATAAACAATGATGGTACCATCACCATATTTTGCACAAACTTCACTGTTGTTCTTGCTTTATTGCGATTTCCCCGTTGATATATCTATATATAGGTATATATCTTTATGGAATAGGTCAGTCTTATTTTAATGTATCACTACAGCGTATGACATTTCCTCATTCTGCTGGGCTGGATCACGCAACACAACACTAGGAGGCGAGGAGACGAGAATATGTTAAACCCATGAAAAGATACTGAAAGTTCTGGACTTCGCAGATAATTTATGTCTACTATCATTCATGAAAACAAAACATGTAGATCAGCGAAAAGTCTCTTTTCGCCGGCGAATTCATTTTCTTAGCTGTACAATCGCAAATATATATAATTGTTATTTCGTATGTATGTGTACATTAAGTTTGTCAAATAAAATTACAATTGGTTAAGGTTATTTTAACTAAACAGGTGAAGATCGGTAATATAAGTCAAGAAAATTAGGTGTTAATGAAATTAGGGTAGTAACAAAGGTGATGAGTTGTCACAAACAGTCATTAAAAAAAGAAGTTATGTAATAATATGAATAGTTTGATGATTGGGTATTACTCAGGGTACACATAGGAACAAAGTAGATAATAAGAAATTACGTATGATTTCTGAATGAATACAAGAATTATAAACAATTAAAGAACAGGCAAAGAAACAAAAGTAAGTCATAAAAATTAAAAAAACTCAAATCAAATCAAAACAAAAAAGTTGTTACCATGACAGTAGAAGTGGTTGAGTGATCCTCTTTTGTATGCACAGCTCCAGTTTTTCTATGTGAATGACCAGAGCTTCATCGATACAAAGAAGATGAAACCGTATTGCCTTTGATAGGTTATTCTTGACTCTGTAGATTACTTTGAAGCAGGAGGCGTTTGTTGAGATGGAATGATCAGTGTTAACCAGGTGTTCCATTATCGCACTCCTTATCGCACCACTATTGCCTTTTCGTAACCATGCTGGTTGGATAGTGTTCTTGAATCTCCGTGTACAGGGTGAGCGTCGAACGACCGATGTACCTGGCTTCACAGCAGCAGGTGAACTGATAAATGCACATAAAAGTGGTCAGACGCGGGATCTTGTCCTTGAGGCTTCTGCAGATCAGTGGGCGACTGGAGAACACTATCTTAGTGTTGCTGCAAAGAATGTTCTTCTCAGAGATGATGTGATCCTTCTCTTGAGAATATCGCTTGCTAAATCTCCCTTGAAATCCAAGTTCATGTAGAGTTTTTTTTAGGCGCAAGTGAAGTTTCATTTCTCCGAATTCTTGGTTTGATATTTTTGTCGATGAATTTTATTGGGTATCCATTTTGGATGAAGATTTCTCTTAGAATATCTAACTCTGTTTCCATAACGTCGGGACTACAGATGTATCGCATGCGTGTGGCAAGTGATTTAATTAAAGTACGCATTCGTTGAATGGGCACCCAGCTATAGAAGCTTGTTAGCTGACCATTCCACGTAGCTTTTCTGTGAATCGATCTTCTTAGACTCCTATCAGTTCTTCTTGTTAGTTCCACATCAAGAAACGGAAGTTTTGACTCGTTTTCCATTTCAAGAGTGAATTTTATTGCTGGTTGGCAACAGTTAAATGCCTTCAGCAGTAGATTGGGGTCATTCAAAATTGAGGTCCTACTGGCGGAAACTAACAAACTGGAAGAAGAAGCAAGCAGAGAAATCTGAAGGGAGTCACTTATTGTTATTATTAACACCTTTATTTTTTACAAATAGGTAATAAAACGTACGGAACTCCAATAGTTATTTTTGCATAATATTTTCTCTTTATCCAGGATCTCCACTTAATCTGGCGCAATGCTGTTGAAGTTTGAAGAATAAGACAATTCCCTATGGTATTTTCCTTTTGTCGCTAAATAATGCTCAGCAGTAGGTTGAAAGCCAATCACACATGTACTCACTTACATTTTTACTCGGAAATAAGCATGGAGACCTTCTGCAATCAGCATAAAGAACAAGATTGTGATTTTCGACACTGATATCAAGTCATCGTTTTGTTTTTTTATGCTTCAAGGAGTTTGTGCGCCGTTGGGAAGCACTTCTTACTGACTATAGTAGACTATCGCCAACAGCTGTCATCACTGGCTAGCTAATGAAGCGTCGCTCAAAGAGGGTGGACAATAAGGAATCTTGGCAGGCAACTAACCAGTCATGAATATATATTGCCCAACAAATAACCTAAATGCAAAATGGAGACCATGGAGTAACATCAGTCAACAGATAGACCTTCAAGTGAAACCCACATCTCAGGTGACGAGTTAAGCGGCACCTTAGAGGATAATATGAAAGGAATCACGTGAGTAGGAGGTAAAATCTTACGTGCATTTATGCAGCCGGGTGGTACAAACAGCCAATGATAGTGTGAAATGAACGTGGGAGAAGTTGGAACCTATTCGACAACGGCTATTCATTTCTCTGAAATTGTGAACCATATGAATGTTTTAAATAAGTTCATCGTGTCATTTGGTGTAACCTCCTTGTTCACAATGATTCCAATCAACGAAACTATTGAGAGCATTTGTCAGTAGTCTGATCTTCCCCTACTCTCAGAGTCGGAATTCAAACGCCTACTGCTTATGTGTACCATGGATGTACAATTCCAGTTTGACTACACTCTATACCGCCAAATAGATGGTGTAGATATGGGTAGTCCACTTAGCCCTGTTTTAGCAGATATATTCATGTCCAACCTTTAAAGAACAAAGTTGTAGCATGCAATTGACAAAACAACTTCTTACTGTCGATATGTTGATGACATATTTATAGTGTGCAACAATGAATGTCATGCTTCACACTTACTCAGATTATTCAGTGATGCACACACCAATATTGAGTTCACTATGGAACATGAAAGTGATGGAAAGTTCCACTTCCTCGACATTGCCATGAAACGCCTAGAAGACGGTAGTCTTCAGAAGTCAATTTATCGAAAGTTTACGTGGAAAGGACAATACCAACATTCAATAGATTTTGTTCAAATAGCTTTAAACGAGCACTAGTCAAGACTCTGCTCTATAGAGCGAGAAGAATTTGCTCTATAGAGAAATTAAAGGAAGAATTTGAGTTTCTTGATAAGATATTGAAGAGCAATGGATAACCTGAAAAGGTTAATCAACAAGTATGGAAGAACTGAAGTCAAAAATGTAAAACAAATCACAGTGGGAAAAAAGCCAATCTACATTCAGCTTGATTATAAAGGTGAAAATATTGCAGCGATGATCAACAGAAGGCTGAGTACATTACCAGCCGGAGCCTATCCTGCAGCTAAGCTTGTTCCCGTCTGTCGAACAACTTGCTCCTTGGTGCAATCAAAAATCGATAGATATCGTTCTCATGTTAACTCCAAGTGTTTGAAAGGGAGTGCTTTTTTCACGTATTTCACGTTTTTGACAAATCGCTGTTTTGTTGTGTTATTCACTTCAAGAACATTTAAAAAAAACTTTAACTTGACTTTTGTCTGTTAAGTTTTGATTTTAACCACTTATATATTCTATATTGGGTAAATTGTCTTGGCTGTTTCCAGTAGAATTTCATGATGTCAAAAGTACCACATAAATGTAATAGGGCGGAGTGTTACTTTTTGGTAGATGATGGAATACAGTGTAATAACTGTGAAAAATGGTATCATAAGATGTGTACTGGATTACGTCCAGCTGCATACAAACGCTGTACTGCTCCAACATCCCACTGGATGTGCAGAATGTGTTGCTCTCCAAAGATGACCTTAATAAGGGAGGCTCACGAACTGCTCTCTAAAGCCATGGAACTTCCTGATGATAGCGTGGCTAGTAAGAGTGACACGGACTGCCCGTCTGAAGATGAAGCAGTAAGTGCCATCATGAATGTTATCACACCGGCGGTTACTATCCCAGTTACCCCGGAAGTAAAACCTACTAGGCGTTCGAAGCGTCTTAGTAAGCGAAAAGGTAAAAAAACGGAAGCTGTAAACAGCACCTCAGAACCAGAGAACACCGTAAGCGAAGTTCACCATGAAGGTGGCGCAGACACTGATCTTGATTGTACCATCAAAAACTGCAGCAGCCCTGAGAAGCAACTGCAGGCAGATGATAAATGGGTAACAAAAATAAGCAGTCGAAAGAAATATAGTAATATTGATGGTAGGCAAACGTCTGTCACCTGTAGCCAGGCTGCATCAATAGTGGTGAGAAAGGACGTAGCCACTGCTAAATACGACAAGCTCTCCTTAGACTCTAACATAATTGTTGGAAATTTGGAAGAGTCCAAAGAATCTGATCCCGTGAAAAGGCACGATCACGACCTTAAATTAGTGAGTAGTATTATAAGGAAGATGCTCCCAGCGAATTTCCCTGGAGTATCGATTAAAAAGCTGATTAGAATAGGCAAAAGAGATGATGAATGTTCTAATCAGCGTAGGTTGCTTAAAGTAGTCTTAGGTTCTCCTGATGAACGGAATCATCTACTGGCTAATGTACACAACCTTGCCGGGTCAGGAATTTCAGCCAGACCTGATTTATCTCTTGAAGACAGACTTAAACGAAAAGAAGTTTTGTCCCAGCTAGAAACAAGACGCAAAAATGGTGAGACTAACCTTAAACTGGTGGGTTTTCAAATAGTCAGGTCTTGGAAACGTATGCTTCCAAGACCTGTGTGGATAGGCCAGACCGCATAGGAAGCCTGAAGGTAGTGTACACTAATATACGTAGTATCGGGAACAAATTTCACGAGCTAGGTGTATTAGTAGAAGACCTTAGCCCAGGTATTGTGGCCATTACTGAAACATGGCTGGTTTCGGGATTAGATGACACACCTGAGCTATGCGGATTTAGTTGCTTGCGCAGCGACAGAGTTAAGGGTCGTAGAGGTGGCGGGGTTGCTCTGTACATCAACAACTCCCTACATGTTCGTTCCGTGAAATCTGAAGCTCATGACAGTGGGACAGGTGAGGTAATTAGCTGTGAAGTAAGCTTTGCAACCGGCACTCTACTCATTGGAGTTCTGTATAGAAGTCCCTATTGTCAGTGTGATGACTTCATTTTAGATCACCTCAAACAATGGAGTAAACACAGTAGCTGTCTTATTCTAGGTGATTTTAATGCACCTCATATAGACTGGGTAGCTGTCACATCTCCAGGATCCGCTGATAAGTTTGACAGCCGGTTACTCTTGACAACCATGGAAAATGCCCTGACACAACATGTCTTAGGTAGTACAAGATTCGGTTCTACCCAAGGATCTTCCTTGCTGGACTTAGTGCTTACTCATGACAACGACGACGTGGATGGTCTAGTTATTCATCCACCTCTAGCAAACAGTGATCATGGGGTGTTAGATTTTAACTTAAGGGCTGGCAATTTAGTCAGTTTTCAACCCAAATCCCGGCCTAGTGTTTGGCATGCTGACATAGTGGCTATAAAGGAGCGTGCTTCAACTGCCGACTGGTCAGTCAACATTGTCTCATCCATTGAAGATGAATGGGATAGATTTAAGAATACACTTGAGAGGGTTACCACTGATCTCATCCCCTGGAGGGTTCCTAAAAGGCCAACAAATCGGCCACCATGGATAAATAGACAAGCTATAACACTCCTGAGACGGAGAAAAAGGTTCTGGAATCTCTTTGTTTCTACTGGGCTACAGCAGTTCCGGCTGAAATACTGTGAAACCAGAAACCAGTGTAAAACTTTGATCCACCAGTCAAGGATAGCTTACGAAACCCAGTTAGTTAAAAGTTCACCAGGCTGCCCAAAAAGACTCTTCTCATATATCAAGAGAAGAACACGTAAGAGTGATGCTATCCCACCTCTTATGCTTGAAGATGACCAGACAAACATGGCTGAGGATAACTTGACCAAGGCTGAGGCTTTGTCCAAGCACTTTAGTCAAGTATTCTCTGATAAAATTGATACCAGCTTTGTAAATTTTCCAGAAGGTAACTTGAAAATGGCACCCTTATACATTGGAAAGGATACTGTCCTAAAGTGGCTTCTAAGGCTCAATCCTGGTAAGTCCAGTGGCCCTGATGAACTCCACCCACGTATATTAACAGCATTGGCTGAAAGCATAGCCGAGCCATTGTCGGTAATCTTCAATATGTCTCTGGACCAGTCTAAATGTCCAAGAGACTGGAAAGATGCCATCATTAGTCCGGTCTTCAAAACCGGATCTAGAAACTTAGTTCAGAACTATCGTCCTGTTAGTTTGACCAGTATTGTTGTTAAACTACTAGAAAGAATAATTCGTGATGCTATCATTCAGTTCATTGAAGGGAACAAACTTTTCGCTGTGGAACAGCACGGTTTTAGAGCAGGTCATTCTTGCTTGACCAACCTTCTTTTGGCCAGAGAAAGTTGGGCAAGCTCAGCTGATGCTAATATACCGGTGGATGCCATATTCATAGACCTTAGCAAGGCGTTTGACAGGGTTTCTCATTCAGGTCTTCTAGTAAAGTTAGGTAGTCTGGGAATCAATAAAGTGGTTACCGACTGGATTCAAGACTTTCTAAAGGACAGAAGACAAAGAGTACGAGTTAACGGGGTTTTATCAACATGGGAATCGGTTAAGAGTGGCGTTCCTCAGGGTACAATTCTAGGCCCACTTCTTTTCCTGATTTATGTTAATGAGATTCCATCGGTAGTTAAGTCATCCTGCTTACTGTTTGCTGATGACATCAAGATATGGAGGGCTTTGCACGATGACAGTGATCAACTTGCTTTGCAGGAAGATTTAAACTTGTTAAGTGATTGGTGTAAGCGCTGGGCCTTGGAGATTAACTTAAGCAAGAGTGTAGTTATGCATGTATCCCATAGTCACGTGCACAATTACTCAATGAATGGCATTACTCTCCCAGTGGTCACTGAGTACAAGGACTTGGGAGTGGTTGTGCAGCATGACTTGAAAACAGCAACAAACTGTAGAACTGCAGCCACTAAGGGTTTTCGAATGTTATGGGCCATACGCAAGGCTTTTGCGAACTTTGACGCTGATATATTTCGTATATTATATCCGACTTATATCAGACCTCATTTGGAATATGGGATCCAGGCAGCGAGCCCGTGTTTCAAATACGAAATTGACTTATTAGAAAGGGTGCAAAGAGTAGGAACTAAGCTAATAAAGGGTTTCTCAACCCTGTCATATGAGGAGAGGTTAAGTCGACTGGGTTTATTTCCACTGTCATACAGACGACTTAGGGGTGACCTAATACTAGCATACCGTATCCTAAGAAATGATTTTGGAGCTAATTTATCTAAATTATTTCTTCCTTCTAGCACCAACCAATTGCGAGGACATCACCTCAAGGTTCAAAAACCACGGTCGAATCGTCTGCGTCTGGAAATCCGTTTTTCGCATCGAATTGTGAACCATTGGAACTCCCTACCGGAACATGTCGTATCAGCGCCATCCGTTGATTCATTCAAGGCGAGATTGGACCTCCTGTATGAAATAAATCGAAAGGATTAACACAGGCATATAGCCTACTATCCTAAATAAATTGTAAACTGTAAACTGTATATACAAATTTACATTGGAAGGATAGAAAGAAGCGCATATCTACGATTTTATGAATATGCACCAAAAAGCTTGTGTCTAAAGGGAACAAATGCTTGCAATATAGCCATCGCTAGGCATCTTGACACAGCTTATCAGGTGGACGTCAAAAAGTCGTACATACAAAATTATCAATAGGTAAAAGAGCTCAATTCTCCTCAAGTTTGCTGAAGCCATTTCTATCAAGCACCTGAAACCTGATTTATGCGTCCAGAAAGCAGCGGTTATCAGTCTTTCTTTGTCCTCATTGGTAACTGGATATTTTCATCTGTCTTTCATCTGAATGCGAAATGCTGAAAAGTTTCCATTGTGTATGATTATTATTGTTCGGAATAGTGTTTAATATTACACATATAAATATATAGGTATATATTATTACTGTATGCATATATTAATCAATTGGCTTTAGTTTAAAATTAACTCTGTGCAAGTAGGTTAAAATCGTTTCTGTAGATGTATTTAATAATGTCTTTGGCTCGTGAGCAGCTAACGAAAAGGCAACGAAATAAAAGATGGTACCAATTTATTCTGCAAAAACTGTAGTTCTTGCTTTGTCCAAATGCATTAAGCGAAGTAAATGTATGAAATGAAAGCATGTTTCTGAAGCCTTCTATTCCACCTGGAATCCAAGGAAATATCGATCATATCTAATGATAATAATCTTGATATATATCGACTGTGTAAAAGAATTCTTATATATTATATTTTTTTTATTATTTCCTTTAATTCCTAGAGGAAAATAGGGTTTCAGCCGCACGTCTCTATTGTGTTTGGTCCTCTGCCAACTTTTTCACCTGGTTCCAAGTCTGCCCACATGCTGTCACCTTCTCTTCACGTGACGTCCTCCATGTCACTCTCATAATGACTACCAACTCGCCACTTCCCGTTCGGATTCCACTCGAAAGACTGTCGTTAGGTGTCACTTGATGGTTTTTCCAGAGTATGACCAATCCATCTCCATTTCTTCCTGCAGATTTGTTGCACAATCGGTTCCTGGTTGGTTCGCCCCCAGAATTCTTTGTTGCTGATCTTTTCTTGCCATCTGATCTTGCGTAATGAGCGAAGACAACTGTTAATGAAGGTCTATAGTTTGTTTGAGATGCTCTTTGTGACGCACTGGCCAAGTCTCTGATCCGTATAGTAGCACTGACTGACTTCACGTTGAAGTTGAAAATCCGGATCTTATTTTTGATGCTGAGTACTTTTGACCTCCACACAGACTTGAGAGTGGAGAAAGCTTGTCTTGCTTTTCCAATTCTTGTTTTGATATCCTCATCAGTCCAATCTGCTTGTAGTTGAAACGATGCTTCCCAGGTAGGTAAAGGCTAGCAACCCCACCTTGTAAATAAAGTTTCCACAGAAATTTCAGCACGATGAATCTCCTTGTGTCAAAAGAAAAAGTCTGTGTAGGGACATGAAACGTTCGCATTATGTACGAGATTGGCAAAGCTTCCCAGATTGCAAACGAGATGAAAAGATACGGAATTCAAGTACTGGGGATATATGAAAGAAGATAGAACGGGAATGAACTTACCAAAATGTCAACGGGTGCGTCAGTGAGCTACTCCGGTCATCCAGAAGAAAACCACACGCACACCGAGGGCGTGGCTATCATGATGTCACCAAAGGCAACGAAGCAACGCCCAGCAGAATCATTGAAAATGGACCCAGAGACAACAGCGGGCTTGATAACGCCACTACTGAAAAGAGGTCAAGGTACCCGAGGATTGTGGGTTGCTCCCCTTAAAACCAGGAAAACAAGGAATAAATCAATCAGAATAACACCAACGAAAGGAAGAATAATTCGCAACTCGAAGGGCAACAAGTGACAACAACAATAATAAAAAACCTTAGCAGTAGTATCACAGTCAAATATACTTAACAAAAATAGTACCAGAATCATAGACTCACTGACTTGAGCCAACTTAGACATGTAAATCCATGTGTTAGACGGTCACAAAATGGCAAGCAGACAGTCATAGGTATTATCGGTCAACAGGCTTATATCCACAGATTCACGGTTTGAAAGGCATATAATCACACTACTTTCCGAAAGTTCTTAGCATGAAATTCCACAGAAACAATAGTTTTATGTAACTAGGTATATGTAACGTGGCAATCGAAAAGCGCGTCCAAATTTTCATAGATATTAACAGGATTTAAATAATTTCAATTTAGTTGTCACTTATTTATTCCGCCTTTTAAAATTTGAATAAAGCAAGAACAACCATTGTGTGGTCTGTGCAGAATAATATGGTACCATCATTCCTTATTTCAATGGTTACTCATCAGCTGCTCACAGCCCAAAGACACTATTAAGTTTATGTACAGAAACAATTTTAGCATACTCAGAAAGTTCAGTTTTTAGAAAAAAAACATTAATAAATTGCATACGATGGTAATAATAATCACTTTGTGCCGGACAATAATAATCACACACACACACACAATGGAATTTTTTATCCCTTTGGTAGACTCAGTGACAGACACGTCTTCTTTATATTCCTTCACGTTCCCAGGAGAACAAAGGGCTTCAAGCTACAGGCTTGAAGTTTCGATAGCAGTGGTGAAAAATTTTCGCGGAATCAGGTTGCTAATCAGCCTCGTGCTAAAACTTCCCTCTTTACCAGTCTTATTACTGACTTAGCGAGGCAAATGAGTGCGTCAGTGGCCCGTGATCGAACCGCGGACTACATGCTTGGCCGGCGAGTATTCTACTGCTACGCCACCAACGAGATCAGAATTGCAGAAACATAACGTCATGAAAGTTGTGTAAAGGATTACTGGCTGTCTTGGAGCAGTGTGAGTAACTGTTCACGGTGATGAGACTATCCTCATTAGGAAGTACAGTAAAGAGGAGGAAGAAGGGCTTGGAATATACGACACTTTACTTCACAAATGCCTTGTGGAAACAATATCCAATCGCTAAGCGCATGGTATTTCCAGGTATGATCATATATCTTGACGAATGGAGAGGATATAGCCAGTTGCCGTCTTTGGTTTACATTCACCATTGCGTCAACCATTGCTCCAGTCTCGTGGTTCCCACCACCTGCGCACATACTAATGCTATCGAAGAATTTTGGTGCAGGTTAAAAAATAGAATCAGGAATGTCAATGAATCCCAAACTCCCTATGATTTATATCTCCATCATTGAATACATGTATCAGGTTCGGTATGGCTTTTTCGTGGATTAGTTTCGGAAAAACCGGAGGACATTTCTACAACATCCTAGAGACTATTACTTAGTTTAATATCGTATTTTTAACATTTTAAATACAATTTTTGATAGATTATGTCACTTTTATTCGCTTGTAAATTCTGATTGTCTGTTCATGGTCACTGAGATTTTGACTGTGACAGTTTAACTACGCCTAATACCTGTTTTAGATTCCTCCTAAGTAGTTCGGAATAACAGCTGCTATCGATTAGTTAAATCACACGTTAAGTGATGCAGAAAATCCGCAAAAACAGCAAGACTGGAAGTGTTTAGAATAAGATACTATATTATACATAAAATAATGTTATGTAATATATAAAAACCTCAAATTATGAGGTGTCTATAGCTAAATGCCGTCAGATACATAATCCGTATACGTCAATACGAAAATCAGTAGAGCTGTATCAAAGGCAATCCACGGTCGAACTAAACAGCGCGCGTGTATTTTTAGATAAAGAATAAAGAGAAGGGCTTATAAATAAAACACACATGACAGATATTTAATTATGACGAAATAAATTTTGATGCTACCTCAGGCATCATATTTTAATCACAAATCTATATGTGCTTCACTGAACGGATCATAAATTTTAATAATAATAATAACAATGGTAAAGCTTTATTTAAGAGAGCATGCGAATATACGGTACAAAAATTTTCAGCGTATTCAGTTCCAAAGTGCTTTTTTCACACAGGATTCACATGTAAAGTAATAATCTCAAGTATATCTTCATTTCGTTGAAGAATTGTACAGCATTTACTTGGGAGCAAGTTAAATCATCGCGCAAGTTTATGTATAGGTCATTTGATATAACTGGACGATTAAAACAATGATAAATCCGGATGAGATTAAACATTCTGGAGAAAAGTTATTTCGGTACCCCAATGATTTAAGCAAGCCTCCTAATATAAGCAATTTTGATGAGTCACTTAGTTTGAAGTTTTATCATGATAAAAACAAGGAGTGCTGAAGAGTCAAGTTGTTCTACTTTACAGCTCTTGATCAGTACACACCCATTTTACTCCATTCATCAAGGATCTTACTCTTTATCATTCAACTTATAAGGCGAACTTGTTGATCACTCAACCACTTTTACGGAATTCAATGGATACCTCATGGATTCTACGCTCCATCAGTCATTGATAACTGTTGAAAAGTAAGAACTACTGGGCAGCTGTTTCGTCCCCGTTTGAAACTCTTCAGCTTTCAGTTAAAGAAAAAGATATTGCAACTCACTTTGAAGGACAGAATATTTGTTCCTTCAGTTCACGTATCATCATCGAACAAAGCATGGAATGGCAATCAAACCTGTACCTCAACTTTATAGAGTTTGAGAAGGCCTTTGACAGCGTTGGCCGTGAAGCAATTTGGAAACTACTCAAGTACTACGGCGTACCCCATACATTCATCAGCCTTATTCAACAGCTATACGACAACGGCACATGTCAAGTGATCCACAACGGAAAAATCAGCCAGGCGTTTGAAGTAAGCACAAGAGTCAGACAAGGCTGCTTATTATCACCAATCATATTCCTAATTGTGGTGGACTGGATCATGCATCAGACAGTGAGTGGGAAACGAGAAGATGGGGATATCCTGGACTGACGTGAAGGACCTACAAGACTTGGATTTCGCGGATGATTAATGTTTTTGATGTCACACAAAATCTAAGACTTACAAGCGAAAACCGACCGACAAACTGGTCAAAGAAGCACCCGGGGAAGACAGGACTCCAGGTGAACATAGACAAAACGGAGGTTATGATAATAACCAACCAACAACAACAGCAACAACATTCATCGCCAATCACCATCAAAGGGAGGGATTTGAAAGAGTGTACTTCATTCACTTATCATCTAGGGAGCATTGTCTCAATTACAGGAAGTCGGAACGGACTAGAATTTCGAATCGAGCGAGAATGGGGAAGGCGAGAAACACATTCATCAACCTGAAATCAATCTGGAAATCTTCGTCACTCAGTCAGCATCAACAACAAGATTCGGTCGGATTTTCAATACAAACGTCAAGTCAGACAGTACTTCAAATGAAATGTAGTCAAGATTTGACAGAATAGTTCTAAAATATTTGGGCGCTGAGTGAGAAGTAGAAATTTGTAAAAAATTATATTTCTAAAATCTCAGTGATATTGAAATGAGTAATTCCAACGTTTCGTTCGGCAATCTGATCCAAACTTTTTTTTGAAAATACGTCTAATCATAAAATTCTAGATACTAATTGTTTGAACAGACATAAAGGTGTGATGTTAGCTGACGCATAGGAAATCCTGATTAATAAATAAGAATGGATATGAATCACTAACTAATAATACTTGGTCAAAGTTCCTGACTGTCTATATCTACTTATGGAGACGTTAAGACATTGTTTTACAACTGTTTATCCGCACACATACACACTGTGTTTAAATTGTTTAACAAAGGTAGATCAATATTTGTAAGTTTGAGGTCAAATTTTGATCACAACTCATACAATTTTGTTTATCATACCTTGTTAATACTTGTGTCACAAAAATATTTCCAACAGCCTGCTGCGAACTCTTATCAACAATTGTATTCGCTCTATACTGAAGAACAAACAGATGACCGGAAAGCATCACCAACAAGAAATTATGGGAACAAACAAAACAAGAACCAATCGCTCAACAAATATGCAGGAGAGAGTGGGTGACGTAGCGCGTCAGGCCACTGCTCGAGTGGAACCTGAAAGGGAAGCGGTGAGTGGGACGTCTAAGGGTGATATGGAGGAGATAGTATGAAGAGGAGTATGGACAGTATGGACTAACATGGATGCAGGTGAAAAGTACAGCAGAAGATAGAAGCAAGTTTAGACGTGCAGTTGAAGCTCTACGTTCCCCTAGGAACCCAAGGGAACAATAATAATAACAAGAGAATATTAGACTTACTAAGCTAAAGCAATCGATCAACTAACGAATAAAGCATTAGTTGATGTGAGAAATTATCACTTCAGTGAGTATTCTATATTCGTTTTAAGGATAGTTGTTAACAGATAAAACCTCCTTTTTAATCCAAGACATCTCAAACTAACGGGGCAAAATTGAACTTGACATAAATACTGACTGTCTACTTCATGGATGCTGATATTTCAACTAATTAACTAATATTGATATTTGAATAGTTTTCAAATTATTGAATAGGCTAATTATATATTTCATCTTATTAAAAGCCAAAGATTGACTTTATGAAAAAGTATCACATGTGGTTTATTAAAATTAAATAGGATGGTTAGTGATTTCAGATTTCTCCTAAATGTTAGATTAGAAATTAAGAAACCAGTGTCGCATAACTACAACACTTCAATATGGGGAAAAGTCCATAACTAATTGAATTGTTCGAATGGTGAAAATTTGTCTTTTGATTTCGAGGCTAATTCATTAACACCCCTCATCATCATTGGAAGAAATACTAAAAAACTAAATTTTTAGACGGCAGAAGAAAGGATTGAGCGAAGAAATATTTGCTTTTCAATTAGATCCTCGTCCTACTCTGGCTCTACTCTTATACTCTAATATGACACGTATAGCATTTTTATTACAATACACAACAGTTTACCAACCAAGTAAGTGGCACTGATATGTTTGTTAACAATAATTAATTAGTTAGTATCAACATATCTAGACGAAGAGTGATACTTAACGAAGAAAATGAATATACACACAATTAAAAGGTAGAAATGGTTACAATATGTGGATTGCGCAATGCATAACTTTGGAAAAAATGAAGAGTGATTAAGGAATAAGCGTTTCCCCAAGTTGATTACGTAACAGACTGCTAAAGAAAAATATAACGATTTGAACAATTACAAATTGTAATTAAAGAGGAAGTAGCCAGAAAAATAATAAAATAATTTAGACAATCATAAACAGGACTTCTTCTCCCCCCCCATGCCCCTAAGCCTTTCAAAATCACCTGGGGTTCTAGTGGGAATTCCTGACCAGTAGAGTACAGCAGGTCGGGTGTGAGGACACACACTCGCCAGCCAGCGAAGACACTGGCTGGCGGTCACCCCATGTTGTGGATTGGCAGGAGTTGGAATTCACAGCCTGGCCACTGGATCGGGTCCCAATTGCCTAATGGTCTACGAGCTTGCTAGCTTTCTAACCAGGAGGTCTTGGGACCGTAACCTGGCGTTGAGTGCGTATTACACAAGAGTCTTAAGCACTAGGACGAAACAGCTTGTTGTCCAGTACTCCCAAGTTTCCCAATGGTTTTCTAGCGGATGTCAGCTCATGTTGAGATCCTGTAACTGCTTTATTTTTCTTTAACAATCTGTTACGTAATCATTTTGAGCTCACGCTTATTCCTTAATTACTCTTCATTTTTTCCAAAGTTATGCATTACGCAATCCACATATTGTAACCATTTCTACCTTTTAATTCTGTGTATATTCATTTTCTTCGTTAAGTATCACTCTTCGTCTAGATATGTTGATACTAACTAATTAATTATTGTTAACAAACATATCAGTGCCACTTACTTGGTTGGTAAACTGTTGTGTATTGTAATAAAAATGCTATACGTGTCATATTAGAGTATAAGAGTAGAGCCAGAGTAGGACGAGGATCTAATTGAAAAGTAAATATTTCTTCGGTGCTCAATCCTTTTGTTTTCCAAACGTCTAAATGGGGATTTTTTCTATACTGAAAACAAGATGGACAGAAAAGGTCTATCTTACCTTTCTAATTTCTCACTAATGGATATTTGTTGTGTTGTGTGTGTTGTGTGACGGCTGAGATACTGCCCGGGCTCCCAGATTGAAGCAGGTGGTTTTCTTAAAGGACCACCCCTCGAGCCTTTGACTTGGAGTCTAATCCGCAAGGCAGCAGATCAGCGTCAGGAGCTGCATTCCCATGGTTTCCAGTGACCCATATGGGTTCATACGCCATTTGATCCCATTGGATTCTGAGGCCCATGTACCCCATGGTAACTGCATTTAGTCCAACCGCTATCCATAGAACCGTCCTGATATGGTAGAAACTGCAGGGACATGAGTCCCAGCCGGTTTAACTTGTTGGGTCACTGCGGTATTCAAGTCTGACCACCACTGCAAGGTAGCAGTTGTCGGCCAGATCATATAATTCATAACTGGTATGCTAAGGAAGATTGAGTCTAGTGTTGTCAGACTACAAACCAAAAAAATATAAGTAAGAAAAATTCACTACCCAATACATTAGATAATTATGTTAGTTTGTTCATGTGAAAATTACATTACTTTTCAACGACTTCCTTTTCAAGCCACTATACAGTCGTAATTATATTATGGAAAAAGAAGGCATTAAGTGGGGGCACTAGGAATTATTCAATGGTCAGTATTGCACATATGTGATAAGAATAAAGATAATTGAAATGGTGCACTAAGGGGGTAGATTTTATTTATTAATTTATTTTAAAAAAATTAAGAGAGCGAATATGATAACAAGTAATAATAATAATAATACTGAAAAACTGAAAACATTCCGTTCCAGTAGAAAATTTAAAACAAGCAACAACTGTTAAGACAAAGCAGCACTTAGTGAATCCATAAATTTGAACCAATTAGTTCCCTTTATGAATTTCAACAACACAATTAGAAGACGTAGTTTATCTAAAACGTGTCATGTATGTATTTGCCCAACACATTTCGAACATTCTGGTCACATACGCACACATACACACACGAATACTTGTCATACACAGTTTTATAGACGGCAACACAGGTCAGATTGTGTACAGGTCAAGCGCACAAATAATGGTTAGGGAGGTGACGCAAAGGTGTGGGCTAGAAAGATAAAAGGAGAAAAGCAAAGCAAATAAGGGGCTGAACATATTATGAAGTAAACTGAACCATGGTTCTAAGCTGGATAACCAAGGCAGGTTTCAAGTAATAAATAACGAATGACTCTTAGACACATAACACGGGTTTCAGT
Source organism: Trichobilharzia regenti (assembly GCA_944472135.2). NCBI lineage: Eukaryota > Metazoa > Platyhelminthes > Trematoda > Strigeidida > Schistosomatidae > Trichobilharzia > Trichobilharzia regenti. Next base: position 31,809,850 of record OX235268.1, read on the forward strand.
CTTTTTGTAGCCAGGGCCTAAACAAATTTAAGTATGCAACCCAACCCTGTTTCATATATGGGCTTAAAGATGAGTCATAAGGTTGATTTCAACAATGACTTTAAGCCCATGTATAAAGCGAGGTTGGGTCACATACTTAAATTCGTTGAAGCCTTCACCATAAAAAGACTTAAACCTGTCTTATGTGTCTTTAAGTTATTTGTTATCACCTTAAACCGGCCTTGGTTATCCAGCTTAGAACCATGGTTCAGTTTACTTCATAATATGTTCAGCCCCTTCTTTGCTTTGCTTTTCTCCTTTTATCTTTCTAGCCCACACCTTTGCGTCACCTCCCTAACCATTATTTGTGCGCTTGACCTGTACACAATCTGACCTGTATTGTAATGATTCATGTCTTCTTGCCTTCTATAGAACTGTGTATGACAAGTACTCGTGTGTGTGTGTGTGATCAGAATGTCCGAAATGTGTTGAGCAAATACATACATTACAAGTTTCAGATAAACTACGTCTTCTTATTGTGTTGTCGGAATTCATAAACTTCAGTGGAAGAACTAGTCAGCTGAATACTCTGTAAACGCTTGGCTGAACACTCTCCTGTTCAGTTAACGAAAGATGAGCTTAGGACGACGAAGTCTTCAGCATGTGAACACCTTCTGGAGTGAGGTCATTCATCCCCTTCCCACACATCATTTTTCCTTCAAAGTTGTTTACAGGACCAAATCCAACCACTTCAAAAGCTTACGTTTTCTCCACTTATGTATAGCCGAAGCTTTAGCTATACATGAGAAGAAGCCTAAATTATGTGTTCAAAAACGTTTTGTTAAACCCCTTTCTTCTTCTTCTCCTTGGTCATAGTAATGCCCTTTTATCTTATTTTTGTTTTACCACTTGAATTCATTCCACTTTACTTCATCTTCGCTGTCTTTATCGTTATCGTCATTGAACTCGCAATTTTTTCGGACAACACGATCTACAGTTTTAAAATCTCTACCATATCACTCATTGAATAATCTTTAAAAGTTTTGTAATTCATCCATTCTAACTCTAGCCCATCATTTTAATTATCTTTATTCTTATCATATGTGGAATATTGACCATTGGGCGATTTCTAGTCCTACCTAATGCCTTTCATTATCCGTAGCATAAATATGGCTGTACAGTCGCTTGAAAACGAAGTCGTTGAAAAGATATGCGTTTCTTCACTGAACAAAACAACTGTGTTTTTCCTTATAAGTTAATGGGTATATTTCGTGACATATTATTACTTAGGAAAGACTTACTTCCAGTATCAGGAATGTAATATTTATTTTGTTTTATTTTGATTATAGCTTGAAACCACACAGTAATTTGGTACAAGTAAGGCATTTTCAGCATGTGATACCAGTAGCCCAAATTTCGCAGGCCAACAATTAATATCGGATGTGCATCGCTAGGGGATCGAACCCCCAAACCATGTGCGTGGTCGGCGAGAGTCCTAACCACTGTGCCACCAACGCACATTCATTCGACATCAGTAGTTAAATGCATCTACCGCGTCAACCATTTTACCTAAATACCCTTTATGCTACATAATACATGGTAATTTGAAGCTGTAAATATGAATCTACAGAAAGTGATATACACTTTTCAATGTTTTGGCTAAAGTTTTGTCTACTACTTTAAGTAGTATGAAACAATCTGTGAAATTTCTTGACAAATAAATATATTGAATTGAAAAAATACATACAACGTTATATAATATTGACCTACAACCAATCAAGGGCGATCAAATTATGCAGTTGATAGCTCAAAGACTTCGGTCAGCAATAAGGTATACATACTACACCGCATTTCTTTCCCTTACACATCGAACACTTTCGATCCCTGTACCTACCATTCAAGGACGAAGTTCTGTGGACTCTAATTCACACTGTATCTGCAAGCTCACTTTCAGTCGCGGTGATATTTATATAGGCAGAAACAAGAGAATGTTCCAATGTCGTCGAAAAGAACATGTTCCAGAATGGTTATTAAGACACACAGAAAATCCCAATACGATTATTAATCTGAATAGAAATCCATCTCCATGGACTGTGAAGCACTTATTAATGCCAGGTCACAAAGTCAATATTAGTGACTCATCTGCAGTACACACCCACATAGTTTCGAAGACAGAACTTTCAGGTTACAAGGCAAGATTGTATAGCATTCAGCTACTGGGAGCCGATTCCATGGCCAGGCCATGAACTCTAAGTTTTACCAATTCGTGATATTAAGCCCGACTACTAAGCATCGACTACAGGACTGAAACTCCTGCAGTTCCAGTGAGAAGTCGTGACCATTGAGGTCCATCTAGTCAAGTGTGAAGGTAGATTTTCCACTGATGCACATTGTTTTGTGATCGCGCTAAATATTACGAGTCGGTAGAAGTAAGAATTCATGGGCCGTTGAATTGTGTCTCAGTGGCTGAATGGTAAATGAGCTCGCCTTATAAGTGGAACGTCCTGTGTCCGCACTGCTGAAGAGTCCCAAACCAGAATGAAACGCCTGTCCAGTACTCCCTGATTTTCAGGGGTTTTATGACTGATATTAATCCGTGGTCTAACCCGAAACAAATAGAATCCCTACAGACTAATCTTTGAAAATATTAATCACTGCTTCACAATTATTTCATCAGATATCTCTAATACAAGGTTATTTACGGTGATGGTGTAACAACAGAAGACAAGGGTTAGGCAAGAGATAGTTTTTTAAGGAAATCAATACGTATTTATATATTTTCATGTACATTATTATAGCTTATTCAAGCAAACAAACACACTCTTCTGATTGGCTGTTTCTCACAGAAAGTTGATCTTGCATCTGTTTGTGACTGTTTCTTGTATATCAGGTCATCTATGTGTTAACTGTATCTGCCTACGCCAAGTCTGCTCTGATTGGTTGTTGAATCAGTTTTGTTCATATTTTCTCACGACCAATATTTGAGACATAAACATTGACGTAAAATGCTGTCTATCAATTTCGACTAGCAGCCTGCTCTCACCACAATGGAAGCACTATGGATTAATCACACACATCCTAAACTGTGTGTGTGCAAAAAACGATAGACTTCAACCTTCCTTCGCCTACCATGAACTGACTACTTGACCTATTTGAATATGACTGATCATTATTAGTATGTACTTTTGTCTTATATAACTGAGTAACTGTCATGCAGTTTAATTTATTTTATTTTTGCAAAGCGATTGTAGAGAAACTATGAAATCAGAAGGATTGAGCGAAGAAATATTTACTTTTCAGTTAGATCCTCATCTCACTCTGAGGCTCTACTCTAATATGACACGTATAGCATTTTTATTATTACAATACACAACCGTTTACCAATCAAGTAAGTGGCACTGTAATGCTTGTTAACAATAATTAGTCAGTCAGTGTCAAAATGTCAAGCAGTGGGTTAATAATTAACGAAGAAAATCAATACACACAATTAAAAGGTAGATATGGTTAGAATAAATTAATTTGTCTCTTCTATGTGTATCTACCAGTTTGACTGCAGCTGCGGAGCCAGCTACATTGGGCGTACAATTAGTCAGGTTCATCATCGTATTTCCGAACATCATCCAACATGATTAAGCAAGGGACAAACAAGATCTATTCGTAGCGTTATTTTAGCGCACCTTGTAGATACTGAGCATAAGGTTGATGTTAATACAGCATTTACAATTATCTATCGCATTCTGACTAATCTTAATTTTGCTCTACGAGTTCGTCTCCTACATACAACAGCTGAATCAGTCGGAATCCATCTGAAGCACAAGCCAAACCTGTGTGTTCAGGACAAATTTGTACAACCACTTTCCTTACCTTGGCCATCGTTACATGATTGTATAAACCGGACTACTCTTCCCCACTCCCCCTAAACCTTTAAAAATTTTGAAAATTATAATTGTGCAAATTATTTTATTTTATTTTCCGACCGCTTCATCCTTAATTACGTGTTATCCTTGTAAAATTAAATTAATTTATTCTAACCATTTCTACCCTTTAATTGTGTGTCTATTGATATTCTTCGTTAATTATTAACCCATTGACATTTTGACACTGACTAATTATTGTTAACAAACTTATCGCCACTTGAGTGGTAAACTGTTGTGTATTGTAATAAAAATGCCACACGTGTCATTTTAGAGTAGAGCCTCACAGTGAGATGAGGATCTAATTGAAAAGTAAATATTTCTTCGCTGCTCAATCTTTCTGGTTTCTAAATGTCTAAATGGGAATTTTTTCTATATTGAAACTATGAAATGATGGTATCATCTCACGAAATCTGTCACTGAATGCCTTATTCAAATTTCTAATTCTCTCAACAAAAAATTACAATAATGAATTCCATTCCTTGGTTAAAATGCGCACAGGTCGTTTCTATGTAGAAATTTCATTGTTGTTTTACTAATGTAAGTAGATAAATTCACCTACTTCAAGTAGTATGGTGCATTCTTTGAAAAGTTTCTCCAAACAAATGCTGAAAAATGTAGACATAATGAATTCATATTTCGTTGGTTGGAGGATTTCATCATGAGCTGACATTGGTTAGAGAACCATTGAAAAACCTGCAGGGAGTACTAGACAGCTAATTCGTCCTAGTGCTTTTTAGACCCTTCAGAAGTGCGTACCAACCGCCAGGGTTCAAACCCAGAACCATCTCGTTACAAGGTTATCGAGCTCGTAGACAATTAAGCCACTGGGATCAGATCCAATGGGTCTATTGCAACACACACACACACACAGAAAGGCGTATAGAGATCTTTTCTATGCGGAAGGTCGGAGGGGACAGTCACACCAGAAAAGTTAGGATTGACAGAATTGCGAGCATAACTCGCAATATTTTCTTGGTACATTTAATTTATTCATAAACAGTTTCCCAATAATTTATGTCACCTCATAGTTCATGCAGCCTAACCTTGTTTTTCATTACCCTAACTCTCTATATTTTTAAGGAATTTTGTTCTCATCGCATATGTAATTATGTCAATTCATTGTTTTTTTAAGAAATGAGCATTTCTACTCATCTATATTCGGTAACTATTCATTCGGCTTGCGTCCGGAATAGAACACCGAGTTTCATCCGTTGAACTTTGAAATTTCAGGAGTGGGGGTGGTACTTTTGCTTGCTATGATTTTTATCCTCACAGTTAAAATGCTGTCATGGAGACGCTTATCACTGTATCCGGCTGGGATCGAAGCCGGGTGATATTCATGGCTGGATAGCACTCTATCATTGAAGTACTGGTACATAATATATTGCCATGATTATTCTTAATTATTACTTGATGTTTATTTCTCTACTGAAGTAATGCTAAAATTTCTAATAATGAAACTTGTAAAGTTATTCAGTTTGTAAAAAGGTTGAGAAGATACTGACAAGATGAAATGAATCCATCTATTTCATTTTACTCTCTGTGTGTCGTTAGTTTTGTTCAAATAATGGCTTATCCCTTTACTCGTCATCAGTCAAAGATCAGATTGCCGGTCAGAAAGCATTGGCATCAAAGAACTTCTGACAAGTGAAGAACCCACCAACAACCTATCACCCAACAGATATGTCGAAAACAATGCAGATGGAACGTACACACTCTGTGGAGACCGGTGACTGATATGGCGCACCAAAGAGAGCCTCAAGCAGAAGTAGAGTGGGACATGGCAAGTCGGGCGTCACTTCAAGGATGACATGGAGTAGATCGTGTGTGGAGGAAGTGATGAAAGATTATGGCAAATCATGTGTCTCATCATAAAGGATTGCAGAGAACCGGATGAAATGCTTTTGAAGCCTTATGTTCCACTCGGAAATTAAGGAAGTAATAATAATAATAGTGACAATTTTATGTATATACTAATGTATAAAAGACAAATGGTTCAGTAAAAGATTTTTAATGAGATTTCATTTCTGAACAACCGGTTAGTGAAGAATGAATATTCTTTTCGACGACTTCTTCTTCATCAAGTTCCTAAGTCAAATGTGTATAGTAACTAATAAGTATTTAGACAAAGCAATAAGAAGACGTAAATTGTCTGAATCGTGTAATTTTTTATTTGCGCAACACATTTCGAATAATCTAATCATACCCTGACTTGTCATACATATGAAATTAATAAAGAGTTAAAAGCTGGGAAAACAAACTTAGGTTAAGTTAAAAGGACATATTGAAGGTCGAAATATTAATGGAGATCACTAAAGCAAATAACAGAGGTAATAGTACACCTAGCCTGGCTAGTATCAAAACAAAGTTTACCAAAGAAGGTTCGGTGTGATGATGGCGAATTGTTTTTGATGGACGCATAAAGGTGGTTTAGACTTCCTAATTGTCAACTAGGGCTTCCACAAACTTTAGGATACACCCAAAACATATTCTATAGATATGTTTAAAAGATGTGTACGCATCAATTCCATGTCCTGTCTCTATGATATGTTTCGCAATAGAGGAGCTAGGTTTCCTGTTCTCATCATTAATGGGTTCTGGGAATTCTGTCTGCTTCTGGAGCCATTTAAGAATATTCTCTGAAACCATCCCTTACTTGCAGAGATCGATGAGTCCTCCCTATGTATGTGTGACCACACGTACATTCAAATTAGTAGATACAGTGAGATGTAACATCATTTTTCGCATGTTCAAAAGGCTTAGATGGATGGATATACATCGACTTCACATTCTCAATTATTATGATATTAGCTACATAAAAAGGCTTGTTAACCACAACAGCGTTCAATCTTTCTCTTGTTATCAAGTTGCCATGATGCCCCATATAGGGTAGCTTGATGTACACGCCTTTTTTATTGGCGAGTTGTAGAGTGGGTCTTGATGTCCTGACTACTTTATATCTCCTGATGAACTTGTTTGGATAATTGTTATCAATCAGAGTTTGTGTCAACTTCCTTTCTTCTTCATCAAGGATATCTTCAGTGCATATTCTTTGGATTCTACTGAAGAGGCACCTAGCTCATTAAGTCTCTTTTGTATCGAACAGGGCAAAAAATGTGTAGTAATTAAGATACTGTCGTGTCCAAGTAGGTTTTCTATAAACAGATGGTTGTTTTCAGGATTTCATCATGAGCTGACATTAGTAAGATTGTTGTTTAATTGAACCATCAGGCCGTCCGTTGACTAAGCAAAGCAATATATCTAGGAAAGACAAAGAATTATTGTTATAAAATAACATTAAGGTTTCAAATTACATTTAATCAACAATATTACCTAAAAACAATTCAATGAACGAAATATTCCCATATTAAGTCATAAGAAAAAAAGACGTAAACAGCGAAGAAAATATTCTTTTTGACGATTCATTTTCATAAGCTGCACACAATCGTAATTATATTTAACAAGTAAATCTTTAGACCAATTACATAGTGGTAGTCAATAATTCCATATAAGTTTGTTTTATTAGATGTATCACACAGTGAGATAGTATTATTTACTGGATGACGTTTCGAACAAAATTTATTGCTGTTCATAATCATATCAATTGTAATCACCCGAATTTGAAACTTCAGTTTTATAGTTTTCTTTGTCTTCTCCTATTTGTCGTAGGGGTAGTAGAATTTGCCAGATATCAGGGAGAGGTGATGAATCATTCCTGTTACATGTATTTGCAGTTGATTCGATAAACAAAGCTTCTGTTATCCATCTATCCCTCCCTCCACCCTGTGACATTAGATTTTCAAACTGTCATCCTATCCCATCCTATTGTATGGCTGAGTGTAACTGCATGTAGTGAATGCTATAGCTGAACTATTCTCTAGATTTCTTATCTTATTTGGGCCAACCAATCTAGATTTTGCTGAGTTTTAATGTTCAGCTAGTCTGACTGTCCCTGTTCTATTAGTTTGACCTATGTATTTGACCTGACAATCATTGCAGGCAGCGTATTAGATAAACTAAATTGTTTTGTTTTAAAGGCTCCACAGGACTGATCCTATAACCGACAAAGCTTGTTTTTAATTGTGTTTGTGGGAGGTTTGAATGCCAGCCACTTTTATTCCTGCCTTGTTAAGAATCTGCGTAAGGTTTCTGAGGTTCCTTACTTGTATGGAATTACTACTGATGATTTAGATTCCTTATTGTCGGTGTCGTCATTAATAACAATAATAATATCATTATTATTGTTATCATTATTATAATTACTATCGCTACTATCATTATTTATTTCATTTTTATATTTACTTACATATTTTCTGATTAATTTATCCGGGTAGTTATTGAGTTTCAAGGCTTGTTTTATGTGTATCACTTCCTGTCTTAGATTTTCCTTGGTACTACTTAGTTTTTGTGCTCTGTCATTTAAACACTTCACCAATCCTATTTTTACTGACATGGAGACGTGGGATGATCGGAAGTCCAAATATCTGTTTGAATCTGTGGGTTTCCTGTACACACACACTAGTGTTAAACTTCCCATCTTCTTTCCTTTTCACGTTGCAATCTAACATTAGAAGCTTCTCTTCCTGACTTTCCAATATATAAGTGAATTGAATTGCCTCTACCTTCGAGTTGATGTGTTCTAAATATCTATCTATATCTTATGTTCTGAGTACAGTGAATGTGTCACCTACATACCTCCACCATACTTTTGGCGTGTGGGGGTGAACGTTTCAATTGCCATGTTTTCCCACCTATCCATAAATATATTTTGTTCGAAACGTCATCCAGTAAATAATACTGTTTCACTGTGTGATATATCTAATAAACAAACTAATATGAAAATACTTACTACCACAGTGCCCACGTTTTACACATATATTAATAGATAGTGGTAGACTTTGTACTCGGAAAATGTATCACACAATGTAAGGTGTAACCTAGATGGTATGACAGATTGTAAATTAGAAAAGAGGCAGAAGTCGGAATGACGTGATAATCGTGGGAAAATGACTAACTAATATGTTTATGTAGAATGGACGGGTACTAGTTGAGCTGCTGCTGCTATTCTGCTTTTCTCCTCTGACTGGCTAACCAAGCTGGATAGTGTTCCCGAATACGTTAGTGGACTTGATGTTACGTACAGCCGATATACTCTGCTCCACACAAGCAAGTAAACTGATAAATACGCATTGAATTAGCCTGAAGCGGTTTCTTATCCTTAACGTTAGACTGGATTAACTGCCTGTTGAAGAATGTGATGCGTAAGGTAACTGTAAGAGATGTCTTCTTCAGACATTTAGAAAGGCGGTTTCTAAGAATTTCTGCTGAGATGTCACCTTTGAATTACAGGTTCATGAAGAGAGTTTTTCTTAGCAACAGTTACGATGTTTGGCGTCGGAGGCTTTTCTTTCATATTTTTGTCTATTCAGCTTGTTGCATACTCGTTCTCTATTAGGGTTTCAGGTAAGAGTAAAGAACAGACACCAAAGTCAAATGACCTTAAAACAGCCAATCAGATCGTTCATCATTCAAAATGGATTTGGTTGGTGAACTTTGTTGCAAGTTTCACCCAGACTTAGTTATCAACTTCTGTGTGGAAAATAGGTTGATAGAGAGGTCTTCAACCTGCATATGTGGAGGGATAATGACTCCGCAAAAGTATTGCCGGGCTATTGACTGCTACGCATTTAGATGCAACCGCTGTTACATGAGGAAATCTGTGCGAATTGGTTAGTCATAAATTATGGTGATTTTTTAGATACTTTCTCCTGCAGATCGAAATTGTCCCTTGGTAAAATATTGCGTATATGTCACAAATGGCTACTGAAGCGACCATTATCTGCTACAGCTGCAGAAACGGAGAATACAAAGATTTCAACAGTGCAGTGGTATCAGTACTGCCGTGATGTTGCCTCACAAAAGCTAAATAGGATCACCTCTGTACGTGAGAGAGTTGGCGTCGCCGTGCATATTGACAAAACTGTACTTATTAAGCGAAAAACGAATCGAGGGAGGAGTAGAGCAAATCATGTTTGGGTGCTGGGACTTTACGACACAAATCTTCGTAAAGGGTTTGTGGAACGCATTCCAAACAGAAGTGTTGATGCATTAATACCAAATATACAACAACTAGTCTTCACAGGAACTACTATTCGCACAGAAATGTGGATAGGTTATTCTCAATTGTCGTCCCTAGGCTATATTTACCAAAAAGTCAACCATTCTTTTGAACTGGTGGATCCTGTAACAGGAACATATACAAATTCCATTGAAGGATTTTAGGCTCACCTCAAAAAACGTATCAGAATGGTAAATGGTTCTCGAAGTGATATGGTATATAGACATTTACATGAGTTTATGTATCGGCACTGGTTTAATTTGTCCCTAACTGCTCCTAAGAGATATTGGAACCAGTTTTTCCACCACATCAGAGACATGTATCTTCTATAGTTCACTTTTATTATATATATATGTTGTAAATACAGTTTTTTAAAATTAATTTTATGCCACTTTTTAACTAATACAGTTCAAAAGTATCATTAAGATCTAATATTCACTAAACTGAATATAAGATGAATGAAGAGTAATACAATAATGCATAATTTAAAAACACATAAGTTCTACAACATGTCAAGCTTGCAACAGTGACTGGATCTTTCCCGTTTGCACTAAGAACTCCGATTGTTTTAAACCAATTACAATACCGTCTGACGTTTGGAGTGCTCCGTATCTAAAGGTCTTTGGTAATCTATTTGATACACAATAAATGATGGTAGAAGAAGACCCTTAAATGCTAGCTAGTTGTACGACAGTGCAGCATGCCAAGTAATCCACAACGGGAAATTCCCAGAATCCTTCGAAGTGAAGACGGGAGGAAGACACGTTGGCTGCCTACTATCGCCAAAAATTTTCCTGATTCCAGTAGTTTCGATAATGTGACAGAGAAAGGGCCGGGCAATGAGGAAACAGGCATAAATTGGACTCACACAAAAAACTTGGAGGATCTAGACCTCACCGATGGTATATGTCTGATTTCCCACAAACTGGAAGAAATGCGAGTGAAAAGCAACAAGCTGGAAGAAGAAGCATCCAGAGAAGATACGACTTCAGGTGAACATAGAGGAGACCGAGGTGATGTAGATTCCTGGCCAACAAGAGCACCAACAGCAACAACAACAGATAACAATCAGCGTAAATGGTAGGAGTCTGAAGGAAGCAACCTCCTTCACCTACCTATCTGGGAAGTATCGTTTCAACTGCAGGCGGACATAGCTGACGAGGATATCAAAGCAGCGAGGGTCGGGAGAGCAAGACAAGCATTCACTACACTCAAGTTTGTGTGGAGAGCGACAGCACTACTTCAACATGAAAACGAATATAAGATCCGGATTCTCAACTCCAATGTGAATTCAATCAGTGCTACTATATGGATGAGAGACTTGGCCAGCACATCATGTACAGCACCTCAAACAAACTACAGACCTTCATCAACAGCTCTCTCGCTCAATACTCAACATCCGATGGCCGGCCAGAAATGATCAGCAATAGGGATCTCTGGCAATGAGCGAACTAACCAGGAACTGACTGTGCAACAAATAGGCAGGAAGAAATGGAGGTGGATTGGTGGCTGTACTCTGAGGAAACCAACCATCAAGTGAGTGACATCACTAGACAAGCTATTACTCGAGTGGAACCTGAAAGGGAAGTGGTGAGTTGGTCGTCACGGGTGAACGGGTGGGGTGACATGGAGGATGTCATGTTAAGAAGAGATGAAAGCATGTAGGTTGCAGACTTGGAGCCAGGTGAAAACTCTAGCAGAGCACCTAACGCGATGTAGACGCGCGGCTCAAGCGCTGTGTTCCTCTAGGAATTAAAGGAAATAATAATAATAAATGCTAGCTAGCTTTGTGGTCTGACTGGACACATAGACTGTGACTAATTGAACAAGTTGGTTTTTTTTTTAATTAGACCAACCTCTATCTACTAAAGCAGTTTGACCTCAATACGCTTGCCAGTAAAGTAGAGAATATTTCTACCATGTCATTCTTCCTTATTGATTAGTATTTCTTGTTTAATGTTTGAATTTTTTCTATGAACTGATCATCATTATTTTATGTAAACAGAATATTTAGACTATCTGATAAGCTGTAGTAATGATTCTAACATCAAAACACCACGTGATTCGGCACATATATATATATATATATATATATATATGTATATAATATACATAATGTCGCTGATCTAAAGCGTGTATCTACCCGGCTTTCTCTCTGTCTGTCTGTCTGTATATTATGTCATTATTTAGTGTAAAAATAGAGGGCTTTCTAGTATCAGTTCAATGATCAATAGATTGAAATAGCTAAAATGAAAAACCCTTTTATTTTTTAACTTGACATGAAAAGTAGGAAGCCTACATAAGCGTGCGGTTTTTATGCTCTCTCTCTCCCTCTCTCTCTCTCTCTCTAAATCTTGAATGATTTTTTCTTTATTTTAGATATATGATCATCAGATTGTATGATCTCATTATTAACATTGACCTCATAAAGAAGTGAAGAGACGGAAATACCAGTTGGCAGTAGATTTTTACAGATAACGTTCAATGAAGCAATAACAATAGTGTTGTAGTTTGTGGAGAATAATATGATGGTCTCATTATCACATTGTTTATTTCGTCGGCTTCTCATTAGCTCAACTGTGCACACAGCTTAAATAAATTATTATTAAGTTCATGTACAGAAAAGATTCAAAATACTGGGAAATTTTACATGATGTCTGTCAGTTGACAGGAGGTTCCAGAATTAGTGAACAGTGCTCAGAAAACTGCGCTTACATTGTTCTTACACAGGGAGTTCAAGTTTAAACAAAGTAAATGTATGCATACAATGGCAAAAGAGTTACGTAATAAAGATGAGAGATGCGTAAGATGACGAGTGACTAATAAATTGGCTAACAATCTACTGAGTTCAACTAAAAGCATAGAAACGAGAGAGAAACACAATTACACTATGTCGAAGGCAAGGAGTGTGAGGTTAAAGTCAAAAATTACGTAATCAAATGAAAGAGAGAATAAAGGTATTTAGTTATCAGGATAGGCAAGGAAAGACTGATATCTGCTTATTTCTCACCACACAATAACCAGACTGTCTATCGGACAGCATACTCGTTGATGCAGTCAAAAGTTGACAGATATCCACCTCTCATATGTTAACTCCAACTGTGTATACACATTAACGTGTATCTGAAGAAGCAGCTTTATTGAGAGAACAGGAAGAAGGCGACAAACACACCTTCGATTTTCTTAATATGTATCGAATTTCCTAGGTCTTAAGGGGACAAGCGCTTACAACAGTGCCATTACCAGGCATATTTTTGATACGAATTATAGTGGTGATATTTTTGTAAACAGTAGTTAATCAATATCAATACATTAGGCGAGTGATTATTAACCAAGACGATTCACATAATAATTACAGAGCAGAAATATTTGTGATTACACAATGCAGAGCTCTCTCACTGCCAAATAAACAGAGATGTGTGGTCAGTTAATTAGAAATAAATCGATTACATAAGAGTAATTAAGGGAGAAGTAAGAGACAGTTAGAACAACAACCACTTGTAAATGCCACTGGAACTTCGTCTTGTTCACTAGCTTACAAGTTTTCCAACTAGTCCCAAGCCCAGGAAAAGAGAGAAGATTGGATGTGCGGCTATCAACTGTACAACGGAAAACAAATCCAGTCGTTAAGTAACTTCACATCACAAGAGAAATATGAAAGCCAAATTTATTCTTCTTTGGAATTGAAAAAAGATGAATGACATGGGCTGGTGAAAGCCCTCGAAAAGGCAGTCAACCGATGTGTATTGTTTCGATGAAATCAGGAATAAGCATTAAGATCTGTGTTGCTCGTAGAATGTATGAAGCTAGGAAGGCTGCCTAAGTTGCCAAAAAAATGAGAAGATACCGCATAGAAGTTCTGGGAATCTGCAAGAGCAGATGGAATGCATGTCGACTGTCAAAACTGTCAACTGGTGAGTTAGTTAGTAATCTACTCCAATCACCTAGATGACAACCACAAACACACTGAGGGAGTGAATATCCTGGTGTTACCAACAGCAACCAAAGCTCTAATGCAGTGAGAACCAGTTTCATCCCGTATAATGACAGCAAGGTTCAACTCAAAAGGATGTAAGGTTCCAATCATCCAATGCTACGCACCTACAAGTAACTCGGAACAAGAAAAGAAGAAGGATTTCTACCGATAATTCCGAACAGTAGTGGACAAAATCCCGAGACGGAGCACTAAAATCCCAATGGACGATATAAATTCAAGGGAAAATGGGAGCAGACAATTAAGGAAGAGAATTCATCGTGATTTGAAGAGCTGTAAGCGAAATGAATGACAATGGAGAAACCTTTGAAGACTTCCACTACTTGCATGATTTGGTGATTGGAGGTGGCGTGTACAAGCACAAGGAAACATGAATTTTGAGAAGGCGAGTAGATTTGTGGTGAAACCTTTTCTATTTCATGGCAAGGAGTGTGCTGTCACTTGATGCTAAGTTTTTTCAGAGTATGGCCACCAATCCACCTACATTTCTTCCCTCGTATTTGTTGCACAATCGGTTCCTGCTGGGTTAGTTGATTCCCAGACATCCCTCTCTGTTGCTGATGATTTCTGTGCGGCCATCTGATCTTAAGTATTGAGCGAAGGCAGCTATTGATGAAGGTCTGCAGTTTGTTCGAAGTACCCTTCGTGACACGGTGCTAAGTCTCTGATCCGTATAGTAGCATTGACATTGGGTTTGAAACCCCGGATCTCACTTTTCATGTTGAAGTAGTGCTGTCGCTCTCCATACAGACTTGAGAGTGGAGAAAGCCCTGTCTTGCTCTCCTGATCCTCGCTGCTTTGATATCCTCGTCAGCTATGTCCGCCTGCAGTTGAAACGATACTTCCCAGATAGGTAGGTGAAGGAGGTTGCTTCTTTCAGACTCCTCCCATTTACGCTGATTGTTATCTGTTGTCGTTGTTGCTGTTGGTGCTCTTGTTGGCCAGGAATCTACATCACCTCGGTCTCCTCTATGTTCACCTGAAGTCCTATCTTCTCTGGATGCTTCTTCTGCCAGCTTGTCGCTTTACATTTGCATATCTTCCAGTTTGTGGGAAATCACACATATATCATCGGCGAAATCCAGATCTCCCAAGCTTTTCGTGTGGGTTCATTTTATGCCTGTTTCCTTGTTGCCCGCTGTCTGTTGCACTATCCAGTCTAACGAAACCGGGAAACTCATTGGAGATAATAGGCAGCCAGCCATGTCTTACTCCTGTCTTCACTTCTTCGAAGAATTCCATGAGTTTCCCGTTGTGTATTACTTCGCAAGCCACTTTATCATACAAATGTTCAAAGAGGTGTATAATTGTTTGTGGCACCACCCTGTAGCAGAGAAGTAGTTTCGTAATCACCTCCCGATCGACGCTGTCGAAGGCCTTTTCAACGTCAATGAAGTAATGGTGTCATCAAGTCCGCTAATGTCTCTGGATCCATTTTCAATGCTTCTGCTGGAATTCCGTCTGGTTCTACCGCTTTTCCAGTTTTTAGCATCTTTATTGCCTTCAGGATTTCTGTTTTCGTCGTAGGGTCGACGTCCACTGGTAGTTGTGTTTCCACTGTTGTTATTTTTTTTGGCGTGTTGTAAGTGGCGGTCAATTAAGAAATCTTTTGAAGTGTTCAGCCCAGTGTTTCCTTTACTCCAGCTCTTTGGTTATTAGCTTTCCATTTTCATCCTTCACTGGCTTATTTTTTGTGTTGATCTGGAGGCCTCTGGCGCGGAATCATGATCTTATCTACACCAAATAAAGCAATATATGTCACGTCATCCTAGAGAGAATAAGAGATGCACTGGATGCGGAAATCTGCCCACCGAAACAAGTTGGATTCAAGAAATGCAAAATCATGTGCTAATCAAATTGCAGCCCTACACATCATAACTGAGCAGAGCATAGAATCCCAGTCAAACTTCTATCTCATTTTCATCGACTTTGAAGAGGCCTTCAACAGACAACGTTGACTGACAGTGGAGTAATTTGCAAACTACTTTAGCAGTATCGACTGCCACAAAACTTTATTAATCTCCGTGCTACACATATCAAGTGATCCACAACGAAAAGCTCATTGAAGCGTATAAAATGAAGACAAGAGTAAGATTAAACTGCCTACTATTGCCGAAGATATTCCTGTTTGTCTAAGATCGGATTATGCATCAGACTCTGGGGAGCAAGAAGACAGATATACACCGGACTGACAAGAAGGCACTAAAAGATCGTAATTCCACGGATGATTTATGTCTAATGCCATAAAAAAAACCTATAAGTGTGAACTAACAAACTGGAAGAAGAGGTAGTCAAGAAAGGTGGAAATACGGAGGACAGAGGTGATGAAGACAACCAAATAGTCAATAACAAGAGCCAGTCACTGTCATCGGGAAGAATTTGAAAGACTTCGCTTCATTCACTTATCTAGGCAGCATCGTTTCACCTAGAGGCTGAGAATGTCAAAACCAGAATCCAAAAGCTAAGTCCAACACCTAGGCTAGGCGAAGAACCGAGAAAGTGATATGTAGATCAGCACCAAATCATTTCATCGATACACAAGACATCAAATTGACGTTAAAGAGACTTTTGAATTTATTTATCATATTTAAATCAAACTTCCTCATCCCGTAAGATCTGATTTTCACCTGGATGAAAGACTTCGACCGTAAAAGGCTGGATTCAGGAGAAACAAGTCATGTATTGATCAAATCGACACATTACAGATTATCATTGAACAGAGCTTGGAATTGCAGTTACCTCTCTATCTCAACTTCATTGACTTTGAAAAGGCCTTCGAAAGCGCAGCATCGATCGAGAGGTAATTCGGAAACTACTTCGCTACTACAAGGTCCCGTTAACCATTACACATCTCATCCAACAGTCGTACGAAGTAAGATTCGGGAAATCAAGACAAGCTTTCATTTCTCTCAAGTCTGTGTGGAGGTCAACAGCACTACTCAGTATGAAAACGAATATAAGATCCGGATTTTCAACTCCAATGTGAAGTCAGTCAGTGCTACTATATGGATGAGAGACTTGGCCAGCGCATCACGTACAGCACCTCAAACAAACTACAGACCTTCATCAACAGCTCTCTCGCTCAATACTCAACATCCGATGGTCGGCCAGAAATGATCAGCAAAAGAGATCTCTGGCAATGAGCGAACCAAACAGGAACCGACTGTGCAACAAATAGGCAGGAAGAAATGGGGGTGGATTGACCATACTCTGAGGAAACCATCAAGTGAGTGACATCACTAGACAAGCTATTACTCGAGTGGAACGTGAAAGGGAAGTGGTGAGTTGGTTGTCACGGGTGCACGGGTGGGGTGACATGGAGGATGTCATGTTAAGAGGAGATGAAAGCATGTAGGTTGCAGACTTGGAGCCAGGTGAAAACTCTAGCAGAGCACCTAACGCAATGGAGACGCGCGGCTGCAGCCCTATGTTCCTCTAAGAATTAAAGGAAACAATAATAATAACTAGTAGGTTACTTAAATGTGTCTGTATGTGTTTATTGATACTTGATAGTTAGAAGAAATCCTAAAGTGCGATCATGTTGGTTTAGATGATTATGAATCTCCATAAAAGGAAGTAGATATTAACAAAGTGAATTTACCAGCCCCCTTGTGGATACTTCAGGTAATTTTATCGAGATTTCAAAATCCTTCAAAATTTAAAACAGGCAAAGAACAGCGAATCTACTACAATTTGCTGAAGCAATTGCAATCAAGCATTTCAGAACAAACTTATACACACAGAAAGTGAGTGTAGTGAATCGCTCTCTCCCTTGGTAAACGTATTACTTTCATTACACTGATTAGTTAAACACATTAGTCAGCAAGTTTTCAACTTGATGAACTTTAACCTTCCTAAGTTGTTATGTAGTTGTACAAGATAAGTCGATTAATAAAAGAAGTTCCTAACATTTACGGTCTGGAAACTTGTGATACTGTTTATTAGATTTTTTTGTTTTCTGTCTTCTCTCGAACCCCCCACCACCTCCTTCTTTTTATAGCTTGACAGCACATAAACTGATGGTGACTTAAACCATAGCGAACTGTAATGCTTATATTCCGGATGCGTTTATCTTCTAATGTTTTCTCGATTACCTTTCAAACATTGGAGTATGTTGCTGTCATTATTTATCACCATTGTAATTTCAGGTAGTTTCCAGCTGATGAGAACCTGTAAAATAGAATTACAAGATCACTTTATACTGCGAATCTGGTCTTTCTTTCTCTAACGAAATCAAAAAGTGATTACAAATTTTATAAAATTAATACTACACTTGTAGCTAATCCATGTGATCTGGTCTTATCTTGGTCTTTTTATACATTCATTAATTAGTGCAACCACCCGCTGTTCATAATACTCATTCTCTTACAAATCATTAATTACTTACCCCTACAAATTATCTTATCTTGGTTTCCGCAATCAAATATCTTTAATTTGAATGAAGTAAGAACAACAGTGTGGTTTGTGCAGAATAAGATGACGGCACCATCATTGTTTATTTCATTGACTTATCATCAGTTCAGCTGCTTACAGCCTAAATAAATCATCATTAAGTTTCTGCACAGTTTTACAATTTTACCATACTTGGAAATTTTACATGATATCTGTCAGTTGACAGGAGGTTCAGGATTTAGTGAACAGCGCTCAAAAAATTGCGCCAATATACTTTTTTCACAGATAGTCCAAGTTTAAACAAAGTGAATATTTGCGCACAATGGTAAAAGAGTTGTGTAATAAATATGAGAGATGCATACGATGATGAGTAACTAATAAATTGTGTGACAATGTACTGAGTTCAACTGAAATCATAGAAACAAGAGAGAAACGAAATTACACTATGTTGAAGGGTAGGGTGTGGGATTAAAGTCAAAGATTATGCAATCAAATGAAGGGGAGGAATAAAGGCATTTAGTTATCAGGATAGACAAGGAAAGACTGGTAACTGCTTGTTTCTGAACACATAAGTCTGATTTCAAGAGTTTAATAGAGATTGCTTTGGCAAACCTCAGAAGAAATGAGCTTTTTTGTCTATTGATAATTTAAAGGAATTTGCGATTTCCATCTCATAACTCGTATCAAAGAGATGTCTGGTAGTGACACTATTGTAAGCGTTTGTCACCTTGAGAAGTAGGCTTTTCAGTACGTGTTCAGAAAATCAAAAGTGTGTTTGTGGCCTTCTTTCTGTTCCATCAGTGTTACAGGTAAATTTATATACACAAGTGGAGTTAACACGTGAAGGGTGGGTACCTGTCAACCTTTTATTGCACCAAAGAGCATGCTGTCTGATAGATGGGAACGAGATTAGCTGCAGGATAGGCTCTGCCTCTTCCTTCGTCTTATACCATGAAATGCCCTTACTATTCATTATCAAATGACTGGTATAATTTCGTTGTATTTTATTGTAAAAGAACTGGACTAGGGTGAAACAGATGTCTAGTTACTCTTATTCTTCAGTGCTTTATCGATTGATGTACATTTTTGACTAGATCCATGTTAAAAATCCTGTGGAAGCGTTTAAAACTTTATCTCAGCTTAGCCTGAAGTCAACCCTTATTATTAATATACCCTTAGGTTCCCGATGGAACATAGGGCTACAACAGCCCGTCATCATTTTATCCGCATTAGCTGGTTGCCTCTACAATTGGCCATAAAGTCTCTTCTTCTTCCTCACGCGGTCTCCTCCATATCAGCCTTGAAACGACCCCCAACCTGTTGCTTCCTGTTTGGGTTCCACAATAGCGATGACCTTACGCGTGATATCACTTAGTCGTCTCCTCAGCGTGTTCCAACGCATCTCCATTTTCTTCAAAAATATTTATATATCAATAGGTTCTTCGTTGGTTAGTTCATAAAGTTCCTTGCAACCTATCCTTTATGACCGGCCACCTGTCTCCAGCTTCTAGAGAATGGGATAGCATTCAAAGAAAGTTTGCGAAAGCCTGTTTGAAGTGCTTTCAGTAACATGGTGTCAAGTTTTTGAACTATAGAGAAACACTAATTAACACTTGAAATTAGTGTTGAAATTCCGAAACTTGTTCCGTATGGTTAGTGCAGTAAAATTTCCAAACACTGATTTCCACGTCATTATAAAGATCTGTCTCATCTTTCTCTGTCTGTCTGACTCTGAAATCCTAATCCGTGCCGTCCATCTGTAGATGAGTTGATGATACCTAGATAAGTGAAATTCGTAAACTCCTCCATAAACTTTAGTCGCTAGTCATGAAGGGACGGCACTGAAGACAGATAAAACATACTTTTGAATAGTCTATATTTAAAAAACAAAACAATCAATTCACCCTAATAAAATATCTTCCGGTAAATGCAACAAAAAACCGGATTCTCAGTATAAAATGAAGTCATTTCATCCTTCAGGTCCTCATTAACTGGCTGTGAGAAAGATGAGAATATCATAAATCAATCCTGGAATGATAACAAAGAAAATCTTATCAATTAACACATCAAGAAATTTATAGTTCATAAGATCTGAAATATTCCTGGTGAGCTGAAACTACTGATATGGCTGATTATGCAATAATGTAAGTGTAGCACTTGACCACTGTGGTAGAATTTAGCTCCATAACAGATAAAATTATTTTGATAATCACACAATGACGCAGTATTAACTAATGGACGACGTTTCGAGCATAAAATTATTGCTGCTCATAATCAATATCAGTTTAATCACACGTTTTCACATTTTATCTTAAATGTGTTTTCTCTCTTTCTATCTCTTCAACTGCCTTTTGTTGTTGTTTTTTGCCACTTTCTATATCTCCGATATAGGGCATTGTGTCATTCCGATTGCACGTATGGGGTGTTGGATCGATAAACAAAGATTCAATCATAACCTCTATGTCTCTCCGCCTAACTATATTAATTTTTAATACTCACACCCTGTCCCATTCACCCTACTTTCTGATGATTACACGCAAGTGAATGCAGCGCAATAGATGAGCATTTTTTGGGATGTTTTTAACCAAGGTCTAGCTAAATTTTTATTTTCCAATAATCAAGTTGGCTCCAATCTACTAGTTTGAGGTGTGTAATTCACCTCACAATCATTAAATGTCATTTTGTAAATTATCTTATTCTTCTTAATTGAATCTGTCGGATCCTTAAGCTGAAAAAATTTATCTTTGAGAGAGTTGGTTGGTTGGTTTAAATGCCATCCTCATTGAGAATACCACGTAAGACCTCTAACTTTCCTTCTTCCTACGGCAGTACAATGGGAGCTTTGGATTCTATATTATTTTCGTTATTTTTATTGCTAATCCTATTTATTCTATGGTTCTTCATATATTTTTTGAATAAATTCTAGTGGGTAGTTATTCACTAGTAATATTCGCTTCATTACCTATCCTGGACTTCCAATGTCTTAGCAATTTCTAAAAGAATATTTCGTCTGACTTTTTACATTAAGAAGTTAAGGCACTCAGGCATAACCCAACGCTTCCTCCTCTTACAGTTTGCCAACTCGCGTATTTTACCGATTCTTCTTTACTGTTCACCCCTGCTTATTCTCTCCTGAATTGCTTAAAAAAGACTATGTCATACTATGTCGTAGAACTCTGACGACTGTCAGTAGGACGAGTGGTATCCCATCGAGCCATATCGTTGACATTGTCACTGATAGACACTTGATGTCATGCAACAAATTCGCTAAAGGAATTTTGTCAGACTGTGAGCATCCACTTTAGTTACCCGAGGCTCCAACCTTGTGTCTCCTCCTCAGGTAAAACAAGAAGCCTTTTCAGAAGACTTTATGCACGTGCGTCTAAGTATAAAAATTCCACTACACAATATTTGGCACGTACCTTATGTGATGAAAATAGTGTCAGGCATGAACTAACTAACTAACCTTCTTTGCACTACTAAATAAACCATTTCTTCCACCCTTACAGTACCAAACTTTATTGTTATTGTATTTCTTATATGTATAATCCTCTTAATTTTTTGTTTTTATCTATTTATTTTTCATAAGTGTGACCATCGTTTAAGCTGTGTTATCACTGTTAATCTTGTATTTCTCCTCACTATATTACATCAACAGAACATTGGATCCAACAATCTATAACGTGCTAAAATTTCCAAACTGAATCGACCATACTGTTTGAAACACTCACTGCTATTATTATTATTATTATTATTATTATTATTATATTTAATACTCTCAATTCGTGTTTCCAATATTTTTGACTTTATATCGTAAACGTGGACGTATTCCTCTGGTTACTTTTGTTTTAATTTTTAATTTCATTTACATTTTAAGTAAGTCAGATGCAATATTGTGACCAATGCCGAGAATTCCATTCTGTATTAGAAGTAATGTCTGTTTGGGAATAAAGTAGATTATTATTATTATTATTTGTTTTACTTCATATTTGAATCTTCTGGCTTACTGGTTAGTTAGGCTCCTTGCCCGATCATATATACACCCAGCGAACCAGTCTCAAGCGATTCTGGATAGGATGAATTAAGGTCAAAGCATATATTAGAGTGTGTTTCGGTTTCCTATAAATGCTAGCATCCATCTAACCAACCATCTTGTTTTCATTTTATTTTACAAACTGGCATGGCCAACTCACCTTGTTCATTTTCTAACTCAGAAGTGAATTGGGTTCCGCCTACTACCGAGTTTATATGTGTGAAAAACTGAGGAGAGATATGTCCCAAGATATCACAAGTGCCAACAAACAATAAAGGGAAGTTGTAGAGACAGAAAGAGAGAAAAATGTATGCATAAGACACATTGTGAAAACGTGTGACTAAACTCATGTGATTATAAGCAGTAATAATTTACGCTTGAAACGTCATCCAGTAAATAATACTGTTTCACTGTGTGAACATTAAAATTATTATTATTATGGTTATTATTGTTCCCTTGGGTTCCTAGTGGAACATAGGGCTTCAACTCCACGTCTCCACTTGCTTCTGTCTTCTACTGTACTTTTCACCTGCATCCATGTTAGCCCATACTGTTTCAACTCCTCTTCACACGATCTCCTCCATGTCACCCTTGCACTGATGTCCCACTCGCCGCTTCCCTTTCGGGTTCCACTCGAGCAATGGCCTGATGCGCTATGTCACCCACTTTCCTCTGTATATTTGTTGAGCGATTGGTTCTTGTTTTGTTTGTTCCCTTAGTTTCTTGTTGGTGATTCTTTCCAGCCCAGCTATCTCATCTTCAGTATAGAGCGATAGTTGACAGTTGTTGATAAACGTCTGCAATAGGCTGTTGGAAATATTCTTTGTGACCCACCCGCCAAGTTTCTGATCCGTATAGAAGAACTGATTGACTTGACGTTTGTATTGAAAATCCGATCGAATTTTGTTGTTGATGCTGAGTGACGAAGATTTCCAGATTGATTTCAGGTTGATGAATGTGTTTCTCGCCTTCCCCATTCTCGCTCGATTCGACATCCTCGTCCGTTCCGACTTCCTGCAATTGAGACGATGCTCCCTAGATGATAAGTGAATGAAGTACACTCTTTCAAATCCCTCCCGTTGATGGTGATTGGCGCTGGATGTTGTTGTTGTTGGTGGTGGTGGTGGGTGGTTGGTTATTTTTATAACCTCCGTCTTGTCTATATTCACCTGGAGTCCTGTCTTCGCCGGCTGCTTCTTCGACCAGTTTGTCGGTTTGCGCTTGCAAGTCTTCGATTTTGTGTGACATCAAACATAAATCATTCACGCGCGAAATCTATGTCTTCTAGGTTCTTCATGTTGGTCCGGGATATCCCTGTCTTCTCGTTTCACACTCACTGTCTGATGCGTAATGCAGTCCACCATAACTACGAATACCATTGGTGATAATAAGCACCCTTGTCTGACTCCTGTGTTTACTCTAAACGCCTCCCTGAGTTTTCCGTAGTGGATCACTTGACATGTTCCGTTGTCGTACAGCTGTTGAATAAGGTTGATGAGTATTTGAGGTGCGCCGTAGTACTCGATTAGTTTCCAAATTACTTCGCGGTCAACGCTGGCTGTCAAAGGCCTTCTCAAAGTCTATAAAGTTGAGGTAGAGGTTTGATTGCCATTCCATGCTTATTATAATTATCGTTAAAATAAGCTTATCTATTATGGAATGATTATCAAATTGCTGTTATCTCATGTGAGGAGTGAAAGATTGACTGTACTCTCTTTCTGTGTGCATAATTATGGCTGAAAATATCTGATTGCTATATCTGAGACAAACAGCATTAAATTGAGTATCCTTTGCAAATTTAATATTTTGAACGATTCAAAGATCTCGAGAAAATATCCAGTAACCACAAGATGTGTGGTAATTCCATTTGATAACTTTCTGCCACCCTTTAAATATATTTTTATAATATGCTCAGAAAGGTGACATCACACCACTGGAAGTGAATATGTATTCACGAGTTGTTTTTAGTTTGTACTCAACTGAACATACTAAGAGTTGCGTTCTACTCTCCCACGAACTTTGATAATCAATCTGATCTTCAGGTAGTTGTGATCCCCAAGTACTGGACAGTTCAATAATCCCAGGTTTTCCAGTGGTCCCCTAAACGATGTTAGATCATGATGAAATCCTGTGACCAATCAATCAAATCGCCACAAATCAATACTTGAATATCAATGAGATGCTCACTAGCAACTGGTTCTATTCAAGTAGGTAGGTAGTTACCTGAGGTTCTAGTGAGAAGTCGTGACCAGTAGGGTGCAGCAGGTTGAAGATGAGGCAGAAACTTATCGAAGAAGACATTGCGAAGTGGTCGCGCTATGTCATGCTTGAATTGGCAGAAGTTAGAATTCATAGGCCGGCAATTGGATCGGGTCGGGCCCCAGTGGCTTAGTGGTCCATGAACTCGCTAGCCTTGTACCCAGAAGGTTCTCAATTCGAACCTTGGTGGTGAGTTCGCACTGATGAAGAGTCCCAAACAAGTGGGACGAAGCAGCTGTCTAGTAATCCCTGCTAGTCTCCCAATGGTTCTCTAACTGATGTCGGCGCATACTGAAATCCTGTAAACAATCTGATCTTATTAGAAGACAAATTTATTTAACAATAATTAGAGCAATTCTCTTAATTGGATCATTAGGTCACTAAAAATTTATTTATTTATTTGTTTGTTTTTCTTCTTCAAACCACTTTACTTTATCATTTACAATGTAATGCAAACTCTTATGGTTGCGAAATACTCAATATATAGTATTGTGAGCTACTTACATTGTGGCGAGTGCTGATGATGAGATTTATCAGTAGAATATAAAGAAACGTTTATCAATCTTTCCTGGTACTCATTCGTAGCGCCACTAATTCACGCTGTAAATCTTCCCCTTTCTCTTCCCATTCTTTTAATTTCGGTGGCTGTTATGCTGCTACCATTGTGCTCAGCAGCTGTCTGGTCACCTTGGCCAGCTCACCAATGTCCATGGGTTGTATTGCGTTAACCGGTTGTAGTTACTGAGAAATGTGGTCTGGGACACTTTAGATGAACTGGGATATCAATAGCTGGAACTGCAACTCTTCGCCTAACGTAGGGAGTGCACGACGTAGTAGATTCGTCAGCTTCACTGCCAACAATGGCGCGTCTCCGTCTGATCGCAGCTTCGCGCCACGGAGCTGCGGCATCGCCAATTGCCTGTCCGTCGGGCTGTCGAACTCTACCACCGATCGTTCAAACAACATATTCCAGGTCCCCGTCTCAACTGACTGTTCCATAGTGTCGTACACCATCTTCGCTCAACCTCTCAGCAGCATCTCAAGTAAAACAGCCTTCGCCACTAGATCCCTGATGCCCACCGAGTCAGCGACAGCTTCAAAGTCCCGCAAGAAGCTCCGGATATCTTCTTCCTCGAAGTCTCCAACCATTTAATACTTACAACAATTTCGAGTGTATCATGATGGCGAGCCACCTAGTGGCATGGTTGCCACATAGCAAGCTTGGCTGACAGGATTCAGTAAACAAAAGGGCTATACACATTACACTAGTTACTGACTAGTGTTCAATCAAAAACCTTTATTATATTGTATTTCGCGATTCGACAATTTGCAACAATATTTCAGTTTACAAAATAGAGTGTCATTTTAGTGCCGAGTGAAATCAATACACATTCTCTGCCTTTATACATAAAACCTGGAGTACGTTAAATTGATTAGTCAATTTATAATCCACCCTAACAGACACTAAGAATGAATCAATCAATTTAAAAAGTCAATAACTTAAATGAATATATATACATGTTTCGAATAGTATCAACTTCCCAACGTGTGTAATTATATCACTTCTATTACCGAAAAAATAATTATCAATAGTATTAATAACACATTTAATGATTACTTGTTAAATTCTGACGTCATAAAGGCCATGAAATGAATTTTTATCAATACACTCACTCGTTAATGGTTAAGCGTCGGTGGCACAGTGGTTAGGACTCTCGCCGACAATGCACAGGTCCGAGGTTCGATCCCCTGCCGACGCACACCTGAGATCTATGGTCGGCCTGCATAACTTGGGCTGCCTATATCCATGCTGAAAATTCCACGGTGTGGAATCAAGCTGTAATAAATAAAAAATCTATTCAATACCTTATTTGAACTGATGGAATTTTAGAAAACAAGACATATAAGCGAATAATATTGTTCCCTAATTACATCTCCAGGCTTTATTTTAAAAAGGTTAACCAATGATGGTGAGTTTATGGATCAAATTATTAGAGAATTATTTAGAAAAAAAAATGGTTATCCAGATAAATTTATTGGGAAAAATATAAATTCATCACCTAGGACAGTCAGTATGGCAACAGTTCCGAAAAAACCAATGTTCAGAAAACTGCAGTTCCTCAGTGACAACGTCAGCCAAGAATGTAGTTAAAAGAGCTTATTATGCAGCAGAGGTACGTTGTCTCTTCTTAACCAACCGTATTCTACGTTCGAGAAATAAGGATAAACTACCTAAATTTGCCTCCTCCTCTATGTGTATCTACCAGTTTGACTGCAGCTGCGGAGCCAGCTACATTTGGTGTACAATTAGGCAGGTTCATCATCGTATTTCCGAACATCATCCAACATGGTTAAGCAAGGGACAAACAAGATCTATTCGTAGCGTTATTTTAGCGTACCTTGTAGATACTGAGCATAAGGTTGATGTTAATACAGCATTTAAAATTATCTATCGCATTCCGACTAATCTTAATTTTGCTCTACGAGTTCGTCTCCTACATACAACAGCTGAATCAGTCGGAATCCACCTGAAGAAGTCAAACCTGTGTATTCAGGACAAATTTGTACAACCACTTTCCTTATTTTGGCCAGCGTTACATGATTGTATAAACCGGACTACTCTTCCCCACTCCCCCTAAACCTTTAAAAATTTTGAAAATTATAATTGTCCAAATTATTTTATTTATTTTTCTGACTACTTCATCTTTAATTACGTGTTATCCTTGTAAAATTAACTTATTCTAACCATTTCTACCTTTTAATTGTGTGTATTGATTTTCTTCGTTGCTTATCAACCCACTGACATGTTGACACGGACTAATTATTGTTAACAAACATACCAGTGCCACTGCCTGATTGGTAAACTGTTGTGTATTGTAATAAAAATGCTATACGTGTATATTAGAGTAGAGCCACAGAGTGAGATGAGGATCTAATTGAAAAGTAAATATTTCTTCATTGCTCAATCTTTCTGTTTTCTAAATGTTTAAATGGGGATTTTTTCAATAAAAAAAGTGTCACTTTATAGGAGGTATGCAGACGACATTGTAATCATATGTGACAAGGATTCTTGTGCTACCTCAATTTCAAATCGAATGAATAAAGTTCCAAATAGCATATCACTTGCGTCTGTCTGTAGAATAGAAAGATAACTGTTTAACTTTCTTAGATATATTGCTTAGTCAATGGACGACCCGGTGGATCAATAAAACGATCTGTTTATAAGAAACCTACTTGGACACGACAGTACCTTAATTACTACACATTTTTTGCCCTGTTCGATACAAAAGAGACTTAGTGAGCTAGGTGCCTCTTCAGTAGAATCCAACGAATATTCACTGAAGACACACTTCATGAGGAAGAAAGAAGGTTGACACAAACTCTGGTTGATAACAGTTATCCGGACAAGTTCATCAGGAGATATAAAGTAGTCACAACACCAAGACTCACTCTCCAACTAGCCATCAAGAAAGACGTGTACATCAAGCTACCCTATATGGTGCATCATGGCAGCTTTGTAACAAGAGAAAGATTGAACGCTGCTGTTGAAAAGACTTTTTATGCAGCTGATATCATAATAATTGAGAATGTGAAGCCAATATATCCATCTAAGCCCTCAGAACATGCAAAAAATTATGTCACATCCCACTGTATTTACCACTTTAAATGTAAGTGCGGCCACACACACACACGACTTTTAAGCCTACCTGGAGAATATGTCTGGGGCGTATCCTAAAGTCCTAACTGGCAATGAGTAAGTTTAAACCACCTTCATTCGTTCATCAAAAACAATTCGGTATTACACTAAGGCTTCCTTGGTGAACTCTGTTTTGATACTAGCCAGGCTAGGTGTACTATTATCTCTGTTGTTTGGTTTAGTGACCTTCATTGTTATTTTGACCTTCACTATGTCCTTATAACTTGACTTGAGTTAATTTTCTCACCTCTTAACTCTTTATTTATCTCATATATATGTATATATATGACAAGTCCGTGTGTGATCAGATTATTCGAAATGTGTTGCGCCAATACACATGACACAATTCACACAAATTACGTCTTCTTATTGCTTTGTTTAAATAATAGTAATAATAATAGTGTCTTAAATTTTTTGCACGTTAGTAATAACGGCTACTATAATGATAACAGAATTAAAGATAATAAGGTTTATGTAAGTGGCGATAAGAATAACGGAGATAGTTATATGAGTGTGTATATGCAGACCATTCAATGAATAAATTAGGTCAAATGTCAAAAATTACGTAATGCTAGAGGGTGAGGTGGACAGATAATCAAAGTTTAAATAAATATCATAAAAGTACGAAGGAAATGGGAAATTAGAAAGGGTGGGAGGGTTTTGATCCAAATTTACCTAGGCTTAAGAAGGAACAAAGGTAGAACAAACTTCTTTTGTTTTATGCAAAGACTAGGATTGTCCTCTTGAGTTAATTCTCATAACTTTGGCAATGTGTGTAAGAAACGGGTTCTAATTCCGTTCGAAAGGATCAATGGAATGCGATAGATGACTCTGAAGACACTTCTTCTGTCCGAATGGTGACCGTTATCATTAAACAAATGAGACAAAATAGAACTTTGATATATTTTACTTGGCCTTTGTCGAACTATGAAGGAAGATGCTCAGTAATGTTTTTGTTGAACTGTCTAGTTGTTCGCCCTATATAGCTCTCTCCACAGGAGTAACTAAATTTATAGATACACATGGAAGTGGTACAGCTAGGCAGATTGCTTTTCGCTTGAGCAATAAAAATTGGTTGGCTGGAAAATGACAATTAACAGGTGGCGGCAGTATAGGTCCGTTTTATTGCTCTCGATAATCTTAGATGTAAGGCTTCACTAGCCACCTCCCTATTAAATAGCAATCTTGTGAACAGTTGTTTCTTTTTAACTCTTGTCAGTTTCTCTTTATTGTACCTGGTGTTAAGGTGTCTCCTTGCAAATCTACTGGGATAACCCATTTGGACCAGCGTATTTTGGATGTATGCTAACTCATTTTCTAGGGAGTCACCCATTACAGATACATCTTGCTCTATTCGTGAGACATCTGACCAAATTGAATTTGTATGGGATTGGTACAAAACTGGGGAAATGTGTATATTGTCCTACAGACGTAGGCTTTCTACAGACATCTGTCTTGAGTGAACCATCCTCTCTTCTGCTCAACTGGACATCAAAGAAGTGTAATCTACCACTATGTTCTTGGTCACAATCGAAGATGAGCGATGGATGTGCATCATTAAATTTTTTTTATTAACATCTCATTCTTGTCACCTTTCACATCAAGAATAATAAACGTGTCATCAACATAACGGATATAGGAATCCGTTTTATTGTTACTTGTTTCAATGGGCGATTTTCAAGCTTACCAAGAAAAAAAAATCTGCCAAAATTGCAACCAATGGAGAGAACCCATGACAAGACCGTCGATTTGTCTCCGCATTCAGGGACTATTAGGCGAAAGAATGACGTATCTGTATGATATTTAGATCAGTACGATCTGACTGGTGATCTCCACAGATTGTTGTAGACTGATTTTGCTATCCATCCTTTCACTATTTGATATTCTTGCAGAAGACATCAAACACGCAAGGCGTGTTACTTACAAAATCTTGCCAGTAGCATGCAACACACTGGTCCCTTGTTAAAAAGTTTCCAGCGGAACCTCTCCAACTTTCTTAGTGCTACTTGTTCTTGTTTCATCTTTGTACTGACTTCTTTTCTAACTGTGTTCATCTGTGCAGCTGACTAGCAGTGTGACAAGTATCTGTTTATTCTCTCTTCTGATGGTACAAAACAGGACCTACAGTGAATGGTCATTCTCATTTTGGAAAGAGTCTCCATAGTCGTAATCCACCCATCCGATAATGTACTCTTTTTTGCCCTACACTTTACTTGATCTTCAATTTCAACTGTTATGTATTTCTTCTTTTCTGTCTGTTTGAATTTCGCAAAGTTAATTTTCTGTTTATACTTCACATTTATGGTTGCTTCTTTCCCGCCAATTTTCCATCTCATCATACTTCAGTGTTGGTAACGCGGCCGGGTCTAATTGTGTGTTGGTAGTCATGGTTTCCTACAATAAAATCAAATGAAATGGTGGTTTTTTGTTGTTGTCTCCTAGACGGAAGTATGATATGTCAGTAGAGTTAATGGAATATGTGTCTTCCAGTTACCTCTCTTTGAGTCCAGCCTGACGCTGCTTGAATATTCCTGTTCAGTAACTTGGGGACAAGAAGATACCTCACTCCTAAGGCATATATCCACTAACATTTCTAGCTAGAATTTTATGTACATCCTGTGGAATATGACTTGAGAAATTATACTCTGACAAACATTAATGCTCCAAAATACACTGGACTCAAATGTAACTCAACAACCAAATGTTTTAGCCATGAATTTCATGAGGAGGAATGATCAAACCTTCTTAGGTGAAGTGGATTTAGATCATATACACCAGTAGTTGAAAGTATAGTGTCTAAACCGATGAGCAATGGCTCCACAATGCTCCATGAAGACAGTCAGCAGTAACTAAGAAAAGTGACTAACCACCGACCCTTTCCCGAGGAAAACTCTACACACCGTTTATCACTGAGTGATATACAAGCGTTGGGTTTTTATCAACAATGAACAAATATACTTGCCGTTTTCAACTCCTCCTAGTCAAGTATAACACCTTCAAGGTAGGAATAATAATTTGCTTCCAACAAGCATTAAAACAATCAAGCACCAGTGACGTCTAAATTAATACAGCTAACCAATCAGATCTCAAAATTCCACGGAGAACCTCACTCAATGAAACAACCTCACACCATGGTATGCAAAGCAACCTAATGCTGAGTATGAATCCCCGACCGATAACTGCTACCTTGACATGGTGGTCGAGCTTGCATATCACGATGACCCAACAAGCTGCACTGGATGGAACCTGCAGGTCCTACCATGCCAGGAAGCTTGTTTGGATAGCGATTAGACTAAAAGCAGTTACCGGCATTGTGTAAGAATCTTTCTTACACTATGCTGGAGGTGTGAGGGTTAGTTGTACTGCTGGGGAACAGAGGTGTAACAGCAGTGAGGTGTTTCCCTCAGATGACCAGCATACCAGCTATGCTGTCTCTCCACTCTGGAGAGAGGGGGCTAGAAAAGGTCGACTCCAAAAATTGCACATCCCGACTTACCCTACGGTGGTTCGTAACCAACGGTAACGGAAACAGTCCCAGAAACCAGTTCATACAGACCGTTTGTGACCGGCCTGAAGCAGTTGTACTCTAGGCTCTGCGCCCACGCAGCACTAACCCTCTTTCTGTTTCAGGTACCCGAAGAATCAGTCAACTTGCACGGTGTGGGCAGCCGGAAAGTAAAAACCGCTCACACACTTCCAAAAGCACACATACAGACAGACAGAGGGGGAATCGAATACTTAACAACGCAATGGACCTACATTCTTCTTTTTCAGAAATTTTCAGAAATGCTTATCCAGAACGTCACATTAGACCGAATCCACCAAACTTATATCTAGATGTCAACCAACTTCAATGTAGATTTCCTAATGCTCTAGTTTCAAATTGTAACCAACAGAATCCGCCTTATCGGATCAGGATTGATGTGCAGAAATGATACCTAAGTTACTGAATGAGATGCAAACGAACGCTGGTGAAAACGCTTTTCTCTAGAGCGAAGAGAATCTGTTTACCAAACAAACTAGACAGTGAACTAATGCTTCTTGAAAAAATGCTTGAAAGAAAATGGTTACCCTCAAAGTTACATCAACAAATATGGCAAGAATGAACTCAAGAGGCTTGATACAGCTACAGTCAATAAGAAGCCTATTTCCATCAAACTCGACTACAAGGGCGACGACATTATGAGAATGGTAAATAATAGATTAAGCGCAACCCTGTCTAGGACGTATCCTGCAGCGTTATTAGTCTCTCTATCCCAAACAACCTCTTCATTGGTGCAGTCAAAGATTGACAACTACCCCCCCCCCCACATGTTACCTCTAACTGTGCATACTAATTCACATGTATCTGCGGGAGCAGTTATATAGGAAGAACAGAGAGGAGGACCTACGTCAGTTTCTGCGAACATGTACCAAGGAACTTCCGGTTAAAGGGACCGAATCTCTTAAGCTCTTCAATCACCAAACTCCTGGTTGACATAGGATACCGAATAGATGTGTTGGAATCATTCAAAATAATTAACAGACAAAGTAGTACCTCAAGTCTTCTCAGGTTTGCTGAAGCTATAGAAATAAAACGATTCAAGCCTGATTTATGTGTCCAAAAATAATCCGTTGTTGGACTTCAATTACCCTGGTGACTCACTTCTTAGTAACTCTTTGTTTTCTAATTTTGTTAACTTATCCTTTCACTCCACCCCCTCTCTTTATTTTTCGCTTGACTCTCTTATGAGATCATTTTTCTTGATCTTCTGAGTTCTGTTCACTGTATTACATCATCAACTTCTCATCTGACCTCATGTGCACCGAAATTTTAAAATTTTGATCTCCTCTTATCTAATTACATAATTATTACTGAATGTCTTTTGTTACCACCCCAACAACACAACTGTTCATTGATTTTTTTTCAAGAAACTTCTCTCTAACAAGATATATATATACATATGTCATAGCACTTTAGACACCCTGTAAATCGCACCACCTTATTTTACTACGACGCTCTGACAATATGCTTGCTAATGGACAAAGGTTTGTCAAAAGTGTGGACTTCTTATTTATTTATTAAAGAATTCAGGTTGCACGCAGCTGACGAGAACCAAGGAAATAAAATGGATCCAGATTATTCTGCGCCAATCAATGTTTCTTCTTTCTTTGTTCAAATTTATAAAAAAAGGGAATCATTGTATGAAAAACCTACGTAACCGATTGATCTCATTTTGTGGGAATCATGAATCAATCGATTTCAGACTAATGATGATTAAGTGTTAATAAAAGTCAATCTGAACGAAGAATATTCTTTTCAATAATTTCTCCTCTTCACGTTCTTATAATTATAAAATATAATATTTGTTGGCGTTACAATAAAGGCCATTTATGCGACAGATACATTTTTAACATAGAATAACAGATTAGTTGTCATACGATGTCAAAATAAATAGTCGTATTTGTGTGAAAAACGTGCTAGGCTGAAATCGATTACCAAAACATTGTAAAACGGGAGACAGTGGTGGTGATTAGTCATAACAGATTTGTAGAGTGTGGCGTAGGAAAATTGACAAGTCCGTTCAAGGTTATAAAAGGTGTCAGGTGAGTGGCTAGTAAAAAGTGGTCTGTGTTAAACAGGAGATAGTAAGACTGCAATGAGAGGTTCATAATGATGTAACGAATATGTGAAATGAAACAGGTGGAGGCATATATTGAGAAAACAGATAATATCACTAATAATAAGTCCGGATAGTATAAATGAAAATTCGATAGTATTGAGGGAATGTTTGCATGAAGCGCATAAATTATGACGAATAATAATAATTGTAATATTAAGCAAAGGAAAAAAACCAAGAGGGTTAAGGGGGAGGAGCATTCTTGGTGAGAAGAAGAAGAATCAACCCAAGTTCGGTCACGGTAGGAACAGCGTCTGGACGTGTTCTTTTAGGATACAAAGTTCCGGTTTAGTAGATCTTATTGCAATAGCTTCACCTATGTGTAGGAGATGTAAGCGAACTGTGCGTGATAACGACTTCAGAATTCGGTATACAACCCTGAAGGCTGTGTTGACATCGATGTGATGTCCAGTATCTACCAAGTGTGACAGGATGGAGCTTTTTATGCACTTAATTTTCCCCTGCTGAACCAAGCTGGTAAATGTTCTCGAACCCGTAGACGAACCTGCCCTATATAACTTGAACCACAGGAACAGAAGAGCTAAGGTTAGGTAAAACATCTTTGAGTTGCTGGGTGAACATTGAACGGCTAATGAAGGATAGACACAGACGTGCAGAGTAAAAAGCTTTCTTGATCTCCCTGGTTAAACGTTGCGATAGAGTCTCCGCAGTAGTATCTCCCTTGGTAATAGTAGCATCTTTAGCAATAACTATCTGGGTTGTGAGTGCTTAGTACTGAAGTGGCGTAAACTAAAATAAAACAATAAATCTAGGGTATTCGATTTTCAGAAACTTTTTCTGTGACAAAAATCATTTTTTAACTATAAAATCTAATGTTTGTTTTTCAATGGTCTAGTGAGAGTAAATTCTCTTTTTTTCATGGGTGTTTTCGAAAATTGATATACGTGTGTCTTACTTTTTAAAAGAACAAAAACATCAACATGAAATCAGATATGTCTCATCCCATGCCAAAATATGACCTAGTTGTCTAGACACTGAAGTTTCAACCAGAGACTGATCCATCTACAGTCTGCTCCACAGGAAAATATATTCGAGTAAACAGATTAATATTACTAATTCACATAGAATACATGTGATTTCAGTATATTAAATATTCCCATAGTAAAATTTAGAACAACATATTTAAGCGAACAATAGTGTTTTCAATTAGATCTCATCAGGCTTAACTCTAATATATATGAGTTTACAAATAAAAATTCAAATATAAACCAATCGTGATGCTTTGTCTATAGGATAATAAGATGGTGAATATAAATTGTGCAATTAGTCATAATAGTAGTAATGATAATAATAATAATAATAGTAATAATGTTATGTACTCGTCGAGTAGTTAATAGTCCTGACGCGGAAAGAGGGAAATCAGAAGACCACCAGGTTTACGATGGTACTTGTATTTTCCAGACAAGGAAAATAAATGTCACACAAGAGTGTGAGTGAAATGGTACGAGTGTACGAAAAAGTGTGTGTACAACATTAAACAATAATAATAAAGCAAGAGTATATATGAAAATGGCTAATACACATGAACCAATAAGATAACGTCTTACCATGATTGGTTGTAATGCCATGTGATAATAAGGTCATACATTGTTTATTTAGTTAGTGGATAGACAAAAGCATATTGTCAGTTCTAATGGAATATCGATCCATATAAACATAGCAAAATATAACAGACTGTCAAAACAAAACACACATGTGGATACATATCAAATAATAATAATGGTTTTATCAATAATAAGGTTGAAAAAGTGAGGCAATCTGTGATAACACGAATAATGAAAAAACAGCATGATTAAACAAACAGGTGTGCTCAGGTGGAAGTAGTCGATAAAGGCTAGTAAAAACAAATGAACCGATCAAGTAATGTTAGATCGTAAGGGAAGGAAATGAGACACATTCTTAATGAAGATGTGCTAAGATTAAGGGATGATAAGAAAGGGGTTGAAAATATAAACAAGGGGTGGTGAAGAAGTCATTAGTTAGTTATGTCTTAATAGGTCAACAAGGGAGGGATAATGACTCTACGGACTTTTTTGAATGCATAGTTTAGGTTTCATAGTCCGAATGCCTATCGCCTGTCTCAGCTGTGTGCGTACAGTAGACGAATACGAAGTCTATTAGAAAGATTCGGTGGGATACGATAAATTACTTTGAAAGCTTTCGTTTTCTCTACTACATGACCACTATCAATTAAATGTGACAAAATTGAGCTACGGATTGTTTTCGTCTGTCCCTTGCCAAACCACCACGATGGGAGATGTTCATTAACACGTCGGTTGGCTAAGCTGTCTAGTAAGTAGTACGCCCAACATAACTGTCACTGCATGTGCAGTTGAACTGATAAATGCACATAGATCGGGCAAAACTATCTAGCTTGTCCTTCGTTTGCGTCCCAATCATTCGTCGTCTAGAGAATGACAAACATAGGTATGCTACGTAAAATGTTCTTCGTATACTCCTGGATAGTCTCTGGAACAATATACAATTTGAAAATTTGTATTCTCAAACGTCACGCCTTACTCCATTATAGGACGACGCTAGTTGACAGCTGCCAGCAATACAAAAATAATAGACATCCAATAAATAGTCTGTTATCGAAGCAACACTGAGAAGCGCTAAGCGAACTTAGAAGTAACGAATGCTTAATTATTAGCAAGCCAGATAAAGGTGATGGTATAGTTTTACTGGACAAAAGCGATTATGTTGAGAAAATTGAAGGCATTTTGAGTGATCAAACTAAACTCCAATCTCTTGGTGTTTGCAGAGACCTCAACGTAAGAGCGGACTCTCTCAAAATTGCTTTTCCTTCACGTTCCCAGTAGAACATAGGGCTTCAAGATAGTGGCTTGGAGTTTCTGTAGCAGTGTTTATTTTACAGGATGGGGTTGCTAGCCTCATGCCCAACCTTTCCTTTTTACTAACATTATTTCAGGCTTTGTGAAGTAAAGGAGTGCGTCGGCCGGGGATCGAACCCCGGACCATATGCATGGTCGGCGACCGTCCCAACCGCTATGGCACCGACGCACAACTCTCTCAAAAAGCTGAACCAAATAAGTGCATTATCATCAGTCACCTATGAGTCCATGAAACCAACAGGTACCAATAGTCCACGTCTTTACGATCTACCCAAAGTGCACAAATCGGGTCTTCCTCTTCGCCCTGTTTTAGATATGTATAACTCTCCATTTCACGGAACAGTAGAGTGGTTGGTGAAGATTCTGGGTCGTTTGCACAGAGAAATTGTGCAACATAGAATTAGTGATGTATTTGACTTTATTTCAAAAATAACCAAAACTAATGTGAGGTATAAACGCACGTTATCCATTGATGTATCATCACTATTCACTAATGTACCGCTTATGGAAACAGTAGATTACATTTGTCAAGAAATCACCGGAAGACAATTGGACTTAGGAATCCCCTTATGTAGCCTCAAAGAATTACTTCTCAAATGCACAATGAATGTTCACTTTGTCTTCAATAATTCTTACTACCGACAAGTAGATGGAATAGCTATGGGTTCACCATTAGGCCCAATGTTAGCTGACTTCTTTCTCTGAAAACGTGAAATTGAAAGACATCATCAAGGAGTTTGATATGTATTACCGATATGTCGATGATACATTTATCTTAGCTGATGAGAATGTTAACATAGACGAATTGCTGCTGAAATTCAACAACATCC
Organism: Trichobilharzia regenti; assembly: GCA_944472135.2. Lineage (NCBI taxonomy): Eukaryota > Metazoa > Platyhelminthes > Trematoda > Strigeidida > Schistosomatidae > Trichobilharzia > Trichobilharzia regenti. The sequence continues at coordinate 31,847,605 of OX235268.1, forward strand.
ACCCTTCGCTTTCTTTTACTTGTGAAGAGAAGCAAGAGAATGAAATGCATTCTCTGGATGTCTTGCTAAGTACGCGAGAACTATATACTTTTCCAGAGGCTATCCAGGAGTATATGAAGAACATTTTACGTAGCATACATATGTTTGTCATTCTCTAGACGACGAATGATTGGGACGCAAACGAAGGACAAGCTAGATAGTTTTGCCAGATCGATGTGCATTTATCAGTTCAACTGCACATGCAGTGACAGTTATGTTGGGCATACTACTAGACAGCTTAGTCAACCAGTGTGTTAGTGAACATCTCCCATCGTGGTGGTTTGGCAAGGGACAGACGAAAACAATCCGTAGCTCAATTTTGTCACATTTAATTGATAGTGGTCATGTAGTAGAGAAAACGAAAGCTTTCAAAGTAATTTATCGTATCCCACCGAATCTTTCTAATAGACTTCGTATTCGTCTACTGTACGCACACAGCTGAGACAGGCGATAGGCATTCGGACTATGAAACCTAAACTATGCATTCAAAAAAGTCCGTACAGTCATTATCCCTCCCTTGTTGACCTATTAAGACATAACTAACTAATGACTTCTTCACCACCCCTTGTTCATATTTTCAACCCCTTTCTTGTCATCCCTTAATCTTAGCACATCTTCATTAAAAACGTGTCTCATTTCGTTCCCTTACAATCCAGCATTACTTAATCGGTTCATTTGTTTTTACTAGCCTTTATCGACTACTTCCACCTGAACACATCTGTTTGTTTAATCATGCTGTTTTTCATTATTCGTGTTATCACAGATTGCCTCACTTTTCCATCCTTATTATTGATAAAACCATCAATATTATTATTATTATCATTACAGCTCATTACACAATTTATATACACAATCTTGTTAACCTATAGACAAAATACCATGATTGTTTTTTATTTGAATTTTTATTTGTAAAGTTATGTAGGTATATTAGAGTTAAGCTTGATGAGATCTAATTTAAATGGTATAATTCTCTAGCCCATCTCTACTTAGTCTCCACCTGTAATTACCGCTGTTGCTATCCTGACCTAAGTCGAAACATTTTAGTCAATTATATTACGTCATCCAACTTACTAACTTAATATTACCTTAGTTGCTGTCTGATAAACCTTGTTCCTATATTAGATCATTCTTGTATTACTTGATTAATTATCTAAACTTGACAGACCTCATGTACACACACACACACACAAAAAAAAAATAATTATATATAAGTGTGATTGTACAGCTATGTGAATGAATTTGCCGTCAAAAAGAGTCTCTTCGCTGAACATCTTCTCTTTTTTCATATGACTCAATGGGGAGTTTTAAGCTGATTGAATCATTTTCAACAAAGGATTGTGTAGGGAGATGCAACAGTCTAAATTGTCACACTCCATACAAGCACATGAAGGCGCAGAAACGAGATTCAAATCAGAAATATGCAGGTGCACAAAGAATAATAACATGGAAAAACACACTGGTTAAGTGGATATGTCAAGGATTACAGAGAGTGAATGCATCAGCTATAATTTTCAGCCATCAGACCTTAACAACCCAAGGACCCTAGTCAGACAGACAGTCGACACCTCTCCCTACGTGCCTTACCCTAATACCAACGATGAAAGACCTCAGAGACTGATATACCATGTTTCAGTTTCACCATTAACCCTAACTCTTTTCCAAACTAATCATCCTATGTCGACTGGCACTGCTTGTCGACGGAGGTGGTAGGGTTACGTATGCCTAGTCATCGCCTTCCTCGACCAACGGTCAATGTTAGCTGATATAGGGTCAGGCTGGAGAAGAGCTACAGGCGGTCAAACCAAAACATGGTGGCACCAGTCAATGAAATCCACAACAGTTAGTTTAAGCCAGCCACGTAGGAAGATTTGGACTTCCTGGTTGGGGTCCTCGGGACGGCAAAAACCAATGGTGGCTGGAAACAATTGGTGGCATGGCTCAAAATCCTTCTCAATTGCGCTGTTGCATCCACTCCTTGTGACTTATGATTTCCAATGAAACTGTTTTGTTCTTCGTTATTACTATTCCTTTGTCTCACACCTCTGTTTACTGTCTCCAATATGCATTTCTTCTACTTACTTCTCTTGCCTTGTGTGCTACATGGAGGGTGTGTGGCGACTTGAACTGCCGCACATATGTGCAAAGTTCTATGTCAAAAACGGACAGACAGACAGGTGGTAGCGGGGCTTGACACGTGTGTCCTAACCGTCTCAATCAATGTGTAGCTTCATAATCTCATCGCAATTGACGCACCTTTTTCACCTAGCACTTTACACCTCTAACCACACATTATCACTCGTCACACTTATACCAATTAACATATCAGATAGAACGTGAGCATTTCTGATTATACACAACTATGTCTCTCACAGACATAAAGGAGTACGGGACGTAACGCTACGTAAAATACACACACACTGTTGCACTTTTGTGCCAAGTTTCACACTTGATGATGATGATGGTTGCGTTCAGTCACAACTCACACATCCACATGGAACAGTTCAGCAAGAACAAGCAGGAACACAACAAGACTACCAAAAAACAAATAATAGCCAATTATTGACTTTTCAACCAACACAAATAATATTAATAATAATCATAATCACAATAGTAATAATAATTTACCAAACTCTTCCTGGTAAAAATGTTTGAAATGTAAAAAGAAGTTACATAGAATACTCTAATCTGATTCTTTTTTCTAGAAAAGGAAAAGACCGGTACTCAAAAATATAAAATATCCCGCCAATATATATATATATATATATATAAACACAAAGAAAAGTAACTAATACAAACAATAGCAGCAAAGTGTGTAACGCAGTTAGTTAGTCAGTTATTGTAGGATTAAAAAATGGCGTAATATTCCACGTCTTTGAGAGAAAAAGGAAATTCAAATACATACTGATTTATAGACAATTAAAAAAGGTCAAAGTTTATCAGAATTAAAAAAAAAGATATTATAATCATACGAATCTAAGAGTGAATAGTAAAATATCGTATAAAAGAAAAACACTGTCTGATCACATAAACTGCTGAGATCAATATAAGCGGAAGAAGCAGAGAGTTGTACAATGGAATTTCAACAACAACAACAACAATACTCATCTAACACAGCAAAAAGATTAAAAACCAGGTGTATGAAAGGTGCCACCTGGCATAGAAACTGGCTTCACATATGATTTCGGTGATGGTGATGAAAAGAATGATCGCAATACAAAGACTTGTCCAATACTGAAGAGAATAATAACTACAGCTAGACCTATTGACCAGTATAATACACGAGCGTTAAGCCCCAAGGCATAAGAAAATGATCGTGTTAAATATACACGTGTTTCATATTGTTGTGCCACTGCTGTATGCACTGATGTTTGTATATTGTTTAAGCTGGCGGATAACTAAAGATAACAAACGAATAATAATTATTATTACTATTAAAATTAACAATGCAGCTAAACTCCAGTCATTCAGCATAAATTATATACATACATGTATAGGTTATACGTTAATGTAGAGATTTGGACTGATTTCAACTGTCAGAGATTTTGGCATGAAACAGTCTATCGGTTAGAGAACCATTGGAAAACCTGGGAGTACTGGATAGCTGTTTCGTCCTAGTTTGGGAATCTTCAGTAGTACGCACCCACACCTCCAGGGTTCGAAATTAGGACCTTCTGGTTACAAGGAGAGCTAGATCGTAGACCATTAAGCCACTGGGACCCGATCCAATGGCCCATGAATTCTAGCTGCTGCCAATTCACGACATAGCGCAACCCCTAGCCAATGTCTTCGGCAAGTACTTGCCCCATTCAGGTAAGTAGTTACCTGCGGTTCTAGTGAGACGTCGTGACCAGTAGGATGCGAGGACAAATACTCGCCGAAGACATTGGCTAGCGGTTGCGCTGTCGTGAATTAGCAGAAGTTAGAATTCATGGGCTGGACATTGGATCGGATTCCAGTGGCTTAATGGTCTACGATCTAGCTCTCCTTGTAACCAGAAGGTCCTAATTTCGAACCCTGGGGGTGGGTGCGTACTACTGAAGAGTCCCAAACTAGGACGAAACAGCTGTCCAGTACTCCCAGGTTTTCCAATGGTTCTCTAACCAATGTCAGCTCATGATGAAATCCTGCAACCAGCCACATCCCTACACACCAACACTTAAGTTAGAGAGATCATTGCAAACCAGGACAGAACACTGGAAGGTTATTTTCCCCCTAATGCTTGGTTACAGGCTTGATCGCGAGTTGAATGCCAGTTATACAAGCATTGGAAAACCTGGGCAGGTGAGTACCATTGAAGAGTCCTGAATTAGGACGGAACAAATATTCAATAATCCCAAATCTTTTAATGGTTCTCAAACTGATCTCAACATTCATGATCAAACCTTTAAACAATCAAATCTAGGGAGAAGTTGTAACTAACGTGGTGGTTCATCAAGTCGGGTAAGAGAACAATTACTTGTCTACGACACTGATGGATTTTAACTTTGTCAATTCCTGTGATATACTCTGCTAGCCTTAACCAATACCTTCTTCGACTAGCATTCAGTTCACCTAGCCTTGACATGATGGACGTCACTGGTCAAGACTCCTTAACGCTAGTTAATTCACGATATATATATATATATATATATATCCAGCAGACGTCAATGACCTGGAGGTTGATATTTGGATGATTGGTTTTCTGTGAGAATTCGGACTATAATTTCAATGTACATTTCTTCACGAACCTAGTGGTTCAATGATCTTTGACGAAAAAATATATACATCACTAAAATATAAGCACAATTTAAACAAGAAAAGGTAGAAAGCAGATTTACCAGCACAGTAACAATGATGTTTGACATTATTATTATTTCCTTTAATTCCTAGAGAAACATAGGGCTTCAGCCACCCGTCTCCATTGCGTTTGGTTCTCTGCTAGAATTCTCACCTGGCTCCAAGTCTGCCCACATGCTTTCATCTCCTCTTTACATGACCTCCTCCAAGTCACACTTGGACGACCAACTCGCCGCTTCCATTCGAGCGATGCCTTGTCTAGTGATGTCACTTGGTAGTTTCTTCTGAGTACGGCCGCCAATCCACCTCCATTTCTTCCTGCCTATTTGTTGCTCAATCGGTTCCTGGTTGGTTTGCTCCCAGAGATCCCCGTTGCTGATCTTTTCTAGCCGGCCACCTGATCTTGAGTAGTATTGAGCGAAGACAACTGTTAAGGAAGGTCTGTAGCTTGTTTAAGGTAGTCTTCATGACGCTCCCAGTCTCCGATCCGTATAGTAGCACTGACTGACTTTACACTGGATTTGAAAATCCGGATCTTATATTCGTTTTCATGCTGAGTGCTGTTCATCTCCACACAGACTTGAGAGCAATGAAAGCTTACCTTGCTTTTCTGATTCTTGCCATGATATCCTCGTTAGTTCCGCTTGTAGTAGAGACAATGCTTCCCAGGTAGTTAAAGGAGGCTGTTCCTTTCAGGTTCCTCCCATTTATGCTGATTGTTGTCTGTTGTTGCTGTTGGTGCTCTTGTTGGCCAGGAATCTACATCACCTCGGTCTCCTCTATGTTCACCTGAAGTCCTATCTTCTCTGGATGCTTCTTCTGCCAGCTTGTTGCTTTTCATTTGCATATCTTCCAGTTTGTGAGAAATCGGACATATATCATCGGCGAAGTCCAGATCCTCCAAGTTTTTGTGTGAGTTCATTTTATGCCTGTTTCCTTATTGCCCGTTGTCTGTCGCATTATCCAATCTACTGTAATCGGGAAGATTATTGGCGATAATAGACAGCCTTATCCTACTCCCATTTTCACTTCGAAGGATTCTAGGAGTTTCCCGTTGTGGATTACTTGGCATGCAGCATTGTTGTATAACTGTTGGATGAGGTGTATAATTGTTGGTGGAACCTCGTAGTAGCGAAGTAGTTGCCATAAAGGGTACACGGTTAAATATTATTGAATCACTGTCAAAGCATCCATAAACTATCCTGGTACAACCGAGGACAGAGGTAAACTTCAGTCTTCCCCTCGAAATACCCTCTCATATGGCTATGCGTGCGTAGCCTCTGCCAAGTAACTCCTGTTCACCGCCATCACGCAGTAGGGATATATTATCCACAAAAGTGAAAGGGTCAATGGGAAAGTCTGGTCCTTACAACAACTGAACTAGCAGATATACAGGTCTACCCACCCAGCTAAGGGAGTTGGAAAACCCTAATTGTAAACACCTTTATAAAATGCACATACGCTTCAGAAACCGAAAGGCGTATTAACCTGTTCTGACTACCAGAAACGATAGGAATGTAGCTCCTGACGCTGATCCAGACTCCAGTCAACGGATTAAGGGAGTGGCCACCAATTGTTTCTGTCTCAGAGTCCCGGCAGAATCTTAGCCTTCGCACAAACTATCAGATTTCGCGTAGTGCAGCTCTTGGTGGCCATAATGTGTACCAAGTTTGTGTTTTAATAGAATAATTAATATTGTATAATTGTCGCCTTGGGTTCCTAGTGGAACATAGGGCTTCAACTCCACGTATCCACTTGCTTCTGTCTTCTGCTGTACTTTTCACCTGCATCCATGTTAGTCCATACTGTTTCAACTCCTCTTCACACGATCTCCTCCATGTCACCCTTGCACTGACGACCCACTCGCCACTTCCCTTTCGGGTTCTACTCGAGCAATAGCCTGACGCGCGAGCGATGTCTCCCAGCGGCCTCCTCAGCCAATGTCCAATCCATCTCCAGTTTCTCCTGCATATTTGTTGGTTGGGGATTGGTTTTTGTTTTCTTTGTTCCCTTAGTTTCTTGTTGGTGATTCTTTCCAGCCCAGCTATCTCATCTTCAGTATAGAGCGATAGTTGACAGTTGTTGATAAATGTCTGCAATAGGCTGTTGGAAATATTCTTTGTGACCCACCCGCCAAGTTTCTGATCCGTATAGAAGAACTGACTGACTTGACGTTTGTATTGAAAATCCGACCGAATCTTGTTGTTGATGCTGACTGAGTGACGAAGATTTCCAGATTGATTCCAGGTTGATGAATGTGTTTCTCGCCTTCCCCATTCTCGCTCGATTCGAAATCCTAGTCCGTTTCGACTTCCTGTAGTTGAGACAATGCTCCCTAGATGATAAGTGAATGAAGTACACTCTTTCGAATCCCTCCCGTTGATGGTGATTGGCGATGAATGTTCTGCTGTTGTTGTTGGTTGGTTATTTTTATAACCTCCGTCTTGTCTATGTTCACCTGGAGTCCTGTCTTCTCTGGCTGCTTCTTCGACCAGTTTGTCGGTTTTCGCTTGTAAGTCTTCGATTTTGTGTGACATCAAACATAAATCATCCACTCGCGAAATCTAGGTCATCTAGGTTCTTCACGTCGGTCCAGGATATTCCTGTCTGCTCGTTTCCCACTGTATGACGCGTAATCCAATCGACCACAATTAGGAATATCATTGTGGGTGATAATAAGCACCCTTGTCTGACTCCTGTATTTACTCCAAACGCCTCGCTAAGTTTTCCGTTGTGGATCACTTGACATGTTCCGTTGTAGTACAGCTGTTGAATAAGGTTGATGAATATTTGGGGTACGTCGCAGTAGAATAATAATAATAATAAATAAGACAAAGCTACACACGTTATTGTGTCATATCTGATGATACAATTCAGTAGCCAAAATTGAAGTAGTTAAGGCAGGAATCGAAGCAGGGGCCCGCTGGCTATAACTAGAATGACATTTGAATAATAATGTGAATTAAAACAAAAAAGATAATAATTGGTTGTATTTTATACAACATTTCATGAAATACATGTGCGTGTGTTTATGGACTTATAAAATAGCATACACCAAGTTTAGACAATGTTAAGTATAAAGTAGTAACTTGTAACAAACGCACACTCCATTCGACTCGTCCTTACCAATTGAAAGTGCTTGCAATGGAGTGAATGGTAGTCTTTCTATTGAGAATAAAATCCAGTAAACGAAGAATTATGCAACAGACAGATAAACGCATTTTTTTATTCCTTCATGTGCCCAGTGGAACATATGGCTCCAAGGTTAGAGCCTTGAAATGTCGGTAGCATCATACACAATGGAATTTTTATTCAGTTGGTAGGCTCAGAGACAGACACATCTTTATTCCTTTACGTTCCCAGTAGAACACAAGGCTTCAAGCTACAGGCTTGGAGTTTCGGTAGCAGTGGTGTTTATTTTTACGGGATGGGATTGCTAGCCTCATGCCCGACCTTCCTTCTTTACCAGCCTTATTACTGGCTTCGTGAGGTAAAGGAGTGCGTTGGTGGCTGGGGGTCGAGCCCCGGACCACATGAGGCGCGGTTGGCGAGCATTCTACCGCTGTGTCACCGACCCACCAAACACATCTTGATTAACAGGTATCACTTTGTTAACAGATTTCTTGTATTCCTCACGACTGGTAGTCAGTCAGTCAGTCAGTCAATTAGTCGATCCCTGTCCAGAACGTCTAAACAATACCAGTAATGAGATATTCGTTAAAATTGGATAAACTGTTAACATTACACATCAGAAGTTTTAATGCTTCACAGGTTTGGTAAACAATTTCAAAATTGTGAGGCGTACTAGTCTATTTTGAACAATACCATTTCATTTTTTTATGCAATCCACTAGATTCAATAGGCGACAACATCAAAAGTCGGTAGTATAATAGTAGAATGCTAGACAACCAGACACGTGGTCCAGATCCGATTCCCGACCAACGGACACACTTCTACAGTTCACCTAACCGGGTTAACAAGCCTTGAAAATAGAAATGGCTGGGTGTAAGATTAGCAATTCTAACAATTGCTAAAGAGTGGGAAAAAAGATGCTAATTTAAAAGACTTAAGGTTTAAACGTAAAACAAAAGAAAAAGAAGAAAAACTTACTGTTGTATCAATTGATGGACTGCCAACATTTGCCCAATGAGCTTCATCAGTACCATTGAACCATGATAGTGATACAATTTTGTGTGTTAATGTCGAAAAGGAATTACTGAAGCATATCTGTAAATGTTGGTAATACAGAATTAAACAATAATACAGTAAAGCTTTTACAACAAGAATATTTTAAAGAAAGTTTATAGAATCTCAGTGTTAAAATTTAATCGAAATATATGAACATTAAATAGGATAGAAATTCCTTAAAAGCTTGAAAGAGATTTAACGCCCTCCCCCTCCTGCACGACAAATTGTTTTGTTCACTTTTACCCACTGACTGACTGGGTCTCAACACAGAACTTTGCATAGAAATGCAGCAGTCCATATATTACACAAAGGTAGTATAATGAGCAAAAACTTATGAAAGAAAGAAGAGTAATACTTGGAAACGTGTGGATTAAACGTATCTGGGTGATTAGAAAGGGGGAATTTACCTGCACCATTAACAGCGATAGTTTTAAGTCACATTGCCAATTATTATTATTGTTTCCTTTAGTTCTTAGAGGGACATAGGGTTTCAGTAGCACGTCTCCATTGCGTTCGGTTCTCTGCCAACGTTCTCACCTGACCCAACGTCTGCCCACATGCTTTCATCTCCTCTTCACATAGCCTACTCCACGTCACCCGTGGACGACCAACTCGCTGTTCGGGCTCCACTCGAGAGCTTGTTTTGTAGATGTCATTGATGGTTTTCTCAGAGTATGGCCACCAATCCACCTCCATTTCTTTCTGCTTATTTGTTGCACAATCGGTCCCTGGTTGGCTGCATCACCAATAGCCTCCAGATATTGTTTTTTAAGATGCTTAGAACTCAAACTAGGCAGCCTACATTTCCCTCTGTGAAAGATTTCATGGACTGATTAGTATCGTCAGGTATGACCGTCCCTACCTCATTTCTAAACTAATCTCATGTCAGTTAACATTTCTCATAGAAAAAGGCGATAGCTCAGAATGCGCAACACGCATCTCCTAGCCATCGTAATAAATGTAACTCCACAATCTTTCAATGAATTTTTCAGTGATATCACAATTAAACATTACTTTAGTGGAATTTCCAACATAAGTGGCAAATTGTCACTATATTCTCATACTAGATAAGGAAAACAATGGTTTAGAACGACTACAAAGAACATGGGGCTAGGCTGGCAACAATTTTTTATGCCTATATACTATACTAAGCAACGTGCCACTTAACCAGCTTGTTAATATTCTGGTCGACTAAAACTTGGACTTATGTGAAAAATGGGCTAAATCCATTTTATCCAACTCACACCACCCTCTTCATTCACAACTCTCCCCTTGTATCTCATCAGGCAAAACCAGAAGCCTAGATAGAAAACTATATGCCCTCACTAGCAAGTACAAAAACTCAACCATACCCTACTTAGCTCGTGTTCTGTGCGATAAAGATAGCATTAGGCGTGATACCTATAACTTATTAAATAGTCAGTAGAACACCTGGATCTCGTCTTTCCAATTCATATCTTTTACAGGTACAACATTTTTTTTCTTTCTTTTCCTTTTCTCTCTCCCTTTTTTTCTCTGTTATGTGCTGCTTTGTTTCTTTCTTCTGCTTACGCCAGTAAATATGCTAGCACCTACTTTTCTAACACCTTCGAACATTCTGTTCAATTTTGGCTTTGCTACTTGCATGCCAATATGTTGTTGTTATAATGAACTGATATTTCCTTAATCTATGTAGAATTTTATTTATTGATAATGTACTAACTGGATGCAATACTGTAGTAAAATGCTGAGAATTCCATTCTGTATCACAAGTACTGTTTTGGAATAAAGCAAATTATTATCAGTACGACTATTAAAGTATCTGACTGCATGTAAAGATCGCAAATAATCCCTCATAGATATCTGCTGTCAGCTGCATTTAAGTGGCTTTATGAAAATTACAGAAACCTACAAATGACGCAACATCATCTTATTTAACCAGTTACTTAAGGGTTGCTCCTTCAAATATGTGCTACACATAAGGGTCTAAGTGAGGCATATGTTCCCACAGACACTACCTTGCTCAAAAAGGATCAACCAACACTACAAGTTAATGCATCACCAAGTGAAATTTCAACGGGTGAAAAGGGGAAGAAAGGTCTAAACTAATTTTTAAACATGCAGTAAGCCTTTAGGTTTCTCAAAAGGCAACTATGAAACTATGATCTCCAGTCTAACATTTCTCATATTTAGAAAATAGTTCTCAGTTACTGAAGAGAATTCAGCTTTCCCCATATGCCTTTCAAAGCATATTTAGTTAAGTTAGCCTACAGAGGATGTGGAAAAATGGGTTGACAGATGTTAAAGTAATAGATCCGACTGAGAGGTCGAGATTTTGGAAAAGCGGTTCGTAAACTAGCGAACTGAACAGAATTCCCACCAAAACTCGTGTGTTTACACGATTATTTCAAAAAATAAACACAGTTTAGAGACTGCAAAGAGCATCAGTAAGCTTCGGCTTTCTCTAACCGCAAAATGGAATTATAGCAAAAACAGTTCAGACTGACAAGAAATGATCATATTCAAGTATTTCGCTTTATCCATTCATTATTCCAGCTTGACTGCGTTTTTAACATACAAACTTAAATACCAATCCTAACGAAGATACGCTTCATCGAAGTCGATATCAGCATTATGATGATAATCCATTTAGGACTCCATGAACAAACGGAAACATAAATGTTGCTTACTTTGCAAAAGTACTAAACAAAATATATGACTAGTCAGACGTTTTACAAATACTCGCACCAAAATAACTTACTCGATAAGCACCTTTCCTTGCGTCTTCAACAAAAAATGAATGCATAGGCGAGCGATCAACTGAGAAAATCACTTTTTTGGAGGGATCCATTAATTCTGCATCTACATCGTAATTCCCACCTGATATTACCTAATCAAGCTATCAAAAAAACTGAAAAATCTCAAAACATACATGAAACTGAACTGTGAAATTCGTCCCCCGATCAACATCTTCATAAAAACACTCCTTGGCTCTGTCTTCTAATTCAAAAGTTAATGTGCTGCCAGAAACTTCGTATGTACACCAAAAAATAAAAAGCATGAATAACACCATCTCAAAAACGTAGTGTAACCTTCAACTAAGGACGTGTACGTGCAACATTGATCTGGCATATAAATAAAACTACATTGTTATTGTATCTTCATATTTTGATTTCAAGGCATAGTTCATGTGTATTTGCCTGTTGAATTGGTTAGAGAGTTTATGCTTCTTTCCTTATTTTACTTTGATGAGGTAATTTTTCACATGATACATGCTTTCTCCTTGTACATTGAATAATTGAAGAATCTACTTGGAATGTATTATCGTGAACTTTTCATGGCATCCGTTTACAAAATTACTCAAAAAGAGCAGAAATCGTACAAACAGGGGAAGCTGTTGGCTGACTTTAAAGCACACAAAAGAAGAAAAGTGACCGATAATGTGAGATTTTAAAGTGTTGGTTGGTAAAAGTGAAGACAGCTAATGATGTCTGAGAAAGTCAGCCCCTATTGAAGTGCTCATCTGACGTGCATGTAGGAGATACACACATATTATTGTCGTCGTGTCTCTTGGCAATATGCGAACAAAAAATAGATGCTCTGCGGTCTTAGCGTTTGCCTTCTTTTATTGGTAATCCCCTCCTATTGTCACACGCTCAGTCAAAGATCAGATACGCTTTCTGGTTGTTACTATGGTGAAAGTCGGCACAATCCTGCCCCTGTGTGTTGTGCCAAAAACGTTTAATGCAAAAATGGTCCCCGGTAATGATCCTATCTTATATTTGCCTAATTCGACCATATCCTTAAAAAGGCATGTCTGTATTCAGTGAGATTTTTCTGAAGCCCGCTTGCAGTTATATCTTTTCTCACCTCAGTGGTATCCTGAAGAATATCTTCATTACACCTTCTGATCATTTCGAGTTTCTGTGCCTGTTCTTTGGTCTTCACCTTGCAGATTTCATGTCATTTCATTTCCTATGTCTTGCCTAGACTTAGCTTCACTTCCTCATGTCTGAACAACATTCTGTTTGCTAATACAGATAGGAAAAGTGGTAGTAATCACACACGATAATTTTTCAGATAACCAACAGAACATTCTATAGTAGCCCGTTTGGCTAAGTTCCATACTCCCTTTACTCACAGACTTTCCCGGGACATAAAACTGATGAACGTGGTATTCTGTGTTTGTCTGAAGGGCAAATGCCGCCAAAGACCAACAGGATACTAAGTATGATTTCAACTATAACACTGCAGCACATCAATGTTTTCACGTTCTACGATGTGCTAACGCTGCACACGAGTAGACAGGAGCAACGTATTATGAAGCACAATGGAAACCTTGAAAAGATGTATAATTAACTTAACAAAATTTCGGAGAGCGTGAGGTGAACGACAGATTGTGTGGCCACGCAAAAATATATATAACAAACGAAAGTTGATGTTAAGTAATACAAAGGCGAAATGCGACAAGAATTAGTAAAATTCGTTTCTCTAAACACGTAATACGGGTAGATTAATTAGTCTTATATGGTGTCAATGGACGTGAACTTTGAGCGTCTGCTTTTGGAACTGGTAGCCATTGGTGGGCAACTCGAAGGCGCGAATGTTTCGATCGTGAAAAGTTCGACGAAGACGTACAAAAGCAAATAAAAGTACATAATAAATTTGTATAAAAATTTGTTTGTAGACTTGCATTATTCTCGGCTTCATTTGCCAAACAATATAACTTCCTTCATCCAACACTGATGTTTTGGAGTCAAGGTCGAAGAAAGTACATAGTATTTAACTGTTCGGAGAGTCTTCGTAACAAAAGGAACTTGGGGAAAACTTCCCTGACAGTATTATATCTTTCCTGGAGCGCCTTCTGGGGCAGCGCTATTCATCTGTTCGCATTCCAGAGCGTCATTTGGAACTCATCCGCATGTACTTACTGCACCCGCAGTCAGCTCATATGTAAGCTGAGATTAACAACGCGATTTGGATGCTCTGATGACATTGGATAAGATCTCCGTCCAGGAAGCGAAGTCGCAAAATGAAAGCAGACAAAATAGAAAGTGACGATGAGTTGCCTGTTAACTGTAATGATATGCATGATCCTCAGCGTGATGAGTCTGATGTTCACGCTTCGCCGTTTAGGGATAGTAGTGCTTCAAGGCTCCCTAAGTTTGAACCTCGGTACTTTGATGAAAACCCAGCCGACTGCCCACAGTTCATCAAGGAGTTTGAGGTCGTGTTGAGTGGTTTTGTATTAAATGACAAAATGAAGTTAATGTATTTGTTGAGGTATTGCACTGGCGTTGTTGCAAGAGCTATACAGTGCTGCAAGTTTATGTCCCCGAACGGAGGTTGTACAGAGGCTATGAGGATACTACGTCAAGGGTTTGGAAAACCATTTATGATATCCCGTAGTATTTTTGAGATCGTGAAAGGTAATGGATCACAGTTAAACGATAATTCAGAAGAACTCGCAGAGTTATTAGACAGTATAATGGTATATAGAAATACTCTCGTGTCTCTTAATTGCGCAGATGAATTGAATTCAAGTTCCGCGCTTGAGACTATTGCCAAGAGATCGCCAGTTCGTCTGCAAAGAAAGTTCATAAAGATCAGTCCCCGTCAAGAAGAGGAGGGTTCAGAGCCTTGGTTGGATGATATTGTGAGCCTGGTGAAAGACAGTGTCAACCAAAGTTTGAGCAAGTTTGCGAGTATACTGCGTCCCAATCCTAGAACAGAGAAATCAGAGGGCAAAACGCAATCATTTATGACGAAAGCGTCTCAGAGAAGTGCATATCAAGAAAACTCTATGGTGTCTAGTAATCCATATAAACCTAATGAGTGTGACGGCTTTCGTCGGACGTCCCCAACAGATAGGTTACAAGCTGGAAAACAAACATGGTCGTGTTTCATCCGTTTGCAAGAAGTGCACACAAAGGCGAACTATGAAGCAGTGAGCAAGTTTAGTAGTAAGCTAATTGTGAAATCGGCGTCATCAAGGTCTGGGTCCGGATGGTGTGACGATAATGGTGCAGTGAAGAAGCCTATGGTCGCAACTGGTAAGCCATGGTTGAACAGAGTGTCACAGACGACACCGCAGTTTGTGCAAAAGAAGATAGTCACAGTTTCAGAGTCCGGTTCTGACTCAACAAGTTTTCAAAGCATTACTAGTCAGAGTAAAGGTATAAAACCTTTAAGGATTTGTGAGGAAGAACCCAGATCATGTACTGTTATTATCAGAGTTTGAAAATGATGAATTCGATCATACTATGATAATTTCGAATTGAACTGCCAATTCAGGAACATGGACCAACCCGTACTAGGCTAAAAGTAGAAAAGCACGACAAGAAAGCCCAACACGCAACAAGCATACCACATCACACAAGTAGGCTCTCCGTGGAGTGTGGGATCTTCCTCAATGATCGGAAATTTCCTCCACTCTCTGTCAACAGTGCCACCACTGATCTGGTACACGGGGTGTTGGCTGATTCATATCACTCTTGCACAATCTCCTCATTCTATCATAGTGGCACAGTGGTTAGGACTCTCGCCGACCATGCACATGGTGCGAGGTTCCATACCCTCCCAACGCACACATGATATCTATGGTCGGTTTGCAAAATTCGGGCTACCGATATCCACGTTGAAAATTCCATACTTGTACCAAAAACGGTGTGGAACCAAGCTGTGATAAAAAATAAAAAACCTATATCCTCAACTTTGAACGGTAACACGCCCATGTCATTGTATCGTGGAATGTAGATGACTAACAAACATACGACGTATCTGACCAACCAAGCGTAGGCACAGAGTAATTTACACACAAAGATAACAACATTCCTGGGGATTTATTATTTGATTTCACTGAGCATGTTGACAGTGTGTGCCGAAACAGAGCAGAGAAAAAGAGAACGAAACTTATCGAATTATTAGACAGTCAAGATCCTGAAAAGGATTTCCCTTCATTCCCTTCAGACCCCTATCGGTACGTCCACAATTTTTCAAGTGTAACACTAGATAAATTACAGTTAGAAGCTCTATCATTGGGTCCTAGACTTTGTGACCAAGGGTATAAGGTCAACCAACTCCATACCAACATCCGATTTGAAAACCTTCTCCTACAAACGAAAGATTTGACCCCAACGACAGACGATGAAGTCGCTAGGTTTAAAACTACACTAGTCGACAGTTGTCAACAGTATAAAAACAATAGTCATTCTAGTAAGAGTTTGCTGACTAAACAGCATCGAGAAGCCTTAAGAAAGTTAAGGAACGATGAAAACATTATAATCAGTATACCTGATAAAGGAGACGGAATAGTATAGATGAATAATTGTGATTATGTTGACAAAATGAATTCGCTTCTAACGGATGAAACGAAGTTCCAAAACCTTATCAACCCAATAGATCTGGACTTCCTCTTCGTCCAGTCCTGGATATGTCAAACTCCACTTACTATGGGGTGGCAAAGTGGCTAGGTGAACTCCTCCAACCGTTACACAAGATGGTAGCAAGTCATAATGTTAAAGAAGTGTTAAAGAATTTATTGCTAACGTAGAGGATATTTATGTAAATAGGAAGCAAATGCTTTTCTTAGATGTAACATCACTGTTTACCAATGTACCAATTATGAAGACTGTGGAATTTATGTGCCAACATATACTAGAAAAACAGATTGACATCGGAATACCGGTTATTAGTCTGAAATAGTTGCTCTTAAGATGTACTATGAATGTACACTTCACATTCAACAACGTTTATTGCAGGCAAATCGACGGTATTGCCATGGGTTCTCCATTGGGGCCAATTTTAACAGACTTATTTCTTGCCAAGATTGAAAATGGTCCATTGAGACCAGTAATAGAAAAAGCTGATTGTTGTTTTCGTTATGCTGATGACAAATTTATTCTCCTTGAAGAGGAAAGCTGACAAGAATGAAATGTTAAAAAAGTTTAATGATACACATCTATCGCTCATCTTCACTTGTGAAGAAGAAGATGATGGTGGACCACATTTCCTTGATGTCCATTTGATCAGAAGGGATGATGGCCTACTCAAGAGAGATGTCTATAGAAAACCTACATCTGTAGGACAATATACACATTTTATTAATGCGAATTCAATATGCCAATACCTCCTGATGCGGTCTATTGGATCACTAGTTATCAGATTTTTCCCACAAACTAAAGACAAAATGACGGCAACCGTAAACCATGTAATTTAAACAATATTTATGCATGCCTATACAATTGGTGTATCCTACACAGCTAGGCAAAAATATGTACCTTATTACATTATCTATACTAAATATGCTTACTAATCGTATGTGTAATTTATCGAATTGATGATGCCTGTAAACTGGCGTCCCTCATGTACAAAAATGGAGCGACTTTATTGCATATCCCCTCAATGACTTCTGTCTGAAGCAAATTGGCCTAAAGAATGGACAGAGCTAACAGTAGAAGAACACTGGAGATTGGTAAAGGAGATCATTCACCAGGCGGTCTCAGACACTGTTCCTTTAGTCTCACCGAAAGCTAGGAAGCAACGATCATGGCTGAAAAGGGGGACACAACGCCTTCTGCAGGCAAAGCGAAAAGCCTGGTTCGCGTGGCGACGATCGAAGAGTCAACCCGAATATGAAGTGTACCTTGAACTCAGGAATCGATGTAACATACGAGTCCGGAGCGATAGAAGGACATTTCAGGGAGACCTCGCCAATAAGCTTCTCGTGAACCCCAAAAGCCTATACAGGTTTATGTCCGAAAGAAAACCGACCAACCAGGGAGCATGCAATCTAGTGGGTTCTGATGGGAAATCTCTTACTAGTCTTGAAATGGCAGAGACATTCAGCCTAGCCTTTCACAGGCAACTAAATAGTAACGAGGATATTACCCCTACAGAACATCCAGATTACATCGCAAAACCAACACACGAAAACCTGCTGGGGACATTTCAAATTACCCCGGCTATGGTACTGGCAAAATTGGGAAGGTTGGCTTCGGGAAAGTCTCCAGGTTGTGATGGCATCAGACCATCTGTCCTGAAGCAGTGTTCAGAAAGTCTCTGTCAACCCCTAAGCGATCTGTTCCAACACTCCCTTGATGTAGGGAAACTTCCATGTGAATGGAAACGTGCAATCCTATCCCCTATCTTCAAGGGTGGTGACCGGCAGAATGTGACCAGTTACAGACCAGTTGCTCTACTCCCAGTGGTATCGAAGATATTGGAAAGTCTCATTGACGACCACATGAGAAAATACTTCGATGGGACTAATCTTCTTCACGAAGCACAGCATGGTTTCAGGAGGGGAAGATCCTGCGTGACGAATCTTCTACTAGCCTGGAACGATTGGACACTATCCTGGGACAAAAAGGTACCAGCCCACGTGATCTTTCTCGACTTTGCGAAAGCATTCGACACAGTTCACCATGGTCTGCTCCTTCATAAAATAGGCAAGGCGGGAGTTTCTGGAGCACTTCTCGCATGGCTGAAAGATTACCTAGGTGAGAGAGAATTCTGCACCAAAGTCAACCGCATCCGATCATCCTGGCACACCTCGGCATCAGGGGTTCCTCAGGGTTCTATCCTAGGGCCGTTGATGTTTTTGATTTTTATCAATGACCTGCCCCCCCAACTAAACTGCTCTGCGCTTCTTTACGCTGACGACGTAAAGATTTGGAGAGCAATAAACTCAAAGGAAGACTCAGATAGATTGCAGGCTGACCTGCAAACTCTGGGAAATTGGGCTTTGGCTAACGGAATGCCTTTCAATCTAAAGAAGTGCAAAGTAGTGCAGCTTCATTCCGGAAGGTCACAGAGTGTAAATTACACCCTTGGTGGCCAGAACTTGAGTTGTGTTCCATCAGAGCGTGATCTAGGTCTTATTCTAACAGAAAAGCTAGACACCAGTGGAAATTACTCGAGGGACGTCGCCAAAGCCTACGCAACATTACACTTTATGCACAGGCAGCTGGGAGCTCTCACTCCCGAACTGTTCTTAAGGCTATACAAGGCATATGTGAGGCCACACCTTGAGGTGCATAATATCATTGCACCTCCGCTACTCAAAAGGGATGCTAACATTCTAGAAAGTGTCCAGAGACGAGCGACAAAATGGGTGATCGGCCTCCGCAACAAATCATATGAGGAAAGACTAAAGAAATTAGGTCTTTTCACACTTAGTTACCGTAGGCACAGGGGAGACCTCATCACCGTCTACAAGATCCTAAATGACCAGGCCCACCCAAATAAAAGCATCCTGCCATTAAGCGATTATAGGCTTCCACGAGGTAACCCGCTAAGGATAGCACACCAGAGACCAAAGACTCGAGTGCGATCACATTTCTTTTCGCTTCGTGTTTGCCGTCTCTGGAACGCTTTACCGGCGGCCGTGACTACAGCGCCATCTCTGGAGATTTTTAAGCGGAAGCTAGACAATCATGCAGAAATGCAAGGTTTGTGTCTCAATGGCTTATCCTCATAAAATTTGAAACCACACTGTCAATGGATAAGCGTACAAACTAAATCTCCACGACCTATTCTGCCTTCTCTCACTCTTTCTTTTCCTTAGGTCACCTTTATTATTCCACTTATCTCAACCTATATTATCTACACTACAACCTATTATTATTATTATTATTATTACTATTCTGCTTTTATGACTATACCGAATGACCAACGGGAGTTAGGTCAAACTCCATTCACGGCAGCAATACAGTCCTAACATACTGCATACTACAAACCACATCTCGACCAATCCCCGCACCACTCCTCCTGGAGTCTACCAGAGCTAAAGCAGTCGAGTGTCGGGACTTACTACGCAGAAGCTCACCGAAGATCTGGAACCTCTACCTCACAATCAAGAAGCGAGCTCAAAGAAATCACTGGTTTATACTAGCTCGTAATCAGGATATTGGATATTGGAATGACGCTTGTTGCTATGTTGCTATTGGTTTCAAGTGGCCTTGGTTTTCGGGGAAGATTTAACTGATGTAATATTGCGATTTCGTAGACATAACTCAGGCTCATACGTGAAAAACTATAATCCTGGAATAAAGACAAGTTGTTTAGAAGGTAAGGAGGGCATTATTTTTCAGTTTATTTGTATATATACTATTGTGTATCGAGTTGCACTGAGTTCTTAGTGCATTCATTTTCATTAAGTTCATTTTCATTAAGTGTAGTAATGAAGAATGGAATTTCTTCCACATCAGTGTTATTTAATTGAAGTTTTAATCTTTGTAGGCCCTTGAAGGAATAAATTCGGCACGGAGAACTCCTGTGGAAACCGAAAGCACTTTTAGTTTACTAAATCTTACTGACTCCCTGTATAAATTTGATCTGTCAAGTGTTTATGTAAAGTCTGCTGGTGTATTCAGTAAAGTAAAAGTTGTAGTGCTTAACTCCTAGACTTGTTGTAGTCATTGGTATTGCCAGAATACTACTTACTCGTTTTATGCAGCCGAAGTATTCAATTCTCACTTTATTGAGGAAATAGTATATTGCCTGCAAAAGTAGTGCGTCAGTTTACGAGTTTCATCAAGCCTACAGAATGTTTTCTGTTCACTGAATACTGTTTGCGAATTATCCGAGAAAACACATTTCCGAGTGGGATGTAATACAAAGCTGAATTCTTAAACTGTCATCCTTATAACAGTTCAATTCAATCACACATATAATAATATGATAGTCTGTAATTGACTTCAAAGACTTATCAGGGAATATTCTCATCACCTTACGGTTTGCTGATGATATTGTCCACCTAGACTATGAGAAGTAACCCCTGATGCTGTAAAATATGAAAATAATACCGGTGTTTGATTATAGGTGTCCGCGTTCTATCTCATCAGTAAAGCAGTATAATATGGCGAGTGCTGTTGAGGTTACGCATAAATGTTTAGGTGGGGAGGGTTAGTTAGCCTTCAAGGTAGGGAAGCTGAATAGGTTGAGATGGCTAGAACACGTGCTGGCATACTAAGCCATCGCCTTCCTCCAGGGACAATGCTGACCAGCACATGTTAAGGTTTAAAATGCGTTTGGGTCGGTCAAATGAAAAAGTGATATTGGTTCATAAAATTGTTGACAGTCGGCTGGAAGAAATACCGGAGATGTGACTGCAAATCTTTGGTACTGGTACTGGTGCATTCACTCTGTGTAATCTCACATATCTATTCAACTCATGTTTTTCCTTGTCATTATTTATTCTCCCTCACATTTTCTCTCGTTAAACTTCCATTTAGTTTTATGTCTCTACCTTCGTGTGCTACATGGAATGTGGTAAATTAAACAGGTGGACTTCTCTGCAAACTCATACTGAAAGCTACTCAGAATGACAGTCTGTGCGTAACTAAATGCGAAACATTGATAAATGATCTCCAAAATTTCAACAAATGATAAGTGTAGTTCATAATCTTGCTCTTTGTCAAATGAAAAATTGATACCTTTCGGTAATCTCTTCTTCCACCCGGGACTCGTCTCCTACTTTGCAACTGGATTTGTGCTTTGTCACATTTGTACTTAGTTTTCGGTCATTCAGCATTCGCCGTTGCTGTTGACTCAGCGCCTAGATGACTTTAGTTGAATAAGGTTTCGATCGTGCAAACACGGGTCCTGGGCAGTTGATTGGTTGCATTATCATTTCTCAAATGGAATGCAGCATACTGTATATTAGGGTAAATCTTCCGCCTCGCCTGCTGGAGCTGGTGTTCCTCAGGGTATTGTTATCTCTCTTTTTCTTTTTTCTCTCTCGTCTTACATGACCTTTCTCTTTCTAATGAGAGCAACTTCGTCAAATATGCTGGTGATCTGACCGTCTCACTTCCTGTCATGTTACAATGTGACTGCAGCAAACTTAACTGCTTCCTGTCTGTAGTCTAAGGTACGTGGTCTTACGTTAAATCCCTCTAAATGTCAGGCAGCTAACTTTCCCCTCACTCATAAGCGTGAACTGCGAAAACTGTGTCGTTCACAAGATGCTTGTATCAAAGAGGACACTGAAACAGAAACTAAGTCTAACATAAAATACCTTGGAGTAAATCTATCCTCTGGTCTTTCTTGGTCATTCTATATCTTGTCGATTTCTAAGAAAACCTTCAGTCTAGGTTACCATGTTATGTAGTCAAGACAGTCAAGAATCATTCAACCTCTCTTTTTACAACTTGTTAACTCTTGCATTGGTCTTTACTGCTCCCCCTTATTCTTTCCTGAATTACTCAAAAACGACTATGTCGTATTGTGTAGGGTATTAAGGTTGTCATTAGGGCAAGTGGTGTACCATTTCGTCAACTCGTTAATGCATTAGTTAAAAGACATCTAAACTCATGCGAGAAATGGTCTAAATCTATACTGTCTAACCCTCAACACCCCTTCTATTCTCAGCTCTTCCCTTTAATTTCATCTGATGGAACCAGAAGTCGGAATAAAAGATTATGTGATCGTTTTTGGAATTAAGTAATACCAAAAATTGTTGTCGTTTTCATTGCCAGCAGTTCACAGCCTATTGAGTTTACGCAAGTGCAATGCTCATTTCCCACTTTCCTGAGGAGACATCAACTAGGATTCTAGGAAAGTAGTACGTCAGTATGCGAATTTCATGAATCTGTAGACTACATTCCATTCACTTATTACTGAAACTAAACTATGAAGGAACTGATATTTCAAAGAAGGATGTAGTACAAGGCTCATTTCTACAACTGTCGTCCTTATTTTAGTTCACTTTCATCATAAATGTATTAACCGAATTGTCTGTTACTCACTTTAGGCCCTTACCAGGGAACAGTCTTGTCAACTTTTTGTATGCTGATGGTATTGTCCACTTAGGCTGCGAGAAGTGACCATTGAAACTGGAAGATATGAAAAGACTACTGGTTTTTGATCGTAGTGTCTGTACCCTTTCTTCTGTGTTAAGTAGTCTAATATGGTGAGTAATATTGGGGTTAAGCTTAGTGTTAAGTAGAAATGTGATTTCAAACGTTGTTAATGACACAGATGCATTCACTCTGTGTAATCGCACATATCTGAGCAACCCTTATATTTTTTCCATATGACTGTTCGGTTTTCATCACATTTCTGTTCATTAGAGTTCCATTTAATTTATTTTTTCCTCTACCTTTGTGTGCTACATGGAACGTGGTAACTTAAGCGGGTGCACTTGTGTGCACGCTTCTATGTTGAAAATCAGTCTGTCAGAATGATCTATAGTCCAGGTATAGTGAAATGTTAAAACGGGGATAAAAATAGGCAAAATGTCAACAAATGGTAATCGTATTTTTCATTTAGTTCTTGTCTAACTGAAAAAGTGATCTTACAATAATTTCTCCTCTTACCCGAGATAACTCTCACACTCTGTCTCGTTATATCTCATTAGTTAGTTAATTTTATCACGTAGCCCAACTGCGAAGTTGAAACACATCTGATGAAATATGTTATGCTTATTACCAACCAAATATAATATTTTTCAAGTGTGGAACGTCACAAATCGAACTGCTACACTTCTGTGCTGAGTTCCATGTTAAAACTCAGTCAGTCAGCTTTGTCACTACAAATGCGTAGTGTCACAACTACCTAGTGTTAATTAGCTTAAACAATTATTCATGCCGTTTCCTAAGTACTCTATGCATTTCCCGATTCCTTAAACTGTCCAGATAAAGTGCACCGAAGAGGAAAACATAAACCAAAAGTCAGTAACATGGACGTAAGAAATGGTGTGAATAGAAGTGAATGAGACGAGTGACCTTTTATCCCTGTAGTACGCTTAAGTAAAATACTCATGTATATGAATGAGGCAAAAAGTTGTGTGACTGACTTGATATGATGATGAGCAATAGTTTGTGCTCAAAACGCCACCAAGTAATATTGCTCTCCAACACTGTGTGATTTACCAAAATAAAATCGTATCCATAATGGAGTTATACTCTACCACAGTGCCCAAGTTTTATGCTTATATCAAAAATACTTATCTTGTGCGTTATGTGTCTCCTAATTGTTTCATTTTTGTCTTCCTCATTGCAGGTTGTCAGTCTCCGTAGACATTCTACCAGATGTCGTCATGCATAGTGTCTGCAAGCAGTCTTTCAATACATCTACCTCCCGCAAAGTTATTGTTACGATGCCTTTAAATCATTTACATTTGGCCGTAATACAATTAGTGTGCTAATATTACTGATGCAATGACATGCAAGACTTGTACATGTTACTGTGAAGCTAGTTTGTAATAACATTCCCTCCATAGTAAATAGAATGCTTGTGATAACAATTCGTCATTATCTTTTCATTGTGTTGATAGTTGCGTATATATTAGAAAAAAGCTAACCTTGTCGTATCAGTTCTCTAAATTACAATCACTAAGTGCCCATACCTCTGCTGAATACCAAGTGCTACTCGTGGCCCATGAAATACTTATTACTGCATTCGTAAATAGCTATCAAACTGTTATTACATGGAGTATTGAGACAGAAGGCGTATGAAATTTAGATATTAGTGTGTATCTGAAGTAAACGACACAATATATATGTGCATGTTTCATTTCAAAACTAGAGAATTTTATAGGGTAATGTAGGAGTGAGCGCAATGAGTTAATAATGTATTCTTTACTGCATCCATCTTGTATGAGTGGAATGCTTCTATTCAATTTTCGGCGAAGCTTCAATATCACCCTACAGGGTTTCTTCAATGCACTCTCATAAGGAATAATACTTGGCACTGAGGAATCCAGCCAAAAGCATTTGTGACACAGTCGAATGACTTTTTCAACTAAAAGCGGTAATACTGATATTAGGTGTGATTTATCTGTAAACTGAGGGACTCTGGTGTAACACAGCACCATATCCCAGCAGGGTATTGTTTGTGTTTTACAGGTACAAGTAGAATTCATGGACTGAGCATTTGTTAAATATGGAGGCGACCCATTGAGTCACTTACACGAAAGGCTGATGAAATGCGATACCTTACACACGCACTTTCAGATGTAGGCATGTGTTACTCCACATGAACTCTGGGCCATATCGAGTAGGCATTCCTTTAAATCTACTCTACCCTGTGCGCTTAATTATTGTTCGTATATGTGATGACTTGGTGCGTTTCCTAGTTTGCCTATAATTACGGAATGTACATTATATTAACGAACACAAATAAATTTTGTGAAAACCAGTGGTGTTCCTTCTCTAGTCTCAATTGATGTCACATTGATTGACACGATTAAAGGAATAGATTGTAACGTGGTGTTTTCTGTAGCTGCGAAACGTAGATACCTAGTTTCGAATTGACATCATCCGTCTGATCCTATTAACCTATGGGTATGGTTCATCCTTCATGATAAAACTAGAACTCAGAAGTAGACTGTCTTTGACAGATCTAGTTTTACGATGTGACTAATTGGTGAGTCACCTGGTGTTGTGGTAGCAAAAAAATAACTCCAAACCTTAGTATTTTCTAGATATGAACAGATTTACTTACTTTGGCGACAATTTAATCTTAGGGATATTAACCTTTACTTAGTAATTTGGATCCGAAAGTAAACGCCATGTTACTAAGTTATTCAAAAGACAGAATGATGAGTGAAACAGTACTCGGATACTTATTCTAACGAAATCGAATAATGATTATCGTTTAGCCTACCAATATGCCGCTTACTTTCAGTCTTAATTCAAAGACAAATTTAATTGCCCAATAAATTAATAGTTTCAGAAGACTGCTCTACTCCTGTCTTTGAAATACTTTACCCGATCGTGTTTTACTTCAAAATAAGTGTATACTGGCCAGCTGATGTTGCTTATCCAGTTACACTGTTTTTCAGTTACAATGTCCCATCTATTTCCTATCAAACACAACATCCCTTAAACCATCAACGAGTAAACATCATTTCTAAAAAAATAACCTTAACTATTCGCATGTAAACGATGCTATAAACTTTATCACTTACGTGATGTTTCAAATTCCGATTAATCAGTTTTCCCTTACATGAGCACCTGTTTCAATTTTAACGGATAGTTCTAACCTTTGACTACTGAATTAGTACGTTTCATTATGTACCATCCATACGAAATATAGGTACTGATAATAATTACTGCTAACAGATTTATCACGAGAATGTACTCCATATTGACGACAATATTCCTCAGGGGCGGACGTATTTTCTAAACGCGCTACTCAATACAACACATGACCCTAACCCCATAACTCTGTAGCTCACAACATTCTATGAAGTTAGTAGTGACTATTAACAAGTAGAATGTCTATTTGAGGTATAGAGAATACATTTATTAGTGATTCGACACAAAATACAAAATCAACGGTACTGGAAACCACTTCCTTCAGCAATGAATCCCACGAGGTCACTGGAACTACAGATTATCTAAAAAAGAAAACAAGGGTTCACAGGGTGCATACATGAATATAACTACCAATATAATATTAACGAGACAGCACAGTAAAAATTAATGAAAGTTTATATCAATGTGCGATTACATCAGTCACTATTTTTGACACAAGTGGATATTTAGACGAAGTAATGAGAAGACGTAATTTGTCCGAGTCGTGTAGTGTTGTATTTGTGCAACACATTTTAGACAATCTGGTCACGCATGGACTTGTTATAGGAATACATATGAAATTAATACAGTTAAAAGTTTGGAAAATAAATTTAGGTGGAATTAAAACCACATATTGAAGGTCAAAATAACAATGAAGATTACTAAACCAAATATCTGAGGGACTAGTACATCTACCCTGACTAGTTTCAAAACAAAGTTTAACAAAGGTTTCGTGTGATGACGAATAGTCTTGGAATTCACAAAAGTGGTTTAAACTTCCTAATCACACTTCGGTTCCCACAAACTTTAGAATGCAATCCAAACACGTTTTACAGATAGGTTTAAAGAATGTGCAAACGCCAGTTTTATGACCTGTCCCTATAATATGTTTCGAAATAGAGGAGCTGGGACCCCATTAATAACTTCTGAAGATTCTGTTGCTTCTGGAGGCATTTAGGAATATGATGCGTAGCCCTTACTTGCAAAAATCGATGAGCCTTCCCTAAATGGATATAGCAACCACTTCTAAACCTTACGTCCATAGCTTTAAGAGATGTCGGACACTACTTCTACGTGGTTTTAAAATAATTTGGTGAATTAACTTCGAACAAGCGCGAATGTGGCGTCAGGACAATGACAAAAATCGGAAGTTTATGAAACCAAACTCACTAGTAGGAAAAAGTGACGCACACGTCAGATGTCTTTACGTACCTGATCACGAGGATGGTATTGAAATCCACCAAATTACTAAAATGTTGCAGTGTGCATTTAACTCACTTAAAAACTTCGGCAGAAAACAGTGAATGTTATAAGTGATCGTAAAACATATTGCAATTTCTGCCCATTTGTGAACACTAATTTTCGCTTGTATCTATGCATTCTATTGACTTTCCTCTATCAAAACAACACACAGAAGTGCGGGAGGATGCAGGAATTCGATATCAACCATATTCTTTGGTTCCTGCAGCAGTAATAGGTACTGCACAATAGCTGATAGGGAAATTTGAGATCGAGTACAAGTTTCCGCCAATCTGCAAAGAAATTTATCGAATGACAGTCGTTGAAATGTACGCGAAGCTTACTCGGTATGCCAAAAATCACTGCATGAACCATGTATTTAAGCGTCCTGTCACACAAGCAATCAGCAAATGCTCAAGAACAATATCGAACAATAATTTTCATATAAATTCATCCAACAAGAGCAAAATAAGCAGCGAAATAGCGTCTACTACGTTTGCTGGACGACTAGGGGTGAGTATATACGTTGTCTCGTGTTATATTTTCCGCGACTAATTTTTTTTCGTCTTTCATTGGCTAGAATGGTGGCGGTCAATTGGAGTTTGAATTGTCCTTGGGTGCGTGCTGTCGGGTGCTGTATTTGCGTGGTTGTGTTTGCGTCGTTTGCCAGCATATGTGATTACTGTAAACGTGTATGAAACTATTGTAACGCTTTGTTTTTTTTTGTTTGTGCATGTACTAGGCATTATTTGTCGTACAATTCGTTGTTTGGTCTATTGGTTGCTTGCGATGTCAACGAACCGGTGGGTTCTTGTGTTTTTCTGTAATTTAGGTTATACGTGCGGCATTTTCTTGATGGTTATCGATCATCCCTGTATTTCAATGTTGTTTTTTTACGATTTATGTTGGAATAGTTGTGACATAGATGGATCCTAATTGATAACTTTATTTTAGTCCGTTGCAGGTAGTCAATTCGAGTGACAGGAGCACAGATTTAAGTGGAATTTTTGCTGAATACATACTTGGAAAGCGTTTCTTCAGCTGGGATGAATTTGAGAAGTCATTAGCAGAATTTCAAAAAGTGAGGAAGTCATATAATGCTAACAGTGTAGTTATCCTACACTCACTATGTTCATAATTGCAGCAAAACGATGCCGGATGCCAGGTTTAAGTACGCTTATGTTGGTTTTAAATGCACTTTTGGAGTGAATCGTACAAGACCTGGATTGAAATTGAAAAACAAGTCGTAAGAAGAAGTGTAATATGATTTCATGAATATTGCAGGTCTAAATGTTGCAATTGCTCGTCTTCATTTCGCGTGGTTTTGCATTATAGTGAATACATAATTGCTTCCCACAATATGGTGCATAACCATCCATGCAGCAGGGTGTACATGCAGAATGACCCATGGTATAGACGACTAACAGTTGAAGAGAAAGAAAATATTGAACCACTTCTTCAGCAATCCCACTCATCCGATGAAATAATAATGCATGTTAAGGAGAAGTACAACAAGGATATAACTCGCATTGACGTTAAAAATATGAAAGCCGCAGTGAATAAAGGTAACGTTGACGTACTTGTTACATACTTAAGGTATTTCGAGTCGTCGTGACATTTTTGAATTCCTAAAATCCCGTGGGAAGTTAATGGAGTATTATTCCGATGAACCGATCAGGAATTCACTAACAAGAATTTGTTTTGCAACTTATGAGCAAATGGAATTGTATAAACAGTTCCCTGAAGTTGTTGGTATTGATTCGACGTATAATACAAATAAAGGGAAGTAAGTTTACCAATTCATTAATCAACGTGCAGGTATTCTTTGTTCCAGCTACTTGTGACGGATAATTTTGGTCGTGGACGACCAGTTTTATTTGCGTGGACTAGAAAAGAATTCAAACGAGATGTAGTTTGGATATTAGACTGTTTCCGGCAAATAATGGAAGACACCTCGAAAACAGAATCCTTCATTATGGATTGTGCGCAAGCTGAAATAGCAGCCGTCAAGTTAACGCACAGACAAGCGCACATTGTTTTGTGTTCTTTTCATGTTTGCCGAGCTTTCTGTCGGAAAGTAAGTTTTTCAAAGCATACTTTACATTTTATTCGTAGACAAGAAATCCCATTGTGAAGAACTACTTATGCCGTCTAGTGCAGTGTAAAAGGAGATCAGAGTAATGCCTCTATTGTTCTCATTTTGCAGATTTAATTTCTACTTCAGAGTTATTAGCAGATTGGACGCTAATGTCAGTCAATACCTACAACGTCGTTGGATGCATCGACGAGAATTGTGGGCGGCCTGTTTCAGAGATAACGTGCTGACTTTTGGGAACGATACAAATAATCGTGTCGAGAGTTCCCACAAGCAGATGAAACGGTTTTTGCAAAGATCTGATAGTCTGCATAAAAGTATGCTAAAGGTGTATAAATGGCATAAACGAAGTTTTTCAATAATACAGCAGGAGGCGAATATTGCTCAATCACGATGCTTCACGTATCCCTGTTCACAAAGTTTAATCCCAATTATACGGTTGCTTACACCATACGCCGCGAGGAAGGTAATACGTGAATACCAATTGCGACGATGGGCTACTGTTGAGTTCGAATCCGTTGATTATGTATTTTTCAAAGAAAATGGGAAAACAGTGCAGGTTGATCTGAGTGCTTGCACCTGCACGTGCTTTACATTTCAGACCTGTCGGTACCCCTGCCGACACTTGCTTTTGGTCCACTTAAGAAAGCCGTATTTCACAGGTATATTTGCGTTTTTATGACTACGTTTTTAATGTATAATGTAATGTAATAATCAGTTCATAGTTATCTTAACTTTTTTTGTTCCACCTTTTGTAGTTAACCATGTGATGCATAATTGTAAACAATGGACGTGGTCACGCAACTTGTTCGCATCTCAAAGTACGTCAGCAGTTATCCCTCGAAATCGAAGTAACATATACGATACCAAAAAGAAGATTATCAATGCGGGTATGGACAGAATTAATGACAAATTTGGAGAAGTGTTTGCCAATGCTTATGCAGACGGAGTAATCGCAGGAATCAATCGTGTTCTTAATATGTAAATAAACTAAATTTTTGTCATAATGAAAATAAAATTTTCATGTAAATTTTGTTGTCTTTCAATTCATGTGTTCACTTTGTGAGCACGGCATGCTAGACCGGTGCTCTCTAGGACTTTCACTACTAACAATACGTAAGTGTAATTGTGTAGGAACGATGTCGGTCAGCATACGTGTTAAATTATAAGTATTTCAGTTAGCTAACGTGCATAAGTATCATAGTCATATACAAGTCTTTAGGGACAATAGTAGGCATACCTTAGGCACTGCATTCGAGTCCCAGTTCTTATACGGTTACGTGTATTCGAAAGTATTGCATTACTAATGTTTCACTTAAAGCGTGATGTCAATCCATATGACTAAGGCTGTTGACATGTAGCGTAAATTCAACTCTACACCAGACGAATTATTGAATTCGTTGAGCTTTAACAATCGTATTTAGATTTAGCTTACACTAAAATATGCCACCAATTACTTCGTCAGTTCTTATTAATAAGTCATGTCTGCACCTAGTCATCATGACAAATACATCTAAACTCAGATATAATAAGAAAGGTCTGGTAAGCAGGATATTAAATGTATTTAATGAAAAAATAATAACAAGCAAATGTGTTTACGCAGTCGATTGTCGGAATAATTTGTGCAATGTCGAATCTCTGTGACTGGGGTGATTGACGTTACCAGATATCTACAAATAAGTAAACAAAGTGTTTTTTAAATAGCTGAAGTAAGGAAGAAGTAATATTAAAGGTAAACGATTTATATCTGCCTACCTTTGCTGAAAATGTTTTATTCTCCTTTCTCATTCTTTGGTAATGACATCATTATTCTGGGGTTTTCACTGCAACACACATTATTCCTCTTCTAAAGGATAGCAGCAAGCATATAGTAATAATTTCAAATTTCGTTTAAACCAATGTTTACAATGAATGCATGTCATTTCTACAGGCGCAATAAGTTATGTTATAAACTGCAATCGTGAAGTATCATGAATTATAAGAGTTAAATTGTAAACCCTTAATAATGAACACCGTACATTTGGCTAAGTGCTATGTCGTTGGAATGTGAGTATACATCTGCAATGTTTAATGCCAACCATATTGGTGTAAGGATAGAAAATATGATGTTTTCTATGAAAATACAGCTTTGTTCCAACACTGCTGTTGTTGTGTTTCTAATAAAAGCAAATAGACTGTAAGCATAAAGGCATATCCAGTTAACATAAAATGCAGTGTAATAGTGCACAAATGAAAAGACCATAGTGAAGTAGATAAGTGATACTTCAGTGAGAGGTAAATTGAAAGATCTGCAACCTTATAATATGGAAGACAACCTGACATGTAAGATGTCTCACAAATTTCAATAGGGCCTGTGGGGTACCATGGATGGTTTGGCGTCAATCGCAGCTTTGGAATAATGAGTTACAAATGCTAAAGGTAACAACCAACGAAACTGCAGTAGTATTTTCTAGCTGTTCAGCATTTTTTCCTTTAATGCAGTTTCTTATCAACAGTTTGCAGTATTCAGAACATCACAAGTTGCTTACAGATAACTTGTGTAATAATAACTGCGTTAAATATATGAGCCATAAGTGCATCTTCCACATCTTTCATAGCCACAATTAAGTCATTAAGGATCTCACAATATCTTAGTGATGTGAAGCAAAATAATTTTTAAGATTGATATAACCTATGTAACAGGTGTAGTAGTTGTACGACACAGCCGCCAGCTACTAATCGACATAAATCTGGTACTAATTTTAAGTACTCTGACATTTGAGAAGGACTATTTATACTATTCTTCCAGACACAATGAACACTGATGTCAATATACTCTGATGCCATTTCATGCACTGAGCAATTAAGGCCTTGTGAAATTCCATGTGCAAATGTCAATTAAACTATTTTCACATCTTCGCCCAAGCACTTTTAACTAGGAACTTCATCAAAATAGATATAATCACCAGGAAATTCAGCAGCCTGTCTCATTCATCGCATAATGTCGTCAATGTGTTATGGAATATTTCAGTCATCCCGGATGATAACAGAAAAGTTTAACATGTTCAAAGCACACATCTAACCTATGTCTGTATGCTATTTCTCTTTCATAGGCCAGATTCTAATAGATTCACTGGAATGACAACAGCCATTGACTGCAGTATATTTACAACCTTAAGATCTGAAACAACTCGCAAAAAACAAACCCTCAACGCACTATAATGCAAATAATAGTCTTTCTATGCGAACTTTCTTAAAAAGGATGACTTCTTCATTGATAATTCGTCCGAGCTATAATATACAATTTTACGCTCTACTAAGAACAAAATACAGCAAAATACTGCCATCCGGCTACATAAGTCTAAAACTAGTCAAATATAATCTATTTCCAAAAAAATAGGTGATTATAACGTCTGTTGACGTGAGCGCGGTAACCGATGGCATTGCGCGATAACACCTGGTGTCGGCCTATATCCTCACTCGACGACTAGCCACAACTCGAATCAACGAAACCGCGCAAGTGCCGTCAAGGTTAAGCCAAAGGCGCCAGTTCAAACAGGGGATATGCTTTATCAACGCCCAATTTCTAAAGAGACACATGAATACCAAGTACAATAAAGAGAAACTGACAACAGTAAAAAGAAACAGCTGTTCATGAAGCTGCAATTTAATGGGGACGTGGCTAGTGAAGTCTTACATCAGAGATTATCGAGAGCGATAAAACGGACTTGTACTGCCACCACCCTCTGTTTGTCATTTTCCAGCCGGCCAATTTTGATTGCTCAAGTGAAAGATAAGCTATCTAGCTGTGCCACCTACATGTGTATCTATAAATTTAGTTACTCCTGTGGAGAAAGCTATATAGGCCGAACAGCTAGACAGCTTAACAAACTCATTAATGAGCATCTTCCTTAATGGTTCGGAAAAGATCAAATAAAATCCACACGAAGTTTTATTTTGGCTCATTTGATTGATAGTGGTCACCAAGTGGACAAAAGTAGTGCCTTCAAAGTTATCTGTCGCATTCCATCGAACCACCTTTTCAACGGAATCAGAACGCGTCTTTTACACTTAGCCGAAGCTATGGGAATTAATCCGAAAGAACAATCCTAGTCTTTGTATAAAAAAGAAGTTTGTTCTACCTTTGTCTCTCCCTTGGCCTCCAATATCCAATATCCTGATTACGAGCTAGTATAAACCAGTGATTTCTTTGAGCTCGCTTCTTGATTGTGAGGTAGAGGTTCCAGATCTTCGGTGAGCTTCTGCGTAGTAAGTCCCGCCACTCGACTGCTTTAGCTCTGGTAGACTCCAGGAGGAGTGGTGCGGGGATTGGTCGAGATGTGGTTTGTAGTATGCAGTATGTTAGGACTGTATTGCTGCCGTGAATGGAGTTTGACCTAACTCCCGTTGGTCATTCGGTGTAGTCATAAAAGCAGAATAGTAATAATAATAGGTTGTAGTGTAGATAATATAGGTTGAGATAAGTGGAATAATAAAGGTGACCTAAGGAAAAGATAGAGTGAGAGAAGGCAGAATAGGTCGTGGGGATTTAGTTTGTACGCTTATTCATTGACAGTGTGGTTTCAAGTTTTATGAGGATAAGCCATTGAGACACAAACCTTGCATTTCTGCATGATTGTCTAGCTTCCGCTTAAAAATCTCCAGAGATGGCGCTGTAGTCACGGCCGCCGGTAAAGCGTTCCAGAGACGGCAAACACGAAGCGAAAAGAAATGTGATCGCACTCGAGTCTTTGGTCTCTGGTGTGCTATCCTTAGCGGGTTACCTCGTGGAAGCCTATAATCGCTTAATGGCAGGATGCTTTTATTTGGGTGGGCCTGGTCATTTAGGATCTTGTAGACGGTGATGAGGTCTCCCCTGTGCCTACGGTAACTAAGTGTGAAAAGACCTAATTTCTTTAGTCTTTCCTCATATGATTTGTTGCGGAGGCCGATCACCCATTTTGTCGCTCGTCTCTGGACACTTTCTAGAATGTTAGCATCCCTTTTGAGTAGCGGAGGTGCAATGATATTATGCACCTCAAGGTGTGGCCTCACATATGCCTTGTATAGCCTTAAGAACAGTTCGGGAGTGAGAGCTCCCAGCTGCCTGTGCATAAAGTGTAATGTTGCGTAGGCTTTGGCGACGTCCCTCGAGTAATTTCCACTGGTGTCTAGCTTTTCTGTTAGAATAAGACCTAGATCACGCTCTGATGGAACACAACTCAAGTTCTGGCCACCAAGGGTGTAATTTACACTCTGTGACCTGCCGGAATGAAGCTGCACTACTTTGCACTTCTTTAGATTGAAAGGCATTCCGTTAGCCAAAGCCCAATTTCCCAGAGTTTGCAGGTCAGCCTGCAATCTATCTGAGTCTTCCGATGAGTTTATTGCTCTCCAAATCTTTACGTCGTCAGCGTAAAGAAGCGCAGAGCAGTTTAGTTGGGGGGCAGGTCATTGATAAAAATCAAAAACATCAACGGCCCTAGGATAGAACCCTGAGGAACCCCTGATGCCGAGGTGTGCCAGGATGATCGGATGCGGTTGACTTTGGTGCAGAATTCTCTCTCGCCTAAGTAATCTTTCAGCCATGCGAGAAGTGCTCCAGAAACTCCCGCCTTGCCTATTTTGTGAAGGAGCAGACCATGGTGAACTGTGTCGAATGCTTTCGCAAAGTCGAGAAAGATCACGTGGGCTGGTACCTTTTTGTCCCAGGATAGTGTCCAATCGTTCCAGGCTAGTAGAAGATTCGTCACGCAGGATCTTCCCCTCCTGAAACCGTGCTGTGCTTCGTGAAGAAGGTTAGTCCCATCGAAGTATTTTCTCATGTGGTCGTCAATGAGACTTTCCAATATCTTCGATACCACTGGAAGTAGAGCAACTGGTCTGTAACTGGTCACATTCTGCCGGTCACCACCCTTGAAGATAGGGGATAGGATTGCACGTTTCCATTCACATGGAAGTTTCCCTACATCAAGGGAGTGTTGGAACAGATCACTTAGGGGTTGACAGAGACTTTCTGAACACTGCTTCAGGACAGATGGTCTGATGCCATCACAACCTGGAGACTTTCCCGAAGCCAACCTTCCCAATTTTGCAAGTACCATAGCCGGGGTAATTTGAAATGTCCCCAGCAGGTTTTCGTGTGTTGGCTTTGCGATGTAATCTGGATGTTCTGTAGGGGTAATATCCTCGTTACTATTTAGTTGCCTGTGAAAGGCTAGGCTGAATGTCTCTGCCATTTCAAGACTAGTAAGAGATTTCCCATCAGAACCCACTAGATTGCATGCTCCCTGGTTGGTCGGTTTTCTTTCGGCCATAAACCTGTATAGGCTTTTGGGGTTCACGAGAAGCTTATTGGCGAGGTCTCCCTGAAATGTCCTTCTATCGCTCCGGACTCGTATGTTACATCGATTCCTGAGTTCAAGGTACACTTCATATTCGGGTTGACTCTTCGATCGTCGCCACGCGAACCAGGCTTTTCGCTTTGCCTGCAGAAGGCGTTGTGTCCCCCTTTTCAGCCATGATCGTTGCTTCCTAGCTTTTGGTGAGACTAAAGGAACAGTGTCTGAGACCGCCTGGTGAATGATTTCCTTTACCACTCTCCAGTGTTCTTCTACTGTTAGCTCTGTCCATTTTTTAGGCCAGTTTGCTTCAGACAGAAGTCTTCGCATTTTGGTGTAGTTGGCTTTGTTATAACACAGATAGGGCTGTGTATTGTCCCACTGTAAGCGCTCGCGGAGGACTATGTCGAATACTATGACCGCGTGGTCACTACTACCTATGGGAGTCGTGATCTGAACGTTTTCCACTAGTAGCTGGTCACTAGTGAGCACGTAATCCAGTCTAGAAGACTTCCCATCAGGGCCCCATCTAGTATCCATCTTGACATTTTCAGTGAATCCAGCCTTCCTGATGGTATGCAGCAGATTTCGATCAAATCTATCATGGGCTTTTCCCGACACCAAGTTAAGAGATGGGGCATTGAAGTCACCAGCTATGACAATTTGATCATAACCCATGTCTTGAGTTGCTGAGATTGTATTTAGCAGTACCTGGTTGTGGTCTGCTCCACATGAAGGTGATCGATAAATGCTGCCCACTAGATATTTGCAGTACCCAACGGTGAAGTGGCACCATATGGAGTCAGGGAGCTCTGTGAGGGGAGGGTCCATCGCGTGAACACATCTGAGCTGTTTGTCGACGTATATGGCGACTCCACCTCCTTCTTTCAGGTCCCTATCTCGCCTGACTAGGACCATATCATTTATACTGACTTCGCTGTCTGCCACCGTAGGGGTTAGCCAGGTTTCCGTCAGTATTATGATTTTGGAGTTTAGTTGTGATTGTAGGTGTCTAAGTTCAGCTATTTTGCCTCTTAGCCCTCTCACATTACTATACAGGCAACTGGTAGTCAGTCTCACCACTTCCCCGTATTGGGGGGTAGTTGACTTGATATTGGCTATCGGTTGAGGAGTTATCCTACGAACTAGTTGGCCGATTCCCCAGGAACCGGCCTGTTGGCGTTTTTTTCTTCTAGTTCAGTTGGAGCACTCGGATGACACTGGCTATCATCGTCCGTGCTGCACCGCTGTAGTGTGACTAGGGGTTGAGGATTTTCTTTTACTACGCTTTGTTCTCTCCTTTGAGTGCGAGGCCGGCTCTCGCAGCAGCGAATGTGTTTGCTGACCTTGTCCTTGGTCTCGTACCATCTATGGAGAGCGGTATTCAACTGGTCTTGGGAGCTGAACTTGACAGCTAACAGACGTGGCGAGTTAATTGACATAAGATGAGTGGGTCGAGGCAGTCTATAAATAGAGACAGCCCCTGAACTTCCCAGGGCCATCTGGGATGCTAACCATCTCCATTGTTGTACATCATGACAATGCTTTTCGCAGGCGTTCCCAGTTACCAGTTCGGGAATGCCATGCACAACCATGGAGGCAGAAGGAATGAGCTCTGGCGACTCCCTCGCCATTTGTCTTTCCTTCCACGGCCTGTCTGGCTTAACACGTATGTTACAGGCCCTCCCTATAGAAAGGACTTGAGAAGCCAGTAACACTTTTTCAACATCCTCGGTAGAGCCCAATGTTACCCTCAGTGGGGATGGTTTGCCTTCAGGTGCAGCAGTGCCCCTATACAATCTGCATAGATTTACTGGTTGGATGTCCAAACCCAGTGTGCTACTCAAGATGGACCACTGTTCCTGATCAAATAGGGCCCTATCTTTCAGCAGACTACTGCTACAGTCTGGTACATTAAAGAGGATTACACAATTTGATCTGCTAACCGTGGGCTTGGGCTCGGTCCTCGCACGTTTGTGATCACCTTTAAGACCGTTTTGGTTTGACTGGTGCGACTGGGTATTTTTATGTGTCTCAGTGCTATAGCCAGCATTACTGATAGACGGTTGGGGTCTTTTTCCAACGACGGAAACCCGTGGTTCTCCAGCCTCTGTGTCTGGAGCGGTTATGGCAAGAGTTACAAGTTTAACCGGTGAGGATTTTGGTATCCCCGGTTTACGCGCGTTTGTACTAACTTCCGGATTGGTGGGGGTCGAGCTTTTCACCTTTTTCCCCGCTACTTCTGTGCCATCTTTAGTTTTCAAAGGACTACGCGAGGCTACATCAGGACGGCAACTCGGGCATATGTACCAGAACCATTGGCATGGGTTTTTACGCATAAAGTCATAATATGCTTTTGGTACCCCACTGTCGCATCTGCAATGCACCCATCGGTTGCAAAAGTTACATTCGAAAGCAGAGTCTGCTTGTTCGACAACAGAAGCACAGACCTTGCAGTCGTCTGTCTTCTTGGGGAGCGTTCTTGTCGTCTTGCGACGTCGTGAACGTTTCTTTTTGGCCTTCCTATTTGTTTCATGGTCTACCATGGGGATGGGTGTTATGAAGTTCTCACTTAGTGCAATTTTCCCACTCGGATCTGTTAACCTAGTCGTGTTAACAGGGGTGGAGCCACATCCACTTGGCTGACTTTGCACAGCTTCACTGTAGGACTGTGGCGACATGGGTAATCTGTACGAGCTGGGAATATTAGCCCTGGTCTTCAGGACCGGTATGCGTGAGTCCATCACCTTCTCCTGTTTGCCTAGTTTGGCTGAAGCCCTGGTAACTACAGAGTATGATGTCCCATTACTTATTTTAGGTTGAGAATCTATTGTCATTTTACTCCTAAATTAATACTGGTGATTAAATAATAAGAGACTGTTATTTTGTCCAATAGACTTACAGCAAAAGACAATAGAGAGCACAGAAAAGAAGGATAAAGTATTTAAGTAAAAGCTTTAGACTTTACCTGTAACTTTCGGGTTATTCGGTTTCACAGCAATCACGTAACAGACCCACAAGTCCTGTATATTTGAAAGAGTGAGGAGGGTGTTGCTACAGAAGTAGCACCTGAAGCTTTGGCAGTAGTTCGAGACAGCGGGAAGTACCACACACAGGCTCGGTGAGGAAGAAATGGTTGAATAAAAATTCGCCGGATAGGAAGATCAGGTTTCCCAAACGAATAATTCACAAAATTGGATATTTCCGGTTAGGGAGGAAAAGCACGTTTTATTCAAGGAGCGCGCTAGCCGAAAATTGACCTAGGTGAATTCTATTCAATACCCGCCCATCCTTTCTTATCTACCATCTCCTTGGTACTTTCATGATATTTATTTAAAATCTGGTTGTCGTTCTGATAGGATCCCACACATTTTGTTATTGACTGTTAATCTCGCATATATGGTATATCATCACTCCCACACATTTTGTTATTGACTGTTAATCTCGCATAGATGGTATATTATCATTTCTCACGCACTTTGTTATTGACTATTACGATCAATTATTTCAAATGCTGTTAGCTGTCTATATTGTTGTAAAATGTATAAATACCATGACTTTCTTTGTCGTAAAAAAAAACACAGTCACAGTCCAGTCTTTGTCTTTTGATATTTGCGTGCTTCACAGAATCGGAAGGTACCACAAGCAGATAGGCATATTAGTCAGGCGCAGACAGAACAAGGCGACAACGTCCTCATTTAATTCCCTACAGTTATAACAAATTGGCGACGGGGTTTTACCTTAATTCATTGCAGTTATAACAAACAAGCGACGACGGGTTTTATTCTATTCAGCGCAGCTATAGAACATTTTTGACTGTGTTATTGACAACTCAATTACAATGTCTATCTCTCTGGACGATCTCAAATCTATCTTGCAACAGCAGCAAGTTCAGAATGAAGCAGCTCAACTAAAATTAATCGAAGCTCTCACTCAGAAGCTGTGCATTCAAGTTCCATCAACATCTCATTCACACAAATATGAAAGCATCTCAAATTCCGTCAGTGAGTTCAACTACGATCCAATATCTGGTCTCGTATTTGATGCATGGTTCAATCGTTACGAAGACGTTTTCCGTATTGAATGCTACATGTTTGATGATGCTGCCAAAGTCCGATTGTTACTAAGAAAACTTGGTACTGTTGAGCACAACAGATATGTTAACTTCATTCTGCCCAAGAACCCACGTGAGTTATCATTCGATGAGACAGTCACCATTTTATCACAAATCTTCGGTGAACAGTCATCCATGTTTAATATTCGGTATCAATGTTTTCAGTTGACAAAAATGCCTTCCGATGATTATGTGACTTACGCTGGCAAAGTGAACAAGGAATGCGAAAGGTTCAAACCACACGAAATGACATCAGATCAGTTCAAGTGTTTGATTTTTATTTGTGGGTTGAAGAACCCAGAAGATACTGACATAAGAACTCGACTTCTGTCACTCGTGGAACAAGACCCGAAAATGACTTTACAAATGGTGACAGCAGAATGCCTACGCTTAATCAACTTGAAGCACGATACTGCTATGGTGGCGTGCAAACGACAGTCGTCTGAATTTGGTTCAATTAACACAGTGAAAAGTCCTCCGATCACCGTTAAGCACACAGCACGTCAGTCTCAGAATTCAGCTAAACCTCCTTCAGTGTGCCGGCACTGTGGTTCGTGGCATTTTGTCAAGTTCTGTCTTTTCAAGAAACATAAATGCCGTAATTGTCACCGTTTTGGACATAAGGAGGGTTACTGTCCACCGCAGAAAAATCCTTCGGTGAGGAGCAGAAGTAGTCGTTTCAAGCCGAAATAATCTCCTCGAGTACAGACCATTTTCACAACGTCCAAAGTCGATTTCGCCAGCAAACGTAAGTACATTACACTAGGTATTAACGGCAAACATATTCGTCTTCAGTTGGATACGGCATCAGATATTACCCTAATTTCCCGAACTACGTGGCGCAAACTTGGGTGCCCACAGATTCTGCCGACCGAGCATGTCGCTAAGAATGTCTCTGGAGATATACTGAAACTCGTGTGTGAGATAAATTGCCAGGTTCAGTTTGGTGAGCATCAGTTCAATGGTGTATGTTACGTCACAAACTACCATGATTTGAATTTGCTTGGTCTTGACTGGTTAGACAAGCTCCATATCTTCAACGTACCATTAAATTCAGTATGCTCTAATGTTTCGTCCTCACCACACAACGTTGTTCCCGGACATGTATCTGATCAATCTCTCTTGCAACGCCTGCGTCAAAGGCACGCTTCTGTCTTCCAGGACAAACTTGGTTGCTGCAAACTGTCTGGCATCCAGCATATTCGTAGACCCCCGTATCATCCCCAATCAAATGGGCAGGCTGAACGTTTCGTCGACACCTTTAAGCGTGCTTATGCAAAAGCGAAGGGGGAGGGAACAACAGAAGAAATTTTGGATAGATTCTTGCTGCATTATCGTACGACGCCAAATCCTTCCGCCCCAAATCAGTTATCCCCAGCGGAAATTATGTTTGGCCGGAAGATCAGAACTGCCATTGACTCAATTAAGCCTAGGCAATTAAAGCAGGGATGCAGAAATACAAATATGGAAAACCAATTCAATCGCCATCACGGAGCTAAACGTCGAGTTTTCAAATTGTATCAGCAAGTTTATGTACGAGATATTCGCTATTCACCTCCGAGATGGATTCGAGGACAAATAGTGGGGCAGAAGGGAAGAGTTTTAGACAAAGTGAATGTAGAAGGACATTTATGTGTCAGACACACGAATCATATACGAGATGCGTCAGATAGACCCGACAATGGGAGACGAGACCTCACGTTAGAAGTATTAGTAGATACATTAATTCTTCCGCAGCCGGAAGCCCGGGACACAGATCACACTCTATCCAGTACCACGCGAAGGTCAACTCGACAAAGAACAGCTCCGAAACCTTTTCAAAAAGATCCGAAAAGCAAGTCCTACACTTTTTACGGGGAGAGGTGATAGGATCCCACACATTTTGTTATTGACTGTTAATCTCGCATATATGGTATATCATCACTCCCACACATTTTGTTATTGACTGTTAATCTCGCATATATGGTATATCATCACTCCCACACATTTTGTTATTGACTGTTAATCTCGCATAGATGGTATATTATCATTTCTCACGCACTTTGTTATTGACTATTACGATCAATTATTTCAAATGCTGTTAGCTGTCTATATTGTTGTAAAATGTATAAATACCATGACTTTCTTTGTCGTAAAAAAAAAAAAAAAAAACACAGTCACAGTCCAGTCTTTGTCTTTTGATATTTGCGTGCTTCACAGAATCGGAAGGTACCACAAGCAGATAGGCATATTAGTCAGGCGCAGACAGAACAAGGCGACAACGTCCTCATTTAATTCCCTACAGTTATAACACGTTCCATTTCACCTTTTAAGTTTTGACCTTATTTGTTTATTGAATTGTCCACATTTATACACACATTATCTTTGTCATTCTTATCAACTGTATAACTGTTATAATCAATATATTGTTATAAATTTAATTGTCGTTATTAACTTCGTCAAAAACACTTACCACATTATTATTATTTGATCCCCAAAATCACTGTAACCGGTTTAAAAATTTTAAACATAAGTCTATGTAGACTAGAGTAAAGCATGAAGATCTAATTGAAAAAAATATTGTTCGCATATATGTCTTGTTCTAATAACATTTAAAAAGTATTTTGAAACTTGAAATGCCTTTATTCAATGCAAGCCAATTTAGCAATTTCTCCCATGCACAGTTGGCTTATCCCCACTAAACTGACCATTGACTTTCGTCTTTTCAAACGGTCCGATACTAGCATAGTCATAGTATATGACACCTGAGTTCATGGACGTCCCTTTCATTGTGGGTGACAACACCAACAACGACTGACTGATACCAGTTGATGAACTTAGCGGTGCATCAGAAGCTATTGTTTTTCGACCTTAAGAAGGTTGTTTAACTGTAAGATTACAGCCACTGCTATATTTTATGATTAGCTCCTGTTTAGCACTAGCATCTGATGATAGGTGGGCTACACGTTGATCAATTACACTGACGGTCGCACGAGTGTCCATACCTTCTGCAACCGCATCTGCCTTTAATTCTATTTCACGTTCAAGCTGTACAGAACCTTTGATCAACTCAGTGGTAGTAGGCATTCCGCTCGTCTCATCATGATCAGTCGAAGACAAATGTGCACTATCATGACCATTGTCGAAAATATTCAATTCACCACCGTTCGTATGATCGACTTTATTGTTTTCAAACTCTTCAATAAAAACAGCACGTGATTTGGGTTCTTCCTCACAAATACTTTAATGTTTTTACCTTTGGTCAATGTAGATGAAGATTGAGCTATCAATTCATGGTTGTTTGCTCAAACCCAACTCTTGCATATTTTTACGGCGTCAACCATCCATCAGTTATCCTCTCATCGTTCGCTGTTCAAAGGAAGATGAAAAACCATCAGGAGTAATATCGTGATTTATTGCAATAACATTTATTCTCAGACCTTGTGTAATAACCTTATTGTTGGTTACATGTTGGCGTAAGAATAAAGGATCCTCGAGTCGCCAATCAGTGTTCTGGTTTTCGCACTGGTTAATACAAAGTGTTTCTGAAAGTCTTCCAGGGAGAGCGTGAGGTCCAGCGTAGTAGGAGCAGTACATTGACAGTTTATGAGACTTGGCTGACAGTTTCTGATAGTTTCTGTTCGTCTTTCCTGGTGCATGCAAGTCTTCCTTGGACATGTATTATCTGGAACTTTTCTGGAATTTTTTGTCAAGTTCAATGGTGCCTGGGTCAGAGAAGGAACAGAGCTTATATATATATGTTTCTCCGTGTTAATGCAGAAACATACCAATTGTACAGGGATCGATAACTTATTCTATAAAATACACATAATTTCATTTATGGTGAATTTACAGTTTCGTTGTTCTTTTTGACATTGGAGTCAGTCGGAACAGTCTGCTATAAATTCTGTCTGTGTAGCACATAAAAAGATATAGAAATATTGTCTTCGCATTAACAAAATACCCAGACATCAGATGAGTGTAATACAAATATCTGGGAAAAATAAAGCTTGAAGTCAATTCTCCTATATAACTTTGTTGTGAACAGCACCCTTGGCTTAAAGATTATTGATGTATTATGTTGAGATCAGTGATATATTTATCCCATTTTTCAGCAGTCTTATCATAGTTTTATAACAGGAAAGAAATTTGGTCGTGGATGCGAAAACTAGATAAGGTCTTGTTAAGTTGTTTTACTGCATCAAACGGTGCCGAGGTCGATTCCAGAATTCTCTATTTGCGCCATTTGTGCCTGCATGACGTGTAAGGCATGGTAAGTTCGGCGGCTTTCTAATGTTCAAACTATGCTTGTCTACTTTCAGGTTGGCTGCGAAGTATGCAGGGATTGGTTACCCAAGACGAGGCAACGGATGACCAATAGGAGTGCCCTTCCTTCTTATCTAATTGTATTGCGATTGGTTGTAAATATAATACTTGACCATGAGTCTTCGTTCTTACTAGCACGCGACACTTGTGTGATCACACTGCTAACGTGCGCTTTGCTCTCTGTTTCAGATCATTGCTTGACGAGTAGGATTACATAAATGGCGAGCCTGCCAAAGAAAAAACTTTCTTCTTCTAAGTCTCGACCCAATGAGGCTTTCAAGAACACTTCTCCTGTCAAACATACAGCATCCAACGGGGTTGATCAATTAGCTGAAGTGAGGGCTCCAGCTTGTCAGTTAAATCAGCCTGCTTCGCCTTATGTCCGTCCCTTGCCGCATACACTGGAGGTGGGTGATGATTTCTAGCTGTGGTCGGACAAGGTGTGCCGATACATCGATCTGATGAACGTGCCTCACCCTAACGCATTCGTCATCGATTCTGTTGGACGGTCCTTGGAAATGTACACAATTGGTTTGGATTACGTGTATATGCCCTTGACCACCCTGTTGAGTATTCTAAGAGCACGTATAGTGCCACCAGTACCTCCTATTGAAGCGCTGAAAAGATTCAGCAAGTGCAACCAGAGACAAGGTGAATCCATCAACCA
Source organism: Trichobilharzia regenti (assembly GCA_944472135.2). Taxonomy (NCBI): domain Eukaryota; kingdom Metazoa; phylum Platyhelminthes; class Trematoda; order Strigeidida; family Schistosomatidae; genus Trichobilharzia; species Trichobilharzia regenti. The sequence goes on from OX235268.1 coordinate 31,892,351, forward strand.
GTTCACCTTACGTTTCCGCAAGCTTGCGCGTCAAGCTATGCAGGACAAGACATATTCAGAGGTTGAAAACGCTATACATCCCAAGTTCCTGCAGGGTGTCGACGTCCGTTACGGGAAGGACTTCAACTTGCACAGCACACTCCAGAATCCATGGCAGAAGCGGAAGCTAGGGCACGCCTAGTGGAAAGCCTGGAAGAGCCAGGAACCACATGCCCACAAGTAAACGCAATGGGATATCAGCACACAACAACAAAGCGTGGACAGGATCCCACACCACCGTGGAAAGGACGCCCACAGTCACAATCCACTTCAAGAAACGATTGCTACTACTGCAGGCGGTTTGGTAAGCTTGCTAGGAGTTGTGGTCACAATGCAGGTGAGTCACATATCGATATGAATTGTGTGCCTACTGTAAACCTAATCGGTGTCACCTCCTCCCCGAAAGTTGTAGGTTATATAGGTGGAAAAAAGTGTGTTATGTTAACTGACTCAGGAGCAACTTGTTCTGTCATACATTCCTCATGTGTTCCAGAGACGTTTAGGCCAACAATAGGGACTCACAAGTTGCGGCTTACGACAGCCAATGGGGATTGCATGCAATCCCAGGGAGTGGTCCTGCTGCCACTTAAATTGAGAACATTGTCAATTCAACACAATTTCATCATCTCTACCCGGGTGCCATGGCAGGTAATCTTGGGAGTCAACCTCTTGGAAAAGCTGTCCGGAATAATAGATTGTAGTCAGAGGACTCTTATACTGAAGGACTGTTCCATCCCATTTATTGTAGGGAACGACAAAGACCACGGTGAGTACCTCAACATTACCAGAAAGAGCTTAACAGGTTAGTTGATGAACTGTTAGAGAAAAATGTCATCAAACCATCCGTATCTCCACGGGCTTCCCCGTTAGTTTTAGTTAAGAAATCGAATGGGACACTCCGGTTATGTGTAGATTATCGTAAGTTGAACCTGTTAACTAGACGAGACTGCTTTCCCCTTCCACTCATAGACGACACTTTTGATGCCTTAGAGGGGTCGAATTGGTTTACCACTCTAGATTTTGCATCGGGATATTGGCAGGTTGAAGTACGTCCAGATGACAGGCAAAAGACAGCATTCAATGTACAAGCAGGCCTGTATGAGTTTGAAACAATGCCGTTTGGGTTAGTCAATGCCCCAGCAACATTCCAACGCCTCATGCAAACGGTCTTGAGTGATTGTATACCAGGTAAGTGTTTGGTATATCTAGATGATGTTATCATACATAGTAAGACGTTGACCGAACATTTAAGTGACATTTCCGCAGTATTAGAACGGATGCAGACCGTTGGGTTAAAACTGAACCCATCGAAATGTCAATTCTTCAGGAAAGAAGTGTGTTTCTTAGGTCACATTGTTTCAGCCGAAGGCATTAAATGTGATCCAGCAAAAGTTCAGGAAGTTAAAGACTGGCCGCTCCCAAACTCAGCCCCCGAGTTACATAGTTTTTTAGGGTTAGCCTCGTATTATCGACGTTTTGTACTTAACTTCTCTTTCCTTGCAGCTCCTCTATTCGACATTCTTAAGAAGAAAGACTTCAGTTGGATAGCATCAGCTACGGAATCCTTCGAAAGACTTAAAACTGTTTATGTAGCCCCCCTATCCTAGCGTATTCCAATGCTTCTGACCAGGCAGGTCCATTCATCCTAGATACAGATGCTAGCGACTCTGGGATTGGGGCAGTTTTGTCTCAAAAAGACTCAGATGGAGTAGAAAAGGTGATAGCCTATGCAAGTCGAGGACTCAACAAGAGTGAGAAGAATTACTGCACCACGCGGAAAGAAATGCTAGCACTGGCCAATTTTGTTAAACACTTTAGGGGATATCTCCTCGGTAGACGTTTCATTGTATGCACTGATCACAATGCCCTTAGCTGGCTACATAAGTTCAAAGAAGCTGAGGGTCAGATTGCTAGATGGCAAGAACACCTACAAGAGTATGACTTCAAATGCATGCATAGACCGGGTAAGAATCATGGAAATGCAGATGCATTGTCAAGAAAACCTCTTAGGTATCACGGTGACTGCCCATCATGCACCGAAGCACAAGTTTCGCTGCTCCAACTAGAGGCTCATACTTCATATAGTTGGCCCGAACTTCAGTCTTCAGACCCTGAACTGGCCTTGATTTACGAACGTGTTCGAAATGGAGGCGAACGACTGACAACCCAGGAAATAAGTAAGCTTGGATGGGAAACCCGGTGTTTATGGTCTCTGTGGGATAATCTGAAAATTGTCGATAACATCCTCTACTACCAACATGGACCCACTTATACTCGTCGCGTTGTGGCTCCACATTTGGCACTACCCACAGTACTATTGTCATTACACCAGCAGTTAGGCCACGCGGGCTCAGGGAAAATGATTGAAGAGGCTAAAAGACGTTATTGGTAGCCTCACCAGAGGAAAGACATCATAGATTTCTGTGACTCCTGCGAGGTATGCCGAACCATTAAGGCTCCGCAAAAATATAATAAGGCACCCTTAGAACCCATTATAACTGGCCATCCGAATGACTTAGTACAAATAGACTTGGTTGGACCTCTCCCAGTAACTTCCAGAAATAATAACTATATTTTAGTCATGGTAGACCATTTTACCAAATGGTGCGAGGCTATTGCGATCCCACAGATTGATGCTGTAACCATCGCAGAGTCAATTTTTGACCACTGGGTCAGCCGTTGGGGGGCGCCACTTCAACTACACTCAGATTGAGGATCCAACTTTGAAAGTATCGTTGTCAGCGGACTCTCTCGTATTATGGGTATCCGGAAGACATGCACTACCGCGTACCAGCCACAGGGAAATGGCTTAGTTGAACGCACCAATCAGACACTTAAGTCTCTCTTGCAGGCATTTGTAGATCAAAACAACCCTAGGGAATGGGACAGATCACTCTCACAGTGCTTAATGGCATACAGAGCAAGCATTCACAAAGCTACGCGTCAAACGCCTCATTATATGGTCACTGGAAGAGAACTCCGGTTGCCAATCGATCTGACTTCAAACACACTAGGAGAGGATACACTGATTGCATCCGAACACGTAATCAGACTTCTACGAAACTTGAACAAGGTACATCAGATGACTAGGGATATACTGCATAAACAGGAAGAAATATATATATACTGCAAACAAACCAGAGGTACCAGAAAGAATACTATGATAGGAAATTACATGGATCACCAGTGGAGCCAGGAGACAAGGTGATGTTACCTAAGGAGGCACCACCTAAATGGAAAGCTCTTAAATTCCATAAACGCTAGGAAGGACCATTCACTGTAGTAGAGGTATTAGGTGACTGCACCTGTAGGATTCAGGAACCAAATAACTCTCATAGTCTAGGCACACACTTCAATAGACTAAAAACTTTTCGACGACAGGCCTTAGTTCAGACAAGTCCCGCAGGAACAGTCACCTAGCACCGCGGACAGTGCTCCTATGGGGAGAGGGGTAGTGTAAGGCATGGTAAGTTCGGCGGCTTTCTAATGTTCAAACTATGCTTGTCTACTTTCAGGTTGGCTGCGAAGTATGCAGGGATTGGTTACCCAAGACGAGGCAACGGATGACCAATAGGAGTGCCCTTCCTTCTTATCTAATTGTATTGCGATTGGTTGTAAATATAATACTTGACCATGAGTCTTCGTTCTTACTAGCACGCGACACTTGTGTGATCACACTGCTAACGTGCGCTTTGCTCTCTGTTTCAGATCATTGCTTGACGAGTAGGATTACATAAATGGCGAGCCTGCCAAAGAAAAAACTTTCTTCTTCTAAGTCTCGACCCAATGAGGCTTTCAAGAACACTTCTCCTGTCAAACATACAGCATCCAACGGGGTTGATCAATTAGCTGAAGTGAGGGCTCCAGCTTGTCAGTTAAATCAGCCTGCTTCGCCTTATGTCCGTCCCTTGCCGCATACACTGGAGGTGGGTGATGATTTCTAGCTGTGGTCGGACAAGGTGTGCCGATACATCGATCTGATGAACGTGCCTCACCCTAACGCATTCGTCATCGATTCTGTTGGACGGTCCTTGGAAATGTACACAATTGGTTTGGATTACGTGTATATGCCCTTGACCACCCTGTTGAGTATTCTAAGAGCACGTATAGTGCCACCAGTACCTCCTATTGAAGCGCTGAAAAGATTCAGCAAGTGCAACCAGAGACAAGGTGAATCCATCAACCAGTTCACCTTACGTTTCCGCAAGCTTGCGCGTCAAGCTATGCAGGACAAGACATATTCAGAGGTTGAAAACGCTATACATCCCAAGTTCCTGCAGGGTGTCGACGTCCGTTACGGGAAGGACTTCAACTTGCACAGCACACTCCAGAATCCATGGCAGAAGCGGAAGCTAGGGCACGCCTAGTGGAAAGCCTGGAAGAGCCAGGAACCACATGCCCACAAGTAAACGCAATGGGATATCAGCACACAACAACAAAGCGTGGACAGGATCCCACACCACCGTGGAAAGGACGCCCACAGTCACAATCCACTTCAAGAAACGATTGCTACTACTGCAGGCGGTTTGGTAAGCTTGCTAGGAGTTGTGGTCACAATGCAGGTGAGTCACATATCGATATGAATTGTGTGCCTACTGTAAACCTAATCGGTGTCACCTCCTCCCCGAAAGTTGTAGGTTATATAGGTGGAAAAAAGTGTGTTATGTTAACTGACTCAGGAGCAACTTGTTCTGTCATACATTCCTCATGTGTTCCAGAGACGTTTAGGCCAACAATAGGGACTCACAAGTTGCGGCTTACGACAGCCAATGGGGATTGCATGCAATCCCAGGGAGTGGTCCTGCTGCCACTTAAATTGAGAACATTGTCAATTCAACACAATTTCATCATCTCTACCCGGGTGCCATGGCAGGTAATCTTGGGAGTCAACCTCTTGGAAAAGCTGTCCGGAATAATAGATTGTAGTCAGAGGACTCTTATACTGAAGGACTGTTCCATCCCATTTATTGTAGGGAACGACAAAGACCACGGTGAGTACCTCAACATTACCAGAAAGAGCTTAACAGGTTAGTTGATGAACTGTTAGAGAAAAATGTCATCAAACCATCCGTATCTCCACGGGCTTCCCCGTTAGTTTTAGTTAAGAAATCGAATGGGACACTCCGGTTATGTGTAGATTATCGTAAGTTGAACCTGTTAACTAGACGAGACTGCTTTCCCCTTCCACTCATAGACGACACTTTTGATGCCTTAGAGGGGTCGAATTGGTTTACCACTCTAGATTTTGCATCGGGATATTGGCAGGTTGAAGTACGTCCAGATGACAGGCAAAAGACAGCATTCAATGTACAAGCAGGCCTGTATGAGTTTGAAACAATGCCGTTTGGGTTAGTCAATGCCCCAGCAACATTCCAACGCCTCATGCAAACGGTCTTGAGTGATTGTATACCAGGTAAGTGTTTGGTATATCTAGATGATGTTATCATACATAGTAAGACGTTGACCGAACATTTAAGTGACATTTCCGCAGTATTAGAACGGATGCAGACCGTTGGGTTAAAACTGAACCCATCGAAATGTCAATTCTTCAGGAAAGAAGTGTGTTTCTTAGGTCACATTGTTTCAGCCGAAGGCATTAAATGTGATCCAGCAAAAGTTCAGGAAGTTAAAGACTGGCCGCTCCCAAACTCAGCCCCCGAGTTACATAGTTTTTTAGGGTTAGCCTCGTATTATCGACATTTTGTACTTAACTTCTCTTTCCTTGCAGCTCCTCTATTCGACATTCTTAAGAAGAAAGACTTCAGTTGGATAGCATCAGCTACGGAATCCTTCGAAAGACTTAAAACTGTTTATGTAGCCCCCCTATCCTAGCGTATTCCAATGCTTCTGACCAGGCAGGTCCATTCATCCTAGATACAGATGCTAGCGACTCTGGGATTGGGGCAGTTTTGTCTCAAAAAGACTCAGATGGAGTAGAAAAGGTGATAGCCTATGCAAGTCGAGGACTCAACAAGAGTGAGAAGAATTACTGCACCACGCGGAAAGAAATGCTAGCACTGGCCAATTTTGTTAAACACTTTAGGGGATATCTCCTCGGTAGACGTTTCATTGTATGCACTGATCACAATGCCCTTAGCTGGCTACATAAGTTCAAAGAAGCTGAGGGTCAGATTGCTAGATGGCAAGAACACCTACAAGAGTATGACTTCAAATGCATGCATAGACCGGGTAAGAATCATGGAAATGCAGATGCATTGTCAAGAAAACCTCTTAGGTATCACGGTGACTGCCCATCATGCACCGAAGCACAAGTTTCGCTGCTCCAACTAGAGGCTCATACTTCATATAGTTGGCCCGAACTTCAGTCTTCAGACCCTGAACTGGCCTTGATTTACGAACGTGTTCGAAATGGAGGCGAACGACTGACAACCCAGGAAATAAGTAAGCTTGGATGGGAAACCCGGTGTTTATGGTCTCTGTGGGATAATCTGAAAATTGTCGATAACATCCTCTACTACCAACATGGACCCACTTATACTCGTCGCGTTGTGGCTCCACATTTGGCACTACCCACAGTACTATTGTCATTACACCAGCAGTTAGGCCACGCGGGCTCAGGGAAAATGATTGAAGAGGCTAAAAGACGTTATTGGTAGCCTCACCAGAGGAAAGACATCATAGATTTCTGTGACTCCTGCGAGGTATGCCGAACCATTAAGGCTCCGCAAAAATATAATAAGGCACCCTTAGAACCCATTATAACTGGCCATCCGAATGACTTAGTACAAATAGACTTGGTTGGACCTCTCCCAGTAACTTCCAGAAATAATAACTATATTTTAGTCATGGTAGACCATTTTACCAAATGGTGCGAGGCTATTGCGATCCCACAGATTGATGCTGTAACCATCGCAGAGTCAATTTTTGACCACTGGGTCAGCCGTTGGGGGGCGCCACTTCAACTACACTCAGATTGAGGATCCAACTTTGAAAGTATCGTTGTCAGCGGACTCTCTCGTATTATGGGTATCCGGAAGACATGCACTACCGCGTACCAGCCACAGGGAAATGGCTTAGTTGAACGCACCAATCAGACACTTAAGTCTCTCTTGCAGGCATTTGTAGATCAAAACAACCCTAGGGAATGGGACAGATCACTCTCACAGTGCTTAATGGCATACAGAGCAAGCATTCACAAAGCTACGCGTCAAACGCCTCATTATATGGTCACTGGAAGAGAACTCCGGTTGCCAATCGATCTGACTTCAAACACACTAGGAGAGGATACACTGATTGCATCCGAACACGTAATCAGACTTCTACGAAACTTGAACAAGGTACATCAGATGACTAGGGATATACTGCATAAACAGGAAGAAATATATATATACTGCAAACAAACCAGAGGTACCAGAAAGAATACTATGATAGGAAATTACATGGATCACCAGTGGAGCCAGGAGACAAGGTGATGTTACCTAAGGAGGCACCACCTAAATGGAAAGCTCTTAAATTCCATAAACGCTAGGAAGGACCATTCACTGTAGTAGAGGTATTAGGTGACTGCACCTGTAGGATTCAGGAACCAAATAACTCTCATAGTCTAGGCACACACTTCAATAGACTAAAAACTTTTCGACGACAGGCCTTAGTTCAGACAAGTCCCGCAGGAACAGTCACCTAGCACCGCGGACAGTGCTCCTATGGGGAGAGGGGTAGTGTAAGGCATGGTAAGTTCGGCGGCTTTCTAATGTTCAAACTATGCTTGTCTACTTTCAGGTTGGCTGCGAAGTATGCAGGGATTGGTTACCCAAGACGAGGCAACGGATGACCAATAGGAGTGCCCTTCCTTCTTATCTAATTGTATTGCGATTGGTTGTAAATATAATACTTGACCATGAGTCTTCGTTCTTACTAGCACGCGACACTTGTGTGATCACACTGCTAACGTGCGCTTTGCTCTCTGTTTCAGATCAGTGCTTGACGAGTAGGATTACAGGCGGACTGTATTCGTAAGTTGAGTAAAATGTTGAAAACTGTTTGAAAACCAGTTGCTTCTTCATTTCAGATCATGAATACTCATTTACAGCATGTTCGCCAGCGTCTTCAAATGGTAGAATTGGATCGTTCATGGAATTTGAGTGGTTATGAGATAATTGGTTTGGAATTAATCTTCATTTCAGTTTAGATGCAAGGTTGTTCGACCTCGACCAGAAGATGAATAGGAGCAGCAGAATACCAGAAAGAGGAAGTATGTGAACATGAAAAGGATATTAATGTTTATATATACAAATGTTTATGTCGATTGTATATTATATCATAGTACACATTTACCTATATTGTAGTTGTGTTTTCACGCATATATGCGAAGTCTTAGAGTTTATTTAGTGTCATAATGTGTAATAATCAGTCCGAGCGTTTTGGTGTTCTAATGACTGGTGCGTTTTAGAAATAAGTGGTGCGGTGTGGTTGGGATAGTCATTGGAATGAAACAGTTTACTTAGCAAGTGTTTCAAGGTTATAATGTAGTGACAGGTCCTATTTTTAGGGGTAAACTGTTCCTGTATGTTCCGTACTAAGTCTTTCTATACATCTATGCTACTAGTTTATTTATAGTTTTTAGGGTGTTGAAGTGCGTCTTTTAGGTGCTGTAGTAGATCAGTAGTTGTTCCGTTCTAGGAACAAATAGTTTATTAATATAATCAGTAGAGTGAAACAGTCTGTATAGAGAGCGTTTGAAGCTTGTAACCGAAGAGCAAGTTCTGACATCTAGGGGCAGGCTATTCCATATTTTAGAATACATGACTGTGAAGAAATTTTCATGGAGTGTTGACTTAAAAGAATGAGTTGTCACTGTGCAAGTTTGGTTACGCATATCGTAAGAACCTTCCTGTGCGAATTGTATGTCCCTGTTACCTGAGAAAGATATTTTGTGAAGGACCTTAAAGAAGAATATTAGGTTTATAATAAGTCGCCTTGTCCAAAGTGGGTCGAGTTTTAGGATCACGCAGCGTGAGATGCAGTCTTTCTTACAATCGTAGCCAAGTAGTTTCGAGGTGAAATATCGTTGGATGCTTTCCATCCTTAGCTTATCACGTGTGCGAGTGCTGCTTATAATAAATGGACAGCATTCTAGTAGTGGTCTGACACATGTTTTGTACAGAATTAGCTTGGCTTCATTGTTGTGAAAGTTGCTGAGTATGCATCCTAAGAGCATCCTCGATTTTCTAGTCTGTGATGCTACTTGCTCAGAGAATGTCAGGTCACTAGATTACCTCAGGCCTAGGTCGGCGACACTTCGGAGTCTGATTAGGTTAACAGATTGAAGCGTTAATTTCAGGCCAATTGAGGGTGCGCCGAAGCAGATCCAGCCATATTTGTTCAGATTAAATTGGAGATTCCATAAGGACGACCAAGCAGTCATTTTATCTAATTCCTTCTGCACTACATTCTCGAAGTACCCTAAGTCATCACATTGGAATTTATAAGCTACTTTTAGGTCATCTGCAAAAATGAATGGCTTCCCGTGCGTGAAGCAAGCGCATATGTCATTGATGTGTAGTGCAAATAGGAGGGGTCTAATGACACTACCTTGTACTACACCAGAAGTGATAGGGCTAGGTTTGGAGGTTGCAGACCCGAGTTTAACTATTTGGGACCTATTGTTAAGGAATGATTTAAGCCATCCCAATAATGGGTCACGTATTCCTAATGAGTTCAGCTTATTTGTAAGCAGTAAATGGTCAACACGGTCAAATGCTTTAGAAATGTCAAAGTAGATGACAAGTACTAGTTGCCGTCTGTCACGACTGCTGGTCACGAAATTGAAGAAGTTTTGGTGACATGTTAAACATGATCTGGATTTCAGGAATCCATGTTGGTTCGGACTTATAATATTGCAGCTAAGCATATGTTTGATTAAGTTATCTTTAACTAGTCTCTCCATAATTCTAGATGCTATAGGTATGATATTGATCGCCTGGTAGTTACTGACTTCAGTTTTCGAGCCAGATTTGTGTTTACGCATAATGAATGTTGTTTTCCATATGTCAGGGTAAGTTTGAGTTTCTAGGGACATTGTGAATATTTTAGGCAGCAGTAGAGAAATGTCAGGGCCACCATATTTATAGAAATAATATGATATACCGTCGGTACCGAAACCTTTTGAACTTTTGAATTTTCTTATAGCTTGGTTAATATTAGCGTAAGTGAATTCAACAGTGCTAATTTGGCTTAGTGTGAGTGGAGATGGAGTTTGTGCCATATTAGTAACAGGGTGTATATTGAGTAGCTGGACTGAGGGCTTAAGGTAGTTAGCTGCAAAAGTTTTGTTGAATGGTTCACATATGTCTGCAGAGTTAGTGCATAGCCTACCTTAGTCTATGAGGAGAGAAATGCTGTGATTTTTGCGATTCATTCGCTTCCTTAACATTTCTGTGAGTGCATACACTCTAGCAGGACTGGATACTGTCATGCGTTCTTCGTTTCTCATACGGAAATCTCGGGCTTGTGAGATGGAGCTAAGGGTGTTAAGTATTAGAACTAGAGGGACAAAGTTGTGGTGTTTGAAGTAATTTGTTGAGGGCTTCTTCAGTTTCATACGATCCTTTGGTTTTATGAATGACTTTCTGTGTGGGGAAACCTTTAGTGTTTGGAGTGGAATGATAGCATCTAAGCATGTGTTAGAGTTATGGTAGAAGATGGTTAGAGCTCTCGATAGGTCATCAGTAGTGAAGTATTCACCCCATTCGGAGGATCTTAACATTGATTCTACTAAGGCCCAGTTTGCCTTACTATATTTCCTACATATTACTTGTTGTGAAGTGGAGGTATGAGATGCATTGTTACTCAATGGAATTGGCAGTGCACGCATCACTGTTTTGTGGTCGCTCCCTGGAAACTCAGAACCTACTAGGGTTGAAAGGGGGCTTATATTGTGGCAGAAGATTAAGTCTAGTACGTTATTAACTCCTCTGGGAGGGGTGACAATTTGTTTCCAGCCAATTATGTCCAGTGTGTCTAAGAACTTATCAAATTTAGTTGGGCCTGTGGGTATATCCCAGTTGATTTCAGGTAAGTTAAAGTCCCCACATAGGATCTGATGATCGTATTGTAAGTCGGATAATTGCTCCAGAGTATTAGTAAGTTGGGTCTCGTAATTACTGAAGGTGCTTGGTGCTCTGTAGGTGCATCCAATTGATGCTGTTACGTTACTTAAGTGTACATTAACCCATAGAGTCTCAGGGATGTTAAGTGTGATACTCTCTAGCTGTGATACAGTAAGTGAATTCAGAAAGTATATGAGACAATCTTTGGTGCACAGTCATCCATGTTTAATATTCGGTATCAATGTTTTCAGTTGACAAAAATGCCTTCCGATGATTATGTGACTTACGCTGGCAAAGTGAACAAGGAATGCGAAAGGTTCAAACCACACGAAATGACATCAGATCAGTTCAAGTGTTTGATTTTTATTTGTGGGTTGAAGAACCCAGAAGATACTGACATAAGAACTCGACTTCTGTCACTCGTGGAACAAGACCCGAAAATGACTTTACAAATGGTGACAGCAGAATGCCTACGCTTAATCAACTTGAAGCACGATACTGCTATGGTGGCGTGCAAACGACAGTCGTCTGAATTTGGTTCGAAACCCAGTGGGTGCGTACTGCCGATGATTCCCAAACTAGGATGAAACAGCAGCTGTCCAGTACTCCCTGGTTTTCAATGGTTCTCTAACTGATATCAATCCGTGATCAACTCGTAAAATCAATTAACACAGTGAAAAGTCCTCCGATCACCGTTAAGCACACAGCACGTCAGTCTCAGAATTCAGCTAAACCTCCTTCAGTGTGCCGGCACTGTGGTTCGTGGCATTTTGTCAAGTTCTGTCTTTTCAAGAAACATAAATGCCGTAATTGTCACCGTTTTGGACATAAGGAGGGTTACTGTCCACCGCAGAAAAATCCTTCGGTGAGGAGCAGAAGTAGTCGTTTCAAGCCGAAATAATCTCCTCGAGTACAGACCATTTTCACAACGTCCAAAGTCGATTTCGCCAGCAAACGTAAGTACATTACACTAGGTATTAACGGCAAACATATTCGTCTTCAGTTGGATACGGCATCAGATATTACCCTAATTTCCCGAACTACGTGGCGCAAACTTGGGTGCCCACAGATTCTGCCGACCGAGCATGTCGCTAAGAATGTCTCTGGAGATATACTGAAACTCGTGTGTGAGATAAATTGCCAGGTTCAGTTTGGTGAGCATCAGTTCAATGGTGTATGTTATGTCACAAACTACCATGATTTGAATTTGCTTGGTCTTGACTGGTTAGACAAGCTCCATATCTTCAACGTACCATTAAATTCAGTATGCTCTAATGTTTCGTCCTCACCACACAACGTTGTTCCCGGACATGTATCTGATCAATCTCTCTTGCAACGCCTGCGTCAAAGGCACGCTTCTGTCTTCCAGGACAAACTTGGTTGCTGCAAACTGTCTGGCATCCAGCATATTCGTAGCCCCCGTATCATCCCCAATCAAATGGGCAGGCTGAACGTTTCGTCGACACCTTTAAGCGTGCTTATGCAAAAGCGAAGGGGGAGGGAACAACAGAAGAAATTTTGGATAGATTCTTGCTGCATTATCGTACGACGCCAAATCCTTCCGCCCCAAATCAGTTATCCCCAGCGGAAATTATGTTTGGCCGGAAGATCAGAACTGCCATTGACTCAATTAAGCCTAGGCAATTAAAGCAGGGATGCAGAAATACAAATATGGAAAACCAATTCAATCGCCATCACGGAGCTAAACGTCGAGTTTTCAAATTGTATCAGCAAGTTTATGTACGAGATATTCGCTATTCACCTCCGAGATGGATTCGAGGACAAATAGTGGGGCAGAAGGGAAGAGTTTTAGACAAAGTGAATGTAGAAGGACATTTATGTGTCAGACACACGAATCATATACGAGATGCGTCAGATAGACCCGACAATGGGAGACGAGACCTCACGTTAGAAGTATTAGTAGATACATTAATTCTTCCGCAGCCGGAAGCCCGGGACACAGATCACACTCTATCCAGTACCACGCGAAGGTCAACTCGACAAAGAACAGCTCCGAAACCTTTTCAAAAAGATCCGAAAAGCAAGTCCTACACTTTTTACGGGGAGAGGTGATAGGATCCCACACATTTTGTTATTGACTGTTAATCTCGCATATATGGTATATCATCACTCCCACACATTTTGTTATTGACTGTTAATCTCGCATATATGGTATATCATCACTCCCACACATTTTGTTATTGACTGTTAATCTCGCATAGATGGTATATTATCATTTCTCACGCACTTTGTTATTGACTATTACGATCAATTATTTCAAATGCTGTTAGCTGTCTATATTGTTGTAAAATGTATAAATACCATGACTTTCTTTGTCGTCACAGTCACAGTCCAGTCTTTGTCTTTTGATATTTGCGTGCTTCACAGAATCGGAAGGTACCACAAGCAGATAGGCATATTAGTCAGGCGCAGACAGAACAAGGCGACAACGTCCTCATTTAATTCCCTACAGTTATAACACGTTCCATTTCACCTTTTAAGTTTTGACCTTATTTGTTTATTGAATTGTCCACATTTATACACACATTATCTTTGTCATTCTTATCAACTGTATAACTGTTATAATCAATATATTGTTATAAATTTAATTGTCGTTATTAACTTCGTCAAAAACACTTACCACATTATTATTATTTGATCCCCAAAATCACTGTAACCGGTTTAAAAATTTTAAACATAAGTCTATGTAGACTAGAGTAAAGCATGAAGATCTAATTGAAAAAAATATTGTTCGCATATATGTCTTGTTCTAATAACATTTAAAAAGTATTTTGAAACTTGAAATGCCTTTATTCAATGCAAGCCAATTTAGCAATTTCTCCCATGCACAGTTGGCTTATCCCCACTAAACTGACCATTGACTTTCGTCTTTTCAAACGGTCCGATACTAGCATAGTCATAGTATATGACACCTGAGTTCATGGACGTCCCTTTCATTGTGGGTGACAACACCAACAACGACTGACTGGCGGTACGTTCGAAATTGGTGACATTTTTGCACGTGTTTGCTCTGAAATTTATTTACTGCTTATTGTCATATAATTCTTGAAATTATGGTCCAAATCTCTAAAAAACGTGTTCGTAGAAACACAATTGTTTTAGATAGTGGCTTAAATTCGGTTATAACTGCATTACCGCCTCGTAATACAGTATCAACTACTAGCTCTCAAAATGGTTTGAGTGCAGATCTCACTCCTGTGATACAGGTGAAAGATGTTCTGTTAGAGAACTCTGAGTTCTGTAAACTAAACCTCCTTTTGAAAGATATGCAGAGGCAAGTAAGTGAAATTCAGAAAAAATTAGATCAGTTTGATAGTATGTCACTGCCAATCTCAAATACCACGGAGAGCCGTTCTGATATTGGCCAGGTTAAGTGTTTACTGGATGTAACTCAAAATAAGCTTTTGAATTTAGACCCAATAGCCTGTCTTTTAGAAAGGCATCCTAAAATATCTCCAGACAACCTAAATAAAGCTGAAAATCTGATTGACTGCTTGGCTACGGAGGTGATGAAGCGTATAACCTCTTCTCACCAAGCTATAGTTTACAACGTCCCAGACTCTCTGCCCCTGAAAACTGTAAGACACAAAATCCTGATTTGTTGCGGCATGGCTAGTGTTCCATGTGAATGCAAACGACTTCGTAAAAAGTCTAACCAGGCTAATTGCCCAATCATTTTTAAATTCAGTAATTCCCTTGATGCTAGTAAGTTTACTAAATGTCAGGATCACTTAAGACTGAATAGCAGTTATAAGTCTATAACCGTAGCTCAGGATAAAACACCGTGTCAGCGCAGAATAATGCGTAGTAATAACCTGGTCACCTCCTCTAGCTCTAGCTTTGATTTACCAAATAAGGATCGTGCACAGCAACAGACACCTAGTGCTGAAACTAGCATTCAGCAAACTACACAACAACCACACCTGCCAATGGAACTAGGAACTGATTTAGATACCAGTACCCCTGTAAACAAAGCCTCATCGAAAGATGTTAAAATGACTAGAACTTCTGCAAGTTGTTCTAAGAAATTTCCCCCCAAACGTAGTAACCTCACCACGATGAACAAATTTCGCAGGGTTGAGACTAATGATGGGGAAGAATACTTTGTATTCAATAAGCCTGCTGAGAGTAAGAATGCCAACAAACCATCACTTGTTACGAAAAACTCCTCTCGAAACATAAGTACATCTGGAGGTGTTCCGCATGCTCCACCTTATAGAAAGTCAGGCTCCAAGACTCCTAAAGTCTTGCAGCCAAAGCACCTTCCTTCACAATTCCCTTTAAGTTATAAAAACAACCCGAAGGTGTATACCGGTATGACGAATAGCAGTTGGATGGGTAGACCTTCTGATGCTATGCCTTTTAACCGCCAACCTAGGCCCAACCTGTACTACCCTTATATCCAGGAACACATGGTAAATTTTCCAGGTGTCCTGAATCACTGGTACGACCCATGGCACCTAGGACCACCTCATTGCACACCAACTCCGATGTGCAGACACCCAGTCCGACCTCCTTTTCATTCATAAATTCTTGCGGTGCTGACGCACAAATAGATTTAGGTTATGGTGACATTTTAAGCCAGTTTGTAGTATCCCGTGACTTATTCACGATATTGCTAATTAATGCACGCTCCTTAATCAATAAGATATCTGAACTAAGGACATTATTATTAGTCGCCAAGCCTACTGTAGCTCTGATTACTGAGTCATGGTGCTCATCCTCAGTACTTGATGTGCATATAGGTATCGATGATTACACTGTACACCGTGCAAACAGAGATTGCAAGCGTGGTGGAGGATGTCTCATATATATACATAACTCATTTGTAGTCAGTAAGGTGGAAGATGAAACAATGAATAATGTACCTGACTCACTCTGGGTTGTCTTACATGGAGATAAGTACAAACTTCTCATAGGCTGTGTTTATCGAGCACCAAGCGCAACAAAAGAAACTGATGCGTTATTAGCTAAATCGTTTGCACATGCATCCTCGTTTAGTGCTAATTACAAAATAATTGCAGGGGACTTCAATCTTCCAGAAGTTAATTGGCTAACTAGTTCCGGCCCCCAACGCTTCGACGAATTACTTGCCACTATAGACTGTTATGGATGGCAACAACACGTCCAGACACCTACTCGTGGGGACAACATTTTGGACCTTGTTTTTTGTCATGACACAATCCCAGTATCCACTTATGTTGGTAATAGATTTTCCAGTAGTGACCATAGAATGGTACTCTGCTCTCTGCCTTTCTCACCACTAAATACAGGAAACAAACAAGACTCAGGAAGCACAATATGTCGTAGTTACAAATATACAGACTGGGGATTAGTCCAAGAACTTATTCGACTCTGTCAATGGGATGACTATTTTACCACTGACTCCCTGGAGGCCTTAGTAACCCTGTTTTACAGGAATGTTACCCTTTGTCTAGATACAGTTGCCCCAAATAAAATAGTGAAATTAAGTAGACACCGAACTGAATATATTCCAAGGGCACACCGTAATAAGTTAAGGAAACTGAAGAAACAGTACTATTCCACTAAGGACATATCACTATTGCTCTCAATCCACGAGTCTCTTGAATCTATCAAGCGCCTACGTTCTCAAAAGGACCTCGACGAAGAGTTAACGGCACTTGAAAGTACCTCCAAAGTTTATAACTTAACGGCACTTCTTAAAAAACGAATGCAGTCAGCGAGGGAAATCCCATACTTACTTCACGACAAAGTAATCTACAATGAACCTGCCACTATCTGTGAACTTTCAGTGATTGGTTTGCAAACTTTAGTTTAGAAACACATATGCCTGGTGAAACCGCTCCCCTTACTATCTCTTCCCTTGAAAGCATTGTGTTCACTAATCAACTAATAGTACAAGCAATTAAAAGCCTTAAACCTTCCACTAGTACGGGACCGGATGGCCTCGCTTCGATAATTTTCAAAAACAGTGGGTGTGATATACCCCTGTTACTTCTTAAATTCTTCTCAATATCTATGGACACTGGCACTTACCCTAGTGAGTGGAAAACTAGCTTCATAATTCCACATTACAAATCTGGTGATAGGGCAAACGTCCGCAATTACAGACCCATAAATATAACCCCAGTTATCTCACGAATCATGGAGAAAGTTGTAAAGGATCAATTGTCAGACTACCTAATTAGGGAGGATCTTGTTACAAGGTCTCAACACGGATTTCTCAAAAATAGATCCTGCGTTACTTGCCACTTCGACTTTTTCAACTGCATCACTAGTAATCGCGAAGCACGTAAGCTAGTCGTTGTTCTATACTTCGATATATCTAGGGCATTTGACATGGTATCTCACAGTATTCTCTTTGAGAAGCTGTACTCTTGTGGAATTCGCAACCCATTACTGAACTGGTTAAAATCATTTCTAAGCAACAGGGTACAAATAACCAAAGTTGGATCTGTATTGTCTCACCCTAGGCAAATCTCAAGTGGGGTCGTGCAAGGTAGTGTCCTAGGTCCACTTTTATTCACAGTTTACATTAACAGCATTTGCAAGTGCTTCACCTCAGGTAAACCATTCCTATATGCTGACGACCTCAAAGTCGTCTACTCCTGCTACACTCATGAATTAAGCGATATGGTAGATAAAATACATCTTGAACTAAGTAGCCTTGCAACGTGGTGTGCTGAATCCTGCCTAAATTTTAACATTGACAAATGCGGCTGGATTTGTATCGGCAACAGTAAGCTTGATCTAAACCTTGAAATAAATGGGCGAAAACTAGCTAAGCTCAATTCAGTCGTAGATCTCGGTATTAGATACTCTAGTAACCTAACGTTCGCTGAACAGACTGATTATGCCAGACGTAAAACGCGTAGGCTGATAGGATGCATAACACGCAATTTCTTTTGTTGTGAAACTAGGGTTTTATTATACAAAGTATGTGTCCGACCTATCTTAGAATACTGCCCGTTTATTCTTAGCGGACTAAGACAAAATGACAAGCTTAAATTAGAGGGAGTGCAACGGCAGTTTACCTCAAGAACTCTTGGTTTAGAAAGTAGTCTGGAATACCATGAGAGATGCGTAAGACTAAGATTAGAACCCCTCTGGAAAAGACGCCTTAAGCTAAACCTAATCTTTTACTATAAGCTAACTAATCTTCTCTTGCATTCCTCCGAGCCATTAACTAAACCTACCGCTGTCGTCAGTTACAATCTTAGAAATCATCACAACCTAGCTGCTATAGAGCACTGTCAGACTTACGTGCGGTACAACTTCTTCTTAAATAAGTTTTCAGTCATTTGGAATAGACTACCAGCTAATGTGCGCGATGCAAACACACTTCCAGTGTTCATCTCCTCAGTCACCAGACTGCTCAAAGATGACAATGCACTTATACGTCTAACTCTTACACCCTCTTTTTCACCCTACATAGATATTTTAAGTTGTTTAAACGTGTAGTTACAGCAAACTACAATTATAAATTTTAATATTATTGGAACTAGATGATTAACATTTCTACACAGGACAGTAATATTAGTTCACACATAATATAAAAGTTAGCATAACGGGACTAGTTAGTTTGTGTACCAAAATAACCACAGTTACTAAAGAGAATATATATGTGTATATTTATTAATCACTCCTTAAGGACTCCCGTTGCTTTCTTTTGCGTTGCTGTTGTTTGTCTTCTTTTTTCTCTCACCATTTCAGCTTCCATTTGACTTTTTGAATGAGAATGAATAATGTGGATATTTGACCATTTACAATGACAAATGATCTGCAAACATTATTGGTCCCGTATCTTTCAGTTGCCTGGTTAATAACGAATTAACTTTCTCCACGACGCAACCTGGATTACATTTGTGGAATATACTCTTATACCAATGGAAAAGTATCAATTTGTAATACAACTTCACGATTGTAGCTTATAACATAACTGATCGTATCTGTAAAAATAGCTTCCTTATTACCCAATTTGGATATAAATCAAATCAAAAATGAGATTCGGATTTGTACACACCCAGGTTATATTGAGGAATTACTTCAAGCTTTATTTTTTCCCAAGTATTTTTAATCCATCCAAAACTTACTTGGGTTTTTTTGTTAATGCGAAGACAACATTCCTATATTTCATGATGTGCTCCATTGAATGACTTGTTATATTGTGGAATAACTTCAAGCTTTATTTTTTCCCAAGTATTTTTAATCCATCCGAAACTTACTTGGGTTTTTTTGTTAATGCGAAGTCAATATTCCTATATTTCATGATGTGCTCCATTGAATGACTGGTTATCATATTGTTCCCACAGACCTAAAAAAATGGCATGCATTTTCATGTAAATTTATATGTTTATATGAGAATATACATTATTATAATTATTATTAAAACAAAAACGCCAGCAACCATGTAACTTAACCATAAACCGAATTTATGAAATTTAATTTATGCTTATCCATGCCTGTATATTTGGTGTGTCCTACACAAGTAGGAAAAAATGTGTACTTTATTAAAACATTATTATTAATTATGATTGCTAATCGTATATGTAATTTATCATATTGATGATGCCTGTAAACTGGCGTCTCTCATGTACAAAATGAGAATATACTATTATTATTATTATTATTATTATACCAGTTGACGAACTTAGCGGTGCATCAGAAGCTATTGTTTTTCGACCTTAAGAAGGTTGTTTAACTGTAAGATTACAGCCACTGCTATATTTTATGATTAGCTCCTGTTTAGCACTAGCATCTGATGATAGGTGGGCTGCACGTTGATCAATTACACTGACGGTCGCACGAGTGTCCATACCTTCTGCAACCGCATCTGCCTTTAATTCTATTTCACGTTCAAGCTGTACAGAACCTTTGATCAACTCAGTGGTAGTAGGCATTCCGCTCGTCTCATCATGATCAGTCGAAGACAAATGTGCACTATCATGACCATTGTCGAAAATATTCAATTCACCACCGTTCGTATGATCGACTTTATTGTTTTCAAACTCTTCAATAAAAACAGCACGTGATTTGGGTTCTTCCTCACAAATACTTTAATGTTTTTACCTTTGGTCAATGTAGATGAAGATTGAGCTATCAATTCATGGTTGTTTGCTCAAACCCAACTCTTGCATATTTTTACGGCGTCAACCATCCATCAGTTATCCTCTCATCGTTCGCTGTTCAAAGGAAGATGAAAAACCATCAGGAGTAATATCGTGATTTATTGCAATAACATTTATTCTCAGACCTTGTGTAATAACCTTATTGTTGGTTACATGTTGGCGTAAGAATAAAGGATCCTCGAGTCGCCAATCAGTGTTCTGGTTTTCGCACTGGTTAATACAAAGTGTTTCTGAAAGTCTTCCAGGGAGAGCGTGAGGTCCAGCGTAGTAGGAGCAGTACATTGACAGTTTATGAGACTTGGCTGACAGTTTCTGATAGTTTCTGTTCGTCTTTCCTGGTGCATGCAAGTCTTCCTTGGACATGTATTATCTGGAACTTTTCTGGAATTTTTTGTCAAGTTCAATGGTGCCTGGGTCAGAGAAGGAACAGAGCTTATATATATATGTTTCTCCGTGTTAATGCAGAAACATACCAATTGTACAGGGATCGATAACTTATTCTATAAAATACACATAATTTCATTTATGGTGAATTTACAGTTTCGTTGTTCTTTTTGACATTGGAGTCAGTCGGAACAGTCTGCTATAAATTCTGTCTGTGTAGCACATAAAAAGATATAGAAATATTGTCTTCGCATTAACAAAATACCCAGACATCAGATGAGTGTAATACAAATATCTGGGAAAAATAAAGCTTGAAGTCAATTCTCCTATATAACTTTGTTGTGAACAGCACCCTTGGCTTAAAGATTATTGATGTATTATGTTGAGATCAGTGATATATTTATCCCATTTTTCAGCAGTCTTATCATAGTTTTATAACAGGAAAGAAATTTGGTCGTGGATGCGAAAACTAGATAAGGTCTTGTTAAGTTGTTTTACTGCATCAAACGGTGCCGAGGTCGATTCCAGAATTCTCTATTTGCGCCATTTGTGCCTGCATGACGTGTAAGGCATGGTAAGTTCGGCGGCTTTCTAATGTTCAAACTATGCTTGTCTACTTTCAGGTTGGCTGCGAAGTATGCAGGGATTGGTTACCCAAGACGAGGCAACGGATGACCAATAGGAGTGCCCTTCCTTCTTATCTAATTGTATTGCGATTGGTTGTAAATATAATACTTGACCATGAGTCTTCGTTCTTACTAGCACGCGACACTTGTGTGATCACACTGCTAACGTGCGCTTTGCTCTCTGTTTCAGATCATTGCTTGACGAGTAGGATTACATAAATGGCGAGCCTGCCAAAGAAAAAACTTTCTTCTTCTAAGTCTCGACCCAATGAGGCTTTCAAGAACACTTCTCCTGTCAAACATACAGCATCCAACGGGGTTGATCAATTAGCTGAAGTGAGGGCTCCAGCTTGTCAGTTAAATCAGCCTGCTTCGCCTTATGTCCGTCCCTTGCCGCATACACTGGAGGTGGGTGATGATTTCTAGCTGTGGTCGGACAAGGTGTGCCGATACATCGATCTGATGAACGTGCCTCACCCTAACGCATTCGTCATCGATTCTGTTGGACGGTCCTTGGAAATGTACACAATTGGTTTGGATTACGTGTATATGCCCTTGACCACCCTGTTGAGTATTCTAAGAGCACGTATAGTGCCACCAGTACCTCCTATTGAAGCGCTGAAAAGATTCAGCAAGTGCAACCAGAGACAAGGTGAATCCATCAACCAGTTCACCTTACGTTTCCGCAAGCTTGCGCGTCAAGCTATGCAGGACAAGACATATTCAGAGGTTGAAAACGCTATACATCCCAAGTTCCTGCAGGGTGTCGACGTCCGTTACGGGAAGGACTTCAACTTGCACAGCACACTCCAGAATCCATGGCAGAAGCGGAAGCTAGGGCACGCCTAGTGGAAAGCCTGGAAGAGCCAGGAACCACATGCCCACAAGTAAACGCAATGGGATATCAGCACACAACAACAAAGCGTGGACAGGATCCCACACCACCGTGGAAAGGACGCCCACAGTCACAATCCGCTTCAAGAAACGATTGCTACTACTGCAGGCGGTTTGGTAAGCTTGCTAGGAGTTGTGGTCACAATGCAGGTGAGTCACATATCGATATGAATTGTGTGCCTACTGTAAACCTAATCGGTGTCACCTCCTCCCCGAAAGTTGTAGGTTATATAGGTGGAAAAAAGTGTGTTATGTTAACTGACTCAGGAGCAACTTGTTCTGTCATACATTCCTCATGTGTTCCAGAGACGTTTAGGCCAACAATAGGGACTCACAAGTTGCGGCTTACGACAGCCAATGGGGATTGCATGCAATCCCAGGGAGTGGTCCTGCTGCCACTTAAATTGAGAACATTGTCAATTCAACACAATTTCATCATCTCTACCCGGGTGCCATGGCAGGTAATCTTGGGAGTCAACCTCTTGGAAAAGCTGTCCGGAATAATAGATTGTAGTCAGAGGACTCTTATACTGAAGGACTGTTCCATCCCATTTATTGTAGGGAACGACAAAGACCACGGTGAGTACCTCAACATTACCAGAAAGAGCTTAACAGGTTAGTTGATGAACTGTTAGAGAAAAATGTCATCAAACCATCCGTATCTCCACGGGCTTCCCCGTTAGTTTTAGTTAAGAAATCGAATGGGACACTCCGGTTATGTGTAGATTATCGTAAGTTGAACCTGTTAACTAGACGAGACTGCTTTCCCCTTCCACTCATAGACGACACTTTTGATGCCTTAGAGGGGTCGAATTGGTTTACCACTCTAGATTTTGCATCGGGATATTGGCAGGTTGAAGTACGTCCAGATGACAGGCAAAAGACAGCATTCAATGTACAAGCAGGCCTGTATGAGTTTGAAACAATGCCGTTTGGGTTAGTCAATGCCCCAGCAACATTCCAACGCCTCATGCAAACGGTCTTGAGTGATTGTATACCAGGTAAGTGTTTGGTATATCTAGATGATGTTATCATACATAGTAAGACGTTGACCGAACATTTAAGTGACATTTCCGCAGTATTAGAACGGATGCAGACCGTTGGGTTAAAACTGAACCCATCGAAATGTCAATTCTTCAGGAAAGAAGTGTGTTTCTTAGGTCACATTGTTTCAGCCGAAGGCATTAAATGTGATCCAGCAAAAGTTCAGGAAGTTAAAGACTGGCCGCTCCCAAACTCAGCCCCCGAGTTACATAGTTTTTTAGGGTTAGCCTCGTATTATCGACGTTTTGTACTTAACTTCTCTTTCCTTGCAGCTCCTCTATTCGACATTCTTAAGAAGAAAGACTTCAGTTGGATAGCATCAGCTACGGAATCCTTCGAAAGACTTAAAACTGTTTATGTAGCCCCCCTATCCTAGCGTATTCCAATGCTTCTGACCAGGCAGGTCCATTCATCCTAGATACAGATGCTAGCGACTCTGGGATTGGGGCAGTTTTGTCTCAAAAAGACTCAGATGGAGTAGAAAAGGTGATAGCCTATGCAAGTCGAGGACTCAACAAGAGTGAGAAGAATTACTGCACCACGCGGAAAGAAATGCTAGCACTGGCCAATTTTGTTAAACACTTTAGGGGATATCTCCTCGGTAGACGTTTCATTGTATGCACTGATCACAATGCCCTTAGCTGGCTACATAAGTTCAAAGAAGCTGAGGGTCAGATTGCTAGATGGCAAGAACACCTACAAGAGTATGACTTCAAATGCATGCATAGACCGGGTAAGAATCATGGAAATGCAGATGCATTGTCAAGAAAACCTCTTAGGTGTCACGGTGACTGCCCATCATGCACCGAAGCACAAGTTTCGCTGCTCCAACTAGAGGCTCATACTTCATATAGTTGGCCCGAACTTCAGTCTTCAGACCCTGAACTGGCCTTGATTTACGAACGTGTTCGAAATGGAGGCGAACGACTGACAACCCAGGAAATAAGTAAGCTTGGATGGGAAACCCGGTGTTTATGGTCTCTGTGGGATAATCTGAAAATTGTCGATAACATCCTCTACTACCAACATGGACCCACTTATACTCGTCGCGTTGTGGCTCCACATTTGGCACTACCCACAGTACTATTGTCATTACACCAGCAGTTAGGCCACGCGGGCTCAGGGAAAATGATTGAAGAGGCTAAAAGACGTTATTGGTAGCCTCACCAGAGGAAAGATATCATAGATTTCTGTGACTCCTGCGAGGTATGCCGAACCATTAAGGCTCCGCAAAAATATAATAAGGCACCCTTAGAACCCATTATAACTGGCCATCCGAATGACTTAGTACAAATAGACTTGGTTGGACCTCTCCCAGTAACTTCCAGAAATAATAACTATATTTTAGTCATGGTAGACCATTTTACCAAATGGTGCGAGGCTATTGCGATCCCACAGATTGATGCTGTAACCATCGCAGAGTCAATTTTTGACCACTGGGTCAGCCGTTGGGGGGCGCCACTTCAACTACACTCAGATTGAGGATCCAACTTTGAAAGTATCGTTGTCAGCGGACTCTCTCGTATTATGGGTATCCGGAAGACATGCACTACCGCGTACCAGCCACAGGGAAATGGCTTAGTTGAACGCACCAATCAGACACTTAAATCTCTCTTGCAGGCATTTGTAGATCAAAACAACCCTAGGGAATGGGACAGATCACTCTCACAGTGCTTAATGGCATACAGAGCAAGCATTCACAAAGCTACGCGTCAAACGCCTCATTATATGGTCACTGGAAGAGAACTCCGGTTGCCAATCGATCTGACTTCAAACACACTAGGAGAGGATACACTGATTGCATCCGAACACGTAATCAGACTTCTACGAAACTTGAACAAGGTACATCAGATGACTAGGGATATACTGCATAAACAGGAAGAAATATATATATACTGCAAACAAACCAGAGGTACCAGAAAGAATACTATGATAGGAAATTACATGGATCACCAGTGGAGCCAGGAGACAAGGTGATGTTACCTAAGGAGGCACCACCTAAATGGAAAGCTCTTAAATTCCATAAACGCTAGGAAGGACCATTCACTGTAGTAGAGGTATTAGGTGACTGCACCTGTAGGATTCAGGAACCAAATAACTCTCATAGTCTAGGCACACACTTCAATAGACTAAAAACTTTTCGACGACAGGCCTTAGTTCAGACAAGTCCCGCAGGAACAGTCACCTAGCACCGCGGACAGTGCTCCTATGGGGAGAGGGGTAGTGTAAGGCATGGTAAGTTCGGCGGCTTTCTAATGTTCAAACTATGCTTGTCTACTTTCAGGTTGGCTGCGAAGTATGCAGGGATTGGTTACCCAAGACGAGGCAACGGATGACCAATAGGAGTGCCCTTCCTTCTTATCTAATTGTATTGCGATTGGTTGTAAATATAATACTTGACCATGAGTCTTCGTTCTTACTAGCACGCGACACTTGTGTGATCACACTGCTAACGTGCGCTTTGCTCTCTGTTTCAGATCAGTGCTTGACGAGTGGGATTACAGGCGGACTGTATTCGTAAGTTGAGTAAAATGTTGAAAACTGTTTGAAAACCAGTTGCTTCTTCATTTCAGATCATGAATACTCATTTACAGCATGTTCGCCAGCGTCTTCAAATGGTAGAATTGGATCGTTCATGGAATTTGAGTGGTTATGAGATAATTGGTTTGGAATTAATCTTCATTTCAGTTTAGATGCAAGGTTGTTCGACCTCGACCAGAAGATGAATAGGAGCAGCAGAATACCAGAAAGAGGAAGTATGTGAACATGAAAAGGATATTAATGTTTATATATACAAATGTTTATGTCGATTGTATATTATATCATAGTACACATTTACCTATATTGTAGTTGTGTTTTCACGCATATATGCGAAGTCTTAGAGTTTATTTAGTGTCATAATGTGTAATAATCAGTCCGAGCGTTTTGGTGTTCTAATGACTGGTGCGTTTTAGAAATAAGTGGTGCGGTGTGGTTGGGATAGTCATTGGAATGAAACAGTTTACTTAGCAAGTGTTTCAAGGTAATAATGTAGTGACAGGTCCTATTTTTAGGGGTAAACTGTCCTGTATGTTCCGTACTAAGTCTTTCTATACATCTATGCTACTAGTTTATTTATAGTTTTTAGGGTGTTGAAGTGCGTCTTTTAGGTGCTGTAGTAGATCAGTAGTTGTTCCGTTCTAGGAACAAATAGTTTATTAATATAATCAGTAGAGTGAAACAGTCTGTATAGAGAGCGTTTGAAGCTTGTAACCGAAGAGCAAGTTCTGACATCTAGGGGCAGGCTATTCCATATTTTAGAATACATGACTGTGAAGAAATTTTCATGGAGTGTTGACTTAAAAGAATGAGTTGTCACTGTGCAAGTTTGGTTACGCATATCGTAAGAACCTTCCTGTGCGAATTGTATGTCCCTGTTACCTGAGAAAGATATTTTGTGAAGGACCTTAAAGAAGAATATTAGGTTTATAATAAGTCGCCTTGTCCAAAGTGGGTCGAGTTTTAGGATCACGCAGCGTGAGATGCAGTCTTTCTTACAATCGTAGCCAAGTAGTTTCGAGGTAAAATATCGTTGGATACTTTCCATCCTTAGCTTATCACGTGTGCGAGTGCTGCTTATAATAAATGGACAGCATTCTAGTAGTGGTCTGACACATGTTTTGTACAGAATTAGCTTGGCTTCATTGTTGTGAAAGTTCCTGAGTATGCATCCTAAGAGCATCCTCGATTTTCTAGTCTGTGATGCTACTTGCTCAGAGAATGTCAGGTCACTAGAGTACCTCAGGCCTAGGTCAACGACACTTCGGAGTCTGATTAGGTTAGCAGATTGAAGCGTTAATTTCAGGTCAATTGAGGGTGCGCCGAAGCAGATCCAGCCACATTTGTTCAGATTAAATTGGAGATTCCATAAGGACGACCAAGCAGTCATTTTATCTAATTCCTTCTGCACTACATTCTCGAAGTTCCCTAAGTCATCACATTGGAATGTATAAGCTACTTTTAGGTCATCTGCAAAGATGAATGGTTTCCCGTGCGTGAAGCAAGCGCATATGTCATTGATGTGTAGTGTAAATAGGAGGGGTCCAATGACACTACCTTGTACTACACCAGAAGTGATAGGGCTAGGTTTGGAGGTTGCAGACCCGAGTTTAACTATTTGGGACCTATTGTTAAGGAATGATTTAAGCCATCCTAATAATGGGTCACGTATTCCTAAGGAGTTCAGCTTATTTGTTAGCAGTAAATGGTCAACACGGTCAAATGCCTTAGAAATGTCAAAGTAGATGACAAGTACTAGTTGCCGTCTGTCACGACTGCTGGTTACAAAATTGAAGAAGTCTAGGTGACATGTTAAACATGATCTGGATTTCAGGAATCCATGTTGGTTCGGACTTATAATATTGCAGCTAAGCATATGTTTGATTAAGTTATCTTTGACTAGTCTCTCCATAATTCTAGATGCTATAGGTGTGATATTGATCGCCCGGTAGTTACTGACTTCAGTTTTCGAGCCAGATTTGTGTTTAGGCATAATGAATGTTGTCTTCCATATGTCAGGGTAAGTTTGAGTTTCTAGGGACATTGTGAATATTTTAAGCAGCAGTAGAGGAATGTCAGGGCCACCATATTTATAGAAGTAAGATGATATACCGTCGGTACCGAAACCTTTTGAACTTTTGAGGGTTCTTATAGTTTGGTTAATATTAGCGTAAGTGAATTCAACAGTGCTAATTTGGTTTGGTGTGAGTGGAGATGGAGTTTGTGCCATATTAGTAATAGGGTGTATATCGAGTAGCTGGACTGAGGGCTTAAGGTAGTTACCTGCAAACGTTTTGTTGAATAGTTCACATATGTCTGCAGAGTTAGTGCATAGCCTACCTTTGTCTATGAGGAGAGAAATGCTGTGATTTTTGCGATTCATTCGCTTCCTTAAGATTTCTGTGAGTGCATACACTCTAGCAGGACTGGCTACTGCGATGCGTTCTTCCTTTCTCATACGGAAATCTCGAGCTTGTGAGATGGAGCTAAGGGTGTTAAGTATTAGACCTAGAGTGCCAAAGTCGTGGTGTTTGAAGTAACTTGTTGAGAGCTTCTTCAGTTTCATACGATCCTTTGGTTTTATGAATGACTTTCTGTGTGGGGAAACCTTTAGTGTTTGGAGTGGAATGACAGCATCTAAGCATGTGTTAGAGTTATGGTAGAAGATGGTTAGGGCTCTCGATAGGTCATCAGTAGTGAAGTATTCATCCCATTCGGAGGATCTTAGCATTGATTCTACTAAGGCCCAGTTTGCCTTACTATAGTTCCTATATATTACTTGTTGTGAAGTGGAGGTATGAGATGCATTGCTACTCAGCGGAATTGGCAGTGCACGCATCACTGTTTTGTGGTCGCTCCCTGGAAACTCAGAACCTACTAGCGTTGAAAGGGGGCTTATATTGTGGCAGAAGATTAAGTCTAGTACGTTATTACCTCTTGTGGGAGTAGTGACAGTTTGTTTCCAGCCAAGTATATCCAGTGTGTCTAAGAACTTATCAAATTTAGTTGGGCCTGTGGGTATATCCCAGTTGATTTCAGGTAAGTTAAAGTCCCCACATAGGATCTTATGATCGTATTGTAAGTCGGATAATTGCTCCAGAGTATTAATAAGTTGGGTCTCGTAATTACTAAAGGTGCCAGGTGCTCTGTAGGTGCATCCAATTAATGCTGTTACGTTATTTAAGTGTACATTAACCCATAGAGTCTCAGGCATGTTAAGTGTACTACTTTCTAGCTGTGATACAGTAAGTGCATTCAGAAAGTACATGAGACAACCCCCTCCCTTACCACCTTCCCTGTCACACCGAAAGTGTGTGTAGTTATCTAAGCTTATTTCTTCATCCAGGATGTTCGAATGACACCAAGATTCAGTGATGACAATTACAGGGGGTTTGTATATTACTGTGAGTGCTCTGAGCATCGGCAATTTATTTAGAACAGATCTAGCATTTATGAGGATTAGGTAAAGATGAGAGTTGAAGTAGCATTTGAAGTATTTAAGTTCGTTAGTCAGCCCCGAATATGGTTCAGCACCCAGTAGTTCTGCTGGACATGACGATCCTATGTTAAGAGGAGTTTCAGCATCATGCTCACCTATGTCTATCGAGTTGGTGTGTGCTGTTTTCGGTGAAGAATTAGGAGTTGGAGTACTGGATTTGCTATAGACTAAGGAATTTTTATTTTTAGTTAGGTTACAGAAGTGGGTAGGGTTCTTTATTTGACCTATACTTGTGCAAGTGTCAAGTGTGCCAATGGATACGGGTGCACTAGACCGTTCCTGTTTTCATGCAAGGAGGGAGCCAGCACTAGTGGTTTAGGAGTGTTAACATCCCTACCAGCTGTTTTTTCAACGCTGACAGGGACGCGGGGGATAAAAAATGATTGGATCCTTGTGATGACCATGGCTTATTATTCCACCTATTGTTTGATGCTAGTTGTGTCCTTGTGTGGGTTTCGTGTGTACTGCATTGTGGGTTAGTTCCCAGCAGACTTGTACCATATATCCGGTCAAAATTTGTTTGTGTGCCATACTCTGAAGACCCTGAGTTGTTGATAGCCGAGTTCTGACTATTACCACTTGTACTATTGAGGGTGACATTGTTGTGACATTGGATATTAGTGTGTGCCATGGTGCGATTTAGCACGTTGTGAGTGCTAATACTATTGACCGTGGGAGTGTGGGCTTATTTAAGCTGCCACTGTTTTTGTTGGTATGATTTAGGGGCATATTTTCCTTATCTTTAGCAATGGAGTTATGGCTAGGAGAGGACAAAGTCGAATTTCGGGGGGTTTTGACTTTTTTTCTGGGGTTATTTAGTGGCATTTTAGATTCTGCGGTGATAGGTGGTATGGTTTTATTATTTATTTGGTTACAGTCTAGTGGCCTTTCGGCTGGTGTTGCACTCTGATGGGATATTTCTGTGTGTTTTGAGAGGGGTGATGCGGTGGGGTCTACTGTATCTTTCACAGGGTTGGGAATAATGGCTGCTTGCAATGTCCTATTACCTATTTCACAATTAGTCTTAGCGAGATAATTGTATGCGCGCCTTTCTATGACTGTTTTGTCCACCCCGACCTTTATATGTTTGTAGTTTCTGGCTTGCGATAGGGTGTGTTGGGAGTGGATGAATTTTCTGGTCTCTGCCGGTGTTTCGAACTGAAAACGAATAGGACAACACTTCTCATGTTGACTCTTCTTCAGCCTATAGCACTTAGTCTTGGAGTTAGGCATTTTCGCTTCACTAAGTAAGATGCGCTGTACCTTTTTTAGTGCCTCATTGTCCGGAACGTTGTAGACAATAGCACTCAGTTTTGCGTCGAGTCGTTTTGTTACTTCTGTGGTAACAAAGTTAATGAGGTTATCTACCTTAGTTACCGATTCTGTGTCAAGCTTGTTAAGGTTTACAGTTTTCATGAGGATAGTTAGAGGTGTCAGTTCACAGACCTGCGATCTGATATCGCTGATCTGATCTGATAATTTGGATATCTCGGTATTGGTTTCGATGTTTCCAGCATTTACTGACTTACTGTTTTTTATTTCCCTTAACTCAGCCTTAAGTTCACCTATAGACAACTTTAGAAGTTCTATTTCTGAAGATAGTACTGAAAAAGAGCTTGATGGCTGGAGTTTTCGATAAGCACATAAGGTGAAGGGAGGATTTCTGTATGAGCAGAGGGTACTGAATTTTTAGGAGTAGTGCTAATACTAGCTGTCAGTACAGTTTTATCCTCAGTTCCAGCTCGACGCTTACGGCACACGAGTGAGATATGTGATTCACTATAGCCGTTTGTAGGGGGCGTGTTGCTTGATGTAGCAAATAAGGACATTAAATAAGAAACCAGTTTATAGGAGATTGGGTTCGTCGCGTTTTATTTTAATTAACCATAAATGAATCCTCCAGAATCTATTTCTACCGTCAGAAACTGTCAGCCACGTCTCGTGAACCGTTAATGCCCAGCTCTTGCTGCACTGAGGCTCACGCTGTTCCTTGAAGTTTCTCAGAAACGCTTAGTAATAACGGACGAAAAAACCAAAAGACCAATTGGCGACTCGAGGATTCTTTATTGTAACACCAACACATAAACACTGTTACAACTAAGGTCTGTGAACAAATATTACAATAATAAATCACAATATTACTTCTGACGGTTTTCTGCCGACTTCTTTCTGAACAGCGACCGATGAGACGATGACTGTCGTATTGATGCCTCCACGAAAATTGGGGAAGTTGGTTTTGAGCAAACAACCATGAATTGATCGTTCAATATTCAACTGCATTGACATTCCCCGGCACAAAAGGGATCCAACCCTTTTTTCCATCACGACCAATACACGTTGACTTGGATGCCATTGCGAGAACCTGGGTCACACGGACAGAGCTGAAATGGAAAACAAACAGAAAAGTCAACACACCACAAGCATACTCACAGTACAACCTCACACATCGATGACGACCTGCGCCTTCCAGTTAAAGGCATCCACTTGACACATCCTCTTGCAACACAATCGCCACTTGCTAGAATGACTCTTGCAGAATGCAACGTGACCATAGCACCAACTCATGATACTCCACGGACATCCTCTTATCTATTCACTACCAGTTACCACTGCAATCGCTTGTCACTCATTCTGCCTCAATTCTAGTAACGGTGACGCATGCGAACCCCAGTCGTTTACACTGTTTCACCCCGGCGTGTCGGAAGGCATATAACAATTATCTCCGCGTGCATTTCATTCTCAACAATAGCCTAGCCTCCCCGGCGTATACGACCCATCTGCTGTCTCTAACATCAATCAATTCATTCACGGATGCAGAAGACTCGAAACAACTTCAGAAGTAATCACGACGAAAATTTTAACAAAATTATGCAATAAAAACAAGGTATGAAAACAACGAGTAAACACAATGAATTCAAAACACCACCAATTGATATGACACACCACACATATATACAAACTGTACACAAAAATCGCGGATCATGTCTCGATGGAATTCCTTTGAAGAATCGCAGGACTTACACCAGTACGCCTACAAACCTTCACAGGTTGACGATTGTAAGTTGTGGAATGTCCGGACACAAACAAGATTAACCAACTATTACAATAATTGTAACCCCCCCCAATTACTTAACACAAACATATGTACAATCAACACATCAAATGTTGTGGATTCTGACACGACAAACTACCCTTGAAGAACTGTAGGACCAACAACAGTACACCTACATTCCTTCTCAGGTTGATGATACAAGTGGAAGTCGTCCGGACACAAACAGAATTACCAACAGCTAGATGACAGATGATATCAATTCAGTATATACAATATGAACATATGTACAAAATCACACACCAAGCACATTGGACTGCTCACTGATGCGCTACCTTTGAAGAATTGTAGGACATACAGCAGTACGCCTACAACCCTTCTCAGGTTGACGCTCTAGGTTGGAAAATCGTTGCAGAGTTCATTTGCTGACTTCCTTCTATCAGCTATATCCTCAAATCTGAACGGCAACACGCTCATGTCATTGTATCGTAGAATATAGATGACTAACAAACACACGACGTATCTGGTCAACCAAGCGTAGGCACAGAGTAATTTACACCGAAGATAATAACATTCAAATAGTAACTTGAAACTAGAAATGCCTTTATTCGTGCAAGTCAATTTAACAAATACTCTCTCGTTTACACTTGGCTTATTCTCACTAAACTGACCAATATCTTTCGTCTCTTCAAACGGACTGATACTAGCATAGTCATGGCAGAAGATGCTAGAGTTGATGGGCGTCTGTTTCATTGTGGATGACAGCACCAACGACGACTGAGTGACACAAGTTGATGAAGTTAGCGGTGGATCAAAAGCTGTTGTTGCTCGACTTTCAGAAATTTGTCTACCTGCAAGACCACCACCACTGCCGTCTTTTACTATCAGCTCAGGTTTAGCACTGGCATCTGATGATAGGTGGGCTACATGCTGATCAATCACACTGACGGTCTCACAAGTATGCGTGTCTTCTGCAACTGAATCTGCATTTATTTCTAATTCACGTTCAAGTTGTACAGAACTTTCGTTCAACTCAGCAGTAATAGGCCAATCTATCATCCCATCATGATCAACCAAGGACAACTGTGAAGTATCATGATCATTATCACGAATATTCACTTTACCGTCAACTTTATCATTTTCAAACTCTTTAATAACAGAAGTAGACAATTTTGGTTCCTCCTCGCAAATCATAAAAGGTTTCATAACTTCACTCTGACTAGTAATACCTTGTAAACTTGTAGGGTCAGAACTGCACTCTGAAGCAGTAACTCTATTTTGTGACACTCTATTCAACAGTGGCTTACCAGTTGCAACTACAGACTTCTTCACAACAACGTTATCGTCACACAATTCGGAGTAAGGCCTGGAGTTTGCATTTAGCTTATCACTGAACTTGCTCCCTGGTTCACAGTTCACCTTTGTATGCACCTCCTGCAAACGTGTAAAACACAACCGTGTTTGTCTTGCATCTTGTAACTTATCTGCTGAGGATGCACTACGAAACCTGTTGCACTCACTAGGTCTATATGCATTACCAGACATCATGGAGCCTTCTCGATATCCAACTCTCTGAGGCCTACTCGTCATCAATGATTGCGTTTTATCCTCAGACTGCTTTTGTCAGTCTCGTCTCATAAACCTTTAATGCCCAGCTCTCGCTACGGTCGGGTCCACGCTGTTCTTTGGAGTTTCAGAAACGCTTAGTAATAACGGACGCAAAAACCAAACCACCGATCTGCTGCTTGTTATTTCTTTATTTTTACACCAACATATAGAAGGAATAAACGAATTAAGCAACTAAGGTCTGTAAACAAATATTACAATAATAAATCTCTGTATTACTTCTGATGATGTTTCACTCTTCTTTCTGAACAGCGACCGATGAGACGATGACTTTCGTATTGATGCCTCCGCGAAAATCGAGGAAGTTCATTTTGAGCAAACAACCATGAATTGATCGTTCAATCTTCAACTACATTGACACTCCCCAGCAAAAAAGGGATCCAACCCTTTTTTCCTTCACGATCAATGCACGTTGACTTGGATGCCATTGCGAGAACCTGGGTCACACGGACAAAGCTGAAATGGAAAACAAACAGAAAAGTCAACACACCACAAGCATACTCATAGCACAATCTCACACATCGATGACGACCTGCGCCTTCCAGTTAAAGGCATCCACTTGACACATCCTCTTGCAACACAATCGCCACTTGCTAGAATGACTCTTGCAGAATGCAACGTGACCATAGCACCAACTCATGATACTCCACGGACATCCTCTTATCTATTCACTACCAATTACCA
Source organism: Trichobilharzia regenti (assembly GCA_944472135.2). Classification (NCBI taxonomy): domain Eukaryota; kingdom Metazoa; phylum Platyhelminthes; class Trematoda; order Strigeidida; family Schistosomatidae; genus Trichobilharzia; species Trichobilharzia regenti. Next base: position 31,926,934 of record OX235268.1, read on the forward strand.
CTGCAATCGCTTGTCACTCATTCTGCCTCAGTTCTAATAGCGGTGACGCATGCGAGCCTCAGTTGTTTACACTCTTTGTCCCCGGCGTGTCGGACCGCAGCTAACAATTATCTCCGTGTGCATTTCATTCTCAACAATAGCCTAGCCTCCCCGGCGTATACGACCCATCTGCTGTCTCTAACATCAATCAATTCATTCACGGATGCAGAAGACTCGAAACAACTTCAGAAGTAATCACGACGAAAATTTTAACAAAATTATGCAATAAAAACAAGGTATGAAAACAACGAGTAAACACAATGAATTCAAAACACCACCAATTGATATGACACACCACACATATATACAAACTGTACACAAAAATCGCGGATCATGTCTCGATGGAATTCCTTTGAAGAATCGCAGGACTTACACCAGTACGCCTACAAACCTTCACAGGTTGACGATTGTAAGTTGTGGAATGTCCGGACACAAACAAGATTAACCAACTATTACAATAATTGTAACCCCCCCCCAATTACTTAACACAAACATATGTACAATCAACACATCAAATGTTGTGGATTCTGACACGACAAACTACCCTTGAAGAACTGTAGGACCAACAACAGTACACCTACATTCCTTCTCAGGTTGATGATACAAGTGGAAGTCGTCCGGACACAAACAGAATTACCAACAGCTAGATGACAGATGATATCAATTCAGTATATACAATATGAACATATGTACAAAATCACACACCAAGCACATTGGACTGCTCACTGATGCGCTACCTTTGAAGAATTGTAGGACATACAGCAGTACGCCTACAACCCTTCTCAGGTTGACGCTCTAGGTTGGAAAATCGTTGCAGAGTTCATTTGCTGACTTCCTTCTATCAGCTATATCCTCAAATCTGAACGGCAACACGCTCATGTCATTGTATCGTAGAATATAGATGACTAACAAACACACGACATATCTCATCAACCAAGTGTAGAAACAGAGTAATTTACACCGAAGATAATAACATTCAAATAGTAACTTGAAACTAGAAATGCCTTTATTCGTGCAAGTCAATTTAACAAATACTCTCTCGTTTACACTTGGCTTATTCTCACTAAACTGACCAATATCTTTCGTCTCTTCAAACGGACTGATACTAGCATAGTCATGGCAGAAGATGCTAGAGTTGATGGGCGTCTGTTTCATTGTGGATGACAGCACCAACGACGACTGAGTGACACAAGGTGATGAACTTAGTGGTGGATCAGAAGCTGTTCTTGTTCGGATCTCAGATAGTTGTCCAAATGCAAGATTACCACCAGTGCTGTCTTTCACTACTAGTTCGGGTTTAGCACAATCATCTGATGATAGGTGGGCTACACGCTGATCAATTGCACTGACTGTCTCACAAGTAAGCACACCCTTTGAAACTGCATCTGCGTTCAATTCTACTTCACGTTGTAGTTGTTCAGAAACTTTATTTAACTTAGCAGTAATAGGCATATCCCTCATCTCATAATGATCAACCAAAGACAACTGTGAAGTATCATGATCATTATCACGAATATTCACTTTACCGTCAACTTTATCATTTTCAAACTCTTTAATAACAGAAGTAGACAATTTTGGTTCCTCCTCGCAAATCATAAAAGGTTTCATAACTTCACTCTGACTAGTAATACCTTGTAAACTTGTAGGGTCAGAACTGCACTCTAAAGCAGTAACTCTATTTTGTGACACTCTATTCAACAGTGGCTTACCAGTTGCAACTACAGACTTCTTCACAACAACGTTATCGTCACACAATTCGGAGTAAGGCCTGGAGTTTGCATTTAGCTTATCACTGAACTTGCTCCCTGGTTCACAGTTCACCTTTGTATGCACCTCCTGCAAACGTGTAAAACACAACCGTGTTTGTCTTGCATCTTGTAACTTATCTGCTGAGGATGCACTACGAAACCTGTTGCACTCACTAGGTCTATATGCATTACCAGACATCATGGAGCCTTCTCGATATCCACCTCTCTGAGGCCTATTCGTCATCAGTGAGTGCGTTTTACCTTCAGACTACTCTATTCTATGGGTGAGATCTAACAGACTGGCGAACTTGCTCATAGATTGATTGACACTAGTATTTACCAGTTTCACGATATCATCAAACTTTGGCTCGATACTCTCATCCTCCATACGGGAGCTTATCTTCACCCACTTCCTTTGCAGTCGAGTAGGTAGACGTCTTGCTATTACTTCTAGTATAAAACTCGAGTTGAGGTCACTCATGAAATTCATAGAAATCAAGGTATTCTTATAAGTCATAAGATTATCCAAAAACTCAGTAAGTGCCTTGGAGTCATCTTGAAGTTGACTGCCGTTACCTTTGACAGCTTCGTATACGTTCCTTACAATCATTGAAGGTCTTCCAAACCTTTGACGTAATATGTTCATAGCCTCATCGTAGCCCTCCTTTGGCTTCATAAACTTAAAACACTGTATAGCTCTTGCAGCATCTCCAGTGCAATATCTCATCAGATACATTAACTTCAATTCATCACTTAATAGAAAACTACTCAGCATGATCTCGAACTCCTTCACAAATTGTAAATAATCAGCTGAATTTCAATCAAAACACCGTGGTTCAAACTTAGGGAGTTTGATGTTCCTATTATCCCTGAACGGCGAAACAGTAACATCAACCATATCATGCTTAACATCAGACACATCGTTACAAGTAACAGACAAGTCACCATGACTTACTTTCCTGTTTGCATCCAAGACACTCTGTCCCTTCTTTGACCCAGGCATTGTTGAACTTGACCCAATTCCAAAAACGTTCCAGATATTGCTTGTTCAAAGAGGACTTGACCGGCACCAGGAAAAATGAACGGTGACTATCCAAACTTTCACCAATTGTCTGAATCCGCCAGAATCTGTTTCTACCGTCAGAGACTGTCAGCCACGTCTCGTGAACCGTTAATGCCCAGCTCTTGCTGCACTGAGGCTCACGCTGTTCCTTGAAGTTTCTCAGAAACGCTTAGTAATAACGGACGAAAAAACCAAAAGACCAATTGGCGACTCGAGGATTCTTTATTGTAACACCAACATATAAACACTGTTACAACTAAGGTCTGTGAACAAATATTACAATAATAAATCACAATATTACTTCTGACGATGTTTCACTCTTCTTTCTGAACAGCGACCGATGAGACGATGACTGTCGTATTGATGCCACCACGAAAATTGGGGAAGTTGGTTTTGAGCAAACAACCATGAATTGATCGTTCAATCTTCAACTACATTGAAAAATCAAGATGATATGAAACTCCTTTACAAACTGTAAATAGTCAACTAGGTGTCCCTCCAAACACCGAGGTTCAGATTTGGGCCTATTGTCAATGTAGTTGAAGATTGAACGATCAATTCATGGTTGTTTGCTCAAAACCAACTTCCCCAATTTTCGTGGTGGCATCAATACGACAGTCATCGTCTCATCGGTCGCTGTTCAGAAAGAAGAGTGAAACATCGTCAGAAGTAATATTGTGATTTATTATTGTAATATTTGTTCACAGACCTTAGTTGTAACAGTGTTTATATGTTGGTGTTACAATAAAGAATCCTCGAGTCGCCAATTGGTCTTTTGGTTTTTTCGTCCGTTATTACTAAGCGTTTCTGAGAAACTTCAAGGAACAGCGTGAGCCTCAGTGCAGCAAGAGCTGGGCATTAACGGTTCACGAGACGTGGCTGACAGTCTCTGACGGTAGAAACAGATTCTGGCGGATTCAGACAATTGGTGAAAGTTTGGATAGTCACCGTTCATTTTTCCTGGTGCCGGTCAAGTCCTCTTTGAACAAGCAATATCTGGAACGTTTTTGGAATTGGGTCAAGTTCAACAATGCCTGGGTCAAAGAAGGGACAGAGTGTCTTGGATGCAAACAGGAAAGTAAGTCATGGTGACTTGTCTGTTACTTGTAACGATGTGTCTGATGTTAAGCATGATATGGTTGATGTTACTGTTTCGCCGTTCAGGGATAATAGGAACATCAAACTCCCTAAGTTTGAACCACGGTGTTTTGATTGAAATTCAGCTGATTATTTACAATTTGTGAAGGAGTTCGAGATCATGCTGAGTAGTTTTCTATTAAGTGATGAATTGAAGTTAATGTATCTGATGAGATATTGCACTGGAGATGCTGCAAGAGCTATACAGTGTTTTAAGTTTATGAAGCCAAAGGAGGGCTACGATGAGGCTATGAACATATTACGTCAAAGGTTTGGAAGACCTTCAATGATTGTAAGGAACGTATACGAAGCTGTCAAAGGTAACGGCAGTCAACTTCAAGATGACTCCAAGGCACTTACTGAGTTTTTGGATAATCTTATGACTTATAAGAATACCTTGATTTCTATGAATTTCATGAGTGACCTCAACTCGAGTTTTATACTAGAAGTAATAGCAAGACGTCTACCTACTCGACTGCAAAGGAAGTGGGTGAAGATAAGCTCCCGTATGGAGGATGAGAGTATCGAGCCAAAGTTTGATGATATCGTGAAACTGGTAAATACTAGTGTCAATCAATCTATGAGCAAGTTCGCCAGTCTGTTAGATCTCACCCATAGAATAGAGTAGTCTGAAGGTAAAACGCACTCACTGATGACGAATAGGCCTCAGAGAGGTGGATATCGAGAAGGCTCCATGATGTCTGGTAATGCATATAGACCTAGTGAGTGCAACAGGTTTCGTAGTGCATCCTCAGCAGATAAGTTACAAGATGCAAGACAAACACGGTTGTGTTTTACACGTTTGCAGGAGGTGCATACAAAGGTGAACTGTGAACCAGGGAGCAAGTTCAGTGATAAGCTAAATGCAAACTCCAGGCCTTACTCCGAATTGTGTGACGATAACGTTGTTGTGAAGAAGTCTGTAGTTGCAACTGGTAAGCCACTGTTGAATAGAGTGTCACAAAATAGAGTTACTGCTTTAGAGTGCAGTTCTGACCCTACAAGTTTACAAGGTATTACTAGTCAGAGTGAAGTTATGAAACCTTTTATGATTTGCGAGGAGGAACCAAAATTGTCTACTTCTGTTATTAAAGAGTTTGAAAATGATAAAGTTGACGGTAAAGTGAATATTCGTGATAATGATCATGATACTTCACAGTTGTCCTTGGTTGATCATGATGGGATGATAGATTGGCCTATTACTGCTGAGTTGAACGAAAGTTCTGTACAACTTGAACGTGAATTAGAAATAAATGCAGATTCAGTTGCAGAAGACACGCATACTTGTGAGACCGTCAGTGTGATTGATCAGCATGTAGCCCACCTATCATCAGATGCCAGTGCTAAACCTGAGCTGATAGTAAAAGACGGCAGTGGTGGTGGTCTTGCAGGTAGACAAATTTCTGAAAGTCGAGCAATAACAGCTTTTGATCCACCGCTAACTTCATCAACTTGTGTCACTCAGTCGTCGTTGGTGCTGTCATCCACAATGAAACAGACGCCCATCAACTCTAGCATCTTCTGCCATGACTATGCTAGTATCAGTCCGTTTGAAGAGACGAAAGATATTGGTCAGTTTAGTGAGAATAAGCCAAGTGTAAACGAGAGAGTATTTGTTAAATTGACTTGCACGAATAAAGGCATTTCTAGTTTCAAGTTACTATTTGAATGTTATTATCTTCGGTGTAAATTACTCTGTGCCTACGCTTGGTTGACCAGATACGTCGTGTGTTTGTTAGTCATCTATATTCTACGATACAATGACATGGGCGTGTTGCCGTTCAGATTTGAGGATATAGCTGATAGAAGGAAGTCAGCAAATGAACTCTGCGACGATTTTCCAACCTAGGGCGTCAACCTGAGAAGGGTTGTAGGCGTACTGCTGTAAGTCCTACAATTCTTCAAAGGGTAGCGCATCAGTGAGCAGTCCAATGTGCTTGGTGTGTGATTTTGTACATATGTTCATATTGTATATACTGAATTGATATCATCTGTCATCTAGCTGTTGGTAATTCTGTTTGTGTCCGGACGACTTCCACTTGTATCATCAACCTGAGAAGGAATGTAGGTGTACTGTTGTTGGTCCTACAGTTCTTCAAGGGTAGTTTGTCGTGTCAGAATCCACAACATTTGATGTGTTGATTGTACATATGTTTGTGTTAAGTAATTGGGGGGGTTACAATTATTGTAATAGTTGGTTAATCTTGTTTGTGTCCGGACATTCCACAACTTACAATCGTCAACCTGTGAAGGTTTGTAGGCGTACTGGTGTAAGTCCTGCGATTCTTCAAAGGAATTCCATCGAGACATGATCCGCGATTTTTGTGTACAGTTTGTATATATGTGTGGTGTGTCATATCAATTGGTGGTGTTTTGAATTCATTGTGTTTACTCGTTGTTTTCATACCTTGTTTTTATTGCATAATTTTGTTAAAATTTTCGTCGTGATTACTTCTGAAGTTGTTTCGAGTCTTCTGCATCCGTGAATGAATTGATTGATGTTAGAGACAGCAGATGGGTCGTATACGCCGGGGAGGCTAGGCTATTGTTGAGAATGAAATGCACACGGAGATAATTGTTAGCTGCGGTCCGACACGCCGGGGACAAAGAGTGTAAACAACTGAGGCTCGCATGCGTCACCGCTATTAGAACTGAGGCAGAATGAGTGACAAGCGATTGCAGTGGTAATTGGTAGTGAATAGATAAGAGGATGTCCGTGGAGTATCATGAGTTGGTGCTATGGTCACGTTGCATTCTGCAAGAGTCATTCTAGCAAGTGGCGATTGTGTTGCAAGATGTCAAGTGGAGGTCTCTATCTGGAGGCGCAGGTCGTCATCGATGTGTGAGATTGTACTGTGAGTATGCTTGTGGTGTGTTGACTTTTCTGTTTGTTTTCCATTTCAGCTCTGTCCGTGTGACCCAGGTTCTCGCAATGGCATCCAAGTCAACGTGTATTGGTCGTGATGGAAAAAAGGGTTGGATCCCTTTTTTGCCGGGGAATGTCAATGCAGTTGAAGATTGAACGATCAATTCATGGTTGTTTGCTCAAAACCAACTTCCCCAATTTTCGTGGAGGCATCAATACGAAAGTCATCGTCTCATCGGTCGCTGTTCAGGAAGAAGATTAAAACACCGTCAGAAGCCTTAGTCATACGTGATTCATATGTTGGTGAAACAGTAATTAAACCTTGAGTCAAAAATTGATCTTTTGGTTTTTTCGTCCGTTATTACTAAGCGTTTCTGAGAAACATCAAGCGACAGCCTGAGCCCGAGCGTAGCTAGAGCTGGTCATTAATGGTTTACGACACATGGCTGACATCAGTATTTTTTATTAAATGAAGAAATTAAATTGATATATTTGACGAGTAACAGCACTGGAGGAGCTTCAAGAGCTATACAGTGCTGTAAGTAGAGAGGCTCGCTTTAATAAGCAACTCCTATGCTCTTAAAGGATCAGGTTGACTTGTGCCTAGCAGACCGCGTCCAAAGACACTCTGTGTCTGCAGAATTAAGCGAACGGTGCCGAAGCAGCGAGAAAAACCTAAAGATTAAGAATCTTCGGGTCGTCGAAGTTCGAAGTTTGATGATCCCGAAACCTCTGCAGGTAGGCCAAGGAAGCACCAAACCGATTTAACAGTCTGCTTCACAAATGCTCGCAGCCTGTTGAGCAAGCAGAATGAGCTGGGTAATACAATAGACTCTGGAAATCCGGTTGTAATTATCGTCACAGAGACATGGCTCAAATACCACGTCACTGATAACGAAGTTAACATGCCAATTTTCGTAGTACATACGGTGAACCAACTAGGCCACAAAAGAGGTAGCTTAGTCATCTACTCCAAGAAATGCTTAACCGTGAGCAACATTGAAGCTCTTCACGCTAAAGCGAATCGTGCGAACTTCTACGCTGCAGGCATAAATCCACAGGCTAAGATAATGATCTCATTGCTATATTCCACAGTCCTGACTACAATGCAGAAGTCTTCCCAACAGAGAAGCTGGGCTCCTGGACATCGACATGTTGAATGCTCGTAGTCGGCGACCTCAACGATAGACAGGCCCTACAATTCCATCTACAGACGACTCCTTTGATCATAGACTCATAGAATCTAGCATTTCGCCAGCACTGGCCCAACATGTACATAAGATCACGCGGTATGACTCACAGAACTTCTTTTCAACCCTAGCTCTAGTGTTCTCTCATGATGAGGATGTGGACTTCCTTTAAGAAGAATTGATCACCCTGTGCTCACTTTCAAGTTCACAGCAGCAGTATCTAGGGCAAAAATACAAACTTTTAGAAAGCTGATATAAATGCGGTACCTTAGCAGCCAACTCGGTGAACTGGTACATAAGCCCAGTGTTCCAAGTAGGAGCCACATGAGACCAGTTTAAACAGCTTCAGGCCCGAGTAACTGAGCCTTTCATCCCTTGGTCTGCCCCTAAGGGTCGGAGATACTTCCCCTTGGATAAATCGAGAGATTCATAAATTACCCAAACGTAAACAGAAATGCTGGAACCTGCTTACCACACTTGAGACCCCTGGCACCAGAAATCTATACAACATCGCTAGGATCAAAGCTATTGCAGAAATCCGCTAATCATTGGTGAAGTTCGAAACAAATCTGGCTGAAAATGCAACGGCACAACCTAAAAAAGTTTTCTCGCATATGATCTTAGTTAATCAGACATGCGAGGTACCCCAAACCTGACCACTGACAATGACAATCAAAGCGGATCGAGAGGAAGCAATGGCAGACTACTTCTCCCAAGTCATTGGACAGGGGTCGTCACTCCCCGCAGGATTAACTCTGGCTTAATCAGACGATAGACTGCAATGACGCCAACCAAGACATCATGCACAACTGTCTAAAGAAACAATGTACATGGAGATCAAGGGTTCCTGATAACCTTCATCCAAGGGTTCTCAAGGAACTACCAGTTCATTTAGCCGGCCTACTGAAACTGATCTCAGAGGTATCTCTCCTAAATGGAGTGTCAGCGCGTGACTGGAAACACACAGCGACAACCCCAATCGACTGAGGAGTATCAGCGTAAAATCATTCAAAATACAGGCCTGTCAATGTATTTGAAGATTGAGCTATCAATTCATGGTTGTTTGCTCAAACCCAACTCTTGCATATTTTTACGGCGTCAACCATCCATCAGTTATCCTCTCATCGTTCGCTGTTCAAAGGAAGATGAAAAACCATCAGGAGTAATATCGTGATTTATTGCAATAACATTTATTCTCAGACCTTGTGTAATAACCTTATTGTTGGTTACATGTTGGCGTAAGAATAAAGGATCCTCGAGTCGCCAATCAGTGTTCTGGTTTTCGCACTGGTTAATACAAAGTGTTTCTGAAAGTCTTCCAGGGAGAGCGTGAGGTCCAGCGTAGTAGGAGCAGTACATTGACAGTTTATGAGACTTGGCTGACAGTTTCTGATAGTTTCTGTTCGTCTTTCCTGGTGCATGCAAGTCTTCCTTGGACATGTATTATCTGGAACTTTTCTGGAATTTTTTGTCAAGTTCAATGGTGCCTGGGTCAGAAAAGGAACAGAGCTCCTTGGATGCAAGCAGGAAAGTAAGTAATGTTGAGTTGTCTGTTACGTGGAATGATGTGTTTTGTGTTAGGCATGATAATTTTGATGTTAATGTTCCGCCCTCTAGGGATAATAGGAATATTGGGCTTCCTAAATACGTGCCTCTTTGTTTCGATGGAAATCCTGCTGACTATCCACAGTTTGTAAAGCAGTTTGAAGTCATGTTGGGTGGGCTTGCACTAAGTGATAAAATGAAGTTTATGTATTTGTTGAGGTGCTGCACTGTAGTTTCTTTAAGAGCCATACAGTGCTGTAAGTTCATGCTGTCAAATGAAGGATATACTGAGGCCATGAAGATATTACGTCAAAGGTTTAGAAAGCCATTTATAATACCCCGTAGCATTTTTGAAACCGTCAAAGGTAATGAGACACAGTTAAGGAACAACCCCGAGGAACTCTGCGAGTTCCTGGATAATTTAATGGTATACAGAAATACCCTCCTTTATCTTAACAATATAGATGAGTTTAACTCAAGTTCGGTGATTGAGACAGTTGTCAAGAAATTACTGGCTCGTCTACAAAGGAAGTTCATAAAGGTTAGTTCTCGGCTAGAGGAAGATGGTTTGGCGACAGGCACATTCGCCAGCATTTTGCATTCTACGGTAGAACCTATGGAACCGATGAATATAAAGAAGGAATTTGTAGTGAAGGCTCAAGGCACAACGAGAAAGGATGAGTATATTGTTTGCCATAACACGCACCAATTGAGTGGTTGCAATCGCTTCATTGCTATGTCTCCCGTAGGAAGGTTAAAAATGGCAAAACAGAAGCGGCTGTGTTTCAGTTGTTTAAAGTTGGGGCATACAAAGTTGAATCGTAAGGCGACAGACAAAGGAAGTAGTGGTTCAACTCATGTACATTCACTTCTGAGGACTGTAAACGAACCGAGGAATTCGGTTAATTGTAATAGCACCTTTAGACCCCTTGACAACCCACAAATTTATTTAGGGGTATTACCAGTTAAGGTGAAAGGACCGGAATCTTCGGTAGAGACTTATGCACTGTTGGATAATGGTTCAGACGTTACATTGATAGATGCTAAGCTGGGGGGCTGCTTGGGTATTAAGGGCCTAAAGCAATCCTTGGTTCTAAATACTTTCAATTATTCGAAAACGGTAGTATGTGGACGGGTGTCACTTCAGTTAGAATCCTTGACTACTTGGGAAACTGTTGAAGTTGGTACTGCTTACACTACCTTCAGTATGCAACTCGGCGAAGCTATGGTACCTAGTCGTGAAATGGTTGTCGGTAAGCCATGCCGCTTCCAACACTGCAAGACGGTAGAGTGAGAATACTCACTGGATATAGTGTGCCAGAAGCTCACAAGGTATTAGAAGAGAGATTCAGAGGTAGCGATGATCTGTTCGCGACGAAAACACCGCTGGGATGGACAGTGAGAGGACCTATACCCATAGTCCACATATCATCATTAGTTGCAAACAATGGGGACAAACTAGAGACTATGATTAGAAGTATGCATGGCGGGGAGTTTTGTGACTGCGGTGTCCCAGAGAAGGATCGTTCTGCAGAAGAATTAAAGGCAGTTAAAATAGTTGAGGGGTCTTGTAAATACGAAAATAGGCGTTTCGAGCGACTTTATTGCATATCCCCTCAATGACGCTTGTTGCTATGTTGTTATTGGTTTCAAGTGGCCTTGGTTTTGGGGGAAGATTTAACTGATGTAATATTGCGATTTCGTGGACATAACGCAGGCTCATAGGGGAAAAAATTATAGTCCTGGAATAAGGACAAGTTGTTCAGAAGGTAGGGAGGACATTATTAATCAGTTTATTTGTATATATACTATTGTGCATCGAGTTGCGTTGAGTTCTTAGTGCAACTGTGTGCAACTGCATTTACATAAAGTAAAACATTACGAATTCTCCTGTTTTTAAAATAAAAAACATGATTCTTTTCATTAAGTGTAATAATGAAGAATGGAATTTCTTCCACGTCAGTGTTATTTAATTGAAGATATAATCTCTGTAGGCCCTTGAAGGAATAAATTCGGCACGGAGAACTCCTGTGGAAACCGAAAGCACTTTTAGTTTACTAAATCTTACTGACTTATTGTATAAATTTGGTCTGTCATGTGTTTATGTAAAGTCTGCTGGTGTATTCAGTAAAGTAAAAGTTGCAGTGCATAACTCCTAGACTTGTTGTAGTCATTGGTATTCCCAGGATACTACTTACTCATTTTATGCAGCCGAAATATTCAATTCTCACTTTATTGAGGAAATACTATAGTGCCTGCAAAAGTAATGCGTCAGTTTACGAGCTTCATTAAGCCTACAGAATGTTTTCTATTCACTGAATACTGTTTGCGAATTATCCGATAAAACACATTTCCGAGTGGGATGTAATACAAGGCTGAATTCTTAAACTGTCATCCTTATATCAGCTCAATTAAATCACGCATATATTAGTAGAATAATCTGTAATTGACTTTAGAGACTTATCAGGGAATAGTCTCATCAACTCACAGTTTACCGATGATATTGTCCACCTAGACTATGAGAAGTAACCTCTGATGCTGTAAAATATGAAAATAATACCGGTATTTGATTATAGGTGTCCGCGTTCTATCTCATGAGTAAAGCAGTATAATATGGCAAGTGCTGTTGAGGTTACGCATAAATGTTTAGGTGGGGAGGCTAAGTTAGTCTTCAAGGTAGGGAAGCTGAATAGGTTGAGATGGCTAGAACACGTGCTGACATACAAAGCCATCGCCTTTCTCCAGGGACAATGCTAGCCAGCACATGTTAAGGTTTAAAATGTGTTTGGGTCGGTCAAATGAAAAAGTGATGTTGGTTCATAAAATTGTTGACAGTCAGCTGGAAGAACTACCGGAGATGTGACTGCAAATCTTTGGTACTGGCGCATTCACTCTGTGTAATCTCACGTATCTATTCAACTCATGTTTTTCCTTGTCACTATTTATTCTCACTCACATTTTCGTTCGTTAAACTTCCATTTAGTTTTATGCCTCTACCTTTGTGTGCTACATGAAATGTCTTAAATTAAACAGGTGGGCTTCTCTGCAAACTCATACTGAAAGCTAGTCAGAATGACACAGTCTGGGCATAACTAAATGCGAAACATTGATAAATGATCTCCAAAATTTCAACAAATGATAAGTGTAGTTCTTAATCATGTTCTTTGCCAAATGAAAAATAGACACCTTTCAGTAAGGATGCAAAATTTGATCTCAACCATATTCTTTGGTTCCTGCAGCAGTAATAGGTACTGCACAAATGCTGATAGGGAAATTTGAGACCGAATACAAGTTTCCGCCAATCTGCAAAGAAATTTATCGAATGACAGTCGTTGAAATTTACGCGAACCTTACTCCGCATGCCAAAAATCACTGCATGAACCATGTATTTAAGCGTCCTGTCACACAAAAAATAAGTAAATGCTCAAGAACAATATCGAACAATAATTTTTATATAAATTCATCCAACAAGAGCAAAATAAGCACCGAAATCGCGCCTACTGCGTTTGCTGGACGACTAGCTCCAACTCGAATCAACGAAACCGCGCAAATGTCGTCAAGGTTAAGCCGGAGGCGCCACTTCAAATAGGGGATATGCCTTATCAACGCCCCTAATGGGTTTGAAGAAGTTTCTGACAGATGCAGACCTCTGGGCCAAATATAAGGATGTCGTTGACAAACATGTAATGAAGGGTTACTTTGACAGACTAGTTGATCAGAGCGAGCCAGGAATGTGGTATTTGCCACATCATCCCGTCTTTAACCCGAGGAAGACAAGTAAGCTCCCTGTGGTGTTCGACATTTCTTCAGTACGTGAAAGAAGATGAATTACTATCAGAAGTAATATCGTAATAACATTTATTCTCAGACCTTGTGTAATAACCTTATTGTTGGTTACATGTTGGCGTAAGAATAAAGGATTCTCGAGTCGCCAGTGTTCTGGTTTTCGCACTGGTTAATACAAAGTGTTTCTGAAAGTCTTCCAGGGAGAGCGTGAGGTCCAGCGTAGTAGGAGCAGTACATTGACAGTTCATGAGGGTTGGCTGACACCATCACTCTGACTAGTAATGCTTTGAAAACTTGTTGAGTCAGAACCGGACTCTGAAACTGTGACTATCTTCTTTTGCACAAACTGCGGTGTCGTCTGTGACACTCTGTTCAACCATGGCTTACCAGTTGCGACCATAGGCTTCTTCACTGCACCATTATCGTCACACCATCCGGACCCAGACCTTGATGACGCCGATTTCACAATTAGCTTATTACTAAACTTGCTCACTGCTTCATAGTTCGCCTTTGTGTGCACTTCTTGCAAACGGATGAAACACGACCATGTTTGTTTTCCAGCTTGTAACCTATCTGTTGGGGACGTCCGACGAAAGCCGTCACACTCATTAGGTTTATATGGATTACTAGACACCATAGAGTTTTCTTGATATGCACTTCTCTGAGACGCTTTCGTCATAAATGATTGCGTTTTGCCCTCTTATTTCTCTCTTCGAGTGATGGGATGAAATATATACTGGCAAACTTGCTCATAGCTTGGGTGACACTATCTTTTACCAGTTTTAGAATATCATGGAACTTCGGCTTAATGCCTTCATCCCCTCTGCTAGAGCTTGTCTTCACCCATTTCCTTTGCAGTCGAGTAGTTAAGCCTCTCCCTATTACATCTAGGGCGGAACTTGAGTTCGGATCACTCATGCAATTCATCGAAATCAATGTATTCTTGTAAGTCAACAGATTATCCAAAAACTCAAAGAGTGTCTTGTAGTTATCTTGTGATTGACTACCATTACCCTTAACAGCCTCAAGTAATTTCCTCACAATCATCGGAGGTCTTACGAATCTCTGACGCAGTATGCTCATAGACCCAGAGTATCCTTCGTTAGGGGGCATGAACTTACAGCACTGTATAGCACTTGAAGCTACTCCAGTGCTGTAACTCATCAAATATATCAAATTAATTTCTTCATTTAATAAAAAAATACTCAAAATGATCTCAAACTCCTTTACAAACTGTAAATAGTCAGCTAGGTGTCCCTCCAAACACCGAGGTTCAGATTTGGGCCTATTGTCAATGTAGTTGAAGATTGAACGATCAATTCATGGTTGTTTGCTCAAAACCAACTTCCCCAATTTTCGTGGATGCATCAATACGACAGTCATCGTCTCATCGGTCGCTGTTCAGAAAGAAGTCGGCAGAAAACCGTCAGAAGTAATATTGTGATTTATTATTGTAATATTTGTTCACAGACCTTAGTTGTAACAGTGTTTATATGTTGGTGTTACAATAAAGAATCCTCGAGTCGCCAATTGGTCTTTTGGTTTTTTCGTCCGTTATTACTAAGCGTTTCTGAGAAACTTCAAGGAACAGCGTGAGCCTCAGTGCAGCAAGAGCTGGGCATTAACGGTTTACGAGACGTGGCTGACACCTATTGTCCCTAGACTGCGAAACATGAACAACAAACTCGTAATACTACATATCATTACAAATAACAAGCAACTCAGCATTACTTACTTTCCTGCTTGCATCCAAGGAGCTCTGTTCCTTTTCTGACCCAGGCACCATTGAACTTAACAAAAAATTCCAGAAAAGTTCCAGATAATACATGTCCAAGGAAGACTTGCATGCACCAGGAAAGACGAACAGAAACTATCAGAAACTGTCAGCCAAGTCTCATAAACTGTCAATGTACTGCTCCTACTACGCTGGACCTCACGCTCTCCCTGGAAGACTTTCAGAAACACTTTGTATTAACCAGTGCGAAAACCAGAACACTGATTGGCGACTCGAGGATCCTTTATTCTTACGCCAACATGTAACCAACAATAAGGTTATTACACAAGGTCTGAGAATAAATGTTATTGCAATAAATCACGATATTACTCCTGATGGTTTTTCATCTTCCTTTGAACAGCGAACGATGAGAGGATAACTGATGGATGGTTGACGCCGTAAAAATATGCAAGAGTTGGGTTTGAGCAAACAACCATGAATTGGTAGCTCAATCTTCAAGTACATTGACAGGCCTGTATTTTGAATGATTTTACGCTGATACTCCTCAGTCGATTGGGGTTGTCGCTGTGTGTTTCCAGTCACGTGCTGACACTCCATTTAGGAGAGATACCTCTGAGATCAGTTTCAGTAGGCCGGCTAAATGAACTGGTAGTTCCTTGAGAACCCTTGGATGAAGGTTATCAGGAACCCTTGATCTCCATGTACATTGTTTCTTTAGACAGTTGTGCATGATGTCTTGGTTGGCGTCATTGCAGTCTATCGTCTGATTAAGCCAGAGTTAATCCTGCGGGGAGTGACGACCCCTGTCCAATGACTTGGGAGAAGTAGTCTGCCATTGCTTCCTCTCGATCCGCTTTGATTGTCATTGTCAGTGGTCAGGTTTGGGGTACCTCGCATGTCTGATTAACTAAGATCATATGCGAGAAAACTTTTTTAGGTTGTGCCGTTGCATTTTCAGCCAGATTTGTTTCGAACTTCACCAATGATTAGCGGATTTCTGCAATAGCTTTGATCCTAGCGATGTTGTATAGATTTCTGGTGCCAGGGGTCTCAAGTGTGGTAAGCAGGTTCCAGCATTTCTGTTTACGTTTGGGTAATTTATGAATCTCTCGATTTATCCAAGGGGAAGTATCTCCGACCCTTAGGGGCAGACCAAGGGATGAAAGGCTCAGTTACTCGGGCCTGAAGCTGTTTAAACTGGTCTCATGTGGCTCCTACTTGGAACACTGGGCTTATGTACCAGTTCACCGAGTTGGCTGCTAAGGTACCGCATTTATATCAGCTTTCTAAAAGTTTGTATTTTTGCCCTAGATACTGCTGCTGTGAACTTGAAAGTGAGCACAGGGTGATCAATTCTTCTTAAAGGAAGTCCACATCCTCATCATGAGAGAACACTAGAGCTAGGGTTGAAAAGAAGTTCTGTGAGTCATACCGCGTGATCTTATGTACATGTTGGGCCAGTGCTGGCGAAATGCTAGATTCTATGAGTCTATGATCAAAGGAGTCGTCTGTAGATGGAATTGTAGGGCCTGTCTATCGTTGAGGTCGCCGACTACGAGCATTCAACATGTCGATGTCCAGGAGCCCAGCTTCTCTGTTGGGAAGACTTCTGCATTGTAGTCAGGACTGTGGAATATAGCAATGAGATCATTATCTTAGCCTGTGGATTTATGCCTGCAGCGTAGAAGTTCGCACGATTCGCTTTAGCGTGAAGAGCTTCAATGTTGCTCACGGTTAAGCATTTCTTGGAGTAGATGACTAAGCTACCTCTTTTGTGGCCTAGTTGGTTCACCGTATGTACTACGAAAATTGGCATGTTAACTTCGTTATCAGTGACGTGGTATTTGAGCCATGTCTCTGTGACGATAATTACAACCGGATTTCCAGAGTCTATTGTATTACCCAGCTCATTCTGCTTGCTCAACAGGCTGCGAGCATTTGTGAAGCAGACTGTTAAATCGGTTTGGTGCTTCCTTGGCCTACCTGCAGAGGTTTCGGGATCATCAAACTTCGAACTTCGACGACCCGAAGATTCTTAATCTTTAGGTTTTTCTCGCTGCTTCGGCACCGTTCGCTTAATTCTGCAGACACAGAGTGTCTTTGGACGCGGTCTGCTAGGCACAAGTCAACCTGATCCTTTAAGAGCATAGAAGTTGCTTATTATAGCATGCGTCTCTACTCTCGAGTTTAGTACTACTTTGAGAGGGCATACTAGCTGAATTACCGGATAGTCAACCATTTGACCACTTCTATACGAGCTATGTATTGTGCATTTTATGTTGTTGTAGCCAGCGGCTTGTCTAAAGGGGCTTGACCGAGACAAGGTCATGTTAAGAAGCTGACCTTGTTATGGGAAGCCGTTGATTCCTCCACTTTATGGAAAATGTGCGACTTGTCGGAGAGATCAGGTTTGCTTGCAGTGGCTGCATTGCTTTGCGGTGTATGTGTCCCTCTGTCATTCGTGGACAGTGTGGCCTTTGTGGTATCTTTGTCGCCCTCTTTGCGGCTGACTGCATTACACCATTCTCTGCCGCTTTCCTTGCTATCTGTTGTCTCTTGTATCTGCCTGCTATCCATTTCTGTGGATGAGGATTGATCTACAAGCACCTGGACAGCTTTAGCTTCGGGTTTTCGATCCCTGGTCGGCCTCTTCCTTGTGCTACCCTTTTCATTACTGGTTCTGAAGGGATAATCGCATATCACAGGAGAAGCGTAGATGTTCGGACTATGGTGGGTACTCTTCTGTCCTGAAGGCCACTCACTTTCCGGCAAAGACGCGCCAGGAACATGTATCATCTTGTCGATGACGTTAGCGATATCGTCGGTGTCTGAGAGATAGTCGTTCTTCTCCTGTGGTGGAGGACCCTTGCAGGCCAAGAGCTTTAGTGCCCTAACCAGCGTGCTAATGGCCTCGGTAATGCGGAACTTAGTTGCACTGCAGCAGTTATTGCACAGCCAGTTCGCCAGGGGTTTGCGGCAGCTCCTCTGTGCTGCAGAAGTCCGGTTTGTGCACATGCTACGAAACCATCTCTTGCAGCTATCACACTGCATACCTTGGGAATTGATACATAACTCTTCCTAAGGGGTTCCTTTTGACAGGCATACTTTTTAGAGTGAATTGGGACTGTGAGATTGAAATCTGACTTCAGGAACAATTTTTATATAAATGGGTGGCAAAACACCAATGAGTGTACAAAAATGGATATGTTACTACACAATTATAGGAAAACACTTCTCATAGCTAAATAGAATCAAAGATAAAAAAATAACTTGGAGCAGAATAAGCTGATTTAAAGTTAATTTACAGACTTGACCTACAGAGAAAAGACGAAATTAAACAAGGGCGTGTAAAATTCACTCGATTTGCCTACCATTGTAAAAGGCAAGTTTCTGTTTATTTGTGAAATCAAAATCTTCTTGTGTTGTCTTCAAATTATATTTGTCGTAAACTTTTGGATTCTGCATCTGAACATTAATTTACAGTCCTTCATTGTTGAATTGAGAAAGGCTTTCGAGCTATTTACGATAGGGCGGGTAGGTTGGTTTTTCACTTCTCGATAGAATTTGGTTTCGTGTTTTATTGATAACTAGTGTATCATAGTTTTCACATAGAGTATCAGGAATCTCTTAGTTATTCTCGTGGTACTTCCAGACGTGCAACTGAGGCAAGTGTTACGTTTTTGACAGGCCACATGTAATCATTCCTAATCTAATGGTGAGTAGGGGACAACTATAGTTGTCCCCTACCAAGTATACTTGGTTTGGGCTGGTTCGCCATCATTATATTGAATAGTTCCATGGCAAAATATAGCAAGCTTGAATTGTTTGATTAGCAGTACTATTAATAGTTGGAATTTGAGGTTTTTTACTGTATGATCGGCGATTATAATTTGGGAGCATATAGTAAGTTTGTAAATATCAGCTCCCCTGTTGAAAATGCAGTAATGAGTAAGATTAAAAACAGCCTTTAAGTCTGTATAACACTAACATAGGTAGCACTATATGGTCAGCAGTTTACACCGTGGATTAAGATTTGGGTTAGTTTCTCTGCGATGGGCAGCCATTAGCTCTTGAAATCTTTTTACTATCAACATTAAGATTATAGTGTGGTTAAAATTGAAAGGTAGGCCTGAGTGGTTGCATTTTCACTTCAAGCTTCATATGCATTGTTTCGGTGTTGGTGCTTTTCCTTGAAAGTCATTTGGTATTTATCATTAGAGCGACTAATGGAGACGGACATCCGTCAGCATACTATTTATCTTTCTTACTTGAGGTTATTGGTTTACGATTTCTATCACTTAAGTAGATAGCTTTCCTGGTTGGTGTACGTGCGATAGTAAAAAACTCATGATATCTCCCAAATGGAATAAGGTTGGGTTAGTTTCACGTTCTTCTCTGACCACTTTCAAAAAGCTCCATCTTGTCTGATATCCCATATAGTGAAAAGCAATCGGTTGCTCTACTCAGCATCTCTCAGCTGCCTTAATCTATAAAAGCTCCAAGCATCTACTTGTCAACCTATTCAGTCGGTATAATGCTGCTTAGCATATTCTTCTTTCGACATATCACCAAAAATCTCCCTAGCGCCATAGATTATTCAAGTGGTCAAATGTGGAATGGTCATTGGGACTCTATCACGTATGTACTTTTCATTTTGTTTCTCAGCATTGATGAGAAGTAATGTGGACAGATTTAGTTAAGACCAAACTGTTGTCTTAGTGCGTTGCACACAGTGTTGCTGCTATTTCTGAGCGGTGAACATCATTTATTTAATGCATGGAAGCATTGCACCAACCAACAATGCAGTAAATCTTTTTAAGTGGTAAGAAATTTGAAATGAGATGTTTAATCAACGCGTTGACACCATGGACACAGGTGTCTTTTTAGCCACGTATTTAGTGCTTAAGCCAGTAATTTTCATCTCTATATTACTGAAAAATCCAATGCATTACATATTTCGTGTTTACTATAAGCTTATCGCTTCATTAACATATATATTCGGGCTCATTGGTAACGTCTCTGACTGCAGCACTGGGTGAAGAGGGTTTGAATCTCAGGAGGGACATGAGTTCCTTCAAGGTTGCAGATACGCCTTGCTGATTGACGACTAGCAACTAGTACGAAACCTAGACCAGGTGAGGCTTTCAGCCGATTACCTCCAACCATCAGTGTGATTCCCTGCATAGAAATACTAGTGTAATAAGAAACACGCCTTCTGCTTCATTCTCACTTAAGTCTAAGGATAACCTGGTGTTTATTAGTGAGGCTTTACTAGGTTAGTGTTTATATTTCATTTCAGGAAATGAAATATCTGGTGAACTAAATTTACACTTGAAAATCATCAGTGAAATCGGAAATATCTAGCGTGTGTAATACATTGTGTATTTTTTTTAGAACTAATGTTACTATAAGAAATATGAATCGTATAATAGGTGTTCCCTGTGTTTTCTTATTACTGATTTTAATATGATTTAAATGTAAATTAACTTAAGCGCTTGCCTTCTAATCAGGATGCAAACTCCACTTAATCTACCTTGACTTGGGGAACTGGATGGCGTTACAAGCAAAAAAGGCATAGTTTGTTACTGAGTAGATACGAACCTGGATTATGCAGGTGATCTTAAGCATTTCTATTGCCTAATATGCGTTAGGATAGGGGTCATCACCTGTTGATTAGGTCATTTTGAATTACGCCTCTTATTTCTGACTTTTTAATTGCTTTCAAACTCTGTTAGCCAGTCACCGCTGGTAGTAATCATCCTTGAGATGTGTCACAATTAGTGTCTTTGCATCTTTCTTAAGGTATCGTGGCTCTGAATTGTTTGCAATGGCACAGATGTATTCACTCTGTATGATCTCTGAGCTTACTGTGTAGTTTTCATCTATTTCTCTGTCGCATAATTTCGTTTTGCTGTATATATATATATATGCCTTCAGGTATTGTACCAACTTGAAGTGATCCACTTTTGTGCTAAGTTGTACATTGATATTTCAGTTCATTGTTGGACCGATACCGATTTATTTATTTTTTGGCTGTAGAAATCATGAGGTGTCGATTTGAATTTTACGACTAGTTGTCTTCAAATTGCACCTCTTTATATTTGTACGCTTTCAAGTTTGGTTTTTTATTTTCTGATGCGGACTGTCACGTTAGGATTAGTCCACAACAGTGCCTCATGTGATAATGGGTAGTGTGAATTAGTGACTGACAAAAGTTTAACGTGAATCTAAAGGGTTCACTTAGCACCAACTTGTGATGTTTGTCGTATGAGTGGTTTCTTTGTTGGGAACAGTGTACTGCTTACTATTTCGATTTGTTTCACCATGTGACTTTGAAACATACAGATTACAGGAGATCTGAAAGTCCGCATGCAGTGAAACCACCATGTAGTTTACAATCGTGGGTTGGAAAATGTGAATAACCTAATAGGGTCTCCTTTATTCGTTGACTGGGTTGGTTACTCTGTGTTGCACATATCAAGCTACTATCCATTCCAGCTGATATAACTCATTGGCCTAAGAGCTGGGTTTCCAGCTGACAGGTCATGAGTTATAGTCTCACTGCACTTTCATCCTGGGCAACTGGATACCCCGTATCTTTTATAATCTAAAAAGTCTGTTCCGGGTAATCGAGTTCAAATTGAGCACTCATAGTATAAGACAAAGTGGGGGTGAAACCGATAAAGTCTAAGAATTGTTAAGCGAAGTAGGGAAATCTCAATGGTGTACTCACATTGCACAAAATAATCCCAGCCGATGATGAGAAGGTGGGGCGGGGGATTGAAGCTCAGAATCGGTTGTGGTGGTGCACATACCTTTATAGTATACCTTCCGCGAAATAGTGATGTCATCTCCCGTACATTTGTTGTTTGACATTTGACATTTGTTTTGACATGGTTATTCTCATCTCTTGTCACTCCTTTTGGTAACTTCCACTTTGATGTATGTTGACTGGCTGTTACAAATCAATAGATTTTTGTTAATATGTCTACAGTCACTATGAATTACAAATGGTGTAACTTAGTTTCTTCAGTATTTTTATTTCTACGACCTTATATATCTAGGCGGCGGATTGTAGATCATAAATACTTAATATTTGATTAGATTGACCTTCGGCCTTCGACTCCGTGGATCGAAAGGTACTATGGCAATGTCTGACTGTGAAGGGAGTGCCAAGAAAGTACATTGCACTAATCAAGGCACTCTATTCAAACTCACGTAGTCGTGTAAGGGCTTATGGGGAATTGTCATCTGAATTGGTAACAACCAGTGGTGTCCGACAGGGATGTCCACTTTCCCCATTTCTGTTTAACTTCATCATAGATATGCTGATGGAAGTATCTTTAACTGAACGTAGTGACTTAGGAATCGACTTGTTACCAGGGAATAATCTAATGGACTTAGAATATGCAGATGACATAGTCCTGTTAGGGGAGGATGCTGACAAAATGCAGAGTCTTCTGAACACCTTGAGCAGCAATCTTCGTATGTTTGGCATGCGATTCGCCCCTGCAAAATGTAAGATGCTGCTACAGGACTGGACCCCGTCAATCCCTAACTTAGTGATAGGGAGTGAAGTGATAGAACATGTTGACCACTTCACCTACTTGGGAAGTTGTATTAGCACCAACGGACTGATTGGCGATGAAATCTCAGCACGGATCCGAAAAGCTCGAGCTGCTTTCGCTGACTTACACCATCTCTGGCGTAGGCGTGACATCCGGTTATCAACCAAGGGACGTGTGTACTGCTCATCAGTTCGCTCCGTCCTTCTCTATGGCTCTGAAACATGGCCAATACGCGTTGAAGACATGAAAAGGTTAACTGCTTTCGATCATAGATGTCTGCGATCCCTGTCTCACGTTAGGTGGTTTCACAAGATAAGTAATGTTGACGTTAGGCGTAGAGTGTTGGGCAAAGAGGGAAAATCAATCGACGAGGCTATAAAGTTACATAGACTAAGATGGCTAGGTCACGTGGTGCGCATGCCTAACCATCGCCTCCCCCGACGGGCATTACTAGCTGAGATAGGTGCAGGTTGGAAAAGAGCCAGTGGTGGCCAAACAAAAACATGGCCTCATCAATCCATGAAATCCTTGACAGTTAAACTGAGTCAGGTAGGGAGATGCAGACTCCCGGGTTGGGGCCCTCGGGAGTCTAGGAATCAATGGCTGGAGACAGTAGGTGACATGGCTGAAAATCGTTGTCAATGGCGCAGATGTATTCAGTCTCTGTAATCTTTCATATTCCTTTCTACAATTACCCATTCTGTTTCACTCTTATATTTGTCAAACTCTATTGATTCTCTTCACTCATCTTCTTGTCTACCTTGTGTGCCAATTGGAACGTGGCAACTCGAACTGGTGCACTTGGGTGCCAAGTTCTATGTTGAATCCAGACAGAGACAGACAGACAGATTGACCTTTCATCTTATTGCAACCCTTGAATTTCTACCGTACAACTTTTCTGAGCAATCCTAGGTGAGTATTTGAAGTTATGATAGAGAAGATTTGTAGCTCAGGTGGATGATTTTGATGTGGTTCAAAGAGTATTTGAAGTATTTCAACTCTTTTACTCGGACATGCATCATACTGTGTACGTCAGTGGTTGAGTGCTCGGGATTCGATTCGCTGCCGACTCACCCCTGAGCCCCACTTAGCCTGCATTAAGCCCCCGAAAGAGGGGAATTTGATTATGAAGCTAGCAAAGCTGCGTCTTAAAAACAACAAGGCTACTGAAACCTAAGGACCTGAAGCCTTTTGTTCCACGCGAAATGCAAAGGGTTTATAGGAGATACACTGTG
Source organism: Trichobilharzia regenti (assembly GCA_944472135.2). NCBI lineage: Eukaryota > Metazoa > Platyhelminthes > Trematoda > Strigeidida > Schistosomatidae > Trichobilharzia > Trichobilharzia regenti. Next base: position 31,950,846 of record OX235268.1, read on the forward strand.
GTTGAGCTGTTAGATATGGGTTTCTCTATTGGTTAATGAAGTATCCATGATTTGAGTGCTAGCAGCGCTACCTGGCACTTGAGTTTCAAGAGTCGATTGCGTTTTCAGTGCTAGTAATGTCATAAACAATGCTTATCCCAGCAAGTAAACATCATTTCATTTTTATTTTGCTAATTGGTCATACTGTCATTTTTTTCTTTCTTTTTTCTTCAGTTTTTCACTCGGTGTTTGTTAAAAAACATGATTGGCTTACCGTTATTCAAATGCATACGATCTGCACACTGACTATTTGTGTGGAATGTTAGCCCAGCAAACCAACCAGACCTCTACAAGTAATCGAGGTCATCGTGGGTCTGGTACACCTTCTCAAAAGAAGGACGAACGTCAACATTCAGGAAAACAGAATAATATGCAGCAAGATGCACCACGTTCTTCACGGGAAGGAAATACACTACTTGTTGGTCCAAATTTTCGAGTTGGCAAAAAGATTGGTTGCGGAAATTTTGGAGAGCTTCGTCTAGGTTAGTATTTTTTTAGCTTTTATTATGTTTTTATTTATTTATATATTTAGAAGAATTACTTACACTTAGCAGTATTTGTTTTTTTTGCTTCATGTGAACTGGGAGTTCCGTTAGTGGTTTTTGTAATACACACAATTCTCTGTAAACTTTGAGAAATAAAACGTCATTTGATCAATATTTATGCTAGCTTTCGCACTTAACGTTGATCTTACACACATATACACACAGTCACCTGTTTAGTTACATTTACAGCTAGTTGGCTTTTTAAGGTATGATATGAAACTAATTATGAGGGAAAATAAGTTATGCCTCTGTGACAGTTCATTGGAAGTCGCATATGGGTGTTAGTGTTTCACATGTTTTGTATTCGTTTAAGTTAGCTGTACTATATCTTCGCAGTCTAGAAAGAAAAGGTTTAAACATAGAGCTGACTTTACAAGTTGTGCATCCCACGATACAAAAATTTTCTGTATAGAGCAAACTGCATAAATTTTGACATTCGCATATAGACTGTATGCAACTCTGAAAAGAAATCAGTTCACGTGAGGATCTACGAATTACTAACGACCCATTCGATTTCATCACAAGGCAAAGCATTTGCTGCTCAGCACTTGTTCTCTTTCTTGGACTTCACTATCTTTTCTCATTATAATTCTGTCATGTACATTCCTTTCAGATTCTTTGCATTCTACAACGGTGAAGCAGTAGAGTGTTTTTCCTATATCTACCCTGTTGACTTCCCCTTGAAGCATTCAGTGTTGATATAGGACAGCAGATTTGGTTCGCCGACAACTTGTCACTTCGATTGTTGCACTCCTTGGATATATGTATACTGGACGGAAGTTTGGCAATACAGGTGATTCCATCTGTATCATATAGAGAATCAGCATCATTCACCCTACATATATCCAGAGGATTCATTAGATATTTCCCGTAGATTTGGAATAGTCCTAGAGGAAGGCGTTTACTTCTCAACTGGGTTCCAGTAGACAGTTGTTTATGATCATATGGAAATAAAGTGGTCAGGGTACCTGTCGACACCTGTTCACAGTTTCCACCTACATATCACTGAATACGATTCGAGCAAAGTAATGACGAATGAATTTTGTGCAGAATTGTCAAGTTTGGCTTAGAACACTTTGAAACAATCATATTGAAAAAAAGTAACTTAAATACCCAAGTAAAGTGGCTGAGCCATTCGGGGAAATGAATTAGAGGTGTATCCCGAGGGGGGGGGGGGGAGGCAAATGTGTAGCAAGTTCGTACAACGGATTAATGAAGTGTTAGAGAGAAAACATTTTAGGGGGTATTTCCCTCCCAATGTTGTTGAGCTATGGTTATCCGTCATGCTACTTCAGCATGAATTCGACCTTAGTATCAGTTCTTCAATTCTGACCTGTGTACGAAGCTTCTTTTACTTCTGAAATAACAAACAACTGAATCCGACTTCTGTAGGTTTTTGGGTACTAATACTTTGCTTGTTGTGTGTTGGACTAAGCTTAATTTGCGCATTCCTCATATGATAATGGTTCAACAAAGGCCCTGAGGATTAAATAAATACCTAGTCAACAGTACTATTATTGTTCCCTTAGGTTCCGAATGGAGCATAGAGCATCAGCAACACATCTCCACTTCATCCTGTTCTTTTCAGTCTTGTTTAACTGACTCCACAACTGCCCATAAGTTTCTATTGCCTCCTCACACGATCTCCATATCTACACCGGACAGCGAACTTATCGTTTCCGTTTTGGCTTCCACTGGAGTGATGGCTAAGTGTGTAATGTCGCTCAACTATCCGATCCGTCTCCATTTTCTTCGGGATACATATTCACTAGTAGGTTCTTGGTTGGTTCGTTGCAAGTTTCTTTTTACTCACCCTACCAGGCCATTCAATTTGCAGTGTCGAGCGAAGACAGCTGTTGGAAATAATTTTGGTAATGCGCCAAGTCTCCGAACAATGGTGCGTCGGTGGCACAGTGGCTAAGACGCTCGCCCACTATGCACATAGTCCAGGGTTCGGCGCATAACTGATATCAATGGTCGGTCTCCTAAATTTGGGCTACCGATATCACATGCTGAAAATTCCATAGTTGTACCATAAATACAGTGTGGAATCAAACTATAATAATAAAAGAAATATAGAGGCACTGACTTGGCATCAATGTTGAGGGTCCTACTCTTGTTCTTTGTGCTGAGTGCAGTAGGTTTTCACAATGATTTAAGATTAATGAAGGTCTACTTTGCCTTGTGAAACATGAATGAATGACTTAAACAATTTCATCCCTGCCACTGGATAATAGTGGAAGAAGTGACTTCCCGTAGATTTTTATCCGTTGATTATGATTGGTACCTGTCGTTGTTAGTTATGTCATCACCTTCGTCACCTCCGTCTTCTACCAACCTGTAGTTATTTAGCCTGTGGGTCTTTGAGTTTGTGCTAAAGTAAATTAGAGTAGTTTTCAGTACAACTCATCTATTCATAGCTAATATTATAACTCATTTTGGCGACTCTTTATACACCCCTAGTGTTGTGTAAATACTTCCCACTTTTTATATGCATAAGATTGTTGAAAATGTTTAAGGAGACTTAAGTCAATGCAAAAATTGGCTTGGCATTACGCTCTTGTCTATCCCAAGCAAAATACTAATCCTCATCATCCTTTAGAGAATCAAACATGTCCTGGACGAAAAACTTCGTCCGGAACACTTCGCTGGATTCAGGCAAAACAAGTCATGCATCGATCAAGTCGCAACACTACGTATTATCATTGAACAGAACTTGGAATGGTAGTCAACTCTCTATCTCAGCTTCATTGACTTTGAAAAGGCCTTCGATAGCGCAGCGTTGATCGGGACGTGATTTGGAAACTACTTCACTACTATCAATCCATCTCCATTTTCTCCTACATATCTGTTGAGCAATCGGTTCTTGGTTGGTTGTTGCCAACCAGAGTTCCTTGTTGCTGATCCTTTCTTGCCAGACGGCTGGCCATTTAATCTTCAGTATGGAGTCAGTCAAGTGGGCAGCTGTTGATAAAAGTCAGTAACTTGTTGAAAATCCTTTACGTGAAATGTGGTGCAAGTTTCTGACCCCTATAGAAGAAGTGATTGAATGACTTCATGTTTGAGTTGAAAATCCGGATCTTGTTCTTTGTGCTGGCTGGCTGAGTGCGGAAGATTTCCAAGCTGGTTTCAAGTTGGTGAAGGCACATCTTGCCTTTCCAATTCTGACTGAATTCGATATCTTCATCCATTTCGGCTGCCTGTGGTTGAAACCGGGCTTCCTAGACAGACAATTGAAGGATGTAACCTCTTTCAAGTTTCTGCCGTTGATAGTGATTGGTGCTGGTTGTTGTTGGTGTTGCTGTTGGTTGGTTATCTTCATCACCTCCATCTTCTCTATGTTCACTTGCAGTCCTGTCTTCGCTGCCAGCCTCTTCAGCCAGTTTGTTGGTTTTCGTCTACAAGTTTTCGAGTTTGTGTCACATCAGACATAGGTTATCCACTTGCGAAATACAGATATTCTAGAGTCTTATTATCGGTCACAGTCCAGAGTATTCCTGTCTTCTTACTCCCAACAAACGGTCTTCCGCGTAATCCAGTCCACCACAATTAAGAATATCATTAGTGATGAAAGACAGCAGCCTTGGTTCACTCCTGTATTCACTTCGAATGCTTCGCTGAGTTTTCCTATGTGGATCACCTGACACGTGTCAAGCATTCTCATATAGCCTGCCTACTTCTCGGTCATCGCTGTACTGCCTGGTGAGAAAGCCCTTTCGAAGTCGATGAAGAATGTTAAGGTACAGGTTTGACTGTCATTCTATGATACTTGTTATTTATTTTTTGTTTTTGTTTCCCCCTTTATACTATATTATTCAGGTCGTAATTTATATACCAATGAATATGTTGCTATTAAATTGGAACCAATGAAAACACGTGCTCCCCAGTTGCATTTAGAATATCGATTCTATCGTTTATTACTCAGTGGTGGTGTAGTTGGCTTCCCAATGGTTTATTATTTTGGACCAGTTGGTCGGCATAATGCACTGGTTATGGAATTGCTTGGTCCATCATTGGAAGATTTATTTGAATCGTGTAAACGTCAATTCTCCCTGAAAACAGTCCTCATGATTGCTATCCAACTGGTAGGTGTTGGTGTTTAGAAAAAATTTTGGGTTGCAATCGCATAAATTATTTGCGACACAGACAGACGTGTGTTTATGTATATATATATATATATATATATATATATATATATATTGATTTATAGAAGAATGTCTGGCCAAGTTAAAGGATAGACACCTAACACACATGCTACCTCACCAATGACTTTAAAACGAGCAATTGTTTTAAGAAGCTAATTTGAGTCTCTGACTCAACCATAACCCTTACCCTAACCAGCACTAATATCTCTATAACCGGCCCCTAGCCCCTCAATCTTTCCCTAACTTAACCTTTTACTAACCAGATATCGCTCTCGTGTAATGTAAGATGATGTTACAGGACTGAACTACATTGATTCGTAGCTTAAAGTAGTGATGTGAGTAGGTAGAGCGTATTGACCACTTCACCTATTTGGGTAGTTACATCAGCCAACACCAACTGGTTAGTCCCTGACGAAATCACAGCGCCGATACGAAAAGCTCGTTTGATTCCATCTGTGGTTTAGTAGACGTGATATCCAGCTGGTTGACTGTCGACCAAAGGATATATGTCCTGCTCAGCAGCGGCAGTTCTCTCTGTTCTCCTTTATGACTGTAAATGAGACATGGCCATTGAAAGTGAAAGACATGAAGAGGTTGGCTAGCTCTCTTTGATCAGCAGTGTCTGCGTTCTGTCTGTCTTCGTGTTGGTTGTTAGGTGTAATAGGATGAAGAATATTGAGGTCAGGTGTGGAGTGTTAGGTAGGTGGAAGGGGGAAATCAATCGGCAAGGGAGGTTGTGAAGTTACATCGATTGATGTGGTTAGGATATGTGTTACACCTGCATGTCTAGCCATCGCCCTTGTGGACGACTGGCAATGTTATCTGACATGGGTTGAGTTAGCTAGTGGTGGTCAAACGAAGACATGGCTTCATCAGTCAATGAAATCGTGGACAGTTAGTTTGCATCAGCCATGTAGGGAGGTGTAGACTGACTGACTGGTTGTGGTCCTCGGGATGTTAGGAAGCAGTGATGGCTGGAGACAGTTGGTGATGTAGCTGAAAATCGGTCTCAATGGCTGGCGGGGGTGCATTCACTCATTGTGATTTATCATCTCCAACCCAAGTTTATTGTTCTTTCATATTACTATTCTTTTCTCCTCCTCCTCCCCACTGACACTTACGTTTATTACCTGTCTTTTGAACCTCACTTTACTCTCTTCTCTTGCTTTGTGTGGTACATGGATAGAGTTTGGCAACTGGAACTGCTGCACACCTATGCGAAGTTGTTCTGTGTTGAAACCAGTCACTCAGTCAGACCTCATTTTTCTATGAATGTAATGCAATTTATTGTGTTTCCTTGGCTTGCTCTAACTAAGCGTCCAAGGATCATCGGTGTGTTCACACCTATCAGGTGCGAATGTCTGAAATGTAAATCAAAACAATGGATGGCAGTTTTTGTGAACATCTTGTTACCATTATCATCGAGCCAGCAGAATTATAATAGCACTTGTTTGCTTGTCAATTTATCATTTATTAGAACAGAAACGTAGTACAATATGGTCATCAAGAAAGGCATTATGCAAAATTCCATAGTTTGTGTGAGAAATTGGATCTGTCCAAACGTTCAGACCAACACAGGGTGGTTGTCTTAGAAGGCCTCCCTCTCCCCGAGCTTTTGACTTGAAGTCTGATTCACAGGGCAGTGAAACAGCTTAAGAAGTTGTGTTCGTGATATTAGTTGGTTGGAGGTAATCGGCAGGAAGTCTCACCTGACATTGGTTTCTTGCTAGTTGCCACTTGTCAGTCAGCAAGGCGTATCTGTGACCTAGAAGGAACTCATATCCCTTCTGAGATTCAAACCTGCGTCACCCAGTGCTGCAGTCAGAGACATCACTACTGAGGAGCTATTCAGACTCGTGATTGACCTCCTGTAGTAGTGTAGTAGATATTTTGATTGACTAACTAGCACGAAACCTAGATCAGGTGAGGCTTTCTGCCGATTTCCTCCACCCAACTTATATCATCAAAGCAATGTGCCCGGTGATGGCGAGCTATCTAGAATGGTGGCCACGTTGCAAACCTGACTGTTAGAATTCAGTGTGCACCGAGGTAAGGACTAGACACATCGCACTAGTTACTAGTGTCCAGTCAGAGTTGTGTTCGTATTGTTTCTGATGATCAAACCGCCTTCATAAGCCATTCGATTCTTTTGGATTCTGTAGTCCATGTACACCATAACTGTTTGAAATTAGGGGTTTTCAGCTCACCTAGGTAAATCTTAATGCCCACTAGTCCGGGGTGTAAGCGCAAGATGTTTGCATTCGGCGTTTCACTTCTGTGGGAAACACTCCTGCCGCACGAAGGCAGTGAGTAGAACTTACACTGCAGAGGCTACGAACTCGTGGTCACGAGTTTTCAGTATATTAACTTATCTAGAGTCAGTGATACACTTGTGGCCTGCATCCTGAGGAAGAAGTAAATGTAAGGGAAGATTATAGTGAAATTGAAGCATTCATTTTGATAGGTGTAAGTTAGTATCATGCGTCGGGTGGCACAGCGGTTGAATACTCGTCAACCACGCGTATAGTTGGGGTTTCGATCCCCGGCCACCAACGCACTTCCCTATCTCGGTAAGCCGGCAATAAAAGTGGTGAAGAGGCAAGGTTGGGCATGAGGCTAGCAACCTCATCCCTTGGAAATAAACACCACTGCTACCCAAACTTCAAAGTTTTCTAGCTTGAAGTCCTATTTCCCACTTGGGATTTTAATGTATAAAAAGGTCACACTATTATCATAATGTATTATGATTCCCCTGGGTTTCGAGCTGGACATACTGACTGACTGACTTGTTTCGGCATGGAACTTTGCACCGATGTGCAGCACAAGTCACCATACTCCACTCCATGTAGCACATAAAGCAAGAGAAAAAAGTAAAAAGAAATGCAAAACATTGACAGTAAACAGAGATATGAGACAAAAAGAATAGTAATAATAAAGAACAATATAGTTTCATTGGATATTATAAGTCACAAGGAATGGACGCATCTACACCATCACTGAGAACGATTTTGAGCCAACCATATCACCGATTGTCTCCAACCTTCATTGGTTTTTACCTTCCCGAGGACCCCAACCAGTCAACCAGCCTACACATTTCCTACATGGCTGGCTTAAACTAACTGTTGTGGATTTCATTACCTGATGCCATAGGCCTCTTCAACAGCACATTTCCATTTCATCTTGTTTTCTGCGGTTCTCTGTAGCCGTCTCTCTCTTATTGCCTATAAACTGTTGTCTCTTCGATGTCACCCTCGATGTGACGCCCAATTCGAGTTCAACTCGAGCGACCGCCTAGAGGGTGATGTAAAAATTACTGATACTTTTGTGACTCAATAAAAGTAGTAAGCAACAGAGTTTGAAGAATAGCGATAACAATCTATGTTCCTGATCAGTATTCACTGTCAATGTGTCCGATTACCATGTTAAGAATGGAAAATCTAGATTGTGACAGCCACCTCATCCCACTGTTTCTTACACTTGCCAGTGCTCATTATTATTATTATTATTACGTAATGACTAATCATAGACATAGACAAGGCGGAGGTTATGAAAATAACCAACCAACCAACAACAACAACATCCAGCGCCAGTCACCATCAACGGGAGGGATTTAAAAGAGGTTACTTCATTCACTTATCTAGGGAGCATTGTCTCAACTACAGGAGGAGCGGACGAAGATGTCAAATCGAGAATCGGGAAGGCGAGAAACACATTCATCAACCTGGAATCAATCTGGAAATCTTCTTCACTCAGCTGGCATCAACAACAAAATTCGGTCGGATTTTCAATACAAACGTCAAGTCAGTCAGCTCTTCTATACGGATCAGAAACTTGGCGGGTGGGTCACAAAGAATATTTCCAAAAGTTTGCAGACCTTTATTGACAACTGTCTTCGCTCTATACTGAAGATCAGATGGCCGGGCCGGAAAGAATCACCAACAAGGAATTATGGGAACAAACAAAACAAGAACCAATCAATCGTCAACCAACAAATATGCAGGAGAAAGTGGAGATGGATCGGACACTCGCTGAGGAGGCCGCCGCTGGGTGACATCGCTCGTCAAGCCCTCGAGTGGAACCAGGCCGAAAGGGAAGCGGCGTGTGGGACGTCAGTGCAAGGGTGACATGAAGGAGATCGTGTGAAGAGAAGTTGAAAGAGTATGGACTAACATGGATGCAGGCGAAAAGTACAGGAGAAGGCAGAAGCAAATGGAGACGTGCAGTTGAAGCCCTATGTTCCACTAGGAACCCAAGGGAGCAATAATAATAACAATGACTAATCATACTAATCATGTTATTATTGATTCCATGCCTCTATTGTTCATATAACCTTTTATTCGACTCAGTGTTTTTGGTTGTCGGTTTGTGTGTCTGTCTGTCTGTCAGCTGCTTGTTTGTTTGTCTGTTGGTGTGTCCGTCACTGAATCGGTCGTCTATTGTTCTGTGCCTGCCGACATAATCTGTGTGTGTGCATGCAGTATCGAATATTGTTTGTGTATGTGTGTGTGTGCGTCGCCTTACTGAACTTTATTCCATCATATCGATGAGATATTAATAATAATAATAATAATTATAATTATCGAAAATGATTGTTATAGAACAAAACGTTTGTTGTTTGGTCGGTGGGTGGATGGTATTTTGCGTAATCTGTGAACCGGCTTAATCGACTAAGTAAGGTCAAATGTAACCTGTGTGTGAATTGACATTCGTATTATTTATCGTGTGTGCGTGTGTGGTGTTGTAATTAGATTGAATCTATCTCTCAATTAAAGTATTATCAAAATCTTTACTTTGAACCGTTCGTTCTCTTATGCAACTAATTGTTTTTCTGCAGGTTGCTTAAAAAGCATAAATTATGGTTCTCTAATGATTAAGAGAAAATACTGTCAATATTGATTTTTGTTCTGATTGATACTGGCGTTTTCTTTATTGTGTGGTGTGTGTTATCAGCGTTATTCATATTGGAAATGATGATAATGGTTGGGTGATGTTGTGATGATTTCTAACGTGATTGTGGTGGAGTACTGATTACCTTGAGAAGTAACACACCATTCTAATATCATTAAATGATTATTTCTGTTGGTATCGAGCTGAGGACAGTTACGTTTTATTAATGTGTCTGGATCTCAGTCTCCCACAAAGGCATACTGTCATATATATTTTGGTCCACGATTTAAGCAAGCCAATACGTGTTTTACGGTAAATTCTCATCAGGCTTTACACTTACATTTTCTATAGTTTGGTTTGTTAGGGTTAGTTTTATTTCTACGAGTTGATCACGGATTGATATCAGTTAGAGAACCATTGAAAACCAGTTAGTACTGGACAGCTGCTGTGTCATCCTAGTCTGGGAATCATTGGCAGTACGCACCCGTTTGACTATATATAGTCTTTAAACCCTGTTTCATGTAGTCTTCCCACAATAGGTGTCGTAGTGTAATGCCGTAGTGTAGAAGCACCTTTATCTACGTGCATATGACTATTAAATTGGATTGAAATTCTGTGGTTAATAAGCATTTGAAGATTTTCTACTCATTTGAATGAAATATTAACCATGGGCATTTGAATGATGAATGTGGTCAATAGGATATAGGATCGGATAACAATCGAACTGATCCTAATAATAATAATAATAAAAAGGATAAATTAATTCAAGTGTTTATATAGTCTAGGCAACGGTGAGTGTATAGGTAGAGAATGTGTATATACTAGTAGGAGGAGTAGATGAGGAAAAAACTAACCCTTACAAACCAAACTATAGAGAATTAATCTGATGCCCGCTAGTGACTTGCTACAGGAGTTCTAGTAAGAAGTCGTCACCAGTGAGGTCCATCCAGATGTCACGTGTGAGGATGGATGTCCCACCTACGACAATGGTTGGGGTCGCGCTAAATCACGAATTAGTAGAAGTTAGAATTCATCCGCTGGCCATTGAATCGGGTCCCAATGGGCTGAATGGTATGCGAGCCAGCCTGCCTTGTAGCCGGAAGGTCCTGGGTTCGAACCCCAGTGGGTGCGTACTTCTGATGATTCCCAAACTAGGATGAAACAGCAGCTGTCCAGTACTCCTTGGTTTTCTAACTGATATCAATCCGTGATCAACTCGTAAAAAAATTTATTGTCACATAACAATTAGATAATATAATAATAATTAATTGTGAAACGGAGATTAGGACGCACAACTACAGCGCACAGCACGATATTGATAATACAGTTAGCATTATAAATAAGACAAAATAAAAGTATAATAAGATAATATCTGCAGTTATCCCGGTGTGTCACCGTGAGAGATACCTATATTAGTTTAGGGGCAAAGGTCAAGGGAGGAAGAGAAACTGAATAAACTCTTTTCTGAATACGGAGATTGGGTTGAAACCTCATTATGGCAACTGCCTCAACTAGGCTTGCCAACCGAAGGCGTTCAAACATAGGGAATTGAAATAGCTTCTAGTATAGGATTGTAAAGGCTGAGTTTTTGTCGTTCTTGTGCTCTGTATCCATTGGGTGTACCAGTATAGAATTTCTAACTGACTGAATTGTTCTTCCATAATAATATTTTTTCCCTCACCTACACTTCTGTTTATTATCTGTCTTGTGGACCTCCCTTTACTCTCTTCTCTTGCTTTGTATGCTACATGAAGGGAGTTGAGAAACTCGAATTACTGTACACCACTGAAAGGTTCTACTCACTCGCTCACTCAAATAGGATTTGGTTTGCATGCAACAAGAGCAAATGACTTGAAATTGGTGTATTGGTTATGTGGCAGTAGTTATTTTCCCCTCTACTCCTCCTAATAGTATACACATTCTCTACCTATACACTCACCACTGCCTAGATTATATACACACTTGAATGAATTTATCCTTGGTTTTACTATTATTATTATGATCACCTCAATTGTTTTCCATTAATTCACACCCCTGAACTCTGATCCTACACATCTTATCAACCACATTCATCATTCAAATGCCTATGGCTAATATTCCGTCATTATGTAAATGTAAAACCTGATGGGAAGTTACTGAAAACACATATTGGCTTGCTGAAATAGTGTTCCATAGTTATCAATATGGAGCTATTTAAATTATATAATTCGATGTATTAAGGCTTGTCGATGTTTATGCTTATTCAAGTTGATTGTAGATTTCCTGTTGATGGATTATACTGAAATGAACTGAACTGAACTGTTCGGTGTATGTTGGTATGTTACCTTCTAGTATGAAAATCTTATGGTCCCACTGCACCACATAATGGTTAATGCTTTGTCTTTTGAGACAATGGATGCTGGGTTCAAGTCCCATTGGAGGGGGGATATCACCATTCACTGGGGACTCTTGCGATGCTTGGCTGTGAAGGGAATATCGAGAAAATACATTGCGCTGATCAAGGCACTCACTCTACTCGAACTCATGTAGCCAGGTGAGGGCTTACGGCGAGTTGTCATCTGAAGTGATGTTGACTGGTGTTTTCCGTCAGGGACGCCCATTATTTCCATTTCTACTCAATTTCATCATAGAGGTACTAACTCACTTCAGAGAATCAGGGATTGACTTTTCTGTTACCAGGGTATAATCTCGTTTACTTAGAATATGCAGACGATATAGTCCTTTTAGGCGAGGACGCTGACAAAATACAGCAGAGTCTGCTGAACACCTTGTGCTTAAAGGCTAGGGGAGCGGTGGCCCCTGAAGAGAACCAGCCGATTTGGTTCGGTTTCTCTGGATCCTCGAACAAACTATTACACACTATATACAGTGCATCTTTTGGTGCCCATGATGTACCGAGTCTATATATTTTAGTGATAAATAATAACAGTTAACTATACTATTCGATTGAAAATTTAATTTTTTAAAAAATAATAAAAATCTTTTTCGCTTTCTAGTAATATTTATTTAGTTTTTCTATTCACACAAATAGTTATTGTTTTTAAAAATTTCATTTTTGTTGAATAACTTTCACTTTTTTGTTTTACTTCTCTTTTAAACACTTTAAGCTTCGACGTATTGAATATGTACATTCAAAGCATTTAATATATCGTGATGTGAAACCAGAAAATTTTCTTATCGGACGTCAATACTATAATAGACATCGTACTATCTATATTATTGATTTTGGTTTAGCTAAAGAATATATTGATCCTGAAACACAGAAACACATTCCTTATCGTGAGCATAAAAGTTTAACTGGTACTGCACGATATATGAGTATTAATACACATTTAGGCAAAGGTAAGTCAATGATGATGTTGGTATTAGTGGGTGTGTAACTTTGACTTCCTCTCTTTTGTGTATTCTGTGTGTGTGTGTGTGTGTGTTTATACATGCTTGTTCTCGCATCTTTGAGTACTATATTACTCTACATAGTGTCTGCTAGTCTACGGTATTTTTTTGGTTAAGTTAAACTATAGGAACCACCTCTCTCTGTCTGCCTTACCAATGAGCTCGGGCTGCTAATTAGAATTGGGGAGCAATTAAAATTGCGAAATTGTTAAAAATATGACTATGTAGACGACTGTGGTGGTCTTAGATGTGTCTCAGGTTTGACCAGGGATTGATATCGGTTAGATAACGATTGGTGGAAACCATCAGTGAGTGAGTACTGGGCACTGGGCAGCTGTTTCATCGTCCCAGTCTGAGATTTTTCGGTAGCACACACCACTCAATTTGGATCCTAGTGACTGAGTGTTCTACGAGCCTGTCTTGCAACCAAAAAGGTAGGTAGGTGTGTGTACTGCCGAAGAATCTGAAACTTGAATGAAACAGCCGTCTAGTACACCGCCTGGTGGTTTTCCATTGGTTCTCTAACTGATATCGATCGGTGATGAAACTTGACACAAATCAAATTCGTACAAACTAACCCCCGAGAAGTTCTCAAATCCGTTTGGATTTTTGATCCTGTTCTTGAATCTAGCCGCAAATCCCAATCCTTCCAAAATGATCAGTCATCGTGGCAAGCTTCTCTCGAACATATGCATATTTTGGTAACTTTAATGAATCCATTATTATTTATCCTGTAATCAAATAATCGATTTTTTGGAAAGATGTCAAGCAAACTCAGAACAGAAGGCATAGTTTGACTTGATTGTATTATGTGTAACTCTGTTTGTTGGTTGAAAGTCATATGCGCTGGAGTGATTGTCATAGTTTAAATTCACCCTTATTTTGTCAGAGGGATACGACATCCATCTGTCTAAAGACGCATTTCAGATTCGACTTGTGTTTCTGTGCACAGCCGTCTCTAGTCTTGTTCAACTTACTACAACTTGGAGGAAAATAAAAAGAAAGCGAATTTGTTGCTCAACAACCACTTGTAGTTTCACGCCAAGCTGGGCATGAACCACACCTATTACATAAGGACTAGTGGTACCACTTTGCTGCCCATACTCCTTGGCAAGCGACTGATTAATTTCTTCTTGAGGTACCTGAAACATCAGGAGAATGAGTGTTGCATCGCCGCAGAGCCCAGGCGACAACTGCTTGATGCTGGTCACACAGTCTGTGTGAAATGGTTATTAGAATTGTGTCCGTATTAAGAACTCACTACCCCTGTTTACAGACCTCCGTAGGGTAAGTTAGGATGTACACTTTCTGGTGTTGGACTTTTCTAATCCCTCTCTCCACAGTGAAGAGGCAAGATAGCTGGCATGTGCTGGTCATTTGAGGGAAACACTCTACTGCTGTTGTATCCTCGTTCCCGAGCAGTACACTATGCCGGTAAGTGCCTTTAGTCTAATCACTATTCTGACTACTCTCCTGTCATGGTAGGATCAGGCAGTGTAGCTCGTTGAGTCACTGCGATATGCAGGCCCAACCACCATCATCATCACTACTCCAAAGTAGCAGCTATCGGTCGGTCTGGGAAGAGCGGGACTTAAACCCCATAGTCCACTGATTTTTATGGAAAGCACCTAGACCAATGATCCACTGCTCCACAAAGGGTAGCAAAGGCTACTGATAGCTGTCATGTACATCAAGTGTATCTCTTGACCACACATTACACGTCTTTTCCGTCCATATGTGAAAGTATTATTACTAAGCCTCGCATAGTTCAGATTTTTGGTAGGGAAAGATTGATCGGTGACTATAAATTACAGAAGCTCGAAACGAAACTACCTATTGAGTGGATTAATGACCTTGGCGGACCGATCAGAAGAGTCGGTGCTTCGGTGGTACAGCGGTTAGGACGCTCGCTGACCATGCGCATTGTCCAGGGTTCGATCCCAAGCCTACGCACACCTGATATCAATGGTCGGCCTGCTAAAGTTGGGTTACCTATATCACACACTGAAAATTCCATAGTTTTACCAAAAATACTGTATGGAATCAAGCTATAATATAAGATAAAATATAGGTGGAATTATGAATGGTGAGCACACCATCCCGTCAGAAAGGATATATCTAAGCGATCCCTAATCGTGGTGTCAGTGTTTCATTATCTGTCATCTAACGTTTAGTGCTACTTGGCACACGACCATTCACATAGACCAATGGAATCACTTAAAAAAGGAGGTTCAGAGCGCGGTAAATAGGTCAAGAAAGAAAGATGAATTTATGTGTACAGAAATTGGTTTGACCTAACAATGATAAATTTGGGAGGTTTTCTTGGAACATACACAAAAACATTATCCTATGTAATTACTTTTTAACACTGCATAAACTTTTCTTTTCAAATCACACATATTTACTTTGGATGCATCTGGTTAGTCGATAAAGATTTGTCAGTCTTTATTTGGTTAGGAGGTAGTTTTGTTTCTGGTTGTTGTAGTTTAGAGTGTGCGTCGGTAGTTCAGCGATGGAGCTCTAACCGACCAGGGTTCGAGTCCCGGCGGGCACATACACACCTTTACCTCCTTTAGCCATTTACAATCCCGAAAAAGAGGGAGAAGGTTGGGTTAGCGTGAGGCTAGTAACCCTACCCTGTAAAACATCTCTGCTACTGAAAAACCTCAAAGCTAAAGGTTGAAGCCCTATGTGTCTCACTGGGAACGTGAAGGAATAAAAACACGAAGTAGTTTAGAGTAAATGATCGGTCTGATTTGATCTGATGTGTCGTTTGAACTTGGTCGGATCATTTGCTTTGATACTCAGTGATCTTATGGGATTATGGTATATTATTATTAAATCAATAATCATTTGGTCTCAGATAAATGTAAAGGATATAGATAGAATATAATTTGACGCAAATTAATCAACGTTAAAAGACAGATCATATATGAAAATAAATTGTTTAGAAACGTATTTTGCTTCCAAAAAGTCATACGCTTTGGATTATATATATTTATTATGAAAGTTAATCATGTGCTCTCGTTTATTCTCGACAGTATTGATTGGTGGAATTAATTGGAATTAAAATTGGTATATACAGAAACTGTAGAACTCTGTTTGTCGTTTTATTTCTTCTAATTTAAGATATTTGTATTGTTAAATAATCAGTATTATTACGTGCTGCATGCCTGGGCGGGTGGGTGAATGGATGGACACGGGATGCTCACCATCACCTGCGAGCCAGAGCTGTGGATATGATTCCCGGTTCATGCACTCCCGAAACCCCTCGCCTGGCTTGGTGAAAGAGAGAAGGTTGGGGGTGAGGCTGGTAAGCCCCCCATCCCTCCCTCCGCATAAACTGTAAGAGAAAAAAGAGATTATCACTTCAAAAACCTAAAAAGGTAGCTTGAACCGGTATGTTTCCGCCCGGAAAATGAGCAAATCTGTGTGTAGCATAATCAAACTTTTTCTTAATATTAGTTGTAGTGTTCGGTTTATTTTAATGGATGCGATTGACTGGTTAAACACACACACACCGATTATGCAACAAATAGGCGGGAAGAAATAGAGGTGGATTGGTGGCCATACTCTGAGAAAACCATCAAGTGACATCACTAGACAAGCCCTCAAGTGGAACCCGAAAGAGAAGCGGCAAGCTGATCTTCAGTGCGAGGGTGACTTGGAGATCATGTGGAGAGGAGATGAAAGCATGAGGGCAGACTTGAAGCCAGGTAAAAACGTCAACAGAGAACCGAATGCAACGGAGACGCCCGGTTGAAGTCCTATGTTCCTCTAGGAATTGAAGGATATAATAATAATAATAAACACACTGAGGGTGATTCTCTCTATCTCTCTCAATTAAAAGAGCGGTGATTATCTCTTACATAATTATGCACACATTATTATGAAGTGTCAACGGAATTTAGAGCAAAATCAGTTTTGTGATCTTTGCACCTGGCGGTGGATGAATGTGCAGTATTCATATTACTGTAAGCGATGTATTTTTCCCTCTGAGACCAGAATTCACCATCCAGTTGTTTTTCTCTCCAAAGCTTTGTATTTTTTTGTCTTTCACTTGACTATTTTTCACAGAAAAGTCGTCTCGTATATGTTATTTATATTGTTAGTTGAGTGAGTTATATTTCCCCTTTTTAATCGATTTAATTGAACCGAAATATATTCGATCTCTGTTGACATCGGGTCTCCTAGTGTAAAGGAGAATAGACCGACCAGACTAGAAGGTAATGCTTTTTAGGACAAACGCCGTTGTAGGTACATAAATTTGGTATTATTATTATTTCCTTTAATTCCTAGAGGAACATAGGGCTTCAGTCGGGCGTCTCCATTGCGTTCGGTTCTCTCCTAGAATTTTCACCTGCCTCCAAGTCTGCCCATATGTTTTTATTTTCCTCAGAGTATGTCCAATCCATCTCCATTTCTTCCTGCCTATTTATGGCATAATCGGTTCCTGGATGGTTTGCTCCCAGAGAATCCCTGTTCCTGATCTTTTCTAGCCGGCCATCTGATCTTGAGTATTGACCGAAGACAGCTGTCGATGAAATTCTTTAGTTTGTTCGAAGTGCCATTTGTGACGCGCCAAGTCTCTGATCTGTATAGTAGCACTGACTTCACAGTTGGCATACCTTATCTTTATTTGCACATCGTTAGTGAATAATTGGTCGATTATCACCCACCACATTCGATAGCTTGTTGGATTCTGAAAAGTGTGTTGTGTGACGTTCTTCTCATAGTTCTCTTCTACTTCGATTTCTTTTTTCTCCGGTGTCACGAAACGTATTTTATTACTTTACTGAATTCGTTTACTGGTTGATATACTACTTATATCGGATTAAAAGTAGTACCTCACCGCATTAGTGCCGGCCACCTCGATGATGATGTTTGAAGATTATTATGATGTTATTCGGTTGATGGCGGCGTGTGTTTTGGCCTATTTGCGAACTTGTCAGCTTGTCTGAGTCTTGAACGCAGTAGTCATCATTTCAGAAAGCCAGTGTTATTGTTTACATACCGTGGGTACAGTATTGCACCTATTGTGCAAACTGGTATCAGTTGTTTGAATCTGAGATGAAGAACCATCACTCACTGGAGGGAGATGCGCTGAAACCTAAGGCCGACTTGTTTGAAATAGGAGGAAGAGCTGTGCGTTCTGCATTGATTCTACCTACTTGCCTCACCATAGAGCAAATAAAATCAGGCATAATTTGTTGTAAATTGTTTTTACTATTTAATTGATGTCTTCATGGGAATGTTACCTATTTAATGTATCCGACTGTATGTATTTATACTTTGGTAGAATGAATGAGGATGTCAAAGACAGGCCCTCATTTGTCTGAAGTCAGTGTGGAAATCTTTAGCACTCAGTGTACGAGGGATAATAACCAGATTTTTAACACTGATGTCAAATCAGTTCAGAGGTTTTGCGGGCGTATCACCAAAAGCATTTCCAACAGACATTCAAATGCTGCGTTCTACGCCACGATACTGTTAGATCAGACGCCTTATCATGAACAATAAACAACAGGGAATTCTGGTAACAAGCTGGTCAAGAACCTGTAGCCCAACAAATGTATACGTAAAGAAATGGAGGTGGGTTGGGCGACACGCGCTGAAGAGACCTTTGACTACTGACATCCTACATTAAGCCCCCGTCAAATGAAAAATTGAATAGGTAAAAACGAGGTGAACGTCACCTCCAGGGTGATATAATGAAGCGAATAATAGTATGTGAAGAGAAAATCAAAGCTTATATGGAAAATCGTAGAGCCAAGAAGATTGCAGACAACAGGGCAGATGTGTGTAAATGTGCTGCTATTCTCCTTTGTTTCACTTGGTTCTCAGAAGCTCAGCAGTAGGTGGAACGGCTTTCTTCCTTATGGTCGTACATCTTGCATACATATGGACCAATGAGTCTGTCTATCTGTCTGGATTCAACATAGAACTTGGCACCGAAGTGCACCAGTTCGAGTTGCCACGTTCCAAATAGCACACAGAGGTAGACAAGAAGATGAGTGAAGAGAATCAATAGAGTTTGACATATATAAGAGTGAAACAGAATGGGTAATGGTAGAAAGGAATATGAAAGATTACAGAGACTGAATACATCTGCGCTGGCCATTGACAACGATTTTGAGCCATGTCACCTATTGTCTCCAGCCATTGATTCCTAGAGTCCCGAGGGCCCCAACCCGGGAGTCTGCATCTCCCTACCTGACTCAGTTTAACTGTCAAGGATTTCATGGATTGATGCCATGTTTTTGTTTGGCCACCACTGGCTCTTTTCCAACCTGAACCTATATCAGCTAGTAATGCCCGTCGGGGGAGGCGGTGGTTAGGCATGCGCAGCACGTGACCTAGCCATCTTAGTCTATGTAACTTTATAGCCTCGTCGATTGATTTTCCCTCTTTGCCCAACACTCTACGCCTAACGTCAACATTACTTACCTTGTTAAACCACCTAACGTGAGACAGAGATCGCAGACATCTATGATCGAAAGCAGTCAACCTTTTCATGTCTTCAACGCGTATTGGCCATGTTTCAGAGCCATAGAGAAGGACGGAGCGAACTGATGAGCAGTACACACGTCCCTTGGTTGATAACCGGATGTCACGCCTACGCCAGAGATGGTGTAAGTCAGCGAAAGCAGCTCGAGCTTTTCGGATCCGTGCTGAGATTTCATCGCCAATCAGTCCGTTGGTGCTAATACAACTTCCCAAATAGGTGAAGTGGTCAACATGTTCTATCACTTCACTCCCTATCACTAAGTTAGGAGTTGACGTGGTCCAGTCCTGTAGCAGCATCTTACATTTTGTAGGGGCGAATCGCATGCCAAACATACGAAGATTGCTGCTCAAGGTGTTCAGAAGACTCTGCATTTTGTCAGCATCCTCCCCTAACAGGACTATGTCATCTGCATATTCTAAGTCCATTAGATTATTCCCTGGTAACAAGTCGATTCCTAAGTCACTACGTTCAGTTAAGGATACTTCCATCAGCATATCTATGATGAAGTTAAACAGAAATGGGGAAAGTGGACATCCCTGTCGGACACCACTGGTTGTTACCAATTCAGATGACAATTCCCCATAAGCCCTTACACGACTACGTGAGTTTGAATAGAGTGCCTTGATTAGTGCAATGTACTTTCTTGGCACTCCCTTCACAGTCAGACATTGCCATAGTACCTTTCGATCCACGGAGTCGAAGGCCGCCTTCAAGTCAAGAAATATGACAATTGTTGGACGCCGAAAAGTGTGTCTATGTTCTAGAATCTGTCGAAGAGTGAAGATATGATCTATGCACCCTCTACCTGGTCTAAAGCCTGCTTGATTTTCCCTTGTCTGTTCCTCCCGAGTTCTGCTTAGTCTATGCATGATTACTGAGCCTAGGATTTTAGAGACTATGTTCGTTAGGCTGATCCCCCTATGATTATCACACGAGGACTTGTTTCCCTTCTTGAATATCGGTATAATAAGTGACTTACCCCAGTCTGATGGCACTGTCTCTGATTCCCAGACTTTGCCTAGTACCTCAGTTAATCTACAAACTAGTATGTCACCCCCATATTTAAACACCTCCGGAATAATTCCGTCGGGTCCTGCCGCTTTGCCTCGTTTCAAATTACTGATAGCTTTTGTGACCTCACTTACAGACGGCGGACCAGTGTCTATATCCCATTCGGGTACGTGGTGGATGGCGGGGAGGTTCAGTGTGGCTGTAGGCAAGTTAAATTGTCCTCAAAGTGTTCTTTCCAGCGTTCAAGGCGTCTATCCTGAGAGCTAATTAAGGAGCCATTTTTCTCAGAAATAGTCTCACTTATGATTTGCCTTCTCCCACCCGTTTCCCTGATGAGTCTAAAGAGTTGCCTAGTGTTGCCTATCGCCAATGCTTTTTCCATCTCTTTTGCCTTTGTCACCCACCACTGTTCACGGTCCTTGCGGAGACTTTTAGTAAGTTTCCTTTTGTGCAGCTTTCGCTCCTCATTGAATTCGGAGCTCGCCGGAATAAGTCTTCTAGCATCTATCAGTTCGGATGAGGCAGTCGAAATCCAGTGGTTTTTACTCACCTTTGGATTTGCCTTATTCACAGCTTTTACAGCTGTATCTATAGCTGACTGAATATTCTTCCAGGCTTCTCCAGGGTGAGCACAGCTGTCGAATTCAGATATGCGTTTAGCTAGTTCTTCCTCAAATAGGGATTTAGTTTCCTGATCGAGCTGGGGACGTGATGGTTTTACCGCCAGCTGTTTCCTACGTCCGTTCAGTCGTAAGCACACACGAGCCCGGACCAGTGCGTGATCGGTATCTACACACGTGTTCCAGAAGGAGCGACAATCTCCTACCGACCCACG
This sequence comes from Trichobilharzia regenti, assembly GCA_944472135.2. NCBI lineage: Eukaryota > Metazoa > Platyhelminthes > Trematoda > Strigeidida > Schistosomatidae > Trichobilharzia > Trichobilharzia regenti. The sequence continues at coordinate 31,972,209 of OX235268.1, forward strand.
CCAACGATAGCTTATTGCTATGTGGTCTATTTGTGTCCAGCGTTGGTTTGATGATGGGGGTCGCCAGGTTAAACAGTGTCTCTCCTTGTGTTTAAAGTTAGTGCTTACAAGAAACAAATGATTATCTGAACAGAACTGTAGGAGACGGTCACCGTTGTCGGTTCGCTGGCACGGAACTCCATAGGTGCCACCGACATCCTTCTCAGATTGACACAATTTCCCTACTTGAGCATTAAAGTCACCAGCTAGAACGACTATATCTGAGCGTTTAGCCTTTCTCACCAAACTAGACAGCTTTTGGTAGAACTCATCCTTCGTTTCATCCGAACTGCAGTCAGTGGGGGCGTAGGCGGAGATTACGAAAAGGCATCGGCGAGTAGTGCAGTCCTTTCTCCTTCTTACTGATCCGTTCAGACGGACAGCACACATTCGGCTATCTACTGGGATCCAGTCAAGTAATGTCTTTTCTGCCCTAGTACTCAAAGCTATCCCTACGCCAGCTAATCCTCGTGAACTGGCTGTGGCATCTCCTGACACCCTCAAGGTCTTGTATGCGTGTTTCTGAAACACAACATACATCAATCGCTCGGGATGCCAGGGTCTTAGCTAGTGATGCTTGTTGTCCTATTTGGCACAGTGTCCTAACATTAAATGCTCCTATATGAAATTGGTGGCGTGGCTTTAGGAGACTATCGGTGGTGGTTTTTTGGCTTCCGCCGTTTTTAGTGGACACAGAGTGAAGAGGGAGTGAGGAGCCATCAAGTAGAGGAGTTGCATCAGTGGGAGGAAGGCAAGGTAATAGAGATGAAGATGAAGACAAAGATAAGTGAGGATTAGAGAGGTTTTGTGTGCATTTCGGACCAATGAGTCACGGCTTCACAACCTTTTACCTGTTTGTGACTAAACCTTATTTATAGTTTACAAAAACTACTATCATTCGTAGAGACAGTTTTTTTCTATCAGTCTGTAACAATCTCTATAACAACTAGTGAATTAGAGTTCACTTGTCAATTCACGATATTTGTATTATGTATTATGTGTGCAGAGATGCTAATGAATTCTTTTTCTGCTCTTCTTATATTGCTTTTTCTTCGACAACAACGTGTCTCTGTAGAACAATCACGACGTGATGATCTCGAGGCTTTAGGTCATATGTTTTTATATTTCTTACGTGGAAGTTTACCATGGCAAGGTTTAAAAGCTGAAAATCTACGTGAACGTTATCAGAAAATTGGTGATACGAAACGTGCAACACCTATCGATGTTTTATGTCATGGTTATCCAGGTGAGCTTGATAATTAATGATGGTGATGATGATGATTAGTACTCATCTTGCAATGTTGTTCACATGTTTATTTTCATCTTTTGTCTGTTTTTAAATATGGTTATTATTGGGGTTTTCGATGTTGTCGATGCTGTTAGTGTGTGTGTGTACTATAGGATGGTATTTATTGTACTTTTATGGGATACTTGGAGTTATAATGAGTTATACACTAATGTGAAAAGAAACGTGGAACGTGTGTTGATCACTTCACTAATTTGGGAAGTTACATAAGCCAACGCCATCGGGTTGGTCGGTAACATGCCGAATTACTGCATCGGTGGCTTAGTAGACGTGATATCCAGCTGGCTGATTGTCGATCAAAGGACGTGTGTCCTGCTCAACAGCAGATCGTTCTGTTCTCCTTTATGACTGTAAATGGGACATGGCCATTGAAAGTGGAAGACATGGAGAGGTTGGCTAGCGCTCTTTGATCAGCAGTGTCTGCGTTCTGTCTGTCTTCGTGTTGGTTGTTAGGTGTAATAGGATGAGGAATATTGAGGTCAGGCGTGGAGTGTTAGGTAGGTGGAAGAGGGAAATCAATCGGCAAGGGAGGTTGTAAAGTTACATTGATTGAGATGGTTAGGATATGTGTTACGCCTGCATATCTAGCGATCGTCTTCGTTGACGACTGGCAATGTTATCTGACATGGGTTGAGTTAGCTAGTGGTGGTCAAACGAAGACATGGCTTCATCAGTCAATGAAATCGTGAACAGTTAGTTTGCATCAGCCATGTAGGGAGGTGTAGGCTGGCTGACTGGTTGTGGTCCTCGGGATGTTAGGAAGCAGTGATGGCTGGAGACAGTTGGTGATGTAGCTGAAAATCGGTCTCAATGGCTGGTGGGGGTGGATTCACTCATTGTGATTTATCATCTCCAACCCAAGTTTATTGTTCTTTCATATTACTATTCTTTTCTCCTCCTCACTGACACTTACGTTTATTACCTGTCTTTTGAGCCTCACTTTACTCTTTTCTCTTGCTTTGTGTGGTACATGGATAGAGTTTGACAACTGGGAACTACTGGACATCTGTCCAAATTTGTTTTATGTTGAAACCAGTCAGTCAGGTTATGTAGCTCTCCGAAATCTAATTTAACATGCTTCACCTCAAACATGCATGTTTTGTAATCACACGTGACAGTTTCAAGAATTACAGTCTTCTATCTGATGTATTGATGTGAGCCACTTGGGGTGTGCGTGTGTGAACTCTTTGGTCGGGGTCTTCGAGACTCAGAAAAAACCCAATGACTTGAGGTTTTACGATTGATATGGCCCAAAATCGTTCTCAGTGGCGCAGTTCCATTTCTCCTCCCAGCCCCCAAGGTAATTTCTCAGAGCGTCATTATTCTGCGTGTGGTTATTCTTTCTGCGACATACTTCTGCTCATTTCGAATCTCTTTTGTCTGCTATGTGCACTGCAGCAGCTTGAAATGTTTCACTTCTACGCATAGTTTCACGTGGAAATTCAGTCAGTCACTTCCTGATCTGTTGATATGAAGAATTATTAGAATGATTCTTCAGCTCTTTACTCACTTCATATTTTCATTTTAAGGAAATATGGTCTACATAGTGACATGCTATGTGAATTGCAAAGCTTACAAAAGTGAGTCATTTTTCTTCATGAACCATTGAATAAAAAGCAAAGTGGTAACATTGCAGAAGCTTTTTCGTTGTAGCTCAAAACTCTATAGTATGATTATTATTGTTCCCTCAGGTTTCGAGGAGAACATAGGACTTCAAAAACACATCTTCACTTTCTTCCATGTTCTGCTGCCCTCTACACAGCATAATTACATAATTAGTCATCCCCTACTCGCCACATGGTCTCCTCCATGTCACCCTCGCACTGACGACCCACTCGTCGTTTCATCTTCGGGTTCCACTTGACCACCGGCCTGCCACGTGACGTCATCGGACGGTCTCCTCAGCGTATGCCCAATCCATCTCCATTTTCTCCTGCATGTTTGCTGAACGATAAGTTCTTGGTTAGTTTGTTCCCAGAGTCCTTTGTTGTTAATTGTTTCTCGTGGGCCATTTGATCTTCAATATGGTGGAGGCAGCGAACTGGGTAGCTGTTGATAAAAGTCTATAATAGCCGCCTGTCTGCTGGAAATGCTTTTCCTGACACACTGGCCAAGTTTCTGATCCATATAGTAGAACTGACTTCACAAGAATGCTATGCTATCTATGCGCTGAGATGGCTTCACAGATTTAGCATATAGACATCCCTATTCCACGATAGGATGGGATCATAATCGAATGTGGGGGGGGGTGTTGCCAACTCATTCCAGATAAAAAGATTGCAGAACACAAAAAAGGTGTTTATCAGGTAGGAACTAAAATAAAATTGAATAAGCTAGTGATGTAATATATATATATATATATATATATATATATATATATAATTGACGGGATTGAGTAGAATTCAGCTAAAATTTGAACGAGAATCAAGTTCACAGCAGTGGTTATAAGGAGGGGGAAATTTAATATGATGATGTGAGGAAAGAAAATAATAATGATAATATCCGGTGTTAAGACGGATCGGACCAAGTCCATTGTAGATTTTGTATGCAGCGTTCGGCTGGACTTAACATGTGAATTACTATTGCTTCTGTGGAGTTTGATTCGTACTCTGCACACAGTTTCTTTTGTGACTGGATAATTGAAGTAGTTTCTGGTTTTTATGATCTGTAAATCAACACGTTGCTAAATTTATTTAAACTGGACTACACTGATGATCCATTATACGAGAAACTAAGCTAAATTTATGAATGGTTAACAACAACATGCTTATTGCATTGATAAAAAACAACAACTTCACATTATTATTGTCTTTATCAGAATTATTCTCTAACCACCCCCACCCTTGGCTGTGACATCATATTTTGTAGTATTGTGTTGTGTGTGGGTGTGTATATGTCTGATTGACCTTAGTCAATCAACCCTCCTTCTCCTCCTCTTCTCTAATGATCTCAGGTCAGTTAGTTAAACTGTAGTGATGAATAAGGAATACATATATGTAGATAATAAAATTCTATTATTATTATCGTCTCCTCAGTTTGTCCTTAATACAGAATGTGTCGTCTTGCATAACTCCTAGTGTTACAATATTGGAGATTTCAAAAAAGGTTGGATAGAGAGAGAGAGAGAGAGAGAGAGGAAGTGAATAATGATGTGTGATAGACAAGTGAGATGAAAAAAAAGAGGTAGCTCTTAATGCGCGAGAACAATATATATGATATATGTGTGTCTACAAACAAAAGGAAGCCACTATGAGATATACAGTGCTTTTTATGCCATGCATGCCATGATGTATATTATGTTGTTGTGGTTGTTGTACTGTGTATCCAGTAGCTAGATTTTGTAGGATAGTGCTTTGAGGCCAGCTACTTAACTGACTGACTGGCTGGCTAACTATTGTTTGAAATTCGTTCATTCTCTCTTACCACAACGATATATATATATATTCTGAGAATGGAGACACGGTTATGAAGCTTTTTTTCGTCTCAGATAGGATACACAATCCCTCGATGGTTACTTCTGTCTGTCTGATTGACTAACTGACTGGTGATCGACACATGGAACTTTACGGAGTGTTGTGCAACAGTTTCACGTTGCCATCCTCCATGTAACATACAAAGGTAGGGAAAAGCAATTGAAAAGAATTATAACACGTATAAATCTTTGTCAACCTCATTAGTAGTGAGAGGAGAAGAATACACTGGACCATCGATAAGAATGCTTTAGAAGATCTGGATTTCGCGCGTAGATGATTTATGTTTAATGTGACACACACGCACACACACACAAACTCGAAGACTTGCAGGCGTAAGCCAACCAACTGACAGAAGAAGCAGGCAGCGAAGACAAGACCCCAGGTGAACATAGAGACGACGGAGGTGATGAAGAAAACTAACCGACCAACAGCCAAAACAGCCAGCCAGCACCATTCATCATCAACGGGAGAGATTTGATAGAGGTTGCGTCTCTCACTTATCTGGGAAGTATCGTTTCAATTATAGCTGTCGGAGCGGATGAAGATGTCAAACCCATCCATAATTGAAAAGGCGAGGCAAACCTTAATCACTCTGAAATTGATTGGGAAATCCTCTGTTGTAATTCGTGGCATAAATAACAAGATTAGTATTTGCAACACAAGTGTATATCAGTATGTTCTTCTTTGTTGGTCAGAAACTTGGAGTGTATGTGTCGCGAAATCATTTCCAGTAGGTTGTAGACTTTTATCAACGGGTTTCTCCGCTTCATAGTAAAGATCAGTGACCAGAAGTAATTAACAACAAGGAGCTACGCGAACAAACTAACCAAGGAACTATCTTTCAAGAAATATGTAGAAAAAAAATGGGCGCACACGTAGGAGGTCATTTGCCTGTCTGTTTTCGACATAGAACGTTGCACCGATGTGCAGCAGTTCAAGTCGCCACACTCCATGTACCACACAAAGCAAGAGAAGAAAGTAGAAAAAAATACAGATAGTAGACAGGGATATGTGAGACAAAAGGAATAGTAATAACGAAGAACATTATACTTTCATTGGATGTTATAAGTCACAAGGAATGGATGCATCTGCGCCAGCCATTGAGAACGATTTTGAGCTACATCACCAATTGTCTCCAGCTGTCATTGATTTTTACCGTCTCGAAGACCCCAACCAGGAAGCATACACCTACCTACGTGACTTAAACTAACTATTGTGAATTTCATTGACTGGTGCCATGTCTCAGTTTGATCGCCACTAGCTCTTTCCCAGCCTGACCCTATATCAGCTAACATTGCCCGTTGGTCGAGGAAGGCGATGACTATACATACGTAACGCACGTCCTAATCATCTCAGTCGATGTAACTGCACAACCTGATCGATTGTTTTACCCTTCTCACCCAAAAACTTTACTCTTAACCCCCAAAATTACTCATCACACTATACCACTTAACACTGGAGATGGAACGCAAACGTCTCTGTGGTCAAAGATAATTAGCCTAATTATATCTTCCATTTTCAATGGCTTTGTTAAATAGTCGTGAATGAGGACAGAGTGAACTGCTGGTGTGTTCAATACACACGTTCTTTTCATGAGTAGTTGGTCGGATATCACCTCAAAGTCGGGATTAGAAAATGTTACGTAAACCCCTTTTGTTTCTGTGCTGAGGTATCGTCGGTAAGTTAGCCATTCGATGCAGTCCAGTCCTGCAGCACCATCATCGTACATTTGACAGGAGTAAGTCGTATGCTAAATCTCCGAAGATTGCTGCTCTTCAAGGTATTCAGAATACCTGTGTATTTTATCAGCATCATAACCTTGAGGACAGTGTGTAAGACAGTATAAAACAGTATGACTGTGGTAAGTGTTCGATGATACGTTTGGATAGCAAACATTGGGTACGATCGACTTACCTAACTGTACACGAGCAGGTGAATTGGTAGATGGCACATTGATGAGCCTGGCCAACACTGGTAGCTTATTCTTCATCTTCATGCGAATCATTGGTTTCGTTGAGAAGGTTAGTCGTAGTTCAGCTGTGAAAAAAGTTGTCTTCAGTGGGCGGGACAGGTTGTTTCTCAGCATTTTTGCCGATGAATCTCCATTGAACTGTAGAATCAGGTAGAGAAGTTTTTTTGGAAGCAGAGAGTGTAAGCAGTTTTTTTTGTCTTCGGCTTCATAGATTTTGTGACGGAACGGTCTTGGTAGCCATTTTCTAAGAGGATTCTCTTCAGAGTGTTTGGCTCCTCTTCCATAGTATTAGGACTGCGAATTCTGTGCCTCAGTGAACGGACCAGGTCTCGTTTTGTATATAGAGACACCCAACTGTGAAAGTTAGTAAGTTGTCCGTTGTAATCTCGGATCTTTTTAGTGTTCCACCTTGTTCATATCGTGTTAATTGGACGTCAAGAAAAGATATTTTTTTATTGTCGGATTCCTTCTCTTGTGTTAACTGAATTGCTGGATAACAGTTATTGAAGAAGTCAAAGATGTGTGTATAGCTTAGGAATGATGTCACCGAAAAGAGTAACTCTTCGCCGAACGCCTTTACTTTCAAGTTGCCTAATTCAATTAGTGTACTTTTACGGTGAAACGAAACAAAAATGGGAACAGTGGACATCTCTTTTTGGACATATGGCTTGGAAACCCTCCGTGGTTGTTTGAGATTGAGTGTCATGATTAGTAGTGCGATAGATATGCCATCTCGACACTCGCTTCACTGATGGTTGCTTCTCACTGGCTTACTTACGTAATTGATCCTGATTATATGACGTTCTATAGGATATGTATATATATATATATATTAGGAAAGAGAATCTTAATTTTCTGTGTGTATGTGTGTGAGCGCGTGTTTGTTCGTTTTGTAAAATTCTATATTTTATAGTAGCAAAACTGAGATCTTGTTTCTCTGTCTTTTTAATTTGAAGCGTTTTTAGCTATCCATGCATTCATTACCTACCAGCCTCCTCTCTTATAGATGTGTATGCATGTATGCAGGTGTGTGTGTGTGTGTGTGCGTGTGCGTGCATGTTTACTCATTTGTCGTCTATCAACCTTTATCACTTTTTTTTCAAAGTTTACGCATCTTCTTTTCATCACTAGATAATTTATCATACAGAAATTTTTGTGTGTGACAATGAGGTTGCCAAAAAGAAATCATTCAAGTATGTACATATCTCTGTAGGAAAAGGTGACTTTTATTTCCCTTCTATACAATAGGGGTGCATCTAATATCGATTCACATTATTATTATTATTATTACTACTACGACTATTGTTGTTCCCTTAGGTTCCGAGTGGAACATTAGGACATGAACAGCTGGCCAGCCACACGACTGCCCATAATCTCTCATCTCCTCCTCCGCCAACACACATGATCTTCTCCATGTCACCTTGGCATTGACAACTAACTCGACGCTTCCCATTCAACGAGCTCCACTCGAGTGGTGGCCTGCATTTCGCGCGATGTCATTCGATGGCCTCGTCAGCATATGTCTGACCTATCCTCTCTTTTCTTCTATATATTTGATTGGATGGAGGATTTAATCATGAGCTGACATCATTTAGAGAACCACTGGAAAACCTGGGAGTACCGGGCAGCTGTTTCGTCCTAGTTTGGGACTCTTCAGCAGTACGCACCCACCGGGATTCGAACCCAGGACTTTCTTGTTACAAGGCGAGCTCGTAGACCATTGAGTCACTGAGACCCGATCCAATGGTCCTTGAAATCTTACTTCTGCCAATTTGAATCCCGGTGGGTGCGTACTGCTGAAGAGTCCCAAACTAGGACGAAACTGGCTGTCTGTATTCGACATAGAACTTTGCACAAATGTGCGGAAGTTCAAGTCGCCACACTCCGTGTAGCACGCGAAGCAAGAGAAGAAAGTACAAGAAAAGCGTAATAGAAACAGTGAGCAGAGGTGTGAGACAAAGGAGTAATAAAGAAAAACAAAACAGTTTCATTGGAGATCATAAGTCACAAGGAGTGGATGCATCTGCGCCACTGAGAACGATTTTGAGCCATGTCACCAATTGTTTCCAGCGATTGGTTTTTACCGTCCCGAGGACCCCAGCCTGGAAGTCTACACCTTCCTACGTGGCTTAGACCAACTGTTGTGGATTTCATTGACTGGTGAGGCCAAGTTTTTGTTTGACCGCCGCTAGCTTTTTTCCAGCCTGACCCTATATCCGCTAACATTGCTCGTCGAGGGAGGCGATGGCTTGGCATACGTAACACATGTCCTAACCATCTCAGTCTTCGTAGCTTCACGACTTCGTCGATTGATTTCCCCTGTTTACCTAGCACTCGACGCCTAACCTCAATGTTGCTCATCTTATTATGCCACTTTACACGGGAAATAGAGCGGAGGCACCTATGATCAAAGACAGCTAGTCTTTTCATGTCTTCCACTCTCAGTGGCCAGGTCTCACAACCATAAAGGAGGACGGAGCGGACTGATGAGCAGTACACCCGCCCTTTGGTCGATAGTCGAACATCTCGTCTACGCCAGAGTCGGCGTAAACTGGCAAATGCGAAACGAGCCTCTTGTATTCGTGCTGGGATTCCGTCAGAGATCAACCCTTTGGCACGGGATGATGGTACTTCCGAAATAAGTGAAGCGGTCAACGTGCTCTACCACTTCACTTCCTATTTTTAAACTAGGCGTCGAAACAGCTGTCCAGTACTCCCAGGTTTTCCAGTGGTTCTCTAACTGATGTCAGCTCATGATTAAATCCTCCATGCAATCAAACAAAATCTTTACAAAACCAATACTTGAAAATTCTATATATTTGTTGAGTTGGTTTGTCGCCAACCCTCTCGTTTACTTCTTAGGCTTCGGCTTGGCTGGAAAACTGGGTGAGGTTCTATCCTCATTAAAAGCCTTTGTTTGTTCAACCTTACGTATGTATGATCTTATTTTGACTGGCTAAGATAGATTTCATCACGGAATGACTTCATTTAAGGTATCTATGAAAACCAGGAAAGGCAGGAATAAACAGGTGCTTCGTCTTGTGCACCTATGTTCCCACCCCCAGGAATCGAAGTTGTATAAGACCTTCCTTTGTGAGGTAAGAAACATTAGTATTCAGCCATGTGGAACCGAATTTCAAGTCCTGTCGATTCACGATATATTGTGCAACTACTAGCCAGTCAGCCAGCCAGCATCATCATTGAGTGTCCATCCTAACACTGGACCTTTTGTACTCTGCCAGTTTGGGCTTCTTTTTTGATTGCACACTAGTCAGTAACCAATATAATGTGTGTCTAGTCCTATCTTCGGTGCAGACTGAATTCTATCAGTCAAGCTTGCACTGTGGCTACCATGCTAGGTGGCTCGCCATTACGCGGTGCACTGTGAACTGTTGGTATTAGATGGTTAGAGGCAATCGACAGGAAGCCTTGGACTTAGGTTTTGTTCTAGTTGGCACTCATCAGCAAGGCGTGTCTGCAACAGCGAAGCTTGATTGACAGAATTCAGTCTGAACCGAAGATAGGACTAGACACATTACACTAGTTACTGACTAGTGTGCAATCAAAAATGTCTAATACAGTCCTACAGGAGGTAAATCGCGAGCCTGAATAGCTCAGTGGTAACATTTCTGACTGCAGCACTGGGTGACGCTGGTTCGAATCTCAGAAGGGACATAAGTTCTTTCGCTGTTGCAGATACGCCTTGTCGATGAGTGCCAACTAGCATGAAACCTAGGTCCAAGGGTTCCTATCGATTGCCTCCAACCATCTAATACCAACATTTCACAGTTCGGGCTTCACAGTACACTTCCACGAAGTACATCCTATAGTTGGTCACTATGGAGCGATGGGGTGGAAAACATAATTAGTACTTGGTCATTTTCTTCAGTCTCTTACAGTATAGATGCTCTGTTCCTATGGTGGTGTTATTGATCGGTTCTATATACGGCGTTCACAATTTTGTAATTCCTCCACAGATGGCATTTAAACGTCATGTAATATTAGTAGTAGTAGTATGTAAAGGTTTTTGTTATTTTAATGCTTCATATCTACACAATTTCTATTGTGACAATCTGCTAACCTCTTAATTTCTGTTTATTGTTTATTCTCCTCCGCTTCGTGTTTTTTTAGAGATGGCTACGTATTTAAGATATGTCCGGAGTTTAGATTTCTTTGAAGAACCCAATTATGAGTATCTACGTTGGGGATTTACAGATCTAATGCAACGGAAAGGTTGGGAATGTGATTGGGAATTCGATTGGTGCAGTCGACCATTACCTGGTGCTAAGGTAAAATAGAATATATATTGTGTCATGACATACTTTTGCAAACACAAGTATCTGCTTTGGTGTTGTAATGAATGTTTTATTTTGAAGTTTTATTTATGAGCTGAGGTTTGGTAAAGGACAAGCGTGGAAAATTAGGAGGGAAGACAACTACTGGACAGTCAGCTGTTGTTCCTTCATCAGTACGCACCCACCGCTAGGCTTCGAATCCAAAACCTTTCGTTTACAAGGCTAGCGAGCTCTTTGGGTCATTCAACCACTGGGACCCGATCCAGTAGTGACCCATGTATTCCAGCAACTACCAATTCTTGATTTTAGCGCCACTGACACCAGCCAATAATTGTATGCGAGTATTTGTGCTCACTGTCGACCGGGATGGATCCCACTGGTTATAACTTCTCAGTAGAACTCCTGTAGGCGGTGACTAGGGATCGTTAGACTAAATTTTAAGCGTTAATTTGTTTCATGTTTACTCACAAGCTGACAACACCAGTTAGATCAGTGTATATGTGCGTTGGTGGCACAGTGGTTAGGGCTCTCGCCGACAATGCACATGGTCCGAGGTTCGATCCATTGCCGACGCACACCTGATATCTATGGTCGGCCTGCGAATTTGGGCTACCGATATCGATGCTGAAAATTCCATACTTGTACCAAATATACAGTGTGTAATCAAGCTGTAATCAAAAAAAAATATTAAGACACAGTGTACGGATGGGGTAATTTATACCGATGAGTAGTGGAAAAAAGAAGAAATATTACTCAGCAACCAATTGCGTCTTCGTGCAGTTGGCAATGGACCACACTCGTTGCATGAGGGTTATTGATGCTGTCTGTCGGCTTAAACCTCAGTGGATGAAGCTTGGTTTAAAATGGTGATTCAGTGATTGGAAGTTAAACGTCTAGACCGAAGAGTCACAGCTCCATATGATTAGTGGGATACTCTGTTGAAGTGAATGAAGCGATATATGTGTGTGTGTATCCTCCATTAAAAGTGATTGTACTGGATAATGAAGGCGCGATAATGTGACACATTCGCTTTCAACTAGATAGTTTGAAGAGATACAGCTGTCTCTCTCCCTCTCTCTCACACACACACTCTATACTTATGCATAGTGATTTTCAGTAGTTCATAAAAACGCCTCGTCACTTATTAAATTAACCTCAATTAACCACAACTGCATATATAATTCTTTGGCTATGGCGGGGGTGGTAATTCCATATCATTTTTTTAGATAGATAGGTAAGATAATAGCTTTATTCCAAATCAGTACTTGTGATACAGAATGGAATTCTCAGCATTTTACTACAATATTGCATCCAGTTAGTACATTAACAATAAATAAAGTTCTACATAGATTAAAGTTATCTCAGTCAGTTTTGACAACAACATATTAGCATGTCGGTAGCAAAGCTAAAATTTAAACAGTGTTTGTGAAGGTGTTAGAAAAGTAGATACTACTAGCATTTTTACTGGCATAAGCGATAGCAAAATGGTCGAGATATACAGAATGTGAAAGAACGAAGAAGAATGTTTTAAGTAGAGTTTGTAAGGAAGAGAGAAACAAAACAACACATAACAAAAAAAGGTAGAGAGAAAACGTTGTACCTGCAAATGATGTGACTTGGAAAGACGAGATCCATTTGTTCTACTGACTATTTAATAAGTTAAAGGTTTCACGCCTAATGCTTTCTTTATCGCACAGAACACGAGCTAGGTAGGGTATGGATGAGTTTTTGTACTTGCTAGTGCGGACATATAGTTTCCTATATAGGCTTCTGGTTTTCCCTGAAAAGATACATGGGGAGAGTTGTGAATGAAGAGGGTGTTGTGAGTCAGATAAAATGGTTTTTGCCCATTTTTCACATGAGTTCATGTGCCTGTCCACCAGAATATTAACAAGCTGGTTAAGTGGCAAACTGCTTACCCTGCTGACAACCTTTAACATCCTGCGTAATAGGGCATAGTCTTTCTTCAATAGCCCAGGAAAGACTAAGGGGGGAGAATAATAGGCAGAATACGGGAGTTAACGAATTGTAGAAGTAAGGGTTGGGTTACACCAGAATGTCTTAGCTTCTTGATGTAGAAGGTAAGACGGAATATTTTCTTGGAAATCGTCAAGATATGAGACGACCAGGAAAGATCAGAAGATAGAATGACGCCTAGGTATTTAACTTCCGACTTGGTTTCAATTTCAATGCCGTCTATGTTGCACATCTCGTGAGTGCTAACCAGTTTGTTTAGGTCAGATTTGTGCCTAAAGATGAAATTGACTGTTTGGCATTTGGAGGGGTTTAAGGTGAGACCGTTTTCCTTGGACCATTGACTGATTTCTGATAAGAAGCCATTTAGTTTAGAGCAGTCACTTTGACATTTGACAGGTAAAGATACAGTTAGGTCATCAGCATATTTGACAAAGTTAATGTCATTTGAAGATGGTAGGTCATGTAGGAAGAATGAAAAGAGAAGTGGGGAGAGTACAGCCCCTTGAAGGACACCAGCTTCAGTGAGCACAGCAGAGGAGGATTCGCCTTTGTATACGGTGTACTGCGTTCTGTTTGAAAAGTAGGAATGCAACCAGTTAGTGACCCAGGACTCGGTTTATTAGATATATCACACAGTCACTGACTGAAACAGTATTGTTATTCATTGGGTGATAAAGTTTCGAACACGATTTATTACTGTTTATAATCGCATCAATCATAATCACACGACTTCACAACTTGAGTTTTGTAGTTTTCTTTGTTCTCTCCTATTTGTCGTCGTAGGCGTGGTAGTAGAGTTTTCCAGATATCTGGGTGGACAGTTGTTGAGTCATTCCTATTACACGTGGTTCCTGTCAGTTGACTCGATAAACAAAGCTTCTGTTATGAATCTCTCCCTCCACTCTGTTATATTATATATTCAAACTGCCATCTTGAAACATCCTGTTGCATGGTTGTGTGTAATTGTGTGTAGTGAGTGAGTGGTATTGCTGAACTGTTCTCCAGATTTCTTATCTTATTAGGGCCAACTAATCTAGACTTTGCTAGGTGTTTGTGCTCCGCTAGTCTGGCTAACTGTGTTCTACTACTTTTACCCTTGTATATTTGACCCTGCAATCATTGCAGACAGGGTATATTAGATAAGCTAAATTGTTTTGTTTCAAAGGTTCTACAGCATTGCTCCTTTAACCGACAAAGCTTGTTTCTAATTGAGTTCGTGGGAGGGCGTTTGTATATCAGCCACTTTTATTCCTGCCTGCATTGTTAAGAATTCTCTCTAATGTTTCCGAGGTTCCTTCTTTGTGTGGAAATACCACTGATGATTTAAATTCCCTGTTGTTAGTGTTGTCATTATCCTACGCATGTTTGACATACATGGCGTCATTAATATCATTATTATTATTACTATCACTGTCACTTCTATTATTATATATATTTTATTTTGACATTTACCTACATACTTCCTGATTAATTTATCAGTGTAATTGTTAAGTTTCAAAGCTTCTGTTATATATGCCTGACTTCCTGTCTTAGATTTTTCCTGTTATTGCTTAGATTTTGTGCCCTGTTATGTAAACATTTCATCAATCCTATTTTTAATGACATAGGATGGGATGATATAATAAACAAACTAATATGGAATTGCTTACTACCACAGTGTCCAGGTGTGTTACACATATATTTCCAAGGGAGGGGGATAGTGGTGGTGTGCATCGCCAAAGGGGGGGCCAACTTCAATTTTCTGACCGATGCACTCCTAAACGTCGCTTAGCTTTCAAAAGGCGGTGGAATGAGCCTAAGACTAGGTGATCCTATTCTGCCCCACTCCCCCCAAAAGAACACACACCTTTGCTGAAGCTTCAAGAAAGACTTGAAGCCCTATTTTTTTTTTAACTCGGAACGCGTGTAATGAGGGAAGTGTAATCAGAAAAGGTAATAGAAAAAAGCTACAGTATAATATGAAATATTCGGCTGATGAAACGAGTGTGTCGAGTTTGCATCATTCTCTAAGAGTTATATATATATCCGGTAACGCAATGGTTTTCATACCAATTCGTGCAGTCAATATTTACTTATATTTAAACTAACCAAGAAGGTAGAGCAAATTCACCTCTCTCTCCCTGTTAAGTGATGTAATGTGCTATGAAGTATATACGGATTTGTAAAGCCGACATAACCAACCCGAGTGTATTAGGCACTACAACCATACTTCTCCTCAGTATTAGCATTCTATTCCTAACTCTATGTGCAGTGAAACAGTACTTTTGTTTCTATCTTTATTAATCCGCATACCATTTGGCTTGAACAGTCAGTCGGTTTTCAATCAGTAGTGAGTCAAGAATTGGGAGATCCTGGCTCATTTACTTCAATCTGGGCAACTGGATAATAAATATATTTAGCCCTTATGACCTTGTTATATGTCTGTCTGTCTGTTTTCGACATAGAACTTTGCACAAATGTGCGGAAGTTCAAGTCGCCACACTCCGTGTAGCACGCGAAGCAAGAGAAGAAAGTACAAGAAAAGCGTAATAGAAACAGTGAGCAGAGGTGTGAGACAAAGGAGTAATAAAGAAAAACAAAACAGTTTCATTGGAGATCATAAGTCACAAGGAGTGGATGCATCTGCGCCACTGAGAACGATTTTGAGCCATGTCACCAATTGTTTCCAGCGATTGGTTTTTACCGTCCCGAGGACCCCAGCCTGGAAGTCTACACCTTCCTACGTGGCTTAGACCAACTGTTGTGGATTTCATTGACTGGTGAGGCCAAGTTTTTGTTTGACCGCCGCTAGCTTTTTTCCAGCCTGACCCTATATCCGCTAACATTGCTCGTCGAGGGAGGCGATGGCTTGGCATACGTAACACATGTCCTAACCATCTCAGTCTTTGTAGCTTCACGACTTCGTCGATTGATTTCCCCTGTTTACCTAGCACTCGACGCCTAACCTCAATGTTGCTCATCTTATTATGCCACTTTACACGGGAAATAGAGCGGAGGCACCTATGATCAAAGACAGCTAGTCTTTTCATGTCTTCCACTCTCAGTGGCCAGGTCTCACAACCATAAAGGAGGACGGAGCGGACTGATGAGCAGTACACCCGCCCTTTGGTCGATAGTCGAACATCTCGTCTACGCCAGAGTCGGCGTAAACTGGCAGATGCGAAACGAGCCCCTTGTATTCGTGCTGGGATTCCGTCAGAGATCAACCCTTTGGCACGGGATGATGGTACTTCCGAAATAAGTGAAGCGGTCAACGTGCTCTACCACTTCACTTCCTATTTTTAAACTAGGCGTCGATGTAGTCCAGTCCTGTAACATCATCTTGCATTTGGCGGGAGCGAATCGCATGCCAAACATTGGTAGATTGCAGCTCAAGGTGTTTAGAAGACTCTGCATTTTGTCAGCGTCTTCGCCTAGAAGGACTATATCGTCTGCATATTCCAAGTCAACGAGATTATTCCCCGGTAGCAAGTCAATGCGCGTCGGTGGTATAGCAATTAGGACGCTCGCGGACCATGCCTATGGTCCGGGGTTCGATCCCCGGCGGGCGCACTCCTTTACCTCACTGAGCCAGAAATAATGCTGGTAAAGAGGAAAGGTTGGGCATGAGGCTAGCAACCCCATCCTATAAAAATTAAACACTGTTACAGAAACTTCAAGCCACTAGCTTGGAGCTCTATGTTCCACTGGGAACGTGAAGGAAAAATTATTTAATTAAGTCAATCCCTGAGTCGCTGAAGTCACTTAGGGTTAAGTTCATTAACACATCTATGATGAAGTTGAATAGAAAAGGGGATAATGGGCATCCTTGTTATATAGTGTTCTGTATTATTGAATTCACACTGAGCAGCCTTTCCTGTCACACAGGGTGGTTTGATAGTGTTCTCATGGCTTTATGACTGACTGCCGGATCTGTCAATGGCTATATGCTGCAGCCCAGAACCGCTAATGGCATACAAGCCCCTCGAATATCAACCAACTGATCCTACCTAGGTTCATATCCCTCCTCGTCGCCTGCCTACATCAACCTTGGCAAAAACTGCGTAGTGGTGTAATCCTCAGCCTGCACACAATAATAGTTGTATAACTGGTAGGCTGGGGGGGGGGACAGAAGACTTATTTCGACTCTTCTGAACCCAAGCGCCATTATCGTCAGTTATGGATGGCAGCACTTAAATTTGTATTTGTCAACTGTTAGTCAAAGTTGTGCAAAGCAAACGAAGCTGAAATTATTATTAATATTACTGACTGGAGGAAACGTTACCTTGTGAAACTACCAAAGAAGGGCGACTTAGGACTGTGCAAGAACTGGCGAAGAATCATGCTCCTGTCGAC
Source organism: Trichobilharzia regenti (assembly GCA_944472135.2). Taxonomy (NCBI): domain Eukaryota; kingdom Metazoa; phylum Platyhelminthes; class Trematoda; order Strigeidida; family Schistosomatidae; genus Trichobilharzia; species Trichobilharzia regenti. The sequence goes on from OX235268.1 coordinate 31,989,606, forward strand.
GCCAAGTAAAATCCTGAGTCGCATCATCCTGGAGAAATTAAAGGACGCACTGGAGACAGAACTCTGACCAGAACAAGGTGGATTCAGGAAAAGCAAATCATGTACTGACCACATTGCAACTCTACGCATCATCATCACAGAACAAAGCATGGAATGGCAATCAAACCTCTACCTCAACTTTATAGACTTTGAAAAGGCCTTCGACAGCGTTGACCGCGAAGTAATTTGAAAACTACTCGAGTACTATGGCGTACCCCAAATATTCATCAACCTTATTCAACAGCTGTACGACAACGGCGCATGTCAAGTGATCCACAACGGAAAACTCAGCAAGGCGTTTGGAGTAAACACAGGAGTCAGACAAGGGTGCCTACCTATTATCACCAATGATATTCCTAATTGTGGTGGACTGGATCATGCGTCAGATAGTGGGAAACGAGAAGACAGAGATATCCTGGACCGACCGACGTGAAGGACCTAGAAGACCTGAATTTCGCGGATGATTTATGTTTGATGTCACACACAATCGAAGACTTACAAGCGAAAACTGACAAACTGGTCGAAGAAGCAGGTAGTGAAGACAGGACTCCAGGTGAACATAGACAAGACGGAGGTTATGAAAATAACCAACCGACAACATCCATCGCCAATCACCATCAACGGGAGGGATTTGAAAGAGTGTACTTCATTCACTTATCATCTAGGGAGCATTGTCTCAACTACAGGAGGAACGGACGAGGATGTCAAATCGAGCGAGAATCAGGAAGGCAGGTGAGAAACACATTCATCAACCAACTGAAAGCAATCTGGAAATCTTCTTCACTCAGCCATCATCAACAACAAGATTCGGTCGGATTTTCAATACAAACGTCAAGTCAGTCAGCTCTTCTATACGGATCAGAAACTTGGCGGGTGGGTCACAAAGAATATTTTCAACAGCGTGTTGCAGACCTTTGTCAACCAACAACTGTCTTCCCTCTATGCTGAAGATCAGATGGTCGGGCCGGAAAGAATCACCAACAAGAAACTATGTGAAGGAACAAACAAAGGAAGAATCAATCGCCAATCAACAAATATGCAGGAGAAAGTGGAGATAGATTGGAGACTCGCTGAGGAGGCCGCCGCCGGGTGACATCGCTCGCGCGTCAGTCCATTGCTCGAGTGTAATCCGAAAGGGAAGCGGCGAGTGGTGTCAGGGTGACATGGAGGAGATCGTGGGAAGATGAGTTGAAAGAGTATGGACTAACATTGATGCAGGTGAAAAGTACAGCAGAACACAGAAGCGAGTGGAGACGTGGAATTGAAATGAGACCCTATGTTTTACTAGGAACCCAAGGGAACAATAATATAATAATAATTATCAACCGGTATACACTTGTAATTGTTCCTATTTTTGATATTACTTGATGTACTGAAGTGCGTTGTTGGTTTCGTGGTAGAAACTCTCGCCAACCAACCATGTGATCCGAGGTTTGATCCCCGGCCACCAACACACCCCTAAGACCTCACTTAGCCGGCAGTAAGGTCGGTAAAGAGGGAATGGTTAAGTTAGCGTTTGAGGCTAGAGCGATTCCATCGCGTAAAAATAGAACCCACTGCTACCGAAGCTTCAAAGTTTCGTTCGAAACGTCTATGAGTAAAATAATAATGATAAAAATGTACTCAGAGATGATATTCACGATCTCATGCTTGGATTGGAAGTATTTTACTTCTGTTGAATTAAAAGTCATCAGTAAGTAAGTAATAGAGAATTATCAGTTGAATTGAGTATTCTGTCATTCGAGGTGTGTGTGTGTGTGTGCGTGTGTACAGATGGACTGGGTTGAATTTCTCTTTATTGTTTTGGTTACCTCGTTGGTACCAGACTTTGGGGGGGGGCGACCACGTTACTAACTAACATAGGTGATGATACCCAGGCTAAAGTTGACTGAGATGTGGGATTTGTGACCGATGGGGCGGTAGACGGAGAGTGAGGGGGGAGTGCGGAGCCATTGTTGTTTGATGAAAGCTTATTAAGCTTACTTATTATTGTTTTTTCCTTTTTCTCTTTTTCATCTAGCCTCCAGGATCTTCACACACTTCAGGCGGACAAGTAACAAATCCACCATTAACAAATATCCCACCTGGTGCTGCTGGTAATACAAGTTGTATGAATAATGGTGTACAAAATGCTTCTGGTCTTACCTCACCAACACATCATCAACATACAGTGAACGGTAATCAACAACAAACTCCTGGTGCTAGTAATGATCATGGCTTGACTGGTGGTACACCCTTGTTAGGTCCTGGTGGCGGTGGTGGTGGTGGATCTCATTGGCCAGCACCACCACCACAACCGCCTACTGGTGTACAATCAAATAACATGCCTGGCGGTGGTTATCCAACAAATGAAGAGAATGGTGGTGGTGGTGGTGGTGGTACCTCACCGAATGAATTACGCTATAAAGTTGATGAATATTTACCTCCATATTTTGGTCAGGTTAGTTGTCTTTATTTATTTATTATGTCTTTCATATAATTCATAGTCTCTCTCCTCTCTCCCGTGTATGTGTATGTATCTCTTATTACTTTCTTCTATTCCTTTATGTTCTCCTAATTGGAACGAACATAGGGCTTCAAGCTCTTTGAAGTTTCTCTACCAATATTGGTGTAATTCTCTTTTACGAGGTAGGGTGGTCGGTCACTAGCTAGCCTCATGGCCGCCAATCAGACTTACTACTACTACTACTACTACTACTGTGGTGAGAGCTGGCTGCTAGCCAAATTGGAAGACAACAATTTACCTCAGTGTCCACCTCCCCAATATTGGTCATGAGAAAAATGAGAACAATGACTGATTCAACAACCAACTACAGTAGACGTTGCGTAGGCGGATACAATTTGCAGATAGATAATCTGAACTTCAATAAACGGCCACAGAAAGATGAAAGATTAACGTTCAACAAGAAACCACCAATCAGAAGATTGTGTTTGTTTGCTTACAATAATCTATAATAATGTACAAAAAATTTATAAATATGTGTTGATTTCGTAAATGAACGATCTGTTTCCTGGCCCTTGTCTTCTGTTGTTACATTTGGTCTCGCTGCCTACCGACAAATGGAAAGCCTATGCCTTGCGGTTTTTGATAAAGATATATGGATCTTCAGACAGGACTTCGAGGCTTCTGCGCAGTCGAATGGCGTTCTAGATCTGTCAGCAATGAGACTGTTACCTGGGACGCTGCTGGGAGGTCGGGAGAAAGTAGTATATGAAAGTGTAAGGCGAAATACCGATGAATGTGATGGGGCAGGGTCAGACAAACAGTTTCCAAAGTGGGAAGGACTATATATGGTCACGTTGAGATGAGGTTACGCAGACACAATCGCAATGGGAAACAGAGTGAAACAGGTGAACACCAGCGAGCGCCGAGATTTCAGACAGTAAGACAAATGAACAATACCCCTAGAACCAAGAAGACCGAACCAACTTCATTCGGAAGTCTTTGACGGAGGAAAGAGTGTGGTGAGGGCTGGCTGCTAGCCGAATTGGTAGACAGTAATTAATGTCAATGTTTACGTCCCCAATATTGGTTGTGAAAAAAAATAACAACAAAGGCTATGCGTAGGCGGGATACAGTTAACATATAGATGATCTGACATTGAAGAAACAGCCACAAAGAGATGAAAGATTAGCTTTCAGTGAGAAACAATCAATCAGAAGACTGTGTTTTTCTGCTAACAATAATCTATAATATGTACATGAAAATCTATAAATATGTGTTGATTTCCTCAATGAACTATCTGTTGCCTGACTCATGCCTTCTGTCGTTGCACTACTACTACTACTACTACTAAGATAAGATAATAGCTTTATTCCAAATCAGTACTTGTGACACAGAATGGAATTCTCAGCATTTCACTACATACAGTATTGCATCCAGTTAGTACGTTAACAATAAATAAAGTTCTACATAGATTAAAGTTATCTCAGTCAGTTTTGACAACAACATATTAGCATGTCAGTAGCAAAGCCAAAATTTAAACAGTGTTTGAAGGTGTTAGAAAAGTAGATACTACTAGCATATTTACTGACATAAGCGATAGCAAAATGGTCGAGGTATACAGAGTGTGAAAGAACGAAGAAGAATGTTTTAAGTAGAGTTTGTAAGGAAGAGAGAAACAAAACTACTACTATCTCGGCTAAGCGAGGTTGAGTATGGATTAGTGCATCACAGCCTTGGGAGTTGGATCCCTTGGACCATGTGACCCGTGGTTGGCGTGGGCATTATATTATCGCTGAACCGCCACTGATATGCACATTTGTGTGTGTGTGTGTGTGTGTGTTGGTGAATAAACAAAAAAACAACTCAATTTTCTCTAGAGTAAACTATATATATATTTCTTTCGTGTAATTTTCATATACATGTATACATAGCAGCCTGGTAATCAAACTGTTATGCACAGTGGTCTACTCGGTGCTAATAAAATCACTTCACCAAATGATGGTGTCGGTGTACTAGAGGATATTGGACCGGCTGGTGCTATACCTGTTTCAAATTCTACTGGTCTACCGTATGGTACAAATACCGGTGGTGGAATGCACTTCCGTAATGCAACTGGATTGTATAGTGGTCCAGATGAAAGTATGGCTAGAGATATGGATAATATGGGCATGGGAATTGGTGGGATGACAACAGAGACAACACCAGAGAATGCTGCTACTGGTGGTGGTGAACAGGATGACATTCAGAGTCAGTCAGGGTAAGTGCTTACTGCTTTTCCCACATTGGGCTTCAAGTTTTTGATGTGTCAGTAGTGCATGTGATTTTGATCTTTTCTATGAGGTGAAAGGTTGCTCGTAGCCGCCCACATTTCATTCCTTTCCTCCCATTCTTTACCGCTTAAGCATGATTTAGGAATGCATTGACCGAAGATCAAATCCAGGACCACGTGAGGCGGTGGTTTGGCAAGTATTCTACTAACTAATGCACCAACGATGCCATTAGCAATATTTTCTTTTTTATTCATTTCAGTTCCTAATGGAATGTTGTATGGCTTCAGACTAGTACTTCAAAGTTTCAGTAGAAGTGGTGTTTTTTACGGGATAGCGTTGTTAACCCATCCATCCTTCCCTCTTCACCACGTTTATTATCGGGTTGACGAGGTAAAGGGAGTACACTGATCTGGGCCAGTAAGCCATCGACGCACATGACTGGCATTATGTCATCATTATTATTCCTTTGGTGTCCAAATAGAATATGGGGTGGGGCTCCACCAGCACATGTCCTTAGTATGTCCTATTCTCTGCAGTCACCTTTGGCCCCTGGCCCAATGATTGCCGCCCTATACACTTTCATCTCTTCCTCACACGATCCCCTTCATTCCACCCTCACATTTTTTTCACATAACTCGTCCTTATACAGTCGAGTTCCCCTCTAGGACCTGCCTCACGACTTTATCCATCGGTATCCTCAGCGCGTGTCGTCCACTCGATCTCCATTTTCTTCTACATATATTTTTTGAGCAACAGATTCTTGATTGCTTCGTTCTCAGAGTTCCGACCGCATTTATGTAGTCTTCAGTATATAGAGTCAGCGAATCATGTGTTGTTGGTAAAAGTTTTCAATAGCCTTTTGGAAAATGCTTTTCGTGATACGCCAAGAAAAACCTGCCTACTTACTTGACAATGGTATTGGAAATTTGAATTTTTCTATTGTTTTTCCTGAGCGCAAAAGATTTGAAGGTTTGTCTCGACTTTCCAATTCTGGTTTTCACATCCTCATCTGTGCCACGTGTAGGCAATGGTGGGTCCGTACCACTGAAGAGTCCCAAACCGGGACGAAACTGCCATCCAGTACTCCTTCTTGGTTTCTCAATGGTCCTTTAACCGATGTCGGCTCCTGATGGAACCCTGTAGAGCCAGTCAAATAGCTGCAAATTTAATGTATTAGACCATAGAGATGTGACAGAATATCGAGTCTGATTTGTTCGCCATTGGAAAGTATATACGTGGGTGGGTTAGGCATTCATAATGATTCACTGTGTATGCGTGTATGTGTGTGTACATCACAAGTCTCTTATTATTTGAATTCAAACTGTTTTCACTTTCCAAGTGATTATATGCAATAATAATAATAATAATGTCAGTTTTCATGTGCCAGTTGGTCTTATGTTCATTGTGGCAGTTGACTGAGTACGGGACGAATTTGTGCAAACAGAGTAATATCAATAGTAATGGTTATAATAACAATAATAATAGTGTTAACCTGGTTTATAAACTCGAATAGCTCAAGCCTCTGCAATTGCAAGCGCATCTTCTTGTTTCTTTGTCTGCTGACAATAACAGTGAATGACTTGACAGCCTGGATATCGTGTCCGTAATCCACAAGATGTTTTGTAGTTATTGAGGATTTTGGCACTTTGCACTCAGCTGTTTTCAACCGGCCATTTTGGCAAATGCTCCATCATGCGAGTAGACAATCGCCTTTCTGTATGTACAACCTATGTGTTTGCTTCCACAAACACACTCAAATTGATACACGCAGTTTGAAGTGTCGAGGATTGGCGACTGGTCTTTCGCAGATTGTTGAAGCACTCACTCAGTGGTGGTGTTAAGGATAACAAGTTCTCTTGATGGCTTTATCGAGTCTTCGTTCGACTACTTCCTGTACATGATCTCCTTTGAACGGCAAACTGATGCAGACAGGTTTCTTCGGAACTGTTTGAATTGTTTTGTAGGGGCCAATGTCTTTAGACTATTTATTAATGAATTTCTCAGGATATTCAGTTTTAGATAAAATATCATTCAGAGATTTTATTTCATGCTGAATAGTACTATTTATTTTAATTTGACCTCTCTTACTCTCTCTCCCCTTATCCATTTTGAACATGACCTGAAAAACATTCTCACCTGTCTTTCTGCACGACTAATTCAATGTAGTTTATTCGCATATCATTCCTATATCTCCCAATGTCATTTCAAAAGAATATATATGTATATATATATCCGTGTATGTAGAGTATTCAGTGGCTGACCGAAATTTGATGAATTTATTAAGTCATCCTGCTTTATTAACCTTTATTGCTTGTTTTAAATTCGTATCGGGAAATAAATGTTTTCAATGGACTGATTATTTGATTCCTTCCCAGTGGCTGGCTGAATGGTTTATGGGTTCACCTTGTTAACCTGAAGGTCCCCCGTTTAACTTCCCGATGAGGGTGACTTGGTAGTGTGAGTTGAGTACTAATGAAGAGTTCCAGACAGATGAATGAAGTCATGCGAGAAATCGTTGAATATATTATCTTGTCCAAACTTTCTGAACATCCTCTCTCTCTATATACCAGTCTCTCAATTAGGATGACAAAAGCAGTTATGAAAGACTTTAGGCTCGGACAAAAAAGCATAGCAACTCAACCGTAGTGATAATAATAATATCAATGACGATATCACCAATAAGGAGTCTAAATCATCAGTAGTAATTCCATACAAGGAAGGAACCTCGGAAACCTTACACAGAATTCTTAACAAGGCAGGAATAAAAGTGGCTGGCATTCAAACCCCCCACAAACTCAATTAGAAACAAGCTTTGTCGGTTAAAGGATCCTGTGGCTCAGTCAGTCAGAGTAGCCGGGCATAAAAAATTAGCAAAATCTAGATTGGTTGACCCAAATAAGATAAAAAATCTTGAGAATAGTTCAACCATATCATTACATGAAATTACAAACAGCCATACAATAGGCTGGAATGGGATAAAATGACAGTTTTAAAATCTAATGTCACAGGGTGAATAGAGGGAGAGATTCATAACAGAAGCTTTGTTTGTCGAATCAACTGACAGGGAATACGTGTAATCGGTATGATTCAACACCTGTCCATTTGGAGATCTGGAAAATTCTACTACCACTACGAAGACAAATAGGAGAGAACGAGGAGAACTATAAAACTGAAGTTTTGAAGTTGTGTGTTTACAATTGATATGACCATGAACAATAATAAATTGTGTTCGAAGCCGTGTCATCCAGTAAATAATACTGTTTCACTGTGTGATACATCTAATAAACAAACTAATATGGAATTACTTACTACCACAATGAGCCCAAGTTTTACACATACATCAACGATTTATATATATATATATATATAAACTGTGGTTCAACTAATGGTGTATATTTTTTTACTTTCTTCTCTTCTTACATTTCAGTTGTTGTGGTTGTCTTGGTCGGCGTTCAAAAGGTCGACGACTTCGATCTCAGTTTATATAAATGAAAATTCCCATTGTCTTTTCTGGTTATTGTTTATGCAACTCTGCCTCTGTGTCATTCTTTTCCACTTTCTCTATCTTTCTGCCTCAGCCTTTGCCTCTTTCACTCAATCTCCTCCACTGTGTACTTCTCCTATCCACCGTTTTTCTGTCTGTATGTGCAGATATCTGTAGGTGTGTGTACGCGCGTGTGTGCGCATTCAACGCATCACATCCATTTTTTTGTGTGTGACGTGTTTGGCATTTAACCCCGCCCCGCCCCATCCCATCGCACCCTCGCCCCTCGAGAAATCAATAATCAAAAATAGGAAGAAGACGATGACGACGTGGAATCATCGATCGAAAAAGAAACATCTCAATCAATATATATGTGGTGCATGCATGCATGTGTGTTTTCTGTCGCACCCCCTCTGTGTGTTTGTATGTGTTTCTGTGTACACAAAATAAAATATGATACAGTGAAGACAATAAAAAAATCTCAGGATCTATTTCAATATTTTATCTTTCTCTGCTCAGAAATTATTCGTATACTTATTATCACTACGTACGATACCTACTGTACTGTTCCTGTAACACCCTCCATTATTTCAAATGTTACTGTATTATATATATTACGTAGATAACCTGTAATCTTTTTCTTTCCCTCCCTCGTGTATTTGTTGTCTGTATGGGTGTTCATTTCACTTACCACGTCGTCTGTTGTTCCATTTGATGATCTCCCTCTCTGTGTCTCTGTTCAATTTTTTTTTGGCTGTTGAGTCTTTCAAAGTTCCCTTTTTGTGTTATTTATTTAAAAAGAAAATGAGAATGCATTGCGCAAGTGATCGATTGGTCGTGGTGGCTGTGGTGGTGGATGGTGTAGGATGATGGTCATAGGAACACAAAAATCCTTCTCTTCTACACTTCTTCTTCCACTTTGGCACATCAGCATCATCCCGCCTACCCCATTCCGATGGATATATTTACACACACCCTCCTAATTAATTAATTCATTTATAGACGTAGACATACCTACTTGCTATAAAAAAATAAGACTTTCTTGATATTGATTTGTCAAAATGTTAATACAAAGTTGTGAAATTCAAACGGGCGGGAGTGGGGGGGAACTACCATTTTTCCCCTTGTCTCTCTCTTCTCTCTCTCTCTGTGTCTCTTTGTCAGTTTCCCTAGGATTTTTGAAGAAATCATCATCAACAGCGATGTGCACAATATATATCGCCCTCTGTCTTACAATTACAATGATTATGATCATTAGTTTGAGTGTCATTGGTCTCACCCATATGTCCTCCTTTTTTCTATCTCTCTCGCGCGCTTAACTGTGGTTTGTTTTCCTCCAATATATTTTTTCCTTTCTTGCGTAATCTGCTCTCTACAATATCTAATCATCAATACACGCAATGATTGATTGATAAACAGTTTGTTTTTTTGTAATTTTTTGTGTTTTGCTTTAGTGTTTCATTTCAGGGTGACAAATTGAGAGAATAGAATACAACTGCCACCACACACCCAAACACACGCATACATACACACGTGCACATAGACACACAATCGTTATTTATTTACTTTTCGCTTTTCCGCTGCATCCCCTCTCCCCCCCTTTGTTCGTCTCTCCGGTATCCACCTGTTGTGTGTGTGTGTTATGTGATCTGGACCCTCTCCCCTTTCCTCCATGCTTTTTAATCATACTTTGAGAAGAAGAATCAGTATCCGCGTTCAGCGGTTGGTGTGAGATCCTTTAGAGTTGCGTTCAAAGAAAAGATCGTACCTACCTACCCAACAACTTATGCCTCATTGTTATTGTAATTTTTTTGATTGTTGTTATAGGGATGGCGGCGGGAAGGAGTGTCGGGCATTATTGATCTCTCTCTCCACTTCTGCTATCTATACTGTTACTCACTATTTGTGTTTTTTTTAAAAATTTATATGAGACATACATTCACACACACATAAATACGTGTTCATTATTATACAAAATATTTCTTTAGCTTTGGGGGTGTATCTCAGTGTTGCAAGGGCTGCATGTATATACACACACTCAATCAATCAATCAATCAAATAACAGCACGCACACAGACAAACAAACAAAATTCCTCTTACATATTATACCACTTACATTGTCTCTTCTGAATGTGAATACAGAAATTAAAAAAAGAGGAAGAAAGAAATGAGTGTGGAGTATTTATGTATTTAGCCAGCCGAATTCGGAATCTGTTGTACACTTGTTTTGGGCCTTTATCTGTATCTCTGCACAGTATACAACACACTGACAATCCGTGTTCTCTCTCTCTCTCCTGCTTCACCCCTACCATGCTGTCTTTTCTCTGCCTTTTTTTATGTATACACGTAGTAACTGGGACTCTACTCTTGACTTCGTCTCAATCTGATCTCAATCTTATCTTAGTCATTTATTTATGTATGTGTATTTATCAATTTGGTTTTTAGTAAACATGTGCGTGTGTAGGTACGTACGTGTGTGCCCTGTCTCCCTTATTCCGGAAATGAATAAATATTCCTGCTTTGCTTGCACAATAATAATAAGTCAATTTTCTGCCTTTTAGTCTGAACCATCACTTCTCTACTTCTTCCTTTTGTCTTCAACGCGTACCTACCATCCCCTCACTTTCCACTACTTACTATCGTTTGGAGGGCATGTTTTACACACAATTGCCGGAGCTGGTTAGCTGGATGGGTGGGTGGGTGGTTGTTTTTCATAGTGTGGGGGAGGGGATGAACGAACTAATAATGACGAAGCTTGTCCATCCCTCTTGTTTTTTTAATTTTCCCTAACATGAGCAAAAAAACCAAGTGCTTCCATAAGTTTCGGTGCTCTTCTTTTTTCCCCTGTGTCTCACATTTTCCTTTCCACTCGATTGAATAATAATAATGATAATAGGGAAATTACGTGTTCTCAGAAACCTGGGTACCAATATCCTAATATTTATTGCTCTTTGTTATCAGGATCAGGAGATGGCTGGGTGGGTGGTTGAGCGAGCTAGTAAGTGAGTGAGAGTTTTTTCCTTTGCGCGTCTTTATTTATTTCAATCTCTCTTTCTGCTTACCACTCTTACTTTTTGTCTCCCTCGCATATTGATTATCATTTTGATGATGACAGTTAATATATTATGAAGATGTGATTCGTGTATTTATGTGTGTTTGTGTCAGTGTGTGTATCTTGATGACCATATTGTGAATAGCGTTCTCATTCTTATTACTATTATCGTTATTATTATTACTATTATTGTTATATATGCCAATCTATGTATGTCATTTTATCCAATTGTAAAGACTATCCTACGGGTACGTGTGTGTGCCTGCGCGCGCGCGTGCGTCTGATATCTATCTACCAATCAAATTTATCTATGTCTAGTGTGTGGGTTGGTGGGTGGTTGGATGGCTACAGAAAGGTACGCACCAATCTTTCCCATATATGGTATGCGTGGATGGGTTCGTACGTGCGTGCGTGCCTGCATGTATTCAAGTGAATTATGTATACATACAAACACAATATATATATATATATATATATATATATATATATATATATATGTATTATTCACACCCCTGAACTGATTGGTGATTGTCATTCCCTTGTTCTTCTTCTTCTTATTATTATTATTATTATTACTACTACTACTATTATTATTATATTATGATTACTATAATTGCTAATGTTTTACAATATGCGCTCTGTGTAATTCTCTTTTTTTATGTGAGAAACGAGAAAAAAATCAAACGAAAGAAAATGAATTCTCCTTCTTACAATTTTGCTTTGATGCGTATTTTTGCAGTGTAATGTGTTGTGTGTACTTGTGCATGCTAGGATGGATGAGATTTGTTGTTTTTCTGATATTAGTTTGTAGGGATTTGATTGATTGGTTACAGGATTTCATCATGAATTGACATCGGTTAGGGAGTTATTGGAAAACCTGCTTGGAGTGCTGGACAGCTGTTTTGTCATCCCAGTTTGGGTCTCCTCAACCCTGGTGGGTGCGTACTACATAAGTGTTTATTTGTAGGGATATAATGGGGGGGGTTGGGGTTCTATGTCCCCATCCCCAACAACCGGTTGACGTACTCAGCCTAACCTCACTTCTTCGACAAGAAAAAAACCACGTTAAAGTTTGGTTAGGTCCAAAGAGAATAAATTGTTCTGATTGGTTGGCAATTGACTCAAGATTAAACAAACTGCCCAATGAGGTTATTTCATATCCACAATGTAAACTAAATCCAGATTTAATGAAATAAACACTACCTCTGTCTGTAGAGATTGATTCCATAAAATGTCCAGTCGATGTCTGGCTTCTTCCTATCGTTATATATCTACATATTGCTACACAGCGAGCCCCGTTAGAAAAGGGAAGGTTGTGCCATTTTGTCCCAGTCTCAGACAATTCTTCAGGAGTGTATCCACTTATGATCTCACTCACGGGGAAATAGAAACAGAAGTTTTAAGTCCATGAGAGGAGTTCTTTAAAATGGTATACTAAAGATCAGCCTCATAAATTCCATCTTATGCGCTATCACTACCCAGTGTTGTTCATGACGTTTCCCAGTACTGATTACTACATGTTATGACTCTGGAACCACGACCTAGTAGACTATGGACGAACACTAACTAACTTAATGCACTGGCTAATCTGTCCTAATCACACGTCGGTAGCAGCAACAATGAAAAAAATGGCAAAGGCTGCGCATATATACAGTCATCTAAAATGACCTTGAGAGACACTAATGTCACTGGTAGTTTAAGCCAGTGAATAACCAATAGGATTTCAAAGGTCATAAGTAGGGTGAGAGAAAATTAGGTCACAAATCAATAAATGTGCTGAGAGAAATAGAAATAGACATGTAGAAAATTAGGTCTACACATTAATACAATAATTTGTATGCTGAGAAAACTATTGTAAAGTGAAAGGCTTTAAAGTCATGGATTCTAGTAGTGATCACAGGGATACTTCAAAGACTTGTCTGTTAGTGTGAATATACGTAGTTTTGGATCCAGGTATTTGGCGATATGTGTGTGTGTGTGCGTTGTCCTACCTTGATAATCTCGAAATGACACAGATAGGCTGGGAATCCAGACAAAGGCGAAAGGCTGTCGAAGGTGAAGAAGTCAAGGTTAGCAAAGGTAAAATACAGGAATCTACATATAAAAATAAAAGTAAGGTTGAAAAGAGACTGGTTACTCGAGGCATCATTATTACTTGAAATCATGGTTACAAGTGCGCGATGAGTTTCAATGACAGTCTGTTGTTTTATTTCATTTATTGTGTGAGGGCTGAGATACTGCCCGGGCGCCCAGACCGAAGCAGGTGGTTTTCTTAAGGGACCACCCCTCTAGCCTTTGACTTGGGGTCTAGTCCGCAAGGTAGCGGGGCTGCATCAGGAGCTGCATTCCCATGGTTGCCTGTGACCTATGTGGGTTCATACGCCATATGATCCCACTGGATTCTGGGGCTCATGGTCACTGCTTTTAGTCTAATCGCTATCCAGAGGACCTTCCTGACATGGTAGGAGCTGCAGAGACATGAGTCCCAACCAGTTTAACTTGATGGGTCACCGTGGTATTCAAGCGCGACCACCACGGCAAGGTAGTAGTTGTCGGCCGGGACATTATCATTACAGAAACTGATCATCGAAGGGAAGAAGAGACTATTCGGCGGAATAAAGGTGTCCTTGATATCGTCATCCTCAGATCTTGGACTATTCTATTTACATTGATTAGGATGTATACGGTTTGTGTATCTTAATTGGTCCAAATACTCTGAATTCGTTCACATGAGTTGAAGATTCTTTTCCGCTTGATTCGAGTCAAATGTCAGGGAAGGTAAGCTGATGATTGTAATGTCTCGTAGGAAGATTTTTGGCCAGGTCCCACTTGTCCTTAATCAAGATTTTGTATATGCGTGTAGTTAGTGAGTTTTGAAACAGCTTGTGACAGGTGTAGCTGACAGAACAGGGAAAATAGTTTCCTATGAAGAGTTGAGTGGCACCAGCACTGCAGTGATATTGCGTTATGGGAATTGGAGAGAATCACTTGGTTATTAGGAGGAGGAGAAGTTATGACTGTTTGTCGTACCTTGGATATATTCACCACAGAGTGAACAATTCTGATGATTTTATGGATCCCGTTATAGAGGAATACATCAGTTAGTTCTATAGAAGGCTTATTTTGGGGAAGGTCCGAAGACAGGATTAGGCCCATTAATCGACCTGAAAAGGATGTCATTCATACATAGCCATTTAGATGAACATGTGTATAGAATATGGTGTAACTTTCCAATTGACTGACACTCGTATGGTCACTTGGGAGGTGTTTTTGCCACATGCCACAGAAAGGTATCATATGAAACATATTTGTGCAGTTTTGTTCACAAATATATGCTTTACCTAACCAAGAATGCCTCCTTCATGTTGTGATTAGTGAGTTCGAGGTTATTCGCTGATTGGTAGTTAATGGTGCTTGAAGTTTAATCTTGCCACTAATTGTTTATCTAATTGATGTAGTTGAAGCGTAATGTATTTCACCTTTATTTTGAATCTATCACACTCCCTCTCCCTTATCTATCTGAACATGACGTGAAGAAACATTGACACACGTGTTGTTTTGAATGATTAATTCAGCGTAGTTTATTTGCTTTATAAATCTTAAATCCCTCAGTGTATTTCCAATTGTCTGTGTTTATATTCACGTATGTACAGAAGTATTCAGCTGACGAAGAGTTCTCTCAAAATTTGTTAAATTCATTAAATCCTGCTTCATTAACCACTTTGTTGCTTTTATGAAACGTATCACATTCAATAAAAAACTGCGTAATATAGTCAACGACACGATGAGAGCAAGTATTTGAAATACAGGGAAGGTGGAAATGGTGTGTGTCCAATTAATGATTATGTCAGGCTAGATTCTTGTCTCAACCGAGTTAATTTCGACATTTTAAGTGCTGACTGATGGCTTGCTGTTACTTTGATGTGATGGTCAGGCTTACACATATCACGACATACGCAACAATTTACGCTGACTGGAACTAATTTTTGTGCAGGTCCCACTCTGTCAGAAAAGTTGCAGTTAGACAGCAATTACAATCATACAGCATGTTGGTTTCACTATGTTGCAAGGACTGTGGGTGAAAAAAAGGGGATGTAACAGCAATTAGGTGGTTCCTTCAGATGACCAGCAAGTTGCGTATTCTATCTCCACTCTTCAGGAGAAGTTATAGAAAAGCTTAACACTGAAAAATGTACTTTCAGACTTATCGTACGGTGGTCTGTGGCCGGCGGTAAGATCTTAAGTATGAACACAACTTCAGAAAGCAATTCAAACAGTCCATGTGTTAATGGCCTCAAGTCATCATTCCTTGGATCCTGAAGTGAAGCAACACGAATGCCTTTCGTTTTTAGGTTCTCCCAGAAGCAATCAGCCTTTATGATGTGGGTAGCCGGAGAAGTACAATAACCTTCCACACACTTCTATCATAAACACACACACACAAAGCTTTCTTGATCATAACTTACAAAACGCTTTTAAGTGAAGTATGCGAAACTTTTATATAATCTGATATCCGATATTAGTGTCATTGGTATTTCTCCTATATTTCAGTGTACAGGGGTACAATAAGCATGCAGATTTTACTAATAAGAATTACTTATTTCCAGAGTTGTTGATATAAGGATAACACTTGGGCACTACTGTGGTGGCAGAAGTGTAACTCCATTATGGATAAAATTTTATTTTGATAAAATCACACGCAGTGTAGTGTTATACTGTAATATTTTATTATTATTATTGTATCATTTAGTTCCTAGAGGAACATAGGGCTTCAGCTGCGCACCTCCATTGCCTTCTGTTTTCTGACAACTTTTCCACCCCGCTCCAGGTCTGTCCACATGCTTTCATCTCCTCCTCTTCACATGACCTCCCCCAAGTCACCCTTGGACGACCGACTCGCCGCCTCCCTTCCGGGTTCCACTCGAGCAATGGCTTGTCTAGTGATGTCACTTGATGGTTTCCTCAGCGAATGGCCAATCCATCTCCATTTCTTCCTGCCTATTTGTTTCACAATCGGTTCCTGATTGGTTCGCTCACTGCCAGAGATCCCTGTTGCTGATCTTTTCTGGCCAGCCATCTGATCTTGAGTATTGAGCGAAGACAGCTGTGGATGAAGGTCTGATGTTTGTTTGAGATGCTCTTTATGACACGCTGGCCAAGTCTCCGATCCGTATAGTAGCACTGACTTTACATTGGAGTTGAAAATCCGGATCTTATTTTTGATGCTGAGTGTTGTTGACCTCCACACAGATTTGAGAGTAATGAAAGCTTGTCTTGCTTTTCCGATTCTGGCTTTGATATCCTCATCAGTTCCATTCGCCTGTAGTTGAGACGATGTTTCCCAGGTAGGTGAAGGAGGCTGTCTCTTTCAGGTTCCACCCATTTATGCTGATTGTTGTCTGTAATATTTACTGATGATGATAACCACGTTTCGAGGGCAAATCGAAGACGCTTTGGTGTTAAAAATAACTAACTAACCTATAAAATTCATAAGGATGATCAAAAAAGGTGAAAAGCAAAATAAAAAATAGTGGTGAAACCAATAATGATAATAACAATAATAAGAAAGAATATAAGGCATCTACATAAATTAGTTTTACCATATAAGGAGAGGAGTGGGGGATATTTGAGAACCTCACTACGTAGGATTCTCAATAAAGTAGAATTAAGATAGTGGCCATTCACACCTACAAACTCATCCAGTTCGCACAAGCTCTGTAGGCTAATAGACTCGGTGGATTCAATTAAAAGAAAAAAAATATAATTTGCAGAATATCCTGCAATCACTGTGAGTTAATTCAATTGCATAGGTCAAACTAGTAGTGAGATTATCACAACATAAGAATTTAACCACGGTTATAATGATTGACTGCACGAAGATAGGTAATTTAGAAAAAAAAAGTAGCTCAGCAATAGCACTGCATGTAGTATTTTTACACGCAACCTCTCAACAGTGTGGGAGAGGGTTAAAAATCTAAAAAAGTAATATAGGTAAGTGGAGACATAGATAGTGGTTGATTACTGAATCCTCCCTGGTTCATCGAGTCTACACACCCAACACATGCGCAACAGAAATGACTTAACACAAATACTAGAGATATTGCCAGTCAAATCAGAGGAGGATAATAAATAATCTTAATGTTCTATTTCAATTCACATACATTCTAACAAGTTATTTATTTTTACTACAAAAAACACCTTATTTCCCATCTGATTGTATTTGATTGATAACACTATTTCTGAATGTACTTCCTCATCTTATATTATTGATTTTATTCAAATATCTAATCATTAATTGTCAGTCATGTATATAAATGAAGCAAGAAGGTTGTGTAGGTGAGTAGTGACTTGACATGATTATGAGCAGTGAGTAATAAAGTGTGCTCGAAACGTTGTCATCATGAGTAAATACTACTGTATAACACTACACTGTCTGATTTTATCAAAATAATAATTTTATTCATAATGGAGTTATTTACAGAGTTCTTGAATTGGAAATTATTTTTTTTCATATGTAAATTCAGACAGATTTGTTTCGGTGTATTGAATTTAACTTTCACTAATTGTAGATAGAATGTTACCTTCAAAAATGACTATGACGCTAAATATGATTGTCTTGTATAGGTTTCCGTTTAACCCACATATATTTAATTAATGCTGACAGAAACATCGAAGCTTTAGAAGGGAGAACAGTGTAGTTTTTTGCTATACAATATACATGTATTACATGGAACCATCGTTGCCAAGCGTGATATGCACTTTGACATTTAAGCATCGTAGCACAAAGCCTGTCGAAGGGGATAAAGACTGCCTAACTGATTGCCTTCAGTGTAACGCATCAAAACAAAAACAGTGAAGGTCAGCACTGAAAGTCGAATGCTGAAATTTTGGCATCCCGTGTGTGTTTGGATAGGGAATATGCAGTTTCCGATATGATACTTTCCTTTGAGTTCACGGGATGAGGTTGTCGTAGTGCTCTATTTGACTAAACTTGCGTAGACGTATGTCCTAGTACTTCTTCTCGTTTATTATTGTGTCCTAACGTTGTGTTTACTCAACGTCCACAACGTAAATCAAAAAAGGCACTTGAGGAGGAGTACGAACGTGTATTATCGCAGTAATCAAAATGCAAAAGTTGAGCGAATACAAAAGTATCAGTTGTTAACACGCAATCTTTAGAGTGATAAACAAATCAAAGTCCAATTACATAGTGAAAGTATACTATAATGATGAGTAATAAAATGGGTCACTACAAGGTCACCAGCATCACGTTCAACCTCTTTGGTTTTCGTAGGCTTATTAACTACCGGTGAATTTGGTGAGGTTTAGAAATGCATTGGCTGACAATCGAATCCTATCTGCCTGTTTTCAACATAGAACTTTGCACAGATGTGTGGCATTTCAAGTCGCCACACTCCATATAACACACAAAGCAATATAAGAAAGTATAAGAAATGCATAATAGAGACAGTAAACAGAGGTGTGACACAAAAGAATAGTAAAAACAAAGGATAATATAGTTTCATTGGAAATCATAAGTCACAGGGAGTGGATGCATCTGCACCAGCCATTGAGAACGATTTTGAGCCATATCATCAATTGTTTCCAACCATTGGTTTTTACCGTCCAGAAGACCCTAACCAGTTAGGAATTCTACACCTTCCTATTTGGCTTAAAGTAACTGTTGTAGATTTTTAATTGACTGGCGCCATGTTTTGGTTTGACCGCCGCTAGCTGGCTCTTTTCCAGCCTGACCCTATGTCAGCTAGCATTCCCCGTTGGTCGAGGAACCATGTCCTAACAAATGTCCTAACCATCTCAGTCGATGTAATTTCACAGCCTCGTCGATTGATTTCCCCTCCTTACCTATCACTCGACGGATGCCTAACCTCAATATTGCTCACCTTATTATACCACTAAACAAACACGGGAGATAGAACGCAGGCACCTATGATCAAAGACAGGTAATCTACCGAATCGACAATCGAATCCAGATATATTGGAGTTGTTGAACCGCTGACACCAATCTTTTTTGACTTTCTTTCTAAGGAATGTTAGCTGAGATAACTGTAGTCTCTTGATTTCTTTGTTGATATCCAGGAAAGGCTAGTCAGCCAATACAACTCTGGATAATAGGTCCTATGATCTTTCACCTATATGAGGGAACCGTATCTACAGTGCGGTTTTCAACTGGTTAATACAGTGGGATATGATATCATCATTACACGATTCAGACAAATTACATCTTCCTTCTTATTGGTTCGCCTAAATGGGAGAGAATGTTTAAGTATGCGGGTGGGGTGGGGGTGGGGTTAACGACTCTACTTTGAAAATCAATGTTCATCCAATCGTTACACAAAGAGTTTAGAATTCAGCAGCAGTGGGCGATCATATTTTCACACCTGATAGTTAGATAGTTAGGTACATAGATAGATAGATAGGCTGACTTCAATTAAATACTCTGTTATTAGTCACCCGTGTTTTGTTATTCATCGACACATGAAATCATATTTGTACTATTCATTGCTAATATATCAACAACTTGAATACCAGTTATGCATCAAAATGAAATTATGTGTAGTGTTGTTAATAGCGATAACGATTAGGGTTAATAATGATAACAATTTAACTAACTAACCAGCATTTTGTTATTAGTCAGGCTTGGTTGAACGTGTTCTTATTTTACTTAGTAATCATTTTTTAGAGAGAGAGAGAGAAAGGCGAAGAGGGACAAAAAAATGAAAGCACATTACTGTCTGAATTGTTCGTGTAACAAAATATATCTGCATTTCAAACCAGCCTCTTGTTGTCTTTTAGAAAAAAAAGATCTAAAAGTGTTAAACAATTTTGTAAATACATAGCGAAATCGGAATCAGGCGGGGGTGGGGAAGCCAATGTGTTTGTAACGAAAACAGATGGTGAAAATAATTATTATATATATATATATGCGTATGCATGTGGCGTGTATTATAGTTATTATTATTTCCTTTAATTCCTAATTCAACCGCGCGTCTCCATTGTGTTCGGTTCTCTGCCAATGTTTTCACCTGGCTCTAAGTCTGCAACCAACATGCTTTCATCTCCTCTTCACATGACCTCGTCCAAGTCACCCCACCTTTGCACTGACGACCAACTCGCCGCTTCCCTTTCGGCAGGGTTCCACTCGAGAAATGGCTTGTCTAGTGATGTCATTCACTTGATGGTTGGTTTCCTCAGAGTATGACCACCAACCCACCTCTATTTCCTCCTGCTAATTTGTTGCACAATCGGTTCCTGCTAGGTTGGTGGTTCGCTCATTGACAGAGATCCCTCTCTGTTGCTGATCTTTTCTGGCCGGCCATCTGATCTTGACTGGTATTGAGTGAAGAAAACTGTTAATGAAGGTCTGTAGTTTCTTTGAGGTTCTCTTTATGACGCGCAGGTCAAGTCTCTGATCCGTATAGCGAGTAGCACTGACTGACTTCACATTTGAGTTGAAATTCCGGATCTTATTTTTGATGCTGAGTGTTGTTGACCTCCACACAGACTTGAGAGTAATGAAAGCTTGTCTCGCTTTTCTGATTCTGGCTTTGATATTCTCGTCAGTTCCATTCACCTGTAGTTGAAACGATGCTTCCCAGGTAGGTAGGCAGGTAAAGGAGGTTGTTTCTTTCAGGTTCCTCCCATTTAAGCTGGCTGATTGTTGTTGTCTGTTGTTGTTGCTGTTGGTGTTAGTTGCCAGGAATCTTCATCACCTGTGTTTTCTCTATGTTTACTTGGAGCCCTATCCTTGATGCTCTGCCAACTTCTTGCTTTTCACTTGAATATCTTGGATGTGTGTATATGGATTCAAATATGTGCATACATGTGGCGTGTACTGCTGACAAAATATTTATCAGTAGTATCTGAATAAAAAGAGACGTTCATCAAGACCAAAAAATATCAAATATGGTGTGGGGTGTGGGGGGGGGAAGGAGGTAAATAGATACATTTCACGTTAGTAAAAAAGAGGAAATGAATCAAGTAAAATGAATCGATAAAATATATGGGAGACACGAAAAGGTGATAAAGAAATATACCAAATATGAAGGGCAAAAGCAGGTACAATACGGAAGATCTGTACAAATGATCTGCGGGAGCAGTTACATTGGAAGAACAGAAAGAAGGGCATATTTACGATTTTCTGAACATGTACCAAAAAGCTTACATTTAAAGGGAACAAATGCTTTAAACAGTGCCATTGTCAGGTATTTCCTTAACACGCACGGTCTGTCTGTCTGTCTATTTTCGACATAGAACTTTGCACAAATGTGCGGAAGTTCAAGTCGCCACATTCCGTGTAGCACGCGAAGCAAGAGAAGAAAGTACAAGAAAAGCATAATAGAAACTGAGCAGAGGTGTGAGACAAAGGAGTAATAAAGAAAAACAAAACAGTTTCATTGGAGATCATAAGTCACAAGGAGTGGATGCATCTGCGCCACTGAGAACGATTTTGAGCCATGTCACCAAGTGTCCTCTGGGCTCTGCGGTCACGCAACCAACTTCCACGGTGTGGGCAGCCGAAAAGTAACAATCGCCCTCACAATCCTTACACGCACGGTCACGATGTGGACGTCGAAAAGTCGTTTAAAATTATCAATAGGCAAAAGAGTTCAATCCTCTCCTTAAGTTTACTGAAGCCATCTCCATCAAGCGCCTGAAACCTAATTTATCTGTGTGTCCAGAAAGAAGTGGTTATCAGTCTTTCTTTGCCCTGCCTAGTAACTGGATATTTTGATCTCTCTTTCATCTGAATGCGTAATGCTGAAAAGTTTCCATTGTGTGTGATTGTTACTGTTCGGAATAGTGTTTAATATTGCATATATATATATATATATATATATATATATATATATATATATATATATATATATATATATATTATTAGTGTATGCATATATTGATCGGTTGATTTTTGTTTAAGATGAACTTTGTGCAAGTAAGATAAAATTGTATTTGTAGATTTATTTAATAATATCTCTGACCTGTAGGCAGATGACGAGAAGGCAACGAAATAAAAGATGGTACCATTTTGTTCTGCTAAAACTGTAGTTCATGCTTTGTTCAAATTCATTGAGGGGAATACATGTAAGAAATGATGGGTTTGCTATAAGGCAACATGCATAATTTCCATATATGTGTATATGAACTGTCTCTTATGTTCTCTCGTATTATTATTCCCTTGAGTTCCAAGTGGGACATGGGACTTGAACAACACATCTCCACTTCGTCCTGTCTTCTGCCATCCTCTTCAGCTTTATCCACGATTACCCAAATCCTCTCATATCCTTCAGGCCACACTATCTCCTGTATGTCACCCTCACACTGATGACGCAGTATTCACTCCATTCGAGCGGTGATCTGCATTGAGCGGGATGTCATTAGAGATGACCTCTTCAGCGTATGCCTGATCTATCTCCATTTTGTCGTACATATTTTGTTAAGCTGTCGGCTCTTCGTTGATTCGTTCCCACAGTTTCTTGTTACTTATTCTTTCTGGTTGACTGTCCATTTGGTCTTCAGTATGAAGCGCATGCATTTTTGACAGGTGTATCAGTCAATATTTTTCTATCGTCTTCATCTATTGCATTTACTCTATACATATTCACTCAATCCTCTTAAAATATTTACTTAACCGAACCTTTCACAAAAAAAAGGTGTGGGAATTAAAAGTAATGCTCTGTCTAATGTGGCTGTATTGAATGTTTTGCACAACTTGGTTTAATAAATGTAAAAAAAGTTTTAATATACTCTGGCGTCAGCATACTTAAACACGCAACTGTTTTAGGAATTGAATTGTGCCAGTAAAATATCTAATACAGTCCAACAAGTGGAGGTCAATAGGCAGCCTGAATAGAACAGTAGTAATGTCTGTGACTACAGCACTGAGTGACGCAGGTTCGAATCTCAGAAGCGCTGTGAGTTCTTTCAAGGTTTCAGATACGCACTACTTAACTGGTGAGTGCCAACAGGTACAAAACACTAGGTCAAAAGCTTCCTTCTGATTGTCTACAGCAATCTGATATCAACAATTCAAATTGTGCCGTGATATCGCCGAGCCACCTGATATGATGGCCATATTGCAAACTTGATTGACAGAATTCAGTTTGTACCAAAGATAGGACTAGTCACTAACTAATAATATCCAATCTAAAGCAGTAAAGTATAATGTTATATATAGCAGGCTGCTAGCCAAATCGGTAGACAATTATTTACGTCAGTGTTTATGTCCCCAATATTGGTCGTGAGAAAATATGAACAAGGCTGATTCAACAACCAATCACAGCAGACTTTGCGTAGGCGGATACAGTTAACATATAAATGATCTGACATTCAAGAAACAGTCACAAAGAGATGCAAGGTTAACTTTCTGTGAGACACAACAACCAATCAGAAGACTGTGTTTGTTTGCTTGAATAAGCTATAGTAATGTACATGAAAATCTATAGATATGTGTTGATTTCGTAAATAAACGATCTGTTGTCTGGCCCTTGTCTTCTGTTGTTACATAGGTACTGTGACTCAAAGAATATTTTTCAGAATGTGTCTGGAAATTCTTTGGGCTAAATATATATATATATATATATATATATATATATAGAGAGAGAGAGAGAGAGAGAGAGAGAAAAGAGTGGCGAGTTTGATCACAGCCCAACATCAATTAGAGAATCACTGGAAAGCTAGGGAGCACGTACAGGGACAGCCGTTACCTCCTAGTTTGGAGCTTTTCAGCATTACTCATCCATTGGGTTTGAAGCCAGAACCTTCTAGTCATTAAAATATCGTCATCAAACCTGTATCGTGGTCAAATCTCGACGAACCAACTATTCAAAATTGATCTGCTGATACTCACTCACTTGCAGCTGGTTGTATACTCGAAGTTACCTGGAATTCTGGTAAGAAGTTGTGAGTAGTGGGATACATTAACTCAGGTAATATTGGGTGGCATTTGCGCTCTGCATTGTGTATTGGTAGAAGTTAGAATTCATGAGCCATTGGATAGGCTGTCGGTGGCAGAATGGTTTATGAGGTTGCTTTGTAACATTAAGGTATTGGGATTGAACCCCATAGTTGGGTAGTGCTGATGAGTCCCAATCAGTAGGGCAAAAACAGTTGTTCAGTTATCTGTGATTTTTCTGCAGTTTCCTAAATGATGTCATCCCATGATCAGACTTGTAACCAATCAGATCCCTGCAAGGCAATACATAAAAAAATAATTGATTAATTTATCTGATTTGACCTTCCATAGTTTTTCCCCATCATTTTCATATAACCTAAATTAACAAATAGATTTGTGGTCAGATTGTTTGGATTCATATTACAGAAATACAACACCACATATTCTTTTCAGACAAACTCCAACATTAAAACCTCCACTGTATTCAAATTTCAAAATAAATTAATAATAATAATAATTTCGCTTTTATTCCAGAAACAGTACTTGTGGTACAGTGGGGAATTTTCAGCACACATATCTACAATGTTGCATCTAATTTCATCACACATTTAAAATGGGTATTTCGAAAAATGAATATAAAGATAATAACAACAATAAAAAACACAAAATAGCAAAAAAAATGTGAAAAATGCCAAGAAGTAGAATGGAAAATAAACGACATAATAAAGAATATCTCAGTATTGGATAGTGGAAGCTATGATATGTTTATGCGTGGTGACAGTAAAGCTATAGTCATACTAGAAGTTATGAAATGATATTTGAGAATGTTTATCGCCAAGATGATCAGTTAGTTTGATTGAACAACACTAAACAATCATAAAATAAACATTTCGGGGTTGTTTTTTTATTCTCAGCTCTAATTCGGTGTTTGTAGTGGTAGTGTGAGTAATCCTGCATAATACAAAATTTTTTAGGATGGTGATAACGGGGTTCACAACCAAGATTGTCAGTTAATATTGCCGAACAAAAGAAACAATCACGAAACTATTATTACGTGAAGGTTAATGACAGGAAAATTTTGTAATACTCAAAAGAAGGAATAGAATAGAGTACAAAAAAGTAAGCCAATGTTAATAATTTAGATAGCTAAGTATGTTTAAGAAGGTGTTCACCATAGAATACAAATAAGAGAGAAATAAAAGAGCCAAAATTATGTTATTAACAACAAAGCAAGTCATAGGTTTCACGCTTAACACTGTCTCTGTCACTTAGAACATGGGCCAAATATGGTATCGTTGAGTTCCTGTGCTTGGATGTATGGGCATATATTATTTTGCACTGATTTCTGGTTCTACCTGATGAGATACAAGGAGAGAGTTGGGGTCGGAGAGTATGGTTTTAGATCATTTTTCACATGTATTCAGATGCCTTTTTACTGATGTAGTGACGAGCTGACTGAGTTTTACACCACTAGTCCTACTAACTACCTTCAACATCCTTCTCAGGATGGTATAGTCCTTTTTCAGTAACCCAGGAATGACTAACGGGGAGCAGTAAAGTAGAGTAGGTAAGATACGAGAGTTGATTAATTGTGAAAGTAGAGGTTGGGTGATTCCAGATAGTCTAAGTTTCTTAATGTAGTAGGTTAGACGAAACACTTTCTTAGAAATCGTTAGGATATGAGATGACCCAGTAAGGTCGGGATATAGAACTAGTACGAGGTATTTTGCATTAGACTTAGTTTCAACTTTAGTCCCCTCAATGCTACAGGCTTCATGAGTGCTTACTAGTGTTTGTAGATCTCGTTTATGCTTAAAGGAGAAGTCAATAGTCTGGCATTTTGAGGGATTCAGCATGAGGCCATTTAGTTTAGACCACTGATTGGTGTCCGACAGGAAGCTATTTAATTTGAAACAGTCTGACTGAGACTTAACGGGAAGCGAAACAGTCAGGTCATCTGCATATTCGACGAGGTTGATTTCGTCTGAAAGAGATTAGTCATTCAAGATGAAGGAAAATTATATAAATAAATGAATTGGGTTGTAAGGGGATCACCAATATCTCCAATAGTAACAGGCATATTTATGGTTAGTTGGGAACACAAGGTTCTTAGAAGATAAAATCCTGCTGCATATAGGTTATGGTGGAGATATGTGGATGACATAATCCATCACTGTGTTGGAATCTGAACATATCCCTAATTTCTTCACACGTATAAACTCAATACTACACGGAATCCAATTCACTTCAGATTATGAAAACGAACAAGGTGAGTTAACCATGCTAAAGTGTAGAATAAAACGAAAAAAAGATGGTGGGTTAGATGGATACTATCATTTATAGGAAATCGACGCATTCTAATAAATACTTAGACTTAAATTCATCCCATCCAGAATCCGTAAAGACAGGTTTGTTTGCTGGGTGTATATATAATCGGGCCAGGAGCCTAAATAGTAAACCGGAAGACTTAAATAAACAAACAAACAAATAAAGAAAAGAACGGATACTGAAAAAAAGTACTCTTCTCGATGAATTCATCATCAGGCTCTGCTGTTATATATACGTTATAGTGAATGAATGAATGAATGAGTGAATTAGTGTTATGAACAACATTAATGCTGTTTAAATAACATCGAATCAGTAATATTGATAGATTACAGCTCAACAGCATAAACATAAACTAAGCTGAATGTCAGAAAAATTAGTAAAGATAATGATAGAAATTCATGAATTTATGGTCTCCGTTGAAGTTCGGCCAGGGTAGTAGTAGTTGCTGACTTGACTTGCTTCTTTTACACACAAAGCACTGGGGTTGTTTCACGCGAATCGCGATATCCACTGCTGTTTGGAGCATGCGGTACTTCAATGTTTTTTGGCAATTCATTTGGCGCCCGGTAGATGATGGAGAAGGATTCTTCAGTGCTGGCTCTGTGCCGCCGGTTTCTACCAGGTAGTCCAGTATCGAACTGTTGTTGGTTTTCACTACATCTTTACTTAGCCATACTGGCAGATGTTCTTGAAGAAGCATGACAAATCAAGTTCCTAGAGCAACGGCCAATATAACTCGCCCCATCACAAGCGCAGTTGAATTGGTAGATACAAGTGGAAGTGGCTAGTCTAGGTACTTTATCTTTCGATCGAGGAATCGCTATCGGTTCTGCAAAGAATAAGACGTGTATTTCGCCAGCATTAAAAGTTCTTTGGACTAATTTTCTTATTTTTTTCGTAATTATCTCGCTTGGTATATCACCCTTGAATTGCAGTCGTATATAAAGAGGCTTCTTGTTAATCGGCTGTGAGTAGTGAATAACTACGCATCAGAATTTATTCAAAAGTATTTATGAAGAACCATAGAAAAAACTAAGATTAGTAATAAAAATAAGGAAAATAATATAGAATTGAAAGCCTCTGTAGTACTGCCGTATAAAGGAAGAAAACACACAGGCCTTGTGTAGGATTCTCAATGAGGCTGGAATCAGGATGGATTTAAGCCAAACAAACCATATCACTCAGCTTAAGGACCCTGTAGATCAAATCAAGGTAATTATAATTTTTTTTGATTTACAGCTTGATTCCACACTGTATTTTTGGTACATGTATGGAATTTTCAGCATGGATATCGGTAGCCCAAATTTTGCAGGCCGACCATAGATATCAGGTGTGCGCCGGCGTGGGCTCGAACCCCGGACCATGTGCATGATCGGCGAGAGTCCTAACCACTGTGCCACCGACGCACAGCAAATATCGTATAAAGAATGTGGGATCAATTACACATAAGTCAAACTAGTAGATTGGGGTCAGCTAGATTATTGGAACATAAAAATTTAGCTAGCTAGACCTAGAATAATTGACCCTGTTAAGTTAAATAACCTAGAAAAGTGCTCAGCGATTGCACTGAATTGTATTCACTTGCATGTAATCATCGCACAACGACCAGGTGGAACAGTGTGAGTGTATTAAAATGCAATAAAGTTAGGTGTAGAGACAAAACAGTTATCACTGAATCTTTGTTTGTCAATTCAACACCACACACGTGCAGTCGGAATGACGCAATTCGACGTTTATACCGGAGATATGGAAAGTGGCAAGTGCCCAATTTCTACACTTACATTAAATTTAAAGCTTGTTATGCAAAAAATAGAAGGAGAGATGATGGAACTCTCAAAAGATCTATCCATAGGAAGTCAAGATGAAATGGCCAACTGACAAACTTCTACAGTTGGATACCTATCAGCCGTAAAAACGCTCTCATCATCTCGCTAGCCCACCGTACCAGAAGAATTTGTAGCGATGACTGTTTAGAAGAAGAGCTCCTATTTCTCAAAAGCATCCTGCTTCAAAATGGATACACACCGCGTTTCGTGAAGAAGAACATGAAACCAAGACCGAAAAGGGAAGAATACGCTTCAGTGCAAAAGAAGACACTCTTTTTGAATCTGGAATTCAGGGGAGACCTAGCAGCAGATATCCTTAAAAAGAGAATCTCAAATTCCCTGAAGAAGACTTTTCCGGCACCAACTCTAAGAGTGATATTATCTGGTCGCCCACTTCTTCAGAGCAACGGGAAGGACAGACTTCCGCATATGACCACTTCAATGTACATTTATCAGTTCACCTGCTCTTGCGGAGCTAGGTACATAGGTCGTTCTATGTAGGTCTTATCAAAACGTGTTAGAGAGCATCATCCAACATGGCTCCAAAGAGGAGGCACTGGTTCAATCAGAAGCGCAATAACTGAACATCTCGTCAATACCTCTCACAGAATCTCAACCGACTCATCATTTAGAGTAATTTACAAAGTAAACAAAAATCTACCAAAGGCAGTGTGTTCCCGACTTCTTTGTACTGCGGAAGCTCTCAATATATGCATCGAAAAGCCGGAGCTATGTGTTCGAAAGAAACTAGTCCAGCCTTTACAACTACCATGGACCTAGTTCAGTATGTTCCCTTATCCTTAAGTTTTTGGTTTTATTATCTGTGTGTGTAGTTTTCTCTCTCTACCTTCATTCAATTCATCCTATTTCTCAGTTATAAAAACTGGTTATTTTAAATTTGTTTCCATGCTCCTCCTGATCACACTTGTAATCCGTTTAGAATAACCATTTTACAATTATATTCTAATCCTGTGTCATCTTTCGTTTCTCTGCCTCATGTAATCTATATTCGTTCCTTCAAACTTTCAAATCAAGTTGTAAATTTTGATTTCAATTTGTTTCCACGCCCCTTTTGTTCACACCTGTAATTCGTTCTGTCCCTGCGTCTCTAAGCCTCTTGTAATGCATATCAAGTTGAAAATAATTATCACCTTTTATTCGCCTTTAAAATTATTTCTCCAGTTATCAAATATTAATTTTGCATACGTTGTAACTGTTTTCTAATCCTATGCAATCTTGTCTCTAAGCTCCTTGTAATCTATATTAGTACCTTCAAATTTTCATATCAAGTTGAAAATTATTATCACCTTCGTTACTGTGTGAAATTAAGCAAATAATAATTGTATTCATGTGAACTAATCTATATAAATGCGATTGTACAGCTGCTTTTGAGAATGAAATCGCCGAAAAGATCGCCATCTTTGCTGAACTTCGTGTTCTTTTCAAAATAGAGAATGTCAAAAACCATAGTATAGCTTCCTTCTTAATAGGTTTGTGATTATTCTTGATATTAAAAAAGAAACCTGAACGATTTAATCAGAGATAAATTATGTCAGTTTAGAGATTTTTTAAAAATTTATTGATTACCATCTGATGATGATGATGGTGATTATGGGGTCATAGGTAATAGAGGTCAAGTTAGCAGTCTATTGTGATCAATCAAGCAGTCACAATATAAACATGTATCTGCGGAAGCAGTTACATTGGAAGAACAGAAAGAAGGGCATATCTACGATTTTCTGAACATGTGCCAAAAAGCTTACGTCTAAAGGGAACAAATGCTTTAAATAGTGCCATCACCAGGCATCTTCTCGACATGGGTCATGAGGTGGACGTTGAAAAGTCGTTCAAAATTATCAATAAGCAAAATAGCTCAATTCTCCTTAAGTTTGCTGAAGCCATTTCCATCAAGCGCATGAAACCTGATTTATGCGTCCAGAAAGAAGCGGTTATCAGCCTTTCTTTGCCCTGGTAACTGGATAATTTCACCTCTCTTTCCTCCGAATGTGAAATGCTAAAAGTTTCCATTGTGTTTGATTATTATTGTTCGGAATAGTGGTTAATATTGCATATTTATATATGTATATATTTTTAGTGTATGCGTATATTGATCGATTGATTTTTGTTTAAACTGAACTCTGTGCAAGTATGTTAAAATTGTTGTTGTAGATATTTTTAATAATGTCTTTGCCATGTAAGCAGCTGACGAGAAGGCAACGAAATAAAAGATGGTACCATTTTATTCTGCTAAAACTGTAGTTCTTGCATTGTTCAAATTCATTAAGGGGAATAAATGTATGAAATAAACATTTCACAATGATAATTATAGAGAAATAGGAAGTCTTAAAATAGAGACGGAGAGAGAGAGAGCAAAAGTCGCCTTTCATGTTTTCATTTACAACCAAAAGTTGGGATGCTAAGTGCATTCGGGTACAATAGAACACCAGCAATTTGGAAACGACTTCAGTACTGTGGAGTGGATGAACTCTTTTCCCACCTCATTCAGCAGCTGGCTATATGACAATGCCAAACGTCAGGTGATGCACAGCGGAAAACTCAGTAAGCCTTTGAATTAAAGACAGCAAGGAATAAGACTTGGCTGCCTGCCAATTATGACCGATGATATTCTTGTTTGGTTTCGCGTGCGTTTCGGATTGACGACCAGTGGTGTCCGTCAAGGATGCCCATTATCTCCTTTTCTATTCAACTTCATCATAGATGTGTTAATGGACTTAACCCTAAGTGACTTCAGCGACTCAGGGATTGACTTGCTACCGGGGAATAATCTCGTTGACTTAGAATATGCAGACGATATAGTCCTTCTAGGCGAAGACGCTGACGAAATGCAGAGTCTTCTGAACACCTTGTGCTGTAATCTACGAATGTTTGGCATGCGATTCGCTCCCGCCAAATGCAAGATGATGTTACAGGACTGGACTACATCGACGCCTAGTTTAAAAATAGGAAGTGAAGTGGTAGAGCACGTTGACCGCTTCACTTATTTCGGAAGTACCATCAGCCAACGCCAACGGGCTGATCTCTGACGAAATCTCAGCACGAATACAGCGGGCTCGTTTCGCATTTGCCAGTTTACGCCAACTCTGGCGTAGACGAGATGTTCGACTATCGACCAAAGGGCGGGTGTACTGCTCATCAGTCCGCTCCGTCCTCCTTTATGGTTGTGAGACCTGGCCACTGAGAGTGGAAGACATGAAAAGACTAGCTGGCTGTCTTTGATCATAGGTGCCTGCGCTCTATTTCCCGTGTAGAGTGGCATAATAAGGTGAGCAACATGGAGGTTAGGCGTCGAGTGCTAGGTAAACAGGGGAAATCAATCGACGAAGTCGTGAAGCTACAAAGACTGAGATGGTTAGGACATGTGTTACGTATGCCAAGCCATCGCCTCCCTCGACGAGCAATGTTAGCGGATATAGGGTCAGGCTGGAAAAAAGCTAGCGGCGGTCAAACAAAAACTTGGCCTCAGCAGTCAATGAAATCCACAACAGTTGGTCTAAGCCACGTAGGAAGGTGTAGACTTCCAGACTGGGGTCCTCGGGACGGTAAAAACCAATCGCTGGAAACAATTGGTGACATGGCTCAAAATCGTTCTCAGTGATGGCGCAGATGCATCCACTCCTTGTGACTTATGATCTCCAATGAAACTGTTTTGTTTTTCTTTATTACTTCTTTGTCTCACGCCTCTGCTCGCTGTTTCTATTATGCTTTTCTTGTACTTTCTTCTCTTGCTTGCTTCGCGTGCTACACGGAGTGTGGCGACTTGAACTTCCGCACATTTGTGCAAAGTTCTATGTCGAAAACAGACAGACAGACAGACAGATGATATTCTTAACTACGGGGGACTGGATTATGCGGAAGATTGTGCACATGTAGTTAGAAGAGAAGAATATTTTGGACCAGTGAGAAGATTCTAGAAGATCTGAACTTAATCAACGATTTGTGTATAATGTCACATAAATTCGAAGACTTGTAGGCGAAAACCAACAAAATGTCTGAAGAACCAGATAGTGAAAACAGGACTCCAGGTAAACATAGAGAAGACGGAGGTGATATTTTGATTTGGCACTAGTTACTAGTGTGATATGTCTAGTCCTGTCATTAGTGCAGACTGAATTCTATCAGTCAGCTTTGTGCAATGTGGACACCACATTCTAGATACCTCGCCGTTATGGTGCATGTTGATTTGATGACATCAGATGGTTGGAGGCAATCGGTAGGAAGCCTAGGATATACGTTTCATGACAACCATCTAATATCAACAAATCAGTGTGCACCGCGATGACGAGCAACCTAGAATGCTGGCCACATTACAACCTGATTGATAGAATTCAGTCTTCACTAATGAGTGGACTAGACACATTACAATAGTTACTAGCGTCAAATAAAAATATCCACTACAGTCCTACAGGAGGTCAATCGCGAGCCTGAACAGCTCCACGATGGTGACGCCTCTGAGCGAAGCATAGGGTGACGCGGGTTCGAATCTCAGATGGGGCATGAATTCCTTGACGGCTGCAGATAAGCCTTGCTGACCGGTGAGTGCCAACTAGCACGAAACCTAGGTCTTCCTGCCGATTACCTCCAACTATCTAATAGATTGAGGTGATGAAGACAATCAACCAACAGCAACAACAACAACAACAGGAACCAGCACTAATCACCATCAATGGGGGGAAATTTGACAGAGGTTTCTTCCTTCACTTATCCTGCCAGCAGGATGTCAGCTCCAGGATGCACGATTGGAATTGTCAAAACCAGAAACGGTAAGGCAAGACAGGCCTTCACCATCCTGGAAATCTTCCGCAATCAGCATAAACAACAAGTAACAGATTTCTAACACCAATGTTAAATCATTTCATCTTCTTGTTTATGCCTCAGAAACTTGGTGCTGGCATCAAGGAAAGGATTTCCAACAGGCTACTGCAGATATGTTTATCAACAACTGCCCCCTTCATTCCATAGTGAGGATCACACGACCAGAAAGAATTAGCAACAAAAATCTCTGAGGACGATCTAATCAAGAACCGATTGTTCAACATATACACCGAAGAAAATGGAGATGGATCTGACACACACACACACACACACACACCCACGTTGAGGAGACAGTTGAGTGAGACCATTCGCCAGACAGATTGTCGAGTGGAACTCTATTGGCAAACGACGAGTTACACGTTAGTTGGAGGATGACACAATTGAGATCATGTGTGAAGGAGGTGAAAGCTTGTGGGCAACCGTGGAGCAAGCTGAAGAAGACTGCAGAGAAGTGAATACGTTGTTCAAGCTTTATGTTTACTATAAACCAAGGGGAATAATAATAATAACAATAGTACTAAAGGTATGAGATAATCTAATCCCCAAAATAAATGAGAATAGTAACTGATCGGAAGCTGACAAAATTGAGAATTCACTGGTAGATGGAATGACCTCGTTCGTTGCCTGAAAGTCTTGGGCTCGATCTGTGGTAATATCATGGGTGCACGCCTTCTGCCGAAGGGTTTCAAATAAGGACAAAACAGATATCCGTCTCTTCTTGGTTTTCGGTGATTTTCTGACTGCTATCAGAAGCAGAGTGCGTCGGTGACACATCGGTAGAATACTCGCCAACCACGCCTCATGTGGTGTGGGGGTTCAATTCCCGGCCACCAATGCACTTCCTCACCTCAACAAGCCATTAATCAGACTAGTAAAGAGGGAAGATTGGGCCTGATGCTGACAGCCCTATCTTGTAAAACATAAACACCACCGCTACCGAAAATTCAAGCCTCTAACATGAAGCCCTATGTTCCACTGGGAACGTGAAGAAATAAAAAGAATACCCAGATGAAGGTGTCGTCTAAAAGCATAACAGTGGAAGCTTTGTGGTTAAACCGATCAGCTCAGTCGAAAAAAATACATTAGAATGCCACCTGAGCCACGAATTTCTAATATTTTAAGACTAATTTTATGAAACAATACACTAAAATTGGCACTGAATACAGAACAATATTACCTAAATAATAATAATGTGAAGCCATAGTGAAAGAAGAACTTATCCCTACTTTGAAGACAATTCGGTAATTCGTGCACATTCGATTAAGGTGAAACTTGTAATAACAGTCAATAAAATTCGTCTCAAACCATCTTTATTTTGATATATCAATTACTGCTCTGATAATGGGACCACGTGTGGTGATGAAGTGCTGACATTCAAATGTAATAAAGCATAAAAAAATCTATGATGTGAACAAAGAAAGAAGAAACTCAAATCTACAGGGTAAAAGGAGCTCATTTTATTCCACGGATTCTTATCAGCTGCATACAATTAAGCAATATCAAAATATAAGTTACAAAAGATTTGTTTTTCTAAAGACATGATTTTTATCACAGAAAGTAGGTGTAACATACTTCTAAAAATGATCTAAGTAGACAAAATTTTCAACACACCACCCTTGCTCATTTTTCTGTTTGACTTCCATAAGAGATAATTCTTCTTGACCTTATGAATTCTACTCACCACATTACATCATCACCTTTTGACTTGACTATTTGCACACCAAATTTCGATCTTCTCTTATCTAACTTTGTAACTGTTACTAATATTTTGTCACCAGCCTAACAACAAACTTGTGGTTGAAGTATTGGTTTGTAGGGATTTGATTTCAGGGGTTACAGGATTTCATCATGATGAGCTGACATTGGTTAGAGAACTTTTGGAAGACCAACCTGGAGTGCTGGACAGCTGTTTCGTCAGCCTAGTTTGAGACGTGGCCAGTAGGGTACAGCAGGTACAGCAGGTCGAGTGTCAGGACAAACACTTACGCTGAAATCATTAGCTAGTGCCAGTCGTGCTATGTCGTCAATTCTCAGGAGCTGGATTTCATGGGTTGGCCATTGGATTGCTGGGTCCCAGTTGCCTATCGGTCTACGAGCTCACTAGCCTTGTAACCAGGAGGTCCTGAGTTCGAACATTGGTGGTGGGTGCTTACTACTTAGAATTCCCAAACTAGGAAGAAACATCTGTCCGGTACTCATGATGAAATCCTGTAACAAAACAAACTTCACAAATAATTTTATAGAAACTTCTTTCTAACAATATATATATATATATATGTACTTACACTTTAGCCACCTTATCATCCTGATGTTTTATCTAACCATGAAATTCTTATAGTACGCCTGCTGATAGACAAAAGTTTGTCAACATTTCACGCTGAATTATTTTTATTAAAGATTATAGGTGGAGAACCAACAAAGTAAGTTGGATCCATGTTATTCTGCACCAGTGTTTGTTCTTTCTCTGCTGAAATTTATAAAAGAGAAATCTTGTACGCTGTTCCAATATTATTATTATTATTATCATTATTATTTTTGCAACTTATTTTCAATCATTTGTTCTCTTGTTTTTTTATCAACTATTTTAAAACAATTATTCATGACTTAACTGATTAGTTGTCAGCTTCCTTGTTTATTAAAGATCATCCATAATGTCTTTTCAAATAGTGTTACCATTCATGCAGTTAGGTTTATTTTATTCATAAATTTCGGTAATTTCTGAACTTTGTTGACAATCTACATTATATATATACGTCTTCATCAACCCGAAACCGGCTTTTAAATCCTCTGCACTCCTTACCAAAAACAACGAGATTCGGATTTTTAACACAAATGTGAAGTCAGTCAGTGAGTCAGTGAGTACTTCTATACGGGTCAGAAACTTGCCCTGCTTGTCAAGAAAAACATTCCCAACAAGTTACAAACTTTTGCAAAGAGCTGCTTACTTCGATTGGACACTTGTAACTAGTGTGACGTGTCTAGTACTTTCTTTGATGCAGACTGAATTCTATCAGTCAGCTTTGTAATGTGACCACCAATCTAGGTAGCTCTCCATCACGGTGCACAATGATTTGATGATATAAAATGGTTGGAGGCAATCGGCTGTAAGCCTCACCTGACCTAGGTTTTGTGCTAGTTGGCACTCGTTGGCAAGGCGCATCTGCGACACTGAAGGAATTCATGTCTCTTCTGAGATTCGCAGTCAGAGACGCTACCACTGTGGAGCTATTCGGGCTCGCGATTGACCCATTGCCTGGCTCCATACTGAAGATCAAATGGTCAGCTAGAAAGAATTAAAAACAGTGCAGCAGAACAACCAAGAGCTGATGGCCCGAAAAATATGTAGGAGAAACTGGAGATGGATCGATCGAGCACAGGTTCAGGAGGCTATCGAATGACACTGAGCTCAGTGCCGGACGTCGTTCGAGTGGGATCCAAATGGGAAGCGATGAGTGGGTCACCAGTGACATGGAGGAGGTTGGGTGGCGAGGAGGAGATGAGGGATTATGGTCAATCCTGAAGGAAGGTAAAGAGGACAGCAGAAAATAGAACAGAGTGGAGATGTGTTGTTGAAACCCTCCTATGTTCCACTCGGAACCCAAGGGAGTAATAATAATGATAATAATCCAGATTATTGTACACTCTTTCTGTATTTCTGAAGTGTTTCTCTTTTTACCGATTTGATCGACTTTTAAGGTGGATTTTGCTACTGGTTAACTTCAGCGCTATGGATCTCATACTGGCAGAATCTTGAAGGCAGTGGGATTATGGATACGTACTACTGAAGACAAAGTATCTGTCTAATGCTTCCTGATTTGTAATGGTACTTTGACAGATTTTCGTGTTTCTTTGAAAAATAACGGTATGTTGCCAACTGTTCATTTTCATCCAATCAAACTGTACAATGAGCGATTTCAGAATAACGTTTGCTTGTGTCATCAGTAATATAGTATTAGTTAGAGAACCATTGGAAAACCTGCGATGAGTACTGGACAGCTGTTTGATCAAGCTAGTTTGGGACTCTTCAGCAGTACCCACCCACCGGGATTAGAACCCATGACCTTCTGGTTACACAGATAGCTCGTATACCATTAAGCCACCGGGACCCGATCCAATGGCCAGTCCATGAATTCTAACTTCTCCCAATTCACGACATATATCGCTACTCCTAGTCAATGTCTTCGACGAGTATTTGTCCTCACACCCGACCAGCCCCACCCTACCTGTCAGGACTTCTCACTAGAACTCCAGGTAACTACCTAGCTGAATAGGGTAAGTCGCTAGTGAGCATCTCATTGATATTCAAGTGCCGGTTTGTAGGGATTCGATTGGTTACAGGATTTCATCATCACAATGTCCTGGATTCGAATCCCGATGGGTGCGTACTGATGAAGAGTCCCAAACTGGAGCTGTCCAGTACTCCTAGGTTTTCCAATGGTTCTCTAACTAATGTCAATCCATGATGAAATCCTGTAACCAATGAAATCCCTACAAACAAACACTTGAATAATATAATAGTTATCATTCTCTACTTGTTTTCCAAGTGAAATATAGGACTTCGTCGGTATATCTCCACTCCACTCCACTTAGTTCTTTGACATCGTTTTTACTTGACTAAAATGTCGACCTACAAGTTTTCGTTTCCTTTTCACATGTTCGTCTTCATGTCACCCTTCAGTATCCAACTCAACTTCACATCACTTCACATTCACCTCCTACTCAACGCCATCGCGGAAAACATCACTCGAATGTTTCCTCAACAGCATTTATCTAATCTGCAACCATTTCCTCATGTAGTTTTTCCTAGTTGGGTAATATATTTCTAGTTAGTTCAATTGCCTTTCAGTGTTTCCAACTGCTTATATAGCCTTTCAGTACAGGTATTTGATTTTAAGTAAAACAGAGTGAAAATAAGTTTTAGAAAGTTTAATTTGATGGGTGTTATAAGTTTCTGAAACATGTAAAACCTCCGACTTGACTTTTTGATAAAAATACTTGAATGCTATTCCTTTTATGATGAGTGGTGTAGCTCTCTACTGTGATTTCAGAGTGATGAACGCTTGTCTTGCATTTTTGATCCGATTGTGTTTGCTTTTTACATTATCGTCTGTGCCTGCTTGTAGTTGTTAAAAAGATGCCTCTGGGGTGAATTAAACAGACAACTTATTTTATGTTCTTCCCACCCTAATTCGAACGCCTCGCTGAGTTTACCGTCGTGAATCACTTGACACGTAGCATTGTCATATAGCCAGCCAGCTGTTGAATGAGGTTGACAAAGAACTGAGGTACGCTCTGGTGTTGAAGTAGTCTCCAAATTACTTCTCGGTCTGCTCTGTCGAAGGCTTTCTCGAAGTCCATGAAGCTGAGGTACGTGTTTTACTGCCATTCTATGCTTCACTCTCTGATGACTATGCGTAGAGTGGTGATTTGATCAGCAGATGATTTGCCTTTCCTGGATCCAGCTTGTTCCGGTGAGCTGGCGGAGTTCTGTATTTTACTCGATATGGACAAGAGCATTATTCCACACCATTTATTCCACAGGCCTAAGTCTCCCTTCCTTGGCGGTTTAACAGGGTAGCCTTTCTTCCAATCAGTAGGTTTTTTTCCTTTCTTCCAAACGCTTAGCAGTAATAGAGTGAGAAAATCTACCGTAATCTCTGGAGCTGTCTTCAGTGCTTCTAGAAGAATGCCGTCTGGCCCTGCTGCCTCCCGGGACTTCAGTAGCTTGATAGTATTCATGATTCATTCTTCATTTGGAGGAGTGGTGTCCACCAACAGGCATTTCCGTTTGTGCTGTTGACGGTGTTTCTGAGCGAGTTGTCTGTGATGGTCAATTCAAGAGTCCTTTAAAGTGATCAACCCATTGCTTGATTTGTTTTTCCTCCTTGGTGATCAGGCTCCCTTGAGCATCTTTTATTGGTCTCATCATCTGGGTTGATCTCTTCCTGGATATAGACTTGGTTATCTGATATAATGTCCTGATGTCTCTTTTGCCTGCGGTCTGTTCTGCTTCAGTTGCTTGTGTGACGTAGAATGGATCTCATCCAGTTGGGAATATTCTCCTTAATTCTAAGGTACGTTTTACAGGTGAACTTTGCTTAACTAATTCTGTCTAACGGTACTTGTTGTGTATTTTGAAACATACATCTCCTGTAAAGCCATCTGCCTTACGACACCGTTGAGATAATTTTGAGTTTTGATTTCATTGTTGTTTATTAGAACTGCTGAAGTATTGGAGAATAATCGTCTATTCCCTGCCTTTGGAAAGTCTCGTGATAGCGTGTGTCTCAATGAATTTTTTTCGGTTATACAGCAAAACGTAGAAATGAGTTGCTTGTGTTAAGATGATAATCGAATGAGATTGATCGCTGAATTCTGTTTGACTAAACACTGAACTTAATACGAATCATGCTAAACGGCATTTTTGCTAACAAATCCATCGAAATTATTTACAGACATCCACAGCTCTGGATAGAAGTCGATCTATCAACCAGAGATGTGTAATGCGGTTATTCTAGTATACCGTATTTGAATACTAAAGGTGAGAAGTTGAGTTTAGTTAGGTTGGCCAAATAATTCAAGCCTTAATTTCGTCAGTGGTTGTTAACAACTATGAAACTTTCAATTGAAATAAGTTTTAAGTGTTGGTTTGTAGGGATTTGTTTGGTTTGCAGGATTTCATCATGAGCTGACATTGGTTACAGAACCGTTGGAAAACCAATGGTTCCAACACTTGAATATCAATGAGATGCTCACTAGCGACTTACCCTATTCAGCTAGGTAGTTACCTGGAGTTCTAGTGAGAAGTCCTGACAGGTAGGGTGAAGCTGGTCGGATGTGAGGACAAATACTCGTCGAAGACATTGACTAGGAGTAGCACTATGTCGTGAATTGGGAGAAGTTAGAATTCATGGACTGGCCATTGGATCGGGTCCCGGTGGCTTAATGGTATACGAGCTATCTGTGTAACCAGAAGGACCTGGGTTCGAATCCCGGTGGGTGGGTACTGCTGAAGAGTCCCAAACTAACTTGATGAAACAGCTGTCCAGTACTCATTGCAGGTTTTCCAATGGTTCTCTAACTAATGTCAGCTCATGAGGAAATCCTGTAAGCAATCAAATCCCTACAAACCAACACTTTAAATGGAAATAGGTTCAAAAGAATCCTATGTGATATCGTACGTCACTTTGTCGAGTGGAGTACAAAAAGAAAGCGACTAGCCGGGGGTCTGAAAATGACATGGGTAACAAAACCTGAGAAGGAAATGAAACCTAATAGAAGGTCGTAAAACGGGCTGCAAGTGATTTCAGTGCGTCAAAGAGATGTACCTGTGACATCTCTATCGCACTCAAAGCACAAATGAAGGAATGAAAATGACTGTCTGACGAAGATTTAACTGTCAGCAAGGGAAGCAAATTTTTTATTGAAAAATAAATTAGAATTAGTTAGAAAAATAAGGATGTAATGAATTGAACTGAGCATTTACAAGAAGATATAATTTAAACAATGGTTACTATAGTTACTACTGTAATTACTATTATTATTTAGGTACTTTATTATTTCCTTTAAAGTTTAAAGGTGTTTTTCCTATTCTAAGTCTTATTTTAGCAGTCAGGAAATGAACGCGTAGATTATCGTCTACATAATGATTAGAAGAAGATTATGAAAAAGGCTGCAGTGGGAATATCCATATTTCAATAAACCATAACATGATGGAATCAATGATGCAATAATGGAACAGTGGTATGTTGGTTTTAGTTAAACAGACTATCGGTTTACATGTTTTCTTCGGATGTACCTGGATACGAAAAAATACCTTTAAGGTGGAACTCTGAAAATACATTGAAAGCTCAAGATCTAAAAGTCTGTGATCGGGTGGTTTGAACTGACACATCTATCCCAGCTCAAATAAACTGATACAAGACTGATGAACTGAGCCTGAAAACGAAAGAAAAACCCCCTGGTGTTCAGATAACTTTGGTCTGACTGACTAGCTGGCTGGTTGGCTAGCAAGCACTACGGGTTGATCTCATTGGTTATCAACTACTTATATCCCCTCACCATCACCATCATGTAGAAAGAACATTATATTCAATATTTTTAAACATGTTAGGATTTCCATACCACATTGACAATACTGTGTGGCACAAGCCAACGGCAATTTTCACTTGTATTCTTATTATTATTACCCTAGCTGTTATCATTATTATTGCTATTTCCATTTTATATGCTGCATGTTTTTGACACTACCTCTATTGTAAATGTGAAAAATTTTCTGTGATTAATTTTATTTATAATTTGAGGAAATTAGATGCAATATTGTGATTAATGCTGAAAATTCCATTCTGTATCACAAGTACTGTTTTTGGAATAAAGTAAATCGTTATTATTATTA
The DNA here is from genome assembly GCA_944472135.2 of Trichobilharzia regenti. Lineage (NCBI taxonomy): Eukaryota > Metazoa > Platyhelminthes > Trematoda > Strigeidida > Schistosomatidae > Trichobilharzia > Trichobilharzia regenti. The sequence goes on from OX235268.1 coordinate 32,031,195, forward strand.
TTATTATTATTATATATCCTCATCCATTTTATGATGCAATTTATTCTTTTCGTACACGCACACACACACATACTGCATACTAACAACCCTAAAAGAATTTTGATCCACATGAAATCTCGGGTAGTACATTGTTCTCCCAAATGGCTTGTATGATCTCTAACAAGGAGGAATATTTATTATTATTGCTCCCTTGGGTTCCTATTGGAACATAGGGCTTCAACTCCACGTCTCCACTTGCTTCTGTCTTCTGCTCTACTTTTCGCCTGCATCCATGTTAGTCCATATTCTTTCAACTCCTCTTCACACGATCTCCCTCCCGTTGATGGTGATTGACGTGGGATGTTGTTGCTGTTGTTGGTTGGTTATTTGCATAACCTCCGTCTTGTCTATGTTTACCTGGAGTCCTGTCTTTGCTGCTTCTTCGACCAGTTTGTCGGTCGGTTTTCGCTTGTAAGTCTTCGATTTTGTGTGACATCAAACACAAATCATCCACGTGCGAAATCCAGGTCTTCTAGGTTCTTCACGTCGGTCCAGGATATTCCTGTCTTCTCGCTTCCCACTCATGTCTGACGTATAGCCCAGTCCACCACAATTAGGAATATCATTGGTGATAATAGGCAGGCATCCTTGTCTGACTCCTGTGTTTACTCCAAACGCCTTGCTGAGTTTTCCTATGTGGATCACTTGACATGTGCCGTTGTCGTACAGCTGTTGAATAAGGTTGATGAATATTTGGGCGCTGCACGCCGTAGTACTCGAGTAGTTTCCAAATTGCTACGTGGTCAACGCTGTCGAAGGCCTTCTCAAAGTCTATAAAGTTGAGGTAGAGGTTTGATTGCCATTCCATGCTTTGTTCTGTGATGATGATGCGTAGAGTTGCAATTTGGTCAGTACATGATTTGCCTGACTTTCCTGAATCCAGCTTGTTCTGGTCGGAGTTCTGTCTCCAGTGGGTCCTTTAATCTCTCCAGGATGATGTGACTCAGGATTTTACTTGGCGTCGACAGGAGCAGGATTCTTCGCCAGTTCTTGCAGAGTCCTAAGTCGCCCTTCTTTGGTAGTTTCACAAGGTAACCTTTCCTCCAGTCAGTAGGCACCTTTCCCTCCTTCCAGACCTTTAGGAATAATGGAGTCAGCATGTCTGCTGTAGTCTCTGGGTCCGCTTTCAGTGCTTCAGGGGGTATTTCATCTGGTCCGGCTGCTTTGCCAGCTTTCAGAAGTTTGATTGTGTTCAAGACTTCAACTCTTGTTGGGGGATTGGTGTCAACTTTCAGTTTTGTGCGCGCTGTTGTTGGTATTTCTGGACGGGTTGCAGGTGATGGTCGGTTCAAGAGTCTTTTGAAGTGATCCGCCCATTGTTTAATCTGCTTTTCTTCCTTGGTAATTGAGTTCCCTTGGCTCTCTTTTATAGGTTTCGCTTGTGTTGATCTCTTCCCGGATAGAGATTTAGTTATCTGATATAGTGTCCTCAGGTCCCTTTTGCCTGCTGCCTTCTCAGCTTCAGTGGCGAGGTTGTCGTAGAATCGTCTTTTGTCCTTCCTAGCACTCTTCTTTACTTCTTTCTCCAGTGCTTTGTAAGTTGAGCTCAGCGTCTCCTTCTCCTGTCCGTCCTTGCATTGAATCATTTTCTCTTTCACCATTCTCCTCTCTTCTATTAATTTCCAAGTGTCCGTTGAGAGCCATTCCTTGTCTTGTCTCTTCTTTCTTCCTAGAACCGTTGAACACGTTTCGTTGAGAATCGCCTTCAGAGACTTCTAATGTTCTTCCACGCATGATTCTTCAGTGATGTCACGTAGTTTTCCCTGCTTTGTTCTGACAGTTGCAGTGAAAGTGTCTTTTGTGGTTTTGTCCTTCAGTTTCTGAGTGTTGGACTTGCATTGTGGTCTATCTCCAGCTATACTCGAGGCTTTTAGCTTCACCTTGGAATTCCCTGCCCAGGCCTGCCCGCAAGTTTTCATATCCTCTTCACATGACCTCCTTCAAGTCACCCCACTCTCGCACTGACGACCAACTCGTCGCTTCTCCTTCGGTTTCCACTCGAGGGTTTGTCTAGTGATGTCACTTGATGGTTTCCTCGGAGTATGGCCAATCCACCTCCATTTCTTCCCGCTTATTTGTAGCACTGCCTTCACATTAAAGTTGAAAATCTGGATCTTATTTTCCATGCTGATTAGTGCTGTTGACCTCCACAAAGACTTGAGAGTAATGAAAACTTATCTTGCTTTCTTGATTTTGGCTTTGATATCGTCGTCAGTTCCGCGCGCCTGTAGTTGAAACGATGCTTCCCATGTCGGTAGGTAAAGGAGGTTGTTTCTTTCAGGCTCCTCACATTTATGCTGGCTGATTGTTGTCTGTCGTTGTTGCTGTTGGTGTTAGTGGCCAGGAATCTTCATCACCTCTGTTTTCTATATGTTCATTTGCAGTCCTATCTTCTCCGGATGCTTCTTCTGCCAACTTGTTGCTTTTCACTTGCATATCGCCTAGTTTGTCGAAAATCACACATATATCATCGATGATGTCCAGATCCTACAAGATTTTTGTGTGGGTTCATTTTATGCCTGTTTCCTCGTCGCCCGCCACTGTCTGTCAGGACAATCATTGGCGATAGTAGACAGCCAGCTTGTATTACTCCCGTCCTCAATTCGAAGGATTCCATGAGTTTCCCGTTGTGGATTACTTGGCATGCAGCATTGTCGTACAGCTGTTGGATGAGATGTAAAATTGTCGGCGGAACTCCTCGGTAGTACCGAAGTAATTTCGAAATCACCTCTCGATCGACGCTGCGCTATCGAAGGCCTTTTCAAAGTCGATGAAGTTGGGTGAGGTAGAGAGGTGACTGCCATTCCAAGCTCTGTTCAATGATGATCCGTAGTGTGACGATTTGATCAATACATGACTTGTTTCTTCTGAATCCAGCCTGTTCCTGTCGAAGTTCTTCATCTAGGGCTTGTTTGATTCTCTCTAGGATGATGCGACTTAGTATTTTGCTTGGAATGGACAGAAGCATAATTCCACGCCAGTTTTTGCATTGACTTAAGTCTCTTTTCTTTGGTAGTTTGAATAAGTATCCGTTCTTCCAATCCTCGGGTACTTTGCCCTCTTTCCACACCTTCTCCAGTAGTGGCGTCATCAAGTCCGCTGTTGTCTCTGGGTCTATTTTCAAAGCTTCTGTTGGGATTCCATCTGGTTCTGGTGCTTTCCCAGCTTTTAGCATCTTGATGGCATTCAGGACTTCTGATTTCGTCGGGGGGTCAATGTTCACTGATAGTTCTGCTTCCGTTGTTGGTATTGTTGGGCGCATTGTAGGTGGCGGACGATTTAGAAGTTTTTTGATGTGTTCAGACCAGTGTTTTCTTTGTTCCACCTCTTTGGTGATCGACTTTCCATTGGCATCCTTCACTGGCTTCATTTGTGTCAAACTTTCAAGTTAACTGTTCAAATTTTTGAAGTTCTAAGTTATTTAGAACTTTTGTTAATTACACATAAATTTATTATTTGTTGAAAATAATCGTATTTTTGTCACGTTATTTGAGGTTCTTATCTACAATTAGATTAAAGGATTTTTTACATAAGTGTCAGTGGGTAAGATGAGAGCTTTTCAAAATAAGTTACTGCTTTACGATCCGAGGGGAACATTGATGCTTTTAGTTGTAGCTTTGAAGTTTCCGCAACAGTGGTGTTTATGTTTACGGGATGGATGGTGTTGTTGGCGTCACACGCCAACTCAGCCTTCCCCTGTTTAACGACCTTAATAACGGCTTATTGAGGTTTGGGAGTGCGTTGGGGGTCGGAGATCAAACTCCAGGCCATATGAGTCATAGTTGGCAGGTGTTCTACCGCTGCACCACTGACTCAAGATGGGTGTAATACTGTGGTAGGGGCTGGCTGCTAGCCAAAAATGGTAGATAGTAATTTACGTCAATGTGTACGTTCCCAGTATTGGGCATGAGAAAAATAAGAACAAAGACTGATTCACACAACCAACCAAAGCAGACTTTGCGTAGGCGGATAGAATTAGCAGATAGATGATTTGACATTCAAAAAACGACCACAAAGAGATGAAATATTCACGTTCAGCGAGAAACCACCAATCAGAAGAGTGTGTTTGTCTGCTAACAATAATCTATAATAAGTACATGAAAATCTATAAATATGTGTTGATTTCCTAAATAAACGATCTGTTTCCTGGTCTTTGTCTTCTGTTGTTACAAAACTACCTAAATGTAAGATAGCAATCTTAGGATGAGTATTTTTTGAGATGTAATCCAATTCTCTATATACCACTACCACTAACCTCACCAATTATAGATTGTCCTAAAAGATTTTCATCTTGATTCAAGTAGATGGGTAGAAAGTTTACTGGTAAATGATAAATGATAAAGCAGTTTAAGGTGAAAAAGTTGGATTGCGTTTCAATGGCTAAATGGTCGACAGATTTGTGTCATAGACCTGAAAGTCTTGGGTTTGATATCTCTGTCCGGTTTGGTCATAAGTGCGTGTACTCGTGAAACTAGGACCAAAAACACTTGTCCAGTACTCCTTGGTTTTAAATGTTTCTCTAACTAATGTCAATTCGTGATCCAAATTACAATCCTCAGGATCACGGAAGTGTATATATAGTTATTAACCCATTATTTGAATTACATTGAAATACATACACATTCCATTGACAGAACAGACTCATTTTAACCTCATCACAGGGCTAACAAGAGACAAGCAATATGCAGGCTATCAGGTGTAATCAAGAATTAACAGCATATTTGAGTACAAAGGAGGAGTAACTGAATCGTAGAGAATTAAAATACCTAACATCATCGTGGTGATTTATGGCACACTAATGTATGTATATTCATGCAGCGTTACAAGTCTGTAAGACATATCTTCAGTTCCAAAGGAAATAATTTCTTCCAAGAGATTCCTACAAGCATCACCTAGTTCCACAGTCAAACATCTGATACAACTGAGGTATTCATTCAACGACTAATCTCCTGTCAAAATTTCATGGATACACCCATAAGCCATTAGCGAAAAATCAGTGTCTCATGTCTAGCCTCTAGTGATGATTGATCCCTAACAGCATCCTACAGTTTTCTCCGAAATAGCTCCATAGTATTATTGTTAACTATAGCACCACTGAATGACGCGCACCCCAATCTCTTAGATCATCAATATCTGTACCTTCGAGACTACATATAGATAAGCCTTCACCACTGACGATCGCCGGTGAACATGTCAAGTACATGTAATCTACAAATGTTATCTACTCAATAGTAGAAACAGTGAACAAGTAGTATTTAACAATGAGCTCTGCTTATTGATTTAGCACCTGTTATTGTTTAAAGCCACATGACCGAATGTTTTAATCTCAGAGATAAATAATAATATGTGAGACAGACATACTTGTCGTTCTCGCCTGCCTGTCTATCTATCCTTGTTCTTCTCGTTTTGTATTTTGTTTTATTTTCTGTAGAAAAGGCCTTTTTGTTTTATTTATTTACTAAAATATATTTAGCTTCAAATTACACTTTTTCTTCTCTCTCTCTCTTTCTTGAAAAAGAAATCTTTTGAAACCGGAAGTACAAGCAAATAAACAAACAAAGAAATGAAGCGCGCGAAACTCAAATATATTCATGTATAGGCAGAAGTAAGTGAATCATTATATTCATAAGAATTCAGAGTCACATGTTTGAAATACTTTGACCAAAAGTCGATTTTAGAATGCTCGCCGATTGCGCAGGGAGGTCGATTTCAATCCCTGACCAACTCAGTTTTAAATCTTTCAGCTGGTTAACTTACTGGTAGTGTAACGACAGAAAACAAGGGCCAGGAAACAGATCATTTATTGAGAAAATCAAAAGATATTTATCGATTTTTATGTACATTATTATTTGTTATTTTAACAGGGAAGCAAAGGTTTCTGATTGGTTGTTTTCTTGCTGAAGGTTATTCTGTTATTCTGCTTGTGACCGTTTTTAGAAAGTTGAGCCATATATCTGTGAACCAGATTTGGACACGTTAAATCTGCTGTGATAGGTTGTTGAGTTCGTCAAGGTTAGGAGGCTTTGTTATTGTTTTTTCTCATGACCCTGATTCTGGACATAAACATTGACGTATATTGTTGTCTACAATTTTGTCTTGCAGACAGCTCTCATCACAGTAGTAGAAACAGTCACAGGCAGAACAGAATAACCTTCTTCAAGAAAACAACCAATCACAAGACGTTGCTTCTCTGTTAAAATAATGAATAATAATGTACATGAAAATCTATAAATATCTGATGTTTTTCTCAATAAACAATCTGTTTCCTGTCCCTGTAGTTACACTACTACTACTACTGCTATTCAAATTACTTCTACTGCGACATGTTCTACTGACAAGACTTTCAACACTCATTTTAAATCACTCACTGGTTCTATATGTTTTAAACACTTGGCATGTCACTAAAAGCATTTTCAATAGGATTCAGACTTTTATCAACAGCTGCCTTATCTGGTTGCATACTGAACGTCAAATAGCCAGTCAAAAAGGCTTAACAAAAAGAGAATCTGGCATTGAACGACCCAAAAACCTATTGCTTAGCAAGTATTCAGAAGGAAATGGAAATGGTCTGTGAAACTCATTCTGAAGAGATCTTTGAGTGACACTACGCGCTAGACAGACACTTGACTGCACTTGAATGGGAAACAATGAGTTATGTGTGCGTGCTTGTGTGAAGTTGACATGAAGAAGATTGGCAATGGAGGAAGTGAAAACATATGGTAATCGTAGAGCTGGCTAAACAGAACTGAGAAAAAACGGGACAAAACGGAAATATGCTGCTGAAGCCATGTCTTCTACTTGGTGCCTAAAGGAATAATAATAAATAATAATAATAATGATATTCTGTGTGTGATTTCTTCTACAGGAATGCTGAATAGCAGAGCAACAGACTAGCTTGTAAAGATGTGAAATAAAAGACCCTTGTGAAACAATATGAAGAACATGAAAGAAACAAAAGAGAAGCATAAACTATGAGGAACACCTGCGAATGGGGATCTCAATGTAGATATAATGGAGATCATGATGGATGATTGTGACGTAGTTGTGCTCTCAGAGTACACTAACTAGTATGCCAGAAGATCTAAATAATGAAATCAAACAAACAAATGAAATATGACTAGTGCATAACTACTCACCAGAATTTATTCAAAAATCAATGAAGAACCATAGAATACATGGGGTTAGCAATAAAAGTGACGAAAAAAATATAGAATTCAAAGTCCCCAAAGTACTGCCGTATAAAGAAGGAACGTAAGAGGCCTTACGTATAATTTCCAAGGAGGCTGGAAATAGGGTAGCATTTGAACCAACTAACCGGCTCCATTCAGAGATAAATTTTATCAGTTTAAGGATTCAATAGATCTAATTAAGAAATTCATAATATAATTTACCAAATACGATGTAAACACTATAAGTAAGGTCAACTACATAGGTCAAACGAGTAGACCGGGGTCAACTAGATCATGGCTAGACCTAGAATAAATGACCCTGATAAGTTGTACGACAATGCTGCATGCCAAGTAATCCACAACGGAAAACTTATGGAATCCTTCGAATTGAGGACGGGAGTAATACAAGCTGGCTGTCTACTATCGCCAATGATTTTCCTGATTGCAGTAGATTGGATAATGCGACAGACAACGGGCAATCAGGAAAATGGCATAAAATGAACCCACACAAAAAACTTGAAGGATCTGGACTTCTCCGATGTTATATGTGTGATTTTCCACAAACTGGAAGATATGCAAGTGAAAAGCAACAAGTTGGCAGAAGAAGCATCCAAAGATAGGACTTCAGATGAATATAGAGAAAGCAGCGGTAGGTGACAAAGATTCCTGGCCAACAACAACAGCTGCAACAACAACAGCCAACAATCAGCATAAATGTGAGGAACCTGAAAGAAACAACCTCCTTTACCTACCGACATGGGAAGCATCGTTTCAACTACAGGCGGAACTGACGAGGATATCAAAACAAGAGTTGGGAAAGCAAGATAAGCTTTCGTTACTCTTAAGTCTGTGTGGAGGTCAACAGCACTCAGCATGAAAACGAATATAAGATCCGGATTTTCAACTCCAACGTGGAGTTTATGCTACCTACTAAACGGATCAGAGATTTGGGGCGTCACGGAGAGCACCTCAAACAAACTACAGACCTTCATCAACAGCCGTCTTTACTCAGTACTCAAGATCAGATGGCCAGAAAAGATCAGCAACAGGGATCTCTGGCAATGAGCAAACCAACCAGGAACCGATTTTGAAACAAATAGTAGGTAGGAAGAAATGGAGGTAGGTGGATTGGCCATACTCTGAGGAAACCATCAAGTGAGTGACATCACTAGACAATCGCTTCAGTGGAACCTGGAAGGGAAGCGGTGAGTTGGTCGTCAGTACGAGGGTGATATGGAGAAGGTCATGTAAAGAGGAGATGAAAGCATGTGGGCAGACGTTTAGCCAGGTGAAAACGTTGGCAGAGAACCGAACGCAATAGAGACGCGTGGCTGAAGCCTTATGTTCCTTTTGGAACTAAAGGAAATAATGATAATAATCATACGCAATAGAACCTTTCAACGTTACGTAATCAGGTGAAAGGGAGGTAAAAATATCCAGCTGCCAGGGCAAAGAAAGACTGATAACTGCTTCTTTCTGAACGCACAATTCACGTTTCTGGCGCTTGATGGAGATAGCTTCAGCAAACATGAGGAGAATTGAACTCTTTTTCTTATTTTTTTTATTTTTGGTAACAGTCTGATTATACACTGGATTTTTGGTACAAGTATGGAATTTTCAGCGTGGATATCGGTAGCCCAAATTTCGCAGGCCGACCATAGATATCAGGTGTGCGCCGGTGTGGGCTCGAACCTCGGACCATGTGCATGGTCTTCGAGAGTCCTAACCACTGTGCCACCGACGCACAGTGGTACTAATAAACTGCCATGTTCTATCGTCACAACACTACTGCTTCTAATAATAAATAATAATAACAACAATAATAATACTAAAAACAATCAACAGCATTGTTACAGACGTTTAAAGAAATACCAAATTTACGCCTTCCTAAAATACAGTTTTCAAAAAGAACAACGTTTCTTCTTCTTCTTTTCCCTATTGCACCTGTTAAAATTATTCTATTATTATTGTGATGCTGTTTTTAGTGTCTTTTAATAATCACACATCTTTGTATTCTTTCTTAAACAACTTCTTATATATTCACTCCAGACACCGTTTAGAAGAAGTGAATGAATGTGTGCAGAGACTAATTTTAGAAGGTTACATGTGCAATGTGATATTTTTTTCATTTTTTGTTTTCAAAAGATACTTCAGCATCCAACTTAATGCATATTTTGAACTGTGAATCAATTAATAAAGTAAATCAGCTGTTTAGTGTTGACTAACTGTGGAATCCATGATATGCATTTCGTCCCATTTGCATTTCGTCAGCCTGAAGCAACCAGAATTCACAACGAGTAACAGTGTTCCCACAGGCAGGGGAAAATGATACCGATAATTCCAAATGCCAAAGTGTTATTCATTAGACGCTTAGTCGTAAGAGTTAGATAATACACGGTGATATTATTTTCGTTATTTTATTGACTATTTATCATCAAACTGAAGTGCCCGAATTCCAGTAAGAACAGTTGACGAGTCGTAGAACTTACGAAAAGTACCCATCCAGACATAGAATTAGGATTAATCAGTTCGCAGAAGAGTATCTTTCCAGTAAATGAATTCACTTAGCTGTTCAATCACAATTACATGTAATTATTTTTGTATATGAGTGTGCGTGTAGATTAGGTGGCAAAGTTAAACTACAGCGATCTATGAAATTCGAATGCCCAGCTGACCTTGAGGCGACCTATCAGAAAAACCAGTGGTTTTTACATAAAACTAAGTTTATTTGAAACAGGAATAAAGAGAATAATAAGACATATTAAATAAGATATTTTTCTCTGACATGACTTAAAAATATATCTCAGTTATAATGAGGGGTATCAGTTTTCAGGTTAAACCAGTTACTGGACATTTACTCATCGAAGTGAGATAGGATGTGTCCTTTTTCTGACCCATATTCCGCTCTTAACTTTTTCTCAGTCTTCCCTAAAATCCCTCGATTGAATTAGTATAGGTTCCAATTAAAGGGTTGACAACCAATTACTAGAAAAATTTAGATAGTAAAACATTCTAACCCTTATCCTAACATTAATCGTAACACTAACCCTAAACGTTACCATGACTAGCTATCAAAACATTATCCAGACAGTAATTAAAAACGAGATCAAGATGAAATTTGCACCCTTATTCGTGCACAGCTCTCACGGTGGTGCTATAGTAACGGTAGGTCTCGTGCTTTCGTTGTCACTGGTGCTTTCGCTCTCCCAGGTCGCTATACTTTAACTTGGTTCATTAGGTTCATCAAAGAAAAAGAGAACAAGGAAGACATTGCTTGAAAATGACTAGCCTCTCCATGCTTTGTAGATAAATGCCCAAAGTCCAAAAATAACAAAGAACAGACAGCGTAAAACGTAATTATTTCATCAAAAACTAGAAACTTGAGAGTAATATCACATGATCATCTGTGAAGATAAGAATCGCTTTGCTGACTGCTTAGCACTAGAACTTCTTTTGGTTCCAAGTGAAACATAGGCCTTCGATAGGACTTTTGCGTTTTAACCTGTTCTCCACAGTCCTCTTCACCTATTTTTATTTCATTTATTTTGATTACAGCTTGATGCCACACACAGTATTTTCGGTACAAGTATGGAATTTTCAGCATGTGATATCGGTGGCCTAAATTTTGCAGGCCGACTATAGATATCAGGTGTACGTCGGCAGGGGATCGAACCTTGGAACTTGTGCATGGTCGACTAGGGTCTTAACCACTGTAACTTCAGCGCCAAGTTTCTGCGGCATATAGAATGAGTGAATAGATGAATGGAAAGATGATAACGTGTTAGTTTAAATTGTTGGAATGCTGCGTTGGAATGTGCGTTGGTGGCACAGTGGTTAGGACTCTCGCCGACCATGCACATGGTCAGGGGTTCGAGCCCACGCCGACGCATACCTGATATCTATGGTCGGCCTGCAAAATTTGGGCTACCGATATCCATGCTGAAAATTCCATACTTGTACCAAAAATACGGTGTGGAATCAAGCTGTAATCAAAAATAATAAACAAAAAAAATAAAATAAAAAAATAAAGGAGCTCGAGATTCGACTCCCATCCGATGCACTACAATATAATATAAGAAGTACAAAAATAATAAAGGTTGATATTTTAAGGGTGGAGGAAAATGGTTTATTTAGTAGTGCAAGAAGGTCAGTTAGTTCATGCCTAACACTATTCTCATCACGTAAATAAAGTACTTGCCAAATATATGGTATCGTGGAATTTTTATACTTAGACATACGTGCATAAAGTCTTCTGAAAAGATTTCTTGTGTTGATTATTTCATAATGATGAATATGTAGTCGACTGATTTTATCAAAATATCAAAATGTCAGCCAATGACATGGGTGATATGGATTCAATTCCCGCTTGACGCACTCTTAAATCTTGCTTAGTCTGTAGTAGGCTTTGTAAAGACAAAAGGTTAGGGGTTAGGCTAGCAGCCTACACCAGTAAAAGCGTCACTATAGTTAGTGACACTTCAGAGCTCAAGCTTGAAATCGTGTGTTCCACTTGAAATGCAAGGAATGAATTAAAAATCCACCTATACAGGACAAACTGTCATTGTACATCCACTGGTCTGTATACTCATTTTTAAGCATCATGCTCTTGAAATATAAACTCAATCTAATAAACTACTTTGTCTATAGAGTAAGAGGAATCTGCTCTGATGAATGTCTTGATGAAGAGCCTAGTATTAATAAAAACAATTACTGAATGAAATTGGCTACCCAGAGAAATTCATCGACAGGAATATTAATCTAAGGCTAAGGCAAGTCAAAGTTCAAACAGTTTCAAAAAATGCCTTGTTCCTACAACTTCAGTTCCTCAATGATAACACCACTGAAATAATAACATAAAGCTTAATGAATGCGGTAGAAGGAGCATTAAATGCCGCTGAAGAACTGCGTCTCTCTGAAACCATCCCTATTTTGCATTTGAGAGTTAAAAACACACTGCTTAATTTTGCCTCTTCTCTATGTCTCTATCATTTTGACTACTCCTGTAGAGCCAGTTTCGTAAGGAGTACACTTACGCCTGTTTATCATCGGGATTCCAAACACCACCCTATATGATTAAGCAAGGGACAAAACAAGGTCTATTTTTAGATATATTTCAGCACTCATCTCGTGGATATGAAATACTGAATTGATGTTCACAAGGTTTTCAAAGTTATCTACTGTATTCCCACTAATCTCTATTTTACCTTAAGAGTTCATCTGTTGCATATTGCTGAGGCTGTCGAAATCCACATTAAGAAGCCTAATTTATGCATTCAAAAGAAGTTGGTTGGTTCAGCGCTTTCCTTAACTTAGCCACCACAGTTTTAACTACAGTTAATTTGTTGCATAAGATTTTCTTAATTTTATCTGATATTTTATTTAGTATTCTATATTTTATACTTATTATAACTTATGAATCTTAGTGGAACTGTAATTCCATGGACCTTTATTAGTCAGTGTTATTTGAAAATACATCAATACTGTCACTAACGGTTATTCTAGGATATATATATATATATATATATATATATATAAATTTAGAGCCGGTTGAGGAACTGATCCCATAAAATGTTCTTCGCTTGGACGTTGTTTCCTTTTCCCAAAGTTTAAAATACTAAGTGTGTGATGAGAGCTGACTGCTAGATGAATTGGTAGACAGTAATTTACGTCAATGTGTACGCCCGTAATATTGATCATGAGAACAATAAGAACAAACACTGACTCAACAACCAATCACAGCAGACTTTGCGTAGGCGGATACAATTTGCAGATAGACAATCTGAACTTCAATAAGCGACCAAGGAGAGATGATAGAATAACTTTTTGAGAGAAAACGACCAATCAGAAGACTGTGTTTGTTTGCTAGAATAATCTGTAATGATGTACATGAAAATATATAAATAAGTGTTGATTTCCCTCATAAACGATTTGTTGCCTGGCCCTTGTTTTCTGTTGTTTCAAGTGAATGTTAATTTACAGGTTATGTGATCTAAAACTTTTGGGAACATTCCCACTCTTATATTGTTGTAGCGATAGTGACTTGAATAACCCCATCGCTAAATCTGTTTTAGCAAAATGTTTCTTATTTGTTAGTCGCTATCTATGTTGACTACAATGCACCTCCTGAGACAGCTGATCATTCAGAAATATTCTCACACAGTGAGTAGATAGAGAGAAGTAAAATTTAACTCGGAAAAGTGCGACAGCAATAAATGTGTTATTCGTAATATTGAGTACATTGTTCTTTACACATCAGCGGAAATTGTAACCATGGATGAATACTCACTTTGTGATCGGTCGCGTCAATCATGACTTTACGGCTAATAAGTACGGTTAGTCAGTTCTGACACCCCTTTCCTTTGATAGATTATCAGTGCCTCGGTGGCACAGGGGTTAGAACTCTCGCCAACCATGCACATGGTCCGAGGTTCGATCCCCTGCCAACGCACACCTGATATCTATAGTCGGCCTGCAAAATTTGGGCTACCGATATCACTTGCTGAAAATTCCATACTTGTACCGAAAATACTGTGTGTGGCATCAAGCTGTAATCAAAAATAAATAAAATATTTTCAGGTCAGCCTATGATACCTCCCTCTCGAACTCAGAAAGTTTCATCAATATCAGTTTCACAAGAGACAATTTCTCGAAAGGTTAGTTTGTCAATTGAATTAATGCCGAATAGATTCAAATTATGATGGTCGGTAAAATGAAATAAATCGGATATCACAACAGATTTGGTGAAATAAGTATAAAGTATCCCCAGAAGCAATTTTAGTAACATGGAACGCAGTGAAAATTATAGAGAATTCTTCCCTCTCTCCTCTGAGATACAAGAGACTGGAGTGAAAATCTCTACCTTTGCTTGAGCTGATCATATCACCTGCCTTTTGCATAAATAATGCCTTCACTAGATTTTAATGCAGTTGATTCGTCTGATTTCTAGCATCGATTTTCATGGGTAAACTGCTACCTACCTGGTTCTATGGCAAACTGAACGAGAACAATCAATAAACTCAGTATTCAATTGACTCGATGACTGCAAAGATAATCTATCCGTTTCACTTGGAAGTCTTCATACTGCCTTTGTGGCTGTTGCAACAGTAACTGTACTTGTTCACAAATGAAGGACATGGATAAAACACTCCATACTGAATTGTACCAGAATCTGGCTTCCTTTTGGTCGCTGTGAACCAAGGGAATCTGTGATTTAATCTTCCATGAAATCAGTTAAACTGGCAAAAATTCTCTTGACATGAGGGGAAAAAGCAACTGTTATCCAAGTAATATATATCAGTATATTCCACTGAATAGTTGTCATCAATCACATGAGGAAATATATAGAAAGCTTTGAATGTCATTCACTTCACTGTCCATACTAATGCACACTTTGTTTATTCATTCGAAACACATGACTACAGTTAGTATAAACAAGAGAAATAGATCTTGAATAATATCATAAACTTATTTTTCATCCAAAAATATGTTTATTTATTCACAGTTTAGCATATGCTACTGATAAAATTTATATCAGTAGTATATATAGAGAGACGTTCATAGGCACAAAAATGTCAATAGTTTAGAGAAAGATTTGATGTCAAGGAGAGCAAATGAACCAGTATTGCGGTGAAACATGGGAGACACGAAAAGTAGGCTGAGAAATGCAATAAGATGGTCAGAAGTAGAACAACACGAAAGATATGTGCAAGTGACGACTTTCATATAAAGTGTACATATAATAAAGGTTTTTGTATTTCCCAATGAATGAAAAACAAAACGATGTTATTGGTTTTACTGACGTTTTGCTATTTAATGCTAATAGCTTTATCAAAGTATTATTAGACGAGCACACTCTCTGATGTTAACGGATGAGCAAGAAAAAGAAGAAGAAATATCAAACATTACTGAAACTCTCAAGCTAAACAACTACCCAACGAACTTCATCAACAAAATCGACACAGACATTAAGTATAGCTGAAAATGCATTCTGAAAACATGGACCTCAACAATCGTCATTCCACATAGAGCAGAGACATCAGACGATATCAGAAGAGTACTCAATCAGCTCGACATTTGAGTTTTCTTTAAAGCATCAGACACACTTCAAAACAACCTTGTCCATATAAAAGACCAAATCCCTAAAGATTCTATTGTCTACGAAATAAAATGCTTGGAATTTGATGCAATAGACATCGGACAAACATCTCGAGAAATCAAAATCAGAAGAAATGAACAACGTAGAGCCGCCTCTAGTCGACCACCGAGAAGTTTGGTTGAACTAGAAAAACTTGAAAAATCATCAGCCATAGGTCGTCTACACGCTATAGAATCAGGCCACAGAATGGATTTTGACAATATTGAAATAATCCAGAAAACTTCAAAAATCGCAAAGAACGTCTCAAGCCATCAGAAGCACTTCATATCAAGTGGAACCAAAATTATCTGAGCTGAATATGAATGATGGACTAAAACAGAATCTGACATGGTTACAACACCTCCCTCCCCTCCCCCATGAAGTGACAAAATCAACATGAATGTGATAAGCGAGTTCACTATGTAAACACACACTGCTTTTATAATTTTACACACTGATCAAATCCAACAATCTACACTTGATTTTGTTATCTTTACCAATTGACCAAGTTGACAACGAAAATGACCCCAGACTAACGAACGATGATCAAGTTAGTAAACTTTTTTTTGATATCACAACATATGTACTATTACCTTTGTTGTTTGGTTTAGTGATCTTCATTACTATTCTGAATTTCAATATGTCCCTTTAACTAGACCTAAGTCTATTTTATCACCCCTTAACTCTCTGTTATATATATGCTGAGATTTTGTAAATTCCGGTTTAATAATTCTTTGATAAAGCTATTAGCATTAAATAGCGAAACGTCAGTAATGACAATGATATCGTTTTGTTTTTCATTCACTGGGAAATACGAAACCTTTATTATAATAAATATCATATGCCCAATGCCCAAATATTTTCAAACTGTTAAAAGTGAACTTGGTTTGGACATATATATAAGGTGTACATAGTTTCGCCATATCGATATACCAAATTCCACATAAACATTCCTTTGAGACGATAGAAGACAAGGGCCAGGGAACAGATCATTTATTAAGAAAATCAAGAGGTATTTGCAGATTTTTAAGTGCATTATTATTAGTGTGATTGTTGGCGGAGAAGCAATGTCTTCTGATTGGTCATTTTCTTGCTGAAGGTTATTCACTTATCTCTTTGTGGCCGTTTCTCAGAAATTCAAGTCATATATCTGTGGATCGCATTTCCACACTTTAACTCCACTGTGATTGGCTGGTGATTTTTTCAAGGTTAGGAGGCTTTGTTATTGTTTTTTTCTCATGACCAAGTTATGGGAAGTGAACATTGACGTGAATTTTATCTAGCAGACTGCTCTCACCACACCTTTGCCAAGTCTGTCGTCTTCTACCATCACAATAGTACTTATTAGATAACCTTTTATATCACGAATCAGCATTCGCATAAGACCAGATTGTGTGTTTCTGTAAGGATCTGGATTTATCATAATGAGGATTTTATCACAAATGAAAATCAGAAAATGCTGGGAAACTGTTTTGCGGTTGTTTCGGATTCAGGCAGTTAAGAATGACACCCAGTAACTTCAGGTTACATGTCGAGCTCCGTGACGATTCAGCCATTAGGACAGAATCCAACGGATATCCTATGAATTCAAAATTCAATCAAATCACAACACAAATTTTGGCCAGTGCTGTCGATGGGGATCCACTTCACCTTGACACGGTGAATCTTATGGTCAACTAGTTCCCTTTAGAGGTTCATGACTTGAAGTGAATCAGATACCTTGGTAACAACAATTGGAATCTTAGTAAGATTCATAAGATTAGTATTATTCTGTATGTACAGGATAATTTATATTATGAAGTCTTGGTTTACAAGGATTTGATCGATTTTAAGTTTGATCATGAACTGATTTCAGTTAGAGAACCATTGAAAATCATCAGAGAGTGGTGGACAGCAGTTTCATCCTTTTTTGGGAGTTATCATAAGTGCATATTCATCACTCCACCAGGGGTTGAACATAAGGTTTTTAGGTTACATGATAAGGCATTGAGACAGACTACATTTGCTTATAGATCCCGCGTTCTGCCACTTATATATATTTAGAAAACAGAAAGACTGAGCAGTGAAGAAATGTTTACTTTTCAATTAGATCCTCATCTCACTCTGAGGCTCTACTCTAATATACACATATAGAATTTTCATTACAATACACAACAGTTTACCAACCTAGTGGCACTGATATGTTTGTTAACAATAATTAGTCTGTGTCAAAATGTCAATGGGGTGATAATTAACGAAGAAAATCAATGCATATTTAGAATGTAGAAATGGTTAGAATAAATTAATTTTACAAGGATAACATGTAATTAAAGATGAAGTGGTCAGAAAAACAATAAACAAATGATTTGGAGAATTATAATTTTTAAATGTTTAGGGAGATGGAGGCGAAGTAGTCCGGTTTATGCATTCATATAACAATGGCCAAGGTAAGGAAAGTGGCTGTACATATTTCTTCTGAACACCCAGGTTTGGCTTCTTCCACAGGTGGATTCCTATTGCTTCAGCTGTCTATAGAAGACGAATTCGTAGAGCAAAATTACGAATAATAGGAATGCGATAGATAATTTTAAATGCAGTATTAACATCAACCTTGTGCCCACTATCTACAAGGTGTGCTTAAACAGACAGCTACGAATAGATCTTATATATATATATATATACCTGAAAAATGCAGATAGTAGTTATGAGCACCCTGAAGTGATTTACTAGAAAATTACAGATAATAAAAATAAAATACTCCAAGACTAATCGTCATCCCAATGTGCTATCAGTGCTTTCTCCAAACGAGATTGAAACCAAATTTGTACCACAATTCGTGCACGACGTTCGTAGTAGTGCTCTAATTAATGGTAGTTCCTATTTTTCAATGAATAGTATACGTCCAAAGTCATCGCTGCTATCGCACTCCTAGATCTTTATTCTTCAATTTGACTGCGGGTTCAATCCCTGGTACCGTCAAGCATACTTACCATTGAAGAGTAGCGAAACAACTGTCCAATACTACCTACCTGATTTTGAATAATTCTCTAAATGAATTCATTTCATGATCAAACTTGAATTTCTGTTGTCTTAAAATACCTTAAAAATTTAAAAAATGTATGTGAACACGGTGACCCCTTTTATGCCTAATAAGTTCAACAATTGTTTTGAAAATTTTAAATAACTTTAAGAAATCAGTCAAATCCATAAAAGCGTATACAAATATCCAGTACAGTTACCATGGTAAAAAAAGCAAAACAAATTATTCAGTGTGTAACTGTAAATATCAGTAAAGATGTTTATTAAATGTATGTGAATTTTTAAAAAAAACACACAAAGCTTAGCAACAAGCAAATAAATTCACTTGACAATTAAACTTGAATATAATGATTTTAAAACCTACTAAACTGTGAACAAAAGGGGGAAAAACCAGATAAAAAGAATTTAAACGACAAGGGAGAAAGAAGGATTTTGTTTGATTGGTTGGAGGATTTCATCAAGAGCTGACAGACATCATTTAGAGATCCATTGGGAAATCTGTGGAATACGTGACAATATGATTGTACACTTTTTGTTAGTTGTAGAAATTAGAGACACTGTACATGATTTTTGTTTAAAACGATTCTTGTAAAATTGCATATAACTTCCGTGTACAATTGGAAATACACTATACTGTTGGAGTCTTCGCCTTCTTTCTGGCCATTCTGCTTATTTGTTCCACTCACACCGTGTTGTATACTTTGGATTTACTGTAGGGGTCTACTATCCTCATCCGAAGACAGCTCTACAACCGGTCCACAGCATCTACTAGCAGACTCAATTCCAACAGTGAACACTCCCGTGGATTATATAAATGATTTGTAGCAGAGGGCTTAAACTTTATACCCAAGTAATCCTTTTTATTACTATAACTCGTTACTGCATTTTTTGATAATATATTGTTACTCAACATCTCATTGACTTGGATTATTTTTCTCATACTTGTAATGTTAATGAGCTCTCATAACAGTCCCCTACAAGTTTGGGATTACAGGACAACTGTTTCATCCTAGTTTGGTGCTGCAAAGCAGTTCGCACTCACCGGGGTTAGAACACAGGACCTTCTGGTTACAAGGGGACCTCCTTAGAATTCATGGGCCATTGGGTAGGGCCCCAGTGTATTGATAGTCTACGGGCGTACCTTGTAACTAAAATGTCCTAGGTTCGAAAGCTGCCGGTGGGTGAGTGCTGATGAAGAGCCCCAAAGTGAGCGGACGAAACAGTTACCTGTCCAGTACTCCTAGGCTTTCATCAATGATTCCCTTACTGATGTTAGCTCATGATGAAAGTCTTCAGTTTTTCCAAAACTGTGATTTGAATTTTTCAGTCCTTCGACATCCAAAGTTTCAGATTCATATTTATTGGAAAATCAAAACAAGTGATTCAGCGAAGAGACTCTTTTCAACGAATTTATCATCAAGCTGTACAGTCGTATATATATGGTTTATCAGAAGTTATATCCGGTGAGGGAATTGAATCTTAGGTGTGAATGCACAAAATAATAATAATAATATGAAGTTCAATTAAAACTAAAATGTTTGTGATTATAATCGTAGTTAAATGTCAAGTGGCAAAGCAGATTAATGTCATATGTAGAATAATTCATAGGAGGGATTGGTTGAGGATAGAAGGCTTGGAGCCTACGTTAATCCTTTTCTAGTAGATTTCTGTGGTTTTTCAAACCCTTCTTGAACGAATCAGTTGAGGTTGCAGACACCACTTCTTCTGAGAGTGGGTTCCAAGAGTTTAGGACTCAGTGTGAGAACCAGTACTCAACAGTAATATGATTTCTTCTTGGCTTTTGAACTCTCCCGCTATGTCCTCTAAGGTGTTCCGACCTGGTGGGATGGAAAAGTTGTGTGCAAATTTTGCTAACATTTCGCAAACATGATTGGAAGTCTGTTTATTATTTATTGTTGAACGGGAATACGTGTTGGAGATAATTGTGAGAAGACAATGCAAACTAAATAAGAACGGTGTTCAAGAACACGAGTAGATAAAATTATATTTGCTTTGATGGATATATGTAAAACGCTGCGAAATGTGTTGATATGTTTATGATAGTTATGATGATGTTATTTGGACCAGCCAAAATTTCCCTGCAAAGCATTGAAAACGGATCCAGAGACTGTCGCAGATATTTTGACGCCATTATAGCAAAAAGTTTGGACATAAGGAAAGGTATTCACCAATTACAAGAAATGCTGGCTACCTTGTCAGCCTACCAGAGAAGGGCGAATTACGCCTCTCTCCGCAATAGCTGATGTGCCATAATGCTCTTGTCCACGCCAAGTAAAATGCAAATTGGCATCATCCTGCAGAGAATAGAAGATTCATTGAATGCAGAAATCCGCCCACCAGAACAAGTTGGATTCGGAAAAGGCAAATCGTGTGGTGATCGAATTGCAACTCTACGCATTGTCATCATCGTCTCGGAACAATGCATAGAATGGCAGTTAAACCTCAACCTTAACTTCGTCGACTTTGAAAACGACTTCGACAGCACAGCGGTCTGACCGTGAAGTAACTTACAAACTGCTGCAACACTATGGCGTGCAGTGCCCCCAATTGTTATCATTTCCATTCAGCAGCTATAGGCCAATGCTTTACACGCACCAGCTGATCCAAAACGGAAAACTCAGAGCGGTTTAGAAGTGAAGGCCGTAGCTGGGCAAAGCTGCCTGTTTATTATCACTGATGATATTTTTCATGGTGATGGACCAGATTATGAGTTGGACTGCATGACACGAGAAGACATAGAAATATGTTAGACAGACAAGAAGACTCCAGAACATCTGGATTACGCAGATAATTTATTTGCAGTGTCAAGAAGACTCGAAGACTTGCAGGCGAAAACCAAAAAACTAGCTGAAGGATCAGCCAACGAAAGCAGGAATCCAAGTGAACCGACAGAAGGTGTAGGTGATGATGATAACCAATCACCTTGATATGTATCCATATAATAGGCGTGTTTGTTTGACAGTCTGATATATTTTGCTATGTATATATGGATCGATATTCCATTATAATTAGCCAATCATGTTAAGACCGTCTACTGATTTGTTCATTTTGAATATTCGCTCACACACTTGTTCGGACATTCTTATATATTTTGCTCTCACACACTTGTGTGACATTGATTCTCCTTGTGTTTGGAAAATAGAAGTATCATCGCAAACCTAGTGGTCTTCAGCGGACGCTTCAGCAAGCGGAGTGGGAGCTGTCATTTTACATGTCTTCCCAGATGGTTCACAAAAAGCAGTAATGCATGCATCTCGAACACTAACTGCGGCAGAAAAGAAATATGCACAAATTGAAAAAGAAGCCTTAGCTCTAGTTTTCGCCGTACGACGTTTCCATAAAATGATCTACGGCCGCCGATTTACCTTGCTGACAGATCATAAACCGTTACTTTCCATTTTCGGATCTAAATCAGGTATCCCTGTACATGCAGCTAACCGACTACAACGCTGGGCAATAATATTACTTGGATACGATTTCGATATTAAATACAACCGGACTAACGAATTTGGTCAAGCCGACGCTCTATCTCGGTTAATTAGCGACTATCCTGCATCAAGTGAAGATATGGTAATTGCATCGATCGCCACCAAAGACTATGCAGTTAACCTCATCGACAATGCTATTCGATCTCTACCAGTAACGTTTGCAGAAATCCAGCGAACTACAAGCACCGATGCCACCTTACGACGTGCTACACAGTATGTATCCAGTAATTGGCCAAAGATTAAATATAGCGGGGACCTAAAACACCTGTTTGCCCGTCGTGATTCCTTATGTGTTGTAAAAGATTGCTTGATGTTTGGAGAACGCGTAGTGATACCTGAAGCATTACGAAATAAACTCCTGAAACAGTTTCACATGGGACATCCTGGTATTCAGCGGATGAAGAGTATTGCTCGCAGTTACGCATACTGGCCTAATATGGATAAGCATATTATCGACTTTGTTCAACGATGTTCAAAATGTCAACAATCAGCAAAGCTACCCCACCAGCTACCTCCCGTACCGTGGCCAACAGCAGCCCATCCTTGGTCCAGAATTCATATTGATTTTGCTGGCCCTACAAATGGTGCATATTATTTAGTGGTGGTAGACGCTTTTTCTAAGTGGCCAGAAGTTATACCAATGGTTTCGCCGACAACGTCCCAGACTCTCAAAGCTCTCACTGACATATTCTCCCATCATGGTCTCCCAGAAACCATAGTTACAGACAATGGTTCGCAGTTTACCTCTCATCAGTTTCAGCAGTTCTGTCGTCAAAATGCTATCGAGCATATGTTCACACCGCCGTATCATCCTCAGTCAAACGGCCAAGCGGAACTTTTTGTCGACACTTTGAAGAGAGCTTTACTCAAAGCAGAGGGAGAGGGGACACCATTTGACATCATCCAAAAATTCTTGATGGTGTACCGTACAACGGCGAATGAGTCAACACAGAACAAGAAATCGCCGGCATAAATTCTTTACGGACGCAAACTTAGAACGATTCACAAATCAATGTTACCACCGACACCCAAACGTGCCGACGCATCATTTCGGAATGAAAAAAAATTGATGTTGGTGACCCTATCTATGTCCGCGACTATCGAGCAGGACATAAACCTTGGAATAAAGGTTCCATCGTGGCACGACGTTGTCGAGTTATGTACGACGTGAAAGTTGGTAATGATTTATGGACCCGTCGCTACAATCGGATGCTTCCAAGAAACTCAAATATCCCTACCAGTACACAGTCATCTCAACCTCTGGATATACTCTTAGAAACTACTAAATTGCCTGCGACTGACAAAACAGAAAAGCGAAATTGCGCAGCTCAGACAACTCCAGACAAAGCAGAAGCCGCAAACTCAACAAGCAGACGAAGCAAAAGACGTCGACAACAAACTGAACGGTTCCAGATAAACCTCTAGAAAGCACGCTACTAATCATCAATCTTCTCAAAAGGGGAGGTGATATGTATCCACATAATATGTGTGTTTGCTTTTGACAGTCTGTTATATTTTGCTATGTATGTATGGATCGATATTCCATTATAATTGACAATATGCTTTTGTCTGTCCACCAACTAAACAAATATGTCTGACCTTGTCTTCACATGACATTACTACCAATCATGTTAAGATTGTCTGTTGATTCGTTCATTTTTGAACATTCGCTCATATACTTGTGTGACATTGATTTTCCTCGTTTGAAAAATACAAGTATCATCGTGAACCTGGTGGTTTTCTGATTTCCGTCTTCTTGCGTCAGGACTAATAATTACTCGACCAGTCCATAACACACCTCAAACAACAACAACAACAACAACCAGCACCAACTACTACCAACGGGAGAGATTTAACAGAGATTACTTCCTTCACTTATCTAGGAAACATCGTTTTAACCGGAGACACGCGGTTGGAACTGGCGAAGATGTCAAAACGAGTCGAAATCGGAAATGGAATACACGCCTTCATCAACCTGAAACCAGTCTGGAAACCTTCTGAACTCACTCAGCTAGCATAAAGCACAAGACTGGAATTTTCGACATAAATGTGAAGTCATTCGGTTCTCCCATATCGGTCAGAAACTTACAGTGGGTGTCACGATAGGAATTTCCGAAATCCAGTTGCAGACTTTTATTAACAGCTGCTCCCTTCACTGGCTTGATACTGAAGATCAAATGGCCAGCACAAAATAATTAGCAACAAGAAACTCTGGCTGGAAAGAAACCAACCAAGAGCCAATTGCTGAGATGTACACTTAATGTACAATTCACGTTCAGCGATGTTATTAACAGACAAGAAGATGAGATCGCAATGGCATCTCCACTAAGCCCATTACTGCTAGCAGACTGCTTCATGGCAAACCTCGAGAATGGCCCACTCAGATCAACTATTGATAATTTCCAATTGTATGCTAGATATGTGGATGACATCTTCATTGTCATCTGTGATGATGGTCATGACCTTAATCAGTTACTACAAATATTCAACAAATGCCATTCAGCTATAAAGTTAACTATTGAAATTGAAAAAATATATAATCCTCTTTCTTCTTGTTGAACTTACAAGGAGAGCTGATGGAACTTCAAGAAGGTTCATCCATAGGAAACCCAGATGGAACGGACAACCGACAAGCTTCTACAGCTGGGTACCGATTTGTCGATAAAAGAAACCTAATTAGATCTCTTGCTACTCGTGTCCGACGCATCTGCAGCTCTGATAGCCTGGAAGAAGAACTGGACTTCCTGAAAGAAATCTTCATACAAAACGGATATCCACAAAGATTCCTAGACAAAAACATCAAACAGAAAATCCAAAAGCAAGAGACACCATCCGTGCCAAAATAGATACTTTATATGAACCTCGACTTCAAAGGTGACCTACTCAGTGGTGTCTTTAGGAAGAGAATTTTCACTTCTTTAAGAAGAACTTTCTTTGCAGCAACATTGAGAGTGGTGTTCTCCGGTCACCCACACGTAACCACTTCTATGTGCATATATCAGTTCATCTGTTGCTGTGGGGCCAGGTACATTGGTCGTTCAGTGGGCCTCCTGTTAGAAAGGGTGGCTACAGAAAGGAAGTAGTGGCCGTATAAGGAGTACAATAACCGAAAATCTTGTCAACCAACACTGGTCATTCCATCTCAACAAACGCCTCCTCCTTCAAAGTAATCTACACAATGAAGAACAACCTGCCAAAGACAACACGTCTACGTCTTCTTTGCATTGTAGAAGCCCTAGCCTTTCACTTGGAAGAACCAGAACTGTGCACACAAAAGAAAATTATTCAACCACTTCTACTCTCATGGTAACAACTCTGTTGACTTCTTTTTTGATGGTATGCTTATTTTTTCAACTACTTAAAACGCTTACGTAATTCCGTATGTTTTGTTTCCATGTTAACCCTGAGCACAACTCTTTCATCACACTATTCACATTAATACGTAACTCTTCTTTAACAATCGTTTTTGACAATTGATCACTTTTGTTACTACCCTCTTATATCAACATCCAATCCATCTGAACTTACTAGTTGTATTTTCGTTTGGCAAATTTAATGTACACACAGACACATACAAAACAATTATATGTATATTTGCGAGTGTACAGCTATGAAAATGAGTTCGCCTCCGAAAAGAGACTCTTCGCTGAACTACTAGTATTTTGTCCAGGTTTTTTCGTTGCTAATTATTTCTTGCTGGCCATTTGATCTTCAGTATGGAGCCAGCAAAGTGGGCAAATGTTGATGACAGTTTGCATTAACCTGTCAGAAATCCTTTACGTGACACGTCAAGTTTCTGATCTATATAGAAGAACAAACTTCACAGTGGTGTTGATTACCTAAATCTTACCATTTATGCTGAGCTAGTGCAGAGGATCTCCAAACTGGTTTCAGGTTGATGAAGGCGTGTCTTGCCTATCAGATTCTCTGACTCTGACATCTTCGCCCGTTCCATCCGGCTGTCTGTGGTTGAAACGAGGCTTCCTAGACCAGTGAAGGAAGTAATCGCTGTTAAATCTCTCCCGTTGATGGTAGTTGGTGCTGTTTGTTGTTGTTATTTGTGGTGGTTGTTGGTTATCTTCATCACCTCCGCCTTCTGTTTGTTCATCTGGAGTCCTGCTTTCGTCAGCTGATTCTTCAGCTAGTTTGTTGGTTTGTGCCTTCAAGTTTTGAAGTTGGTATGGCATCAAACATACATCATCCAAGCGTGAAATCCAGATCTTAAAAGTATTATTATTGGTGGTCCAGCGTGAGAACTCGTTAACGGTCTCAAAATAAGACTAAATGTTTCGAATTGGTATCAGTTTGTGACCAAAATTGAACACTTTGATTTGGTTATTCAGCAATACTACTGCTTGACATATGAGGTATCCAGTTACTTATACAAATCAATCAATAGATGGTGTTTTTTAATCGGCTTTATTGTAATTTTGTTACCAACCCACTAAACTTTATTTTCTTGAATTTAACTTGAGAATGTGTTAGTAACATATGAAAAAGCTTGAGTTTTCATTCTCTCTTATAAGATTCACATCCGTCTGTGCAACCAGATAAATATATCTGGGACGTCCATCAAATATGAGTTACTTATTATTTTCAAGAATTAGTTTGTTGGGGTTCCATTTGTTTCAGGTTGGACTACTGCCAATGATTCCCAAACTTGGATGGAACAGCTGTACTCCAGTACTCCCTGGTTTTCAGTGGTTCTCTAACTGACTGGCCATAGGACGAAGTTGACTGGAGTTCTAGTGAGAAGTTGTGACCAGTTGGGTTCATCCAGTAGGGAATGAGGATGGAGTTCCCGCCGATGATAGTGAATGGTGATAATCGCGCTAAAATCACGAATTCGTAGAAGTTAGAATTCATGGGTTCGAACTCCAGTGGGTGAGTGTTTATTATTTGTCCTAAAAATTTAGTGAAATATATTCTTGAGCCAAGTGACAAGTGAGTTGGTAAATTTTTAGGGGGATATAAACTGATTTCCCGAAAGTTGAATATCATGAGTGTGGTTCCTTCGTTATAGTTATTTATAACGCACACCTAAATACTAACTTCGCTTTTAATGTAGAATCTGACCCAATGCATCATTTCCTTGATATTCCACTGTAAACATATGATGATAATTCACTGAGGAGATGCATTCACAAAAAGCCATCAAGGAATGGACAGCTTCTCAGTTTTTAAAGTCTTGTTCCTATAAGCAGAAAGAGGAATATCACCAATTCACTTCCCTCAAGAATATGCAAAATATGCACCAAGGAATCTGTTGACTAAGAGCCGGAAAATTTCTGAATAATCCTAATAAAAAATGACTTCTCTCTTAGATTCATAGACACGAAAATGAAACTGCAGAAAGCTGGTGAAGAGTCTTCGGTTACCCTCAGAAATATTCTGATGATAAAATGTCGACTTTAAAAGTGATACGGAGTCGAAAATTCTCTGAAAACGGCTGTCGCAATTTCTCAGTTAAACACTCTCTTCCTAGGAACTATTTGGCCAGTATGTAAAAGACAAACAGTCATATTAGGCCACATCAGTAAATATATACTGGTTCACTTCTCCCTGTGGATATGATTATACTAGCAGAATCAAGTGTCAACATGTTAAATACACTCTGAAATACTGTCCAACTTGACTAACAAAGGGAGAACAGAAGTACGTAATTAGTAAGGTAGCACAGTGTACTCTATGAAGTCAGCAGATATAGTGTGGTGATTGACAATTTCTATCTCTCATATAGCCTAGTAAAGACTCCGTCATTTCCAGATAAACCAATTTCTCTGCCATATTATAAACTCCGTGAACTTCTGACAAATCACTTTCATGTAACTACATTTGAGACCAGAGAGAGGGATCAATTCAACAAACTGGTTCGTGCTCTTAACCAGAAGATTCGCGAGTTCATTCTTCAACTCCAAATTCAAGCTTCAAAGTGTAACTTTGGAGATCAGCTGCATACTCAACTACGTGATCGTCTAATTGCTGGAATCAATATTCCTAAGTTAGAGAAAGAGTTAATTCAGATTCCTTCTTGTACCTTTCAAAATGCTAAGGATTTATGTATTACATATGAAGATGTCCATAATGAATACTCTGCTCCCACTACGTCAGTATCTGATGTTATGCTGTCCAAAGTCGAAAATACAAGTGTTCATGGAAAGCAATCCAAATTGTCGTCCATAGGTAACAGAATGCAGCGAGAGATCAAAAACATTAAACCGTGTTTATCCTGTGGAAAGTTACATCTACGAAGCACTTGCCGTTTTCGGGGTGCTAAGTGCCATAAATGTGGTAAAGTTGGACACATCAAGACTGTTTGCAGAAGTTAAAATACTTATGTTGCTCAACATTCTTATAATTCTCCCAAGCTGTCTAGTAAAATGGAGTCAATGTGTCTTTCAACTTTTCAAAATACTCAAGCTAATCCAATGAGAACCTCCACTACAAGTTCGGCAACTCAAGTGTCAACTGTTTTCAAAAATGTGGTAGCCGAGTTACAATGTGAACTGTCGAAAACACGAAAAGACGTGAATGAGATGAGAGAGCAACTGATTAAAATTGAGGAATTACTGCATATGCATAAACTGAGTTTGTTGAATGCAGAGCATACAAGTACCTGTGAAAGTCCTGCAAAACTTTTCAAATCTCGAATTCTCAAAAAGCATCTGATGTCCACGACTTCTAATATACATTGTTACAAAGGGAAAGACTATAGACCTTCTGTTGGAATCATACTACAAAAAATGGGAAATCGAGTGGTGAAGATAGTAGACATCAAAGATCACTCAGTTCATAACAGACACCTGAACAAAGTGACAATAAATGAAGTAGGTCGTTCCAATTATTATTTTAATGATTCCGCTAATAATCCTGATTTTGTAGATAATTCAGAAATAAGTCCAGATAATATTGATGAAAATAATGTCACAGAATCAGTTAGAAGGTCGCAGCTACTTGCAAGCAAACCGAGACATAAATACGCGAGGAGACATTCGACGTGTGGCGGATGTGGTGATTGACAATTTCTATCTCTGTATTGTTTCAATACTTACTGTTGATTGTTAATATGTTTCTTATATGAATGGCAATATAATTCCGCTAAATACAAATTCCTGAATTCTGCCCTCTCTGTGTTTTGTTTGGATTCTTGTAATTCGGTCATCTCGAAATACTAATACTACGAATACAAATAATCACAAGAAATTGGCGTCGCGATAGAACTAAATAACCTTGGAAAATTTCCTATAAATGGTTCACCACGGGAAATTGCTGATTACCTTGAGTGCTTCGATGCATGGTGCATTTCAAAGAATGTTCGGGATGACAAAATTCCAGCTCATTTCATTACTGCTATTGGGCTAGATGCATATAGCCTAGTAAAGACTCCGTCATTTCCAGATAAACCAATTTCTCTGCCATATTATAAACTCCGTGAACTTCTGACAAATCACTTTCATGTAACTACATTTGAGACCAGAGAGAGGGATCAATTCAACAAACTGGTTCGTGCTCTTAACCAGAAGATTCGAGAGTTCATTCTTCAACTCCAAATTCAAGCTTCAAAGTGTAACTAATCAGGATTTTGGTTTTCGCGTTGTTTAATACGAAGCGTTTCAGAAAGTCTTCGAGGGACAGCGTGAGGCTCAGCGAAGCAATAGCTGGACATTAACTGTTTATGAGACTTGACTGACAGTTTCTAACAGTGTCCGGATAGTCTCCGTTCGTCTTTCCTGGTGCCGACCCAGTCTTCTTTGAACAAGCGTTATCTGGAACTTTTCTGGAATTCGGTCAAGTTTAGCGATGCCTGGGTCAAAGAAGGGACAGAGCGTCTTGGAAGCAAACAGGAAAGTAAGTCATGTTGACTTGTCTGTTACATGTAACCATGTGTTTGATGTTAGGCATGAAATAGTTGATGTTAATGTTTCACCGTCTAGGGATAATAGGAATATCAAACTGCCTAAGTATGAACCTCGGTGTTTCGACGGAAACTCAACTGACTATCCACAGTTTGTAAAGGAGTTTAAAGTCATATTGAGTGAGCTTGCAATAAATGATGAAATGAAGTTGATGTATTTCTTGAAGTATTGCGTTGGAGTTGCCTCAATAGCTATACAGTGCTGTAAGTTCATGCCCCCAAGCGAAGGATACTCTGAGGCAATGAATATACTGCATCAAAGATTCGGGAGACCTTCGATGATTGTAAGGAACGTATTCGAGTCTGTTAAATGTAATGGTAGTCAACTAGAAGATACCTATAATGCACTGATTGATTTTTGATAATCTTATGACTTATAAGAATACTTTGTTTTTGATGAATTTCATGAGTGACCTCGTCTCGAATTCCGTCCTGGAGGTAATTGCGAGACGCCTACCCACTCGACTGCAAAGGAAGTGGGTGAAGATAACCTCTCGTACAGAGGATGAAGGTACTTAGCCAAAGTTTGATAGTATTTAGAAACTGGTAAAAGCCAGTGTCAATCAGGCGATGGGCGAATTAGCCAGCATTTTGCACTCTACGGTAGAACCTAAGGAACTGATGAATATAAAGAAGGCATTTGTAGTGAAGGCTCAAGGCACAGCGAGAAAGGATGAGTGTATTGTTTGCCATAACACGCACCAATTGAGTGGTTGCAATCGCTTCATTGCTATGTCTCCCGTAGGAAGGTTAAAAATGGCAAAACAGAAGCGGCTGTGTTTCAGTTGTTTAAAGTTGGGGCATACAAAGTTGAATTGTAAGGCGACAGACAAAGAAAGTAGTGGTTCAACTCATGTGCACCCACTTCTGAGGACTGTAAACGAACCGGGGAATTCGGTTAATTGTAATAGTACCTTTAGACCCCTTGACAACCCACAAGTTTATTTAGGGGTATTACCAGTTAAGGTGAAAGGACCGGAATCTTCGGTAGAGACTTATGCACTGTTGGATAATGGTTCAGACGTTACATTGATAGATGCTATGCTGGGGGCTGCTTGGGTATTAAGGGCCTAAAGCAATCCTTGGTTCTAAATACTTTCAATTCTTCAAAAACGGTAGTATGTGAACGAGTGTTGTCAGCCACGTCTCGTAAACCGTCAATGCCCAGCTCTTGCTACGCTGGGACTCACGCTGTTTCTCGAAGCTTCTCAGAAACGCTCAGTAATAACGGACGCAAAAACCATAGGCTACTCGAGAATTCTTTATTGTAACACCAACATATAGCCAACTTTGAGCTTTAAAACCAAGGTCTATGAACAAATATTACAATAATAAATCACAATATTACTTCTGACAGTTTTGTCCTGACTTCTTTCTGAACAGCGACCGGTGAGACGATGACTGTCGTATTGATGCCCCCGCGAAAATTGGGGAAGTTGGGTTTGAGCAAACAACCATGAATTGATCGTTCAATCTTCAACTACATCGACACTCCCTGGGGAAAAAGGGATCTTTCCCTTTTTTCCATCACAACCAATACACGTTGACTTGGATGCCATTGCGAGAACCTGGATCACACGTATAGAGCTGAAATGGAAAACAAACAGAAAAGCCAACACACCACAAGCATACCTGCAGCACAGTCTCACACATCAATGACTACCTGCGCCTCCAGATAAAGGCCTCCTCTTGACATCTTGCAACACAATCGCCACTTGCTAGAATGAATCTTGCAGAATGCAACGTGACCATAGCACCAACCCATGATACTCCACGCATATCGTCTTATCGACTCACTACCAATTATCACTGCAATCGCTTGTCACTCATTCTGCCTCAGTCCTAGTAACGATGACGTATGCGAGCCTCAGCCGTCTACACTCCCGCTCCCCGGCGTGTGGGATCACAGCTAATCATTATCTCCGTGTGCATGTCATTCTCAGCAATAGCCTTCCCGGCGTATATGACCCATCTGCTATCTCTAACATCAATCACTTCATCCACGGTTGTAGAAGACTCGAAACAACTTCAAAAGTAATCACGACGAAAATTTTAACAAAATTATGCAATAACAACAAGGTACGAAAACAACAAGAAAACACAATTAATCCAAATACAAATTGATATGACACACCACACATATAAACAAACAGTACACACAAACTCGCAGATCGTGTCCCGATGGAATTCCCTTGTAGAATCGAAGGACTTACACCAGTACGCCTACAACTCTTCTCAGGTTGACGCCCTAGGTTGGAAAATCATCGCACAGTTCATTGGCTGACTTCTCTCTATCAGTTATATGCTAAAATCTGGACGGTAAAACGCTCATGTCATTGTATCGTAGAATATAGATGACGAAAAAACACACGACGTATCTGATCAACCAAGCGTAGGCACAGAGTAATTTACACCGAAGAGAATAGCATTCAAATAGTAACTTGAAACTAGAAATGCCTTTATTCATGCAAGTCAATTTAACAATTACTCTTTCGTTTACACTTGGCTTATCCTCACTAAACTGGGCAATATCTTTCGTCTTTTCAAATGCACCAATACTATCAAAGTCATTGCACAAGATACTTGAGTTGATGGGCGTCTGTTTCATTGTGCATGACAACACCAACGACAACTGATTGATACCAGTTGATGAACTTAGCGGTGGATCAGAAGCTGTTGTTGTTCGGCTTTCAGGAAGTTGTCTAACTGCAAGATTACCACCACTGCTGTCTTTTACTATCAGCTCCGGTTTAGCACTAGCATCTGATGATAGGTGGGCTACACGCTGATCAATTACACTGACGGTCGCATGACTGTCCATACCTTCTGCAACTGCATCTGCATTTAATTCTACTTCACCTTCAAGTTGTACAGAACCTTTGTTCAACTTAGTAGTAGTAGGCATATCCCTTATCTCATCATGATCAACCAAAGACAAATGTGAAGTATCATGATCATTATCACGAATATTCACTTTACTGTCAATTTCATCATTTTCAAACTCTTTAATAACAGAAGTAGACAATTTTGGTTCCTCCTTACAAATCCTTAAAGGTTTTATATCTTCACTCTCACTAGTAATACTTTGTAATCTTGTGGAGTCAGAACTGTCCTCTGAGACTGTAACTCTCCTCTGTGACACTCTATTAAACAATGGCTTACCAGTTGCAACTACAGGCTTCTTGACCACACCGTTGTCGTCACACAATTCGGAGTCAGGCCTGGAGTTTACATTTAGCTTATCACTGAACTTGCTCACTGGTTCACAGTTCACCTGTGTATGCACCTCTTGCAAACGTGTACAACACAACCGTGTTTGTCTTGCATCTTGTAACTTATCTGTTGAGGATGTACTACGAAACCTGTTACACTCACTAGGTCTGTATGAATAACTGCGCAGCTAGCAAGGCTGCAGTAATTTCTTATCTCGGAATCGAAATCGTCTTTAGACGTGCAACTCTAGATTTACCCATCACTAGGCGAACATCTATATCATCCCTTAAGGTGGTTCCGATGTAGACGGCTGCTCCAAATCCTACCTCAGAAGCATAAAAAAAAACATGGAAGTCAATTATATCATGATTTCTCGATGGCTTAAGTGGACGTGAGACGGAATGTAGATTCAGCATTCTTAAACTGTTAACCCGCCTCTTCCACTCTCCTCTCTGCCTCTCACTTAATGGTTCATCCCACTGTGACCCTTTTCTGCATGTCTCTTGAAATAATCTCCTTGCCGGAAGTAGATAGAGTGCACACCTCTCCGAGTAACTGGCTTATCAGTATCACCAACATTAAATCCAAAGGTATCAGAGTTCACTTCCCATCGCATGTCTAATGTGCGTTCAACTGGTAGAGTATCAACAAGTAAATCTCGTACAGTAGGTGCTTTGTCTTCTGGAATTATATGCTTCAAAACATCTAGGCTGTTCGAGACCCACTTAGTTAAACGAAAGCCAGCCTTAGCTAACACCTCAGTAATGCTTGCTGCAAATTTAAATGCAGACTTATCATCATCGAAGGAGGCTAAACAGTCATCCACATAGAAACGACAATCAATGACGTCCAGCAGATCATTAGAACCAAATGCGGATACTGCTTTTCATAGAGAAAAATTAGCACAAATCGGGTAGGACGTGGCACCAGATGGATGGACTGTCATCCCATATTCTGACACCTTACTACAAGGACCGTCATCAAACCACAGGAACCTAAAGTGATCTCTGTCGCTCTCTGACACCTTCACTTGCAGGTACATTTCCTCTATGTCCGCAGCGACAGCAACTGAAAACTTTCTGAATCTTAACAGTGGTCCGACTAATGAGCTCACGCAATCTGGGCCACTATACAGATTATCATTCAAAGAGACTCCTTCATGTTTTTCAGAACAATCGAACACCATACGGAGTTTACCTGGCTTCCTGAGGTTAAAGACGGGTTGGGGTGGCAAATACCACATTCCTGGCTCGCTCTGATCAACTAGTCTTTCAAAGTAACCCTTCATTATATGTTTGTCGACGACATCCTTATATTTGGCCCAGAGGTCTGCATCCGTCAGAAACTTCTTCAAACCCATCAGTCTCTTAAGAGCAACTTTTGTATTACAAACCAACTGTCTATATCAAAATTTCCATGGTGGGCCAACATTGAAACGCCCATTTTCGTATTTACGAGAGTCATCATGTCGATGTAGTTGGAGACTGATCGATCAATTCATGGTTGTTTGCTCAAACCCAACTTCCCCAATTTTCGCGGAGGCATCAATACACCAGTCATCGTCTCATCGGTCGCTGTTCAGAAAGAAGATCAAAAACCGTCAGAAACCATAGTTATTATGCTGCTCATATGTTGGTGTTACAATAAAGAATTCTCGAGTAGCCAATCGGTGTTTTGGTTTCTGCGTCCGTTACTACTAAGCGTTTTGGAGAAACTTCAAGGAACAGCGTGAGTCCCAGCGTAGCAAGAGCTGGGCA
The DNA here is from genome assembly GCA_944472135.2 of Trichobilharzia regenti. NCBI lineage: Eukaryota > Metazoa > Platyhelminthes > Trematoda > Strigeidida > Schistosomatidae > Trichobilharzia > Trichobilharzia regenti. The sequence goes on from OX235268.1 coordinate 32,065,949, forward strand.
TTGACGGTCTACGAGACGTGGCTGACAGTTTCTGACGGTGGAAACAGATTCCGACGGATTCAGACAGTTGGTGACAGTTTGGATAGTCACCGTTCATCTTTCCTGGTGCCGGTCAAGTCTTCTTTGAAGAAGCAATATCTGGAACGTTTTTGGAATTGGGTCAAGTTCAACAATGCCTGGGTCAAACAAGGGACAGAGCGTCTTGGATGCAAACAGGAAAGTAAGTCATGGTGACTTTTTCTGTTAATTGTAACGATGTGTCTGATGTTGAGCATGACACTGTTGATGTTACTGTTTCGCCGTCCAGGGATAATAGGAACATCAAACTCCCTAAATTTGAACCACAGTGTTTTGACGGAAACCTAGATGATTACTTACAGTTTGTAAGGGAATTTGAAATCATGCTGAGTGGTTTTTTATTAACTGATGAAATGAAGTTAATGTACTGGAATTGCTGCAAGAGCTATACAGTGCTGTAAGTTTATGAAGCCAAAAGAGGGCTACTACGAGGCTATGAGCATTTTTTTTATTTTTAACTTACAGCTTGATTCCACACTGTATTTTTGGTACAAGTATGCAATTTTCAGCATGGATATCGGTAGCCCAAATTTTGCAGGCCGACCATAGATATCAAGGTGTGCTACGTCAAAGGCTTGGAAGACCTTCGATGACTATAGGGAAATTATTCGAGGTTGTTAAGGGTAATGGTGGTCAACTACAAGATGATTCCCAGGCACTCACTGAGTTTTTGGATAATTTGCTGATTTATAAGAATGCATTGATTTCGATGAATTGCATGAGTGGCCTCAACTCGAGTTTTATACTAGGAGTAATTGCAAGACGCCTACCTACTCGACTGCAAAGGAAGTGGGTGAAGATAAGCTCCCGTATGGAGGATGAGGGTATCGAGCCAAAGTTTGATGATATCCTGAAACTGGTAAAAGATGGCGTCAATCAATCTATGAGCAAGTTTGCCAGTATATTTATTCTCACCCCCAGAATAGAGCAGTCTGAGAGCAAAATGCAATCATTGATGACGAAAGGGACACAGAGGGGTGGATATCGAGAAGGCTCCATGATGTCTAGTAATGCACATAGACCTAGTGAGTGTAACAGGTTTCGTAGTACATCCTCAACAGATAAGTTACAAGATGCAAGACAAACACGGTTGTGTTGTACACGTTTGCAAGAGGTGCATACACAGGTGAACTGTGAACCAGTGAGCAAGTTCAGTGATAAGCTAAATGTAAACTCCAGGCCTGACTCCGAATTGTGTGACGACAACGGTGTGGTCAAGAAGCCTGTAGTTGCAACTGGTAAGCCATTGTTTAATAGAGTGTCACAGAGGAGAGTTACAGTCTCAGAGGACAGTTCTGACTCCACAAGATTACAAAGTATTACTAGTGAGAGTGAAGATATAAAACCTTTAAGGATTTGTAAGGAGGAACCAAAATTGTCTACTTCTGTTATTAAAGAGTTTGAAAATGATGAAATTGACAGTAAAGTGAATATTCGTGATAATGATCATGATACTTCACATTTGTCTTTGGTTGATCATGATGAGATAAGGGATATGCCTACTACTACTAAGTTGAACAAAGGTTCTGTACAACTTGAAGGTGAAGTAGAATTAAATGCAGATGCAGTTGCAGAAGGTATGGACAGTCATGCGACCGTCAGTGTAATTGATCAGCGTGTAGCCCACCTATCATCAGATGCTAGTGCTAAACCGGAGCTGATAGTAAAAGACAGCAGTGGTGGTAATCTTGCAGTTAGACAACTTCCTGAAAGCCGAACAACAACAGCTTCTGATCCACCGCTAAGTTCATCAACTGGTATCAATCAGTTGTCGTTGGTGTTGTCATGCACAATGAAACAGACGCCCATCAACTCAAGTATCTTGTGCAATGACTTTGATAGTATTGGTGCATTTGAAAAGACGAAAGATATTGCCCAGTTTAGTGAGGATAAGCCAAGTGTAAACGAAAGAGTAATTGTTAAATTGACTTGCATGAATAAAGGCATTTCTAGTTTCAAGTTACTATTTGAATGCTATTCTCTTCGGTGTAAATTACTCTGTGCCTACGCTTGGTTGATCAGATACGTCGTGTGTTTTTTCGTCATCTATATTCTACGATACAATGACATGAGCGTTTTACCGTCCAGATTTTAGCATATAGCTGATAGAGAGAAGTCAGCCAATGAACTGTGCGACGATTTTCCAACCTAGGGCGTCAACCTGAGAAGTATTGTAGGCGTATGGAGTTTTCAGCATGGATATCGGTAGCCCAAATTCTGCAGGCCGACCATAGCACGAATGAATCAGTAGTTAGCGTATGAACCGTCTCAATATGCGCAGCTCTCATTTTCCTACAGGTTAATAAACAGCCATATCTTTTACATTGGGTTCTGCCTCTCTTCACTACAAAAGGTCCGAACAAATCCACACCAGCGTACTCGAATGAATAATTCCCTTCAGAAACTTGCGACGCTGGGAGTGGTGCCATAATCTGCTGTGCTGAACGAGTATTCCGTAGTTTGCATTCCATGCACTTATCAATTATCTTACGGACAGCAGTGCCTCCCTTCACTATCCAAAACTTACATCGAATACTTGATAGTATTTGCGAAGAACCCAAATGACCTTCAAGAACATGGTAGTGTCTTATAATGAGATCAGTGACTGGATGGTAGCAAGGTGATAAGGCTGCTAGCCAATTGGTAGACATTATTCGACGCTGATTGGTAGACATTAATCTAGGCTGATTCAACAACCAATCACAGCGGACTTAAACGTGGGCAAATATGATTCGCAGATGAATGGCTCTACTTTCCGAGAAATATCGGAAACAACCAATCAGAAGACTGTGTTTGTCTTCCGAGAAACAACCAATTAGAAGACTGCCTTTTTCTGCTTACATAAGCCTTATTAATGTACACAAAATATATATAAATATGTGTTGATTTTCGTAATAAAACGATCTGTTGCCTGGCCCTTGTCTTCTGTTGTTACACTTGGTGTCGCTGCCTCCAGAAAAATGAAGATCCCGTGGCCAACTGCGTTTGAAGAAGGAGACATACAGAGCTTCTTACGTGACTTCGAGGCCATCGCTGAGCTGGTGGGTGTCAAGGAGCAGGCGGCGAAGGCAGTTGTTCTGGGGACGCTGTTGAGAGGCCGAGCGAAGGCGGCATATGACAGCGTAGACAGGTCAAATGGCACAGTGTCTTGGAAGAAATTGGTTCAAAGTTTGGTGTCGGAGTTTGACAGCGCAACAGACAAACAGCTAGCGATGCAGCAGTTCCGGTCAACGAAGCTGGGACCTGATGGAGACCCGTTAGTATTGGCGGTGACATTGACGAATTTACTTCGACGGGCGCTTCCCACGTTGGATAAAGAATCAGAAGAGCAGTTACTATCTTCCCAATTCATCGAGAGTGTCCCAGACCACATTTCTCAGCAATTAAAACTGGTTAACGCAACGCAACCGATGGATATTAGTGAGCTAGCGAAGGTGACCAGACAGCTGCTGAGCACAACGGTAGCCGCTATAGAGCAGCCAAAACCAAACGAATATGAGCAGAAAATTGAAGCATTGCAGCGGGAAGTGGCGGCGTTAAAGTTGGCTGATAGAAAAGACCGATGTTTTGAATGCGGTAAGCCGGGACACTGGAGAAGATACTGCCCAGAAAGGCGAAAAAGAAAAAATTTCAGACGGTATAATACTTGTTCTTTCTCTCGTATGAACCTAGATTTAGTGGGGGCTATTGAGAAAGGGGCTGTGTATTCGAAGTTGCGAGTGAATGATCGAGAAGTAGTATGTTTAGTAGATACAGGAGCGGCCGTGTCGTTAATAGATAAGAATTTATGTAAGAGTGTTAGTCCGTGTTCATTGACAGTACAAACAGTAGGCGGGCATATGTTGCGTATAACGGGTAGATCGAACTGTACGGTCGTTGTTGGCGGCTGCGAGGTGACGTTTCCTTTCATTGTTGTACCCGAACTACAGCGAACGATATTAGGAGCGGATTTTCTGCGTGAGATTGGTGCAATAATCGACACGCAAGCGAACGTGGTGGTCACGAAATACGGGCATATCAACATGTATGAGACCAGCGAGATAGCAGCGATTAAGCTGTCGACGGTGTACAATATGACAGAGTTAATTAATAAATACGATCATCTGTTCACTGGAGATGGCGACCCATACGGTTATTGCGATAAGGTGAATCATGAAATTCCGTTAAGTGATCCGAAAGTAAGGTCATTTACAACGCGAAGAGTTCCATGTCATCTGGAAGGCGAAGTGGAGCGACAAGTGCAAGAGATGTTAAAAGACGATATTATTGAGGAAGCTGATAGCCCGTACAACTCTCCAGTGCTGTTAGTAAAGAAAGCGAATGGGAAGTATAGATTCTGTGTTGATTTTCGACAGTTAAACAGTATGACAGAGTTAAGACCGTGTGCCATGCCAACAGTGGTAGAAACTTTAGATCGCGCGAATGCATTTTCGGTTCTCGATCTTCGCTCAGGATACTGGCAGATACCGATAAAACCAGGTGATAGAGATAAGACGGCTTTCATCGTGGGTCAGACACAATATCGATTTAAACGCATGCCGTTTGGACTAGCAGGTGCACCGTTTACGTTCAGAAGACTGATGAAGCTATTACTTAAGAACTTGAAAAACGTGGAGGTGTATGGTGATGATCTCGTCATATACAGTCAAAACGAAAACGATCACGTCAACCATGTAGAAGCCGTGCTGCGACGCATCGAAGAGTTTGGACTGCGCGTCAACAAAACCAAGTCCCAGATAGCCAAAAAGAATGTTACTCTGTTGGGACATAAAGTGGGAAATGGTGAGATTAAACCACTACCGGAGAAAATTTTGACGATTAAAACGATTCCAGCCCCGAATTCAAAGAGAAAACTGAGACAATTCTTGGGTAGAGCAGCGTTTTATAGTCGCTTCGTGAAGAACTTCAATGAGATAGCAGCCCCTCTGTACAGGCTACTAGGTGAGCCGAAGTTTGTTTGGTCGGGGGAATCGCAGAGGACATTCGACAGAATTAAACACCTGCTCGACCACCAACAAATGACGCTAAAACAGTTCACAGTGTGCACAGATGCCAGTGACTACGCTATAGGTGCGGTCCTAAGACAGGACGAGGGAATCGTTGAGTATGCCAGTAGGGTTTTGACACTCACAGAGAGAAAGTATTCAACGATAGAGAAAGAATGTTTAGCAATGGTATGGGCAGTCGACAAATGGAGACCTTATTTACTCGGCCGGCGGTTCCACATCGAAACTGATCATAAGCCGCTACAATTTTTGAAGACAGCGAGAGACCCACGGGGGAAGTTGTCACGGTGGATGTTGCGTCTTCAGGAGTACGATTTTACGATCTCACACGTTCCTGGAAGTGAAAATGTCTTGGCAGATTTGTTATCGAGACCAGAAGATGAGTCTGAGTTGCCCGAGGTCGCGTACGGAGTGCATGCAGTAGAACAAGACCCACTAAAACTTGCACGCAGGCAAAGGTTGGACGATACGCTGAATACAGTAATACAGGTGATCACCAACGGGATAGAAGTAGATCAAGCTACGGCGAGTAAGGAGCTAACCACACTACTCAGACAGAGAGATCGACTAAGAGTGAATGCCTACGGGACTCTGACCTGGCGAGAGAACGACGGAAGCTGGCTGGCTGTCATACCTCAATCGTCGCGCCACGACATGATAGAAGAATGTCACCAGCTAGCACATACAGGCGTGGCCAGAACAACCGACCTCCTAAGACAAAGCATGTACTGGCCAGGTATGAGGGAAGACGTAGCAAGATACGTACTTGGATGTCCACGGTGCCAGCTAATGAAAGGCAACCGGTGCATATGACCACCGCTTCAGTCGATTCCAGTTACGGCGATAGGTGACTTGTGGTCCGTAGATGTCATGGGTCCATTTCCTCAGACATCCAGTGGTAATCAGTACCTCTTGGTGATGACGGAACACGCGACGCGATGGGTAGACGCCGTAGCGATCCCAGACTGACGTGCAAAGACCGTGACAGACACAGTCGTTGGACACATTGTTGCAGACCACGGCGTACCAAAGACAACACTGACAGACCAAGGTCCCTGTTTCGAGAGTGAAGAATTTACTTCCCGTTTGCAACAGCTGGGCATCAAGAGGATCAGAACGACCCCATATCATCCACAAACGAATGGCCTAACGGAGAGAAACAACCGTACACTGAAGGAGTGGCTGGCCTCGAAGGGCGGGAACTGGGAAACGGAGCTTCCACTGATTTTACTAGCACATCGGGCTACCACTCAGGAAACAACGAAGAAGTTACCCTTTCAACTGATGTATGGTAGAAAACCACGATTACCGAAACACAATGAGACCTGGCCCATGCACCAAAAGTGGAGTACAACGAAATTAAAAAAAACTTGCTGCAGCCTTGCTAGCTGCGCAGTGATTCACAGTGGTGTGCAAAGTGCTGGATTATCCCAAGTATCCTGCAACGTTTTGAACTGATTCAATGTCTGTGACATATTATATACGCAACGAGTCAGCGAGATATGCATGTTTTGTAGCTAACAGAATATCTCACATTCGTGAACTAACAACCGTCGAGCATTGGGAGCTCGTATCGTCTGGAAAAAATCCGGCTGATCTAGCGTCGCGGGGAGTTATTAATATGAATGTGGTTAAAAATAAGTGGTGGAAAGGTCCAGAGTTCTTGCTGCGGGCCGATAGTATGTGTCCTAGTAGAGAAGATGGACCACCAATAAGCGAGAGTGTCTTGGAGTTTAAGACAAGTGTCAGTTTAACATCCACTCAAGGAAGATGTTCGGGTTTACAACCACTTTTTAAATATTATTCTTCTTGGTACAATATACTGTGCGTCGGTGGCACAGTGGCTAGGACTCTCGCCAACCATGCACATGGTCCGACGTTCGATCCTCTCCCGACGCACACCCGATATCAATGGTCGGCCTGCAAAATTTGGGCTACCGATATCCATGCTGAAAATTCCATACTTGTACCAAAAATACAGTGTGGAATTAAGCTGTAAATCAAAAGTCGAAGTAAAATACTGAAGGCCGTTGCGTGGTTGGCACGATATGTTACGTATATAAAGGTCATGCATCTTTCAGGATACGATAATGTGAGTATGGGACCTGTGAGAGTCGAAGATGTCAGGGATGCGGATTTAGAGATTTTGAGGTCTGCTCAGTGGGAAGCGTGGAGTGAGATTGCCAAGGAGGAGAGTCCTGATTTCGCAGATTTCAAGGCAGGGTTAGATCGATTATCTCCAATAGTTTCCGAAGGGATCGCTGGAGTTGGTGGACGTCTACAAATGTTAGAATCGTCATATGAGACCCATCACCGGGTCTTATTGTAGCAACAGAAGACAAGGGCCAGGCAACAGATGGTTTTATTACGAAAATCAACACATATTTATATATATTTTATGTACATTAATAAAGCTTATGCAAGCAGACTAACACAGTCTTCTGATTGGTTGTTTCCGATATTTCTCGGAAAGTAGAGCCATTCATCTGCGAATCATATTTGCCCACGTTTAAGTCCGCTGTGATTGGTTGTTGAATCAGCCTAGATTAATGTCTACCAATCAGCGTCGAATAATGTCTACCAAATGGCTAGCAGCCTGCTCTCACCACACTCGTCCCCCCGTCAAATAGCTTCGTGCGCAGACGTTCCGACCTTCTGGGTGCTACATCCTCTAGTTGAGGATTGTTACTGACCGGCTTGTCCCACTGTACCCATCTTTGGAGCTGACTGGCGTTAACTCGTTTCTGTTTATCACCTCTTCGGATGGTATATACTTGACCCCGTCTTTTTGTGATTGTGTATGGTCCTTCCCACTTTGGAAGGAGTTTCCGTGAACCTAGCCCGCCTCCAACTGTATATCTCCTGTCTCTACACTTCACTTGGTCCCCGACTGCAAAGGTAATGCACTGCGTCCTTTCTTTCATCTGAGACTTCGCAACATCACTGCGCTGCTTCCGTATTACATTCTTGACTGCCTCTTTCCTCTCTGCTTTTAATTTCGTCGTACTCCACTTTTGGTGCATGGCCAGGTCTCATTGTGTACCGGTAATCGTGGTTTTCTACCATACATCAGTTGGAAGGGTGACTTCTTCGTTGTTTCCTGAGTGGTAGCCCGATGTGTTAGTAAAATCAGTGGAAGCTCCGTTTCCCAGTTCCCGCCCTTCGAGGCCAGCCACTCCTTCAGTGTACGGTTGTTTCTCTCCGTTAGGCCATTCGTTTGTGGATGGTATGGGGTCGTTCTGATCCTCTTGATGCCCAGCTGTTGCAAACGGGAAGTAAACTCTTCACTCTCGAAACAGGGACCTTGGTCTGTCAGTATTGTCTTCGGTACGCCGTGGTCTGCAACAATGTGTCTAACTACTGCATCTGTCACGGTTCTTGCACGTTGGTCTGGGATTGCTACGGCGTCTACCCATCGTGTCGCGTGTTCCGTCATCACCAAGAGGTACTGATTACCATTGGATGTCTGAGGAAATGGACCCATGACATCTACGGACCACAAGTCACCTATCGCGGTAACTGGAATCGACTGAAGTGGTGGTCGTATGCACCGGTCACCTTTCATCAGCTGGCACCGTGGACATCCAAGTACGTATCTTGCTACGTCTTCTCTCATACCTGGCCAGTACATACTTTGTCTTAGGAGGTCGGTCGTTCTGGCCACGCCTGTATGCGCTAGCTGGTGACATTCTTCTATCATGTCGTGGCGCGACGATTGAGGTATGACAGCCAGCCAGCTTCCGTCGTTCTCTCGCCAGGTCAGAGTCCCGTAGGCATTCACTCTGAGTCGATCCCTCTGTCTGAGTAGTGTGGTTAGCTCCTTACTCGCCGTAGTTTGATCCACTTCTATTCCGTTGGTGATCACCTGTATTACTGTATTCAGCGTATCGTCCAACCTCTGCCTACGTGCAAGTCTTAGTGGGTCTTGTTCTACTGCATGCACTCCGTAAGCGACCTCGGGCAACTCAGACTCATCTTCTGGTCTCGATAACAAATCTGCCAAGACATTTTCACTTCCAGGAACGTGTGAGATCGTAAAATCGTACTCCTGAAGACGCAACATCCACCGTGACAACTTCCCCCGTGGGTCTCTCGCTGTCTTCAAAAATTGTAGCGGCTTATGATCAGTTTCGATGTGGAACCGCCGGCCGAGTAAATAAGGTCTCCATTTGTCGACTGCCCATACCATTGCTAAACATTCTTTCTCTATCGTTGAATACTTTCTCTCTGTGAGTGTCAAAACCCTACTGGCATACTCAACGATTCCCTCGTCCTGTCTTAGGACCGCACCTATAGCGTAGTCACTGGCATCTGTGCACACTGTGAACTGTTTTAGCGTCATTTGTTGGTGGTCGAGCAGCTGTTTAATTCTGTCGAATGTCCTCTGCGATTCTTCCGACCAAACAAACTTTGGCTCACCTAGTAGCCTGTATAGAGGGGCTGCTATCTCATTGAAGTTCTTCACGAAGCGACTATAAAACGCTGCTCTACCCAAGAATTGTCTCAGTTTTCTCTTTGAATTCGGGGCTGGAATCGTTTTAATCGTCAAAATTTTCTCCGGCAGTGGTTTAATCTCACCATTTCCCACTTTATGTCCCAACAGAGTAACATTCTTTTTGGCTATCTGGGACTTGGTTTTGTTGACGCGTAGTCCAAACTCTTCGATGCGTCGCAGCACGGCTTCTACATGGTTGACGTGATCGTTTTCGTTTTGACTGTATATGACGAGATCATCACCATAAACCTCCACGTTTTTCAAGTTCTTAAGTAATAGCTTCATCAGTCGTCTGAACGTAAACGGTGCACCTGCTAGTCCAAACGGCATGCGTTTAAATCGATATTGTGTCTGACCCACGATGAAAGCCGTCTTATCTCTATCACCTTGTTTTATCGGTATCTGCCAGTATCCTGAGCGAAGATCGAGAACCGAAAACACATTCGCGCGATCTAAAGTTTCTACCACTGTTGGCATGGCACACGGTCTTAACTCTGTCATACTGTTTAACTGTCGAAAATCAACACAGAATCTATACTTCCCATTCGCTTTTTTTACTAACAGCACTGGAGAGTTGTACGGGCTATCAGCTTCCTCAATAATATCATCTTTTAACATCTCTTGCACTTGTCGCTCCACTTCGCCTTCCAGATGACATGGAACTCTTCGCGTTGTAAATGACCTTACTTTCGGATCACTTAACGGAATTTCATGATTCACCTTATCGCAATAACCGTATGGGTCGCCATCTCCAGTGAACAGATGATCGTATTTATTAATTAACTCTGTCACATTGTGTACCGTCGACAGCTTAATCGCTGCTATCTCGCTGGTCTCATACATGTTGATATGCCCGTATTTCGTGATCACCACGTTCGCTTGCGTGTCGATTATTGCACCAATCTCACGCAGAAAATCCGCTCCTAATATCGTTCGCTGTAGTTCGGGTACAACAATGAAAGGAAACGTCACCTCGCAGCCACCAACAACGACCGTACAGTTCGATCTACCCGTGATACGCAACACATACCCGCCTACTGTTTGTACTGTCAATGAACACGGACTAACACTCTTACATAAATTCTTATCTATTAACGACACGGCCGCTCCTGTATCTATCAAACATACTACTTCTCGATCATTCACTCGCAACTTCGAATACAGAGCCCCTTTCTCAATAGCCCCCACTAAATCTAGGTTCATACGAAAGAAAGAACAAGCATTATACCGTCTGAAATTTTTTCTTTTTCGCCTTTCTGGGCAGTATCTTCTCCAGTGTCCCGGCTTACCGCATTCAAAACACCGGTCTTTTCTATCAGCCAACTTTAACGCCGCCACTTCCCGCTGCAATGCTTCAATTTTCTGCTCATATTCGTTTGGTTTTGGTTGGTCTATAGCGGCTACCGTTGTGCTCAGCAGCTGTCTGGTCACCTTCGCCAGCTCACTAATATCCATCGGCTGCGTTGCGTTAACCAGTTTTAATCGCTGAGAAATGTGGTCTGGGACACTCTCGATGAATTGGGAAGACAGTAACTGCGCTTCTGATTCTTCATCCAAAGTGGGAAGCGCCCGTCGAAGTAAATTCGTCAATGTCACCGCCAATACTAACGGGTCTCCATCAGGTCCCAGCTTCGTTGACCGGAACTGCTGCATTGCTAGCTGTCTGTCTGTTTCGCTGTCAAACTCCGACACCAAACTTTCAACCAATTTCTTCCAAGACACTGTGCCATTTGACCTGTCTACGCTGTCATATGCCGCCTTCGCTCGGCCTCTCAACAGCGTCCCCAGAACAACTGCCTTCGCCGCCTGCTCCTTGACACCCACCAGCTCAGCGACGGCCTCGAAGTCACGTAAGAAGCTCCGTATGTCTCCTTCTTCAAACGCAGCTGGCCACGGGATCTTCATTTTTCTGGAGGCAGCGACACCAAATGTAACAACAGAAGACAAGGGCCAGGCAACAGATCGTTTTATTACGAAAATCAACACGTATTTATATATATTTTGTGTACATTAATAAGGCTTATGCAAGCAGAAAAAGGCAGTCTTCTAATTGGTTGTTTCTCGGAAGACAAACACAGTCTTCTGATTGGTTGTTTCCGATATTTCTCGGAAAGTAGAGCCATTCATCTGCGAATCATATTTGCCCACGTTTAAGTCCGCTGTGATTGGTTGTTGAATCAGCCTAGATTAATGTCTACCAATCAGCGTCGAATAATGTCTACCAATTGGCTAGCAGCCTTATCACCTTGCTACCATCCAGTCACTGATCTCATTATAAGACACTACCATGTTCTTGAAGGTCATTTGGGTTCTTCGCAAATACTATCAAGTATTCGATGTAAGTTTTGGATAGTGAAGGGAGGCACTGCTGTCCGTAAGATAATTGATAAGTGCATGGAATGCAAACTACGGAATACTCGTTCAGCACAGCAGATTATGGCACCACTCCCAGCGTGGCAAGTTTCTGAAGGGAATTATTCATTCGAGTACGCTGGTGTGGATTTGTTCGGACCTTTTGTAGTGAAGAGAGGCAGAACCCAATGTAAAAGATATGGCTGTTTATTAACCTGTAGGAAAATGAGAGCTGCGCATATTGAGACGGTTCATACGCTAACTACTGATTCATTCGTGCTATGGTCGGCCTGCAGAATTTGGGCTACCGATATCCATGCTGAAAATTCCATACTTGTACCAAGTATACAGTGTAGAATCAAGCTGTTATCAAATGTATTAAATTTATAAAATTTATAAATCGGCGAGGTGCACCGAAAATGTTCAGTGACAGACGGACTAATTTTGTTCGCTGTCATGCCGAGCTCAAAGAGTGTCTTGAAGGTCGGCAAACGAGAGTTCATGAAGAGTTACTGAAAATAAATATCGAGTGGCACTTCAACCTACCTCATGCCAGCCCTAGATGTGGGCTATGGGAAAGACTTATAAAAATTATCAAGCGTATTTTAAGCTATATAATTAAAAACCAGAGTTTGAATGACGAAATGTTGGAGACATTTTTTGTGAAGCTGAACGAATACTAAATGGCAGACCGCTATTACCTGTGCGGGACGACGTCAAGGATTTCGACGTGTTAACCACAAACAAATTATTTTTATTGAGAGGTAACACTGGCATAGAGGACTTGAGAGCGGAACGAATACCTACGGTTAAAAGATGAAAACAAGCCAGGCACACAAATGATATATTTTGGAAAAGATGGTTAAAGGAGCACGATCTAACATCGCAAACTAGAGACAAGGGCAAAATGCTGTGCAGAAACTTAAAAGTTGGTGATGTGGTCATAGTAGCAGATAAATGTGCCACAGGTAGATGGCCTCTGGGAGTAATAGAAAATCTACTCTGCAGTGGTGATGGGCTGGTGAGAACAAGTTGTGGCATGTTGGTGAGAGATATTAGGAAGCTGTGTCTGCTGGAAGGTGCTGATGGCCGAGAGTCAGAGGATGAACCACTTGCCGATTTTCCTACCTAGAGCGTCAACCTGAGAAGGGTTGTGGGCATACTGCTGTAGGTCCTACAATTCTTAAAGGGTGCTTCGTCAGTGCGCAGTCCATCATACTTGGTGTGTGATTTTGTACATATGTTCACATTGTATATACTGAATTGGTACCACCTCTCATCTATCCGTTCGTAACTTTGTTTGTGTCCGGACGTCTTCCACTTGTATCAACCTGAGAAGGAATATAGGCGTACTTCTGTAAGTCCTACAGTTGTCCAAGAGTAGTTCGTCGAAGAAGAATCCACAACAACCGATGTACTGATTGTGCATATGTTTGTGTTAAATAATTGTGTGGATTCCAATTATTGTAATTGTTGGTTAATCTTGTTTTTGTCCGGACATTCTTCAACCTACAGTCGTCAACCTGAGAAGGGTAGCAAGCGTACTGGTATAAATCCTGCGATTCTACAAGGGAATTCCATCGAGACACGATCTGCGAGTTTGTGTGTACTGTTTGTATATATGTGTGGTGTGTCATATCAATTTGTATTTGGATCAATTGTGTTTTCTTGTTGTTTTCGTACCTTGTTGTTATTGCATAATTTTGTTAAAATTTTCGTCGTGATTACTTTTGAAGTTGTTTCGAGTCTTCTACAACCGTGGATGAAGTGATTGATGTTAGAGATAGCAGATGGGTCATATACGCCGGGAAGGCTATTGCTGAGAATGACATGCACACGGAGATAATGATTAGCTGTGATCCCACACGCCGGGGAGCGGGAGTGTAGACGGCTGAGGCTCGCATACGTCATCGTTACTAGGACTGAGGCAGAATGAGTGACAAGCGATTGCAGTGATAATTGGTAGTGAGTCGATAAGACGATATACGTGGAGTATCATGGGTTGGTGCTATGGTCACGTTGCATTCTGCAAGATTCATTCTAGCAAGTGGCGATTGTGTTGCAAGATGTCAAGAGGAGGCCTTTATCTGGAGGCGCAGGTAGTCATTGATGTGTGAGACTGTGCTGCAGGTATGCTTGTGGAGTGTTGGCTTTTCTGTTTGTTTTCCATTTCAGCTCTATCCGTGTGACCCAGATTCTCGCAATGGCATCCAAGTCAACGTGTATTGGTTGTGACAAAACAGTGGGACGGATTTCTTTTTTGGCGGGGAGTGTCGATGTAGTTGAAGATTGAACGATCAATTCATGGTTGTTTGCTCAATCCTTACATTATAATTTTTCAGGAGTCATGGATTATTCAGTCATCGTCTCATCGTTCTCTGTTCAGTGGAAGATAGAAAACCATCAAAAGTACTATCGTGATTTATTGTTATAACATTTATTCCTAGGCCTTGTGTGTAATAACCTTATTGTTGTTTACATATTGGCGTAAGAATAAAGCGTTCTCGAGTCGCCAATCTATGTTCTGGTTTTCGCGTTGGTTAATACGAAGCGTTTCCGAAAGTCTTCGAGGGACAGCGTGAGGTCCCGCGTAGTAAGAGCTGGACATCGACAGTTTCTTTGAGTTGGCTGGCAGACGCTTTCGTCTACGTATGAGTATACTAAGTCAAGATCGCGAAATACTTCCTCACTGAAGCGTGGAGACTTTGGTGCTGCATTCCGGAAACCAAATGTCATAGCTACATATTCAAAAACTCCAAAAGATCTCATGATGGTCTTCTTCGGAGTATCTTCATGTGCAGTCGCAACTTTGCCATATCCTCTAAATATTTGCACCAGGAGGTGTTGCGTCAAGCCATGTTTGTGAGGCAATAAATAGCAATCAGAGGTAGTTTGGACGTTCACCCGCCGACAATCACCAGTAGGTCGCAAAATGTTGCTGTCTTTTGGTACCATTGGTAGTGGGGACACCCATGAACTATTCGATGGCTGAATGATGTCAAGGGTGAGCATATGGCCGAACGTATTTCTCTCCAGTTGTAGTTAGTCAGGACCAAGTTGTCATGCTCAGCAGATCACGGGTTGTCCAGGGATTGTGATGCGATGCATAACACTGCCGGTTACATACGGCAGATTGTGAGGAGGCAGTTAAGTACTTGATCACTTGTCAACAGTCGACTGAAAGTTGGCGGAAAGATCGCCTCCTCATTTACCAGTGACAAGTTGTGACCAACATGGGTTATGCCTCTAGTATACAGTCCAATGGTACCGTCTATCAGTCGTTTTCGGCGTACATCTATGAGTAAATCATGATGGTTAAATAGGCACTTGCCTATGGTAGGCCTTGTAACGTCAGCAAGAGGTAAAATCCACTGAACAGGTTTGCGTAAACCTACGTTCAGGCAGATATATTCCCTACCAAAGGTTGTAACAGGTTTTCCATTCGCTGTCTGTAAGTCGAAGGTAGGCCCCTTCTGTTGATACACCTGTGTAGTAGTAAGGACGCTGACTTCGGCACCTGAGTCATCCAACAACGGGTTTTGTTGACTATGTCGCACATGTATAGTAGGCTACAGCTGCCGCCAACGCGTGCCGGCGGGATAGTTTACTATAGTCGTTGGGCCGTTGCCGAAAATGGAGTTGCATAACCCTAAAACTTCAGCATCCCTCCTCGAAGACTGTTCAGTGATTGAGCACATTTCTGTGATTGGCCATTGTGTTATTTTTAGAATTTTATCAGCAGAAGTGGCTAAATTACGAAATCTATTTCGCCGTAGTGCCCGACTGACTAGCTAGGACTCGTGCAACGATGAAAGTAACACCACGGCTTTCAAAATGGAATGGAAGCTTCATCATGAGTCTTCAGCTAAACAAGTCGACTTAAACAGTGAGGATAAGCATCCACCGTTCAGTGATGAATGCTGTAGCTTAAAGTTCTGGACAAATACCCACCACTACAGTAGATTTCCTCATTGATTACAGAGTGATGAAGGTCCAAGAACACAGGTGCGCAAAAATCATCTCCATCTGAGCTAAAATGTTCACTGCTAGTATTTATTTTTCCAGCACATTTACCTACTGCGTGGTAGTCAGAAGTGCACTGATCTAAAATTGCAACATGGTTGTGATCACCGAATCATAACACTGACAAAACGCCTTCAGTGAAGTCATGACATTAAAAGGTTAAAGTAAAGTGGTAGACAGCCGTAAGTACGCATTACATAAATTGGTTGAACACTAGTTAGTAACTAGTAGAATGTGTTCGGTCCTTTGTTTGGTGCAGACTGCCTTCTATCAGTCAAATCTGCAATGTGGCCACCACTCTACGCGGCTCTCCAACATGGAGCACTGTGAATTATTTAGTCCACTAACTAGTGTTCGGTCAGAAGTATCCAATTAAGTCCTACGGGGAGTCAGTCATGAGCCCAAATACCTCAGTGGCGACATCTCTAACTGCATCAGTGGCTGACGCGGGTAGGTATCTTGGTCGCAGATACACCTTGCTGATTGGTGAGTGCCAAGCGATTTAGGTCCAAAGCTTCCTGCCGATAGCCTCTAACCATCCATGACCAGCAATTCAAAGGGCACCATGATGGCAAGCCACTCAGCATGGTAGACTCATTGCAAACTTGACTGGTAGAATTCACTATGCAGCAGAGATAAGACTGGACACATCACGCAAGGTACAGTAAAAAATATATATATATATATATAAATCCACATTTATAAGAAGCATGTCACATGGTTGCTGAAATAAATGAGGCGCGTTCCTTCTAACCTGTGAGACAAAAATGGAAGTCTCTGAAACGTGTTATGTATTTGCATAACACATTTTGGACATTCTAATCACATACGTATTTGTCACAGAAATTTTTATAGAAGGCGGTAGAGCAGAAGTTGTTACAATGCAAATTCAGTTTTCTACACGTCTGGCGCACAGATAAGAAGTAGGGAGACGATGCAAGTATGTGGGGTGAGGAAAAGAAGGAAGATGGTGAGAATATTATTCAGTGAACTGAACTGCAGTTCTAAATTGGATTACCATGTTAGGTTCAAAGTGATAACAAATGAATTTTGAATACCCTAGAGAGGTTTAAGGAATTTTTATGGCCACGGCCTCAATTAATTTAGGTATTTGACCCAAATTTGCTTTATATACGAATTCTAAGGCATCATTGAAATCAATCTTGTCAAACGTCTTTATGATGTGCTTCGGTGTAGATTATTTCCGACATATATTTCCGGGATCAATCAGCTGGGTACAGTTGATTGTCTTCTGCACTGGTCGATTTTATATGAACGATGTCACTGCAGTGTTCTTAGGCACTTTTCAGAAAGTGAGAACGCTGTGTAGACATGCTTTGACTTACGATGGTCATTCCCCAAAATGGCAGTTTAGTAGTACTACCAATCATTCATTGTATACAAAAAAACACTAGACCGTTTGAAGAATATCGAAATTAAAAGAAAAATGAGTGGGAAAATTCGGAATATTTGATTCGTTTTTAGGGGTTAAGTATCAGTGGAGACAAATTATGACGTATAGGGTTGTTTATGTGTCTGTATATTACACCACCATGACAAGTAGTAAGGTTGCCTTCACACTGTAGAGATACTTCCAAATGATCAGTAACCTGAAATGAATACCTGACTTTGCATGATGAATCTGAATATCGTCAGTACTTCATCATTTTTACGTCCATTGTTGAACCTTCGGATATAAACTCTTTGTTTTGTTAAAGGGAATTTCAAGGACAGTTATTGATAATTTTTTAAATGAGTTTTTAGTAACCATGATAAAAAGAGACTCACAGTGTAACTTACTTTTCAAAAGTAAGCAATGGTAAAATATTCTTAGTTGGTTAGTTATTCTGATAGGAGATTCCGGTGTAGGCAAAACGAATTTGCGTTCACGCTTTACGAACGATGAGTTCAACCTGGAAAGCAAAAGCACAATCGGCGTTGACTTTGCCACAAAGTAAGGTGTAAAAACTTAATTCATCCACCTCAAGGAATGTTACAATTGACGGTAGGACTGTGAAGGCGCAAATATGGGATACTGCTGGTCAAGAAAGATATCGCGCTATAACTTCTGCGTACGTACGTTTCAGTCCATTAAAACTAGGATAATTTCACTAATACATAGCTCAGTGCATGTTTTTAATTGTTTTATGAATACTAAGTTTACATCTGATTCAGTTTAATTGTTAAAGTTCAATATACCCAAACCATTATTCACGACGAATATGTCTTAACACCATAATTGTCCCTCTGTTCGTCTTTTAACTACACTATCTTAGACTATGTTTGCGGTCAGATCTCACTATTTGGTTAATTAACAAATGCTGATGTTTAAAGTGTTCCTCAGTGACTTAAATTTAAGTAAGTAACTGTCTAGAAATTAAGCATCACAATGTTATTATTCTTACTGTAGATTGTGTACTCCTGGTTTGTTTGTCATCGGATTACCGCCCGATTGGTCTCTATTATAATTTTTCAACTTCTCACCGGCCTAAAGGTCAGCATACTGTTTCTTAGTCTGATTCATGCATATCTAGGAATAACATGCATGTAGTGCCTTCTGTCATAGTCATATTCCATTTCATGAGAACCGAGAAGTAATACAGTGCGATACATGTCTGTCAGTATGTTTATTTATTCATAGCTAGAATCCTTGACAGTTCACGCTAGCGTTTGCGGCACTTTTCGGAAATTAGTTTTAAAATGAAACAGATTTACAAGAAAAAATGTAGAGAAGCCATACTGATGGTATGCTTTGTACAAATGAGATAGATTATTTTACATAGATCAGTGATAAAATTTTATTGACTGGATGATGTTTCGAGCAAAATTTATTTACTAGTAACTATGTCTGTGTATTCACACTGAGTTTTATAAACTCATGTTTTAATGCATTTTCTTATATATTTGGGATAGAAACTGTATTTCTGTGATTCCACGTATTTGGTTAAATTTAATAGACAGAGACTGAGTGATCAACCTGTCCCTACACCTAACTGTGCTCCATTTTAATGTGCAGGTGCATGTATCTCAATGGCCTAGATTTTTTTAAATTACTTGGCTTACTGTGTTGAACCAGTCTAACTTCAGCTAGATACCCGTGTTTTGATTTTTAACTTAACAGACTGCCATCAGCTAGTTCGGCTTATATAATTGACGTAACTGTAGTTACATGGTTTTTGGTTAATTACGTTATTTTTGCCCAAATTTTCACATAGATTTCTTAAGCCAAATAAGTTTTTTTGAGTGAGGAAGTTAGTTTAATTGCTACCCTGAATGCTAACTTACTAGAAATGCTAATAAGGACCACTGATAACTTTTCCTTATATAGCAGTACTTTAGAAGCTCTGAAATCTTCATCATTTAGTATCTTTAGTATCGCTTTTATTGTTTACATCAGCACCCCTGTTTCTCCTATTGGTCTTAGTACACTTTGAACAAAATCTTGTGATTAATTGTTCATTACTGATATTTTCCTTATTTGTTTGATTTCACTATTTAAAACTTTTGACTTACTGATCAGTCTTCTGGCTCGATTGTATGGACTTAAAGCTAAACCCACCTTTACCACTTTTCAGTGGAATGATTTAAAGTTTGATTTCCTGTCAGAATATGGTGATTTCTTACGCATGCATGTATGTAATGCACCATCCTGTTTTGAGCTTATTTTACAGTCTCGCACAGCTAAATTATTTCGCTTACTATTCACCTCGGAAGTGGACCAGATTATATCTAGTGCGGAATTTACGCTGTAGAAAATGGAATCTGGAGTGTAAATGCATTTTGTATAATTGTGAGCAGCAATAAATCGTGCTCAAAATGTCATTCACTTTTTAATGATATTGTATCACTCAATATCATATCTAAGTAACTTCGCCGGTATGGAATCAAATACTTAATTGGAATAATAAACTCTGATCCATTGACTAAAATGAGGGTGTGTTTCTCTGACTACGTCTCATTTCATTCCAGACACTGAGTGCTTTACTTCTCATTTGCATTTATCTTTAAAAATTTGTTATAGTATGATTTTGGTAGGATAAAGATTCATCACATTGATAATTATATAACGATGGGTCGCTAAATCCCACATGGTCACTGTAACGTCGTCTATTTTAATCCATATGCTTAGAATAAACTGCCATTTAAGTTTTTGCTTGCTGAAAACAATGGAGAGCATGAAGAATTACCGAACTGAAACAACTTTATACGCATTTAAGTGAAATAATAAGAGTGAGTGAAGAGAAAATAACGTAGTCTTTAGTTAAGGAAAAGATTTCAGCTGATTGAGGCTGGGTATATTTGTACTTCAATCTTCAGGAAAGGAGGCGTGGATGCTTACGATTCTTCATCTTAACCTTCCTCGCACAACTACGGGACAGAAGCAGTGGCAGAGACAAAGTATGAATAACAGTTTGGTTATCGAAAACAAAATATGTATTAAGGGTAATTATTAGGGGTGTGGAGTCCCAGTGGCTGAATAGTCTATGAGCTTAGCTTATGACCGGAAGGTCGTGGGTTCGAAACCCGGTGGTTGCGTACTGCTAATAAATCCCAAACACCAGGACTAAGTAGCTATCCAATACTCCATAGCTTACAGTTTGTGCGTCGGTGGTTCCCGTAAAAATAAAAACCTCTGTCATCAAAACTTTAAAAGCTCCAACTCGAAGCCTTATGTTCCATTAGGAATGTAAAGTAGTAAAATAGTAAAAAAATATCGGGGTATGAGAAAATTACAGGAGTGTTGAAACAGGCAGCATCAAGTGAAAAATTCACCATAACATGGAAGATGAAAATCTATTTGGTAAAGCCTATTGATTGGAGGTTGTTTACAACTATGGAGCTTCAAACTGAACTTTTCAACCGCATTATAACAGGAGGCGATTCTGCATAACTTAGTATTTAGTATTTACTTGAAAGTTTCTCTAAAGAATGGTCGTTTTTCTTAAAATGTCATAATATTTTAAACAACGAATATATCTGTGCTATTAGTATTGATACAGCCTTGAACGTTTTCGTCGCTGAAATTGATCAACACTATTATTAAATGAATTTGAAATATATTTACATGGCTGACAAAAAGAAGCTTCGTAGTATACCATATCATTTATCTCACAAAAAGTCAACGTAGAGTAAAGTTTCCAATTTTCGGTTATATTTACTCACTAATTGTTGGAAAATATTTTATTTTATCATATTTGAATACGCTACTCCCAATAAATAACCAGCTAAGATTACTTTCTGGCCATAGTAACCACGTGCATGAATTGATCATTGAGTTTAAAGTCAAAATTCTCTATGGATGTAAAGTTGAATTATTCGTAATTGCCTACTTTGGATGACATGAGTATCTTTCAGTTGGTGAATGTATCTTAACAGATTTTGCCCCTCCCCCTCTATTTATTAGGCAAACAGTGAATAACGTATAATAAATTAAAGCTTTTAGTCTACTATGGATAGTCATCAGGGGTGACACGTCAAACTTGCTGTTTCTTTTCAGTTATTTTTTGTACTATAGAACATAATATTGATTATTATTTATTTCCTTTTGCTTTCTGAGTGGAACATAAGGCTTCGAACTTCAGCATTGCAGTTTCAGTAGCAGTGGTTGCATTTTACAGGGTTGGATTGCTGCCCCCCCACACACAAACACACCTAATCTTTCTTCTTTTCCAGGTTCTCCAGTTGCTAAGGGAGGTAAAGTTGTGCGCTAGCCCCGGGAGTTGAACCCCAGACCACATATATGGTTGACGAGCATTCTACCGCCGAATCACCGAAGCAACACAGGATGTAAAGACAATAGAATCGAAATAGTGAAACTCTCTTCCTTATTCAAAGTCGAGTTGTCATAAATCGTGCGATTTTTTATCGGCTCATCAAAACGTCTGTTTGTTCATGATGTTTAGACAAATAAAAAATGCAACAGAGTACTCTGTTTTTGGTGCTCTTCAAAGTGTGCACTCATGACACTGCCACAGGTTGAATCCAGAATCCTCAGGATTCCGAGGCAGCCTCGTTGGTCTTATCTCAGTCAGCGAGATGGAATCCAGCAGCCTATCACTTCTAATTTCCATCCATTCGCCATTTTAGCGGCACTGCCCTGCAATATCTTTGATGAATATTTATCTTCACGTCGAGCTCACTGGTCATGGCTTCTCAGCAGAACTCCCGGAATCTTTATCCTGTCGTCAGTTACTATTGAGCATAAGGTTAATTACCAAACATTGCCTTAAGGGGATCTCCGATTTGTTTCAAATTTGATCAAAGATTCATAGAATCGGAAGGTTCTGGGTTCTTTCCCAAGTGGTAGAGTCATGAATGCTTACTGATGAAGAGTTCCGCTAACTAGGACCAAACAGTTGCTCATTAATTCCTGCTGACGTTCATTGGTCAGACTTGGAAGAAATAAAATCTCTGCAGATTTAATTTTCAAGTACTGGAGAGTTGAAAATTTCATCATCAGCTGATATCAGTAAGGGAACCATTGAACTATTAATCAACCAGTGGGACTCGACCCAATGCTCCATGAATTCTAAGTCCTCCCAATTCACGACATGTATATATATGTCATGAAATATATTTGAAATATATTCTTTGATGAGTTACTGTCTCACCTTCAAAGTGCTGTCCCCTACTGGTCACGGCTTCCTACTGGAACCCCAGGTCACTGCCTGAATAGGACCAGTCGTTAGTGAGGTGAGCATCAAGTAGATTTTCAATTGTTGGTTCTATAGGGATTTTTTGTTCGCTTGATTTGTTTGGGGGGGGGTGTCTCATCATCCTGGGTTTAAACTCTGGTGATGGATGCGTACTGCTGAAGAGTCACAAACTAGAACGAAACAGATGTACAGTACTCCCAGTTTGTTTTCCAATGGTTTTCTAAATGGTGTCAACTCATGATAAAATCCTACAAAATCAATTATTTTGAAAACAATGTTTTGTTTGGCGTACTACTAGATATCGTGGCCAACATGCTACTGAACAGACACCATCTTTTTCTTGTATTTAGTTGATACTAGTCATTCAGTGAAAAAAACACACACACAAAAGCATTGAAGTGAGGGTGATTCATTGCCCCATCTCTCACTGAATCTGTACAACGGATGCCATAACTTTGTCCTGCATAAATCTGGGAAGATTAGTGACATCGCTTCAAAATTAAGTCTTAAAAATAGGTAATTAACAGTTATGCTCCTGTAAATACCTCAATGTGAATTTTTGAACGTAAATATTCGATTTTTTCAAGTGTACATTGTGATTAGGATATGGATAACACTGAATGAATATATCTACACTTATTCTTAAAACTATTGATTAAACTATTTAAAATTAACAAAAATTAAGGTTGATTTATTAATATATAAATAAGTAAACCGAAAATATACAATGAGCTGTTTTAATCATTCTACGTTTTATCTAACTTTTGAAAAAACAGTACTTGTTTGATCTAGATACCTTAAACTCACAGAACAAAGTCCAATAAACATTTTTAAAAATTGTCTTAAGTTAGTAACTTAGTTTAAAGAGCATCTTATAGCTTCTTAATTAGAAACCTTTAATTTTCAATAGAAGTGGCATTGTTGCATGTTAAGATATTGAGTTCCTAATCTCAGGCGCTTAATGTTCCCTGTTTCTCAAGCTTGCTTCCGATTAATACACTTAGGCAAAGTTTACGAGTGCAGCAACCAGGCAGCATTAAACTCATAACTTCAGCGTGTTTAAACTTATGTGCCTTAGGGATGAAGTATAACTTGAAAATAAAGTGTGTGTTTTATGAAGGTGGCCAAGTAACTGTATTTCCTCCCTCCCTTCCTTCATTCCTTCCCTCTAGAATGAATATCAATTCGGTTTCTTAGGTGGAAAATTTAAACCTATCTCAGGTTTGAATCACAATATGGTTCCTAGAGGAACATAGGGTTTCAGATGCACAACTCCATTGCGTTCGGTTCTCCGACGACGTACTCGCCTGGTTCCACGTCTGCCGCCCACACACTTTCATCTCCTCTTCGCATCAACTCCTCCATCTCACCCTTGCACTGACGACCAACTTGCCGTTTCCCATTTGGGCTACACTCGAGCGATGGCCTGGTGTGTGATTTCACTCAATTGATGGTTTTTTCTCAGAGTCTGGCCG
Organism: Trichobilharzia regenti; assembly: GCA_944472135.2. Lineage (NCBI taxonomy): Eukaryota > Metazoa > Platyhelminthes > Trematoda > Strigeidida > Schistosomatidae > Trichobilharzia > Trichobilharzia regenti. The sequence continues at coordinate 32,090,034 of OX235268.1, forward strand.
CCGATCCATCTGCATTTCTTCCTGCATATTGTGCAACTGTTCCCTTCTGGGGTGGTTCGCTCTCAGATATTCCTGCTGCTGATCTTTTCTGGCCAGCCATCTGATCTTGAGTGGCGTTGAGGGAAGACAGCTGTTGATGGTCAGTGATAGTACTGAAATCACTTTAAGTATCCAAAACATTAAATACACTTGCATAAGCAGGAGTTGTTTTCCGCCACATTGGTTATGGGATGCAGTAAGCCCTGAAGTAGCACATATTAGTATAGTGTTATTTACTAAATTATATTTTTTCAGCCAATATCTGATAGGAGCCACTGAATTCCATTCCATTGGCTGAGCTCTTTTTGTAACCTGAAGGTCCTGGGTTCGATCCCTGGTCGATGAGGTCATGGATGCATTCTATTTAAGGCATCCTCGAACAAGGACGAAGCAGCCGTCCAGTACTCCGTGGGTTATTTGAAATGGTTCTCTAGGTGAAACTGATTTGTGATCGAAACTGGGGATTCAGTGTTATCACAAAAACTGACTCATTGTGTTTTAAACTCAGGAAAACCGATCTTTGTGTTCTACTGAATAGCTTTCTGGAATATCCTTAAGCAATACAACGTCACAAAGTGCTCCAAAGACAGCAAAATAAACAGTTAGTTGCATTAAAATCTATAGTCAAGACGTCAAGATTACCTCAGCAGGTAATTTTCTAAGTACAAAACGAGTACCCGTAGAACAAAATTAGTTAACCGAAATTCACCTGTAAGAAGTACCTTAGAATATTCTCAACAAGGTGGGATCAAAATTCTTTCAGGAAGAATCACACACAGAGACAATCCCCGTAAACAGTTCAATATCAGCATGGCATTGATTTAATCAAATAAAATCGTTGTAGCAAAACAACACATTATCAATATATCTCACAGATAAGTATGATTATTACGATTAAATCGTTCAGGAGGGGTTTTTCAAAACAATTAATTATTTTAAAAATTTCCATAATGATAGTTATAGAAGACGATTTAAGCCAACCGGCTAACGAGGGTGGGGGTGAGTGAGGTGAAGGTGTGCGGACGTCGGGGATCAAACCTCGGATCACGTGGATGGTTGGTGGTTGATGAGCATTTTATCGTCGAACCACCAAGGCAGTTTGTCCGGAGAGAAAACGTTTATCTAGAGAAAAAACACGTATTTCCCGTAAATTCTCATCTGGGTGTACATTTACATAATGATGAAATATTAGTCATAGGCATTTGAATGATGAATGTAGTTAATAAAATACAAGATCAGGGTTCAGGAATGTGAATTAATAGATAACGAACGAGGCGATCTTAATAATAATGACAAGGATAAATTTATTCAAGTGTTTATATAATCTAGGCAATGATGAGTGCATAGGTAGAGAATGTGAATGCTTGTAGGAGGCGTAGAGGAGGAAATAACTATTGTCATGTAGCTAGTAGATAGTAAACAGGATAGGGTTTCTGGAGTTCTAGCGAAAAGTGGTGACCAGTGAGGTCCATCCAGTCAAGTGTGAGGATGGATGTCCCACCGACGACAATCGGTTGGTGGTCGCACTGAAATCACGAATTGGCAGAAGTTACAATTAATAGACTGGCCATTGAGGAAGTGGGTCCCAGTGGCTGTATGGTATTCGAGCTGGCTTGCCTTGTACCCGGAAGGTTCTGGGTTCGAACCCCAGGGGTCGCATACTGCCGATGGCTGTCACACTAGGACGAAACAGTTGTCCAGCACTCCCTGGTTTTCAATGGTTCTGTAACTGATATCGATCCGTGATCAACTCGTAAAAATAATAATAGTGATAAATTGTGAAACGGAGATTAAAATGCACAACTACAGCACACAGCACGATGTTGATAATACAGTTAGCATTACAAATAAGACAAAATAAAAAAAATATAATAAGATAATATCTACAGTTATCCGGTGTGTCATCTGGAGAGATGACCAACTTAAGGTTGGATGTGAAGGTCAAGGTCTAGAAAAGAGACTGTACAAACTCTTTTCTGAACACAGAGATTGGGTTGAAACAAAATTATGGCAGCTGTCTCAACTAGGCTTAGCAACTGAAGACGTACAAAACGTAGGCAATTGAAATAGCACCTGGTATGGGATTGTAAAGGCTGAAATTTTGTCATTCTTGTGCTCTGTATCCATTAGGTGCACCAGAATAGAACTTCTGACTGACTGATTGTTCTTTCATATTAATATTTTCTCCCTCACCCAATTATCTGTCCTGTGAATCTCCCTTTATTCTCTTCTCTTGCTTTGTGTGCTACACATGGAGGGAAAGTAGCAACTCGAACTGCTTCACTGTACATCAGTGCAAATTTCTACTGTCTTTCTCTCACTCAGATAAGACTTCGTTTGTATGCAAGAAGAGGCAACAACTTAAAAATGGGTGTATTGGTTATTTGACAGTAGTTATTTTCCCCTCTACCCTCCTAATAGTATACACATTCTCTACCTATACACTCACCACTGCCTGGATTATATAAACACTTGAATGACTTTATCCTTGTTATTATTTTTTACGAGTTGATCAAGGATTGATATCAGTTAGAGAATCATGGAAAACCAGGGAGTACTAGACAGCTGTTGTTTCATCCTAGTTTGGGAATCATCGGCAGTACACACCCACCCCAACTGGGTTCGAACCCAGGACCTTCCGGTTACAAGGCAAGCCAGCTCGTATTCCAATCAGACACTGGGACCCGATAATTCAATGGCTCATGAATTCTAACTTCTACTAATTCTTAATTTATCGCGATCACCAACCAATGTCATTGGTGGGACATCCATCCTCACACTTGATTGGATGGACCTCACTGGTCACTGGTTATTATTATTATTACGATCAACTCGATTGTTATCCATTGATTCATATCCCTAAATTCTGATCCTTTATTTTATTAACCACATTCTTTGAAATGCCTTTGACTAATATTTCGTCATTATGTAAATTGAAATCCTGATGAGAAGTTAACGAATATACGTATTTTGCCTAAATTATGTTTTATAACAGTCAATTATTTCATTACGATTAGTTGACCGTAATCATTTCAGGCTGCGTAACTTTTCACTATTTAGTTTGAACTACATTTGTAGGGGTGTACACTCTCTGGTTGAAGTCTTCAAGACTCAAAGAAACAATAGTTAGAGACTATTGGGAACATGTTTAGAGAATTTATTCTCGATAGGAAAGATGTGCTCACTCTTTTTCATTTCCAAGACTCATTAATTTCTCATCATTCTTGATGCAACTGTTCTCCCTCCTCTCTCTCTCACACATCTCTATTTATTATGGTTAATTCGCATTCCTTAACCTCTCTACATTTACGTGTGTATCATGAAGTGTGTGTGATCATACGAAAGTGTTGAACATTTATTCAAAGGTGTATGTGTGTGTGTTGAAAATTCGGTTCGTATGAGTACATTTCATTTTCATGACTCACTACCCCTACAATTAGTTCCAGGTGTAAACTTTAAATCATTCCAGTGGCATGTACCACACACAGATTTAGAAAATAATGTTTATCTGGTAGTTTTTTCATCCCTTTGTGTTTTTTGAGGGAAACATAGGACTTCAAGTTTGAGCTTTGAATGTTCAGTAGCCATGATGTTTATTATTTACTGGGTACGATTGCTAGCCTCACTCCCTGCTTTCCCTCTTTATCGATCTGAGTTCCAACTAGATGAGGTCTAGGAATGCATTAGTCGGCAATCGAACCCTGGACTTTTCCGTTATTATTTCCTTTAATTCCTAGAGGAACATAGGGATTCAGCCGCTTATCTCCATTGCGTTCTGTTCTTTGCTAAAGCTTTCACCTGACTCCAGGTCTGTCCACACGCTTTCATCTCCTCTTCACATGACCGCCTCCAAGTCAACCTCACACTGACGACCAACTCGCCGCTTCCCTTTCGGGTTCCACTCGAGCGATGGCTTGTCTAGTGATATCGCTTGATGGTTTCCTCAGAGTATAACCAATCCACCTCCATTTCTACCTGCCTATTTGTTGCACAATCGGTTCCTGCTGGGTTGGTTCGTTCATTGCCAGAGATCTCTGTTGCTGATCTTTTTTGGCCGGCCATCTGATCTTGAGTATTGAGCGAGGACAGCTGTTGATGAAGGTCTGTAGTTTGTTTCAGGTGCTCTTTTTGGCGCGCCAAGTCTCTAATCCAACCGTATAGTGGCACTGACTTTACATTGTAGTTGAAAATCCGGATCTTATTTTTGATGCTGAGCGCTGTTGACCTCCACAAAGACTTAAGAGTAATGAAAGCTTGTCTTGCTTTCCTGATCCTTGCTTTGATATCCTCGTCAGTTCCACCGCCTGTAGTTGAAACGATGCTTCCCAAGTCGGTAGGTAAAGGAAGTTGTTTCTTTCAGGTTCCTCCCATTTTTGCTGATTGTTGTCTGTTGTTGTTGCTGTTGGTGTTGCCTAGTTATCTGTTTTCTCTATGTTCACCTGAAGTCACCTGAAGTGTGGCCATTTGATCAATACATGACTTGTTTCTCCTGAATCCAGCCTGTTCCAGTAGAAGTTTCTTTATCCTGGACTTGTCCATGCTTGGCACATATTTTACCACTGGATACTAACTGACATACCACAGTTTTGGTCCAGTTTAATTCCTCAAAATCAAGTCCGTCATTTGCACACTACAAAGTTCGTGGCAAAAATTCACAACATTTATTATAATCGAATGTAGGGGATTGAATAAACTATGGAATGGAGAGAAAGAAAATAGATTTTGGCTCCAGTATTTACCTCATGCAGTCAATTAAAAATATACTCTGGACTGCGTTTCAATTTTTCATAGTTCCAGTCGTGACACTATTGTTTTTACGAGGTTTTCAGCTTCAACCCACAATCTTCCTTCTCTTTCCGGCCTGCTATCAGCTAGAAGTGAACGGTCTGAAAAAAAGCTCGAGAGTTGGTTAGCAGCCTACCATTGAACCGTTGAAGCACAATATCCTCACCAAGAAATGCTTACAAGATGTAAGAAGTTTTATCTGCTGTTGGCTCAGTATTTGGCATGTTCGCCGACTGCGACAATAGGTCCAGGGTTCTATCTCTGGCCGACGCATCCCTTAATCTCGCAAATCTAGCATTAAACCCTGTAGAGATGGAGAAAGAAAGGGTTGAGCGCAAAGGTTAGCAACCGCACCCCGTGAAAAATAAATATCAGCACTTCTGAAACTTCAAGACTCAAAGGTTCTAGCCCTGAGGCGTAAACGGAACAAAAGAAAAAAGTATCATCAAATGGTTGTAAGCAATCGACAGGAGGCTGTGTGAGCTTACTTTTTGTCCAGCCTTTAAAGGAAGTGATGTCTCTTTGAGGATACAAGCCTATGTCTTTCAGTACTGCAGCCAGACACACTATCACTGATCATGATATGTTTATGTGTAGTTATGTGCTTTCAGAATGTGTAGTATACGTCAGAACGAAGAAGATATGACATATATTGTTAATCTTTTGTTTGTTTTGATTATGAATTATCAGATTTATGTAAAATGTGTAGTTTAGTAAACACACCCAAGTGATAATTGTCAGTGTATTTATTCTTTCCAAGAAATAGAGATTTGTAAATATTTTCTTTTGGCGATTTACGTGATGATTACCTCTGTTTCTTACTGTGGTCATCTTATTATTATTTTTTTTAGTTATGTGTTCCTTAGGTGCTGCTATCAAAGTCACTCTATGTATTGATGAAAAGCTTCGTACGAAATAGTTTTCACGTTGCTTAAAGGCTTAGAAAGCGATGTAGATATCATTTATATCGATGAGACGTGATTAAGAAAGTGAAGAAATATAATAAGTAATTGTGACATTAGAAAGCAGGGGAGAGTTAACTGTCAGCATTGGTGAATATTTACAAATTTAGTTAGTTAAGATACATATTACACATGCCGACTGACTGCACTCTTCAGAATGCAATGTTAGCAGAAGTAAGATCAGAGTATAGATTGTCTGGCTAGGGGCATAGGGATGGTAAAAATCAGGGGTAAGAAACTGTTTTTATACATGGATCATCATGACTCATAATGAAGTAGAGGTATACCCATTCGCTGTCACTTTTCACACCTTGGAAGTCGTCACCCCTACGCATTCAGTGATTCTCCTTTCCAAATTATGCATAATAAAACGTGTATACAGTGTAACACTTCACTAGTCCTTCTCGACGGCCATTGACAAATAATCAATGAAAGTTGAAGACATGAGAAGACTAGCCGTCATTGACAACGGGTTTATGTGTTCTTTCTCTCGTTTTAGCTGGTAAAAATGACCAGTAATGTTGAGGTTAGGTGTAAAGTTGTCAAGTTGAATTGACTGAGATACCTAGAGTATGTGTTACTCGAGGAATGTTAACTGATATAAGATTAGATTGGAAAAGAGTTAGGCGTTGGTTATCAGTAAACATGGCGTCTATCTATGATGTCACTGGCTTTCGGTTTGATCCACGTAGGGTAGTAATGACGTTACGTGCAGCGCATTAGATAATGGAGTAGTCAAGGCGACAGAAATGGCCAGATCAGACAACCCCTTCATTTGTTAGCTGACAGTATGATGTATTTAGAGAAGACAGACTGTAGATTGTTTGAACAGAGAGAGACATCGGTATAGCAAGAATCAATGGTTTACAAGTGTTTCCCTCTATGATTCAACATTTTGAAATAATAATAGAGAAGATTTGTAGCTCAGGTGGATGATTTGTAATTAGTAGTGTTCTCTGAGCTGGCTGGTTTAGTTGCTGAGCTTTCATCGTCCCCCCTGCTGGACAACATCCCCCTTCAATGCAACTTTTAGCATAAAGTGAACTGATTTAAATCTTCCATGAGTGATAGAATTACATCTGTCGGTAAACATCTTTACATATGTATTGATCAATTTTTTATTCATATAAGCACCAGGCTTCTAGGAATTCCCTGGCAGTATTTTTGGTGTTTCCTCCGTGTAAAATTTCAACATTTTCCGGATAAAATTGGTGTCCATAATTATCTACATGCATTGATATGACAGCTGACTTGTATTCCTTGATTCTGATTTGAAGGGGACGCCCGCTTCGATGACCGATGTAATGTTTGTTGCAATTCTATCTTTATCTTCTTTCTCTGTTGGATCTTTCAGTTTGCACAATATTGAATGAAGTGATTGTGCTGGCTGGCTAGTGTGGTATATCTATTTCAAACGGTTTTAATATTCTAGCTGTTATTTCAGAGATATTTTTTTATATATGGTAGGATGAACTTCCCTGCAGTCTTTGATGATGGTTCCTTGTTGGTTTTGTGATTCGATTTGAAACACTTTTTAATGAAATTGTGATGAGGGTATTCATTTTTTTTGAAGACCTTTTGTAGGCATTTTTCTTCCATTCTATTCAACTCTGGAGTGCTGCAGTGTGTGCGTGTGTGTTTGTGTGGTTCAACATTGTCAGCAGTATGAGGTCTCATTTTACTATTCATTTTATTATTCTGTTCGTCTTTAACGTCATTTTCATTGAAACTGTGTACTGGGTATCAATTTGCCTTGTGCTTCCTCATGATTATCAGCTATAACCTTTGGAAGTGGAAAATTTGAAGAGATTATTCGGTATCGATCGTAGGCGTCTACATTCTATTAAGTGATGTAATATGGTGAGTAATATTGAGGTTAAATGTAGGGTGTTAGAAAAAAGAGGTAGAATCTATTGATGAGGTTGTGCAGCTGCATATTTTAAGATGGCCAGGACATATTTTACGCCTGTTGCGCCATCGCCTTCCTCATCGAGCAGTGTTAACTGTGCGTCGGTGGCACAGTGGTTAGGACTCTCGCCGACCGTACACATGGTCCGGGGTTCGATCCCCTGCCGACTCACACCTGATATCTATGGTCGGCCTGCAAAATTTGGGCTACCGATATCACATGCTGAAAATTCCATGTACCAAAAAATACGGTGTGGAATCAGGCTATAATCAAAAATAAAAAAAAGTAAAAATAAATAGCCGATATAAGATTACGTTGAAAAAAGGAGTTGGGGTTGGCGAATTCAAAACATGGCACCAACCCAGAAAGTCTTTAACTATTGATTTGAGCCAAGCGAGCAAGTGTAGTCTCTCTTGAATATTTCCTCAAGCCGCTAAAACTCAATGGATGTAGACTGTTGGTGACACAGGTCAAAATCTTTCCCAGTGGAGCAGAACTTGAACGAATGATCATGACTGTATACAACCTCTTACACTCATCTTCTAATCAGTAACGGTTGATAAGTGGAAATATTTCTAAATTACTTACACTTGGAAAAAGAATAATTTACACGCCTTATACAATCGTCTGGGATAGTTCTTGTCCGATAAACTAATCTTATTTTAAGACAAGAAAAAATACTGGTTTTCATTATGATTGTTTTCAATGGGCTTATTGTCTGTCACCTAGTAAACAATGTGACGTTCAAGAGTGTGCATAGGGGGCAGTAATCGAACCCGGAACAGGTGACTGACTGGTTGGCTATGATTCTACCATTGAACCATCTACCCGAAAAAAATAGTGGTGATAACTGGTAATAGTAGTGTTTCAGGCAAAAACACAAATCTAATATTCCATTCAATCTGATGTTCCTCATCCTGACAGATTTTGAAATGTCTCAATAAAATTTGATATTTTCATATTTTATCCCATAGAAAATAGTATAATGATAATAGATTTACTGAAGTCGTTACAGGTTACTTGTTTCATAAAAAACGACAGTTAAACAGTCTTTTTAGATGATTTCCGTTTGGTATTGGTCATGTCTATAAACCTTGTCTTAATCAACTGAAATATGATAAAAGGTGAAGTTTTAGTGTTTTCTGGCTAACGATGGCTGACAGCTGGAATAAAGATCTCGTCGAATTTCGGTACTCATCATCTGGATGTATCTGTATTCCGGTGAATGATAGTGTTTCACTTGCCAATCAAACTCAGCACGCATCATCACCGTTTCAAACGCCATAGTGTAATATTCAGTAGGCTATTGAGCTACGAGATCATAATAATTTACCTTTTTTGTACATTTATTCCACTTTAATGAATTTGAACAAAGCAAGAACTACAGCGGTTTTAGCAGAATAAAGTGGCACCATCTTTTAATTGTTGCCTTCTCGTCAGCTGCTTACAGGCCAAAGACATTATTAAATATTATCTACAAAAACAATTTTGACATACTTGCACAGAGTTCATTTTAAACAAAAATCAATCGAATGGATACTGAACAAAGAGTACCCTTTTCGATAACTTTATCATTAGGTGATGAATGAATGAATTAGCGTTATGAACAATATTAATGCGGTTTTTAAATAACATCGAATCAATAATAACAAGAGATTACAGTTCAATAGCATCAACATAACAATAAGCTGAATGTCAGAAGAATTAGGAAAGATAATATTACAAATTCATGAATTTACAGTCTCTACTGAAAGCTGGCCAGGGCAGTAGTAGGGGCCAACTGGACTTGCTTCTTTTGAACACAGAGCACTGGTTGCTTGAAGCGAATTGCAATAGCCTCTACTGTTTGCAGCATGCGGTGCTTCGATGATTTTGGCAATTTATTAGGCACCCAGTAGATTATAGAGAACGATTCTCCTACGCCGGCTCTGTGGCCGGTTCGCGCCAGATGGTCCAATATCGAACTATACATGGTTTTCACTACACCTATAATTAGCCATAGTGGGAGATGTGGCTAGTCTAGGCACTTCATTTTTCAGTCGAGGAATCACCATCGGTCGTGTAGAGATTAAGACGTGTAGTTCGCCAGTATTAAACGTTCTTTGAACTGATTTTCTTAATCTCTTCGTAATCATCCGGCTTGTTATATCGCCCTTGAATTGTAGTCGCGTATAAGGTGGCTTCTTGTTTACAGATAGTGAGTAGTCCTTTTCCGCTTTGCTTGTCATGTGTTTCTTAATAAATTTGTCGATATAGCCATTAGTGCGTCGGTGGCATAGCGGTTAGGACGCTCGCCGACCATGCACATGGTCTGGGGTTCGATCCCCGGCCGACCCACTCCTTTACCTCACTGGGCCAGAAATAATGCTGGTAAAGGGGGAAGGTTGGGTACGAGGCTAGCAACCTCATCCTGTAAAAATATACACTGCTACAGAAACTTCAAGCCAATGGCTTGAAGCCCTGTGTTGCACTGGGAACGTGAAGGAAAAATTATTATTATTATTATTATTATTATAGCCATTTTCGGTCAAAGTATCATATCCAATGCTTAATTCATCTTCAATTACTTCTTCAATCGATCAATATACGCATACAGTAATAATATATATATATATATATATATATATATATATATATATATATATATATATATATATATATATATATATATATATATATATATATATATATGTAATATTAAACACTATTCCGAACAACAATAACCATACACAATAGAAACTTTTCAGTATTTCGCATTCAGATGAAAGACAGATGAAAAAAATATCCAGTTACCTGGGCAAAGAAAGACTGATAACCGCTTCTTTCTGGACGCATAAATCAGGTTTCATGCGCTTGATGGAAATGGCTTAAGCAAACTTGAGGAAAAAATTGACCTCTTTTGCTTGTTGATAATTTTCAACGACTTTTTGACGTCCACCTCATGACCCATGTCGAGGAGATGCCTGGCGATGTCACTGTTTAAAGCATTTGTTCCCTTTAGACATAAGAGTTTTGGTACATGTTCAGAAAATCGTAGATATTCCCTTCTTCTTTCTGTCCAATGTAACTGCTCCCGCAGATACATGTAAATTTGTATATACAGTCGAAGTTAACACAAGAAGGATATCTATTGACTTTTGATTGCACCAAAAGAGCCAGTTGTTCGATAGACAGGTACGAGCTTATCTGCAGGATAGGCTATGGCTAGTGATGTACTCAGCCTTCTGTTGATCATCGCTGCAATGTTTACACCTTGGCTTTTCACCCACTGCGACTTCAGATCTTCCATACTTGTCGATGAACCTTTGAGGGTACCCATTGCTCTTCAATATCTTTACAAGAAACTCAAATTCTTCCTCTAATTTCTCTATAGAGCATATTCTCCTCGCTCTATAGTACAGAGTCTTGACTAGTCCACGTTTAAGGTCATCTGGACGAAAGCTATTAAAATGTAAGTATTGTTCTTTCCATGTTGGCTTTCGATAAATTGACTTCTCAAGACTACCGTCTTCTAGGCGTTCCACAGCAATGTCGAGGAAGTGAAACTTTTCTTCACTTTCATGTTCCATAGTAAACTCATTATTGGTGTGTGCATCACTGAATTTACTTTTTGAATATTTCATAAAAAGTTAGTGAACAAAGAATATTCTTTTCGATAACTCTTTCTTCATCAGTTTTTCCACTTATATATTCCCACAATAGTGAATAAATTAATCTTAATAACAACTTTAATGTTGTTTAAATAACATCGAATCGATAATCATGTAACAATACTCTGCATATTAGAGAAATTAGGAAAGTTAATAATACGAATTCATGAGTTTATAGTTTCCAGTAAAGGCTAGCCAGGGCAGGAGTAGTGAGTGGCTGAACTTGCTTCTTCTGTACACAGAGGACCAGTTGCCACAGTTGAGTCACGATAGCCTCTGTTGTTTGGAGTATGCAGTACCTGGATGGTTTTGGCAATTTATTTAGTATCTGATAGATGATAGAAAAGGATTTTTCATTACTGACTTTGTTGCCGGTTTCGAACAAGTAGTCTAATATCGAAATGTTGGTAGATGTCTCCGAGAGAGCATGAAAAATCAAGTTCCTGGAGCAACGGCCAATATAACTCGTAGCTTGAAAATCCCCACTGGGTCATATGAAAAAGAGAAGTTCAGCGAAGAGACTCTTTTCGGCGAATTAATTAACATAGGTGTACCATCGTATTTGTCTATAGTTATTTGTGTGTGTTTATGAGGTTTGTCAAGTTTAGATGATTGATCAGGTAATACGAGAATGATCTAATATAGAAACAAGGTTAATTAGACAGCAACTAAAGTAAGATTGAGTTAGTAAGTTAGATGACGTAATAAAACTGAATAAAATATTTCAACTTAGGTCAGGATAGCAACCGAGGTAATTACAAATAGAGGCTAAGTGGAGGTGGGGTAGAGATTAATGCCATTCAAATTAGAACTAAAATTGAGCAAATAAGTTGTATAACGCGACATAAATGACTAGTAATTGAGCGTTGGTCAAGTCATTAATAGCGGTAGTGAGGTGTAGAAATTAAATCGGGTGGGGGTGGAGAACAAGAAAGTTGAAAATCACCGAAAATACCCATTGAGTCATAAAGAAAATAAAAGACAGATTCAGCGGAGAAAATTTTCTTTATCGACGAAATCATCTTCAGAGGCTGTTTGGTCGTATTTATACTTTCAAAAGTACATAGTGGTCAATTATCAAGTAATAGGGGCTGACATAATTGATATAATTAATCATAAGTAGCTTTAGAAGTGAAAATTAAAAGTTGTAAATTACGTGGTACTCAACGATGGCACAAAGATAGAAATTTGATAAGGTTAAAATTGCTATTGAGTGAGAATAAAGGAGGTAGTTGAGTGTCATTTTGACAAGTGTGAAGAGGTTGTGCAATGTACAGAAGGGGCTTACGAGAGTGATGCCAGTGAATTATTTATTAACGCAAAAGCGAACTAAGAGCAAAATTAAAAATTAGAAAAGTAAAGAAAAATAAAATTTTTTCTTACAAGGAACGACTAGTGAAGAGGTTAAAACCTAGGTTGAATAAGAGACTGGACAAACTTCTACTGCATACAGAGTTCAGGGTAGCCAGCGCCTCCGCCATGCACAAAAGCCGAAACCTGACGCCTTTTTGTACTATTTGGCTTCACCTTGTAGATGATCTTGAAACACGACTCTAGTGGAGCTACGTGGCCTGAGTTCACTAAATGCTGAAAAGTTGAAAATGTAAACTATTACAGTTGAGAAGACAAAATAATACTAATGAAGAGACAAAATAAAGATTAGGCAGAATTTACTTATCGGGTAATAAGATAGATTACGTAATCTATCTGATTTCATTCTCTTTAGCCACATAATCGGCTCTACATACAACCGTTTTTCACAAAAAATGGCTTGTAAAACTATGCTATTGTGTAAAGCTAGAGAAAATGACACTTCAAAAGACAGTCTCTTGGCTGAACTATTTGTTTTGTCTTTTAAATAAGTTTATTAGTAAAAGTGAATTCTTTGAATATTGATTCTCGTCAGGTTGACGTCTTTTAACGACGAATATTACTTAGATTACTGGTATATTGAAATCATTCTAGAAAAAAGGTTTTCAATTCATATATAATCTAAGTTTGTATGCAGTTGAAGTGACTAAATGAAAATGATTCATGCCAAAAGTTAAGCTGTTCATCTTTGTCAAAGCTTAGGTCCCGTGAATAAACCATGTTGCTGTATATCTGTAGCGGATTATCTACAGTGTGAACGTGCTATTTTGTTTGTGCTTTCTTCAAAATGCGTCTGCACTTAATCTCATTATCATATGAATGTGAATGCACGTGAAAATAGGCATCATAATTAACTACAGTCCAAAATTTCTAAAGTTTAGACAAACCCAACAAGTGACACTGAGAAAGACACTGGCTTAGAATGAAGAACACCACATAATCTGGATGATTTCGTGTGATTGTATCTTCGTGATGGACGCTGTGAAAACAAGAAAATGAAGCGTGAGAAAGCAGCGATATATATGATTATGTGACTTTGACGGAGAGAGACGTGTGTGTGAATAAAATAACCTTCATTGATGATGAATCTATCTCGGATACCAAGTATAGTGATAAACACACAGTAAATCATCAATCATTCACACGATAGTCACCTATCATACGTGGTGAATAGCTTTCAGGCCGAATCATATTGGGATGACCTGGTGTATTGAGCATTCAGTAATCATGACACTGCCGGATTCCATCTTACCGAGACTTATATTACCATTTCAGTTTTACTCACCGCCCATGAAAAAGAAAATTCAATTTTAGTTAACACCCTAAAGATTAGTAATAGGTGACAAAATAATACTGACAATTAGATGTTTCTTATCAAGGTTTATCAAGCATAGCCAGTGGATGAAATGCCTCACAATGAGACGAATAATCAATTCCTCATCCTACATTATACTGGAGCAAATCACTGTTGACATGAAATGATAAAATCTATATGACAGCTGACATCGTTTTCCGTATACAATGTTGTCGTATACAATGACGACAACCAAATGTCTATTAAATATTCATTTCACTCTGAATCCTACGGTGGTTCATTATCCTCTATCCTTGTTTCAGCTTAGGATTTCCACTCCTCACACAATTATAGTCAACCTGCAAAGTTATAATTCCTTCTTTTTTACTCAGTCATCCTTCAGAATGTTATTCAATTTCAAAAGATTTCTCCCAATGTCCATCAGCACGATTCGTTATACACCTCTGCTTTGATTTTAACATATTCGTCAGTCATACGACGATACAATTCTCCACTGATCCACACTTAAGCCTCAGTCATTTTGCCAGCCGCAGTAAACTCACAAAATAGAAAAAATGGGGGGGAGGGTGAGGGTAGCAGTGTCACCTTGTGAAGTGAAACATCCTCGCTGCTGAAACTTCAAACTCTTAATCCTAATCTCACTGTTAATTATATACGAATGACGCTTCAAGCGCAATTCATCGACCCTTATTATAATATTAAGGCACTCAAAAGACTTCCGAATTTCCTTGAGATAATTCCATAATTTATGATAAATGCTGTTTGTATTTATTTCCCATTGAATGAAAAAGAGAGGAACGATATGGTTTTTACTGACGTTTCGCTATTTAATGCTGCTAATAGCTTTATTAAAGTATTATTAACAAAATCTCAGTATATATATATAACAAAGAGTTAAGAGGTAAGAAAGTAGACTTTGGTCAAGTTAAACGGACATATTGAAAGTAAAAATAACAATGAATATCACTAAATCAAATGACAAAAGTAACAGTACATCATCGTTCGTCAGTCTGGGGTTATTTTTCGTTGTCAAGTTGGTCAATTGGTAAAGATTACAAAACAAAACCAAGTGTAGATAACTGTTGGATTTGATCAGTGTGTAAAATTATAAAAGCAGTGTGTGTTTACATAGTGAATTCGCTTATCACATTTGTGTTGATTTGGTCACTTCATGGGGCAGGGAGGTGTTGTAACCAGGTCAGATTCTGTTTTAGTCCATCGTTCATTCCTATTCAAAAAATTTGGATTCCACTTGATATGAAGTGCTTCTGATGATATTAGACGTTCTTTGTGATTTCTGATGTGCTTTTTCTGGATTATTTCAATATTGTCAAAATCAATTTTGTGACCTGATTCTATAGCGTGTGGACAACCTATGGCTGATGATTTTTCAAGTTTCTTTAGTTCAACCGGATTTCTCGTTGGTCGAACAGATGCTCTACGGTGTTCATTTCTTCTGGTTTTGATTTTTCGAGATGTTTTTCCGATGTTTATCGCATCACATTCCAAGCATTTTATTTTATAGGCAGAATTAGATATAGAATCTTTAGAGATTTGTTCTTTTATATGGACAAAGTTGTTTTGAAGTGTGTCTGATGTTTTAAAGAAAACTCAAATGACGAGCTGATTGAGTACTCTTCTGATATCACCTGACGTCGTCTCTGCTCTATATGAGGTCCATGTTTTCGGAATGCGTTTTCGGCCATACTTAATGTCTGTGTTGATTTTGTTGATGAAGTTCCTTGGGAAGTTGTTTTGCTTGAGGGTTCCAGTAGTGTTTGATATTTCCTCTTCTTTTTCTTGCTCATTCGCTATCAGAGAGTGTGCTCGTCTAAGAAGACTTGAAACAACTGATGCCTTTGCGCTGGTGGCGTGTGATGATTTGAAGTCTAAATATTTGTTGGAATGAGGTTTCTTCCTGAATAGATATGCTAAAATATCCGTTTTTCGTCTTCTTAACCAGGCAATCTAGAAATGGTAGTTCATCGAAGTCTCATTCTGCTTCTGCAGTAAACTGGATTCTGGGAAATATACTATTTATTTTCTTTAGGAATGAATTGCGTAGATCTCGTTTTAGCACTACAAAAGTATCATCCACATATCTTAACCATATTTTAGGAGTGTGCATGCTTGAAAAGATGTTATTTTCGAATTTATTCATGAAAAGGTCGGCGACTATTGGGAAGACTGGTGAAACAATATATAAATTCCCTTTAAGTGTAAAAGAATTAATTTCTAGACAGAATTTTAAGCTCCTAATTATTTTTTTTTCACTGGTTTCTGGTGAACATCTTTGTGATAGCGTTGTATCTGATTCTAGAAGACTGGAAATTATATCAAGACTTTCCATAATTTCTTATGCTTTGCGACTGTATTGGTAGTAATATTTAACATATATTTCTTATATTGGCTTGACACCATCTCTTTGTCCCACGTGTGATTTGATGGTGAACAGGGGTTCAGTGAGTGTAGTTAAATCCCTCTATCTAAGTGTGTATTGTGTAATGATTGTGTGTTTTAGTGTTTGCATTGTGACTACTGAGTTCTTGAAATAAGGCACTTTTGTTAGACTTATGCCGTTTTAATTAATTAACATGAAAGACAATTGTGTTTCTTTTTTGGTGCAAGGTGAAAATAGTAAACAGAAAATATTTTGGAGATAGTTGAACACAGCAATCCATCTTAAGTCAGTCAGTCATATGGTACTTGGATTTCTATTTGATCTGAAAATTTCTGTCATCAAATTAACCGCTGTGTGAATGAACATTTTTATAAGAACTAAAAAAAACAAACAAACAAAACAAGAAATTTCCTGGAAGTCAACATCTCAATCAAATGACCGCCATAGTCAATCAATATTTCAGGTGTTAAATTCAATTTCTTTATTATTCCTCACATTCCAAGTGGAACACAAGGTTTCAAGCTTTAGTCTTTGACGTCTCAGCAGCACTGATGCCAACCAGCTGTCCCTCTTTTCAGGGGATTACCACCATCTAACGCTGGGGAGGCGGGTTAGGAGTACTTCAGCATGCGAATCAAACCGAAACCTCTTGGGTTGTTATTATTATTATCATTTACTTTAATTCCTAGAGGAACATAGGGCTTCAGCCGCGCGTCTCCATTGCTTTCGGTTCTCTGCTAGAGTTTTCACCTGGCTCCAAGTCTGCAACTCACATGCTTTCATTTTCTCTTCACTTGACCTCCTTCATGTCGCCCTCTCACTGACAACCAACTCGCCGCTTCCCTTTCAGGTTTCACTCGAGCAATGGCTTGTCTAGTGATATCACTTGATGGTTTTCTAAGAGTATGGGCAAGCCATCTCCATTTGTTCCTGCCTATTTGTTGCACAATCGGTTCCTGCTTGGTTCGCTCCCAAACATCCCTGTTGTTAATCTTTTCTGGCCATCTAATCTTGAGTTTTGAGCGGGTGACTAACCAGTATACTATCAATAAATCATTGGTATCTCTGAGGTTATGAACTAATGAGAAGAAAGCTTTGTATATGTCATCAACTCACTCTAAGTGATTTCACTTTTGATTCATTGAACCGTGAGGTTTAAAGTTATAGCAATCACAATGACAGTTTACATTGGCAGTTAATTAGATTGATACAGTGGATGACTGACTGACTGGTTTCAACAGAGAACAACTTTGCACAGATGTGCGCCAGTTCGAGTTGCTAAACTCTCTTCATGTAGCACACAAAGCAAGAGAAGAGAATAAAGAAAGGTTCAAAAGACAGAAGTGTGAGTGAGGCGAAAAGAATAGTAATATAGAAGAACAATACACTTTTATTGGACATGATAAGTCATGAGATCCATGTATATAAATTGTTGGATTTGATAAGCGTATAAAAGTTTTGGAGCACCATGCGTTTACGTGACGAACTTGTCACTTCATGACGGTGGACATGGAGGTAGTTGTTGCATCCAGGTGAAATTCTGTTTCAGTTCATCATTCTACCATTCAGATAATTTAAATTCCATTATAGATAAGATTTTATTTTGAAAAGTCAAACAGTGTTACACAGTAATATTAACTGATGACGAACACTCTACCTCACTGCACAAGTTTTATACTTATATCAATTTAAATTCTATTTGATATGAAGTGCTTCTCATTATATGGCACGTTCTTTGTGATTTCAATATTGTCAAAATCAATTTTGTGACCTGATTCTATAGCATATAGACGACCTATAGCTGATGACTTTTCAAGCTTTTCTCGTTGGTCGACTAGAGGCGGGTGTAGAGTGTTCATTTCTTCTGATTACCTTGATTTCTCTGTGGTGATACTTGTCCAATGTATATCGCATCCCATTACAAGCAAGTATTTTATTTTATAGACACAATTCGATTAAGAATCCTTAGGGTTGTGCTATCTTACAGAATATACATACACTAAATTTTCGTTGGACAAGTTGACCTACTATTAATACTGTCATTATTCACACCATGTATATACACACATATACATGTGGGAAGTAGTGTTACAGATAATAAGGTTGTTATACCGTCTCTAAGAAATATCAGTGGAAAATATTCTATGCCAATGTTTAATGCATCATTAGTGTACAAGTATTAAGTCGTTATTATTACACTAAGGGTTGCATAGCAGGATATACTAGAATACCCACCACTCGTTCTATGGCAACTTGAATCAGAGACCAAGAGAATATTTCATGTCATCTAGTGAAATTTTTCTTGAATGTAGAGTCTCTTTATACTTTGCGTTCCGAGTAGAACATAGGGCTTCAAGCTAGAGCTTTGAAGTTTTGGTAGCCGTCGTGTCTGCTTTTTCAGGGTGGAGTTGCCGGTCTAACGCCCAACCTCCCCTCTCTATCGGGCTTATTCCCAAGTTGGCGAGGTTTGGGAGTGCATCGGCTGAGGATTGAACCCTTTTCATCATCATATCAATTATAATCATACGACTTCAAAACTTGAGTTTTACAGTTTTCTTTGTTCTGTCTTATTTGTCTTCGTAGGGGTAGTAGAATTTTCCAGATGTCCTGATGGACAGGTGTTGAATCATTCCTATTACACATATTACCTTACAGTTGATTCAATAAATAAAGTTTCCGTTATCGATATCTCCCTCCATACTGTAATATTAGATTTTATAACTATTATCTTATCTCATATAGTGTGGTTATGTGTAATTGCATGTAGTGAGTGCTGCTATAGCTTAACTGGCTTCGGACGCATATAATATAAGAATTTAAACTTATTACAGTTACTAACACCACTACTTCAAGTCACATCACTACTGTAGCTGCAGAATTCAGTAGTGTTTTGTAGTAAAACTGTTTTTATTTGAGAAAATAACATACAATGATGACAAACGATACATAGAAACGTTATAATAAAGCTTCAATCTGCATAACTTCTTCGTATTCCACTTTCCCTTATCTTCCTTTCATGCTTTCAATGTATGCAATTTCACAAGGGTCTTGCATTTCCCCCCCACATTGTTAAATTAATCTGTAGTCTTACTGTTAACAATTCTTGTAATAGGCATCTCACACACCCAATATACCACAAATAAATTTTTGTCAGTAATGTACTCCACGCTACCATTTTCAATATTACTACAACTAAGTATACACTACAGACTTACATCGAAAAATATTGGAATGTTATGAGATGAAATTTAATGTTATTTCCTATATTATCTGATAAGGCTGATGATATTAATAATTTTGTTCATCATGAAATGACATAAGTTAGAGAACCATTGGAAAACCTGAGAGTACTGGACAGCTATTTCGTCCTAGTTTGGGACTTTATACTAGTACGCAACCATCGCCAGAGTTCGGACTCAAGACCTCCTGGTTACAAGGCTAGTGAGCTCGTAGGCCATTAAGCCACTTGAACCCGATCCAATGGCCAATCCATGAATTCCAACTTCTGCCAATTCATGATATGGCACGACCATTAAGACGAAATAGTTGTCCAGTACTCCTGATTGGCTTTCTATTGGTTCTCTGAATGATGTTAGCTAATGATGAAATTCTCCAACTAATCAAACAAAAATCCCTTCAAAAACCAATACTTGAAAATTATGTCTAGGGTTTTGTAGGGAACCTCTACAATACATGGAACAATGAAGTTCATCTTCCTTTGATCTGATCAGTTTATGAAACTGATTACTAACGATCGCATAATGCTTAGGTATATCTTTTGGAATTCATCAGTTATCATTTTTATTGTTCCCTTTGGGCACGGAGTCGAATGCAGGGCTTCAGTCTGAGCAAATCTCAGCTTTGACATACTTTTTGCCCTTTACTCTTTAGTCGGCCACACGACTGCCGATAGTCTTTAATCTCTTCCATATCATCCTCAAAGTGGAGCCAGTCTCTTCGTTCCCCATTCGGGTTCCACTCAAACGGTGGTCTGGCCACAGCGCGAAGTCGTTCGACTGTCTTCTTAGCATATATCCAGTCAATCTCCATTTCTTTCGGCTTATTTCCTGGTCCACAGGTTCTTGGTTGGTTTGTTCCCATAGTTTTATTGTTACGAATTATTTCTGGTCATTGATCTTCAGTATGGAGACAGCCAACGAAGGAAGTAGCTCACTGTTAACAAAAGTCTGTAGCAGCCTGTTGGAAGTGCTTTTCGTGATGCGTACGCCGAGTTTCTGACCCATATAGAAGAACTGACTAACTTCACATTTGTGTTTAGAATCTGAATCTTTCTCCTTATTGCTGAGTGCAGAATATTTCCAAACTAATTTCGGATTAAACAGGACTGATTGTCTTTCGCATTCTGCCTCGCTCTTACATATTCATCCGTTCCGTCTGCCTGTAATAGATTGACGTTGGTTGTCGTCGGTGGTGCGTGAGTATCTTCACCACCTCTGTCTTCTCTATGTTTAAGTGGAGTATTGTATTCGCCGTCTGCCTCGTCTCTTCTGTCGGTTTGTTGACTTTCGCCTGTAAGTCTTCGAGTTTTTGTGATATTAAATATGAATAATCTGCAAAATCCCAATCTTCTAGAATCTTCTTACTGGCCTTCTCTATTCCCACAGTCTAACTTATAATCCAGCCCACCACAGTTATGATCATCACCGGTGATAACAGTCAGCTTTGTCTTACTACTGTATTCACTTCGACGAATTCGCTGATTTTCCCGTTGTGAATCACCTGACACTTAGCATTGTCAAATAGGCAGCTGTTGAATGAGGGTGGTAAAAATTTCGGACATTGTACGCCATAGTATTGCGATAGTTTCCAAATGACTTCTCAGTATTAATTTACTCCTTCCATTCCAAATGAAGTATAACGCTTTTAGCTTTAACATTTCAGCAGCACTGGTATTAATCTCCTTTTAAGGGTGGAGTGTAGCTATACTCACATTCAAACTCATGTGTGTCGCTTGGCAGCCTACTGTTGCTCCTGTCTTAATTTCATGGACTATGGTGAGATATTCTTTCTCAGTTATTTGGCATATGGTATACTTATTCAAACTACCAAAGAAAGGAGACTGAAGTCAATGCAAGAAGTGGCGTGGAATAATGCTCCTGTCAATCCAAAGAAAAATACTAAGCCACATCATCCTGGAGAGAATCAAACAAGCCCTGGATGAAAACTTCGACCGTAACAGCCTGGATTCAGGAGAAACAAGTCATGTATTGATCAAATCGCCACACTACAGATCATCGTTGATCAGAGTTTGGAATGGCAGTCACCCCTCTATCTCAACTTCACTGACTTTGAAAAGGCCTTTGCCAGCGTCGATCGAGAGGTGATTTGAAAACTACTTCGCTACAACTGGGTGCCACCGACAATTATACATCTCATCCAGCAGTTATACGACAATGCTGCAAGCCAAGTAATCCACAAAGGGAAACTTACGGAAGCCTTCGAAGTGAGGATGGGAGTAAGGCAAGGCTGCCTACTATCTCCATTGATTTTCCCGATTGCAGTAGATTGGATAATGAGACAGACAACAGGCGGGCAGAGAGGAACACAGGCATAAAATGGACTCACACAGAAAAATTGGAGGATCTGGGCTTCGCCGATGATATATGTCCGATTTCTCACAAACTGAAAGATATGCAAGTGAAAAGCAACAAGTTGGCAGAAGAAGAATCCAGAAAAGATAGGACTTCGGGTGAACATAAAGAAAACAGAGGTGATGAAGATTCCTGGCCAACGGCCACAGCAACAACAGCAGACAACAATCTGCATAAACGGGAGGAACCTGAAAGAAACAACCTCCTTTACCTGCTCGCCTACCTGGGAATCATTGTTTCAAATACAGGTGAAAAGAACTGATAAGGATATCAAAGCGCGAGAATCGGGAAAGCAAAACAAGCTTTCATTACTCTCAAGTCTGTGTGAGGTCAACAGCACTAAGCATGAAAACGAAAATAAGATCCGGATTTTCACCTCCAATGTGAAGTCAGTCAGTGCTACTTACTATACGGATCAGAGACTATGCGCGTCACGAAGGGCACTTCGAACAAACTACAGACCTTCATCAATAGCTGTCTTCGCTAAACACCACTTAAGATCAGATCGCCAGAAATGATCAGCAACAGGGATCTCTGGGAAAGAACGAACCAACCAGGAACCAATGGTGCAACAAATAGGCAGGATGAAATGGAGACGGATTGGCCATACTCTGAGGAAACCATCAAGTGACATCACTAGACAAGCCATTGCTCGAGTGGAACTCGAAAGGGAAGCGCCGAGTTGGTCGTCATTGCGAGGGTGACTTGGAGGAGGTCGTTTGAAGATGGAAGCGTGTGGGCAGACTTGGAGAGGGGTGAAAGCGTTTGCAGAGAACCAAATGCAATGGAGACACGGGGCTGAAGCCCTATATTCCTCTAAGAATGAAAGGAATTATTAATAATAATAATAATCACTGGCATTATAAAGTACTTCATAGTGTTGGTTGATGCCTTCAAAGACCACTTCAAATGTGATGAAGTTGTGGATACACAGTTGACTGCTAAATGCTATGTCATACGTTTATCTGTTAGGAGGAGGAGATATCCTGTACTTTCAACTAACCATCTTACATCTGATTATTATTTTTTAAATATAGTTTGGTTGTATTCTTATGTTGTGACGTCAGGGCCTCCCGTCAAATTAGAAAACCACACCAACTTACTAACTAACTAACTAACCAACTAATTAACTAAACAATCTTATCTATCAGTTGTTTTCTCTTTTCTTCAATCAACTCACAAAGTTTTTTTTGCTGCCAACTACACCCACACACACACACACAGATACACACGTGACTCATTGACGTGTTTCGCTGGAAATGTAAATTAGACACATTGATTAGTCACACACACACAAACACATTTATTCTGTGAAGAAGCGTTGAATTATTCATTACTTCATTCTCTTACACTTATTGATCACAGTAAAAAATTAGGATGGATCGAAGTGCTGAAGATATTTCAAAATATGCACCCGGAGGTGTCACTGGATGAAGAATTGAGAAATCTCTCCGAGAGGGACCTTGACAGAAAATGTTCTCCATTCACCCAGATTTTTTAGAGACGAGAATCTAAAACCGAAGAAAATGACTGAAAAAGTTTAAGTCACCTCAAATCTGAAAGTGATATTGAAGCAGAACTTGTCTTTAGACAGCTTTTGAAATCTCTCAGTAAAACATACTTCACCGGCAGTCTAGAAGTAGTATTCGCCTGCAAGAATCTATTCCCCTCCAACCCATGAAAGACAAGCTGTCTCATTGGGTCACTTCTACATGCATATATACCCGTTCACTTGTTCATGTGGAGGTGAGTACACTGGCTGTACCATGCATCCGCTTGTAAAGCACTCACGCGAAAACTATCCAGCACGGTGTTAGCAGGGGGTAAACGCAAGTGTGTATACAGTTCGGTAACAAAACATTCATTGAATTAAGGACATTCAGCCCCATTTGAAAAGTCTTTCAAAGTCGCAAACAAGATCCGATCAAACCTACCAAGGCAAGGGAAATCACGGCATTTAGCAATATCTGATGTATTGGCTATCCGAAAGACTAAAACCCACATTGTGTTAAAAGTCCAACCGTTGTCTCTACGTGACCATCATGAAAAGTCACTATCATCAAGAATGGTTATCTTTTTGCCTTTCTTATCCAACTTTTCTGTTTATTTCTATTAATTTTTTTTTACGTTTTTAATTCTTATCTGTTATTTTTTATATATTTGAACTTCCGGCAAAGTTAAACTTTCAGCACCACTAACAACCAATCAGCAAATGACCTTCAACGGATCAATCACATGAAAGAGGGAATTTTGATAAAGGAAAACGTATATTTATTGAAAAACAGCATAAAAATGCATAAAACTTTTACTGGGGGTATCTTTCCGTAACATGTGAGAGAAACATATCCCAGTTAAGCATAGGATTATCACTAGAAAAGTTACACCACATTCTGTACATATATTCATCCAAATGACTGTAAATGAGATCCTTTTAAGATCCATTTATAGCCCTAATCCTATTTTTCAGTCTCTCTTAAAATCCTTCAACAGAATTTGTGTGTCCTCGTAATAGGATAGACAAAATCGCTGGAATGGTTCACTCTATGATGAATGTATCCCAGTGATGACAGAGAATTGTAACCTTTCCATTCGTCCGTGTGTATTATTGACCCCCGTTTTACAAGTCTAGTAATAATAGGTATTAAAGTAGTTGCCTTTCTATCTGGTATTCCCTTCACGAATCCCTTCAGTAGGGAGGTGTCGTATAATTCAATTACCCAAATATTGTTTACTCGCTGACGACCACAGCTGTATTTTTTCTTCTGCAACACAGTTTCGTCCGCGTGCTCAACGATGCCTTCTCCACCCAACAAAAAAGTAATTTTCTCCATTTTCCATGATGCAATGTCTTTGCAGCGCTGGCACCACTGAACTGTTGAGGCGAGGCTATTCTCGGTTTCAGCAGCTGCGGCTCTTACCGGCTGTTTTAAGACCCAGTAGTTGTAAATGTACAAAATCTGCGTTAAGGAGAGATGTGACCTTACAAAAAACGTTCCTACGAAATATTAAAATTATCAGCTTACGTTGTCTAATGCTAACTCGCCTAAAACAAATTTCACAGCGATAGACATATCCATCAGTCGACCTGCTTAAGCGGTTTAAAAATCATCACACCACCACACGAACAAATTCTCTCCTTCCGAAGCAACCCTAAATCCAGGCAATACTGGAAGATACTATCCTCCTCAAATTGCATTCGTAACTTCGTTAGGACACGCATTTAAACTTTGAACTGGTGTTCGTGAATCTCATTGGATAATTCGGCGTCGTTCACTGATTGGTAGTTAGTGGGACTTAAAGTTTAACTTGGCCGAACTTCCTATCTAATTTGTTATTACTATGTCTTTAATTCGTAATTGCCCAAACAGTCTAGTTTTCCAGTAATTATAACATAGTTATGGCTTTTCTTTACCGGATCTTCCAGATTATTACTCTACATAATTTTGTTAATTTAACATTTGACTAGAAATAATTCTGGAACTTTCTTACTCATCCGTTTACTATAACTACATAAATGTACAGTCTAGTTGATAACTTCGTCAAAAAGGAAAGTCTCTTCACTGGAATTGTCTTTTTTAATAATATTTCTGAATAACATAAGTTAGAAAACGATTGGAAGTTGACTAAGGGGCTATTTTGTTATTTATACTATTCTGAGTAAAAAATTCAGAGCCCAAGGCTTTTAAGTTCCAAATGATTTTGTTCAACGGATGTGGTTCCTAGCCTGACACCCAAATGGTCCAGTAAGTCAGATGAAGTTTCGGAGTATTCAGTCGTAATTCTAACACGGACAACCCAAACTGTGAGGACGAATACTCGCCGAAGACATTGGCTAGCGGTTGCGCTATATCGTGAATTGGCAGAAGTTAGAATTAATGGGCTGGCCATTGGATCAGGTCCCAGTGGCTTAATGTACCATGACCTCGCCTTCAAACCAGAAGGACCTGGGTTCGAACCCTGGCAGTGGGTGCTTGGTGCTGAAGAGTCCCAGTAGAGGACTAAACAGCTGGCTGTCCAGTGCGCCTTTCAGATTTTCCAATGGTTCTCTAAATGATGTCAGCTCATGATGAAATCCTGTAGCCAATTCCTTCAGGGGAATTGTATATATATATATATCACGGAATATGCCTTTTTGATCATAAGAAATAATAAAAACACAGTTGCAGCGAAGACAGTTCTCTTTTCGAAGAAGTCATCAACTAGGCTGTTCATTCCTGTGTTTATAATTAATGGGTGGGAAAATTCCAGAATAAATTCCGGTAAAGGGTGACATTAATAAAATTACAATTAGGAATCGATATATATATATATATATATACATGTGACATCATATGTTTTATTGAGGATCCTTGTTCAGTCCTCTCAGAGTGATGAATAATCATGTTTGAAGATTGATATATTAGTACAGTTCTCTGTAGTTCTCTTTACAATTTCCCAAGTGTTCTCATCTCTTCCTCTCGCCATCTCCTCTATATCACCGTCGGTCTCATTGCCAAAGCTTCGTTTCTGATTCAAATTTCACTGTATGGCTTACTGTGTTATCTCACTCAACGGCGTTGTTAGCATATCTCCATTCCATCTCCATATTCTTCGGTATACTTGTTTGGTTGTAGGTTCTTGGTAAATTTTTCACCAGAATTCCTTGCTACTTATCTTTTTTGGCCGGCCATCTAATCCCCAGTATGAAGCCAGAGAAGTGGGCAGCTGTTGTTAAAATTCGATAGTAGCCTATTGGAAGCACCTTTGGTGACGTGTCAATTTTTAATATGAATTAATTGTTCGCCTTTATATTGTCACTGAATTAGGTGGACTTCATCAGTCATACTGTTATTATCATTATTTAAATTTCATGAACTATAACATGAAGTTACTCAGTAATAAGCAGTAGATTACCTTCTCATTTACTCTGTTTGTATTTCAGACAAAGATTAAACAGTTTTATGTTGGTTAGTCAGTAGATCTAATGTGAAATGCTTGTTTTCTGTAGTAATACAGACGCGTAGATGAGCAGTACTCAAAATAAAGTCAGATAAATCAGTGGACTGACCATCTGGTGACATTCAATGCTAGTTTACTTTCAAATGTTAATTTCCACGGATTTTAAGTTAGACCACCGACTTGTCATCAAGTACAGAAGCAATGAAAACTAGAAATTAATACTGGATACTTACTTGTTTCAACTTAGGCTGGAGCTCTTCAAGATCTTACACTGCCATAGTCCTGTCGGGAATCTAATGGCATTAATTCGCCTATTGGGGAGTTCTAGTAAGACGTTTTGATTGATGAATAGAGTTGAACAGGTCAGGTGTTACGACACACACTAGGCTATGACATGAGCTGGCAATGGGGCTATATGTATCATGAATCGACAGAAGTTAGAATCTATAGTCCAGTTGCTGGATTTTATCCCACTGAGTAGGTGATGGTCAATGGGCTTGTCTAGTAACCTAGAGATCTATATAAATGAAGTAATAGCTGCGTACTTATGAAAAGTCTCACAGAAGGATGAAATCTTTGTTCAGTACCAATATTAATCCATGATGTACCACGAAGAATTAGTTTGCTTTCCTACAGACTGACATGTAAATTTAACCACAGGTATTATTTACAAACGGGTTGGATGGTCAGTCTACTCATACTGTCACATTAAGTAGGAGACAGTTAAACAATACTTGTACGGACAATAAGATAGATGAATTATTCCTGTTTTGAAGTAGTTCCCAATGGAATTAGACATTCATGTCTTTAGCGCATAAATCAATATCTTTCTTTGAGTAAGACACGAGGTTAGAAGTCAGTTGTTATTGTCATCATTAGTAAGCACTTCTATGAGTTTTATTTGCAAGGCTATACACTGATTCTGTTGCTGTTGTAACAGTAACTGCACTTGCTCGTTATCCTTCCGTCACCTAAATATGTGGCGTCAAAACTCAGGGTGAACTACATAGTTGTTTCATCCTACTTTGAGACTCGTAGACACACCCATGACCCCATTGGCGGCAACAACATTTAAAGACCAGTCTAGTTTTGACTACTGACTGCCTACAGGATGAATTCGCCTGAAGTTTCAGTAAGACGTCTTAGTCTAGTTCGGTTCACCACGTCTGATGTGAGAACACCGGCTGGTCGTGCTGCTATACTTACGAAGTATCGACAGAATTTGGAATTTACGATGCAGTCATTGAATTCCATTCCACCGGTTGAATAATCAATGGGTTCGTTTCATAGCCTGTAGGTCCTGAGGGATGAAGTACTAGGTGGGAACAGATGAGGAGTTTCAGCGTAGGACGAAGCAACTGTTTTGTAAGCATTCCCGGGTTTTCGACGATTCTCTAGCTGATATTATAATCTGAACCGAAGTATTAGTTTAGTTTGGCTGTGCATAGGCAATTATCTTTCTACATTTTTATGTAACCACACGTCTTATATATAAAGAAGAGTTGAATATTCTACTCAAACTGTCATGTTAGGAAGGATAGACATGTACAACATTTTTATGAACAATACGACAGATGACTAATTCGTATATTCAAGTAGTTCGTATTATAACTACAAAACGCAAGTGTTTAACTCTTATGTACCGTCAAGGTTCTATGGCCAACCATGAATACATAAACCCACAGTCCCATTAAGACCGGCAGTTGATTTTACCAACTCAACGGGGTACAAACCCTACAAATACTTATTTTCGATACAAAAACCACTGCAAAAGGACACATAAAATGCTGTAAAATATTCACATGATTTTAAATCCAAAACAGAACACAGAGAAATTGACAAAGAAGATATTAAAGTAAGCTATGATATTAAATCGTTATATACTAGCATTTCCATTACCAAAAGTCTTGACACAACCCTGTCACAAAGATGCCCACTAGACACGATTGAACTAACTAAGAGCTTAAAATTCTGTCTGGGAAGCAACTGTTTTATATTTAAAGGGCTGACAAATAGTGTTGCCACAGGTTCGTCAGTTTCCCTAATAGTCACTGATCGTTTCATGGATACATTTGAAGGTAACATCTATTCAAACATACTCAAGCTTAAAATATGGCTGAGATACGTTGATGATACTTTCTGGGTGGCAAAATAAGATCCACATAATTCATTCTTCGACAAACTGAATAATATATATATTTTTTAATTTATTTTATTTTTATTTTTGGTTACAGCTTGATTCCACACCGTATTTTTGGGACAAGTGTGGAATTTTCAGCGTGGATATCGGTAGCCCAAAATTCGCAGGCCGACCATAGATATCAGGTGTGCATCGACGTGGGTTCGAACCCCGGACCATGTGCATGGTCGGCGAGAGTCCTAACCACTGTGCCACCGACGCCAGCATCCCAGCATCCAGTGTGCTTCGGAATCAGGCAGAGTCAGACGTCCATGAACAACCATATCCAGGCTGCCGAGTTAACAGGAGGGAAGACGGATATTTAAGTATGTCTATATTCCGGCAAAAAATCCACTCCAACAAATATTTAAACTTCGGATCATCACACCCGATCAGCGCAAAGATAACTGTTGTTTCAAGTCTTCTTAGACGAGCGCACACTTTCATTACGGATGCGAAGAAAAAAGAAGAAGAAATATCAAACAATACTGAGATTCTCAAACAAAACAACTGCTACCCAAGGAACTTCATTCAGAAAATCAACACCGACATTAAACATGGTTGAAAACTTACTCCGAAGACACAGGCCTCAGTAGTTGTCATTCCACATAGATCAGAAACGTCAGGTGACAACGATTTATGTCTTTTGGTTGGTAACTGCTTGTGATGGAGTCTGTTTTGCCTCATTTGGGTTACTGGATATATCTGCGTCTCACTGAATGATTGTGTTCCCAATGAGGTGGGAATCCAACACCCATCTTTCTAAATGTCACGGTTTTATCCGTCACCCACTGGTCATCGACAGCTACCTCTTGTACAATGAGAATCAAATGTTAGTTAATGAATTCTTTTTGAATTTCCCTTCGATTTATTTGACTGAAATGAAATGTTCAATTTATATTGGTCTATCAACTGCTAGCACAGGAGCTTTGAGATTAAATCCAAGTTATTTGATTGACCATGTATTCATACAAAATGATATTAGAAAATTCTATACCGCGAGATTTGATCAGTGAATGTTATACTCATTCTTTCACACATAAATGATTTTGGCATCTAATTTTCACTCAGTGAATTTCGATTTCGAATCCCGTTACACTTACTTTATCCTAGTTAACTGATTGATTAACACTCCTAGTTACTACTCCATTTGTAAGTTAGTTCTGATTCGTGTTTGCAGTTAGCACTTTATCTACAAACATAAATCGGTATCATATTCTATCTTCAATACATCCGCAGAATTCATTAAACCTATTCGAGAAGCTATATGTGCGTCGGTGGCGCAGTGGTTAGGACTCTCGCCGACCATGCACATGGTCCGAGGTTCGATCTCCTGCCGACGTACACCTGATATCAATGGTCGGCTTGTGAAATTTGGGTTACCGATATCCATGCTGAAAATTCCATACTTGTACCAAAAATACGGTGTGGAATCAAGCTGTAAATCAAAAATAAAAAAATAAAATAAAAAATGTTATATGGTAGAATCAATCAGGTCATAAAATTGATTTTGACAATAATAAAATCATTCAGTAAAATATCAGAAATCACAAAAAAGGTGTATTACCATCAGACGTACTACATATCGAATGGAATCCAAATTGTTTGAATGATGAGATGATGGAATGAAACAGAATTTGACTTGGTTGCAACACCTCCCTTCTCGTCCACCGCGATGAAGTGACAATTTCGTTACGTAAACACATGCTCCCACTATGATTTTATGCGCTTATCAAATCCAATAGTCTGGCTACATGGTTATGTTATCTTTACCAATAGGCCAACCTGACAGCAATGTAAAATTCCCCTATACTGATGAACAATAATTAAGTTTGCTTTATGCAAGCTGAGATTTTCTAAATTCCGGTTTGACACTACTACTACGATAAAGCTGGTGACAGCATTAAATAGTGAAACGTTATTATAAATAATGTCGTCTTGTTCTTCACTCACTGGGAAATACAGAAACTATTATAATCCCGACCACTAGCAAGGTGAAGACTAGCTTCCTTGTCGGGGTCCTCAAGACCCTAAAAAGCAAAGGAAGGCTGTAGGCGACTAGTAATATGGCTGAAAATCGTCCTTAATGGCTGACTGGTGCAGATGCATCTACTCCTTGTGACTTATAATTTCCAATAAAACTATATTGTTCTTCGATACTAGTATTTTATTTGCCTTATATTTCTGTTTACTGTCTCTATTTTGCATTTCTATTTACTTTCTTCTCTTGCTTTTTGTGCTACATGGAGGGAGTGTGACGACTTGAACCGCCCTGCACATCGGTGCAAAGTTCTATGTTGAAACCAGTCAGTCAGTCAGTCAGTCAGTCAGTCGATCAATCCTGATCACAAATAAATATCTTTCTTTGACTAAGGGACACAAGGGAGAAGAAGACATTGTGTTATTATTGTCATCATTATTAGAATTAGCATTGATTTTATGTAAATAGAAAACAAGTGAAGTCGGCTTTGTTTTTTAAAAATGTCAACCAAAGGCAATGGTTCTTTCTCACTTTTACCTAGTACAGAGAATTCCATGTGCTCATGAACTCTCTCACACACACACACACAGCCACACAAGTCATTCTCAGTTGAATTATTCTTTCTAAAATCAACTCCCAAATATAAAAATAAGTAGGTGTGGCAAAAATGTTATTAGATAGCAGAGTTTATGCACACTCATACACATACACAAAAGAAAAAAATAATAATAAATCGTCTTTCTCCTTTATATTTTTACTTTTGATCTGTCAATCTTAATTAGCGCATTCCATAATAGATTTACTCACAAGAATATCGTTATATGCCAATGAAACGATTATTTTTTTATTCTTGGGTATTTCAGTTTTGATATTAAACACTATCAATGAGGGAAATATCATTGAAGAATTCAAAAAACTGAAATATTTTTTAACAGATCTGATTTGTACTTTAAGTTTGAATCATTGTTTGATATCAGTAAGAGAATCATTGTAAACCAGCTGGGAGTACTGGACAGGTAGCTGAATCTGCCTAGATTGGGACTCATACATAGTTGGCACCGACTGGGTTTCAAAGCCAGGACCTTCTCTGGGGACAAGGTAGGCTCGTTGACAATTCTGACGCTGTAACCCGACTCAGTGGCCCAGGACTGGACTACGCCGCTTCCTAGATTGGAGATAGGAAGTGAAGTGGTAGAGCACGTTGACCACCTCACATATTTGGGAAGTACCATCAGACAACGCCAACAAGTTGATCTCTGACGAAATCTCAGCACGGATACAGAGGGCTAGTTTCGCATATACCCGCCAGTTTACGCCGTCTCTGGCGTGGGCGTGATATCCGACTGACTATCGACCAAAGGGCGGGTGTACTGCTCATCAGTCCGCTCCGTCCTCTTTTATGGCTAGCTGTGAGCGAGACCTGGCCATTGAGAGTGGAAGACATGAAAAGATTAGCTGTCTTTGATCATAGGTACCTGCGTTCTCTCTTCCGTGTGAAACGGTATAATAAGGTGAGCAATGCTGAGGTTAGACGTCAAGTTCTAGGTGAGCAGGGGAAATCAATCGATGAAGTTGTGAAGTTACACAGACTGAGATGTTTAGGAAATGTGTTACGTATGCCTAGTTATCACCTTCCTCGACGTGCAATGTTAGCTAACATAGAGTCAGGCTGGAAAAGAGCTAGCGGCGGTCAAACCAAATTATGGCACCAGTCAATGAAACCTTCAACAGTTAGTTTAAGCCAGCCACGTAGGAAGGTGTAGACTTCCTAACTGGTTGTGGTCCTCGGGACGGTAAAAACCAATGGTCGGAAACAATTGGAGACAAGACTAAAAATCCTTCTCAATTGCGCAGATGCATCCACTCCTTGTGACTTATGCTTTCCGATACACCCCACTAGTCATGACTTCTCACTAGAACTTCAGGAAACTTCGTCCTGTAGCCAGCCACTAGCGATTATCAGATATCACTTAGGTCTATCCTGTCGGGGTTGAGGACCCATACTCGCCAGTTATGACACTGGCTAGGGCCAGTCGCACTAAACTCACGTATTTGCGGAATTTAAAATTCATGGACTGGCCAATGAGTAGAGTGTCAGTGGCTGAATGGTCAACCAGCTTGACTTGTAAGCGGTGGGTACGCACTGCTGCTGATGAGTCCCAAACTAGAGCGAAATACGTATCCAATACCTCCTGGTGTTTCTCAATATTTCTCTAACTGATGTCAATCCGTGATGAAACTTGAAAAGTTGAGACATTTTACAAAAAAGATTTTGGAAATATAAAACTTAGATTGGACCTTAGTTAGCATAACAGTAGGGAAAGTTTTAGTGTTATATTCTTGTTCGCTAGGTCTCTGAGTGGAACATCGGGGTTTGAAAGAGCATAATCAATCCGTCCGGTTCACTGCAATCCTTTTTTTTTAGGCTGGCTTTATGACTGCTCATTGGCTTTTATCTCCCCCTTTCCCCCACTCACAAATTCATCTCCATGCCACTTTCACACCCACACGTAACTCACCTTTATCCATTTAGGTTACACAAGAGTTTCTGTCTGGCGAGCGTTAACACTCAACGATCTTCACAGCCTGTGTCTGAACCGTCCTGATTTCCTTCTTGGTTGTTTCGTTGCCAAACAGAGTTCCATGTGGATAGTCCTCTCTGGTCGATTATTCAATCCAGAGAAGGCAGATGTTCATAAGGCAGTCTGAAGTCTGTTTGTTCCATATGCCTTTGGCGAACTCTTCAAGTTGTAAGCCAGAGAGTCAATAATTGAATCTGGTCACCTAGACAAGACAGTCACGACCACTTTTAGAGGGTGTCACCAACAGCATTCAAAAGTCTTGATTCAGTAGAAGTCAACCGTCTCCAGGATAATGACAACTAACATGCGTTAGAGAAGGAATGCATATCTGTTTCGTCCTGATTTCAAAATCTTCAGTAGTACTCCATTCTGTGAAACCAACCTGTTGATGACTGAAAAAAGGTGTTAGAAGTTAGGCAGTTCATCTAATTTTCTAACGACAAGTTACTAAGTGAGTAATTAGTTTTATATGTGTCTAGTATTGGTTTTGACGAAAATCCCATCAGTCAGTTTTTTTTTAATTTGGGTCAACAAGCCTGCTGAATAACATCAGAGATATTTAGCAGAAATCCAGTCAGCATCAAAACTAGTGACTAGATATATAGCATTGGTTATACCCTAGAGATTAATCTACTTATATATTATGGTCTTACATGAAATCAGTCTTGAGCCTCATTTAACTCAGTGGTAGAGCCTCAGACTGTAGAAGTGGGTGGTGTGGGTACATAATTCTAAGGGGGGGGGCATCAGCTTTATTGAGGCTCCAAGCAAAGTCATCTTGATGAGTTTAAAAATCACGCAATCTAGATTCCGAGTTTTCTGAAAATTGTTCACCAACACCTAAAACACTTGGTACTCCTTAGATGTTAGCGTTATCTATTTGTCACATTTCCAGTGTACTTTAAAAGCTCTGAAACACTATAATAATAGCTTTACTCTAAACATTACCTTTGGTAAATATATGGAATTTTCAGCGTGTAGCACACTATCTTATCTAACTATCTCACTACAGGGTGCATCAGTGGCACAGTGGTTAGGACAATCACCGACCATGCACATGGTCCGAGGCTCGATCTCCTGCCGACGTACACCTGATGTCTACCGTCGGCCTGAAAAATTTGGGCTACCGATATCCATGCTGAAAATTCCATACTTGTACCAAAAATGCAGTGTGTAATCAAGCTGTAATCAAAAAAGATAATAATTTTTATAATTATTTATTGTTCCCTTGGGTTCTGAGTGGAACGTAGAGATTCACCACCACATCTCAACTTCGTTCTATTTTCTGCTGTCCTCTTCAGCTGGCTAGCTCTACGACTACCTCTCTCAGCTCTCATCTCATTTTCGCCGCACGATCTCCTCCATGTCACTCTCTCGCTCTCACGATCCACTCATCGCTTCCCATTCGGATTCCACTTGAGCAATGATTCACATTGAACGCGATATCATTCGACCGCCTCCTCAACGTATGCTTAGTGCATCATCTACTTTGTCTTCTACTTATCCACTTGTTGAACACAATCGGTTCTTGGTCGGTTTTTTTTTGCCAACTAGCCATTTGATCTTTAATATGGTGCCAGTAAAGGGGCAACTGTTAATAAACGTCTGCAACAGACTCAACACAGTGCAAGTTTCTGACCTGTGTAGAAGAACTGACTGACTCTGCATTTTTGTGTTGAAAATCTGAATCTTGTTCTTTATGCTGAGGCGGAGTGAAGAAGATTTCCAAGCTGGTTTCAGGTTGATAAAAGTTTATCTTGCCTTTCCAATTCTGTTCATCCGTTTTGGCCACCTATAGTTGAAACCGTGCTTCCTTGCCAGATAAGTGAAGGAAGTAACCTTTGTCAAATTTCTCCCGTTGATGGTGACTGGTGCTGGTGGTTGTTGTTGTTGCTGTGTGGTGAGAGCAGGCTGCTAGCCGATTGGTTGACATTAAGCTACGTTAATATGGGCCGTGAGAAAATATGAACAAGGCTGAGTCAACAACCAATCACAGCAAAGTTGACGTGGCAAAATATGATTCGCAGATAGAGAACTCTGTTTTTCGAGGAATCCCGAAACAACCAATCAGAAGCCTGCGTTTGTCTGCCTAACTTCTGATAAACAACCAATCAGATGACTGCGCTTGTCTATAATAATGTATGTGAAATATGTATAAATACGTGTTGATTTTCATAATAAAACGATCTGTTGCCTGGCCCTTGTCTTCTGTTGTTACAGCTGTTGTTGTAATAATTTAAAACACGGCATTCACACTGACAATATTGTTCAGTAAGAAAATGGGTATAAAATTAAGTCAGGTGAAAATATTTAAATTTCTAATAGTATGGTTTGTTAGGGTTAGTTTTGTTTTTACGAGTTGATCACGGATTGATACTGCCTATGATTCCGAAAGTAGGATGATACACCAGCTGTCCAGTACTTCCTGTAGCTGGTTTCAATGCTTCTCTAACTGATATCGACCAGTGACCAACTTGTAAAAACAAAACTAACCCTAACAAACCAAACTATAGAAAATGCTCGCTAGTGACTTTGAACAGGATGGAGTTTTTCCTGGGGTTAGTTCTAGTGAGAAGTCGTGAGCAGTGAGGTTCATCCAATCAAGTGTGAGGATGAATTTCCCACCTTTGACATTCGTTGATGTCGCGCTGAATCATGAATTGGTAGAAGTTAGAATTCATGTGTTGGCTATTGAATTGGGTCCCAGTGACCGAATGGTAAACGACCTGGTTTACCTGTAACCGAAAGGTCCTGGGTTCGAAGCCAGTTGGAGTGGATGTGTACTGCAAATGATTCCCAAACTAGGATGAAACAGCAGCTGTCCAGTACTCCCTGGTTTTCAATGGTTCTCTAACTGATATCAATCCGTGATCAACTCGTGAAAATATTTGACAGTAGTATAACAATGAACATAAATGTGTCCGTTTACTAAGAATTCCTCAGTAAGTAGGTAATTTCTTGTCTAACACTTTTCGCATCACATGAAATATATGCTTAATAAGGTATTTTAGAGTTTTTGTATTTATTCGTCCAAGCATACAGTCTTCTATAGCTGCTTCTAGTTCTCCTCGATGAGATAGGTGCAAGGAGACACTTGTGTATGGAGAGGATGTTCAAAGTCTTATAGGATAATGTTTGCTTATTTCTTGCAGCAGCCATGTGTTCGTCTACATTGGTATTAACGAGTTGATTTAGAGACAACCCACTCTCTCTCTCTAATGACTACTTTTAATGCCCTTCTCAGTACAGCAAAGCTCTCACCTCCTTTCTTACATGATCTCTTTCATGTCATCTTCCAACCCATCTCCAATTCTTCGTTGTTCATTTGGGTTCCACTTTAGAATTACCCTGGCTTTGGATGCTACTCACCGTATTTCTGATTCATTTCCATTTTCTCCGGCATTTTTGTTGGGTGATAGGTTCTTTATGGGTTTGTTCCCGGAATATCTTGTTCTTAATTCCTTCTGGCCATCTGATCTTCAATGCGAAGCTTATAAAAGGGGCAGCTGCTGAAAATGCCTTTCGTGATGCCCTTAGTCTATAATCCATTTAGAAGAACCAATGTGACATTAATGTTCAAAATCCGAATCTCGCCATTTTCGAGAATAACTTCAGAGTAGAGGAGGTTTGGATTGCTTTTTCCACCCTACTTTTAACATCCTTATCCATACCGCGTTTAGATGAGGCGATGCTGCCTATACAAGTAAAAAGATGACCTCTTTTAGATTCCACCTGCTGATAGTGGTTGATACTTGCTGTCGCTGGTTGACCATCTTTATGACTTGTGTACTTACGATGTTTACCTGAAATCTTAATTTCTCTGGTACCGATTTCTCCCAACTTATCGGCTTTTGCTTGTACATCTTTCAGTTTGTATGGCATTTGACACAAATTTTCCGCGTAGTTTTAGATTAGTTCAGCGTATTCCGGTTTGCTCGTTTTCCGCAGCCTAACTGATGGTCCAGTCCGCCACAGTTAGGAATATTATCGGTGGTAGTAAATAGTCTTATCTGGCTCCCGTCCTCACTTCCTAGGCTTCGCAGAGTTTTCTGTTGTGCATCGCTTGATATATGGTATTATCATCTAGCTGTTGGATTAGACTCACAAAGATTTGTGACACTGCATATTGTTGAAGCAGCCTCCAAATTACTTTTCAGTCAACATTATCGAAGGCCTTCTCAAGATGGACGAACATTTGACTACCATTCTATGCCCTGTTTGATGATGACGTGTAGCATCGCAATTTGATTAGCACATAGTTAGCTTTTCGTGAGTCTAACCTGTTCCGGGAGGATGACGCGAATTAATATTTTACAGAGTGTGAACTGATTCATAATTCCATGCCATTTGTTGCAGAGGTCTAAGTCGCCGTTCTCTGGTACTTTGATGCCTTTCCTTGTTTCCAAACGTTTTACAGTTAAGGAATTGAGGTTATCCGATAAGGTCTATGGGTCTCTCCCTTTTTTAAATGATTCCGGGGGGATTCCGCTTACTCCTGCTTCCTTCCCTCCTCTCAAGACTTCCGCTTTTGTCAAAGGACTAGTGTTCACTGGTAGTTCCGTCGTGGTCAATATTATCATTTCTCTGAATACGTTTCATCGGATCAAATCAAATGAAATAAAAAGCAAAAAATACCCTTACAAGATTTTACTAGTTCTGTGATCAGGAAAGTCGTCTTTTGACAATCCAGTCATCCGCTTGAAGCCGTCTGTCTATCTATCTATCTATCCGCTTATTATTATTGTCAGTTTTCTTATCACATTTTATTGTTGACAGTTTATGTACATTAAATCTGTGACGTAGTAGTAATAGCAGTTGTGTGCAAACGACGCCAAGTGAAGAGTGTTTCGTACATCACACACACACACACGCACCCAAACTCCATAATGCTACTAACTTCTGTGATCATCGATCCATCCATTCATATATCCATCCATAGGCATAAATAAGTAAATATAATTTTTCTGTATTTATTTAAAAAAATCGATTCTCTTCAAGTAATCTTATTGATTTGTTTTGGTCACGTGAATGATTCAAACAAAATTCAAATTTTTGGTTTCATTTTACTTACTGACACTATACTCACTCTATAGTTAGCTAGTTAGCTGGTTAGTTAGTTAGTTAGTTCATTCTGTCAATTATCCAGTTCGATGAAATGAGTTTACAAAGCAAACATTAATTAATTAATTGTGTACACCATACAAAATACCTTCACATTTTTATTTTATATAGCGTTTTGCATGACTAATATTCAGGTAAGAAGGCTAACCTGTTATACTGCATTCTTTTCTTATGTGTATTAAGTTTAGGCATCTGTTTTGCAATTGTTTGTATTATTATTATGTTATGTGACATAATGAAGTTTTTGTTATAAGAAAAAATTGTTACTTACTAGTGTGGAATTTATAAATTGCACTCCCACTGCTTTCTGATACACAAATACTTATGTAATATATTTCGTGAATTGGGCTTGATCGATAGATTTCAATCGCTACATGTAAAACTCAACACTTTTGCTGATGGCGAAAATATTCATTCAAACATTTAGAAAAAACATCGTTCCCATCAAGTACAAAAGAAATTTAGTCATGGACCTCAGCCACAACAGAGTTAGAGTTATATGCTCAGAAGAAGTAATTGAAGATGAATTAAGCATTGTATATGATACTTTAGTCGAAAATAGCTATCCCGAAAATTTTATCAAGTAACATATAACGAAGAAAGCAGGAAAGGACTACTCACTATCTGTAAACATGAAGCCACTTTATTTAAGAGTACAATTGAAGGGGGATATACCAAGTGAGATAATTACGAAGAAATTACGAAAATCAGTTCAAAAAAATTTTAATGCTAGCGAACTACACGTATTATTTTCAACACGACCGATGATGCTACCTCGACTGAAAGATGAAGTACCTAGACTAGCTAGCCACTTCAAATTGTATGTATCAATTCAATTGCGCTTGTGGTGGGGCGAGTCAAATTGGCCGTTACTCTAGGAACTTGATTTTTCGTGCTCACTCGAGAACATCTCCCAGCATGGCTAAGTAAGGATGTAGTGAAAACCATTTACAGTTCGATATTGGACCATCTGGTGCAAACTGGCCACAAAGCCAGCCGGCGTTGAAGAATCCTTCTCTATCATCTACCGGGTGCCGAATCAATTGCCTAAATGATCGAAGCACTGCATGCTCCAAACAGCAGAGGCTATTGCAATTACTCCTACGTTTTCCAATGTTTGTCTAACCGTTGTCAGCCCGTGATGAAATCCTGAAATCAAAGGATTATTGGTGATCAACATTAATGTTCTAAATTACTTTAAATCAATATAGCAAAAATATTCATTCAAACATCCATAAAACACCAAATAATTGAGAAAAGAATATTCTTTTCGACAAATTCCTCTTCTGGCTCCACAGTTATATACATATGTTTATATACACAGAATATTCTAGATTAGTAGTCAATAACAATATAAGTGTTTTTTAAATAATATCCATTTGTAAAGCAAGATCAATGGAATTACAGTTGATTAAAGATGCTTAAATTTCGATTTGACACTAGTAACTAGTGTAATGCGTCTAGTCCTCTGATTGGTGTAGACTGAATTCTATCAATCAGGTTGTAATGTGACCACCATTCTAGTTAGCTAGCCATCACAGTGCACATTGATTTGATGGTATTAGATGGTTGGAGGGAATCGGCAGGAAGCCATGGACCTAGGTTTCGCGCTAGTTGGTACTAAAATTAGGAAAATTCCATAAAAATTCAGGATCACTGGAAGCTGGATGGCCAAGGTAAGAATATTGTCTGAACTAACTTCTTTTGAATGCATGAATTAGGCTTGTTAATATGGATCCCAACAGCCAAACTCAGCAATATTTAGTAGTCAAACTTTTTAGGCAAAATTGAGATTCGTAGGTATGCGGTAAATTACCCTGAAAGTATGGTTAACGTCAATCTTGTGTTCTGTATCCACCAGATGATATGGAATAGCACTGCGAATAGATTTTGTTTGTCCTGTGCTTAACCACGCAGGGTGATGTTCGGAAATTCGTCGAGAAATACGCCTAATTGTACGGCCTATGTAACTGGCTCCATAGGAGCAGTTAAATTGGTAGATACATATGGAAGAGGCGAAATTAGGCAGTTTGTCTTTTACTCCCGAACTCAACAGAGGAATGGTTTGGAGCACGCAGTGTAACTCGGTAGCAGGGAATGCTCTTTTTACCGCTTTTCTAAGGCCCTGTGTCAGTATCTCGCTGATGTCGTCCTCAAGGAACTGCATTCGTAAGAATAAGGCCTTTTTTAGAACTGTTAGTAACTTGGGCTGCTTTGATTTTAGATTCATATTCTTATCAACAAACTTTTCAGGATAACCATTTT
Source organism: Trichobilharzia regenti (assembly GCA_944472135.2). Lineage (NCBI taxonomy): Eukaryota > Metazoa > Platyhelminthes > Trematoda > Strigeidida > Schistosomatidae > Trichobilharzia > Trichobilharzia regenti. The sequence continues at coordinate 32,131,144 of OX235268.1, forward strand.
CACTCAGCAACCATTTAATATTATTAAGTTTCTTATCAAGACATTCATCCGAGCATCAGTGGATTACTGTACAAGAGGATTTTTAAGTGTTAATATGATGCGTCAGTAGTATAACACCAAAGTGCCTTTTTCTTCAGTCAGTTTTTTCGTTTTCGCCTGTAAGTCTTGGAGTTTGTGTGAAATTAGACATAGGTCATCCACGCGCGAAATCCAGATTTTCCTAGAGTTTTCTTACCGGTCCAAAGTATTCCTTAAGTCTTCTGGCTCTCCGCAGACTGATGTATAATCCAGTCCACCACAGTAACGAATATCATCGGTTATAAGAGGTAGTCTTGTCATACTCTTGTATTTCACTTCAAACGCTTCACTCAGTTATTCGTTGTGGACCACCTGACACGTGACATTTTGCATATAGCCAGCTGTTGGATGAGACTGATGAAGATTTGCGGCATCGGACACAATAGTGTTGAAGCAGTTCTCAAATTACTTCTCAGTGAACACTGTTAATAACAGCATTAATACTTTAAGTTACATTGAATCAATAATATCTATCGATTAGAATTCCAAAATATATATGCAATTTTCAAAAGAATGGACACTGAACAAAGAGTACTCTTTTCGATAAATTCATCATCAGGCTCTACAGTTACATATACATTATAGTGAATGAATGAATGAATTCGTGTTATGAGCAACATCAAAGTTGTTTAAATAACATCGAATCAATAATATTGATAGATTACAGCTGAATCGCATCAACGTAAAATAAGCTGAGTGTCAAAAAAATTAGGAAAGATAATATCACGAATTCATGAATTTATAGTCTCTACTGAAGGCCAGGGCAGTAGTAGTGGCCAGCTGGACTTGCTTCTTTTGGACAGGGAGTGCTGATTGTTTGAGGCGAAACGCAATAGCCTCTGCTGTTTGGAGCCTGCGGTGCTTCTATGTTTTTGGCAATTTATTTGGCACCCGGTATAATATAGAGAATTCTTCTATACTGGCTTTGTGTCCTGTTTGCACCAGATGGTCCAATATCGAGCTGTTAATGGTTTTCACTACACTTTTACTTAGTCATACTGGGAGATGTTCTCGAGGAAGCACGAAAAATCACGTTCTTAGAGTAACGGCCAATATAACTTGCTCCACCACAAGCTCATTTGAGTTGGTAGATACAATTTGAAGCGACTAGCCTAGGTACTTCATCTTTCAATCGAGGTAGCATCATCGATCGTGTTGAAAATACTACGTGTAGTTTGCTAGCATTAAAATTTCTTTGAACTGATTTTCGTAATTTCTTCGTAATTATCTCACTTGGTATATCGCCCTTCAATTGTAGTCGTATATAAACTGGCTTCATGTTTACAGATAGTGAGTAGTCCTTTCCTGCTTTCTTCGTTATATGTTTCTTGATAAATTTTTCGGGATAGCTATTTTCGATCAAAGTATCATATACAATGCTTAATTCATCTTCAATTACTTCTGAGCATATAACTCTAACTCTGTTGTGGCTGAGAGTCCATCACTAAATTTCTTTCGTACTTGATAGGAACGAATCTGTGAAAATGTGTATATTGTCCTGTCCAAGTACTTTTTCTATGCAAATTTGTTTTTATGCTACCATCTGGTTTTCTTGTAAGGAGGACATCCAGGAAGGCGATTCTGTTTTGAGATTCCTTTTCGCATGTAAATTTCATTGCCTAATGTGCTTCATTGAATCCAGTAATTATTGCACTCCTATCAGAACCATTAACACAAAGAATAATGGTATCATCTATATATCGGCAATAAAATGACAGCTTACTGATAAGGTTGTTCAGAGGCCTGTTTCCTAGCTTACTTAGAAAGAAATCAGTCAGAATGTGACCCAATGGGAAGCCCGTCGCCACCCCGTCCACTTGTCTGTAAAGCATGTCGTGAAATTTGAAATTTACATTCATGGTACATATTAATATCAATTCTTTTAGAATCTCAGTATGTATACCGATGTTTATCTACAGCTTGCCCACTTGTTCGCCTATGTAATTAACTGTTTCTATTAAAGGTATATTTGTAAATAACGATGTTATGTCCAGATATTTTATTATTAATATCTTTTATTTTGTCTGCAGTTGATGATATACATAAATGTGTGTAATACCAAACTAAATTTCAGATAAAATTATTAAGAAAATCAACGCAACAGTTAAAGCGTTATGTAATAAGATAGTTAAAATATTAATAACTTTTAAATGGTTTGCGTGGAAGGAGTGAACTGTCACATCTTTACAATTACAAGTAATAATGACTATTTATTATTATATTATTATTATTGTATCCTTTAGTTCCTAGAGGAACATAGGGCTTCAGCTGCGCACCTCCATTGACTTCGGTTTTCTGACAACTTTTTCACCCTGCTCCAGGTCTGCCCACATGCTTTCATCTCCTCTTCACATGACCTCCTCCAAGTCACCCTTGGACGACCAACTCGCCGCCTCCCTTTCGGGTTCCACTCGAGGGCTTGTCTAGTGATGTCACTTGATGGTTTCCTCAGCGTATGGCCAATCCATCTCCATTTCTTTCTGCCTATTTGTTTCACAATCGGTTCCTGATTGGTTCGCTCCCAGAGATCCCTGTTGCTGATCTTTTCTGGCCATCTGATCTTGAGTATTGAGCGGAGACAGTTGTTAATGAAGGTTTGAAGTTTGTTTGAGATGCTCTTTATGACTCGCCAAGTCTCTGATCCGTATAGTAGCACTGACTTCACATTGGAGTTGAAAATCCGGATCTTATTTTTGATGCTGATTGCTGTTGACCTCCACACAGATTTGAGAGTAATGAAAGCTTGTCTTGCTTTTCCGATTCTGGCTTTGATGTCTTCGTCAGTTCCGCCTGTAGTTGAGACGATGCTTCCCAGGTAGGTGAAGGAGGTTGTTTCTTTCAGGTTCTTCCCATTTATGCTTATTGTGGTCTGTTGTTGCTGTTGATGTTGGCAAGGAATCTTCATCATCTCTGTTTTATCTATGTTCACGTGAAGTCCTATCTTTGATGCTTCTTCTGCCAACTTGTTACTTTTCATTTGCATATCTTCCAGTTTATGGGAAATCAGACATATATCATCGGCGAAATCCAGATCCTCCAAGTCTTTTGTGTCAGTCCATTTTATGCCTGTTCCCTCGTTGGTTGCCGTTGTAGTAATAATGACTACAGTAAGTAAAATGGTGAAATGAAATTTTTGTGAACATTTGTGTTCGGATAAATTAGTCAGGAAATATGTAAGGAAATGTAAAAATAAAATAAATGGAGATATTAGCGATAGTGATAATAATAATAATGTTAATAATAATAATAGTAATAATACTAATGACAACACCAACAATAAGGAATTTAAATCACCAGTAATAATTCCACACAGGGAAGGAACCTCAGAAACCACCTTACGCAAAATTCCAAACAAGGCAGGAATAAAAGTGGCTGGTATTCAACCCACCCACAAACTCAATTAGAAACAAGCTTTATCGGTTAAAGGATCAATCTCGTGGAGCCTTTAAAACAAAACTATTTAGTTCATCTAATACTTTGGCTATAATGACTGTCAGGTCAAATACATAGGTCAAACTAGTAGAACAGGGGCGGTCAGACCAGCTGAACATAAAAACCTAGCAAAATCTAGATTGGTTGACCCAAACAAGGTAAGAAATCTAGAGAATATTTCAGCCATAGCATTACATGCAGTTACATACAACCATACAATAGGATGGGATAAGATGACGGTTTCAAAATCTAATGTCACAGGGTGGAGGGAGGGAGAGATTCATAACAGAAGCTTTGTTTATCGAATCAGCTGACAATGAATACGTGTAATAGGAATGCTTCAACACCTGCTCACCCAGATATCTGGAAACTTCTACTCCCCCTACGACGACAAATAGGAGAGAACAAAGAAAACTTTAAAACTCAAGTTTCAAAGTCGTGTGATTACAACTGATATGATTACGAACAGCAATAAATTTTGTTCCAGTAAATAATACTGTTTCACTCACTGTGTGATACACCTAATCGACAAACTAAAATGGAATTTGTGTTCAGCTTCTTCAGATGTATTTTATTAGCTTCAGCTATCAGCTTATAATGAAATCCCGTATCTAACCAAGTCAAATACCTGCAAACTAACACTTGAACACCAGTCTAATGCTCACCAGTGACCGACCCTATTCAGGTAGGTAGGTAGTTAGTCACCTGGGTTCTGGTGAAAAATCGTGCTCAGTGGGATATAGCAGGTCTTCGGATGTGAGGAGAGAGAGAGATACTTGCCAGCGATGACATTGCCTAGTGCCAGCCGAGTTATATCTTGAAATGGCAGAAGGTGGAATTCATCGGTTGGCAACTGGATAAGGTCCCAGTGGTTTAATGGTCTACAAGCCTTGCAACCAGAAGGTCTTTGGTTAGAATCTTGAATATGCTGAAGAGTGTCAAACTAGGGCGAATCATCTGTCCAGTACTACTTGTGTAACAACAGAAGACAAGGGCTGGCAACAGATCGTTTTATTACGAAAATCAACACGTATTTATATATATTTTATGTGCATTAATAAGGCTTATGCAAGCAGAAAAAGGCAGTCTTCTGATTGGTTGTTTCTCGGAAATTAAGCAGACAAACACAGTCTTATGATTGGTTGTTTTCGATATTTCTCGGAAAGTAGAGCCATCTATCTGCGAATCATATTTGTCCACATTTAAGTTTGCTGTGATTGGTTGTTGAAACAGCCTTGTTCATATTTTCTCACGGCCCATATTAGTGACCTAGACATTAACGTAGATTAGTGCCAACCAATCGGCTAGCAGCCTGCTCTCACCACACTTGGACAATGGTTCCAATTGCTCTGCAACCAATGCCAGCTCATCATCATCATCATGAAATCCTGTAACCAATCAAGTCATATTCTTACAAATCAGCCGTCGGATGTATTTAAAACACGAAGTGTTAAGGTAAAATTTAGATTAGTCAGAATACAATTGAATCTGATAAGAAAGTTATCTAAAACAATGTTTCTCTTCTCTCAATTTTTCTGTATTCATAATTAATTTTAAATTATGGTGACATGAAATGGATGTATTATGTACTAGACTGTGTGGTAGGCTTATATTGTGTGAAGACTGTTTTGTGGAGGAGAAGGTTTGGAACTGTCGACATGTTGGTTGAATTTTTTTAGTGCTTTGAGCAAATAAACTATATGTGTGTTGCCTTTAAAAAAGAAATGTCCTCCTCTGGTATTATTCGTCCGGCAAAGTTAAACTTTAAGCACCACTAACTTACTACCAATCAGAAAATGGCCTCGAAAGCACCAATCACGTGAAGGAGATATTTTTGTGTATGGATTACATATATGCATAAAGACTGCATAAAAGTGTTACAGAGGATAGCTTCCTCTTACATGGGATAAAAATACTTCTCAGTTTTAGGTTGGAGTATCGACAGAGTATAACTCCACTGTGGGTAAGATTTATTTTGATAAAGTCTCATAGTTCCATATTAGTTTGTTTATTAGATGTATCATACAGTGAAACAGTATCCAGTAAGTAATAATACTGTTTCACTCCCTGTGTGATGCATCTAATAAACAAACTAATATGGAATTACTTACTACCACAGTGGTCAAGTTTTACACATATATTAAAGTTTCATAGTGTTATACATCAATATTTACTGGGCAATAGATTGTGCTTGAAACGTCATCAGTAAATATTGCCACTGTATAACACTAAAACTATCAGAATAAATCTTACCCACTATACCACAGCTCACAAGTTCTATTCTTATGTCAACAGAGAGTAATTTAACCACATTCTATGCATGTAATTATTTAGGTCTAAATAACCCTAACAACAGCCCTAATCTTTCCTGAACCTAATCCTAACGTGAAAATATCCCTAAACTGACTGCAATCTAACTCGAACCAAACCTACTGTCACTTTTGTTCGATTAACCTAACCCTAACTTATCCTTGACCCAAAGAGTAACTTAATCTTTCTCAAACCTAAGCTGAAACTTTTCAGATATCCCATTTAAGAGTATAATACTTCGATAAGCATATTTTATTGACGATGACTATAATTATTTGCCGGATTCCACTAACACTTACTCAGTGAGCTTTTCAGGGTAACTGGTGCGGTCGCAATACACTGGTAGTTACTGGTGCTTATAGTTTAACTTTACCATTCGTCCCTAGGGCTGCAATTTGAACATTGGATTCAGTAGCACATCTCTATTTCACTCATTTCTTTACCGCCTTATTAAGTTGACTCCAAACCCCCCGCCCCCATCCGACAATATTTTATTTCCCTCTAAAATATTCATATTCATGTCTGTGTCAGACCGACGCACAACTCTTAATTTCCCAGTCAAGTTCCATTCAAGGGCTACACGTGTTTGATTTTGGTTGAATGTCCCCTCCATGAGTAGTGTATGTGTTCATTTCATCTTCGTTTGCTTCTGCGTATTTGTTGAATATTTAGATTATTGGCTGATTCGTCGCTTGGTTATCTTTTCCAGTCAGTCAACCATCCTTTTCTCAGTATCATTGAGAGAAGTCAGCTACTGATGAAACTCCGCAGCTGCCTGTTGAAAATGTTTTCGATAAATCGCTTTTCACTGAAATGATATTGGTTATTAATAAAGGTTTTTGTATTTCTCAATGAATGAAAAACAAAACGATATTGCCTAACTGACGTTTCGCTATTTAATGCTGCTGCTAATGTGGTGAGAGCAGGCTGCTAGCCGATTGGTTGGCACTAATCTACGTTAAGGTCTAGGTCACTAATATGGGCCGTGAGAAAATATGAACAAGCCTGAGTCAACAACCAATCACAGCAAAGTTAACGTGGCAAAATATGATTCGCAGAGAGAACTCTATTTGTCAAGGAATCCCGAAACAACCAATCAGAAGCCTGCGTTTGTCTACCTAAACAACCAATCAGATGACTGCGCTTGTCTATAATAATGTAGTTGAAAGATGTATAAATACGTGTTGATTTTCATAATAAAACGATCTGTTGCTTCGCCCTTGTCTTCTGTTGTTACATTTGGTGTCGCTGCCTCCAGAAAATGAAGATCCCGTGGCCAGCTGCGTTTGAAGAAGGAGACATAAGGAGCTTCTTACGTGACTTCGAGGCTGTTGCTGAGCTGGTGGGTGTCAAGGAGCAGGCAGCGAAGGCAGTTGTCTTGGGGACGCTGTTGAGAGGCCGAGCGAAGGCTGCATATGACAGCGTAGACAGGTCAAATGGCACAGCGTCTTGGAAGAAATTGGTTGAACGACTAGTTTCCGAGTTTGACAGCGAAACAGACAGACAGCTAGCAATGCAGCAGTTCCGGTCAATGAAGCTTGGACCTGATGGAGACCCGCTAGTGTTGGCGGTGAAACTGACTAATCTACTTCGACGCGCACTTCCCACTTTAGATGAAGAATCAGAAGCGCAGTTACTGTCTTCCCAATTCATCGAGAGTGTCCCAGACCACATTTCTCAGCGATTACAACTGGTTAACGCAACGCAGCCGATGGATATTAGCGAGCTGGCGAAGGTGACCAGACAGCTGCTGAGCACAACGGTAGCCGCTATAGACCAACCAAAACCAAACGAGTATGAGCAGAAAATTGAAGCATTGCAGCGGGAAGTGGCGGCGTTAAAGTTGGCTGATAGAAAAGACCGGTGTTTTGAATGCGGTAAGCCGGGACACTGGAGAAGATACTGCCCAGAAAGGCGGAAAAGAAAAAATTTCAGACGGTATAATGCTTGTTCTTTCTTTCGTATGAACCTAGATTTAGTGGGGGCTATTGAGAAAGGCGCTCTGTATTCGAAGTTGCGAGTGAATGATCGAGAAGTAGTATGTTTGATAGATACAGGGGCGGCCGTGTCGTTAATAGATAAGAATTTATGTAAGAGTGTTAGCCCGTGTTCATTGACAGTACAAACAGTAGGCGGGTATGTGTTGCGTATAACGGGTAGATCGAACTGTACGGTCGTTGTTGGTGGCTGCGAGGTGACGTTTCCTTTCATTGTTGTACCCGAACTACAGCGAACGATATTAGGAGCGGATTTTCTGCGTGAGATTGGTGCCATAATCGACACGCAAGCGAACGTGGTGGTCACGAAATACGGGCATATCAACATGTATGAGACCAGCGAGATAGCAGCGATTAAGCTGCCGACGGTACACAATGTGACAGAGTTAATTAGTAAATACGATCATCTGTTCACTGGAGATGGCGACCCATACGGTTATTGCGATAAGGTGAATCATGAAATTCCGTTAAGTGATCCGAAAGTAAGGTCATTTACAACGCGAAGAGTTCCATGTCATCTGGAAGGCGAAGTGGAGCGACAAGTGCAAGAGATGTTAAAAGATGACATTATTGAGGAAGCTGATAGCCCGTACAACTCTCCAGTGCTGTTAGTAAAAAAAGCGAATGGGAAGTATAGATTCTGTGTTGATTTTCGACAGTTAAACAGTATGACAGAGTTAAGACCGTGTGCCATGCCAACAGTGGTAGAAACTTTAGATCGCCTACAAGGTGCGAATGTGTTTTCGGTTCTCGATCTTCGCTCAGGATACTGGCAGATACCGATAAAACAAGGTGATAGAGATAAGACGGCTTTCATCGTGGGTCAGACACAATATCGATTTAAACGCATGCCGTTTGGACTAGCAGGTGCACCGTTTACGTTCAGACGACTGATGAAGCTATTACTTAGGAACTTGAAAAACGTGGAGGTTTATGGTGATGATCTCGTCATATACAGTCAAAACGAAAACGATCACGTCAACCATGTAGAAGCCGTGCTGCGACGCATCGAAGAGTTTGGACTACGCGTCAACAAAACCAAGTCCCAGATAGCCAAAAAGAATGTTACTCTGTTGGGACATAAAGTGGGAAATGGTGAGATTAAACCACTGCCGGAGAAAATTTTGACGATTAAAACGATTCCAGCCCCGAATTCAAAGAGAAAACTGAGACAATTCTTGGGTAGAGCAGCGTTTTATAGCCGCTTCGTGAAGAACTTCAATGAGATAGCAGCCCCTCTATACAGGCTACTAGGTGAGCCAAAGTTTGTTTGGTCGGAAGAATCGCAGAGGACATTCGACAGAATTAAACAGCTGCTCGACCACCAACAAATGACGCTAAAACTACCTGTGCCAGGAAGACAGTTCACAGTGTGCACAGATGCCAGTGACTACGCTATAGGTGCGGTCCTAAGACAGGACGAGGGAATCGTTGAGTATGCCAGTAGGGTTTTGACACTCGCAGAGAGAAAGTATTCAACGATAGAGAAAGAATGTTTAGCAATGGTATGGGCAGTCGACAAATGGAGACCTTATTTACTCGGCCGGCGGTTCCACATCGAAACTGATCATAAGCCGCTACAATTTTTGAAGACAGCGAGAGACCCACGGGGGAAGTTGTCACGGTGGATGTTGCGTCTTCAGGAGTACGATTTTACGATCTCACACGTTCCTGGAAGTGAAAATGTCTTGGCAGATTTGTTATCGAGACCAGAAGATGAGTCTGAGTTGCCCGAGGTCGCTTACGGAGTGCATGCAGTAGAACAAGACCCACTAAGACTTGCACGTAGGCAGAGGTTGGACGATACGCTGAATACAGTAATACAGGTGATCACCAACGGAATAGAAGTGGATCAAACTACGGCGAGTAAGGAGCTAACCACACTACTCAGACAGAGGGATCGACTCAGAGTGAATGCCTACGGGACTCTGACCTGGCGAGAGAACGACGGAAGCTGGCTGGCTGTCATACCTCAATCGTCGCGCCACGACATGATAGAAGAATGTCACCAGCTAGCGCATACAGGCGTGGCCAGAACGACCGATCTCCTAAGACAAAGTATGTACTGGCCAGGTATGAGAGAAGACGTAGCAAGATACGTACTTGGATGTCCACGGTGCCAGCTGATGAAAGGTGACCGGTGTATACGACCACCACTTCAGTCGATTCCAGTTACCGCGATAGGTGACTTGTGGTCCGTAGATGTCATGGGTCCATTTCCTCAGACATCCAATGGTAATCAGTACCTCTTGGTGATGACGGAACACGCGACACGATGGGTAGACGCCGTAGCAATCCCAGACCAACGTGCAAGAACCGTGACAGATGCAGTAGTTAGACACATTGTTGCAGACCACGGCGTACCGAAGACAATACTGACAGACCAAGGTCCCTGTTTCGAGAGTGAAGAGTTTACTTCCCGTTTGCAACAGCTGGGCATCAAGAGGATCAGAACGACCCCATACCATCCACAAACGAATGGCCTAACGGAGAGAAACAACCGTACACTGAAGGAGTGGCTGGCCTCGAAGGGCGGGAACTGGGAAACGGAGCTTCCACTGATTTTACTAACACATCGCGCTACCACTCAGGAAACAACGAAGAAGTCACCCTTCCAACTGATGTATGGTAGAAAACCACGATTACCGGTACACAATGAGACCTGGCCCATGCACCAAAAGTGGAGTACGACGAAATTAAAAGCAGAGAGGAAAGAGGCAGTCAAGAATGTAATACGGAAGCAGCGCAGTGATGTCATGAAGTCTCAGATGAAAGAAAGGACGCAGTGCATTACCTTTGCAGTCGGGGACCAAGTGAAGTGTAGAGACAGGAGATATACAGTTGGAGGCGGGCTAGGTTCACGGAAACTCCTTCCAAAGTGGGAAGGACCATACACAATCACAAAAAGACGGGGTCAAGTATATACCATCCGAAGAGGTGATAAACAGAAACGAGTTAACGCCAGTCAGCTCCAAAGATGGGTACAGTGGGACAAGCCGGTCAGTAACAATCCTCAACTAGAGGATGTAGCACCCAGAAGGTCGGAACGTCTGCGCACGAAGCTATTTGACGGGGGGACGAGTGTGGTGAGAGCAGGCTGCTAGCCGATTGGTTGGCACTAATCTACGTTAAGGTCTAGGTCACTAATATGGGCCGTGAGAAAATATGAACAAGCCTGAGTCAACAACCAATCACAGCAAAGTTAACGTGGCAAAATATGATTCGCAGAGAGAACTCTATTTGTCAAGGAATCCCGAAACAACCAATCAGAAGCCTGCGTTTGTCTACCTAAACAACCAATCAGATGACTGCGCTTGTCTATAATAATGTAGTTGAAAGATGTATAAATACGTGTTGATTTTCATAATAAAACGATCTGTTGCCTGGCCCTTGTCTTCTGTTGTTACACTAATAGCTTTATCAAAGTATTATTAAATGAGAATTTACAAAATCACAAAGAGATAAGGCATGAGAAAATAGACTTAGATCAAGTTAAATTAAAAGGACATATTAAAAGTCAAAATAACAATAAAGATCACTAAACTAAACATCAAAGGTACGTCTGTCATGATATCAAAACAAAGTTTACTAACTTGATCATCAATCGTCAGACTGGGGTCATTTTTCATTGTCAAGTTGGTCAATTGGTATAGATAACAAAACTCGGTGTGTAGATTGTTGGATTTGAGCAGTATGTAAAATTATATAAGCAGTGTGAGTGTTTACATAGTGAACTTGCTTATCACATTCGTGTTGATTTTGTCACTTCATGGGGGAGGGGAGGGAGGTGTTGTAACCATGTCAGATTCTGTTTTAGTCCATCATTCATATTCAGCTCAGACAATTTGGATCCCACTTGATATGAAGTGCTTCTGATGATATTAGCCGTTCTTTGTGATTTCTGAGGTTTTTCTAGATTATTTCAATATTGTCAAAATTAATTTTGTGACCTGATTCTATAGCGTGTAGACGACCTATGGCTGATGATTTTTCAAGTTTTTCTAGTCCAACCAGACTTCTCGGTGGTCGACTAGAGGCGGCTCTATGGCGTTCATTTCTTCTGATTTTGATTTTTTTGAGATGTTTGTCTTATGTAGATCGCATCACATTCCAAGCATTTGTTTTTATAGACGCAAACTGTTAAAAGTGAACTTGGTTTGGACATATATAAAAAATGATATTGGTATTATAAAATTAAGACCTTCTTTTTTTTGTCCTAAGCGCTATTGATTTGATTTCAGAGTAATCAATGACTGTCTTGCTTCCCTGACCTGATTCTGACTGGCTTTAACACTCTTCTCCATGAGTAGTATAGTTAAGAAAGTGCTATGAAGCTAACTGAAGGATAGAACATCCTTTAGATTTCTTCTACTTATAGAGTTTTGTGCGGTATTTTACTTTGTTGGTGGTCAGGTATTTTTCATCACCTAAAGTCGTGTTTTCGATGTCCCTCGCGAAAATGACACTTAAATCATTCGAGTTGGGATAATTAATTCTCTCTATTTTCTCTTTTTTGCTTAGCTTAAACTCTCATTCCTCAGTCATTTGCTTTATTGATCGCATAAGAGTGACGGTATAAATTTATTGTGAGACTCAAAAAGAATTAATGCTTACAATCGGTAAAGATTACAACAAAATAAATCAATATAATTTCGTATTGTGTCTATTAGAATATAAATTTAATTATCTGTCATAGATTAATGGTGATGTAAAGTGTAAAACTGTTGTATCAGACAACCAACTAGCTATGTTTCGAATGTTTGAAGATAAATAACTATTTTTTGTGTAAAGATCCACTTAGTTTGATCTTAAGACATTCTTTAGTTGATTACAGCAATTTCATCATGATGAGTTGACATCAGTCAGAGAACTGGACAGCTGTTTCGTGCCACTAGTTTGAATCTCTTCAGCGGCACTTATCCGTCGCCACAATCTCATCCCAGGACCTACCGGTTCCAAGGCTAGTTGGCTGGCACCCAATCCATTGCCTAGACCATGGATTCCAACTTCTGCCAATTCACGATATATAGCGTGACTGGCAGTAGGCAATGTCATTGCTGGCTAGTATTTGTCTTCACACCTGACAACCTGCTGTGCCCCATTGGTCATGACTTCTCATGGAATTGATTGGCAATAGGATCGGGTCCCAGTGGCTTTATGGTCTATGACCTTGCCTCGTAAACAGAAGGTTTTCGATTTTAAACCCTTGTACAGGGACGCGTACTGATGAAGAGTCCCATAGTAGCGGGACAAAACAGCTGACTGCCTAGTACTCCCTGGTGTTTTTCCAGTGCTTCTGCAACCAATGTTAGCTCATCATTGCTGAAATCCTGTAACCAATCAAACTAAATCCCTGTAAACCAATACTACTTTTATTTCATTCTTTAGTTGTCAACTGGAATATACAAGGAATGGCATTCGAACAATATCTTTCTCAAATATGCCTCTTTCAAACATTAGAAAGAAAGAAAGAAAGAAGTGAAACGGAGTTGACAGTGACTGAATATTACTTCCTGATTCCTGTTCAGTACACTCGATTGATACTAGATTTACCAACGATAATTTATCTGTAGTCAAATTGATATATTCAAGTGTCGGTTTACAACGATTTGATTTCATTTGACTGGTTATAGGATTTCATCAATATGAGCTGACTGACATAGTTTAGAGTACCATTGGAAAACCATTGTGTGTAAAAAACTTGGGCACTGTGGTAGTATGCATGTAGTTATGAGTGATCTGATTATGGACAATAAATTTTGCTTAACACTTCACCCAGTAAATAGCAATGTTTCGCTATTATAGTATAATCTTTTTCTGGACAGTATTTTGTATAACTGAAAACTTTTATTTCCCGATATGAATTTAAAACAAGCAACAAAGATGGTTAATAAAGCAGGATAACTTAATGAATTCATCAAATTTCGGTAGAACTACTCGTCAGCTGAATACTCTACATACACGGATATATACACTTTTGAAATTACATTGGGAGATACAAGACTGATAAGTAAACAAACTACATTAAATTAGTCATGCAGAGACGACAGGTGAGAATGTTTTCCAGGCCAGGTTCAAATAAATAAGGCGAGAGAGAGTATGAGAGATTAAAATTAAGATAAATTCCATTACGCTTCAATTATGTCACTTGGATAAACAATTAGTCATTAGAGAACATAACAGGAATTGCAGAGTAATATCAATAGTAATAGTTATAATAACAATAATAATAGTGTTGAAGTGAGTTAAGATTATCCTACTGATAAATGATAGTTTTAAATGAATCAAGAATAATAATAATAATAAGACGTAGAATAATAAGTGAAACGTATTACCATGGTAGATTAAGAGTCACAACCATCTCCTTTTGTACACATGAGTAGTATAGTTAAGAAAGTGCTATGAAGCTAACTGAAGGATAGAACATCCTTTAGATTTCTTCTACTTATAGAGTTTTGTGCGGTATTTTACTTTGTTGGTGGTCAGGTATTTTTCATCACCTAAAGTCGTGTTTTCGATGTCCCTCGCAAAAATGACACTTAAATCATTCGAGTTGGGATAATTAATTCTCTCTATTTTCTCTTTTTTGCTTAGCTTAAACTCTCATTCCTCAGTCATTTGCTTTATTGATCGCATAAGAGTGACGGTATAAATTTATTGTGAGACTCAAAAAGAATTAATGCTTACAATCGGTAAAGATTACAACAAAATAAATCAATATAATTTCGTATTGTGTCTATTAGAATATAAATTTAATTATCTGTCATAGATTAATGGTGATGTAAAGTGTAAAACTGTTGTATCAGACAACCAACTAGCTATGTTTCGAATGTTTGAAGATAAATAACTATTTTTTGTGTAAAGATCCACTTAGTTTGATCTTAAGACATTCTTTAGTTGATTACAGCAATTTCATCATGATGAGTTGACATCAGTCAGAGAACTGGACAGCTGTTTCGTGCCACTAGTTTGAATCTCTTCAGCGGCACTTATCCGTCGCCACAATCTCATCCCAGGACCTACCGGTTCCAAGGCTAGTTGGCTGGCACCCAATCCATTGCCTAGACCATGGATTCCAACTTCTGCCAATTCACGATATATAGCGTGACTGGCAGTAGGCAATGTCATTGCTGGCTAGTATTTGTCTTCACACCTGACAACCTGCTGTGCCCCATTGGTCATGACTTCTCATGGAATTGATTGGCAATAGGATCGGGTCCCAGTGGCTTTATGGTCTATGACCTTGCCTCGTAAACAGAAGGTTTTCGATTTTAAACCCTTGTACAGGGACGCGTACTGATGAAGAGTCCCATAGTAGCGGGACAAAACAGCTGACTGCCTAGTACTCCCTGGTGTTTTTCCAGTGCTTCTGCAACCAATGTTAGCTCATCATTGCTGAAATCCTGTAACCAATCAAACTAAATCCCTGTAAACCAATACTACTTTTATTTCATTCTTTAGTTGTCAACTGGAATATACAAGGAATGGCATTCGAACAATATCTTTCTCAAATATGCCTCTTTCAAACATTAGAAAGAAAGAAAGAAAGAAGTGAAACGGAGTTGACAGTGACTGAATATTACTTCCTGATTCCTGTTCAGTACACTCGATTGATACTAGATTTACCAACGATAATTTATCTGTAGTCAAATTGATATATTCAAGTGTCGGTTTACAACGATTTGATTTCATTTGACTGGTTATAGGATTTCATCAATATGAGCTGACTGACATAGTTTAGAGTACCATTGGAAAACCATTGTGTGTAAAAAACTTGGGCACTGTGGTAGTATGCATGTAGTTATGAGTGATCTGATTATGGACAATAAATTTTGCTTAACACTTCACCCAGTAAATAGCAATGTTTCGCTATTATAGTATAATCTTTTTCTGGACAGTATTTTGTATAACTGAAAACTTTTATTTCCCGATATGAATTTAAAACAAGCAACAAAGGTTAATAAAGCAGGATTTAATGAATTCATCAAATTTCGGTAGAACTCGTCAGCTGAATACTCTACATACACGGAAATATATACACTTTTGAAATTACATTGGGAGATACAAGACTGATAAGTAAACAAACTACATTAAATTAGTCATGCAGAACGACAGGTGAGAATGTTTTCCAGGCCAGGTTCAAATAAATAAGGCGAGAGAGAGTATGAGAGATAAAATTAAGATAAATTCCATTACGCTTCAATTATGTCACTTGGATAAACAATTAGTCATTAGAGAACATAACAGGAATTGCAAAGAGTAATATCAATAGTAATAGTTATAATAACAATAATAATGTTGAAGTGAGTTAAGATTATCCTACTGATTAGTTTAAATGAATCAAGAATAATAATAATAATAAGACGTAGAATAATAAGTGAAACGTATTACCATGGTAGATTAAGAGTCACAACCATCTCCTTTTGTACACAGAGACCTCGTTTATAAATTCGAATTGCACAAGCCTCTGGAATTGCAAGCATCTTCTTGTTTCTTTGTTTACTGACAATGGTGAATGACTTGACAGCCTCGATATCGTGTCCGTAATCCACAAGATGTTTTGTTATTGAGGATTTTGGCACTTTGCACTCAGCTGTTTTCAACCATTTTGGCAAATGCTCCATCATGCGAGTAGACAATCACCTTTCTGTACAACCTATGTGTTTGCTTCCACAAACACACTCAAATTGATACACGCAGTTTGAAGTGTCGAGGATTGGCGACTGGTCTTTCGCAGATTGTTGAAGCACTCACTCAGTGGTGGTGTTAAGGATAACAAGTTTTGCAGAATAATAAGTTCTTTTGATGGCTTTATCGAGTCTTCGTTTGACTACTTCCTGAACATCATCTCCTTTGAATGGCAAATTGACATAGACAGGTTTCTTCGGAACTGTTTGGATTGTTTTGCAGGGGCTAATTTCTTTGGAGTATTTCTTAATCAACTTCTCAGGATATCCATTCTTAGATAAAATATCCTTCAGAGATTTTATTTCATGCTTAATAATACTGTCAGAAAAAATTTTCGTGCTCTGTTGAACAGTGTTCTGACTAAGTTCTTTTTACACTGGACTGGAACAAAGCTCTTGAAATGCATGTACACTGTCCTGTGCATGAAGACTTTCTATATATAGATCTTTCGATTGTGCCATCATTCATTTTCGCTAGGAATTTAATAGTATCGTTTCCCTCATATTTATATAGTATTCATATAATGTACAGAATTTTCAGAGGAGTTTATTGCATGATATTCTCCTCTCGTATAATATCTCCAAGTAAAACATTAATTGACAGTATTTCCCGTATTAGACACAATGGTCTCTGAGCTGATGAAGCACAAATCATTCCATTACGATATATCTGCTTTGTCTCCCTCAAAAAATCCACGATATCTGGTTGTAAGCGAATCGTGAGATGTCCTGAAGGACATTCTGAGACCCAGTTACATAACTGAAGAACAGCTTTCTCATGTATTGGAACATGTCGCCACCGGCATCCAGGCCTTTACTCAAGTTTATTAGAAACCTGTGAATCAGAAGTTTGTAAACATTCTAAACACACACACACAAGAGTAGATAATAATACCATTAGAGGTCAGTATACTATTGAACATATCACTTTCGTTTTAACTGAATTGAATTTGAGATTTTCCCGTCGATTGATTGGACCGAAGTGCTCGGTCTCAGGTTGACATGTCGGCTTCTTGTGCAGATGCTTCGACGATGTCTGGGCATTTAGTTAGTATTTAATTGGTGGGTGGTGACTAGCAGTGGAATCCAGGATAAAGCGCATTTCGTCCTATTTTGGACTCGTCAGCTGGATGTACCTGCATTTCCCAGTGAGTGATGATGTTCCCACGGATTCTCCAATCCAGCTGACGACTCTCAAATAGGACGAAATACGCATCCTGGATTCTACTGCTAGTCACCATCCACAAATTAAATATCACTCTTGTTGTTTTACTAACTCAGTTTTACTTAACTTTACATTGAATGTGCTTCTTTTTTCTTATAAAATTAATTAGCTATTACCGTGGTGCTGTCGGTGCACTATTAGTTTATGATATCTCAAAACCACATACATTTTTAAATCTGGATAGATGGTTAGAAGAGTTGCGAGAATATGCTTCAGAGGATATTGTCATTATACTAGTTGGGAATAAATGTGATTTAAAACATTTGCGATGTATCCTGACTGAAGATGCCCAACGATTTGCTGAACAACAAGGCATGTCATTTATTGAGACGTCAGCGTTGGATTCTGTCAATGTTGAAGAGGCATTTTATCAAACACTTAAAAGTGAGTTAAATAAAATTTTAATTTTTGTATTGGAGTATTTTTAACTTGTGTTTTAATAAAACCAACATGTTCTGTCTGACTAGAAACTTATCTGAATGTATATATATCTATATATGTATATATTGAAATAATAAGGAAGATTTGTAGCTCAGGTGGGTGATTTCCAATTACTTATGTTCTCTTAGCCAGTCGATTTCATTACCTGGCTTACACCGTCCTTCTGGACAACATCCCCCTCCATATCAAGTTTTAGCATAAAGTGAACTGATTTAAACTCTCCATGAATGATGATAGAATTGTGTCTCGTGGCAGTAATCACCCTCTTGACTGGTAGTCGATTAATATCTGTATTGACCATTTTTATATTGACTGGGAATTCTGTCCTTCTTGTATTGTGATTTACTTTTTATTAGTTGGTAAATTTGGTCTATATTAATATGTTTGTTAATTGCTGGCTGATTCGCTTGAGTACCAACCAGGCTTCTAGGAATTCTCTGGCACTTTTAGTGTTTCCTCTGTTTAAAATTTCGATATTATCCCAATCAAATTAGTGTCCATAATTATCTGCATGCATTGATATGAAAGAATATATATCATGTCCTTTTACACCCAATTTGTGGTCTTGGATTCTGGTTCGAAGGGGACACTCAATTTGACTGATGTAATGACTGTTACAGTTCATACGTGCAGTTTATTTTGTAGATGGTACTAATTTTATCTTCTTTCTCTGTTGGATCTTTCAGTTTGCACAATATTGAATGAAGTGATTGTGCTGACTGGCTAGCTGGCTTGTGTGGTATATCGATATCAAAAGGTTTTAATATTCTAGCTGTTATTTCAGAGATATTTTTTTATATATGGTGGAATGCATTTTCTTGTAGTCTTTGATGATGGTTTCTTGTTGGTGTTGTGACTCAATTTTAAACAGTTTTTGATGAAATTGTCATGAGGGTATCGACTCTTTTTGAAGACCGTTGTTAGTAGGTATTTCTCCTCAATTCTCTTCAACACTGGAGTATACCAGTGTGTTTGACGAGGAAGTTCAAATTCAAAGTCAATAAAAAATGATCAGTAGATATGTAAACCGACTACCAGTCACGAAAATGGTAGCTACCAGGAGACACAATTCTATCATATTTATTATTACTATAATTTACTTTAATTCCTAGAGAAACATAGGGCTTCAACTGCACGTCTCCATTGCATTCGGTTCTCTGCTAACGTTTTTCACCTGGCTCTATGTCTGCAATCCACATGCTTTCATCTCCTGTTCACATGACCTCCTTCAAATTACCCTTGCACTGACGACCAACTCGCCGCTTCCTTTTCGGGTTCCACTCGAGGTATTGTCTAACGATGTTACTTGATGGTTTCCCCAGAGTATGGCCTATTTGCTGCACAATCGGTTCCTGCTTGGTTGGTTCGCTCATTTCCAGAGATCCCTGATACTGATACTTTCTGGCTGGCCATCTGATCTTGAGTATTCAGCGAAGGCAGCTGTCAATGAAGGTCTGAAGTTTGTTTGAGATGCTCTTTATGACGCGCCAAATCTCTGATCCGTATAGTAGGATTGACTGACTTCACATTGGAGGTGAAAATCCGGATCTCATTTTCGTTTTCATGCTTAGTGCTGTTGACCTCACACAGACTTGAGAGTAATGAAAGCTTGTCTTGCTTTCCCGATCCTCGCTGCTTTGATATCCTCATCAGTTCCGCCTGTAGTTTAAACGGTGCTTCCCAGGTAGGCGAGCAGGTAAAGGAGGTTGTTTCTTTCAGGTTCCTCCCGTTTATGCAGATTGTTGTCTGTTGTTGTTGCTGTGGCCGTTGGCCAGGAATCTTCATCACCTCTGTTTTCTTTATGTTCACCTGAAGTCCCATCTTTGATCCATCTTCTGCCACCTTGTTGCTTTTCACTTGAATATCTTCCAGTTTGTGGGAAATCAGACATCTTTCATCGGCGAGGTTCAGATCCTTCAAGTTTTTTGTGAGGGTCCATTTTATGCCTGTTTCCTCATTGCCCGCTGTCTGTCGTATTATCCAATCTACTGCAATCAGAAATATCATTGGCGATAGTAGACAGCCTTGCCTCACTCCCATTCTCAATTCGAAGGCTTCTGTAAGTTTCCCGTTGTGGATTACTTGGCATGCAGCATTGTCGTACAACCATTGGATGACATGCATAATTGTCGATGGCACCCTATAGTGGCGAAGTAGTTTTCAAATCACCTCTCGATCGACGCTGTCGAAGGCCTTTTCAAAGTCGGTGAAGTTGAGCGAGATAGAGAGGTGACTGCCATTCTAAGCTTTAATCAATGATGTTTCGTAGACTGGCGATTTGATCAATACATGACTTGTTTCTCCTGAATCCAGGCTGTTACGGTCGAAGTTTTCATCCAGGGCTTGTCTGATTCTCTCCAGGATGATGCGGCTTAGTATTTTGCTTGGAATAGACAGGAGCATAATTCCGTGCAAGTTTTTACATTGACTTAAGTCTCCTTTCTTTGGTAGTTTGAGCAAGTATCCTTTCTTCCAATCCTCGGGTACTTTGCCCTCTTACCACATCTTTTCCAGTAGTGATGTCATCAAGTCTGCTGTTGTCTCTGGGTCCATTTCCAGTGATTCTGCTGGGATTCCATCTGGTCCTGCTGCTTTTCCAGCTTTTAGCATTTTGATTGCGTTCAGAACTTCTGATTTCGTCGAGGGGTCAATGTTCACTCGTAGTTCTGCTGCCGTTGTTGGTATTGTTGAGCGCGTTTGAGATGGCGGTCGATTGAGAAGTCTTTTGAAGTGTTCAGCCCAGTGTTTCCTTTGTTCCACCCCTTTGGTGATTGACTATCCATTATCATCCTTCACTGGCTCAATTCGATTTAAAATCAGTTCATTTTATGTGAAAACTTGTGCTGAAGGGGAGTGTTTTCCAGCAGGGGGGGGGCGACGAAAGCTTTGCAATTAAATCAACCAGCTCAGAGGACACAACTAATTGCAACTATATATATATATATATATATATATATATATATATATATACGATTGACATAACTCAGTAACCGGTCAAAAACTCAAAAGAAAAGGAGAAATAGCGAACTAAATATCAGTGTTTAACCTGAAACCAATCATACAACTCTAGGTGGCAACTCCTGTATCACATTGCATTGATCATTTGCCAGATGTAGACAGTGTTTAATAGCTCATCAGAAAAGAATGCTTTCCTCAGTCATCTAGGAGAGGTAGATCTTCAGAATCTTAGTCGTGGTGTCACCTCTAAATTAAACATTTACAAACAGCTACTTCTTCGGCAGGGTTTGGATTCTTCTTTCAGATTTCTGCATTACTCTCCTGTTCTCCTGGATGAATTTTGTAGGAAATCCATTCTGAATAATGACTTGTGTAAGTCTTTCTAGTTTATGATCGATCGATTCACTGGTACAATACAGTACAATCGGAAATGTGACGATAAAGCCCCATGTTCCACTTGGAGTTCCAGGACCGAATAACAGTAATAGAAATGTGGAGTTACGGCCCCAAGCCCGTGGACTATTCAGTCACTTCGGCTGGAATTCAGTAGTGCAGAAATTTTAACATCTTTGCACTCACAATTCTAGCTTTACCGTTAGTCAATGTCGCACTGGACCTGGCACACCCCAGTAGTCATAACTTCTTCCAAGTATTTCAGATAACTTCTTCCTGCAGTTAGCCACCGGTGATTGGCAGAATAATTTTTGACAGTAAATTCAATCTCTAGTGGAGATGTTAATTATTGGTAGTGTTGTGGATTAGCTACACTTTACCAACCCTTACTTAACACAATTTACCTATGTACCCTATACTCTGTAGTGCACGTTTCAATGACAAAGACTTTGGCTCAACTTGTACCTACATGTACCGGCGCCAACGCCACTTTGTGAAAATACAATTTAAAACAAAGTCGTTAGCATTAGAATGTATACTACAGGGTCATGAGTGTATAATACTGAAGAGTTCCACTAACTAGGATTAAATAGTTTTCCAGTACTCCCTGGTTATCAATGAGGTATCTAGAGGTATGACTACAGAACTTGCAAAAGAAATTATCGAAAAGAATGTTCATTGTTCAATTTTCAATGTTTGTCATTTTTAATCTTACTGAGATGAAAGTTCATAGTGCTTTTGGGAGCAAAAGAACAACATTACCCTTATAAATGACAAGACAATAAAATATTCAGATTTCATCTTCTCAATTTTTAATTATTAATTTTATCGTAATATAAAAAAGACGCCAAATTCGATTGAAATAATAGTGTCAACATTATTATCGATTAATTTTTGAAATTTCTTTTATTTCATCATACATTTTGTGTATGCCAATAAAACAGAGGTATTTGAATATTAATACAAATGAATTTTTTAAGCTTGTGAGTTCTTAGTTGAATGAGACTCTGAGTTCAATAACACTGCTTGATTTCTGTAAGTAGTAGGTTCTTCAAGTCGAAGTAGCCTGAGAGGAAGGGGATTCAATGAGGCGAAAAAACAAGTAATCCCAGTGGGTGCGTACCGCTGATGATTCCCAAACTAGGATGAAACAGCAGCTGTCCAGTACTCCCTGGTTTTCAATGGTTCTCTGACTGATATCAATTCGTGATCAGCTCGTAAAAAAAAACCATTACAAACCAAACTATAGAAAAAATGTAGTTGGAACGTCTGATTCAGGAAGCATGTTTTTCGTAAACGGATTACTTTAAAGGTTCAGTGATATGTACATACCACACTTCGTGCCAACTTTCTTAGGTGGGTATACAACAGCAGCCATTAAAACAAATTCGTTTGTCTTTCACTATCAGGGGTCGAACTTAAGACTTTAAGGGTACAAGGCAAGCAAATATACAGCTGAGTCACCTGTGGCTGAATCCGACGGCTGGTCCATGAATTCACGCTTTTGCCAATTCCTCACATACAAAACAATCACCAGCTTATACTATCGGTTCCTCACACTCAACTTGATAAATGCTGCTAGTCACAAATTTTCATTAAAATTACAGCCATCTTCATGCTGCAATCACTTATTGGTGGTCATTCCGTATATAGCAAACTGACAGAAGTTAGAGTTTTGGGTGGGCTGGATTCCATCCCAGTGGCTTAGTGATGTACTAGCTCGCCTTCTAACCTGATGGTCGCAAGTTCGATATCCATGGTGGGGTGATGAGTGGCTACTGCTGAAGAGTTACCTCCATTTCTCTTACGCATCCTTGGCAGGACGCAAAAAAGATGGTCACTTACAATCTGAAATGTGTAAGGTGGTGTTGTGCGTGGCCTCGCATGGTTTTGTAATACGTGTTTAAAGAAACTGTAATCAATAAATCAAGTAATAAGTGGAAACCTTACGTCTTTAACTCTGTTAACATCAATCTAAAGTGTAGCGACTTACCTAGACTGATTACTCTGATGCTGACAGAATTCCGTGAGAATCTGTACTACTTGTAGTGCACATTGTACCTTTGAACTTTTGTTTAAACTGACTCACCCACGGTGATCCACGTTTTATCTTTTGACTTGGGAGTCTTCCGTACGTTCATTGGTTCGCTCTCTTGTTGTGCTCTCTTTTTGCACACTCTCCGAGCCTACCTCCAGCAATGTCTGCAGATAAGTTGTACAGTCACTTTATTTATTAAATCTGTTATTCAGTTACGTTAAATACAACTCATACTAAGAATTCTTTCCATTGTTAGCTTTTAAACTTTGATTGAGTTAATCAGTACTTACACGTTAGGTAGAGTACTCGTAAAGTCATAAGACGGTGAAGTTTTTAGTAAGTGTGGTGATTTCGAGGACTATCTTAAGTCTAGCTTCAACACTTACATACTAAAGACTAGGCACATGACACTAGTTACTGCTGACTTACTAATCGGTATATACGTTACTTCAATCACTTAATAAATTCTAATCATTCCTTTTAACTGCCTTATTTGATCATATTTCCTTACAGCTATTTATAATGTGGTCAGTAGTCATCCATCCTTTAATGAACAAGAGGCGAGTATTTCACCAACCAATAATCTTCCCATCGAAAAACCAAGTATAAAGGAACCGGAAAGAAGGAAATTTTGTTGTATGTAAATAGAGTAGAAAAGAATTTCTTTCTATTTTTAAAATTTCAAAAAGAACAACGACGAACTTTTACAAGTTTTCAAAACATTCTGTGATATATATAAACGCACAATGTTCAATGTCCAATTATTATCAACCGACAGACTACATGAATCAGTCAGTCTCTGACAAAGAACAAAGATTATTTACATTCTCACTGTGAATATTTCTTTATGTATTATTTTAGTAAGATTATTCAGAGTGGAATATAGAAAAACAACAGTTGAGATTATGTTTCTTACAGTAAACAGTTTATTTATTGGCTCTCATAATTATTTATCATTACTGAAACCTTTGTATTCCCCGTCTGTGTGTGTGCGTGTATTTGTACGTGTATGTCTGTGAATATTTCTTTATATATGGACTTAGTTACCCGCTTGTTTTTGGTCACGTCAATACCACAGTAGAGTACAATGCATATCATTTTTCCAAAACAAAAACGTATACATCGCAACATACACACATATTTATCCTTTGTACACAAACACACTAAACTGATTTATATTCCTTTTTTATGCTCATAATTTTCTTTGAAAAATTCAATAGTAATCAATAATATTATGTTGTTTGCATGTTTGCTACCTTTTGTTTTGTGACTTCAATAAGTATTGTCAAACTGGATGGGATTTACTTGTTTTCGTGGCGGACGGCGTTGAAGTGTCCCCCTGGGTGAACTTGCCCCACTGTAAGTGAGTGTGTGTGATGGTGTTCTCACTGTGACCTTAGCTTGATATTTATCACTTCAAAAGTCAATGAGTTATCGGGCAAGCCATCTCCTGTTTAACGGATATTATATGAAATCTTTTTTCATGTTTGTGATTTTCTCTCATCGATACGTCCGACCGCACTGATCACCATCAATTACGTATACTCTACGTGAGTGATACTAGGATCGAGAGTTTTAAATAACTTATTTGGTAGTTCCAAGGCTGCTCAGATTGAAGAATAAGTGGGAAGTGGCAGAAAACTCATCATGGATTGAAAAGCTGTAAGAGAAACAAGTGAGAACAGATAACTTTTCGCATTCTAAGATGGTTTAGTGATGTAAAAACTGCGGACAAAGAGTATGCATAAGTTTCACCGGATAGATAAACCAAATATCAGATGGAATTCATATCAATCTCAGGAAAGTGAAGATGTATCCTACTGGAAACAAGATGGAGAAGAGAATCGCATGCATGTTGTGGCCATTATCCCTTCAATTTCAGCTCACAAAATTAAAGCCGAAGCTACAAAATGTACCTTCACTTGAGCCACTGAGAAAACTTCTAAAACATTGACGAACATTACTGAGAAAACGCAGGTGAATAAAAATTGGAAATCTCTTGAAGCGATAGGAGTGGAAAAGAGGCAAGATGAAGAAAGTTGCTCTACTCATCCCTAGAAATTGAAAGGAGGGCTGTGACATCGACGGCTAATTAGTAGAGATGAAGAAGAGATTACAATGCAATGAACTGAGAGATAAAGAATGCTTGGGAAGGGAAAATGATGCTTTTATGATACTTAATTGGATGAAGAAAAATCAGCTGCAAGTCGGGAACAACCCGGAATAATTGTGTTAATTACCAAAGTTGGTGTGAAATGAGATCAGTTCAGATGAAGTCAGTGGAAGATAGTACAAGATATCCAATTACCAGAGAGGTTAAAGAAAGGAAACACTTAGCTGATCAGCTCGAGGGATTGTTGGATCTACCTTCAGCCACAACCCTTCCAGATAACCATGACCACCAACAGACAAGCAACCAATACTGAACATCAGCCCTGCAGCAAAAGTGGAAGACTTTAGTGTTATAAAGTTACAGGAAACCGTAAAAGTAGCACAGCCACACGGAATTTCCCCCAAAAGCTCTTAAAACAATATAGAGACCATGGTGAACGTGCTCACACAACTAATACTGAAGGTTTGCAGGGAAAAGGACATAACGAACCTAAACAGTAGTGATCACGGAGTGCCATGTATTTCACACAACGAAGCCGTTTTTACGAGAAAAATGCATCTAATTGCAATGAAGCACCGTCTAGACTTTTTTCACACTAATGCACCTTAGAAATTGTTTCCAATCACAAAGAAGAGTATCCGCTTTTGCGATTCATTTCTGTTGAAACAGTTTCATCTGTCTGAACAACGACACCCCCTCTCGATAATTAATTTACAAGGAAAACGCAAACAACAAGAGAATGCCTTGCCCATTAACCATAATCCTAACCATAAATACGACCCCAATACCAATCCTAACCCAAACATGCCATCATCATGTAGTCTAAACAGCAGCATGAGAACTCGACCTCCCTTAGTGCACAGAGTTCATATTGGCTCCATCATAATGGCGGGGGCTTAAATATCACCAGTGTTATGCATACCCATTCTTTAGGTTGACCGGGGACATACTTATCGACTAGAAGAAAGGTGTTTTGTCATAATGACGAATTAAGCTTATGCATAAACTGGCATGACATAATGCTCCTGTTCACAATGAGCAGAATATCAAATTGCATCATCACTGAGTGGAATATGCTCTGCTATGTCCAATACTTCCATCTTTAAACACCAAAGTTGTCCTTCATATACCACTTCGCATTTGGAGTTAATTAGACATTTTGTGCTTAACTGGATTGTTGCACACTTCTTGTTTGAGTTGACACTATTAATGGCGAGCTAATCTCGAGTTCGACTATTGCGTTCTTAGTGTCTGGACGCCGGATAACTTCCTTTGTGAAAGTTTGTACTACGTTTATCCAATAGAAACTGTTTAAAAGAACAATAAAACGGAAGCCTTCGGAGATCCATTAACCAGTACAATACTCTTATGAATGTAGTTGAAGATTAAACGATCAATTCATGGTTGTTTGCTCAAAACCAACTTCCCTATATTTTCGCGGAGGCGTCAATGCACTAGTCATCGTCTCATCGGTCGCTGTCCAGAAAGAAGTCAGGACAAAACCGTCAGAAGTAATATTGTGGTTTATTATTGTGATATTTGTTCATAGACCTTAGTTGTAAAGCTTAGTTGTACATAGGCTATATGTTGGTGTTAGAATAAATAATTCTCTAGTGGCCAAACTGGGTTCTGGTTTTTGCGTCCGTTCGTACTAAGCGTTTCTGAGAAGCTTCTAGGAACATCGTGAGTCTCAGCGTAGCAAGAGCTGGGCAATGACGGTTTACGAGACGTGGCTGACAGTTTCGGACGGTTGGTGACAGTTTGGACAGTCACCGTTCATCTTTCCTGGTGCCGGCGAAGTCTTCTTTGAACAAGCAATATCTGGAACATTTTTCGAATCGGGTCAAGTTCAACAATGCCTGGGTCAAAGAAGGGACAGAGCGTCTTGGATTCAAACAGGAAAGTAAGTCATGGTGACCTGTCTGTTACTTGTAACGATGTGTCTGATGTTAAGCATGATGTCAATGGAGTTGAAGATTGAACGATCAATTCTTGGTTGTTTGCTCAAAATCAACTTCCCCAATTTTCGCGGAGGCATCAATACGACAGTCATCGTCTCATCGGTCGCTGTTCAGAAAGAAGTCAGTAGCAAACCATCAGAAGTAACCTCGTGATTTATTATTGTAATATTTGTTCACAGACCTTAATAGAAATATTTTTTATATGTTGGTGTTACAATAAAGAATTCCCAAGCGGCCAATCGGTGTTTTGGTTTTCGCGTCCGTTACTATTGAGCGTTTCTGAAAAACTGCAAGGAACAGCGTGGGCCCGAGCGTAGCAAGAGCTGGGAATTAACGGTTTATGAGACGTGGCTGACAGTTTCTGATGGTAGAAACAGACTTTGGCGGATTCAGACAGTTGGTGAAAGTTTGGATAGTCACCGTTCATCCTTCCTGGTGCCGGTCAAGTCCTTTTGAACAAGCAATATCTGGAACGTTTTTGGAATTGGGTCAAGTTCAACAATGCCTGGGTCAAAGAAGGGACAGAGCGTCTAGTGAGTGTAACAGGCTTCGTAGTACATCCTCAACAGATACGTTGCAAGATGCAAGACAAACACGGTTGTGTTTTACACGTTTGTAAGAGGTGCATACAAAGATGAACTGTGAACCAGTGAGCCAGTTTAATGATAAGCTAAATATGAAATCCAGGCCTGAATCCGAATTGTGTGACGATAACGGTTTGGTCAGGAAGTCTGTAGTTGCAACTGGTAAGCCATTGTTGAATCGAGTGTCACAGAATAGAGTTGCTGCTTCAGAGTGCAGTTCTGACCCTACAAGTTTACAAGGTATTACTAGTCAGAGTGAAGTTATAAAACCTTTTATGATTTGCGAGGAGGAACCAAAATTGTCTACTTCTGTTATTAAAGAGTTTGAAAATGATGAAGTTGACGGTAAAGTGAATATTCGTGATAATGATCATGATGCTTCACATTTGTCTTTGGCTGATCATTATGAGATGAGGGATATGCCTACTACTGCTAAGTTAAATAAAGGTTCGGTACAACTACAACGTGATGTAGAATTGAACGCAGATTCAGTCGCAGAAGGTGTGCATACTTGTGAGACAGTCAGTGTAATTGATCAGCGTGTAGCCCACCTATCATCAGATGGTAGTGCTAAACCGGAGCTGATACTAAAAGACAGCAGTGGTGGTAATTTTCCAGTTATACAAATTCCTGAAAGCCGAACAACAACAGCTTCTGATCCACCGCTAAGTTCATCAACTGGTATCAATCAGTCGTCGTTGGTGTTGTCATCCACATTGAAACAAACGCCCATGAACTCAAGTCCCTTGTGCAATGGCTATGATAGTATCGGTGCATTGGAAAAGACGAAAGATATTGCTCAGTTTAGTGAGGATAAGCCAAGTGTGTACGAGAGGGTAATTGTTAAATTGACTTGCATGAATAAAGGCATTTCTAGTTTCAAGTTACTATTTGAATTCTATTATCTTTGGTGTGAATTACTCTGTACCCAAGCTTGGTTGATCAGATACGTCGTGTGTTTGTTCGTCATCTATATTCTACGATACAATGACATGGGCGTGTTGCCGTTCAGGTTTGAGGATATAGCTCATAGAAGGAAGTCAGCAAATGAACTCTGCGACGATTTTCCAACCTAGGGCGTCAACCTGAGAAGGGTTGCGGGCATACTGCTGTAGGTCCTACAAATCTTCAAAGGGTAGCGCATCAATGAGCAGTCCAATGTGCTTGGTGTGTGATTTTGTACATATGTTCATGTTGTATATACTGGATTGGTAACATCTTTCATCTAGTTTTTGGTAATTCTGTTTGTGTCCGGACGACTTCCACTTGTATCATCAACCTGAGAAGGAATGTAGGCGTACTGCTGTAAGTCCTACAGTTCTTCAAGGGTAGTTCGTCATGACAGAATCCACCACATTTGATGTAGTCATTGTACATATGTTTGTGTTAAATAATTGTGTGAGTTCCGGTTATTGTAATTGTTGGTTAGTCTTGATTGTGTCCGGACATTCCACAACTTACAGTCGTCAACGTGAGAAGGGTTGCAAGCGTACTGGTGTAAGTCCTGCAGTTCTTCAAAGGAGTTACATTGAGTCTTGTTCGGCGAGGTTATTTGTAATGTTTGTTTATATGTGTGGTGTGTCATATCAATTGGTGTTTCTTGGATTCATTGTGTTTACTCGTTGTTTTCGTACCTTGTTTTTATTGCGTAATTTTGTTAAAAATTTCGTCGTGATTACTTCTGAAGTTGTTTCGAGTCTTCTACATCCGTGAATGAATTGATTGATGTTAAAGACTGCAGATGGGTCGTATACGCCGGGGAGGCTAGGCTATTGCTGAGAATGAAATGCATACGGAGATAATTGTTAGCTGCGATCCCACACGCCGGGGAGAAAGAGTGTAAACGACTGAGGCTCGCATACGTCACCGTTACTAGAACTGAGGCAGAATGAGTGACAAGCGATTTCAGTAGTAATTGGTAGTGAGTAGATAAGACGATGTGCGTAGAGTATCATGAGGTGCTGCTATGGTCACGTTGCATTCTGCAAGAGTCATTCTAGCAAGTGGCGATTGTGTTGCAAGATGTCAAGAGGAGGTCTCTGTCTGGAGGCGCAGGTCGTCATCGATGTGTGAGATTGTGCTGTGGGTATGCTTGTGGTCTGTTGGCTTTTCTGTTTGTTTTCCATTTCAGCTCTGTCCGTGTGACCCAGGTTCTCGCAATGGCGTCCAAGTCGACGTGCATCGGTCGTGAAGGAAAAAAGGGTTAGATCCTTTTTTCCGGGGAGTATGAATGTATTTGCAGATTGAACGATAAATTCTTGGTTGTTTGCCCAAAACCAACTTCACTATATTTTCGCGGAGGCATCAATACGACAGTCATCGTCTCATCGGTCGCTGTATTGAAAGCACGTAAGAAACCGTCAGAAACCTTAGTTATTATGTTGCTCATATGTTGGTGTCAGAATAAAGAATTCTCAAGTCGTAGTCGGTGTTTTGGTCTTTGCGTCCGTTAGTGCTAAGCGTTTCTGAAATGATTCGAGGGACAGCGAGAGGCCGGCGTAGCAAGAGCTGGACATTGGCGGTTTTTTGGGACGTTATTGCAGTGCTCCTTAGGTGTAACACCGCTTACAACTCTTATTACTTTTCTGTCGTAAAATAGCTTGCACTTGTATTCTACTAATACAGCTGGTAATTATGGTACTTCAGCCATAAGAATCGTTTGTTTTGAGGTCTCTGACGTATTCTCCCCTCCTTCAGGAATTATTTGTGTCTATGATGGATATGGAGGTTGCACTTACGACTCATAATTTTTGACTGGAAAGCTTATCCAGGGAGACTTTTTGATGTTTAGGCTGAAATGCCTAATCATATGCAGTTGGTGCATGCTACTATCCGCGGAGGGACATTTAATGAAAATGAACGGGTCATCGAGCTCGAAGTGGCAAGTAACGCAGGATCTATTTTTGAGAAATCCTTGTTGAGACCTTGTAACAGGATTTTCCCTAAGTGGGTAGCCTGACAATTGATCCTTGACAACTTTCTCCATGATTCGGGAGACAACTAAAGTTATGTAAGAGAATTGACTTCAAGCTTTTTTTCCCAGATATCCGTATTACATTCATCTGATGTCTGGGTTTTTTTAATGCGAAGACAATATTTCTATATCTCTTTATGTGCTAAACAAACAGACTATATAGCAGACTGTTCCGACTGACTCTCATGTCAGAACAACCAAAATGTAAATTCATCATACCTCAAATTATGTGTAATTTATATAATAACTTATCCATGCCTGTACAATTGGTATGTTCCTGCATAAACAGGAAGAAATATATATATATATTCAACTAAAGTTACATTTATAGGTTTGTAATTGCGAACGTTCGCCTTATCACCAGATTTGTAGTGTGAAATTATAAAGCTAGTTTTCCACTCATTAGGGTAAGTGCCAGTGTCCACAGATATTGAGAAGAATTTAAGAAGTAATAGGGGTATATCACAACTGTTTTTGAAAATTGTTGAAGCGAGTCATTTCACCAAGTGATTTCATATATACGAAAATGATTGAGTGATAAACGGAGAGTCAATGAGAAGAAATTCCTCCTTGATGTGAATCAGATTTCACGTGGAGTAATACATGCCTACACCTCTGCTAGTTCAATAAAGAAACCTGGAAGGGAGATATTGCAGCTTCGCCGACAGCTGAATAGAAGCACTTCAATTAAGCAACATGTATGCAGTAATGAATACACTATCAACTCACTGCGCTCAGCCCAAAATTCCTTTGGGAATTTTCTCGTTTAGAAATGAATCATATAAATGTATACATGTAAGTGCAAATACACCTCAACATCCGGACTGTATACGTCTTCTATTTCCATGCTACGTAGGGCAATGGCTTGATAGTTATTTCCAAATATAGTAAAAAGGATTTAATAGACCACCAACAGAATTTCCTATTGGGCGGCAGTGTTGGCACTTATCAGAAATGTTTTTGGAAACTAATACGATGAGGTGGACCGTAGACCTACCGCATGAAATTGAGGTTAAGTGCTGACCATCAAGCCAGCCAAATATGCAAAGGGAATAGTTCGTACAGTTACCCTACTGTCAAGCGTCACCAAGTAAAGGAACCTCAGTCTAGAGCTTCCTACCAATCAATCGCAACCCTGTAACACAACTTCATAAACCAAATCAAATGTTAAATACTTTGGACTGTGTATTGCCTCTGATCCTTCCTGGTCTTTTCACATCACGTTAGATTCCAGAAGGTCATTTCTTTCGACGTTCTGTGTAAGGAAGTTAGGACAATCTGGTATCATTCCGTCTCTACGGTTACCGTTTGTTAATTCTTGTATTCTGTGTATACTCCTTTACTGCTCCCCTAAATTTCTACCACAATACTCAAGAAAGACTATATCATATTACGAAGCGCACTAATGGCCGTCAGTAGGGCGATTGCGTTTTCGCTAAACCAACCCGTTATCATTATGGTAGATAGACATATGGATTCCCGTGAGAAATCAGCAAATATTATCCTGTCAGACTCTGAACATCCTCTCCATACATAACCCTCTCACTAAGCAGAACTAGACGCGACTATAGAAGACTGTATAACGGCACCATAAAGTGCGAAACTCCACGATGCCCCACTTAGCACATATTTTATGTAATGAGAAAAGTGTGGGACAGGGAATTATCAACTTACTGAGGAACTCTAAGTAGACCTCACCGTTCTTTGTTTTCATTGTTAAATTGTTGTTAATATTTTCACTTGACTTTATTTTATATTAAGTTCTTCTTGAACAACTTTATCGATTTAAATTATTATTAATGTAAATGCCATATTGTTGTTACGCGCATTTTCGAAGAATTCAAACAATAATGGTGCCTAGGATTATATCATATAAACTGTTTTAACTTATGCAGAGTGTGTTTACTATCATTATTCCATTATCCTCACTTGTGTATATATATATATCTTGTGTCAGTGAAAGATTTTAAACATGCTTACTCCATGTGTACATTATTACCATATTGATGATCCCTGTCAGCTTTCATGTGCAGTAAAAGACAGTATATTATTATAAGATTCATTTTATCGTTATATTAGGAAAGTGACTTGAAGCTTTATTTATTTTCCCAAGTATCTGTAATCCATACAACGAATATTTGGGTTTTTTGTTAATGCGAAGTCAGTATCCCTATATCGCCTGATGTGGTCCATTGAATCACTAGTTATCAGATATTTTCCGCAAACTAAAGACAAAATGACAGCAACCGTAAACCATGTAATTTAAAAAATATTTATTCATGCCTATACAATTGGTGTATCCTACATAGCTAGGTAAAACATGTACCTTATTACATTATCTTAACTAAATATGCTTACTAAT
Organism: Trichobilharzia regenti; assembly: GCA_944472135.2. NCBI lineage: Eukaryota > Metazoa > Platyhelminthes > Trematoda > Strigeidida > Schistosomatidae > Trichobilharzia > Trichobilharzia regenti. The sequence continues at coordinate 32,164,697 of OX235268.1, forward strand.
CGTATGCGTAATTTATCGAATTGATGATGCATGTAAACTGGCGTCCCTCATGTACAAAAATGAGAATATATTATTATTTTAATTGTTGCCCCTGTAGTGAGGAAATTGGATGCAATATTGTATCACATGCTGAAGATTCCATGCTTGTACCAAAAGTAACGTTTGGAATCAAGCTGCTAACAATAAGGGGTTGACAGAATCTCCCCAAGGTTGCTGCATTATATACGAGAACTCCGGATGGATGACCAATAAGGTCGAGTACTTGACGTGGCCCACTGTATTGCTTGTTAACGCATAAATTCTGTCTTAGGATGCTCTGGGATGTAAAATGTACACTTAGTGATTAAGCAGTAGGCCTGTTCCATCTTACTGACTATTCTCCGCCTGATTACAGATACAGAGTCTCAAAAATTGCGGTAGCCCATCACCAAATTATTGACCACTGCGATCACTGAAATATAATTATACTTTATTTGAATATTCTGAAGCTCTCTAAAAATGAAAATTTCTCTGTGATTATCACAAGCAGCCATCATATCAGTTGAGCAGCTCACTAAGCTACTTCACCGCAAATTCATCGCCCAGAGAATCCTGAAAACCACATCAAAATAAGACCGTGGAAGGTTGTGGGTCAAAGTCTGGATGCAAGGTATTATTCCATCAGAGAAAAAGATAACCACAGATATGACCATTCTATAGAGGGCTTATTCTAAATAAGGTGAATATTCTTCTCTTACATATGAAATATTCAATTCCGGATTGTCCATGTGGGGGCGCCAGATCTCACTGGGATTGAGCGTTTTGAGTCACTACCTATTGAATTAATCTCGAATTGGTAAATCCAGACATTTCAACTTACTGCCACAGAAATGGGCGTAGCGTTTGCCGTATTGTGTTCCGCATTCTACCAAAATAACTGAACTTGGACGCCAGCCTTTTGATTGTTGTATTAATGAACAACTTAGCTATCCGAGGCATTTTGGAAAATTGCTTTCATATTCACACTTACTCTACGACTGTCCTTTGACTTCATCAGACAACTGCTTTTATATTGTCTTTACATTCCAGGTTTACCATGCTTTCACACGCTCACATGATAGTAACAGCAGAATAGAACCGGCGACAGTAAAGTCCATTATCACCATAGCCTTTACTAAGGAATATAAAATCGAAAGTGTAGGATGTTATAGTTGGGCCTTCACTCACAACTATTGCTCAGAAGTGAACAAACGATACATGCCCCAGTAGTACTTCATTTGCCGCCTCCCGGAAATTGGACACCATATATTCATATTCTAAAAGTTTCCCAGTTGGTGCACCAAATAAAACCGCCAAAATGAAACAAATAAGGCAGAGAGAAAGAGTTTTTAGTTGGAGATGACGAGTACTACACTTTTAACCTCAGAGTCATTAAAAGTCAGTCAAACTCAACTTTTATAAACAGTGGGTGAACCATTGACGTAACATGGAGGTCGCCACATCTTGCTGCGATTCAGTACTGAACCACCCCTACTTCCGGTTCTGGCCTATTTGCGGACTCCATCGCATGGTCCCAAACCTCCGCAGTGCTTTATCATAAGTCACCACAAGCACGTATCATGTGCAGCCCAAATTACTGAAACAAAATATATTTTACACTAACCAGTTTTGAACAACAAGCTGTCACTCAAGACACTGAAGCTTGCCAGGTTAGGAGTACGACCACAGTACTGCCACCGATGTAAAGCTACACTCAATTCTGGTCACTTTTTCATTAACCACACAAGTACCGAAGCGTAGAAGCCTTTGACATTATCGGAGAACTGACTTCTACTACAAGCGAACACAATATTATAAAAGTAAAAAATAAAATAAAATGTTGAGACAGGCCGCATGGACTGACCAATGGTGTTTGTGTGTAGGCCATGAGTAGCCCAGGGTCTGAATATTGGGCGAAAGATCGACGGCAAAACTGTCTTGGTCTTTTTAACATATTGATGTGTCGTAGCAGCCTGTTGGAATACGGCAAACAGTGGCGGGAAGCTTGTTACTTGCACTTCTTGGATGACCTCAAGCTCAGTTTCGACTTGCTTTAAAAAGAATAACACTCATAATTGTAGTGTCTCCACCCGTCCTTTCAGAACTGTGGTTTGAACACAATACCTGCTAACCCTTATGCTTGATGCACCTAACCTAGTGGCAAGACCGCTTTGGACACTGCTCTAAGATAAAGGGAAAATACAAAACTTATGACTGTTCGAGGGTGTATTTTTTAACGACAGTGTAAGGAGAATGTTGGAATAAAGGATCGCACCACAACGCAGCAACTGTGCTCTCGCCCCTTCAAAATTTAATTGTCTGCGGCATGTTTAAATCAGTACAGAAACAACAGTTGGTTATTGAAGGCGAAACAGCCGAGGTTTAACCAAATTGACGAGTTTCTTTTCACCCACTGCGAGCCAACCCGTGTGGCAATCTACGGCTTCCTACGTAGTGAAGAGTGCACAAGTAAGCAGGGAATTCACCTCCACCAAGGGAAATATTGAGCTCTACAAAAATGTAGGGAATATGCCTCTTTTTCCCTAAGTCCCGTTGACTAAGACGTTTTAAAATATGCGGGTTGTCATCCAGGGAAGTGTATTGGGCTCCCTCTTTTTCATAATATACTTAAAAAGTATACGTGAATGCTACAGTATAGGTAGACCAACACTGTATGCAGACGACGTAAATTTCACCTACACATGCAAAAACACTGTCCTTGGTGCAAAAATGATCTATCTACATGAAATGATAAAAATGTGTGGATGGTGAGGGACCTTAAAACTCGAGTTTAATGTTGAAAAGTGTGACTGGCTATGCATAGGCTGTTCCATCCTAGACCTAGGAGTGAAATATTCACATAATCTATTAATTTAAGGGCATATCTGGAAACAAGTAGCAAAATCACGCAGGCTTACTGGTTCCTTACTTTGCAGCTTCTACAGAAACGAATCAAGAATACTACTTTTCGAGGTTTGTGAGCGCCCACTCCGAAAATACTGCTCATTCATAATCAGTAGTATACGCGTAGAAGACAAACTAAAGGTGGAAGGGGTGCACAGGTATTTCACACTAAAAGGACTCAGAATCGTAAAAGGCACAAACTATTCCACCAGGCACCAAATCCTAGGACTCAGACCACTTTGGCTAAGGCGGCTGTGGTTAAATTCGGTACTTTTCCATAAACTTCCAGACCACAAAGTGTATAAAATCTACCAATAGTACTCGGTATTCAGACTACATTACATAAAACTTTAGACACACTAAAGGTAAAGCAGTTATAAGACAATGCAAAACAGCCACCAGGAAAAAGTTTTCTTGATTGGGTAAGCTCAGATATTGAGCAAACTACCTACGGAAATGAGGCTAGAAAATACAATGTCCTCCTGCGAAAAGGTGCCTAATGACACACTAAGAGAGCTTGCAAGCGACATTAGAACCAATCCCCATTAAAGAGCTTCAGGAACCATAAGCCCGTATAATGTATTAGCTCAGAGACTACACCTGCCGTTCGTTTTGCCTCGATTTATATGATTTCAGATAAAAGGAAGCGGTCATGACAAAACCCCCGAACAAATAAGAGCCAACCGTATAATATACACCTGATAAAAATGGTGAAACCAGACAGACATTGTCAATGGAGTTGAAGATTGAACGATCAATTCTTGGTTGTTTGCTCAAAATCAACTTCCCCAATTTTCGCGGAAGCATCAATACGACAGTCATCGTCTCATCGGTCGCTGTTCAGAAAGAAGCCAGTAGCAAACCATCAGAAGTAACCTCGTGATTTATTATTGTAATATTTGTTCACAGACCTTGTCAATCTAGTCTCATAAACCGTTAATGCCCAGCTCTCGCTACGCTCGGGCCCACGCTGTTCCTTTGAGTTTCAGAAACGCTTAGTAATAACGGACGCAAAATCCAAAACACCGATCTGCCGCTTGTTATTTCTTTATTGTTACACCAACATATGAAAGGAATAAACGAACTAAGCAACTAAGGTCTGTAAACAAATATTACAATAATAAATCTCTGTATTACTTCTGATGATGTTTCACTCTTCTTTCTGAACAGCGACCGATGAGACGATGACTGTCGTATTGATGCCTCCGCGAAAATATAGTGAAGTTGGTTTTGGGCAAACAACCAAGAATTTATCGTTCAATCTGCAAATACATTCATACTCCCCGGAAAAAAAGGGATCCAACCCTTTTTTCCTTTACGACCAATACACGTTGACTTGGATGCCATTGCGAGAACCTGGGTCACACGGACAGAGCTGAAATGGAAAACAAACAGAAAAGCCGACACACCACAAGCATACCCGCAGCACAATCTCACACATCGATGACGACCTGCGCCTCCAGACAGAGACCTCCTCTTGACATCTTGCAACACAATCGCCACTTGCTAGAATGACTCTTGCAGAATGCAACGTGACCATAGCAGCACCTCATGATACTCTACGCACATCGTCTTATCTACTCACTACCAATTACTACTGAAATCGCTTGTCACTCATTCTGCCTCAGTTCTAGTAACGGTGACGTATGCGAGCCTCAGTCGTTTACACTCTTTCTCCCCGGCGTGTGGGATCGCAGCTAACAATTATCTCCGTGTGCATTTCATTCTCAGCAATAGCCTAGCCTCCCCGGCGTATACGACCCATCTGCAGTCCTTAACATCAATCAATTCATTCATGGACGTAGAAGACTAGAAACAACTTCAGAAGTAATCACGACGAAAATTTTAACAAAATTACGCAATAACAACAAGATACGAAAACATCAAGTAAACACAATGAATCCAAAAACACCAATTGATAGAACACACCACATATATATACAAACAGTACAAACAACCTCGCCGATCATGTCTTGATTGAATTCCTTTGAAGAATTGCAGGACTTACACCAGTACGCCTGCAACCCCTCACAGGTTGACGATTGTAAGTTGTGGAATGTCCGGACACAAACAGGTTAACCAACAATTACAATAATTGGAACTCACAACTATTTAACACAAACATATGTACAATGACTACATCAAATGTGGTGGATTCTGTCATGACGAACTACCCTTGAAGAACTGTAGGACTTACAGCAGTACGCCTACATTCCCTCTCAGGTTGATGATACAAGTGGAAGTCGTCCGGACACAAACAGAATTACCAACAGATAGATAAAAGATGATATCAATTCAGTATATACATTATGAACATATGTACAAGATCATACACCAAGCACATTGGACTGCTCATTGATGCGCTACCCTTTGAAGAACTGTAGGACTTACACCAATACGCCTACAACCCTTCTCAGGTTGACGCCCTAGGTTGGAAAATCGTCGCAGAGTTCATTTGCTGACTTCCTTCTATGAGCTATATCCTCAAATCTGAACGGCAACACGCCCATGTCATTGTATCGTAGAATATAGATGACCAACAAACACACGACATATCACATCAACCAGGTATAGAAACAGAGTAATTTACACCGAAGATAATAACATTCAAATAGTAACTTGAAACTAGAAATGCCTTTATTCGTGCAAGTCAATTTAACAAATACTCTCTCCTTTACACTTGGCTTATCCACACTAAAGTGACCATTGATATTCGTCCTTTCAAACGAACTGATACTAGCATAGTCATTGCACAAGATACTTGAGATGATATGTGTCTGTTTCATTGTGGATGACAGCACCAACGACGACTGATTGGTATCAGTCGATGAAGTTAGCGGTGGATCAAAAGCTGTTGTTGCTCGACTTTCAGAAAGTCGTCTACCTGCAAGACCACCACCACTGCTGTCTTTTACTATCAGCTCAGGCTTAGCACTGGCATCTGATGATAGGTGGGCTACATGCTGATCAATCACACTGACGATCTCACAAGTATGCACACCATCTGCAACTGAATCTGCATTTATTTCTACTTCACGTTCAAGTTGTACAGAACCTTTATTTAACTTAGCAGTAGTAGGCATATCCCGCATCTCATAATGATCAGCCAAAGACAAATGTGAAGTATCATGATCATTATCACGAATATTCACTTTACCGTCAACTTCATCATTTTCAAACTCTTTAATAACAGAAGTAGACAATTTTGGTTCCTCCTCGCAAATCATAAAAGGTTTTATAACTTCACTCTGACTAGTAATACCTTGTAAACTTTTGGAGTCAGAACTGCACTCTGAAGCAGCAACTCTATTCTGTGACACTCTACTCAGCAACGGCTTACCAGTTGCAACTACAGACTTCTTCACAACAACGTTATCGTCACACAACAACAACAAAGTAATCCTTTCAAAGCATATGTATACTTCAAATGGACACGGAGACTTTGTAGATTACGTTATAATCCAAATCACTGCCTCTACAGCGCCAATAAACCTGGATATCTATGATATAACGAAAACATGCTGAAAGCTGCATCTCAGATCAAGTTGACTCATTCCATGGTAATGATCTCCTCCTGCATGCCTTATTCGACATATTGAATGGAATTGTTCGCAGTTATTCTGGTACTAGATCGAAAAGAATAAAAAATTCACCGGTTGCTGAATCAAAAGTACTTCTCTGCATGTTTAACTGTATTCTAACTGCTATGATTAATTCCAAACCATTTATCCCATAATCACTCAAATTCCAGGAACGATCCAATTCTACCATTTAAAGAAGCTGGCGGACACGATGTAAATGAGTATTCATGATCTGAAATAAACATTTTACTCAACTTACGAGTACAGTCCGCCTGTAATCCCACTCGTCAAGCAATGATCTGAAACAGAGAGCAAAGCGCACGTTAGCAGTGTGATCACACAAGTGTTGCGTGCTAGTAAGAACGAGGACTCAAGGTCAAGTATTATATTTACAACCAATCGCAATACAAGTAGATAAGAGGGAAGGGCACTCCTATTGGTCATCCGTTGCCTCGTCTTGGGTAACCAATCCCTGCATACTTCGCAGCCAACCTGAAAGTAGACAAGCATGGTTTGAACATTAGAAAACCGCCAAACTTACCATGCCTTACACTACCCCCTCTCCCATAGGAGCACTGTCCGCAGTGCTAGGTGACTGTTCCTGCGGGACTTGTCTGCTCTAAGGCCTGTTGTCGAAAAGGTTTTAGTCTATTGAAGTGTGTGACTAGACTATGATAGGAATTCGGTTCCTGAATCCTACAGGTGCAGTCACTTAGTACCTCTACTACAGTGAATGGTCCTTCCCAGCGTTTATGGAATTTAAGAGCTTTCCCTTTAGGTGGTGCCTCCTTAAGTAGCATCACCTTGTCTCCTGGCTCGACTGGTGATCCATGTGCTTTCCTATCATAGTATTCTTTCTGGTACCTCTGGTTTGTTTGGAGTATATCCCTAGTCATCTGATGTACCTTGTTCAGGTTTCGTCGAAGTCTGATTACGTGTTCAGATGCAATCAGTGTATCCTCTCCTAGTGTGTTTGAAGTCAGATCGATTGGCAACCGGAGTTCTCTTCCAGTGACCATATAATGAGGCGTTTGACGCGTAGCTTTGTGAATGCTTGCTCTGTATGCCATTAAGCACTGTGAGAGTGATCTGTCCCATTCCCTGGGGTTGTTTTGATCTACAAATGCCTGCAAGAGGGCTTTAAGTGTCCGATTGGTGCGTTCAACCAAGCCATTTCCCTGTGGGTGGTACGCGGTAGTGCGTGTCTTCCGGATACCCATTATACGACAGAGTTCGCTGACAACGATACTTTCAAAGTTGGATCCTCGATCTGAATGCAGTTGAAGTGGTGCCCCCCAACGGCTGACCCAGTGGTCAAAAATTGACTCTGCGATGGTTACAGCATCAATCTGTGGGATCGCAATAGCCTCGCACCATTTGGTAAAATGGTCTACCATGACTAAAATATAGTTATTATTTCTGGAAGTTACTGGGAGAGGTCCAACCAAGTCTATTTGTACTAAGTCATTCGGATGGCCAGCTATAATGGGTTCTAAGGGTGCCTTATTATATTTGTGCGGAGCCTTAATAGTTTGGCATACCTCGCAGGAGTCACAGAAATCTATGATGTCTTTCCTCTGGTGAGGCCACCAATAACGTCTTTTAGCCGCTTCAATCATTTTCCCTGAGCCCGCGTGGCCTAACTGCTGGTGTAATGACAATAGTACTGTGGGTAGTGCCGACTGTGGAGCCACAACGCGACGAGTATAAGTGGGTCCATGTTGGTAGTAGAGGATGTCATCGACAATTTTCAGATTATCCCACAGAGACCATAAACACCGGGTTTCCCATCCAAGCTTACTTATTTCCTGGGGTGTCGGTCGTTCGCCTCCATTTCGAACACGTTCGTAAATCAAGGCCAGTTCAGGGTCTGAAGACTGAAGTTCAGGCCAACTATATGAATTATGAGCCTCTAGTTGGAGCAGCGAAACTTGTGCTTCGGTGCATGATGGGCAGTCACCGTGATACCTAAGAGGTTTTCTTGACAACGCATCTGCATTTCCATGATTCTTACCCGGTCTATGCATGCATTCGAAATGACGTTCGAAATTGGTGACATTTTTGCACGTGTTTGCTCTGAAATTTATTTACTGCTTATTGTCATATAATTCTTGAAATTATGGTCCAAATCTCTAAAAAACGTGTTCGTAGAAACACAATTGTTTTAGATAGTGGCTTAAATTCGGTTATAACTGCATTACCGCCGTGTAATACAGTATCAACTACTAGCTCTCAAAATGGTTTGAGTGCAGATCTCACTCCTGTGATACAGGTGAAAGATGTTCTGTTAGAGAACTCTGAGTTCTGTAAACTAAACCTCCTTTTGAAAGATATGCAGAGGCAAGTAAGTGAAATTCAGAAAAAATTAGATCAGTTTGATAGTATGTCACTGCCAATCTCAAATACCACGGAGAGCCGTTCTGATATTGGCCAGGTTAAGTGTTTACTGGATGTAACTCAAAATAAGCTTTTGAATTTAGACCCAATAGCCTGTCTTTTAGAAAGGCATCCTAAAATATCTCCAGACAACCTAAATAAAGCTGAAAATCTGATTGACTGCTTGGCTACGGAGGTGATGAAGCGTATAACCTCTTCTCACCAAGCTATAGTTTACAACGTCCCAGATTCTCTGCCCCTGAAAACTGTAAGACACAAAATCCTGATTTGTTGCGGCATGGCTAGTGTTCCATGTGAATGCAAACGACTTCGTAAAAAGTCTAACCAGGCTAATTGCCCAATCATTTTTAAATTCAGTAATTCCCTTGATGCTAGTAAGTTTACTAAATGTCAGGATCACTTAAGACTGAATAGCAGTTATAAGTCTATAACCGTAGCTCAGGATAAAACACCGTGTCAGCGCAGAATAATGCGTAGTAATAACCTGGTCACCTCCTCTAGCTTTGATTTACCAAATAAGGATCGTGCACAGCAACAGACACCTAGTGCTGAAACTAGCATTCAGCAAACTACACAACAACCACACCTGCCAATGGAACTAGGAACTGATTTAGATACCAGTACCCCTGTAAATAAAGCCTCATCGAAAGATGTTAAAATGACTAGAACTTCTGCAAGTTGTTCTAAGAAATTTCCCCCCAAACGTAGTAACCTCACCACGATGAACAAATTTCGCAGGGTTGAGACTAATGATGGGGAAGAATACTTTGTATTCAATAAGCCTGCTGAGAGTAAGAATGCCAACAAACCATCACTTGTTACGAAAAACTCCTCTCGAAACATAAGTATATCTGGAGGTGTTCCGCATGCTCCACCTTATAGAAAGTCAGGCTCCAAGACTCCTAAAGTCTTGCAGCCAAAGCACCTTCCTTCACAATTCCCTTTAAGTTATAAAAACAACCCGAAGGTGTATACCGGTATGACGAATAGCAGTTGGATGGGTAGACCTTTTGATGCTATGCCTTTTAACCGTCAACCTAGGCCCAACCTGTACTACCCTTATATCCAGGAACACATGGTAAATTTTCCAGGTGTCCCGAATCACTGGTACGACCCATGGCACCTAGGACCACCTCATTGCACACCAACCCCGATGTGCAGACACCCAGTCCGACCTCCTTTTCATTCATAAATTCTTGCGGTGCTGACGCACAAATAGATTTAGGTTATGGTGACATTTTAAGCCAGTTTGTAGTATCCCGTGACTTATTCACGATATTGCTAATTAATGCACGTTCCTTAATCAATAAGATATCTGAACTAAGGACATTATTATTAGTCGCCAAGCCTACTGTAGCTCTGATTACTGAGTCATGGTGCTCATCCTCTGTACTTGATGTGCATATAGGTATCGATGATTACACTGTACACCGTGCAAACAGAGATTGCAAGCGTGGTGGAGGATGTCTCATATATATACATAGCTCATTTGTAGTCAGTAAGGTGGAAGATGAAACAATGAATAATGTACCTGACTCACTCTGGGTTGTCTTACATGGAGATAAGTACAAACTTCTCATAGGCTGTGTTTATCGAGCACCAAGCTCAACAAAAGAAACTGATGCGTTATTAGCTAAATCGTTTGCACACGCATCCTCGTTTAGTGCTAATTACAAAATAATTGCAGGGGACTTCAATCTTCCAGAAGTCAATTGGCTAACTAGTTCCGGCCCCCAACGCTTCGACGAATTACTTGCCACTATAGACTGTTATGGATGGCAACAACACGTCCAGACACCTACTCGTGGTGACAACATGTTGGACCTTGTTTTTTGTCATGACACAATCCCAGTATCCACGTATGTTGGTAATCGATTTTCCAGTAGTGACCATAGAATGGTACTCTGCTCTCTGCCTTTCTCACCACTAAATACAGGAAACAAACAAGACTCAGGAAGCACAATATGTCGTAGTTACAAATATACAGACTGGGGATTAGTCCAAGAACTTATTCGACTCTGTCAATGGGATGACTATTTTACCACTGACTCCCTGGAGGCCTTAGTAACCCTGTTTTACAGGAATGTTACCCTTTGTCTAGATACAGTTGCTCCAAAGAAAATAGTGAAATTAAGTAGACACCGAACTGAATATATTCCAAGGGCACACCGTAATAAGTTAAGGAAACTGAAGAAACAGTACTATTCCACTAAGGACATATCACTATTGCTCTCAATCCACGAGTCTCTTGAATCTCTCAAGCGCCTACGCTCTCAAAAGGACCTCGACGAAGAGTTAACGGCACTTGAAAGTACCTCCAAAGTTTATAACTTAACGGCACTTCTTAAAAAACGAATGCAGTCGGCGAGGGAAATCCCATACTTACTTCACGACAAAGTAATCTACAATGAACCTGCCACTATCTGTGAACTCTTCAGTGATTGGTTTGCAAACTTTAGTTTAGAAACACATATGCCTGGTGAAACCGCTCCCCTTACTATCTCTTCCCTTGAAAGCATTGTGTTCACTAATCAGTTAATAGTACAAGCAATTAAAAGCCTTAAACCTTCCACTAGTACGGGACCGGATGGCCTCGCTTCGATAATTTTCAAAAACAGTGGGTGTGATATACCCTTGTTACTTCTTAAATTCTTCTCAATATCTATGGACACTGGCACTTACCCTAGTGAGTGGAAAACTAGCTTCATAATTCCACATTACAAATCTGGTGATAGGGCAAACGTCCGCAATTACAGACCCATAAATATAACCCCAGTTATCTCACGAATCATGGAGAAAGTTGTAAAAGATCAATTGTCAGACTACCTAATTAGGGAAGATCTTGTTACAAGGTCTCAACACGGATTTCTCAAAAATAGATCCTGCGTTACTTGCCACTTCGACTTTTTCAACTGCATCACTAGTAGTCGCGAAGCACGTAAGCTAGTCGTTGTTCTCTACTTCGATATATCTAGGGCATTTGACATGGTATCTCACAGTATTCTCTTTGAGAAGCTGTACTCTTGTGGAATTCGCAACCCATTACTGAACTGGTTAAAATCATTTCTAAGCAACAGGGTACAAATAACCAAAGTTGGATCTGTATTGTCTCATCCTAGGCAGATCTCAAGTGGGGTCGTGCAAGGTAGTGTCCTAGGTCCACTTTTATTCACAGTCTACATTAACAGCATTTGCAAGTGCTTCACCTTAGGCAAACCATTCCTATATGCTGACGACCTCAAAGTCGTCTACTCCTGCTACACTCATGAATTAAGCGATATGGTTACTAAAATACATCTTGAACTAAGTAGCCTTGCAACATGGTGTGCTGAATCCTGTCTAAATTTTAACATTGACAAATGCGGCTGGATTTGTATCGGCAACAGTAACCTTGATCTAACTCTTGAAATAAATGGGCGAAAACTAGCTAAGCTCAACTCAGTCGTAGATCTCGGTATTAGATACTCTAGTAACCTAACGTTCGCTGAACAGACTGATTATGCCAGACGTAAAACGCGAAGGCTGATAGGATGCATAACACGCAATTTCTTTTGTTGTGAAACTAGGGTTTTATTATACAAAGTATGTGTCCGACCTATCTTAGAATACTGCCCGTTTATTCTTAGCGGACTAAGACAAAATGACAAGCTTAAATTAGAGGGAGTGCAACGGCAGTTTACCTCAAGAACTCTTGGTTTAGAAAGTGGTCTGGAATACCATGAGCGATGCGTAAGACTAAGATTAGAACCCCTCTGGAAAAGACGCCTTAAGCTAAACCTTATCTTTTACTATAAGCTAACTAATCTTCTCTTGCATTCCTCCGAGCCAATAACTAAACCTACCGCTGTCATCAGTTACAATCTTAGAAATCATCACAACCTAGCTGCTATGGAGCACTGTCAGACTTACGTGCGGTACAACTTCTTCTTAAATAAGTTTTCAGTCATTTGGAATAGACTACCAGCTAATGTGCGCGATGCAAACACACTTCCAGTGTTCATCTCCTCAGTCACCAGACTACTCAAAGATGACAATGCACTTTTGCGCCTGACTCTTACACCTTCTTTTTCACCCTACATAGATATTTTAAGTTCTTTAAACGTGTAGTTACAACAAACTACAATTATAAATTTTAATATTATTGGAACTAGATGATTAACATTTCTACACAGGACAGTAATAATATTAGTTTACACATAATATAAAAGTTAGCATAACGGGACTAGTTAGTTTGTGTACCAAAATAACCACAGTTACTAAACAGAATATATATGTATATATTTATTAATCACTCCTTAAGGACTCCCGTTGCTTTCTTTTGCGTTGCTGTTGTTTGTCTTCTTTTTTCTCTCACCATTTCAGCTTCCATTTGACTTTTTGAATGAGAATGAATAATGTGGATATTTGACCATTTACAATGACAAATGATCTGCAAACATTATTGGTCCCGTATCTTTCAGTTGCCTGGTTAATAACGAATTAACTTTCTCCACGACGCAACCTGGATTACATTTGTGGAATATACTCTTATACCAATGGAAAAGTATCAATTTGTAATACAACGTCACGATTGTAGCTTATAACATAACTGATCGTATCTGTAAAATAGCTTCCTTATTACCCAATTTGGATATAAATCAAATCAAAAATAAGATTCGGATTTGTACACACCCAAGTTATATTGAGGAATTACTTCAAGCTTTATTTTTTCCCAAGTATTTTTAATCCATCCAAAACTTACTTGGGTTTTTTTGTTAATGCGAAGACAATATTCCTATATTTCATGATGTGCTCCATTGAATGACTTGTTATATTGTGGAATAACTTCAAGCTTTATTTTTTCCCAAGTATTTTTAATCCATCCAAAACTTACTTGGGTTTTTTTGTTAATGCGAAGTTAATATTCCTATATTTCATGACGTGCTCCATTGAATGACTGGTTATCATATTGTTCCCACAGACCTAAGACAAAAACGCCAGCAACCATGTAACTTAACCATAAACCAAATTTATGAAATTTATATAATGCTTATCCATGCCTGTATATTTGGTGTGTCCTACACAAGTAGGAAAAAATGTGTATTTTATTAAAACATTATTATTAATTATGATTGCTAATCGTATATGTAATTTATCATATTGATGATGCCTGTAAACTGGCGTCTCTCATGTACAAAATGAGAATATACTATTATTATTATTATTATTATTCGAAGTCATACTCTTGTAGGTGTTCTTGCCATCTGGCAATCTGACCCTCAGCTTCTTTGAAGTTATGTAGCCAGCTAAGGGCTTTGTGATCAGTGCGTACAATGAAATGTCTACCGAGGAGATATGCCCTAAAGTGTTTAACAAAATTGACCAGTGCCAGCATTTCTTTCCGCGTGGTGCAGTAATTCTTCTCACTCTTGTTGAGTGCTCGACTTGCATAGGCTATCACCTTTTCTACTCCATCTGCGTCTTTTTGAGACAAAACTGCCCCAATCCCAGAGTCGCTAGCATCTGTATCTAGGATGAATGGACCTGCCTGGTCAGAAACATTGGGATACGCTAGGATAGGGGGGCTACATAAACAGTTTTTTAGTCTTTCGAAGGCTTCCGTCGCTGATGCTGTCCAATTGTAGTCTTTCTTCTTAAGAATGTCGAATAGAGGAGCTGCAAGGAAAGAGAAGTTAAGTACAAAACGTCGATAATACGAGGCTAACCCTAAAAAACTATGTAACTCGGGGGCTGAGTTTGGGAGCGGCCAGTCTTTGACTTCCTGAACTTTTGCTGGATCACATTTAATGCCTTCGGCTGAAACAATGTGACCTAAGAAACACACTTCTTTCCTGAAGAATTGACATTTCGATGGGTTCAGTTTTAACCCAACGGTCTGCATCCGTTCTAATACTTCGGAAATATCACTTAAATGTTCGGTCAACGTCTTACTATGTATGATAACATCATCTAAATATACCAAACACTTACCTGGTATGCAATCACTCAAGACCGTTTGCATGAGGCGTTGGAATGTTGCTGGGGCATTGACTAACCCAAACGGCATTGTTTCAAACTCATACAGGCCTGCTTGTACAATGAATGCTGTCTTTTGCCTGTCATCTGGGTGTACTTCAACCTGCCAATATCCCGATGCCAGATCTAGAGTGGTAAACCAATTCGACCCCTCTAAGGCATCAAAAGTGTCGTCTATGCGTGGAAGGGGAAAGCAGTCTCGTCTAGTTAACAGGTTTAACTTACGATAATCTACACACAACCGGAGTGTCCCATTCGATTTCTTAACTAAAACTACCGGTGAAGCCCATGGAGATACGGATGGTTTGATGACATTTTTCTCTAACAGTTCATCAACTAACCTGTTAAGCTCCTTCTGGTAATGTGCAGGTACTCGCCGTGCAGGTTGTCTACAAGGTGGGGCGTTACCCGTTTCTATGTGATGTTGGACCAGTTTTGTTCTTCCCGGGCTTTTTCCATCCCAGTCAAAACAGTCCTCATATTTGTCTAACATTTTATTAAAGTTGGCAGCCGTTTCCGATGGTAGGGGTTCTATAGTCGTCAGCATTCGCTGTTTCTCACTCTTAGCATCTCCCTGCACGCCAAAAGTGCCGTGCTCTTTGTCGTTCCCTACAATAAATGGGATGGAACAGTCCTTCAGTATAAGAGTCCTATGACTACAATCTATTATTCCCGACAGCTTTTCCAGGAGGTCGACTCCCAAGATTACCTGCCACGGCACCCGGGTAGAAATGATGAAATTGTGTTGAAGTGACAGTGTTCCCAATTTAAGTGGCAGCAGGACCAGTCCCTGGGATTGCATGCAATCTCCATTGGCTGTCGTAAGCCGCAAATTGTGAGTCCCTATTGTTGGCCTAAACGTCTCTGGAACACATGAGGAATGTACGACAGAACAAGTTGCTCCTGAGTCAACTAACATAACACACTTTTTCCCGCCTATATAACCTACAACTTTCGGGGAGGAGGTGACACCGATTAGGTTTACAGTAGGCACACAATTCATATCGACATGTGACTCACCTGCATTGTGACCACAACTCCTAGCAAGCTTACCAAACCGCCTGCAGTAGTAGCAATCGTTTCTTGAAGTGGATTGCGACTGTGGGCGTCCTTTCCACGGTGGTGTAGGATTCTGTGCATGCTTTGTTGTTGTGTGCTGATATCCCATTGCGTTTACTTGTGGGCATGTGGTTCCTGGCTCTTCCAGGCTTTCCATTAGGCGTGCCCTAGCTTCCGCTTCTGTCATGGATGCTGGAGTGTGCAAGTTGAAGTCCTTCCTGTAACGGACGTCGACGCCCTGCAAGAACTTGGAATATATAGCGCTTTCAACCTCTGAATGTGTCTTGTCCTGCATAGCTTGACGCGCAAGCTTGCGGAGACGTAAGGTGAACTGGTTGATAGATTCACCTTGTCTCTGGTTGCACTCGCTGAATCTTTTCAGCGCTTCAATGGGAGGTATTGGTGGCACTATACGTGCTCTTAGAGTACTCAACAGGGTGGTCAAGGGCATATGCACGTAATCCAAACCAATTGTGTACATTTCCAAGGACCGTCCAACAGAATCGATGACGAATGCGTTCGGGTGAGGCACGTTCATCAGATCAATGTATCGGCACACCTTGTCCGACCACAGCTCGAAATCATCACCCACCTCCAGTGTATGCGGCAAGGGATGGACATATCGCGAAGCAGGCTGATTTGACTGAAAAGCTGGAGCCCTCACTTCAGCCAATTGATCCACCTCGTGAGATGCTGTCTGTTTGACAGGAGAAGTGTTCTTGGAAGCCTCATTGGGTCGAGACTTAGAAGAAGAAAGTTTTTTCGTTGGCAGGCTCGCCATTTATGTAATCCCACTCGTCAAGCAATGATCTGAAACAGAGAGCAAAGCGCACGTTAGCAGTGTGATCACACAAGTGTTGCGTGCTAGTAAGAACGAGGACTCAAGGTCAAGTATTATATTTACAACCAATCGCAATACAAGTAGATAAGAGGGAAGGGCACTCCTATTGGTCATCCGTTGCCTCGTCTTGGGTAACCAATCCCTGCATACTTCGCAGCCAACCTGAAAGTAGACAAGCATGGTTTGAACATTAGAAAACCGCCAAACTTACCATGCCTTACACGCCATGCAGACACAAATGGCGCAAATGGGGAATTCTGGAATCGACCTCGGGACCATTTGATGCAGTAAAACAACTTAGCATGACTTTATCTAATTTTCGCCTCCACGATCAAATTTCTTTCCTGTTATGAAACTACGATAAGACTGCTGAAAAATGGAATAAATATATCACTGATCTCAATATAATACATCAATAATCTTTAAGCCAAGGGTGCTGTTCACAACAAAGTTATGTAGGAGAATTGACTTCAAGCTTTATTTTTCCCAGATATCTGTATTACATTCATGTGATGTCTGGGTTTTTTGTTAATGCGAAGACAATATTTCTATATCTCTTTATGTGCTACACAAACAGACTTTATAGCAGGCTGTTCCGACTGACTCTAATGTCAGAGAGAACAACCAAACTGTAAATTCATCATACACCAAATTATATGTAATTTATATAATAACTTATCCATGCCTGTACAATAGGTATGTTCCTGCATAAACAGGAAGGAATATATTATTATTATTAAAACAATATTTATGCATGCCTATACAATTGGTGTATCCTACATAGCTAGGGAAAAAAATGAACTTTATTATATTATCTTTACTAAATATGCTTATTAATATTATGTGTAAATTATCGAATTGATGATGCCTGAAAAACTGGCGTCCCTCATGTAAAAAATGAGAATATATATTATTATTATTATTAATTCGGATTCAGGCCTGGAGTCTACATTTAGCTTATCACTGAACTTGCTCACTGGTTCACAGTTCACTTCTGTATGCACCACTTGCACACGTGTAAAACACAACCGTGTTTGTCTTGCATCTTGTAACTTATCTGTTGAGGATGTACTACGAAACCTGTTGCACTCACTAAGTTTATACGCATTACTGGCCATCATGGAGCCTTCTCGATATCCACCTCTCTGAGCCTTATTCGTCATCAATGAGTGCGTTTTACCCTCAGACTGCTCTATTCTAGGGGTGAGATCTAACAGACTGGAAAACTTGCTCATAGATTGATTGACACTATCTTTTACCAGTTTCAGGATATCATCAAACTTTGGCTCGATACCCTCATCCTCCATACGGGAGCTCATCTTCACCCACTTCCTTTGCAGTCGAGTAGGTAGACGTCTTGCTATTACTTCTAGTATAAAACTCGAGTTGAGTTCACTCGTACGATTCATCGAAATCAATGCATTCTTGTAAATTAGCAAATTATCTAAAAACTCAGTGAGTGCCTGGGAGTCATCCTGTAATTGACCACCATTACCCTTAACAGCCTCGAATAATTTCCCTGCAATCATCGAAGGTCTTCCAAACGTTTGACGTAATATGCTCATAGCCTCGTAGTAGCCCTCTTTTGGCTTCATAAACTTACAGCACTGTATAGCTCTTAAAGCATCTCCAGTGCAATATCTCATCAAATACATTAACTTCAATTCATCATTTAATAAAAAACCACTCAAAATGATCTCAAACTCCTTTACAAATTGTAAATAATCAGCCGGGTTTCCATCAAAACACCGTGGTTCTAATTTAGGGAGTTTGATGTTCCTATTATCCCTGAACGGCGAAACAGTAACATCAACCATGTCATGCTTAACATCAGACACATAGTTACAATTAACAGACAAGTCACCATGACTTACTTTCCTGTTTGCATCCAAGACACTCTGTCCCTTCTTTGACCCAGGCATTGTTGAACTTGACCCAATTCCAAAAACGTTCCAGATATTGCTTGTTCGAAGAGGACTTGACCGGCACCAGGAAAAATGAACGGCGACTATCCAAACTTTCACCAATTGTTTCAATCCGCCAGATCGGTTTCTATCATCAGAAACTGTCAATCTCGTCTCATAAACCGTTAATGCCCAGCTCTCGCTACGCTCGGGCCCACGCTGTTCCTTTGAGTTTCAGAAACGCTTAGTAATAACGGACGCAAAATCCAAAACACCGATCTGCCGCTTGTTATTTCTTTATTGTTACACCAACATATGAAAGGAATAAACGAACTAAGCAACTAAGGTCTGTAAACAAATATTACAATAATAAATCTCTGTATTACTTCTGATGATGTTTCACTCTTCTTTCTGAACAGCGACCGATGAGACGATGACTGTCGTATTGATGCCTCCGCGAAAATTGGGGAAGTTGATTTTGAGCAAACAACCATGAATTGATCGTTCAATCTTCAACTCCATTGACAGACCTTAATAGTAATATTTTTTATATGTTGGTGTTACAATAAAGAATTCCCAAGCGGCCAATCGGTGTTTTGGTTTTCGCGTTTGTTACTATTGAGCGTTTCTGAAAAACTGCAAGGAACAGCGTGGGCCCGAGCGTAGCAAGAGCTGGGCATTGACGGTTTATGAGGCGTGACTGACAGTTTCTGATGGTAGAAGCAGACTTTGGCGGATTCAGACAGTTGGTGAAAGTTTGGATAGTCACCGTTCATCTATCCTGGTGCCAGTCAAGTCCTCTTCGAACAAGCAATATCTGGAACTTTTTTGGAATTGGGTCAAGTTCAACAATGCCTGGGTCAAAGAAGGGACAGAGTGTCTTGGATGCAAACAGGAAAGTAAGTCATGGTGACTTGTCTGTTAATTGTAACTATGTGTCTGATGTTAAGCATGACATGGTTGATGTTACTGTTTCGCCGTTCAGGGATAATAGGAACATCAAACTCCCTAAATTAGAACCACGGTGTTTTGATGGAAACCCGGCTGATTATTTACAATTTGTAAAGGAGTTTGAGATCATTTTGAGTGGTTTTTTATTAAATGATGAATTGAAGTTAATGTATTTGATGAGATATTGCACTGGAGATGCTTTAAGAGCTATACAGTGCTGTAAGTTTATGAAGCCAAAAGAGGGCTACTACGAGGCTATGAGCATATTACGTCAAACGTTTGGAAGACCTTCGATGATTGCAGGGAAATTATTCGAGGCTGTTAAGGGTAATGGTGGTCAATTACAGGATGACTCCCAGGCACTCACTGAGTTTTTAGATAATTTGCTAATTTACAAGAATGCATTGATTTCGATGAATCGCACGAGTGAACTCAACTCGAGTTTTATACTAGAAGTAATAGCAAGACGTCTACCTACTCGACTGCAAAGGAAGTGGGTGAAGATGAGCTCCCGTATGGAGGATGAGGGTATCGAGCCAAAGTTTGATGATATCCTGAAACTGGTAAAAGATAGTGTCAATCAATCTATGAGCAAGTTTTCCAGTCTGTTAGATCTCACCCCTAGAATAGAGCAGTCTGAGGGTAAAACGCACTCATTGATGACGAATAAGGCTCAGAGAGGTGGATATCGAGAAGGCTCCATGATGGCCAGTAATGCGTATAAACTTAGTGAGTGCAACAGGTTTCGTAGTACATCCTCAACAGATAAGTTACAAGATGCAAGACAAACACGGTTGTGTTTTACACGTTTGTAAGAGGTGCATACAGAAGTGAACTGTGAACCAATGAGCCAGTTTAATGATAAGCTAAATATGAAATCCAGGCCTGAATCCGAATTGTGTGACGATAGCGGTTTGGTCAGGAAGTCTGTAGTTGCAACTGGTAAGCCATTGTTGAATAGAGTGTCACAGAATAGAGTTGCTGCTTCAGAGTGCAGTTCTGACTCTACAAGTTTACAAGGTATTACTAGTCAGAGTGAAGTTATAAAACCTTTTATGATTTGCGAGGAGGAACCAAAATTGTCTACTTCTGTTATTAAAGAGTTTGAAAATGATGAAGTTGACGGTAAAGTGAATATTCGTGATAATGATCATGATACTTCACATTTGTCTTTGGCTGATCATTATGAGATGAGGGATATGCCTACTACTGCTAAGTTAAATAAAGGTTCTGTACAACTTGAACGTGAAGTAGAAATAAATGCAGATTCAGTTGCAGATGGTGTGCATACTTGTGAGATCGTCAGTGTGATTGATCAGCATGTAGCCCACCTATCATCAGATGCCAGTGCTAAGCCTGAGCTGATAGTAAAAGACAGCAGTGGTGGTGGTCTTGCAGGTAGACGACTTTCTGAAAGTCGAGCAACAACAGCTTTTGATCCACCGCTAACTTCATCGACTGATACCAATCAGTCGTCGTTGGTGCTGTCATCCACAATGAAACAGACACCCATCATCTCAAGTATCTTGTGCAATGACTATGCTAGTATGGGCGACTTTATTGCATATCCCCTCAGTGACGCTTGTTGCTATGTTGCTATTGGTTTCAAGTGGCCTTGGTTTTGGAAGAAGATTTAACTGATGTAATATTGCGATTTCGTAGACATAACTCAGGTTTATAGGTGAAACAATTATAATCCTGGAATAAGGACATTTTGTTCAGAAGGTAAGGAGGACATTATTTTTCAGTTTATTTGTAAATATACTATTGTGTATCGAGTTGCGTTGAGTTCTTAGTGCAACTGTATGCAACTGCTTTTACATAAAGTAAAACATTACGATTTCTGTTTTTAAAATAAAAAACATGATTATTTTCATTAAGTGTAGTAATGAAGAATGGAATTTCTTCCACGTCAGTGTTATTTAATTGAAGATATAATCTCTGTAGGCCCTTGAAGGAATAAATTCGGCACGGAGAACTCCTGTGGAAACCGAAAGCACTTTTAGTTTACTAAATCTTACTGACTTCCTGTATAAATTTTATATCTGTCAAGTGTTTATGTAAAGTCTGCTGGTGTATTCAGTAAAGTAAAAGTTGTAGTGCATAACTCCTAGACTTGTTGTAGTCATTGGTATTCCCAGGATACTACTTACTCGTTTTATGCAGCTGAAATATTCAATTCTCACTTTATTGAGGGAATACTATATTGCCTGCAAAAGTAGTGCGTCAGTTTACGAGCTTCATTAAGCCTACAAAATGTTTTCTATTCACTGAATACTGTTTGCGAATTATCCGATAAAACACATTTCCGAGTGGGATGTAATACAAGGCTGAATTCCTAAACTGTCATCCTTATATCAGCTCAATTCAATCACACATATATTAGTAGAATAATCTGTAATTGACTTTAGAGACTTATCAGGGAATAGTCTCATCAACTCACAGTTTACTGATGATATTGTCCACCTAGACTATGAGAAGTAACCTCTGATGCTGTAAAATATGAAAATAATACCGGTATTTGATTATAGGTGTCCGCGTTTTATCTCATGAGTAAAGCAGTATAATATGGCGAGTGCTGTTGAGGTTATGCGTAAATGTTTAGGTGGGGAGGCTAAGTTAGTCTTCAAGGTAGGGAAGCTGAATAGGTTGAGATGGCTAGAATATGTGCTGGCATACAAAGCCATCGCCTTTCTCCAGGGACAATGCTAGCCAGCACGAACAAAGGCATTTCTAGTTTCAAGTTACCAATTGAATGTTATTGTCTTTGGTGTAAATTACTCTGTTTCTACACTAGTTTGATGAGGTATGTCGTGTGTTTGTTGGTCATCTATATTCTACGATACAATTGCATGAGCATGTTATCGTTCAGATTTGAGGATATAGCTGATAGAAGGAAGTTAGCAAATGAACTCTGCGACGATTTTCCAACCTAGAGCGTCAACCTGAGAAGGGTTGTAGGCGTATTGGTGTAAGTCCTACAGTTCTTCAAGGGTAGTTTGTCGTGCCAGAATCCACAACATTTGATGTAGTCATTGTACATATGTTTGTGTTAAATAATTGTGTGAGTTCCAATTATTGTAATTGTTGGTTAACCTGTTTGTGTCCGGACATTCCACAAATTACAATCGTCAACCTGTGAAGGGTTGTAGGCATACTGGTGTAAGTCCTGCAATTCTTCAGAGGAATTCCATCGAGACACGATCTGCGAGTTTGTGTGTACTGTTTGTATATACGTGTGGTGTGTCATATCAACTGGCGTTTTTGAATTCATTGTGTTTACTCGTTGTTTTCGTACCTTGTTTTTATTGCGTAATTTTGTTAAAATTTTCGTCGTGATTACTTTTGAAATTGTTTCGAGTCTTCTACATCCATGAATGAAGTGATTGATGTTAAGGACTGCAGATGGGTCGTATACGCCGGGGAGGCTAGGCTATTGCTGAGAATGAAATGCACACGGAGATAATTGTTAGCTGCGATCCCACACGCCGGGGAGAAAGAGTGTAAACGACTGAGGCTCGCATACGTCACCGTTACTAGAACTGAGGCAGAATGAGTGACAAGCGATTTCAGTAGTAATTGGTAGTGAGTAGATAAGACGATGTGCGTAGAGTATCATGAGGTGCTGCTATGGTCACGTTGCATTCTGCAAGAGTCATTCTAGCAAGTGGCGATTGTGTTGCAAGATGTCAAGAGGAGGTCTCTGTCTGGAGGCGCAGGTCGTCATCGATGTGTGAGATTGTGCTGTGGGTATGCTTGTGGTCTGTTGGCTTTTCTGTTTGTTTTCCATTTCAGCTCTGTCCGTGTGACCCAGGTTCTCGCAATGGCATCCAAGTCAACGTGTATTGGTCGTAAAGGAAAAAAGGGTTGGATCCCTTTTTTTCCGGGGAGTATGAATGTATTTGCAGATTGAACGATAAATTCTTGGTTGTTTGCCCAAAACCAACTTCACTATATTTTCGCGGAGGCATCAATACGACAGTCATCGTCTCATCGGTCGCTGTTCAGAAAGAAGTCAGTAGCAAACCATCAGAAGTAACCTCGTGATTTATTATTGTAATATTTGTTCACAGACCTTAATAGAAATATTTTTTATATGTTGGTTTTACAATAAAGAATTCCCAAGCGGCCAATCGGTGTTTTGGTTTTCGCGTCCGTTACTATTAAGCGTTTCTGAAAAACTGCAAGGAACAGCGTGGGCCCGAGCGTAGCAAGAGCTGGGCATTGACGGTTTATGAGACGTGACTGACAGACCTCTTAATGCGAAAAGAGAAAACAAGGGCGAAACTTGCCATGGTATCGCACGGGAAGATATGAGTTCCTCGGATATTATTTATTCTTCAACTAGTCCACTTTCTGAAAAAAATGAGGTCTTACTTGACTCAAATGCATTTAAAGCGCAAGTATACTTCCCATGATCACAGCGATGCTTTGCGGAATATATCTAAATCATAGAATAATTAAACCCCACACGAAACAGAATTAGCTAAATCCTGACGGTAAGCAAGCTGTAGCACACATATGGATATTCATCCATATGTCGACAATGCTGATAAATCCAAATCACTCACCGTACGATGCCAATAAATCAGGATACCTAAGAGTGATGAAAATGTGCTAGTAGCCGCACTTTGGATCCCACTGATCTATTAGATAGCAATATTCTGCTCACGCACGCTTCATCCATCATTTGTATGGATTGGTTCGCGGTTATTCTGGTTTATGACCTAAGTGTATTCAAGTATTCAACGCGCGCTCCTTGAATAAGACG
Source organism: Trichobilharzia regenti (assembly GCA_944472135.2). Lineage (NCBI taxonomy): Eukaryota > Metazoa > Platyhelminthes > Trematoda > Strigeidida > Schistosomatidae > Trichobilharzia > Trichobilharzia regenti. The sequence continues at coordinate 32,189,138 of OX235268.1, forward strand.
TGCTTTTCCTCCCTAACCGGAAATATCCAATTTTGTGAATTATTCGTTTGGGAAACCTGATCTTCCTATCCGGCGAATTTTTATTCAACCATTTCTTCCTCACCGAGCCTGTGTGTGGTACTTCCCGCTGTCTCGAACTACTGCCAAAGCTTCAGGTGCTACTTCTGTAGCAACACCCTCCTCACTCTTTCAAATATACAGGACTTGTGGGTCTGTTACGTGATTGCTGTGAAACCGAATAACCCGAAAGTTACAGGTAAAGTCTAAAGCTTTTACTTAAATACTTTATCCTTCTTTTCTGTGCTCTCTATTGTCTTTTGCTGTAAGTCTATTGGACAAAATAACAGTCTCTTATTATTTAATCACCAGTATTAATTTAGGAGTAAAATGACAATAGATTCTCAACCTAAAATAAGTAATGGGACATCATACTCTGTAGTTACCAGGGCTTCAGCCAAACTAGGCAAACAGGAGAAGGTGATGGACTCACGCATACCGGTCCTGAAGACCAGGGCTAATATTCCCAGCTCGTACAGATTACCCATGTCGCCACAGTCCTACAGTGAAGCTGTGCAAAGTCAGCCAAGTGGATGTGGCTCCACCCCTGTTAACACGACTAGGTTAACAGATCCGAGTGGGAAAATTGCACTAAGTGAGAACTTCATAACACCCATCCCCATGGTAGACCATGAAACAAATAGGAAGGCCAAAAAGAAACGTTCACGACGTCGCAAGACGACAAGAACGCTCCCCAAGAAGACAGACGACTGCAAGGTCTGTGCTTCTGTTGTCGAACAAGCAGACTCTGCTTTCGAATGTAACTTTTGCAACCGATGGGTGCATTGCAGATGCGACAGTGGGGTACCAAAAGCATATTATGACTTTATGCGTAAAAACCCATGCCAATGGTTCTGGTACATATGCCCGAGTTGCCGTCCTGATGTAGCCTCGCGTAGTCCTTTGAAAACTAAAGATGGCACAGAAGTAGCGGGGAAAAAGGTGAAAAGCTCGACCCCCACCAATCCGGAAGTTAGTACAAACGCGCGTAAACCGGGGATACCAAAATCCTCACCGGTTAAACTTGTAACTCTTGCCATAACCGCTCCAGACACAGAGGCTGGAGAACCACGGGTTTCCGTCGTTGGAAAAAGACCCCAACCGTCTATCAGTAATGCTGGCTATAGCACTGAGACACATAAAAATACCCAGTCGCACCAGTCAAACCAAAACGGTCTTAAAGGTGATCACAAACGTGCGAGGACCGAGCCCAAGCCCACGGTTAGCAGATCAAATTGTGTAATCCTCTTTAATGTACCAGACTGTAGCAGTAGTCTGCTGAAAGATAGGGCCCTATTTGATCAGGAACAGTGGTCCATCTTGAGTAGCACACTGGGTTTGGACATCCAACCAGTAAATCTATGCAGATTGTATAGGGGCACTGCTGCACCTGAAGGCAAACCATCCCCACTGAGGGTAACATTGGGCTCTACCGAGGATGTTGAAAAAGTGTTACTGGCTTCTCAAGTCCTTTCTATAGGGAGGGCCTGTAACATACGTGTTAAGCCAGACAGGCCGTGGAAGGAAAGACAAATGGCGAGGGAGTCGCCAGAGCTCATTCCTTCTGCCTCCATGGTTGTGCATGGCATTCCCGAACTGGTAACTGGGAACGCCTGCGAAAAGCATTGTCATGATGTACAACAATGGAGATGGTTAGCATCCCAGATGGCCCTGGGAAGTTCAGGGGCTGTCTCTATTTATAGACTGCCTCGACCCACTCATCTTATGTCAATTAACTCGCCACGTCTGTTAGCTGTCAAGTTCAGCTCCCAAGACCAGTTGAATACCGCTCTCCATAGATGGTACGAGACCAAGGACAAGGTCAGCAAACACATTCGCTGCTGCGAGAGCCGGCCTCGCACTCAAAGGAGAGAACAAAGCGTAGTAAAAGAAAATCCTCAACCCCTAGTCACACTACAGCGGTGCAGCACGGACGATGATAGCCAGTGTCATCCGAGTGCTCCAACTGAACTAGAAGAAAAAAACGCCAACAGGCCGGTTCCTGGGGAATCGGCCAACTAGTTCGTAGGATAACTCCTCAACCGATAGCCAATATCAAGTCAACTACCCCCCAATACGGGGAAGTGGTGAGACTGACTACCAGTTGCCTGTATAGTAATGTGAGAGGGCTAAGAGGCAAAATAGCTGAACTTAGACACCTACAATCACAACTAAACTCCAAAATCATAATACTGACGGAAACCTGGCTAACCCCTACGGTGGCAGACAGCGAAGTCAGTATAAATGATATGGTCCTAGTCAGGCGAGATAGGGACCTGAAAGAAGGAGGTGGAGTCGCCATATACGTCGACAAACAGCTCAGATGTGTTCACGCGATGGACCCTCCCCTCACAGAGCTCCCTGACTCCATATGGTGCCACTTCACCGTTGGGTACTGCAAATATCTAGTGGGCAGCATTTATCGATCACCTTCATGTGGAGCAGACCACAACCAGGTACTGCTAAATACAATCTCAGCAACTCAAGACATGGGTTATGATCAAATTGTCATAGCTGGTGACTTCAATGCCCCATCTCTTAACTTGGTGTCGGGAAAAGCCCATGATAGATTTGATCGAAATCTGCTGCATACCATCAGGAAGGCTGGATTCACTGAAAATGTCAAGATGGATACTAGATGGGGCCCTGATGGGAAGTCTTCTAGACTGGATTACGTGCTCACTAGTGACCAGCTACTAGTGGAAAACGTTCAGATCACGACTCCCATAGGTAGTAGTGACCACGCGGTCATAGTATTCGACATAGTCCTCCGCGAGCGCTTACAGTGGGACAATACACAGCCCTATCTGTGTTATAACAAAGCCAACTACACCAAAATGCGAAGACTTCTGTCTGAAGCAAACTGGCCTAAAAAATGGACAGAGCTAACAGTAGAAGAACACTGGAGAGTGGTAAAGGAAATCATTCACCAGGCGGTCTCAGACACTGTTCCTTTAGTCTCACCAAAAGCTAGGAAGCAACGATCATGGCTGAAAAGGGGACACAACGCCTTCTGCAGGCAAAGCGAAAAGCCTGGTTCGCGTGGCGACGATCGAAGAGTCAACCCGAATATGAAGTGTACCTTGAACTCAGGAATCGATGTAACATACGAGTCCGGAGCGATAGAAGGACATTTCAGGGAGACCTCGCCAATAAGCTTCTCGTGAACCCCAAAAGCCTATACAGGTTTATGGCCGAAAGAAAACCGACCAACCAGGGAGCATGCAATCTAGTGGGTTCTGATGGGAAATCTCTTACTAGTCTTGAAATGGCAGAGACATTCAGCCTAGCCTTTCACAGGCAACTAAATAGTAACGAGGATATTACCCCTACAGAACATCCAGATTACATCGCAAAACCAACACACGAAAACCTGCTGGGGACATTTCAAATTACCCCGGCTATGGTACTTGCAAAATTGGGAAGGTTGGCTTCGGGAAAGTCTCCAGGTTGTGATGGCATCAGACCATCTGTCCTGAAGCAGTGTTCAGAAAGTCTCTGTCAACCCCTAAGTGATCTGTTCCAACACTCCCTTGATGTAGGGAAACTTCCATGTGAATGGAAACGTGCAATCCTATCCCCTATCTTCAAGGGTGGTGACCGGCAGAATGTGACCAGTTACAGACCAGTTGCTCTACTTCCAGTGGTATCGAAGATATTGGAAAGTCTCATTGACGACCACATGAGAAAATACTTCGATGGGACTAACCTTCTTCACGAAGCACAGCACGGTTTCAGGAGGGGAAGATCCTGCGTGACGAATCTTCTACTAGCCTGGAACGATTGGACACTATCCTGGGACAAAAAGGTACCAGCCCACGTGATCTTTCTCGACTTTGCGAAAGCATTCGACACAGTTCACCATGGTCTGCTCCTTCACAAAATAGGCAAGGCGGGAGTTTCTGGAGCACTTCTCGCATGGCTGACAGATTACTTAGGCGAGAGAGAATTCTGCACCAAAGTCAACCGCATCCGATCATCCTGGCACACCTCGGCATCAGGGGTTCCTCAGGGTTCTATCCTAGGGCCGTTGATGTTTTTGATTTTTATCAATGACCTGCCCCCCAACTAAACTGCTCTGCGCTTCTTTACGCTGACGACGTAAAGATTTGGAGAGCAATAAACTCATCGGAAGACTCAGATAGATTGCAGGCTGACCTGCAAACTCTGGGAAATTGGGCTTTGGCTAACGGAATGCCTTTCAATCTAAAGAAGTGCAAAGTAGTGCAGCTTCATTCCGGCAGGTCACAGAGTGTAAATTACACCCTTGGTGGCCAGAACTTGAGTTGTGTTCCATCAGAGCGTGATCTAGGTCTTATTCTAACAGAAAAGCTAGACACCAGTGGAAATTACTCGAGGGACGTCGCCAAAGCCTACGCAACATTACACTTTATGCACAGGCAGCTGGGAGCTCTCACTCCCGAACTGTTCTTAAGGCTATACAAGGCATATGTGAGGCCACACCTTGAGGTGCATAATATCATTGCACCTCCGCTACTCAAAAGGGATGCTAACATTCTAGAAAGTGTCCAGAGACGAGCGACAAAATGGGTGATCGGCCTCCGCAACAAATCATATGAGGAAAGACTAAAGAAATTAGGTCTTTTCACACTTAGTTACCGTAGGCACAGGGGAGACCTCATCACCGTCTACAAGATCCTAAATGACCAGGCCCACCCAAATAAAAGCATCCTGCCATTAAGCGATTATAGGCTTCCACGAGGTAACCCGCTAAGGATAGCACACCAGAGACCAAAGACTCGAGTGCGATCACATTTCTTTTCGCTTCGTGTTTGCCGTCTCTGGAACGCTTTACCGGCGGCCGTGACTACAGCGCCATCTCTGGAGATTTTTAAGCGGAAGCTAGACAATCATGCAGAAATGCAAGGTTTGTGTCTCAATGGCTTATCCTCATAAAATTTGAAACCACACTGTCAATGATAAGCGTACAAACTAAATCCCCACGACCTATTCTGCCTTCTCTCACTCTATCTTTTCCTTAGGTCACCTTTATTATTCCACTTATCTCAACCTATATTATCTACACTACAACCTATTATTATTATTTATTATTACTATTCTGCTTTTATGACTACACCGAATGACCAACGGGAGTTAGGTCAAACTCCATTCACGGCAGCAATACAGTCCTAACATACTGCATACTACAAACCACATCTCGACCAATCCCCGCACCACTCCTCCTGGAGTCTACCAGAGCTAAAGCAGTCGAGTGTCGGGACTTACTACGCAGAAGCTCACCGAAGATCTGGAACCTCTACCTCACAATCAAGAAGCGAGCTCAAAGAAATCACTGGTTTATACTAGCTCGTAATCAGGATATTGGATATTGGAAGTGAATTAAAAAATCCACCGGCCGCTGATGATGATTATTCATTATTACTTCTTTTCATGTTTAACTGAATACTAACAGCATTGGTGAGTCGCTTGCAGATGATATTGCTGAAAATATTATTGTCAGTAGACTAACTGACGTTTTACGAGCCATTTATATACATTCGTGACTAACGCACCATATCAGCCACATATGACACAACTTTTTATTTTTATTTATTTTTATTTTTTTATTTTTGATTACAGCTTGATTCCACACTGTATTTTTGGTACAAGTATGGAATTTCCAGAGTGGATATCGGTAGCCCAAATTTTGCAGGCCGATCATAAATATCAGGTGTGCGTCGGAGAGGGCTCGAACCCCGGAACATGTGCATGGTCGGCGAGAGTCCTAACCACTGTGCCACCGACGCACTCTTGGTTGTTACGCACGTTTATGACAAATTCAAAAAATAACGGCGCCTAGAATAATATCTTTATATTGTTTTCACCCATATAAGGCATGCTTACTGGCATTATTCCACTACTTTTTCTTGTATATATATGTTCATCTGTGGTTTAGACGTTTGCCCGTTGACGAAAGATAAGACTAGCACTATCAGAAGTATTATTGTACATATATTATGCTGACGTTATTCGTGGAATTTTTGAAGTGAACTGATAGTAACCAAAATTGATACCCTTTTCAGTAAACTGTCATGACAACGATGATGAATGCATCAAGGTCGTTCATCTGGCGGAATACTGAAACTTTCGGGCGCATATTCATATTCCAGTCACTGCACTTTTCGTTTTGATTACCAGGTAAACTTATCAGTTTGTCTTCACATCGTTTAATTTGTTGGTTGGTTTTATTGTTGGATGTAAGTGCTTTGTATGTCCTTTGTGCAGGCATACAATTCTATCACTGGTTTATACTAGCTCGTCATCAGGATATTGGATATTGGATATTGCTCAGTTGGAGGACGCATATAAGTAACGAGGAGAAAACATAGCCAAAGTGGACGCTCTTGATTGGTTAAGACGTGGGCGAAATATGATTCTTGATTCGCTCCAAAATCTTTGTAATTACTCTTTCCCATTTTTATCCATGTTGTTGTCCGCCATTGCTCATTCTACCCTCGTTTATCACTACCGTGAAAATTTTTTTAAAGAGATAATTTTGTTTTAGAATCTTTCCTTTCGTAAGGAAATCGCTGCAGCCACTCTTAATTCTACACCAAACTGCCAAAACAATTTGAATAACGGTTAAACAAAAGATCCATCAACAGTTATGGTTGTTGAAGTTTATATATCATCTACTTCTGGGAATACAAACGTATGTTTAATATGTATATGATTCTAGTCTTGACAGGTCAAAAGTAGACAACAGTATATAATGAACATCCTCTCCGCCGCAAAGATTCCCTACGAAGTCAAGGATATTTCATCTTCAGAATCTAGCAAACAGTTTATGTGTAAAACTCTAAAGGAAAACGGAAAGACCCCAATAGCTCCCCAACTCTTTCTTGGAACAGAGTATCTTGGGGTAAGAGCATACTTTTTCGTTGTACTTTTCAGTTTGTCTTATCAAGGTCTAATTTCTGCATGTACTTGCCATGAATTTTGGAAGTAACTGCTGTTTTAATAGTTCGCTTATGACCGCTTATTCGGTGTTTACAAGTTTATTTCCCTTAAGCCACTATAATATATTTATGGTCTTAGTGGGACCAATAATTTATCTTCACATTCAATTTTTCAGGTTTAACATGACATTAGTCTCTAAGCCTTCACTGATTAAGTCCGAAGTCGAAATTCTGTTTCCCTTACTTTGGCATAAACAAGGGAATATTATCGCCCCTTATTACCTGACTTGTAGTTGATGATCTGATGTAAAAATATTATGGTGCAGTTTTATTTCATTAGCCTCAATATCTATCCAGCTCAACATTTTCAATTTAATAAGGGGTCTTGGCGTTATGTTTCCCTACTGATTTTTGTCAACTTGGATGAAAGTTTATCCACGTGTTCAAAATCATACTTTGGTCCCTTACCTTTTCTGTCACCTCTACCATGGAAAACACTCGATATCTTTAGGGTATAGCTAAAATTGTCGTATTCTTTAAGCTAATTTTATGTGTGAAAGTTTTGGTATGTGTACCGTAAAACGAAAATTACGCCCTCATTTAATCTCACGTAGAAAGTTGCAGTAAGACTTCAAGTATTGTCAACGATGAAAGAATTTTATACGTTTTTTTGGCGACTAATTGTTTATTTTTTGATTTTAAATATTGTTATGGGAAAGATAGTGAGTATATTCACCAATAACGCATGAATAATTAGTGATGATTGTTTTTCTCACGTGAGAAAACCGCAGTGACACGATTGATAGAACATTTTTCCGACTTTTTTTTTTACTTTTATATCCTTGAAATTGCAATCACTTTTACAACAATTATTCACTTGTTAAAAAGTTAAATTTTGTCCATATGTTAAGAGGTTCAATAATCTGTCGATTCGTGGTAGTGGTGATGTAGTAATGTTTTAGCACATTGTAAATGAGAGATAACCAGTAGCTTATGATATGAACGAAATGTGCATAGTTACGTAATTATCCTTCGTACATTTTTCTTAGAGAAACTGATATGAATAGTTTTTATTCTCATACTGTTAGGGCTTTTAAGTTAGGAAAGTTAAGAAAGAAAGTACTAGACACGTCACGCTAATAACCAGTGCCCAATGTAAGTACTCACTACAGTCCTACAGGAGGTCAATCGCTAACCAGCCTGAATAGCGTAGTGGTAACATCTCCGACTGCAGGCAGCACTGGGTGACGCGGGTTCGAATCTCAGAAGGGATATGAGTTCCTTCAAGGTGGTTGCAGATACGCCTTTCTGACGAGTGCCAATAGCACGAAACCTAGTTCGCGCAAGGCTTCCTGCTGATCGCCTCCAACTATCTAATATTGTTTTTTTTAAATGACACTTTCATTATATAGAGATTTAGAGATATTTCCTAGTTGGCAATTAATAAGTAGATGTCTTCTCAAATGAAAAGACACTGTAAAGTGGTACACACAGAAGCATATCGTACTTTCCGGTCTCAGAATCCCCAAATAAAGAGGATGCTTAAAAAAAATGAAAGTCCAGCCATTTGGTTTTCTAAAAAGACTTTACAGACGTCTTCATATCACCTTAAGTAAGAAACTAATAACTTGATAATATCTTGTTGTAAGGAGTTGTATCATTAAGAAAGTTTCGGTATTTATTATGTAGAATTATATCAATGTGCGTGATTGTTTTTTTTTCATATAACGATTCAGTCCTAGAACTCAACTAGAAATTACAAACTGTTATCCACTGGAGTACTGTTTTTAATCACAATGTAAGCAGACGGATAGTTTCCATTAGGTGTCACGCAGTATACTCTCACTTAATGATGCTGAATGACTTGTTTCCAAGTTTTGATTTTTCAACAAACTGACATTTCTTAGAAGTAGCTGTTAAAGTGTGTTTCATTTTCACAAACGGCACGTTGGTGGTTTTATTGTTAGAATGCACATTGTTTGGGTTCGATTCCTGCTGTATGCACTTTTGAGCTTCACCACCTAGAAAAGGTGGAGGGTTGAGTGAGTGTGTGAAGCTAGCAAAGTTGTCATCTCCACTACTGAAGCAACAAAACTTGAAGCTTTGTGTGTTCCACTGGGAGCGAGGGGGGAAGGAACACAAAGAATACAAATAGAAGTCCTGTGAATTAAAATGACTATCATTTTATTCTTTTGATGAATATCACGGAAGTCCTCATTATTTTGTTTCACAATTTTTTCCTTTCCTTCACGTTCCCAGTGGAACATAGGGCCTCAAGCTAGTGGCTTGAAGTTTCTGTAGCAGTGTTTAATTTTACAGGATGGGGTTGCTAGCCTCATGCCCAACCTTTCATCTTTACCAGTATTATTTCTGGCTTGGCGAGGTGAAGGACTGCTTCGTCCGGGCATCGAAACCTGGACCATGTGCATGGTCGGCGAGCGTCCTAACCGCTGTGCCACCGACGCTGTCTCACATTAGATTGATATTATTACTAGCCGAAAAGTGATTAGTCAAACTGCTGAGCATTATAAAAAGCAAAATTACCGTTAGTTAGACTCAACAGCTAGGTGAATGCATATTTACTTGAAAATGACCATTGGTTACTTAGTTCGCGTCAGATTGTTTTTAGAAATTTTGGTCGTGTGCTTCTGGGAACGTTTTTATTCCCGTTACAAAATACCCATCTGCTCACACTCAGTTTTAATCTTGGCAAATTGATCTTGTTATACTTTTGTAGTGTTAATTATTATGAAACAAGTGAAAAATCCGCACCAGTAGTTTTTGAGTTGCTGGCTATTAAGAAGTGCGTCGGTGGCACAGCGGTTAGGACGCTTGTCGACCATGCACGTGGTCCGGGGTTCGATCCCCGGCCGACGCACTCCTTTACGTCGCCAAGCCAGAAATAATACTGGTAAAGATGAAAGGTTGGGCATGAGGCTAGCAACCCCATCCTGTAAAATTAAACACTGCTACAGAAACTTCAAGCCACTAGCTTGAGGCCCTATGTTCCACTGGGAACGTGAAGGAAGGTTATTAAGAATAAATTTTAATATCCCTTTATTGTAGTGTAAAATAATGTCTTCAGCCAATGTTATGGGCAAGTATATTTCCTCATACCTAACTTGGTGGACCCCACTGGTCTCGACTTCTCATCAGAATCACAGGCAACTTCATCGCGTTTTCAGTCATTAGAGAGCATTTGATTAGCTTGAAGGAATTCTATTTTCGATTGGTTGGAGGATTTCAGTATGAGCTGCCATCATTTAGAGAAGCATTGGAAGACCATCAGGGAGTACTGGACAGCTGTTTCGTTAGCCTAGTTTGAGACTCTTCAGCAATACGCACCCATCACAGGGGTGCGAACCCCGGAGCTTCTGGTTACAAGGCGAGCTCGTATACCAATAAGCCACTGGGACCCGATCCAATAGCCAGCCCATGAATTCTAACTTCTGCCAAATCACGATATAGCGCAACCACTAGCCAATGTCTTCGGCGAGTATTTGTCCTCACACCCGACCTGCTGCACCCTACTAGTCATGGCTTCCCACTAGAACCTCAGGTTAACTGCATGAATAGGGCCACCAGTCACTAGTGAACATCAGATCGATTTTCAAGCATTTGTTTTGAAGTCCCTAAAAAAAACCAATACTTGAAAGTTTTATTTTTGTTTCTACATTGGTCCCACCGTTGGATCAGCTAGAGAAGTATAAAAAATCAGAGAGTATTAAACAGTTGTTTTGTCATAGTCTAAGTCTCTTCAGAAGCACAAATTCATGGTGGAGGTTGAAATTTAAAAGCCATTGGATTCTACCCTCTTCAGTTTGATCCATGATGTTATTATGGCTTTGTACTTCTGGAGATTCTCAAACTAGCAGGAAATAGCTGTCCGGTGTCGCATAGGAGTTTTCAGTGGTTCTTCAGATGATATTACCTCCTGAGCTAACATAATATAGTTGATAGCTGGTTCCACACATATCTGTCTAGATAAAATATAGCGTCCAACAATCATTATATTTCTTGATCTAAAGGCGGAATTCGATTCTGTCGACCGAGAGGTACTCTGGTGATACTTGGCTGTAAAGGGAATGCCGAGAAAATACATTGCTCTGATTAAGGCACTCTACTCGTATTCATGCAGCCAGGTGAGGGCTTACGGCGAGTTGTCATCTGAAATGGTGACGACTAGTGGCGTCCGTCAAGGATGCCCATTATCCCCATTTCTGTTCAATTTCATCATGGATGTACTAATGGACTTAATCCTAACTCACTTCAGCGACACAGGGATTGACTTGTTACCAGGGAATAATCTCGTTGACTTGGAATATGCAGACGATATAGCCCTTCCAGGCGAAGACGCCGACGAAATGCAGAGTCTTCTGAACACCTTGAGCAGCAATCTACGAATGTTTGGCATGCGATTCGCTCCCGCGTAATGTAAGATGATGTTACAGGACTGGACTATATCGACGCCTGGTTTAAAAATAGGAAGTGAAGTGGTAGAACATGTCGACCGCTTCACTTATTTGGGAAGTACCATCAGCCGGCTCCGATGGGTTGATCTCTGATGAAATCTCAGCTGAGTACGGATACAGAAGGCTAGTTTCGCATATTCCAGATTACGCTGTCTCTGGCGTAGACGTGATATCCGGCTGGCTGTCTACTGAAGGGCTGGTGTACTGCTCATCAGTCCGCTCCGTCCTCGTTTATGGCTGTGAGACCTGGCCATTGAGAGTGGAAGGCATGAAAAGCCCGGCTAGCTGTCTTCGATCATAGGCGCCTGCGTTCTATTTCCCGCGTGAACTGGTATAATATGGTGACCAATATTGAGGCGAGGTATCGGTCTAGTGCTAGGTAGGTGGGAGGGGAAATCAATCGACGAGGCTGTGAAATTACATCGACTGAGATGGCTAGGTTATGTGTTACGTATGCCTAGTCATCGCGTTCCTCGACGGCGGGCAATGTTAGCTGACACAGGGACAGGCTGGAAAAGAGCTAGCGGTGGTCAAACCAAAACATGCCTTCATCAGTCAATGAAATCTACAACATTTAGTTTAAGCCAGCCACGTAGGAAGGTGTAGATATCCTGACTGGTTGGGGTTCTCGGGACGGTAAAAACCAATGAAGGCTGGAAACAATTGGTGATATGACTCAAAATCGTTTTCAGTGATGGCGCAGATGCATCCACTCCTTGAGACTTATGATTCTTTAGAACTATTCCTTTGTCTCACACCTCTGTTTACTGTCTCTGTTATGCACATTTTTTCTTGCTTTGTGTGCTACATGGAGGGAGTGTAGCGACTTGAACTGCCTCGCACATCAATGCAAAGTTCTATGTCGAAAACAGACAAACAGATAGATAGACAGATAAAACATATACATAATATCGTGCTTGTGTTTATTCTTTCTCTTTTACAGGATTATGAAGAATTTATTGAGGCCAATGAAAATGAAATGTTAATGGAATTTTTAAAAATGACTAATTCCTCTCACGCTGAACGTTTAGAAGCTGAATCATAAATTCGATTAAAGCACAATCAAAATACAGCCACCCACTTACCCCCCCCCCCCACACACACACACGAACAAACAAACAAACAATGGATACCCGTGTTTTTTGATAGAAAAATAATTCCTCCAGCTTGTCTTGTCTTACCACCATCACGAACACCATTATTTATTATTATTTGTCTGTTTTCTACAAACTTTAATATACATTTTTTTAAAATTCTTGTTTTTTTGGTTGAACAATTTTTTTATATGCTTTAGTTGTTTGTTTTCTTTTGATTCATGTCTAATACTACTTATTAATTGATGTATACTACTCACTACACTATACACATGCATTCATGCATACACATACACTTGTCAGGTTGATTATATTAAACCGCCAGTAGTAGTCCATAGGTGTTTATTCTGTTTTCACACTACACTATGATGTAAATTATTTCGTTATTGCTTTTTAAAGGATACATTGATGTTGTATATTGCTGTTACTGTTATTAGTATTACTATTATTATTATTATTACCTCTGTTTTGATTACTAATCATTGTTTTTGTACCACAGTAGAAAAAGTAAAAAAAAACAACTTCCAGGTTATGATTCATTCCATTTTGTACGATTGCAATATGTGCTTGTTTATTTCTTTTCTTTTACTTTTTTGCAGTCTGTGTTTTTCTGTTCTTTTTTTTCATAGTGTGGTTTTCTTTTTGTATGCTTAATTTAAAATAGTAAATGTATGTCTTGTTTTTGCAGTTAGCTATATATTTGCCTCTAGGTGTGTTGTTCTGTACACATTCTTCCAATGTAAATTAACTCTTCTGTCTTATAAGTAAATTATCGATTATACATAGATATGTTATTATTTATTATTATTTGCTTTTATTCCTAGAGGAACATAAGGCTTAAGCCACGCGTCTCTATTGCGTTCGGTTCTCTGCTAGAGTGTTTACTTGGCTCCAAGTCTGCAACCCAGATGTTTTCATCTCCTCTTCATATGATCTCCTCCAAGTCACCCTTGCACTGACGACTAACTCGCCGCTTCCTTTTCGGGTTCCACTCGATGGTTTCCTCAGAGTATGGCCAATCTATCTCCATTTCTTCCTGCTTATTTGTTGCACAATCGGTTCCTGGTTGGTTCGTTCATTGCCAGAGTTCCCTGTTGCTGATCTTTTCTGGCCAGTCATCTGATTTTGAGTATTGGGCGAAGACAGCTGTGGATGAAGGTCTGTAGTTTGTTTGAGGTGCTCTTTATGATGCGCCAAGTCTCTGATCCGTATAGTAGCATTGACTTCCCACTGTAGTTGAAAATTCGGATCGTATATTCGTTTTCATGCTTAGTGCTGTTGACCTCACACAGACTTGAGGTCTTGCTTTCCTGATCGATCCTCGCTGCTTTGATATCCTCATCAGTTCCGCCTGTAGTTGAAACGATGCTTCCCATGTAGTTAGGTAGGTAAAGGAGGTTGTTTCTTTCAGGTTCCTCCCATTTATGCTGATTGTTGTGTGTTGTTGCTGTTGGTGGTGTTGCTCAGGAATCTTCATCACCGACCCCTGTTTTCTCTATGTCCACTTGAAGTCCCATCTTCTCTGGATGCTTCTTCTGACAACTTGTTGCTTTTCACTTGCATATTTTTTTATTCTTTTTATTTTTGATTACAGCTTGATTCCACACTGTATTTTTGGTACAAGTATGGAATTTTCAGCATGGATATCGGTAGCCCAAATTTTGCAGGCCGACCATAGATATCAGGTGTGCGTCTGCAGGGGATCGAACCTCGGACCATATGGATGGTCGGCGAGAGTCCTAACCACTGTGCCACCGACGCACAGTTTGTGAGAAATCAGACGCATATATCATCGGCGAAGACCAGACCCTCCAAGCTTTTTGTGTGGGTCCATCTTATGTCTGTTTCCTTGCTGCCCGTCGTTTCTCTTGTCGTCGTGAGCCTGGCGCGCTATGTCATTCAGTAGTCTCCTCAGCATGTGACCTTCGATATATCCCGATTTTCTTAGGTGTATTTGTTGGGCAGTAGATTCTTGGTTGGTTAGTTAGTTGTCTCCTAGAGTTTCTTGCTGTTGGCCATTCGACCTTCGTTAGGCAGCTGTTGGTAAAAGCCTTCAGTAGCCTGTTGCAGATACCTTTCGTGACACACACTCGCCAAGTTTCTGACCTAAATAGAAGATATAATCCCATACATTAGGTTCCCTTGGTAAATTTTGACAAAGAAAGAAAGATCAGACTTCCGGTATAAAATGATATCATTCTATTTCACAGGTTCTCATCAGCTGCAAACTACCTGAAACTACATTGGTTATAAATAATAACATTTCATACGTCAATGTTTGAAAGGTAATAGAGGAAACATTATAAGATGAACGCATCCGGAATGTAAGTATTACAATTTATAGTTTAAGTTACCATCAATTTATATACTATTAAACTATGAAATAAAGGATGGGAAGGGTGAGAGAAGACAGGAAACATAAAAATCTGATAGACAGTGTTAGCTTGTACTTCAACATGGCAGCTCAAGAAGGTCAAAGTTCATCAATTTGAAAAATTGCTTAGTGAGTTGAGCCCACTAGTGTGTATGACTAATCAGTGTAATGAAAGTGATATGGTTACTTCACTCTCTGTGTGCATAAGTTTGTTCTGAAATGCTTGATTACGATTACTTCAGCAAATCGTAGTAGATTCGCTGTCCTTTGTATGTTTAATATTTTGAAGGATTTAGAAATCTCGACAAAATGACCCGTATCCACAAGGTGACTGGTAATTGCACTTTGTAAATTTCTGCTTCCTTTTAAGCTTAAGTTTCTCGGAATATGCTCTGAAAACCGGATAGAAGCCTTTCTTTCTGTCCTTCCAATGTACTTGCTGCTGCAGGTGCACGTAAATTCATAAATGTAGTTGGAGGTAACATCAGCAGGGTACTTATCCAGTTTCGGTTGGCTTATAGAGCATGTAGTGCTGTATAGTGTCACCAGATTGGCTGCAGGGAAGCATCTCTTTATTGCTCCCTTCATCCTCTTTTCAATCTTTTACGATACGGTTTCTCCTTTGTATGGGAGGCGAATGAACACTTTCTACTTTTCAACTGTTGAGTACTTCTCTTTCTCATCTCTTTCTTTGTTGTACTTAAGGATAAATCCTTTTGGATACCCGTTTTCCTTAAGGCACTTTTCAACAAAGCCTAATTCTTTTTCTGGAAACATAACTTCCTGGCCCTGTAGTACAGTGTTCTTACTAATCCCCCCTCCGCTTATAGCTCATAGGGCAGAAGCTGCTGTAGTGAAGGTATTGTCTGGTCCAAGTTTCTTTTCTGTAGATGGACTTTTCGACCGTTCCATAGTTTCTTCTTTTTACATTTAGGTCCAGGAAACTGAACTCATCGTTGTGTTCGTATACCATGGTGAATTTAATGTTTGTGTGGATCTCATTCAGGAGGTCAAATAATTCGGATACCTGACTCATGTCGTTACAAACAACAAACGAATCATCGACATATCGACGATATGTTGTTTCATTGATGTCGTCACTCAGCCGCGTCTTTTCGAGATAACTCATGAAGATATTGGCTTC
Organism: Trichobilharzia regenti; assembly: GCA_944472135.2. Taxonomy (NCBI): domain Eukaryota; kingdom Metazoa; phylum Platyhelminthes; class Trematoda; order Strigeidida; family Schistosomatidae; genus Trichobilharzia; species Trichobilharzia regenti. The sequence continues at coordinate 32,205,199 of OX235268.1, forward strand.
AATAGGTCCTAGAGGTGAACCCATGGCGACCTCATTGATTTTTCGGTAGAATTGATTGTTGAATTTGAACTAGGTGTCTTTTGTGCAAAAGAATTAGTAGGCATTTCATCTCTGTTTCCCGTAATGGCAATAGATCCGTTTGTTTACAAATGATATCTATTGTTTCCATCACTGGTACATTTGTGAATAAGGCAGTCACGTCGTATGACACCATTATTTTATTTGATATATCAATGCGGTCGACTTCTTTAGAAAATTGGAAGGTGTTATCCAAGCTATGATTTGCAAATTTCTGTTGAATTGGCTTCAATGAATCAGGTAGCCATCAAGCTAGTTTGTGATATGGTGGGTTTATCATTGATAATATGAATCTTAAGGGCACATTGGCCTTATGGATTTTCGACAGACCGCACACAAATGGGAGGCGTCTACCTTTTGACCTGAATTTATTGTAAGTTTTGTTGTCAATCAGTTTCTTGATGAAGAGTTCTTTGAGGCATTTATTTATTTTATTTTCAAATGACATTGTTGCATGCTTCTTAGTTTTTTCCGTCTGAAATTTTTCGGAGTCGTTAAGAATTTGAATAAGGCATTAAGAAGACAAATTTCGCGAGATGATATCATTTCGTAGTTTCTTTACAACCGCTTTACAGCTAGCATGGTTAACAATGATAAAATAAAGCTCATGAAAATTACTCAGTTAAATAAAAACAAAAGTACATACTAATGACCAATCATATTTAGATAGGTCATGTCCAAAATAGCTAGTAAATCATATCGAAAATCCTAACGCGATTAATCTTAGTAGAAATCCAGCATCATCCATTGCGAAACACTTATTAATGTCTGGTCACAAAATCAATATTAATGACTGTTTCACAATTATTTCACATAACTCTAATTCAAGGTTATTGAAGGTGATGGAAGCACCTTGGATTAATCACATACAGCCTAAACTGTGTATACGAAAATCAATAGACTTCAATCTTCGCCTACCCTGGACTACGTGACCTATCTAAATATGATTGGTCATTAGTATGTACTTTTGTTTTTATTTAACTGAGTAATTTTCATGAACTTTATTTTATCATTTGTATACAATTGGTGGATGGTGGCTAGCAGTGGAATCCAGGATGCGCATTTCGTCCTAATTGGGACTCGTCATCTGGATGTACCTGCATTTCTCAGTGAGTGATGATGTTCCCACCGAGGCTCGAACCCAGTGCCCATAGTTTCAAACGCGAAAGCGTTATCCACTAGACCACTTGGGCCACGAGAGCCACCTCTTGTGCAACGGGTCATATTAATTATTGAATTGAATTTTTGATTTTCCCGTCGAACTATGGGCACTGGGTTCGAGCCTCGGTGGGAACATCATCACTCACTGAGAAATGCAGGTACATCCAGATGACGAGTCCCAAATAGGACGAAATGCGCATCCTGGATTCCACTGCTAGCCACCATCCACCAATTGTATACTAATTAAATCCCCAGACATCGTCGAAGCATCTGCACAAGAAGCCAACAGACATGTCAACCTGAGACCGAACACTTCGGTCCAATCAATCGACGGGAAAATCAAAAATTCAATTCAATAATTTATTTTATCATTGTTAACCATGTTAGTTGTAAAGCGGTTGTAAAGAAACTACGAAATGATATCATCTCGCGAAATTTGTCTTCTTAATGCCTTATTCAAATTTATCAAAGGGACTAATCGTTAAGAATTGTCAGCATGATATGTACATAATCAGTTTTATTCATTATATAAACTCTAGAGCCTTCATCGGGTCTAAACATGACGATATCATCATTTTCACATAGTCTCCTTAGTGTCGCTCTATGCTCTTCAGTAAGCATATTCTATTTTTTCGGACGGTGATGTGTGGTATTGGTTGACTATAACAACCAGTTTGGACTTTAGGCATCCTCTTTTGTCTTCGTCCACATGTTGCAGGTCAACAAGTTGGTGGTATAAGTATTCAAACTGCGCGTTTCTGCCTCTATACGGTTTATGTGCTTCTTGGCAACGTGAAACTTGAATCCCAAAGATAAGGCTTCTAATTCAATTTCGCTTAATTGTAAATTTGACAGATTACACATATAACGTTCAGGTGCTTCTGGGAAGTCTTCAGTTAACTTTTCCTTGACTAATGCTTTTGTCAGTTGATTTTCATATTGACATTAGAAAGAAGAGAATACGAAGTTCAGCAAAGATGACGATCTTTTCGACGATTTCATTCTCAAAAGCAGCTGTACAATCGCATTTATATTGATTAGTTTACATGGATACAATTAGTATTCGTTTAATTCCACATAGTAACGAAAGTGATAATAATTTTCAACTTGATATGAAAGTTTGAAGGTAGGAATATAGATTACAAGGGGCTTGAAGACAAGATTTCATAGGATTAGAAAATAGTTTCAACGTATGCAAAAATTAATATTTAATAACTGCAGAATTAATTTTAAGTCAAATAGAAGGTGATAATTGTTTTTCTCTAGCCGTCCAATACTTCGAAACAACACGAAGGACAAACTCTCTCATATGACCAATTCAGTGTGCATATACCAGTTCACTTGCTCGTGCGGAGCTAGGTACATAGATCGTTGTACGCGCGTCCTTTCAAAACGTGTTAGAGGACGCTACCCAGCGTGGCTGCAAAGAGGAGGCACCGGTTCAATCAGAAGTGCCATTATTGAACATCTGATCAACACCTCCCACAACATCTCATCTGATTCTTTCAAAGTGATTTACAAGGTCAACAGAAACCTACCAAAATCAGTATGTTTCCGACTTCTTTGTACTGCGGAAGCCCTCGCAATATGCATCGAGAAGCCGGAGCTGTGTGTTCAAAAGAAATTAGTCCAACCTCTACAACTACCATGGACCTAGTTTGGTATGTTCCCTTTGCTTCCGTTTTTTTCTCTTCTTCGTCTTTTTCGTTCTCGCTTTTCCTTTTGAGCATTTTTTCGTTCGCTGTGTGTCTGATCCTTATTCCCTCAGTCTTCATTAAATTCACCTAACTTTTTTTCAGTAATAAAAACAGTTATTTTAAGTTTGTTTCCGTCCTCCTCCTGATCACATTTGTAATTCGTTTGAAATAACTATTTTACAATTATATCTTAATCCTGTGCAATTTTGGTGCTTCTGAGGCTCTTGAAATTTATAATCACACCTAATTTACATTTCAAGTTGAAAATTTTGATTTCACTTTGTTTCCATGCTCATTTTGTTCACACCCGTAATTCGTTCTATCCCTGCGTTTCTAAGCCTCTTGTAATTCATATCAAGTTGAAAACAATTATCACCTTCTATTTAACTTAAAATTAATTCTCCAGTTATTAAATATTAATTTTTGCATACGTTGAAACTATTTTCTAATCCTATGAAATCTTGTCTTTAAGCCCCTTGTAATCTATATTCCTACCTTCAAACTTTCATATCAAGTTGAAAATTATTATCACTTTCGTTACTATGTGGAATTAAACGAATACTAATTGTATCCATGTAAACTAATCAATATAAATGCGATTGTACAGCTGCTTTTGAGAATGAAATCGTCGAAAAGATCGTCATCTTTGCTGAACTTCGTGTTCTCTTCTTTCTAATGATTTTCATATTCTTTTGCAGTTCTGGACTGTAATTCTTTGATGAAGTTCATGAATTTAAACCAGCAAGTGATATTTAGCTCATTTACTAAGGCATTATAAGTAGCCAGATGAGTGTATTTTACAAGGATTATTCGACTTTTTGCATCTGAATTTTGATTGGGTGTAAGGATAAAACTTGGGCACTGTGGTGGCAGAGTATAACTCCAATATGGATTTGATAAAGTCACACAAAGTGTGTTGTTATACAGTAATGCCAAGCCATCGCCTCCCTCGACGAGCAATGTTAGCGGATATAGGGTCAGGCTGGAAAAAAGCTAGCGGCGGTCAAACAAAAACTTGGCCTCACCAGTCAATGAAATCCACAACAGTTGGTCTAAGCCACGTAGGAAGGTGTAGACTTCCAGGCTGGGGTCCTCGGGACGGTAAAAATCTATGGTTGGAAACAATTGGTGACGGCTCAAAATCGTTCTCAGTGGCGCAGGTGCATCCACTCTTTGTGACTTATGATCTCCAATGAAACTGTTTTGTTCTTCGTTACTACTATTCCTTTGTCTCACACCTCTGTTAACTGTCTCTATTATGCCTTTCTTGTACTTTCTTCTCTTGCTTCGCGTGCTACACGGAGTGTGGTGACTTGAACTTTCGCACATTTGTGCAAAGTTCTATGTCGAAAACAGACAGACAGTTATACAGTAATATTTACTGTTAATGACCACGTTTCGAGTACAGTTTATTACTACAGCTCATAATCATATCAACGCACTACTCACCCACTCACACAACTTTCTTGCTTCATTTATATACACGAGTGAAAATTGATGATTAGACATTTGAATAAAATCAATATTAGATAAAGTACATTGGGAAATAATATTAGTGTTATCAATAAAATACAGTAAGATGGGAAATATGATGTTAGAATTATATACTTCCAAACCAAGTTTGAGAAAGCTATTAGCATTAAATATCGAAACGTCAGTAAAAACAGCATCGTTTTGTTTTTCATTCATTGGGAAATACAAAAAAACTTTATCATTATGAACTTGTTAGAATGTTATAATGTGAATTGGGTTGAATACATTTTAACATTATTTATTATCTTCTGATTTGAATGGTGGTCATAATATCTTCCATATCTCTGGTGCTTGAGTTGAGTCATTTCTTTTCCATGCGTTGTGCGTAGACTCGACGAATCAGGATTCAGTAAGTAGCCAATCTCTGTCTCCACCTACCTATATTACTCTTTAGAATTTTCACTCTATCCCACACACTATTATGTGGTTGTGTGTTAATGCATGCAACGAGATAGCTGAGTTTTTTTTTTTTACTTATCTTGATGGGATCAATCATTCTAAGCTTAGCGTCGGTGGCACAGTGGTCAGGACTCTCGCCGACCCCTGCCGATGCACACCTGATATCAATGATTGGCCTACGAAATTTGGGCTACCGATATCACATGCTGAAAATTCCATACTGGTACCAAAAATACGGTGTGGAATCAAGCTGTAATAAAAAATTCTTATGTTCTGATAATCTCACTACCCCCACCTAATCTACTAGTTTGACCTATGTAATTGACTTAACTAATAGTCATTGCAAGGTATTTTGTAAATTATATTATTTTTTCTCATTGGATCCACGAGGTCCTTTAGTCTACAGAGCTTGTCCTACCTGAGTGAGTGAGTCTGTACGTTTGAATGCCACCAGCCTATTTCCTGCTTTATTGAGAATCCTACCATGTAGGGTCTCAGATGTCCCTTCCGTATATGGGAAAACTTTTGATGACTTATATTCTTTCTTATTTAAGTTATCATTATTAGTTTCACCATTATTTTTATTTTACTCTTTGCCTCTTCCTGACGAATTTCATAGGATGGTTATCTAACACCAACGCTTCTTCTTCTTCTATCTGTTTTATTTCATCGTTTAGATTTTTTGTTTTACCACTTAGTGCTACTGGTTGTTCAAGGTCACTGTGGTTTTGGCTATGATAGTTTAACTTTGCCATCTTCACATGATTGTTGTTGTTGTTATTCTTGTTGTGCAACTTATTATTCGAGTTTGCTAATTATAACTTTTAGTTTAAATGCCTCTTTGTGTGATTAACACTCACTATTTTTTGTCACATTTTTAATCTTCTCATATCATGTATAGAAAAATACTCAATCGTCATTTAACCTATTGTTTATTACTAGACTAAGTTGCGTAGTTAATTAATCCTTATAACTAGTGAATAGTGTTTAGCAAAATGGCGTATTAAAATGTTTTAATTAACTACTACAAAAGCTGGTAGAAAACGATATCAAGAATCATCTATTCACTGATTGACTGCAACACGCCACTGAATTAAAAAAAAACAAAAAAAACGATGAACTTTTCTAATTTCTTCAAGAGTTTATTTGTAAAGATTAGATTTATTTTTCGAGTTTGGGCACGAATTGATATCAGTTCCCGGCCGATAACTGCTACCTTGTCCTGGTGGTCGGGCTTGAATACCGTAATGACCCAAGATGCTAAACTGACTGGGACTCTGTCCCTGCAGGTCCTACCATGTCAGGAAGGTTGTTTGGATAGCGGTTAAACTAAAAGCAGTTACCATGGCGTACATGAGTTCCAGTATCCAATCGGATCAAATGGCGTATGAACCCATATGGGTCACTGGCAACCATGGAAATGCAGCTCCTTACGCTGCTCCGCTGCCTTACGGATTAGACTCCAAGTCAAAGGCTCGGGGGGGGGTGGTCCCTTAATAAAACCATCTGCTTCGATCTGGGTGCCCGGGCAGTATCTCAGTCCTCACACAATGAATTGAATGAAGCAACAAACAATCATTGAAACTTATCGCGTGCTATTACACGTGTTGAAATTTCCTTCTTTCTTCCCTTCCCGATGATAATTAACGAATACTGTTTGAACTTGTTAAGCATGACTGTTTTCCTTCCAGATGAAGTTCTTTATTCGTTCTCTAATTAGACATATTTTTTTCTCTTCTTTCTTTTGATCTATGTTGTTTTATTATTACTGTGTGGCGCATCCTTCTTGGTGCCATATTGTACCAAGTTTTGATGCGGTTAAATAAATAAATATTGATATCAGTTAGAAAACCACTGAAAATCAGGGAAGTACTCAACAGCTATTTCGTCCTAGTTTGGCAATCATCGACAGTATGCACCTACTGTAACAACAGAAGACAAGGGCCAGGCAACAGATCGTTTTATTATGAAAATCAACACGTATTTATACATATTTCACATACATTATTATAGCTTATGCAAGTAGACAAGCGCAGTCATCTGATTGGTTGTTTATCAGAAGTTAGGTAGACAAACGCAGGCTTCTGATTGGTTGTTTCGGGATTCCTCGACAAATAGAGATCTCTATCTGCGAATCATATTTTGCCACGTTAACTTTGCTGTGATTGGTTGTTGAATCAGCCTTGCTCATATTTTCTCACGGCCTGCTCTCACCACACTACTACTGCCAGGGTTTGAACGCAGGACCTTCCGGGTTACAGCCACCAGGACCGAATTCAATGGCCCATGAATTCTAACTTCTACCAACAATTCATGATTTAGCACGACCACCAACCAGCGTCAAGTGTAAGGATGTATTTCTCGCCTATCATATTGGTTGGTGGTTGCGCTAAATCACGAATTATTGGTAGAAGTTAGAGTTGATGGTCTTGCCATTGAGGATTCGGGTCCCAGTGGCTGTAACCGAAAGGTCCTAGGTTAGAACTCCAGCTGATGCCTACTTCCGATGATTTCCAAACTAGGACAAAACAGCTGTCCAGTACTCCCTGGTTTTCAATGGTATTCTAACTGATATCAATACATACAATCCACCATATTTTTCGTGAATTCTTGTTGTTATAATCATTTAATTATATCCGCGAGTCTCCAGATGTACTTGTGCACATTTTCCATTGGTTAACAGCCTATCGTTAAGCATTTCTATGGGACTGAAGAAAAATATCACATGAAAGATTATTTGATTCTTCAGATCTAACATCACTGCGTTTCACATGATGTACTGGAGATGGCTGTTTTGTTTTACTTGAAACTCCTGGATCAACTAGTAAATATTATGCAATAAACGACGCTGAAAATATGGCAGATTGTGTAATCTGATTGTGTATAATATAGCTATTGCTGTTATTCTTATTATTACATTAGTATATTTGCTATAAGACATTCAGAGAGCTTAGTAACACAACAAGTAGTCGAATATAAATCCAGTATATTATAAAATATACAGTAATGAGTTATATAAATTAACTACAGTTAAAGTCCGCTACTACAAATTATTACTATAATCTACAATAGTGTTTGTTGACTGCCGGAGTCGTATCTACTGGTAGAAACTGTGCATCTGTTGTAGAATAGTCTTCGGAGGAGAGATTCATCCAAAATCCACGGTTGGTAGTGGAACAGGTAGACAGTATAGATTAGTGAGAAGACGAAGTGGCGAGCAGCAAACTGTATTTTAGATTGCACTCAGCAGTTATGTATATTTCAACATGAATCATTTTAAACAAAAATTGTGTACAATGTTTCTAATTTTAACATCTAACAAAAAATATTTACAATAGTATTGTTACAGACTCCACGCACACACAGTGAGTCAAACAGTATCATTAGTAACTGGAAGATGACATTTCGAGCATATTTATTGCTGCTTATAATCACAATTAGACACTGCAGCCGTCTTACCCAACAGTATCGTCTCATCATTAGATATATGTGCCAAATACGTCCGCTGCACGTTTCTCGACTTCACTTCTGCTTTCGAGTCTGTACCAAGATCTCTCTTGCTAAATAAGCTCTCCATGACACAAACTGAGTCCTGGGTCACTAACTGGTTGCATTCCTATTTCTCAAACAGAATATAGTGCACTGTATACAAAGGTAAATCCTCCTCTACTGTGCTCACTGAAGCTGGTGTCCCTCAAAGTGCTGTACTCTCCCCACTTCTCTTTTCTTTCTTCCTACATGACTTACCATCTTCAAATGACATTAATTTTGTCAAATATGCTGACGGCGTGACTGTCAAAGTGACTGCTCTAAACTAAATGGCTTTTTATCAGAAATCAGCCAGTGGTCCAAGGAAAACGGTCAAACCTTAAATCCCTCTAAATGCCAAACAGTCAATTTCACCTTTAGACATAAATCTGACCTAAAAAAACTGGTTCGCACTCACGAAGTGTGCAACATAGATGGCACTGAAATAGAAATCAAGTCGGAAGTTAAATACCTAGGCGTCATTCTATCCGCTGATCTTTCCTGGTTGTCTAATATCTTGATGATTTCTAAGAAAATATTCCGTCTTACATTCTACATCAAGAAGTTAAGACATTCTGGAATAACCCAACTCCTACTCCTACGATTCGTTAACTCTCGCATTCTGCCTATTATTCTCTATTGTTCCACCTTAGTTTTTCCAGGGCTACTAAAGAAAGACTTTACCTTATTACGCAGGATGTTAAAGGTTGTCAGCAGGGTGAGCAACGTGTCACTTAACCAGCTTGTTAATATTCTGGTCGACAGACACATGGACTCTTGTGGAAAATAAGCTAAATCTATTTTATCTAACTCACACCTCCACCCTCTTCATTCAAAACTCTCCCCTTGTATCTCATCAGGCAGGACCAGAAGTCTATATAGAAAACTATATGCTCGCACTAGCAAGTACAAAAACTCAACCATACCCTGCTTGGCTCGTGTTCTGTGCGATAAAGAAAGCATTAGGGGTGATATCTATAACTTATTAAATAGTCAGTAGAACAACTGAATCTCGTCTTTCCAACTCATATCATTTATAGGTACAACTTTTTCTTTATTTCTTTTTCCTTTTCTCTCTCTCTTTTTCTGTTATGTGCAGCTTTGTTTCTTTCTTCTGCTTACGCCAGTAAATATGCTACCATCTACTTTTCTAACACCTTCAAACATTCTGTTCAATTTGGGCTTTGCTAACGACATGCCAGTATGTTGTTTTCATAATGAATTGAGACTACCAATAGTCTACGTAGAATTTGATTTATTGTTAATGTACAAAGTGGATGCAATACTGCAGTAAAATGCTGAGGATTCCGTTCTGTGTCACAAGTACTGTTTTGGAATAAAGCAAATTATTATTATTATTATGATTATTATATCGGTGTATTCATACGACTGCATGACTTGCTTTTTGTATAGCCTAAATACTTGCTATTATTTTATTGCAGTTTTCTACATATCCTGTACAGGTGTTAGTTGACTCATTTCGATTGCATGTGTTTGCTGTTGATTCGATTAAAAAAGATTCGATCCCTTTCTTTTCATCTAACTATATATTATATCTCAATAGTTCGACCCTGTTTTATTCTATTGTGTGATTACACATCGAAATGAATAGATTGAGGTGGCCAAACATCTCTCCACACTGGATAACTTTATCAGGGTCCATATCTGCTTAAATTCTTATATTCCTGTGATCTAATTAACCCTGACCTATTTACCAGAAATAATACTGGTAAGGAGGAAAGGTTAGGTATGAGGCTAGCTAGCAACCCCATCCTGTAAAAATAATCACCACTGTTACAGAAACTTCAAGCCACTAGCTTAAAGCCTTATGTTCCACTGGGAACGTGAAGGAAAAATTATTTTTATTATTATTAATATAATTGATAATCACAGTCATTGCATGCTATCTGTTGAATAATATTATTTTTTTAATAATTGAATCTGTCCGATTCTTGAACTGACGAAGTGTCTCTGAGTGAGTTGATTGGTTTATATGCCACCTGAATACATTAGTACATTTTTATGAAATCTGATGGGTAGTTAATTATTTACTAATAATACTTCCCTCATTTCATACACGAATTCCCCATTTATAAATTTGGACAGGGATAGAATAGTCATTGGTGCAGAATAACATTTATCCCTCCACGTTCCCAGTGGAACATAGGGCATGAAGCTAGAGGCTTGGAGTTTCTGTAGCAGTGTTTATTTTTACAGGATGGGATTGCTAGTCAGCCTCATGTCCAACCCTTCCTCTTTACGAGTTCTACTTCTGGCTGATTGAGGTAAGGGAGTGTGTCGGCCGGGGATCGAACCCCAGACCATGTGCATGGTCGGTGAGCGTCCTAATCGCTATGTCACCGACGCGCAGAATAATATGCCTCCATTGTATTTCGCCTTTCATCTAGTAATTCGCAGGTGATATATGTCTAATGTCACAAAAATCTCTAAGATCTATCTACAGGCAAAAACCAACAAACTGAAAGAAGAAGCTTGCAGGGAAGACAGGATTCCAGGTGAATATAAAGAGAAGACGGAGGTGATGAAGACGACTAACCGACAACAACAATAACAAGAACAACAACCAGCGGCAATCACCATCAGTGTGAGAGATTTGATAGAGATTACTTTATTCACTTATCTAGGAAGCATGGACCGGATAAAGATGTCAAAGCGAGCCAAAATTAGAAAGACAAGGGATACACCTTTATCAACCTGGAACCAGTTTGAAAATCTGATATATTCAGAATCAAGAACGAGATTCAGACTTTTAAAATGAATATTAAGTCAACGATGTCTTCTATATAGGTCAGAAACTTGTACTGCGCATCGCTAAAAGGATTTCCAACAATTTACAGACTTTTCTCAACAGCTGGCCGCTTCTCTGGTTCTATAGCGAAGATCAAATGGTCATCCGGCTAGAAAGAATAAGCGACAAGAAACCCTGCCATCGAACTAACCAACAAAGAGCCGATTGCACAACAAATGTGTAGAAGAAAATTGAGATGGATTGGGCATACATCACTAAGGAGGCTGTCGAATGACATCGCTTGAGTGGGATTCAGATGGGCAGATACGAGTAGGTGATACGAAGAGGGTAGTGTGGGGGAGGAGAACATCACATATTATGGACAATTGTGGAGCTAGCCAGCTGGAGGGGACAATAGAAAATAGGACAAAGTTGAAATGTGTTGTTGAAGCCCACCTGTGTTCCACTCGGAACCCTAGGGAATAATAATGACATTGTATTTTGTTGGTTCTCTTCATATACATACAGCCTATAGTATTTAGGAAAACAAGTTGTACTACAAATATATATGTATATATACTGTAAGGGCGGGGTTCCTCGTATAAGATGAACAGTTTTGTTGTTAGGGTGGTTATAAGTCAGTGATAATTGCGCAATCACAGATAATAATGTTCAGTGATAAGAACTCACAAGAATGGAAAATCAAAATTTGTCATGTAAAAAGTCGAATAAAAAGATGATGATTTAATACGGTGAGTAAAATGTAAAGGAATGGACATTAAGTCTGGTATGGAAGTGATGCAAAAAAGTGTTACAAATGGTGACAATTACCAGGGGGATTAAAGTCCCACGACGGATTCCTTTTGAATACGCAGGTCAAATCCCAGCCTTTCTTTTTCCGACAGCTTCAGCAAACACAAAGAAGACTTAGATTGTTTCTTCTGTCAGTTATTTAGAATGCTTCCAGTACGTCCAGTTGTCATCCTAGGTTTCTTGAGATTTTTATGAATAACTAGTTCAAAGTACTGGGTTCTTTCAGTGGAAGGCTTTTCGGTACATATACAAAGAATCCGACGAAAATTCTTCTTTCTGTTCTCCCAATATATCTGCTTTTTCAGGTTCACGTGAATTGATATAGACAGTTGGAGATGACATACGAAGCGTGGTAGTCGATTTTTGACTGTACCAGCGAGTAGGATTTTTGGAGTAGAGGGACTGATTTTGCTGCTTGATAATTCCTGGCAGTACAGAGCTTAAAAGTCTATTTATTATTTCCTTATTTTATTGATTTATTGATTTAAATCTTCTTATGAACTTGTAAGACTCTGGGTTCCGTTGTATAATTATTGATTTAGAGTGGTGTAATTCTAAATTTAATTATCCGTTAGAATGTTGTATGGTACTATCTAAACTTCTCTCCAGTTTTTGCCTAATTCTATGCACTCTAACATATCTGGTGCATCAGAGTCGGTTAGCTTATCAGAACATTGAAATTTAGATGGATATGGAATAATCGACGTGGATAACATAAATAATGTTGAAGAAAGCCCGATCACTGAGATGCTTTGACCTGCATGTAAACATAGTAGGATCGGATGGGTTGAAATTATCAGAAATTAATATAGTTAGGTACAAAGACAGGGGCTAATCACCAAATCTTTGTTTATCGAAATGAAAGCGAACATCCACCATACCTATTCCAGTGTAATGACAGAAGACAACAACCAGGCAACATATCGTTTACCAAGAAAATCAAGACATATTTATAGATTTTTATGTACATTATTATTCGTTGTTGTTAGCAAAGTAGCGAATTTTTCTGACTGGCTTTTTTCTTGCTGAAGGTTATTATTCTGTACTGTTTGTGACCGTTTCTCAGAAAGTTAGGCCATATTTCTGCGAATCGTGTTTGCATGCGTTAAGTCTGCTGTGATTGGTTGGCGAATTCCCCAAAGTTAAGCTTTGTTGTTGTTTTTTTCCTCATGACCCTGATTCCGGAAATAACACTGACGTAAATTGTTGTTTATAATTTTGTCTTGTTCGCAACCACCTCTTACCAATCCAGTTATTCAGAAAATCGCTAATATAAAGGGAGTTAGGAAATCATGTGAATGATTCGATATAAGTATAAACAGGGAAGAAAATTGTCCTAGAAACATCATGCAGTTATTAATGATTCAACATCCGTCCATGTGTTATGTCAGATTAACTTATCGAATATGGAATTATCTTTCAGGACAATCCGCAAATTCTACTGTTGTACTCATCAGTTCAACTTCTTAAACATTTATTCCCCTTAATGAATTTGAATAAAGCAAGAACAACAAAAGTGGTTTTTGCAGAATAAAATGGTACCAGCGTTGTTTACTTCGTTCACATCTCACCAGCTACTTGCTTACAGCCCAAAATAATTATTAAGCATATCTACACAAACAATTTTAACATACTTGCACAGAGTTCATTTGAAGAAAAAATCAATAGATGCATACAGTTATAACATATATATATGTATACGTATATAATATTAAACACTATTTCGAACAAGAATTATCGTACACAAAGGAAACTTTTCATCATTACGTATTCAGGTGAAAGAGAGATGAAAAATATCCAGTTACCAGACAGAGCAAAGAAAAACTGATAACCGCTTCTTTCTGGACGCATAAATCAGGTTTCAAGCGCTTGATGGAAATGGCTTCAGCAAACTTAAGGACAGAATTGAACTCTTTTGCCTATTGATAATTTTGAGCTATGTTTCGACGTCCATCTCATGACCAGTGTCAGGGAAATAGATGCCTGGTGATGGCACATTGGAAGAATAGAAAGAAGGGCATATCTACGATTTTCTGAACATGTACCGAAAAGCTTGTGTCTAAAGGGAACAAATACTTTAAACACTGCCATCGCCAGGTATCTGCTCGACACGGGTCATGAGGTGGACGTCGAAATGTCTTTAAAAATTATCAATAGGCAAAAGAGTTCAATTCTGTCCTTAAGTTTGCTGAAGTCATTTCCATCAAGCGCTTGAAACCTGATTTATGCGTCCAGAAAGAAGCAGTTATTCGTCTTTCTTTGCTCTGTCTGGTAACTGGATATTTTTCATCTCTCTTTCACCTGAATACGTAATGATGAAAAGTTTTCATTGTGTACGATAATTCTTGTTCGAAATAGTGTTTAATATTATATATGTATATGTATACATATATATATATATATATATATGTTATAACTGTATGCATCTATTGATTTTTGCTTCAAATGAACTCTGTGCAAGTATGTTAAAATTGTTTGTGTAGATATGCTTAATAATTATTTTGGGCTGTAAGCAAGTAGCTGGTGAGTAGCCGACGAAGTAGACACTGATGGCACCATTTTATTCTGCAAAAACCACTTTTGTTGTTCTTGCTTTATTCATATTCAACTTCCTCAAACCGCAGAAGCGATGGCAATCCACATGAAAATTCCTGAACTCTGATTACGAAAGAGGAAGTTCGTTCAGTCATTTGATCTTAATTGGAACTGACCTATATTATCATCAAATGCGTAATTTTTGTTTCGTCTTTTTCTTGCTTGTTTGTTTCTTATTCGTAGAGTATTTTCTCTCCCCATCCCTTATTAAATTTTCAACATTGACTGTTTAGAAAAAGAGGTCATATTTATCAGACCTACCATGGTTCAAAATGGATACCTGGAGCATTTCTCAGAGGAGAACATGAAACCTAATCCAAAGAGAGGGAAGAATGGACTTTGGTATTACAAACAGTTCTGCATATGAATCTGAGTTTCGGCGGATGCTTAGTGGCACGTATTCTAAAGTGAAGAACTAAAAGGTTTCCTAAAGAAAACCTTTTCTGTTTCTGTGCATAAACTTATTAATATCTCAGGCTTTAAGCAGCTGATGGGAAAGCAACTAAACAAATGATGGTGCCATTTTATTCTGCACAAAATGTTCTTCTTACTTTATACAAATATGGTATTGTACAACTTTTGTACTTAGTCGTGTGAGCATGACAGCTTCTGAGGTTGCTTCTAGTAATATCCACCTGATGAAACGCAAGGAGAGAGTTGTATCGAGAGAGGATCCTCGGAGTCTGACAAGGTAATATTTGCTAATTTCTCGCAGGAATGCAAGTGTCTATCTACACGAGTATTAACGAGTTGGTTTAGCAACAACCTACTGACAGCTTTTAGTGTTCTTCATAGTATAGTATTGTCTTTCTTAAGTAGCCCAGGAAGCAACCAAGAAGACTGAGTAGAATACCGCAAGAGGCTGAGTGATACCAGTTTGTCTCAAGTTTCTTACACACAAGGTTAAACGAAATATCTCTCTTGGAAATAACATGATGCAGGAAGATCAGGAAAGGTGAACAGAGAAGATACATAATCCAAGGTGACAGGATTAAATCATGAGCTGACATTAGTTAGAGAACCACTGGAAAACCTGGGAGTACTGGACAGCTGTTTCTTCAGCCTAATTTGGGACTCTTCATTATTACGTACCCACAGGAATTCGAACCCAGGACCTTCTGGCTACAAGGCAAGCTTGTATACCAACCAACACTTGAAGAATCAAAGGTATTTAACATTTGACTTAGTTTCAACTTATGTGACGTCTATAATAGTCGAACAATGCAAACTAACCAGTTCATGTAAGTCATACTTGTGTCTGAAAGTGAAATCAACAAACTTATATTTGGAGGGACTTACCGTTTGACGAAGACAACTGACTAATTTCTGATAAAAAGTTATTTATTTTGGAATAATCTGACTAAGAAGTAACCACCAGAAGGGAAACAGTCAGATATCACCGATATACTAAACAAAGCTAACATGATCAGAATAATGCAAGTGCTAGTTCGCAGAGATTTGAGTGGATTCAGGATTTCATCATGAATTGATATCGGTTAGAGGACTATTGGAAGACCAACAGAGAGTACTAGACAGTTAGCTGTTTCGTCCCACTAGTTTATGACTCGTCATCAGCACTGACCAAGTTCTAGGGTTTGAATCCAAGACTGTCCGGTTACAAGACGAGCTCGTCGACCATTAGGCCCCTGGGACCCGATCCAATGGCCAGCCCATAAATTCCAACTTCCATCGATGCGCGACTTAGTGCGACTGGCACTAGGCAGTCTCATCGCAGGCCAGTATTTGTCTTCGCACTAGACCTGCTGCACCCCATTGGTCATGACTTGTCACTAGAACGCAGGTAACTACCTACCTGAATAGGTCCAGTCACTAGTGAGCATAAGAATAATATTTCAGTGTTGGTTTGGTGGGATTTAATTGGTTTCAGGATTTTATAGTAAACTGACATTGGTTAGAGGAGTATTGGAAAACCTGGGAGTACTGGACAGCCAGCTGTTTCGTCCTAATTTGGGGTGTGAGGACAGATACTCGCCAGCGATGACATTAGCTACTGCCAGTCGCGCTATATCGTGCATTGGTGGGAGTTGGAATTCATTGGCTGACCATTGGATCGGATCCCGGTGGCTTAATTGTTTACAAGAAGGTCGTGATGAAGAGTCTCTAACTAGTGGGACGAAATAGCTGGCTGTCTAGTACTCTCTGATGGTTTTCCAATCATCCTCTTGCCAATGTCAGTTCATGATGAAATCCAGAATGATGTAAGTCATAGAAGAAGAAAGAAAACAAAGAAGGAGAAGGAATTGAGGAACACCAGCTGGAGTAATTAGAGCAATGTAAGGAATTTCCACCACATACAGTGTACTGCCTTCTATCAGAAAAGTATGGAACGCACTCGCTTATTAATTTAGAAACCTGCCTGGATATCATAGCCAGCTTGTTTAACAAAAAAGGCTTAGGTATAGAGTCGAAGGCAGATGTGAATCAAAGAAGACACAACGAGCATATATTTGTCAACTCCTTCTAAATGACAGAAACTCTCATGATGTAAGACAACAATGGCATTTAAAGTACACCTACTATATTTATAAGTAAATTGTTTAGGGTCATTAAAAGCCTTCAGTGAAGGTTCAAGGTTAAGTAAATGCAACTAACCATTATTTTTTAACACATTAAGGTGATAGCAGTAGCTCTTAACTTGAGAAGAAATTAATCCAATACCAGAAAGTGCAACAATCATATGAATTACAAATTCAAGTAAATAACACTGATCACGGTGACTTTTTATTTCTAATTGTAGTACAAACATTATACTAATATGGACAGCTAAAACAAAAAGGAGAGATACCAATAGACAATTTAATAAAGTGCTATTTTAATAATTATTGATCAATCTCAAATCAATACTACCCGCATATATATATATATATATATATATATATATATATACATAATTTAGAGAGTTATTTAAACAATTAGTCCAGTTTGTATAGAATAAATGAAAGGCACTTGATAGGAAGCCTTTGCTTGTTCTTAACTTTGTATCTACTGCAAGTTTAGCTAATCGTGTTCATCATGAGCTGACATCGGTTAGAGAACCACCGGAAAACCAAAGAGGAGTACTGGACAGACATTCGTCCCGGTTTGAGACTCTTCATTAGTACACATTCACCACAGGAGTTCTAACTCACGAACTTCCTGCTACAAGGCGAGCTCGTAAACAATTAAGTTATTGGGACCCAATTCAATAGTCAGTTCATGAATTCGAACTTCTGTCGATTCACGGTATAGAACGGCTGGCTTTGAACAGTGTCATCTGTGGCAAGTAATTGTCCTCTCGTCTGACCTGCTGTATGCCATTGGTGACGACTTTTCACTAAAACGCAGGTAACTGCCTACTCAAAGAACTCCAATCACTAGTGAGCAGGAATTTGATTGGTCACAGGATTTCATGATAGAGTTGAATCATGAGAAACAAATAATCAACATAAGAGTAGCTATTATTCTTTCCTGCTTCTGTTTCGAGGAGATTATACGTCATTAGTTTCAGGTGGTTCCACTGCTGACCATAAACTTTCATTTTCTCCTCGCATGATCTTCTTTTTGTCACCCTGAAAAACATGCCCAACTCGCCTTATCCTATTCTTATTCTACTCTTGACAGGAATCGAAATCATTGTATGATTCATCGTGTGATAGGATGACCGTAAAATTTCATCAGTTTTTTCTGGCCTTGGTCTTGGTCAAATCGTCAGCCAATCAGAACGATCTATTTTTCACTGCCCTAGTCAAATTCTAATATGGTTAAAAATGTATGTGAATATGACATGCTTCTTCCTAGTAAAACTATCACAATAACAATCGCAGGCCAGTCTATATCTTTTGATATTTACGTAGGTCAGTAAATTGGAAGGTACCACGAACGAATAGGTGTATTTAGGATATCAGTTGAATTGTTCTTTGCGTGAGTACTGTTATAGGCAGGCAGAAGTCCACACGGTCATATCAACTGTCGACACGATCATATTAATTGGAAACAGGTACGTTACAAATTGGTGACAAGTTCATTCCAGCTGGCAACACAATAATCGAGGTGGCCTGCTTAATTAAAACTTTGACTACCAAAAAACTTCCATTTCTCTATATGGCATGTATTTTCTCTTGTTCGATTTGTTTTCATCGATTAAGATATCACCTCTAATGGTATTAATATGTACTCCTGTGTGTATTTAAAGTGTTTACAAACTCTTGATCCGGAAGTTCATACTAAACTCGAGGAATGGCCTAACTGTGAGTGACAGCATGGTCCAATAAATGAGATAACCGTTCATCAGTTATATCTTTGGGTCTCAAAATATACTTCTGAACATCTTAAAATTGGCTTACAACTAGATGTCGTGGATTTCTTTAAGGAGACAAAAGCAGATATATATATCATAATGAAAAGGAAGTATATACTGTCAATTAATATTTTACTTGAAGATATTTCACGAGGGAGAATATCATGCAGTTAACTCCTCCAGGAACTCTGCACATTTTACAAATACTATCCAGAATAAAAATGTTATTATTATTATTAATTTCACAACAAATTGGTGATTGAGTTATTCACCTCATTGTTGTCATGACAAACCTAAAATATATTGTATGAAGTTACTCTCTATCTCAATTTCATCGACTTTGAAATGGCCTTCGACAGTGTCGATCGAGAGGTGATTTGCCAACTACTTCACTACTATCAAGGGGTGCCGCCGACAATTATACATCTCATCCAACAGTTAGTTGTACAACAATGCTGCATGCTAAGTAATCCACAACGGGAAACCTACGGAATCCTTCGAAGAAGTGATGATGGGAGTAAGACAAAGCTGGTTGGCTACCTACTATCGCCAATGATTTTCCTGATTGACAGCGGTAGATTGGATAATGCGACAGACAACGGGCAATGACGAGACAGGCATAAAATGGACACGCACAAAAAACTTGGAGGATCTGGACATTGCCAGTGTCTGATTTCCCACAAACTGGAAAATATGCAAGTGGAAAGCAACAAGTAGGCAGAAAAAGCATCCAGAGAAGATGGGACTTCGGGTGAACATAGAGAAAACAGAGGTGATGAAGATTCCTGGCCACCCACAACAACAGCAACAACAACAACAGACAACAATCAGCCAGCATAAATGGGAGGAACCAGAAAGAAAAAGCCTCCTTTACCTAACTGGGCAGCATCGTTTCAACTGCAAGCGGAACGGACGAGGATTTCAAAGCAAGGATCAAGAAAGCAAGACAAGCTTCATTACCCTCAAGTCTGTGTGGAGGTCAACAGCACTACTCAGAATGAAAAATAAGATCCGTATTTTCAACTCCAATGTGAAGTTAGTGCCACTTGCTATACGGATCAGAGACTTGCTTTGCGCGTCATAAAGAGCACACCAAACAAACTACAGACCTTCATCCACAGCTGTCTTCGCTCAATACTCAAGATCAGATGGCTGGCCAGAAAAGATCAGCAACAGGGATCTCTGGCAATGAACGAACCAGCCAGGAAACGATTATGCAACAAATAAGCAGGAAGAAATGGAGATAGATTGGCCATACTCTAAGGAAACCATCAAGTGACATCAGTAGACAAGCCACCGAGTGAAATCTGAAAGGAAAGCGGTGAGTTGGTCGTCGAAGGGTGACTTGGAGGAGGTCATGTGAAGAGGAGCTGAAAGCATATGGGCAGACGTGGAGCCAGGTGAAAACTCTAGCAGAGAACCGAACGCGATGGAGACGCGTGGATGAAGCCCTATGTTCCTCTAGGAATTAAAGGAAATAATAATAATAAATAATAATACTGATCACACAATCTTGGTCTGTGAACTCTGTAGTGACTGGCTTAGACATCCTTATCGATGCCGCCTGTAGTAGTAGTAGTAGTAGTAGCAGCAGAAACGATTTTGATGGGGTAAATGAAGGAGACGACTTTCTTTCTGAGTTCTCCCCACTCAGTAATGAATCTCCCTGTAATATACTTCTATGAAATATCAACTGAAGTTGAAAGACTCTTTGGACTCACTCAGTATATTGTGTTCGAATTTCGCGAGAGACAACACACACACAGACATAATCTTATTATCATCATCATCTAATTTCATTGGCTATTAATCGGTACACTGTGATTTCTTTATCCGTAACACGTGACATACTCATTCGTTTATTTATTGACAGACAAATGCTATTGATGTTATCATTATTATTATTTCAGTTAGCTCACTAGATATGTAAAATTATCTGAAAAAGACTTTTCCATCTAACAGACTGGTCGATTAAAATTGACAGTAAGTGTTCAGTGACTGAAGAAGGTATTTGATCTGGTTGAGATCTGACCTGGAGAATAAAATAATAGGTTACTAGAGAAGTTATTTCTGATACGATTATTACTATTATTATTATTATTACTATTATTAATTTTTTTTTCACGATTTCCTACATACTTTCTCATAGTAAAATTTAGAACAACACATTTAAGGGAACAATATTGTGTTTTCAGTTAGATCTCATCAGGCATAACTCTAATATATATAAAAGTTTACAAATAAAAATTCAAATGTAAACCAATCATGGCGTTCAGTCTATAGGATAATAAGATGGTGAATATATATCGTGCAATCAGTCATAATAGAAGTAATAATAATAATAATAATAATAATGGTCTTATCAATAATAAGGATGGAAAAGTGAGGCATTCTGTGAGAACACGAATAGTGAAAAAAACCAGCATGATTAAACAAACAATTGTTCAGGTGGAAGTGGTCTATATTTTCTGGATGTCTCGCTAAGTGGGAGAGATGATGGATCATTTGGGAGAAGCGTGTACAGAAGAAGCACATTCACAGGGCACTACATACACTACCTTAGTTACGTGTCGATTAAATATAAGAGGAATGTTGTTAAAGGTCTTAAGATCAGAGCAAGAAAGGTATGTACGGATGACCTCTTACAAAGGAATTTGAATATGTATTCTCGATTCCTTGATGGGGATGGACTATCCGAGTAGTTTCATAGAGAAACATATGAAAACATCAGAGAAAAAACCTGAGACTCTGACTGCGCTTAAAATAGCCTGTGCGTCGGTGGCACCGTGGTTAGGACTCTCGCCGACCATGCACATGGTTCGGGGTTCGAGCCCACGCCGGCGCACACCTGATATCTATGGTCGGCCTGCAAAATTTGGGCTACCGATATCCATGCTGAAAATTCCATACTTGTACCAAAAATACAATGTGGAATCAAGCTGCAAATCAAAAAAAAATAAAAATTTAATGGTGACTCGTCAAACGAGATTTTATTCCAGAAACTTTCCAGGAGTATACGAAGAACATTTTACGCAGCACACCTATGTTTGTCATTTTCTAGCCGACTAATGATTGGTACGCAAGCGAAGGATAAGCTTGATAGTTTTGCCACATCTATGTGTATTTATCAATTCAACTGCACCTATGGCGATAGTTATCTTGGGCGTACTACTAGACAGCTTAGCCAAGGTGTCAGTGAACATCTCCCATCGTGGTGGTTTGGGAAAGGACAGACTAAAACAATCCGTAGCTCAATTCTGTCACATTTAGTTGATAGTAGTCGTGTAGTCGATAAAACGAGAGTCTTCAAAGTAATTCATCTTATCCCTCCGAATCTTTCCAATAGACTCCGTATTCGTCTACTGCACGCACACAGCTGAGGCGATAGGCATTCGAACTATTAAACCAAAACTATGCATTCAAAAGAGGTTCGTACAGCCATTATCCCTCCCTTGTTGGCCTATTAAGACATAACTAACTAATGACTTCTACACCACCCCTTGTTTTTTTCAACCCCCTTCTTATCATCCCTCCATCTTATCTTCATTATAAACGTGTTTCATTCCCTTCGCTTACAAACTAACATTACTTGATCGGTTCATTTGTTTTACTAGCCTTTATTGACTACTTCCACCTGAACGCATCTGTTTGTTTAATCATGCTGTTTTTTCATTATTCGTGTTATCACAGATTACCTCACTTTTCCATCCTTATTATTGATAAGACCATTATTATTACTATTATTATTATTATCATTACTTCTATTATGACTAATTGCACAATTTATATTCACCATCTTATTATCCTATAGACTGAACACCATGATTGGTTTACATTTGAATTTTTATTTGTAAAATTATATATATTAGAGTTAAGCTTGATGAGATCTAATTGAAAAAAAATATTGTTCGGTGAAATCTGTTGTTCTACATACCTTCTGACTAATTTGCCAAGTGAATTATTAAGTTTTAAATCTTCTCTTATGTGCCTGCCTCATTTCCTGTCTTAGATTTACTGTGGTACTTCTTAGTTTTGTACCCTACTATCCGTCACTTAAACATTTGACCAATCCTATTTATACTGACAACAGGGTGAGGTGATCCGAAATCCAAATATTGGTTTGAATGCTTGAAAGATTTCTGGAAACACTAATGTTTAGCTTCCCATCTTCTTTCCTTACTTTTTACGCCATCGTTTAACATCGGAAGCTCTCATTCCTGACTGTCCAATTCTCATAAGTGGATCAATAACTTCCTATAAGCCTTCATTTCCTCCGCATATGATCGCCTCAATGTTATACACAAAATGACATGCAGGTCATCGTTTTAAATTCAGGTTCCTCTACTCATTGATCTGCCTGGCGCGTGATTTTTCATTCAGTGATCTTCCCACTCTGTGTCCGATCTACCTCCGTCTCCTTCTGCACCAGTGTTGAGCAACGAGTTCTTTGCTGATCTGCTATGTACCAAAGTTTCCTGTTAGTGTTTTTCTTTCTGACTGACGGTCTGATCTTCAGTATGGAGCGAAAGCAGCTATTGATGATAGTTTGCAATAATATATTTTCCCAGAGAGAGCATATCAACTTTGTCAGTCATACAGAAGCAGTTGTTTCTCCACAACCAGATGTCATATATAAATTTATATACACAGTTTTAGCAGTAGTTAGCGAACAAGAATCCAGTGGGTGTGTTAGAGAATACTTGTGAGGTAGATTTTGTCCCAACTTGATGTAACACAGAGAACCACTGAAAGCCAGTAGAGAGATGACTGATTTTCAATTACAGTGTGGTAACACCTATGGCATACCGCATTAGGATTCGACTCATGAACCTTCAGCTTACGAGATGAGCACTTCAGCATTCACAGTTAACAAAAGTCAGAAATCATGAGATACTGGATGGATGATAAGGAGTTAGTCTCATAAACTAACAACCTCTAGGATGACCTCTGGTGAGTTCTTCATTACAAATAGCTGAAGTGTCCAAAACTGGTGTGAAACAGTTGTTCGGAATGTACTTTATTATTTGAACCGATTCTCTAATTAATACGTCCGATAGTGATAAAATTCTGAGAGAAATCAGTCAAATCCTGAAAAACGGAAAACGTACATAAAGTAACATCTCTGCAAGCTGTATTTTTCTTCTGTGGATTAGGCAATAACGTTCAACAGTTTGCAAAAGGGATTATATTACTACTGATGAATGATCACTGGATAAATGTATGAATATACATTTATTCCCTTTAATGAATTTGAACAAAGCAAGAACTACAGTTTTAGCAGAATAAAGTGGTACCATCTTTTATTTCGTTACCTTCTCATCAGCTGCTCACAGGCCAAAGACATTATTAAGTATATCTACAAAAACATTTTTAACATAATTGCACAGGGTTTCTTTTCAAACAAAAACCAAGCGATCAATATACTCATACAGTAATAATATATATATGTATGTAATATTGAACACTGTTCCGAACAATAACAATCATGCACAATGGAAACTTTTCAGCATTTCGCATCCGGATGAAAGAGAGATGAAAAATGTCCAGTTACCAGACAGAGCAAAGAAAGACTGGTAACCGCTTCTTTCTGGACGTATAAATCAGGTTTCAAGCGCTTGATGGAAATGGCTTCAGCAAACTTAAGGACAGAATTGAACTTTTGTGCCTATTGGTAATTTTGGACGACTTTTCGACGTCCACCTCATGACCTACCCGTGTCAAGGAAATGCCTGGCTATGGCACTGTTTAAATCATTTGTTCCCTTTAGACATAAGCTTTTTGGTACATGTTCAGAAAATCGTAGATATGCCCTTCTTCTTTCTGTCCGTCCAATGTAACTGCTCCTGCAGATACATGTAAATTTGTATATACAGTTGGAGGTAATATGAGAAGGATATGCATCGATTTTTGATTGCACCAAGGAGCAAGTTGTTCGATAGACGGGAACAAGCTTAGCTGCAAGATAGGGTATGGCTAGTGATGTACTCAGTCTTCTGTTGATCATCACTGCAATGTTTTCACCATTATAATCAAGCTGAAAGTAGATTGACTTTTTTCCCACTGTGATTTGTTTTACATTTGTGACTTCAGATCTTCCATACTTGTTGATGAACCTTTGAGGGTAACCATTGCTCTTTAATATTTATTGTCCTAACTCACATAGAATTCCTTGCTCTCTAACTCCTGATTAATTATTTTCAAATGACTATTCTTTGCTGAATTACAAAGTTGCCAACTTTCCCAACTAAGTGAGATTATTCAGGATTTTCCACACTTGACATCTTGATTTACTTTTACTATTAGCCGACAGTAACCTGTGACCATAGTGCGTCGGTAGCACAGCGGTGTGTGCATCAATGGATAATCTGAGTAAGTATGAAGCATGACTTTCATTGTTGCACACTATAAATTTGTCATCAACATATCGGCAGTAGGAAGATGTTTCGTCGATTGCATGCTTCAACTTTGTTCTCTCTAGTTTGGACATGAATATATCTCCTACATATATATATATATATATATGTTTAATATTACTGGATACCTTTTCACCTGTCTTGTTTAATGAAGATAAAGTATTTTGTCATTTCTTCCATCCAGACGTTCAATTTACTGTGGTTTTATTTTGCTTTTAAAAATGCCTATCATAAATTTGCACTGTACGCATCGACCTGGCTAAAATGAAGTGAATGGGATTTATTCAATTGACAAGTGATTTCAAAGATTCCCCGTATTCTCTTTAATCAATGCTTTCCTGATTTTTTCTCATTTCTTACTTTTAGAGTGGTGTATACTCCTTCAAGCTTTCAAGTTTCACTAGGGATAGTGTTGCATTCACGCCCCTTCTTGTCCCCTTACCGGATTTGCTATCGGCCAGTAAACTGGGTGAGCTTTACGATTGCATCGACTCGACTGGTAGGCATTACCCTACTTCACCAATGATTTCAAAATGGAAAGCTCAGCTAAGCTACTGAAGTGAAGACAGGAGTAAGATATGGCCTGTCTAACTCTACCAATGTTATTCCTGAATGTGGTAGACTGGACCATTTAAATAGATCGTGGACCACCAGGAGGACTCTAGGAGATTTGGATCTCATGGACTACTTATGTAGCATGTCATACAAGCTCATAGATTTAGTGGCGAAAGCCAGCAGGTTGGCAGAAGATGTGGGAGGGGTGGGAAAGCAAGATTTTGAGTGAGCATAGAAAAGGCAGAAGTGATAAAGGCACCCAATTAAAAATAGCAAACGAGTTCTTCTCGTTTACATATCTGGGCAGAATAATTTCAACTAGAGAATGCCAAAGTTATCCGGGATCAAACAGAGGCAGGACACCAGGAGCAAGATTCCGGTTTTCAACACCAATATCAAGTAAATCACTGCTTCTATATAGTTCGGAGACTTGGTGCACGTGTCACCACAGTCATTTCCAACACTCTTCAGACTTTCATCAACAGCGGCCTACTCTAGCTTGATAATAAAGATCAGACAGCTGGCCAGAAACGATAAGCAACAAGGAAACCAGACGTTGAACGAACCAAGATGAAATGGACATATCTTAGGGAAACTGTTGAATGACATTATGTTTCAGGGTCTCGAATGGAATCGAAACAGGAAACGACTAGTTAAAGCATCAATTTAATGATGAAATAGAGGCGACTGTGCGTTGGAGAGATGACAAGTGGCTTTCGATGGTGAAGCTATCTCTAAAGAAGACTGGAAAGAGCTGGTTGGCATGTAAATCTGCTATTGTAACCTTGTGTTTCAATCAGAAATCAAGGGAGTAATTGTAATACTAATGACGACCCCATGCTATCAAGATATATGGCTCACCTGGTTGAGTGTTCAACGTTTAGTCGATTACAGGAACATTTTGTTTTGATAAAGTCTCACAGTGTTATACAGTGATGTTTACTGATGACCACGTATCGAGCACAGTTTATTACCGCTCATAATCATTTCAAGTTAATCACACAACTTCCTAACTTCATTTATATAGCTCCGTTATTTTCTATCGCTTGATTTGATTGGCGGTAGTATTTTCGATATTTCAGGTATGAGTGATGAATCATTCGAATTGCATGTGTTGTGTGTAGACTTGATGAACCAGACAGGATGCAGTAATCAACCTCTCTGTCTCTCCACCTATCTAGATTACTTCTTAGAATTTCAACCCTCTCCCACCATATTGAGTGGTTGTGTGTTAATGCATGCAGTGCAATGCACTGGTGAGCTATTTTCTAAATTACTTATCTTTTCGGAGTCAACCATTCTTACCTTAGCTAAATTCTTATGTTCTGACAATCTGACTACCCCTGACCTACTAGTTTGACCTATATAGTTAACTTAACTAACAGTCATTGCATGGTATTTTGTAAATAATATTATTTCGTCTAATTGTATCAACTGGGTCCTTGAACCTACAGAGCTTGTCCCTGAGTGAGTTTGTAGGTTTAAATGCCACCCTAGTTCCTGCTTTATTTAGAATCCTACGTAGGGTCTCAGATGTCCCCTTTTTATATGGTATAATTGTAGATGACTTATATTCTCTCTTCTTTAAGTTATCATTACTAGTTTCACAATAATTTTATTTTGTTTTGGACTTTTTCAATCTTCCTAATGAATTTTAAGGGACAGTTATTTAACACCGAGGCCTCTTCTATCTGTTTTATTTCATCATTTAGGTCATTTTTTGTGCTACTTATTGCCAATTTAGACAAAAAGCTCAGCAGGCGCACTGCATACATTAACACACAATCACTCAATATGGTGGGAGAGGGTTGAAATTCTAAGAAGTAATCTAGATAGGTGGAGAGACAGAGAGGTTGATTACTGCATCCTGTCTGGTTCATCAAGTCTACACCCAACACATGCAATTCGAATGATTCATCACTCATACCTGAAATATCGAAAATACTACCGCCAATCAAATCAAGCGATAGAAAATAACGGAGCTATATAAATGAAGTTAGGAAGTTGTGTGATTAACTTGAAATGATTATGAGCGGTAATAAATTGTGCTCGATACGTGGTCATCAGTAAACATTACTGTATAACACTGTGAGACTTTATCAAAACAAAATTTACCCATAATGGAATTACACTCTACCACAGTGCACATGTTTTGTTCTTATATCAGTTTAGTCGATTACTCCTTGATTTTGAATTCCTCTCCGCCTAATTCAAATTGGACAACTGGACGGTAGTATATATATATACATAGCTTTAACACAATAATACGTGTGACTCATATTAAATCACATTCATATTCACATAAATAATTTTGGTAACTTGAAGCATTTTATTGAATTTCTGTTATTGAATAATTAACCGTCTGACCTTGAACTAAGTTATCTTCTAAAATAGAATGTTGTTTATGACAGAATTTTTGCTTCATTTCCTCCTTCCAGTGTATTTACTTCACTTGTAGACACTTGTAGACAGTTGTATGCACACATTTTCTGGCTTCCAAATATTTCCATTGACTTTCGAAGACACTGTTAAAGAAGACTGATTAGTAAACAAAGAATACTTACTCTTTTCGATACCTTCCTAATCAGGTTTACAGTTTTTATGCCCATTATAAAGAATTATTATTGTTATTAACAACAATAATGCTCCCTTAATAACATCGAATCAATAATAATAATATTATTCTTTCTTATCAAGTACAAAAGAAATTTAGTGAAGACCCTCAGCCACAACAGAGTTAGAGTTATATGCTCAGGAGAAGTAATCGAAGATGAATTAAGCATTTTATATGATACTTTGATCGAAAATAGCTATCCCGAAAATTTTATCAAGTAACATATGATGAAGAAAGCAGGAAAGGACTACTCACTATCTGTAAACAAGAAGCCACTTTATATACGACTACAATTCAAGGGTGATATACCAAGTGGGACATTTACCAGAAAATTAAGAAAATCATTTCAAAGAACCTTTAATACTGGCGAACTACACGTATTATTATCTACACGACCGATGGTGATACCTCAACTGAAAGATGAAGTACCTAGACCAGCCACTTCAAATTGTATTTACCAATTCAACTGCGCATGTGGTGGAGCAAGTTGTATTGGCAGTTACTCTAGGAACTTGATTTTTCGTGCTTGAGAACATCTCTCAATATGGTTAAGTAAAGGAGTAGTGAAAACCATTACCAGTTCGATATTGAACCATCTGGTGCAAACCGGCTGGTCACAAAGCCAGCCAGCGTGGAAGAACTCTTCTCTATCATCTACCGGGTGCCTAATAAATTGCCAAAAACGCCGAAGCACCGCATGCTTCAAACATCAGAAGCTATTGAAATTCTCCTCAAACAACCAGTGCTCTATGTTCAAAAGATGCAAGTCCAGCTAACCAACCCCTACTACTGCCCTGGCCAGCCTTCAGTAGAGACTATAAATTCATGAATTTGTAATATAATCTTTCCTAACTTTTCTGACATTCAGCTTATTTTATGTTGATGCTAGTGAGCTGTAATGAATCAATATTATTGATTTGATGTTATTTAAACAGCATTAACGTTGTGAATAACACTAATTCAATCATTCAGTAAAATGTATTTATAACTGTACAGCCTGATGATGAAGTTATCGAAAAGAGTACTCTTTGTTCATTATCCATTCTTTTGAAAATATTATTACTGTTCCTTTGGGTTCCGAGTGGAGCATAACTCTGCTTCAACAACATATCCCTAAATTTCTTCTATTTTCTGCTGTCTTCTTCAACTGGCTAACTGCACGACCCAGTCGTCATTTCCATTTAGGATTCCGCTTGAGCAGTGATCTGCATTGAGCACGATATCATTCGACGGTTTTCTCAACAGATGCCGAATCCATTTCCATTTTCCCACACCTATTTGTTTAACGACCAGCGCTTGGTTGGCTTGTCACCTGTCAAAGTTTCTTGCTATTAACTCTTTCTAGCCTGTTGGCCATTTGGTCTTCCGTAGGGAGTCACTGAAGTGGGCAGCTGTTGATAAAAGTCTGCAACAGACTGTTGGAAATCCTTTTCGTGACGTGCACGAAGTGCAATTTTCTGATCCAATATAGAAAAAGTGACTGACTGGCTGACTTCACATTTGTGTTGAAATTCTAAATCTTGTTCTTTATGCTGTGTGACAACAGAAGATCTCCAAACTGGTTTCAATTTGTTGAAGGTGTATCTCTCACTTCCGATTCTCAATTTAATCCGTGATATCCGTCTTTGGTTTGAACCCTGCTTCTAGGCTGGATAAGTGAAGGAAGTTACCTCAGATGATTGGTGATGGTTGTTTTCATTGTTGCTCTTGGTTGGTTACCTTCATTACATCTGTTTTCTGTATATTCATCTGAAATCCTGTCTTCGCTGCTTGGAATCAATAATATCGATAGATTAAAGTTCAAAAGCACCTGTAAGTGATTATATGCATAAATTCAAAACTAAACCGATTGAACATCAGAAAAATTAAGGAAAATAATAATACAGAATTAATGAACTGATAGGTTCATTAGCAAATCAGAGTAACACAACAGTGACAGGATCTGTTTCTTATGTACGCAGACCTCCTGTTATTTTAAGGAAATTGCCATAGCTTCTGATGTTTGGAGTGTTCAGTATTTAGAGGTATTTTGTAGTTTACTTGGTAATGCAGGCTTTGGAATATGTTTAAGCGATTAAATGTTTAACTATTATTGACTTTTAGAAGTTAATTTGTGTATAGTGACTAGCAGTGGAATCAAGCTAGAATACGCATTTCGTCCTACTTTTGATTACATGCCCAGACATCAAAGCATCTACACAAGGAGCTGACATGTCAACCTAAGACCGAGCACTTCGGTCCAATCAGTCGACGGGAAAATCTAAAATTGGGTTAAGTTATTGACTTTTACTTTGCCTTTATTTCTCCACACTGGTAGATGCTCTCGAATATGAAAAAGGAAGTTTCTAGAGCAACGGACATAGGAGAATAGACAAAGCAGCACATTTCATCCCTGCTGACGAGGCATATTGCTTTATAAATCTCCTTAAAAATGAACAAAATGATGACTTTTCAGTAAAGTGTTTATCGATGTTTTTGAGACTAGCGTCAAGCATTCGCAGAATTATAGAGTATTAATTGAATCTCTATGGGTATTTTGATAGCCCTGGACATGACAATAAAAATGGCTTGAAGTTTCAGATTGTATGCAATCGATTGATTTGGAGTTCTATGTTGTGCGAAATCAACATCACTGGGCCGCTGGATTTCATCTCACTGGATCGAGCGCAATAAGATCGATTTGTGACCTAACAGAATCATGAGTGTATACTGTCGAATAATCCAGAAGAGTGGAAGGAGGCAGCTATCTAGTCTTCTCTTCTTTCGTTAGTTTTATTACTGATTTCGGTTTGGTCCAGCTTGAAGAACTCCATGGTTTTCAGAAGCTGAACTGATTGTGTTTGACGTCAACACTTGAAGAAATGACAGTCTGCTGTTTACATTACTTCCGTCTAGCTGGCAAACATCACTGGTTGATGTAGGTCCATCCCAACTACTCCTATCAATAAATCGACACTGTATACAATACACACTAACGGAAACACAGAACAGGATCTAATGTCCTGCAGCCAGCTTGTACTGTGATGAGATCTGTCTGCTAGTCAAAACCGGTAGACAGCAATTTACGTCAGTGTCTTCATCCTATATCTTGATCATGAGAAAAAACAAGAACAAAGACTAACTCAACAACCAACCACGTCAAACTTTGCGTGGGCGGATACGATAGGCAGACGGCTGGTCTGACCTTCAGAGAAACGGTTACAAAGTGGGAAAATGACCAATCAGAAGACACTGTTTCTCTGCTAACAATAATGAATAATAATGTACAGTTCCGAAAAAACCAATGTTCATGAAATTGCAGTTCCTTGGTGACAACATCAGCGAAATAATAACACAGCGCCTGAAGAATGCAGTTAAAAGAGCTTACAATGCAGCAGAGGTACGTTGTCTCTTCAAAACCACACCTATTCTACGTTCGAGAAATAAGAATAAACTACGTAAATTTGCCTCCTCCTCTATGTGTATCTACCAGTTTGACTGCGGAGCTGCGGAGCCAGCTACATTGGGCGTACAATTAGGCATCTTCATCATCGTATTTCCGAACATCATGTAACATGGTTAAGCGAAGGACAAACAAAATCTATTCGTAGCTATTCGTGAGCACAAGGTTGACGTTAATGTAGCATTTAAAATTATTTATCTCATTCCGAATAATCTTAACTTTGCTCTACTAGTTCGTCTTCTACATACAACAGCTGAAGCAATAGGAATCCACCTGAAGAAGCCAAACCTGTGTGTTCAGAAGAAATTTGTACAGCCACTTTCCTTACCGTGGCCATCGTTACATAAATGCATAAACAGGTTTACTTCGAACCCCTCCCCCTAAACCTTTAAAAAGTACAAAAATTATAATTGTTCAAATTATTTTACTTTAGTTTTTATTTATTTTGACCACTTCATTTCTAATTACGTGTTACCCTTGAAAAATTAATTTATTCTAACCATTTCTACCTTTTAATGGTGTCTAATAATTTTATTCGTTAATTATCAACCAATTGACATTTTGATACTGACTAATTATTGTTAACAAACATATCAGTGCCACTTGATGATTGGTAAACTGTTGTGTATTGTAATAAAAAAGCTATACGTGTCATATTAGAGTAGAGCCAGAGTGAGATGAGGATTTAATTGAAAAGTAGATATTTCTTCGCTCAATCTTTCTGTTTTCTATAAATATCTGTTGATTTCCTCAACAAACGATCTGTTGCCTGGATCTCGTCTAATGCCTTTACAGTACAACCACGTGTTACTAATGCCAAAAGTACTTCTATTCTCTACCTGACTGTACTAAATTTAACCCATACAAAACCTTAATCTCATATTTCAGTGAAGTGATATGATATTTCACATTGCTGAGGTAGAATTCTATATTTATATGTGAAACAATGTCTAGTCAGATGATTTTTCTCAACATTTTATAATCTCGTATGAGAACTGAGGTTAATCTGATCATTTTAATGATGACCTTTGAATTAGTTTTTAACTCACTCTTTATATTAATGCCTTAAATCGATTTCCAATCACATATTTTAATTGGGGTAAGCAATATTTATGCTTCTGTGACATTCAGTAGCAGTTCACAGATTGTAATTCATATTTTCTAAGTATTAATCACTCAGCTTTCAATTAATGGATATCAGTTCATTGAGGGAATAGTGTGGTGAGAGCAGCCTGTTAGCCAATTGGTTGACATTATTCTACGTCAATGTCTAGGTCACTAATATGGGCCGTGAGAAAATATGAACAAGGCTGTTTCAACAACCAACCACAACAAACTTAAACGTGGGCAAATATGATTCGCAGATAGATGGCTGCACTTTCCGAGGAACTCGAAAACAACCAATCAGAAGACTGCGTTTGTCTACTTGACTAGGCTATAATAATGTATGTGAAATTTATATAAATACGTGTCGATTTCCGTAATAAAACGATCTGTTGCCTGGCCCTTGTCTTCTGTTGTTACAATAGTACTTATTCTTTGAATGAATAATACTCATTCTTCCAGTATCTACCTGCATTATGTTAAAACAGACAACAAGCAGGAACTTAATATATGTGTAAAACTTGAGCACTGTGGTAGTATGTAATTAATAATAATGCTGGTGACAGTGATAATAACAATAATAATAGTAATAATAATAATAATAATGGTAGTGATGACCTGCATGTCAAGCATGCACAGGATAATGACAACATCAACAGTAAGGAATTTAGATCAGCAGTAATACTTCCATACAAAGAAAGAACCTCGGAAACATCACCGAAGATTCCTAACAACGCAAGCGGGAATAAAAGTGGCTGGCATTCAAAACCCTCACAAACTCAATTAGAAGTAAACTCTTTCGGTTGAGGATCAGTCCTGAGGAGCCAATTAAACAAAACAATTTAGTTTATCTAATACACTACCTGGAATGAGTGTCAGGTGAAATACATGGGTAAAAGTAGTAGAATAGGATCAATCAGACCAGTGAAGCATAAATCCCTAGCTAAATCTCCATAAGTTGACCAGCATAAGATAGGAAATCTGGAGAAGAGTTCAGTTATACCACTCGCTACATGAAAGTACACACAATCACACAATATAGGATGGGATAAGATGACAGTTTTAAAATCTAATGTAACTGCAAGGTGGAGGAAAAGATTGATAATAGAAGCTTCATTTATCGAATCCACTAACAGGGAATACGTTAGCAGGAATGATTCAACACCTGTTCCTCCGGACATCTGGAAAATTCTACTACCTCTACGATGACGAATAGGAAAGAGCGGGGAAAACTATTAAACTCAAGTTTCGAAGTTGTGTGGTTATAATTGATGATGTGATTACGAATAGTAATAAATTGTATTCGAAACTATGTCATCCATTCAATAATAATACCGTTTCAGCACTGTGTGATATATCTAATAAAAAAATTGATATGGAACAGGTAGAAACATTTATTTCCCGATATGAATTCAAAACAAGTAACAAAGGTTAACAAAGCAGGATTTAATGAATTCATCCAATTTCGGTAGAACTACTCTTCAGCTGAATACCTTACGTACGGCCATATATATATATACTATTAGAAATACATTGGGAAATATAAGACTGATAATTAAATAAACTTCATTGGATTTTTCATGCAAAACAACACGTGTGAATGTTTTTCAGTTCATGTTCAAATAGATAATGGAAGGGAGTATAAGAGATTAAAATTAAGGCAAAATACTTTACGCTTCAATTACATCACTTAGATAAACAATTGGCCATCAGAGAAAGAACTTAAATATATTAAGAATTGGGAACTAGGTGATATCAATAGTTACAATAATAACAATTCTGAAACGAGTAAAGATAATGCTACTGATAAAAGATAGTTTAATACGAATCAGGAATATTAATGAGGAAGAATAAAGTGTCAGTAATATTATTAATAAACACAGGAGTCAGACAAGGGTGCCTGTCTGTTATCACCAATGATATTCCTAATTGTGGTGGACTGGATTATGCGTCAGACAGCGAGTGAGAAACGAGAAGAAAGGGATATCCTGGACCAACGAGAAGAACCTAGAAGACCTGGATTTCGCGCGTGGATGATTTATGTTTGATGTCACTATCACAAAATCGAAGACTTACAAACGAAAACCGACAAACTGGTCGAAGAAGCAGCCGGCGAAGACAGGACTCCAAGTGAACATAAACAAGACGGAGGTTATGAAAATAACTAACCAACCAACCAACAACAACAACAGCAGCAGCAACATCCAGCGTCAATCACCATCAATGGAAAGGATTTCAAAGAGGTTACTTCATTCACTTCACTTATCTAGCATTGAGCATTGTCTCAACTACACGAGGAACGGACGAGGATGTCAAATTGAGCGAGAATCGGGAAGGCGAGAAATACATTCATCGGCCTGAAACCAATCTTATCCGGAAATCTTCGTCACTCAGCATCAACAACAAAATTCGTTCGGATTTTCAATACAAACAACGTCAAGTCAGTCAGCTCTTCTATACGGATCAGAAAGTTGGCGGGCGGGTCACAAAGAATATTTCCAACAGCCTGTTGCAGACCTTTAATAACAACTGTCTTCGATGGCTCTATTCTGAAGATCAGATGGCCGGGCCGGAAAGAATCACCAACAAGAAACTATGGGAACAAACCAACAGACGAGATCCGATCGTCGAACAAATATGCAGGAGAAAGTGGACTGGGATGGATTAGACACTACTCGCCTAGGAGGCAGCTGAGTGACATCGTGCGCTTGTCAGGCCATTGCTTGAGTGGAATCCGAAAAAGAAGCGGCGAGTGGGACGTCGGTGCAAGGGTGACATGGAAGAGATCGTGTGAAGAGGAGTTTAAACAGTATGGACTAACATGGATGCAGGTAAAAAGAACATCAGAAGACAGAAGCGAATGGAGACGTACAGTTGAAGCACTATGTTCCAATAGGAACCTGTTATGTACTAGTTTTCCCCGTCGCCAAATTGTTATGTACTCGTCGCTGAATTATTGTTATGGACTGGTCGAGAAACTAATAGTCCTGACGCGAGAAGGCGGAAATCAGAAGACCACTAGGTTTGCGATGATACTTCTATTGTCCAAACACAAGGAGACGAAAATAAATGGTCTCACACCAAAGTGGTAAGCAAGTCAAGTAGTTGTAAAGTAAAGTAGTTCACACAAATTGTGAATGCGAATATATATAAATAATTCAGACAAGCGTGGGAAAAATCATTAGACAGTCTTAACATGAATGGCTAATTATAATGGAGTGTCGATCCAATTATACATAGCGAATATAGCAGACATGCCAACAAACATATATGGATATATGTCACCAAGCAACGGACTGTCAACAAACACTCATATTATATATAATATAATATAAGGAGAATACACATTATTAAAGGAGACAAGTTCATACAAGTGAAGTGGTCACAGACTAACCGAGCAAACAGAAAGAGAGACCAACATGCACACACACACATAAATATATATATGTGGATACATATCACCTCCCCTTTTGAGAAGATGGATGATTAGTAGGATGTTTACCTGGGGGTTTATCTGGGACCTTTGGGCTTGTTGTTGACGCCTGTCGTTTCGTCTGATTGTTGGGTTTGCGGCTTCGGCTCCGTCCGGAATTGTCTAGCATTTTATGCTTCTTCACTGTATTGCGTAGAGAATTTAGTGGGACATCAGCCAGATGCAAACGATCGAACCAATCAAGTCCCAAAACATTTAAATCATTCTTGGTGACGTAACAAATTCCTGTGAATTTGGTATTGCGGAAGGAAACAAAACATTTGAGTTCACCAATTAGTTTGAGCCGCCCACCACAGGCGCTGACAAGAGACTGGGAAGTATTGGTGATAGGTGGTCTGCCAATATAATTCCAAAGTTTCTCTGATATAACAGTAATATCAGAGGCAGTATCTAGCTGCAGACGAGTATCATGACCATTCATCTGAAGGTCAATATATTTCCGCATAGCTGGTGTTGTGACTTGACAGGTTGCACGTAGACTCAGTGATCTTTTTGGAGATTTAGGACCGACATTTTGTTGAGCTTTTGCTGGATTATGATATCTGAGTTGGCGTGGCTGACAAAAACCATTTTTATGACCGATGATTTTGCACTTGCTGCAACGATGATTTTTGTATGGGCAAGACTTTACAAAGTGCCACGCGCCACAATGCCAGCATGGTGATGGTGGGGTCTTCTTTGCAGTATTTTGTGAAGTTGGACGAGTATGTGTAGATTTCCGCGGGACATTAGAAGAAGGTGGGTCAGGAGTAGATGATGAGAGATTTTTGCTCTTGCGTAATGCACGAATATCAGAGCTTCTCGGAGGTGTTGATTCGACCAAGTGTGTCTTTCTGCAGATTAATCAGCCGTTGATATTCATCAGCTATGTCATGTAATGTTAACTTGGGATTTTGTTCTAGCTGATTGAGCAGTCGAGTTCGGATATCTGTGAAACGAGGAGATTGGAGACTGCATATGAGAATCAAGGCTTTGAACTGATCATCTGTTAAGGACCTGAGTCGAAATCTCTCACATTCTCGGTTGACTGTGCCAACGTGAGTAAGAAAATCATCATTTTCATTCATTGCCAGCTTGAGGCAACGATAACGTATACTGAATAATGAGGAGTGGTCTCCGAAATGTTCACGCAGCAACTTTATTGTATCATCGAAACAATTGTCACGTGGTTTCTGTGGTAAAATTAGGTTGCAGTACCGTTCATATTCTGCCGGACCCAATTTACGTAGCAAAACTCGCACCTTCCAGGCATCGTCTTGTGAGGCGAGATCAACAGTGAATAAATCCTCATAACGTTGATACCATGTGTCAAAAGTGACATTAGCCTCTGGGTCATAATTGAACTGTGAAATGCTGTTCACAATTCCGTCGACAGATGGTAGCATGGTATGATTGGGATTGCTTGAAGGTGGAGCTGGACCAGTCTGTTGGTTGACGAACATTTCCATTAATTTCATTTGTCGTTCAAACAATAATTCCAATTTAATAGGATCCATAGTAAATTGTTATGTTGTTGCTGCTGTGTGGTTAATAGTAGTTTTTCCCCGTCGCCAAATTGTTATGTACTCGTCGCTGAATTATTGTTATGGACTGGTCGAGAAACTAATAGTCCTGACGCGAGAAGGCGGAAATCAGAAGACCACTAGGTTTGCGATGATACTTCTATTGTCCAAACACAAGGAGACGAAAATAAATGGTCTCACACCAAAGTGGTAAGCAAGTCAAGTAGTTGTAAAGTAAAGTAGTTCACACAAATTGTGAATGCGAATATATATAAATAATTCAGACAAGCGTGGGAAAAATCATTAGACAGTCTTAACATGAATGGCTAATTATAATGGAGTGTCGATCCAATTATACATAGCGAATATAGCAGACATGCCAACAAACATATATGGATATATGTCACCAAGCAACGGACTGTCAACAAACACTCATATTATATATAATATAATATAAGGAGAATACACATTATTAAAGGAGACAAGTTCATACAAGTGAAGTGGTCACAGACTAACCGAGCAAACAGAAAGAGAGACCAACATGCACACACACACATAAATATATATATGTGGATACATATCAGAACCCAAGGGAACAATAATAATAACAATATTATTGATAATGATAAGAACTCATGGAAAATTCCGATTGTTTTGATTTTCTAAATGATAAGAACAACAATTAATAAGTAAAACGTTTTACCATGATAGATTCAGGGTGACAATGATTTCCTTTTTCACATAGAAACCTGGTTTATAAACTCAAATTGCACAAACCTCCACAGTTGCAAACATTTTTTTCTTTGTCTGTTGAGACGCAACAGTGAATGACTCGACAGCGTCAACATAATGTCCATTTTCCTGAAGGTGCTTTATCAGTGAAATTTTTGGAACTTTGACTTCGGATGTTTCCAGCCAAAATAAGTATGTCGATAAGTTATGGCTAATAAGGAATCCATGAAAAATTTCAGTAGACCTCATCCTCAGCTGAATACTTCGTATACACTGTTGGACTATACTATGTGGGATATATGAGGAGGTATATGACTAATTAAAAATTTCATATATGTATAATACATATTTGATCGCAAATATTTCGTCACCATACTCACTATTGTTATTATTACTATCCACACCTCTTATTTACGTTTCCACACAAAACTTGGTTTCTTATAATTTATCTACATATAAATGTATATATTCCGTGCTTCGAAATTTCTATAGCGATTGGACTGATCTTCCTGGGTATGACCGACAGCCTCACGCCAAACATCCCTCTTTCTGCAAGCTTCATACAGGTTAGCAAATGAGGCGAAGTCAATAGATAAACGTAGAAAAGACAGACCGGATGAAAAAAACCCACATGACAACATTAAGAAGCATCAATCACTATCATTGAAAGAAGTTGAAAAGAGGTTACCTCTTTCACTTATTTTGTCAAGCACCGATAAAGATGTCAAATCCTGTCAAGATTATTATTATTTCCTTTATTTCCTAGAGGAATTGAGGGCTTCAGCCGTGCGTCTCCATTGCGTTCGGTTCTCTGGTAAAGTTTTCACCTGGCTCCAAATCTGCCCACATGCCTTCATCTCCTCTTCACATGACCTCCTCCAAGTCACCCCACTCTCGCACTGACGACCAACTCTCCGCTTCCATTCCACTTGTCTAGTGGTGTCACTTGATGGTTACCTCAGAGTATGGCCAATCCACCTACCTCCCTTTCTTCCTGCATCTTTGTTGCACAATCGGTTGCTGCTGGGTTGGTTCGCTCATTGCCAGAGATCCCTGTTGCTGATCTTTTCTGACCGGCCATGTGATCTTGAGTATTGAACGAAGACAGCTGTGAATGAAGGTCTGTGGTTTGTTTGGTGTGCTCTTTATGACGCGCAAAGCAAGTCTCTGATCCGTATAGCAAGTGGCACTAACTTCACATTGGAGTTGAAAATACGGATCTTATTTTTCATTCTGAGTAGTGCTGTTGACCTTCACACAGACTTGAGAGTAATGAAGCTTGTCTTGCTTTCTTGATCCTTGCTTTGATATCCTCGTGAGTTCCGCACGTAGTTGAAATGACGCTTCCCAGGTGGGTAGGTAGGTGAAGGAGTTTGTTTCCTTCATGCTGCTCCCATTTATGCTGATTGTTTTCTGTTGTTGTTGTTGCTGTTGGTGTTGGTGGCTAGGAATCTTCATCACCTCTGTTTTCTCTATGTTCACCTGAAGTCCTATCTTCTCTGGATGCTTCTTCTGCCACCTTGTTGCTTTTCGCCTGCATATCCTCATGTTTGTGGGAAATCATATATATATATCATACATGGGCGAAGTTCAGATCCTCCAAGTTTTTTGTGTGGGTTCATCATATGCCTGTTTCCTCATTGACCGCTGTCTTCCGCATTAATCAATCTACTGCAATCAGGAAAATCATTGACGATAGTAGGTAGTCTTGCCTTACTCCCGTCTTCACTTCAAATCGTATTAAGAAAGGGGAAGCAATACAGACCATAGCTACACTAATAATGGTTTGGAAATCCACTGATGAAGTGAACATGTAGAACAACAACGTCAATGTCAAGTCAGTGCTTCTATAAATTCCTGAGAATTGGTGCACAATTCATCGAAAGCATTCTCAAGAGGATAGTGAAGACTTTCATCAGTAGCTAATTTCGTTCGATGCTGAAGATCAAATGGCTGATCATAAAGGATAACCAAAAAGGATCTCTGACAACAAACCAACCAAGAACCTAAGACTCAACAATGGGAAAATTCAGTGAATTCATTAATAAACCCGAATGAATCAATTATAGGGAAAGGAGAAATGAGAATATTTGACTGGTGAAGTTCAGAATGATAGAAAGCAGAACATAGATTGCATGAGAGACTGTGAATTATTTTTACAATTGATTACTGTTCAGAAACGTCAATATAATTAAGTAGTTAGTTAATAGAGGGAGATTTTGATGTGGTGGTGTTTAACTGAGAAGCTTTCGTTGCCTTTCTAGGCAATATCTTCAGAGTAAACTTCATTATGAAGTAATACGATTTGAATTTTCCATGATTGACATAACTGTCTCTCTAGACGACCCTAGTTGTTAGTTAATTTGCCTCGTTATCGACCGCTTTTATTGACTTGAAATTTGTCTTCGTTTATCATGTGACTCAATTTTTCACTAGTTGATACATACGTTTTTTTCCTATAACAATGTGTCTGTTGATCACTAATTCGTCTGATTTTTTCGGGCTTTTAGGAATTCTGTGTACCGTTTTTGATGTTCTTACAACTTCAATTTTCTTCACTTTGCCGGTCAAAATGGTGTCCATGGTTGTCTGCATGCATCTATATGAGTGAATATATGTCATACCTTTTGAAGGGTAGTTCGCCTTCTTGTATTCAGAGTCGAAATGACTGAATATAGTGTTTACCTTAATTTATGCCATTAATTTTGTAGATGGTGTTGAACTTGTTTTGTGCGATTAATCACAATAATGAAATGAGTGGCACCAGTAGTTATCACCGGAGTGAATCTGCACCTATGACCTTGAATTGACCAATGAGTTTCTTCATGTTAATTCCAGCTTCCATTTTGCTCTGACACAGTAAAGTTTGAAATTTGGTGAGAACCAGGTATTCCGGGGTATTGCTAAGATTCACGGTTGATTAAGAAAGAAAGGATTTGTTCATGTGTAGGTGTGATGAGTATAAAATGCTTCCGCAGATCGGTTGACGAACAAGTGCATCGTTGTGGAATTTCCTTGAAGTGAGTTAGTGTGATGGAAGGTAAGCTGATGATTATACTATTTTGTAAGAACATTTGTTCTTGCTAGATCCCATCTTTTATCAACCCAGATTTTTTATAATTGTAATTGCTGGGTCTTGAAATAGGCTGTGAGAGCTGCAGCTACTGAAATAAGAATTGGTCTCGTTTTAAAAGTTCAGTGGTAACAGCACTGGAGAGATATCGCATCTTGGAAAATGCAGAGACATAATTCTTTATTGGGAGGAGAAGGTATCAATGTGCGTGTAGATGAAACCGTCCTAATAAAGAGGCAATACAGCCGTGGTTGACAACGCACAAATAACGTCTAAATGATTGGATTCTACGATAATTCTCTACGGAAAGCATTCATCGAGAGAATAGTAGTTGTGGAGGCAACTAATCTAATACCAATTATCCCGCGATTGATGAAACCAGGATCTAGAATACACACAGATGAATGAAGAAGGATATAACTCCTTGTCTTCCCTGGGATATATATTCATCATAGGGTATACCGCACCAGTGATTTTGTGGATCTTATCACAGGGATGCATACCAGTTTCATCAAATGATTTTGGAGAAGGTTGAAAAATTAATTTATAGCCATATATGAATCGCAAAAGGATGAATACATGTAGAGGGTGTGGTGATAATGCTATGGAAACCTGGGAGTCATTTTTATCACATGTGAGAGAAAGGTATCCTTTGTAACACTTTTATACACTTTTTATGCATTTCGTTTTCATAAATATATGTATTTTATACCCAGAAGTGATCTCTTCCATGTGATTGGTACATTCAAGGTCATTTATTGATTGGTGGTTACTGTTGTTTAAAGTTTGTTTAACTTTGCCAAACTGGTTAAGACAATGAAATTGACAAAAGAAAGCTTTAATTGGAGTTGTGAATAATAACGGTTGACATTGTAAATATACAACTACAGTAGATTGGAAGTCATTGAAATATCCTTCAAAATGTTTAAAGCTTCTAATTGTAGTTGCCATCATCCTCCTATTTGTTCGACTGCTGGCAACAGTCAGTGTTTTGACAGAGTCGATATCATGTCCTTAGTCTAAAAGATGGTTTGCTGTTGAAATATTTGATGTCCTGGATTTAGCTTTTCATTCCAACCAAATGTATCAATGTTCACTCATGGCAATTTATTTTTGATTCTCATTTCTTTGCATTCCGAGTGGTACATAGGGTTGCGAGCTCCAGACTTTGAAGTTTCAGTAGAGGTAGTTTTGTTGCGTTTTACCAGTAAGGGTCGCCAGCCTAAAGTCCAACCTTCTTTCTCTTTCCTGGGCTTACTGATGACTGGCTAGCAAACTCGACGAGGTTCATGGTTGCATTGTCTGTGAAGCAAAGCAGTACCATTGGCGTGGTTAACCAGCGTTCAGCTGATGAACCAGAAATGCGATTATACATATAAATGTGTTAAGCACTCTGTGTAGGTTATTCACCTGAGGATTTCTACAATAATTCGGGGAATTCACTAAAACCTCGTTTATCAACACTTACCAAACCTTTCTGAAATTCATCTAAGAAAATGAATGTTCCAAATGTTGCTTACAGGGACTTAGTTGGTTAGAGTTACGATCACTAGCTGATATCAATTACGGAACCATTAGGAAGCCAAGAGCACTGGACAGATGTGTCGTCCTAGTTTCGAATTCTTTAAAATTACGCATACACTGGGGTTCAAAGTCAGGACATTCCAGTTACAAGGCGAACTCGCAAACCATTCAGCCACTGAATTCCGAACCAGTGGTACATGAATTCCAACTTCTTCACATTTACCAACGGGTGCACACTTCTGAACAGTCTCAAACTAGGACGAAATAATGATCCAATCATTCCTGGTTTTCCAACGTTTCACTAACTGATATCAACTGATGATCAGACCTGAAATAAATATCCCAGTTGACAGTGATGTTAACGTCCAGGAATAATCCTCAGTTTATTAATTTAGTATTTATTAAGATGACTTGACATTTTAGAAATTATATCAGCTTAGATCAATTAATCTGTCAGACAGTAGACCTTGGCTTAACGAATGCTTTTTGTAATTCGCTGATTTCAGGATATACTTAATAGTTCTTTTTTCTTTCAATAAAAGTTGGGGAATGCATTTGTCGAAATCAAACTCAGAGTAATATTAATTTATTCAGGTTATCTGTGTGGATTTCTATAGGCAGAAATATTGCAAGTGTGCACGATTCGGACAAAATTGACTGAATTATAGTCGAATTATGACTGAGTAAATATGCAGATGACAATGGAGATAGATAGATTGGATGCAGGTTGAGATAATCGAAAGCTAA
Organism: Trichobilharzia regenti; assembly: GCA_944472135.2. Taxonomy (NCBI): domain Eukaryota; kingdom Metazoa; phylum Platyhelminthes; class Trematoda; order Strigeidida; family Schistosomatidae; genus Trichobilharzia; species Trichobilharzia regenti. The sequence goes on from OX235268.1 coordinate 32,249,248, forward strand.
TAATAATCGATGTGTTGGGTATCACTGTAGGGGTGACATGGTTGATGTCATGTGAGGAGGCAATGAAAGCTTGCAAGCAGTAGTGGAGTCAGCTTCAAGAGAGTGCAGAGAATACGGTGAAATTACCTTGCTCTACTGAAATTCTGTGTCCCACTCAGTACCGAAGGGAATAATAATAATAATAATTTTGGTCAAATAGTCATCATTACCTCAAGAAAGATTATTCTTCTTCCTTTGTGTTCCTAGTAGATTATAGTTGGCTTTCAGCAAAGCATCTCCACTTTCTCCGGTTTTTCTGCTATCCTCTTCTGCCAGCTAGCTCCACGATTCTCTATAATGTCTCACTCCTCCTTCGCCACTCGACCTGCTCCATGTCACCCTTGTACTGACGACACACTAGTCCCTTCTCATTGGGACAGTACTCAGGTGATGGCCTGCATTGAGCACGATTTCACTCGATAGCCTCGTCAACGTATACTCAGACTATCTCTATTCTCTCCTACATATCTATTGAGCGTTCGGCTGTTGGTTTGTTAATTGCCAGCCAGAGATTCTTGTCGCTAATTATTTCTGGCCGGCTGGTCGACCATTTAATCTTCAGTAAGGCTATGCTGAAGAATAATACTGAATAAATATTACGAGTTGATCACGGATTGATATCAGTTAGAGAACCATTGAAAACCAGGGAGTACTGGACAGCTGCTGTTTCATCCTAGTTTGGGAATCATCGGCAGTACGCACCCACTGGGTTTCGAACCCAGGACCTTCCGGTTACAAGTCAAGCTCGTATACCATTCAGCCACTGGAACCCGATTCAATGGCTCGTGAATTCTAACTTCTACTAATTCGTGATTTAGCGCCACCCCAACCATTGTCGTTGGTGGGACATCCATCCACACACGTGACATCTAATTGGACCTCACTGGTTACGACTTCTCACTAGAACTCAGGAAACTCCAACCTGTAGCAAGTCACTAGCGAGCATCAGATTAACTTTCTATAGTTTTGGTTTGTAAGGATTAGTTATGTTTTACGAGTTGATCACGGATTGATATCAGTTAGACAATGGTTGGGGTCGCGCTAAATCACGAATTGGTAGAAGTTAGAATTCACGAGCCATTGAATCGGGTCCCAGTGGCTGAATGGTATACGAGCTTGACTTGTAACCGGAAGGTCCTGGGTTCGAAACCCAGTGGGTGCGTACTGCCGATGATTCCCAAACTAGGATGAAACAGCAACTGTCCAGTACTCCTTGGTTTTCAATGGTTCTCTAACTGATATCAATCCGTGATCAACTCGTAAAACATAACTAATCCTAACAAACCAAAACTATAGAATAAATACTAGTTAGTGGAACTACTGTTTAGCCGAATATATGTGTAAGCGTGTGTATATGAGAATCACTCATTGTTCCAGTTAATTAGCGTAACAAATTTTCAACTTGACACTATGGAAAACTATTGTTATATCCGAGAATGTATCGTTAGAATTGTAAGTTTTAGATAAAAAAAATTTCGTCAATGGGTTAGAAACTAAAGTAAGATTAAATAAGCAAGTTGAGTTACTTAATCTAATTGACTGAGTTGAGTAGAACTGGGCTAAAGTTAGCACTGAACACAATCCAAGTTAACAACAGTGATAATAAGGGATGATGGAAGAAAATATTACACAATTAATGAACAAACTAGCAAGAAAGAGATGAAACAAAGATAACGTATTTGGTGTTAAGACATGTCAGGTCCACTGTAGATTTTATGAATGAGAAAACTCATTTTGTATGTAGACTTCAAATTTTAACGTGTGAATTGCTATTGCTTCTGTGGTTTGATGAAGTTCGATTTGTACTCCTTTAACGAAATTCCCATATATTCTGTAGATATCTTTGAAGTTGTTTTGTGCGTTTTACTTGGTGTTCCGATTCAATCAGATGTTCTAGAAGAGAACTTTGGGGGACCTTTTTCCTCCTTTACAGAACCATGACTGTGGGTAAATGTTCCATGATACGTTTGGATAGAGAACGCTGGGTGTGGCCGACATACCTGATTTCACACGAGCAGGTGAAATGGTAGATACACATTGATGAGACCAACAGTGGTAGCTCATTCTTCACGCTCATGGAAATCATAGGTTTCTTAGAAAAGGTTAGTCGGAGTTCAGCCGAGAAGAATGCTTTCTTCAGTGGAAGGGACAGGTGGTTCCTTTGTATTTTTGCTGATAAGTCTAAAATCAACTGTAGATTCGGGTAGAGAAGTTTTTGGAACCAGAGAATGTTGGCGGCTTTGGTGGTTTAGGCTTCATAGATTTCTCGGTAGCCATTTTCTTGAAGGATTCTTTTCAGAATGTTTAGCTCCTTTTCCATAGTATTAGGACTGCGAATGCTGCGGGTTTGTGGCTCAGTGAAAAGAGGAGTTTCGTTTTGTATATAGGGACACCTAAATGTGCGACTTAGTAAGTTGCCTGCTGGATGTCGGCTTTTTGTAGCGTTTGTGTTGGATTCCTCCACTAGTGTGAACTGAATTGCTAGATGGCAGCTGTTGAATAAGTACAAGATGTTTTGCTAATTCTCATCATTCATGGATAATCCCCATCCAGGCATTAATTAAAACAAAACACGTAGTTCAGTGAAGAGTCTCTTTTCGGCAGCGAATTCATTTTCTAAGCTGTACAATCGCGAATTTGTAGGCGTGTAATTTTGTATGTGTACATTAAGTTTGTCAAACAAAAATGCAATTGGTTATGGTTATTTTCACTAAACAGGTGAAGATTGGTAATACAAGTCAAGAAAATTAGGTGTTAATGAAATTAGGTTGGCAGCAAAGGTGATGAGTTGTCACAAACAGTTATTAAAAAGGAAGTTATGTAATAATAATATGAATAGTTTGATGAGTGAGTTTTACTAAGGATACACATAGGAACAAAGTAGATAATACGAAATTACGTAAGAGTTCTAAATGAATACAAGAATTATGAGCAATTAATGAACAGGCAAACAAACAAAATTAAGTCATCAAAATCAACAAAATTATTACCAAGACAGTAGAAGTGGTTGAGTAATCCTCTTTTATATTCACAGTTCCGGTTCTTCTGTGTGAATGGCCGGAGCTTCAGCGATACAAAGAAGACGAAACCGTATTGCCTTTGATAGGTTATTCTTGACTCTGTAGATTACTTTGAAGCAGGAGGCGTTTGTTGAGATGGAATGATCAGTGTTAACCAGGTGTTCCATTATCGCACTCCTTATCGCACCACTATTGCCTTTTCGAAACCATGCTGGCTGGATAGTGTTCTTGAATACTCTTGGATTCGGTGCGCGTCGAACGACCGATGTACCTGGCTGTCTTCACAGCAGCAGGTAAACTGATATATGCATATAGAAATGGTCAGATACGGGATCTTGTCTTTGAGGCTTCTGCAGATCAGTGGGCGACTGGAGAACATTATTCTTAGCGTTTCTGCAGAGAATGTTTTTCTCAGAAATGATGTCATCCTTCTTTTGACCTTGGCGGCCTGTCCGAATTTTTGGGCCAGCTACTATAATATCTACATTTTGCATCCAGTCTACTGTTTACCAACATTTATTTATCACCTAAATATGAATTATAACAGAATCATTTACTCTCGTAACTTTATTAATCATTTACGACCAAATGACTTTCATATTCCAAAGAAATCAAGGAGGAAACATCGTAGTGGTTGACAGAGAGCTCTCAACCGTACACCAATACACTTAACTACGGTCCCCGTCATAATGAACACAAACTGTCGCTCTCTGCCAAACAAGATAATGAACCTACAATCCTTGATGTCAACTGATACGTATCATAACACCGCCATAATTACATTACAAGAAACGTGGTTGCATGAACTGTATGATGACAACCTTATCTCACTAAAGGACTTTATTTTATTTCGTCAAGACCGTCAATGTTGTAATAAGAAAAATGGTGGAGGCGTTGCAATTTTTATTCACTCCAAATGGTCTGTCTCAAATAACGTCTGCTTCACCTTCTCAAATGACTTCATTGACTGTATTACCGTCAAATGTCGCCCCAAACATCTCCCCAAATATAAACGAATCTATATTACAAACATGTACATTTCTCCTAGTTGCTCTCCATCTGATCTATCTAATTTTGCTGATGAATTCACCATGTTTGCTGCTGCCAACTTCGACAACTCTCTATCCGTTATTACTGGAGACTTTAACATCTCAGGTTGCTCCTTTCTTGAAGCTCTTGGTCACACAAACATAGTCAAATTTCCCACTCGACTTGACAAAACACTCGATCTAGTTTTTACTAATGACGAAGGAGTATATGAAACACGTAGACGTTCACCGATACTAAACTCAGATCACTGCATTGTCCGTGTTTTACCAAAAATATACAGCAAAACACATATCAAAGTCTTCTCACACCTGTCTACGAAAGCACAAGAAAGATGCTACACATCTGACAACCTACTCAATCTAAGATGCATGTTAAAAGATACTGACTGGGATCTATTCTATGAAAGTTCACTAGATGACTCAATCACCAATATAATGGATTATCTCAAGTTCTGCCTCGACATATGCTGTCCCAAACAAACACTGTTCAAACGCCTCGACCGCTTCTCGTCTCCCCGTCTCAAACAACTTCGCAGGCAAAAAGAAATGTTATATAAATGCAAAGACAAGTCAGGACTTAAAAAGATTAATGCTCAAATCAAATCTGAAATCAAAAATCTTAATGCTACCTATAACCAAACACTTTAAGCATGCAAATCTCCTATCAGCATGTGGACATTTTTCAATGAAATTACTGGCAATAGTAAGCGATGTAATGTTTTTCCCTCTTGTGATGTTAATGCTCTTAATCTGTCTTTTATACGCTCTCCTTCTACTATAACCACTTCTAACGTTACTAATCTTGTAGCCGATAACTTCCAGGACTTTAATACTCTCGATGTTTTGAAATGTCTTAAGACTCTTAAGCCCTCACATAGTCTTGGCCCTGATGGCATACCTGCATATGTTCTAAAACAATGTGCAGATGCTTTATGTTCTCCTCTAACTAATATCCTAAATGCTTCATTCTCCGAAAAGGTTGTACCTGTTCCATGGAAAGACATTAAAATAGTCCCTGTCCCTAAACCTGGCAATAACAAGAACGTAAAGTTCAGACCCATTGCCATCACTTCCCCGTTTCTAAAGCTCATGGAAAAACTAGTACTTCTCAAACTCGAACCCTTCCTTAAAAGCTTTGAAGACCCCAAACAATTTGCCTACAGATAGGGTAGGAGTACTTTAGACGCTGCAGCCGTCTTACACAACAGTATCGTCTCATCATTAGATAAAGGTGCCAAATACGTCCGCTGCACGTTTCTTGACTTCATTTCTGCTTTCGACTCTGTGCGTCGGTGGCACAGTGGTTAGGACTCTCGCCGACCATGCACATAGTCCGGAGTTCGAGCCCACGCCGGCGCACACCTGATATCTATGGTCGGCCTGCGAAATTCGAGCTACCGATATCCATGCTGAAAATTTCATACTTGTACCAAAAATACAGTGTGGAATCAAGCTGTAAATAAAAAATAAAAAAAATATATGTCTCTTGCTAAATAAGCTCTCCATGACACAAACTGAGTCCTGGGTCACTAACTGGTTGCATTCCTACTTTTCAAACAGAATGCAGTACACCGTAAACAAAAGCGAATCCTCCTCTGCTGTGCTCACTGAAGCTGATGTCCCCAAGGGGCTGTACTCTCCCCACTTCTCTTTTCCTTCTTCCTACATAACCTACCATCTTCAAATGACATTAACTTTGTCAGATATGCTGATGACCTAACTGTATCTTTACCTGTCAAATGTCAAAGTGACTGCTCTAAACTAAATGGCTTTTTATCAGAAATCAGTCAATGGTCCAAGGAAAACGGTCTGACCTTAAATCCCTCCAAACATCAATCAATCTTACCTTTAGACATAAATCTGACCTAAACAAACTGGTTAGCACTTACGAAGTGTGCAACATAGACGGCACTGAAATAGAAACCAAGTCGGAAATTGAATATCTTGGCGTCATTCTATCTGCTGATCTTTCCTGGTTGTCTCATATCTTGATGATTTCTAAGAAAATATTCCGTCTTACATTCTACATCAAGAAGTTAAGACATTCTGGGATAACCCAACCCTTACTCCCACAATTCGTTAACTCTTGCATCCTGCCTATTATTCTCTATTGGTTCCCCTTAGTCTTTCCTGTGCTACTGAAGAAAGACTAACCTTATTACGTAGGATGTTAAAGGTTGTCAGCAGGGTAAGCAGTTTACCACTTAGCCAGCTTGTTAATATTCTGGTGGACAGGCACATGGACTCATGTGAAAAATGGGCAAAATCCATTTTATCTGACTCACAACACCCTCTACGTTCACAACTCTCCCCATGTATCTCTTCAGAGAAAACCAGAAGCCTATATAGGGAACTACATGCCCGCACTAGTAAGTACAAAAACTCGTCCACACCCTACCTAGCTCATGTTCTGTGCGATAAAGAAAGCATTAGGCGTGAAACCTTTAACTTATTAAATAGTCAGCAGGACAAATGGATCTCGTCTTTCCAATTCACATCATTTACAGGTACAACGTTTTCTCTCTACTTTTTTTCATTCTGTATTTATCTTTGTTATGTGCTGTTTTGTTTCTCTCTTCCTTACAAACTCTACTTAAAACATTCTTGTTCGTTCTTTCACACTCTGTATATCTCGACCATATTGCTATCGCTTATACCAGTAAATATGCTAGTAGTATCTACTTTTCTAACACCTTGAAACACTGTTTAAACTTTGGCTTTGCTACCGACATGCTAATATGTTGTTGTGAAAACTGACTGAGATAACTTTAATCTATGTAGAACTGTATTTATCGTTAACGTACTAACTGGATGCAATATTGTAGTAAACAAAATGCTGAGAATTCCATTCAGTATCACAAGTACTGATTTGGAATAAAGCTATTATCTTATCTTATCTTAAATATGGCTTGTTAAATCTCCCTTGAAATCCAAGTTCATGTGGAGTTTCTTTTAAGACGCAAGTGAATTTCATTTCTCCGAATTCTTGACTTGATATTTTCGTCAATGAATCTATTGGGTATCCATTTTGGATGAAGATTTCTCTTAGAATATATAATTCTGTTTCGGATGCGTGTGACATGTGATTGAAATAAATTCCGTTTTTGTTGAATGGGTACCCAGCTATGGAATCTTGTTGGCTGACTATTCCAAGTAGCTTTTCTATGGATCGATCTTCTTAGGCTGCCATCAGTTCTTGTTAGTTCTACATCTAGAAACGGAATCTTTGATTCGTTTTCCATTTCAAGAGTGAATTTTATTGCTGGATGGTAACAGTTAAATGTCTTCAGCAGTAGATTGGGGTCGTTGTTATTGTCACAAATAATGAATATGTCGTCTACGTATCTTTTATACAGTTGCAAATCGTCAATGCTCGGCTTTAACAGACCTTTCTCGAGGCCTGCCACGAAGCGATCTAATAAGTAGTGGACCCGACGGAGATCCCTTTGCAATACCATCTTTTTGTCTCTAGATGGTATCGTTGAAAGTTAACTGGACGTTCAGAGTGCATCTCAGTAGTAATTTCTTCAAATATGTTGTTGGTATTCCAATACTGAAATGGTCACCATCTATATAATTACATATAAGGCAAACCGTTTCCGTCAGTGGGACATTGGTGAAAAGTGACTCAGTGTCGAAGGACAACATAATTTTGTTAGATACATTCATGTCTTGTATGCAGTCGATGAACTCGAAAGTGTCACGGAGGGAGTGCGTACATAATTGTTTCCATACAGGTTCCAGAATATCTGCTAGCCATTTTGCAATAGAGTGGTTGGAGATAATGAGAGTGCTGTCCACGTGTCTGTTGTAAAACCCAAAATCTTTAATAATTTTCTTTATACGTGTGTTTTCTAATTTTGACATGAAACAATCTGCAAGTAACGGACCAGGTAATGAGCCCATAGCCATACCATTCTTTTTGTCGATACATTTCGTTATTGAAAGAGAACTGGACGCTTAGACTGCATCTCAGTTGGAGTTCCTTCAAATATTCAGTTTCACCTCATTGAGTATTCCGATTTGTTTGAGATTATTAGCCTCTGGTATTTTTTAAACTCATCCTGAACAATCTTTAGCTCTATTGCAGATTCAGATTTTAATTTGCCATCATTTTACTCTTCTTTGGTCGATTTTAAGAAAATATTTTTGAATGCAGTTTTAATAATTATAAACCACACACACACACTCTTTCATTCTGTGGCTGAGATTTAAAAAGGTTTACAGGAAAGTATTCAAACATTCAGCACGCACATACACAAGTACACACATAAACAAGTGACCTTGTTCATTATTTTCACAATGTATTACACACATTAGGATATGTGATGATTTTGTTTAAAGTTTAGACTGACCTTGAACTTAGCTCAATTTCTAAAACGTAAGCACAATTAAGAGCAACAAGCGTATCTACAATGTACAAGACAACAGTTATGCAGGAAACAGTATTAACACAGTCAAAAGCTTTGTTCCAACTGTCTATTTAAATTCGCTAACAATTGTTCGTTGTTAGGTGACTTTTGTGTACAGTCATTTTTGAATTAAAATAAAACGGTATTGATTATCCACTGTAGTGCAGTCGGTGTTAAGCGTTCAGTTTAGCAGGTCGGGTGTGAGGACAAATACTCGCCAAAGACACTAGCTAGGGATGGAGCTATGTCGTGAATTGGCAGAAGTTAGAATTCATGGGCTAATGGATCGGGTCGCAGTGGCTTAATCGAATACGAGCTCGCCTTATAGGCAGAAGGTTCTGGCTTCGAATCCTGGGTACGTACTGAGGAAGAGTCCGAAACTAGGACGAAGTAGCTGTCCAGTACTCACTGTCAGTTTTCCAATGGTTCTTTAAATAATGTGAGCTCATGATGAAATCCTGAGGGGAGCAACCCAAAAGTTCGCTTCTCTCTAAACTTTATCTTAATGTAATCATTCCTTTCTCAGGCATGAGGCTAGCAACCCCACCCTGTAAACAAAAAATTGCTACAGAAACTTCAGCACAATGAACCTCTTTGCACCAAAAGAAAAAGTCTGTGTGGGGACATGGAACGTCCGCGCTATGTACGAGACAGGGAAAGCTACCCAGATCGCAAACGAGATGAAAAGATACGGAATCCATATACTGGGAATATGTGAAAGCAGATGGAATGGGAATGGACTCACCAAATTGTCAACGGGTGAGTCAGTGATCTACTCCGGTCACCCAGAAGATAACCACACGCGCACTGAGGGCGTGGCTATCATGATGTCACCAACGGCAACAAAAGCCCTGATACAATGGGAGGCGATTTTGTCCAGGATAATGACCGCCAGATTCAACTCCAAAGGAAGGAAAGTGTCAATCATACAATGTTATGCACCCACAAACAACGCAGACCTCGAAAAGAAAGAAGAATTCTACAGACAACTACAGGCAACAATGGACAATACTCCAGCTGGCGACATTAAAATACTAATGGGAGACATGAACGCCAAACTGGGACCAGACAACACAGGAAGGGAACTCATCATGGGTAGAGAAGCTCTCGGAGAAATGAATGAAAATGGAGAACTCTTCGCCGACTTCTGCGCCTTCAACGAACTAGTGATTGGTGGCAGTGTATACAAGCACAAAGATATCCACAAGGCTACATGGGTGTCACCAGACGGGCAAACCAAAAACCAAATCGACTTCATCTCAATCTCAAGGAAGTGGAGGCGCAGCCTACTGGACACAAAAGCAAGAAGAGGAGCAGACGTTGGCTCAGACCACTATCTCGTACAAGGGACAATCCAAATCAAATTAAAAGCTTTCCTGGAAACAGGAGCTGCAGATAGACCACAAGCCAAGTTCAACACTCAAAAGCTGAAGGACCAGGCTACAAAGGACATCTTCATTGCAAGCATAAAGGACAAAGCCGAGACACAAATCAACACTAAAGAAGAGGCTGGCGTCGAAAAGCACTGGAACAACTTGAAAACGGTGTGGAGCCAAACCTGCATAGAAATTCTAGGCAGAAAGAAGAGACAGGACAAACAGTGGCTCACTACGGACACTTGGAAACTAATAGAAGAGAGAAGGACAGTGAAACAAAAGATTATCCAGTGCACTGACGAGCAACAAAAACAGGAGCTGAATGCAAGCTACAATACACTGAACAAAAGAATGAAGAAGAGTGCCAGGGAAGACAAAAGAAAATATTATGAAACCATGGCAAACGAAGCAGAACAAGCTGCAGGCAAAGGAGACCTCGCCACACTCTACCAAACAACTAGGAACCTATCGGGCAAACGTTCGACACAGATTAAGCCAATAAAGGACGACAATGGAAAGTCAATCACCAAAGAGGTGGAACAGAGAAAGCACTGGGTTGAACACTTCAAAAGACTTCTAAATCGTCCGCCACCTACAACACGCCCAACAATACCAACAACGGAAGCAGAACTACCAGTGAACACTGACCCCCCGACGAAATCAGAAGTCCTGAATGCAATCAAGATGCTAAAAGCTGGGAAAACAGCAGGACCAGATGGAATCCCAGCAGAAGCTTTGAAAATAGACCCAGAGACAACAGCGGACTTGATGACACCACTGCTGGAGAAGGTGTGGAAAGAGGGCAAAGTACCCGAGGATTGGAAGAACGGATACTTATTCAAACTTCCAAAGAAAGGAGACTTAAGTCAATGTAAAAACTGGCGTGGAATTATGCTTCTGTCCATTCCAAGCAAGATACTAAGTCGCATCATCCTGGAGAGAATCAAACAAGCCCTAGATGAAAAACTTCGTCCGGAACAGGCTGGATTCAGGAGAAACAACTAATGCGTTGATCAAATCGCCACAATACTAATCATCATTGAACAAAGCTTGGAATGGCAGTCACCTCTCTATCTCAACTTCATCGACTTTGAAAAGGCCTTCGACAGCGTCGATCGAGAGGTCATTTGGAAACTACTTCGCTACTACGGGGTCCCATCGACAATTATACACCTCATCCAACAGTTATACGACAATGCTGCATGCCAAGTAATCCACAACGGGAAACTTACGGAAGCCTTCGAAGTGAGGACGGGAGTGAGACAAGGCTGTCTACTATCACCAATGATCTTCCTGATTGCAATTGATTGGATAATGCGACAGACAACGGCAACCAACGAGGGAACAGGCATAAAATGGACTGACACAAAAGACTTGGAGGATCTGGATTTCGCCGATGATATATGTCTGATTTCCCATAAACTGGAAGATATGCAAGTGAAAAGTAACAAGTTGGCAGAAGAAGCATCAAAGATAGGACTTCACGTGAACATAGATAAAACACAGATGATGAAGATTCCTAGCCAACATCAACAACAACAACAGAAAACAATCAGCATAAATGGGAAGAACCTGAAAGAAACAACCTCCTTCACCTACCTGGGAAGCATCGTCTCAACTACAGGCGGAACTGACGAGGACATCAAAGCCAGAATCGGAAAAGCAAGACAAGCTTTCATTACTCTCAAATCTGTGTGGAGGTCAACAGCACTCAGCATCAAAAATAAGATCCGGATTTTCAACTCCAATGTGAAGTCAGTGCTACTGTACGGATCAGAGACTTGGCGAGTCATAAAGAGCATCTCCAACAAACTTCAAACCTTCATTAACAGCTGTCTCCGCTCAATACTCAAGATCAGATGCTGGCCAGAAAATATCAGCAGCAGGGATCTCTGGCAATGAGCGAACCAACCAGGAACCGATTATGAAACAAATAGGCTGGAAGAAATGGAGATGGATTGGCCATACTCTGAGAAAACCGTCAAGTGACATCACTAGACAAGCCATTGCTCGAGTGGAACCTGAAAGGGAAGCGGCGAGTTGGTCGTCAGTGAGAGGGTGACTTGGAGGAGGTCATGCGAATAGATGATGGACAGACCTGGAGCGGGGTTAAAAAGTTGTCAGAAAACAGAAGGCAATGGAGGTGCGCAGCTGAAGCCCTATGTTCCTCCAGGAACTAAAGGATACAATAGTAGTAATAATAATAATGAAATCCTGTAACCAATCAAATCCCTACAAACCAACACTTAAATGACATTTTGTTGACTGATTTGTATCATTCACGTTGGCACTATGGTCACTAAGCTGAAAAAGACTTGCAATTTCTGTACATTCTTAACTAATATCAGGTGGTTGGGGATGAAGTGGGTTGGAATCACTAGGTTTGGGCTCTAGTTGAAGAAAAAGCGATCTCGCCTTACGTATATTTAAAGTTTGATTAATCAGGACTGACTTGCTTCCAGGGAATAATCCCGTTGATTTAGAATATGCAGACGATATAGTCCCTCTAGGCGAGGACGCTGACAAAATAGAGCGGAGTCTGCTGAACACATTGAGCTGCAATCTACGAATGTTTGGCATGCGATTCGCTCCTGCTGTCAAATGTAAGATGATGTTACAGAACTGACTGAACTGCACTGACTCCTAGTTTAGAAATAGGGGGTAAAGTGGTAATGCACGTTGACCGCTTCACTAATTTGGGTAGGGAGTTGCATCAGACAACGCTAACGGGTTGACCTCTGACGAAATCTCAGCACGGATACAGAGGGCTAGTTTCGTATATGCCAGTTAACGCCGTCTCTGGTGTAGACTTGATATCCGACTATCGACCAAAAACTGGGTGTACTGCTCATCAGTCCGCTCTGTCCACCTTTATGGCTGTGAGCAAGACATGACCATTGAAAGTGAAAGAAATGAAAAGCCTGGCTAGCTGTCTTTGATCATAGGTGCCTGCGCGCTATCTCCCGTGTGAAGTGGTATAATAAGGTGAGCATCGGTCTAGTGCTAGGTAGGTGGAAGGGGAAATCAGTCGACGCGGCTGTGAAATTACATCGACTGAGATGGTTAGGACATGTGTTACGTATGCATCCCTAGTCATAGCCTTCCTCGACCGGCGGGCAATGATAGCTAAAATAGGGTCAGGCTAGAAAGGAGCTAGCGGCGGTCAAACCAAAACATGGCACCAGTCAATGAAATCTACAACAGTTAATTTAAGCTAGCCACGTAGGAAGGTGTGGACTTCCTGGTTGGGGTCCTCAAGACAGCTAAGACCAATGGTTGGAAACAATTGGTGACATGGCTCAAAATCGTTCCCGATGATGGTTAGCGCAGATGCATCCACTCCCTGTGACTTATAATTTCCAATGAAGCTGTTTTGTTCTTCGTTATTACTATTCCTTTGTCTCACACCTCTGTTTACTGTTTCTATTATGCATTTCTTCCGTTTTCTTCTGTTGCTTTGTGTGCTGCAAGCAGGGAGTGTGGCGACGTGAACTGCCTCACATCAGTGCAAAGTTCTTTGTCAAAAACAGACTGACAAACAGACAGACTTCACAGCTGAACTATTCATTGATGTGGGTTCAAGTTGCCGAAGGGACATTGATGTCCTTTTGAAGTTTCGAACATGTCAGTCAGTGCGAAGCTTAAGTCTAAGACTTCATGCTGTTTTCGTCGGAAAAAATCTAGTAAATGAAAGTGTTTGCCCAGTAAAAAGTCAATTGTTTCTTCCTTATGATTCGTTTCTTAGATATGTCACACGAGTGCTGCCTAATGTATATGGTGAGTCGTACACATGTATCTTTTCTCACTTATTCAGGTAAGCACAACAGAGGTGCCACTCACAGGTTAATATACACAACCTTAGATGCCTGCTGTTAATTGGGAACTACATACTGAACATACACTGGATGATACAATAACTAATTTATTGAATTATCTTGAATTCTGTCTCGACATAGGTTGTCCAAAACTGACACTATTCAAAAGATATTCAAGTATTGGTCTTGTAGGGATTTAATTGATTAGTTCCAGGATTTCATCATGAGCTGACATTGTTTAGAGAACCAGTGGAAAACCAGCTGGGAGTACTGGACAGCTGTTTCGTAACCAATCAACCAAATCCCTACAAATCAAAACTTGAATATCAATGAGACGCTCATTGGCGAATGGCCCTATTCAGGTAGGTAGTTACTTGGGGTTCCATCCAGTGAGAAGTCGTGACCAGTAAGGTGCAACAGGTCGGGTGTAAGGAGAAATACTCGCCGTAGACATTGCCTAATGTTCGCACCCTGTCGTGAATTGGCAGAAGCTAGGATTCATGGGCTGGCCACTGGATCGGGTTCTAGTGGATAATGAATGGTCTACGAGCTCGCCTTGTAACTGGAAGGTTCTAGGTTTGAATCCCGGTGGGTGTGTACTGATTAAGAGTCCCGAAACTAGGGCGAAACAGCCTTCCAGTACTCCGTGAATGTTTTCCAATGGTTCTCTTATCATTTTCAGCTCATGTTGAAATCCTGTAACCAATCAAACAAATCCCTACAAACCGATACTTGAATCTTATTCATCATTTATTTCTCAGAGTAGTTAAAATCTAAAAACGGAATAACAGCTGTGCTATGAATGATTCAAATAGACAGGTATAGACCAATCTGCATAAGTGAGAAAATAAATCTGAGTACTGTATACAGTTAGATTTTGAATTCAGGCGTTTGTAATTCATTACATCCCAACTTAAGTTCCTCAGCCTTGCGGCGAGGTTTTCTTCATCCTCTTGTAAACCAAGTCAAACATAAGGCTACAGGTCTTGAAGTTTCAGTAACAGTGGCGTCGTGTCTGAGAGGTGGGGTTGCTAATCACGAGCCAGACATTCAAGCTTTACCGCGTTTACTCTTTCCCTGTAGACTGAGAGAGGTTTAGGCGTGTGTTGGCCATGGATCGAACAATGGGGACAAATGAGTGGTTGGCGAGCATTGTGTTGGTAAGCCATCGATGCAACATGCAATGTTCACTTGTTATCAGTTGTTGAGAAAGATAAAAAAGTTAAGCAACTTTGAAAAAAGACTGTTTAGACCTACGTAATCTTTCAAAATAAAGTTAAATAAGTAACAGTCACGTTAACATGAGAATGGATTATACATATTAAAGCACTTATTGTTTATTCCTATTGTTCTTACAGGAATATAGGGTTTCAATAACACATCTAAATAGTAATTTGTTCTTCTTCACCGTTTTCGGTCATCTTCATGATTTCACCGAAGGATTTCATCCGTATTTTTAATCCTCAGGGCGATGTTGCCTGTGTCACTTTCCATCCCAGTTCTTCTCGAGGATCTGACGTGTGATATACCCTGGAAATGTATGGCTGAGTCCAATCGGTTCTTTTATGAATGTTTGTTGGACAGTAAGCTGTTGGTCGCTTTAGTGGCAGGCAAGATTCATACAACAAATATGCAGGAGAAAGTGGAGATAGATTGAACACTCGCTGAGGAGGCCGCTGCTCGGTGACATCACGCGCGCGTCAGGCCATTGCTCGAGTGGAACCAGGCCAAAAGGGAGGCGGCGGGTAGGACGTCAGTGCAAGGGTGACATGGAGGAGATCGTGTGAAGAGGAGTTGAAACAGTATGGACTAACATGGATGCAGGTGAAAAGTACAGCAGAAGCAAGACAGAAGCAAGTGGAGACGTACAGTTGAAGCCCTATGCTCGACTGGGAACCCAAGGGAACAATGATAATAATAAAAGATTCTTTGTCAATTATCCCTTCCTGCCAGCTATCTGATAGGACAAAGTGAACAGGTATTACTGAAAGTCGGTAGCAACCAGGTCATAAGGCTATTCGTTGAATGACTCGGCCACTGAGTTGACATCAAATGGCCAGCCTATAAGCTGTATCTCCTGCCAATTTCTGACTTCAGCCCAACCACCAACCAGTTTCTACAAACAATATTTATCTTGACATCTGATCTAGTGGACTCCATGAGAAATCCAGGCAGCTTTATCCTGCAATAAATCACAGGTGAGCATCAAGTTAATTTTAATAGGTTGTTTTTTAGGGAATCAATTCGCTTCAGGTTGTTTGGTCATGGATCGATGCTAGTTTAGTGAGTCAGTGAAAATTAATAATAATAATAATAATAACAGCTTTATTCCAAACAGTATTTGTGGTGCAGGTATGGAATTTTCAGTGTGCATTACAATTTATTGCGTCTAATTACCTCATAAATTTTATAAGATTTTAAAATCAAAAAGCAACACCCCAAAAAAGAAGATAAATAAAAAATTAAGTGAAAAGAACAGAGTTGCGTTTACACTTTAAAGAATGCACCACAGGATATGAAATATAAAATTAGTGTATGGTAGAAGATGTGCAACAGCAGTGTTATAGTAGCGAAGAAAGGAAAACAAAAACTAATTGGACCATTTTTTAGAGTGCCGCGGTAAGTTGATCGTGTCATACCTAACGGATTTCTCATAACATAACAGCTGTGCCAGATATGGTATTATGTAGTTTTTGTACTTGGAACTCCTAGCATATAGCCTACTATAGCTGCTTCTAGTTCTACTAGATGAAATGCAAGGAGACAGCTGCATTGTATTCGCTAGTTTCTTACATGACGTCAAGAGGAGGAGGTACTAGACAGCTGCATCGTCCTATTTTGAGTCCATCAAGTCGAGTATGAGGACACGTATCAGCCATTGACACTGCCTAGCCATAGCACTAACAGTGTTCACTGATAAGAGTACTAATTCACTGGCCATTGGATCCCATAGCAGTGGCTTAATGCTTAACAGATTCACCGCATAAACTGATGGTCCAGGGTTCGATTCACAGTAGATAGGATGGCGGGTGCGTACTGCAGAAAGGTCCGTCAGATACTGGAAAGAAACAGCTAGCTGTTCAGTAGTTTCATAGTTTTTAGTGGCTGTCTAACTGAAGTCAAGCCCGTTGATAAAGAGTTAAACTAGGCTTGTGGTATTCAACAAAGATATCTTCACAGCATTAACTCTCATTCATTTATTAAGATATTATTATGAAAACAAAATCAAATTCCATGAATTGTATATTCAACTATTTACTGACTTTTATCCTGAATACGATAGTAATAATATTGAAAAAAACTTAATCCAGACTATATAATTGTCTAGACAAGAGATAGTGAAATTGGTTCATTATAGGGTATGTGAATTCATGTGTGTGCGTACATATGTATATATGTATTTGTGTCTTTCATTTCATTCATACACTTGACAGTCATACTTTATACAGATCGATAATCAATGAAGCGCGCGAAAAATATATCTGTTACACAAATTATCAGATTTGCAGACTTAGATTCAGTTTCATTTATATCAAATAAAGTAAATGAAGCAAAAAACCCACAAAAAAAAAACACAATGAAAACGGACTATGTTACTTTTCATTTTATCATAGAACTCATTTTTTGTCTTGAAGCTTAAAACTGCCGCAAAAAATTTGAACTAAAAAACATACAATTCTTCTATAAATTCGACTTTGTTCCATGATGTTATTTTGATAAGACACACAGTGTTGCGCAGCAATATTAACTGGTGACAACGTTTCGGGCACAAATTATTGCTCATAACCATATCAAGTCACTCACTAACACAACTTTTTTCTTCATTTATATACACGTGTGGAATTGACTAGATAATTGGGATGTTGTGATGTGCTTGAATTAAAATAGAATTTTTAGACTATTTATTATACACTGGCGGTAATAATATCTTCCATATTTATGGTATTTGCATTGAGTCATTCCTATTGCAAGTGTTTGGTGTAGAATCTGTGAACCAGGATTCAGCAATCAATCTGTCTCTCTACCTGTCTAGATTACTTCTTAGAATCTCAAGCGTCTCCCAGCCTATTGTGTGGTTGTGTGTCAATGCATGCATCGCAATCGCTGAGCTTTTTTCTAAATCACTTATCTTCTCGGGGTCAACCATTCTTACCTTAGCCAAATTCTTATGTTCCGACAATCTGACTATCTCCGCCTGATCTACTTGTTTGACCTATGTAGGTGACCTCACTGACAGTCGTTGCAGGGTATTTTGTAAATTATATTATTTTGTCTAATTGGGTCAATCGGGTCTTTTAGCATAGAGAGCTTGTAGGTTTGAATGCCACCCTAATTACTGCTTTATTAAGAATCCTAGCATGTAGGGCCTCAGATGTGCCCCCATTCTATGGTATAACAGTAGATGACTTATATCCTTTCCTATTTATGCTATCACTACTAGTTTCACAATTATTTTTATCTTATTTTTGACCTTTTTAGATCTTCCTAATGATTTTTATACGATAGTTATTCAACACCAACGCCTCTTCTATCTATTTCATTTTGTCATTTGGAAAAATAAACAAGGAGAATTAGCTATGTTAGGCTTTTAAATAAAACGAATAGAAGAAGGTAAATTGCACACTAGTATCTACAAAACCTACAAACTCACTCAGTAACAAGCTCTGTAGGTTGAAGGAACCGGTTGACCCAATTAGACAAAATAATATAATTTACAAAATACCCTGCAACGACTGTCAGTGAGGTCACCTACATAGGTCAAACAAGTAGATCAGGCGGAGATAGTCAGATTGTCGGAACATAAGAATTTGGCTAAGGTAAGAATGGTTGACCCCGAGAAGATAAGTGATTTAGAAAAAAGCTCAGCGATTGCGATGCATGCATTGACACACAACCACACAATAGGGCGGTTGGGAGAGCGTTGCAATTCTAAGAAGTAATCTAGATAGGTGGAGAGACAGATTGATTACTGAATACTTGTTCACCGAATCTACACCAAACACGTGCAACAGGAATGACTCATCGTTCATAACGGAAATATGGAAAATACTACCTCCAATCAAGTCAAGCGATGAAAAATAATGGAAATATATAAAATAGGTTAGAAATTTGTGTGAGTAATGTCTTGATATGATTATGAGCAGTAGTGATAAATTGCGCTCGAAACGTCGTCATCAGTAAACCTGACTGTATAACAAACACTGTGAGACTTTTATCAAAATAAAATTTACCCATAATGGAAGAAGATTGAAATTTCAGAATTATAAAGTATTTCAGGTGGTAATTTGAGGCAGATGCTTTAATTATCCCGTTCAGCCAAAATATTCTAAATTTAAATTTTCAAATGGCAGCGTAGCGCAGCATTTTATCTTAGGTTGCAAATCACATTACCAATTACGGCTTGACGAGAATTTCTGCCTCATACGCACAAGTATAAAATTAACAGAATTAGGTATTTTGAAAGAAATCTTCATTCAAAATGGATACCTAATAGGATTCATCGGCAAAATATCAAACCGAGCATTTGGGGAAAAGAAACTTCACTTGAGCCTAAAGAGAAACTTTACATGAACTTCGATTTGAAGGGAGATTTAGCAAGCGATATTCTCAAGAGAAGGATCACATCATCTCTGAGAAGAACATTCTCTGCAGCAAGGCTAAGAATAGTGTGCTCTAGTTGCCCACTGATCTGCAGAAGCCTCAAGGACAAGATCCCGCATCTGACCACATCTATGCATATATATCAGTTCATCTGCTGCTGTGAAGACAGCCAGGTACGCCAGTCGTTCGACGCGCTTTTAGTCCAAGAGGATTCAAGAACACTATCCAGCCAGCATGGTTGTGAAAAGGCAATAGTGGTGAAATAAGGAGTGCGATAATTGAACACCTGGTCAACACCACCATTCGATGCATCATTCCATCTCAACAAACAACAACAAAGACAATTACTAAACCACTTCTACTCTCATGGTAACAAATTTTTTGATTTTGGTGACCTAATCTTGTTTGTTTCCCTGTCTTATTAATTGCTTATAGTTCTTGTATTCATTTAGAACTCTTATGTAATTTCGTATTCTCTACTTTCTTCCTTTGTGTATACTGAGTAAAGCTCAATCATCAAACCAATCATATTATTACCTAACTTCTTTTTTAACAACTGTTTGTGACAAGCCATCACCTTTGTTACTACTCTAATTTATATTATTACCCCTTTATCTCGACTGACTTTTTATCACGTAACTCCAGCAAACTGTCTTCAACTGATAATTTAAAATAACCATAACCAAATTGTATTTTTGTTTGAAAACTTAATGTACACATACATACAAAAAACAGATATATACATTTGCGATTGTACAGCTAAGAAAATGGATTCGCCGAAAAGCGACTCTTCGCTGAACTACATGTTTGTTTTCAATAACTAGAGGCCCGAAGTCAGGATTGTTGAGAGCTAGAATACTGATGTGAATGGGGCCGACCAGAAGACTGTAGAAAATCTGGACTTCGCCGATGATTTATGTCTTATGTGTCACAAACTCAACGATTTATCTTCAGGCAAAACTGAAAAGTGTTAGCAGAAGAGGAAAACAACGATGACAGGAATTCTGGTGAACACAGAGAAGACAAAAAGTGATAGAAAGGCACAACCAACAACTATTGGCAACAACCACTATCAACAGGAGGAATCTTCACGAAGTCGTCCATTCCATTACAATAAGCAGCAGAGTTAAGACTACAGGTGAGTGACACAGATGATGATATCAGTGGTGGGGTAGAAAGATCAAGATAAACCTTCATGAATCTGAAATCACTGTGGAAATCTGTCGCACTCAGCATAAACCACGAGATTGAACACTAGTAACTAGTGTGACGTGTCTAATCCTTTGTTTGGTACAGACTGAATTCTATCAGTCAGATGTGCAATATCTCAACAATTATGGGAAGCTCGCCATCACGGTGCACATGAAGGGAGATGAGTTCCTTCAAGTTTGCAGATACGACGTGCTGACGAGTGCAGACTAACACAAAACCTAGGTCAGACAAGGCTTCCTGCCGATTGCCTCCAACTATCTAATATCATCAAATAAACTTTAAGATTTGGATTTTCAATATTACTGTCATTTTACTGCTTAGATATGGCTGATAAACTTGATATGCAGGCCACTGAAAGCAAGTCTAACATGCTGCAGTCTGTTCTCCTCAAGTGAATACCAGATGGACAAAAAGGATTGGCAACGAGGAATTCCGCCAGGCGGCAGAACAATCCAGGACCCACAACCCAACGTGAAGTAAGTGGAGATGGATATGACTCACGCTAAGAAGACATTTGGTTGATATCATGTGTCAGGCTTTCGAGTGAAAAAAGGATGGGAAGCAATGAGCTGGATATAGTTTCCTGGCTGAAATTGAGAAGACTGTGTGAAACAGGGGATGAATGCGTATGAGCAATCGCGAGACCAGCTATAAAGGGCTACAGCTTGATTCCACACCGTAGTTTTAGTACAGGTATGGAATTTTCAGCATGTGACAACGGTAGCCCGAATTCTGCAGGCCGACCATAGATATCAGCTGTACATCGGCAGGGGGTCGAACCTCGGACCATGTGCATGGTTGACGAGAGTCGTAACCACTGTGCGACCGACGCACTGACCATTTAGTCTGTTTAAAAATGCAGATAGGATCCAGCTTAGGTTTGAATTTACCAACACAGCTAGCTAACTAACTGACTAACTCGCGACGAAATGTAAGGACGAATGAACTACACTTCGCTAATTAGCTTTTTTAAAAATTGAATTGAATATGGGTGTCTCCCTTTTTAAATTCTCACCTTTAGGGTGTAGTTTTTTTAAGGCATTTTTTTGGAAAGTGAATCATCCTTCCGGTGTATTATGTACAAATCTGAGACTCATTTTACAATTTCTATTTGGATTTATGGCACTGTTTTTAAATTTTCTTTTGAATGCTTCACTCTCTCCTCGTGATAAAATACATTTAAGAAAAGTAGTTTTTGCTATAAGATCAATTATTTTGATCGATGAATAAGTGGAAAAATAAGGACTACTCACTATCTCCTGAGTACGTTAGTTGCCACATTTCCTCACCTAATTATTCTTTCCATCAATGTAAAAAAGCAATCTCAACAATAAGGTTACATAAATGGAAAGGTAATACAGAATTTTCATCCAGCGCAAATCATCATCAATGGAAAGGATTTCAAAGAGGTTACTTCATTCACTTATCTAGGGAGCATTGTCTCAACTACAGGCAGTTGGAACGGATGGGGATGTCAAATCAAGCGAGAATCGGGAAGGCGACAAACACACACATTCATCAACCTGAAACCAATCTGGAAATCTTCGTCACTCAGCCAACATCAAAAACAACATTCGGACCGGTTTTCAATACAGACAACGTCAAGTCAGTCAGTTCTTCTATACGGATCAGAAACTTGGTGGGCGGGTCACAAGAAATATTTCCAACAGGCTATTGCAGACCTTTATCAACAACTGTATTCGCTCTATACTGAAGATCACATAGCCGGGCCGGAAACAATCACCGACAAGAAACTATGGGAAGGAACAAAATAAGAACCAGTCGTCAAACAGATATGCAGGAGAAAGTGGAGATAGATTGAACACTCGCTGAGGAGGCCGCTGCTCAGTGACATCGCGCGCGCGTCAGGCCATTGCTCGAGTGGAACCAGGCCAAAAGGGAGGCGGCGGGTGGGACGTCAGTGCAAGGGTGACATGGAGGAGATCGTGTGAAGAGGAGTTGAAACAGTATGGACTAACATGGACGCAGGTGAAAAGTATAGCAGAAGACAGAAGCATGTGTACACGTGTAGTTGAAGCCCTATATTCGACTGGGAACCCAAGGGAACAATAATAATAATACAGGATTTAGTCTGGTTTGCTAAATCAGAGATAACAAAATCAATACCATGTTGATTCGTTAGGCGCCAACCACCCATGTGGTCTAAGTTTGATCCCCTGTATACACACTCCTATACCTGGATTATTTTATTTAACAGTAGTGAGCATGGAAATGATTGAAGGTTGAGTATGAGGTTATTGACTTCACTTCGTGAGAAAAAGACATCACTACTACTGGAAGTTTGAAATCCAAGTGTAAAGTGGTGTGTTTCAGTTGAGGCTCAAACAGATAAATCAGTCGGGTCAGAGGATTGTTTATTAAGCCTGCTGCATAGAACTCCTCCCCATCTGAAGCCCTGTATTCCTCTAGGAATGCAATGGTAAAAGAAGAAGAACTTCAGTCACCACTAAGACACAAGACCGGTGAAATTTTAAATACTCTCCAGATTTCAATAGTCTTGAAGTATTTCTTTTGGGTCATTGAACCATGCAGCAACACGATTCTATCTGGTTGCACCTCACTTAACTTTCAAGAAACGTAAACTCTTGGTACCAACTCTCAGAAGAAGTGGTATCTGTAATCTCACCTGACTCGTTTAAGAAAGATTTGGACAAGCACAGAAATTTCCGTACATCGATGGCACAGCGGTTAGGACTCTCGTCGACTATGCATATGGTTCGAGGTTCGATCCCTTGCCGACGCACACCTGATATCTATAGTCAGCCTGCAGAATACGGGCTACCGATGTCACATGCTGAAAATTCCATACCTGTACTAAAACTACTGTGTGGAATCAAGCTGTAATAAAAAAATAAATAATGAGAGTATGTCATCATGCATGTAACACGACTGGGTTCAATTTTTCTATATTAGTTAAAAATGGGTGTGAATTCAATGTTAGCAGTCCTCCTTAGACAAACTGTTATTTTGTTATCACTTAATATTTCATTTATTCATTGTACATATCAAGTGCATATAAAATGCCTCATATACTTAGACACTCAATTCCTTTTTAGCTTTTGTTAAGTATAGCATCAAGTTACTATTGTATTTTCAGAACTTTGAGTTGAAATAGGGACAGCTAGCTTGCGACAGATGTGTTAGTCTCAGGGATTCCTTTGTCTACACAAACAACGTATACAATGATTAAACGATCCCCTAATCAGCAATTTAAGTGAAAGCACACCGAAAATGAGGTGGAAAATAACGGTGTATAATTCCGACAAAGCATTAATAAGACGTATTTTGTCTGAATCGTGTACTGTTGTATTTGCGCAACACATTTCGATCACAATCTGATCACAGACTGACTTGTCACAGGAATATATATGAAATTAGTGGAGTTGAGAGGTGCGAAAAAAACTGGTCAAAGTAAAAAGAAATACTGAAAGTCAAAATAACGATGAAGGTCACTATACCAAATAGGAGAGGTGATAGTACATCTAACCTGGCGGGTACCAAACAAAGTTTACCAAAGGTTTATTGTGTTGACCAACTGTTTTTGATGAATGCATAAAGGTGTTTTAAACTTATTTATTGACAGCTAGGGCTTTCAAAAACGTTATAATACGCTCCAAACACGTTTTATAGATAGGTTTAAAAGACGTGCAAACATCAATTTTATGTCCTGTTTCTATAATATGTTTCATAATGGAGGAACTAGATCTCCTGTTCTCACCACTAATAGCTTCTTATGATTATATTTGCTACTGGAGCAATTTAGGAATATACTCTGAAACTAACCCTTACTTGCAGAGGTCGATAAGTCCCCCCTATATATGCGTAGCCACACGTACATACAAAATAGTAAATACAGTGGGAGGTGACACAATTTTTCGCATGTTTCAAACGCTCATATTGATATATCGGCTTCTTATTCGCAAATACTATGAGATTAGCTGCACTAAAAATTTTTCTTATAACAGCGATCAACCCTTGTTGAGTAGTCTAAATGCTATAATCACCCACGTAGAGTAGCTTGATGTAGACGTCTTTTTCGTGGCGAGTTAGAGAGTGGATCTTCGTATTTTGACTACTTTCTATCTCCTGATGAACTTATCTGGATAATTGTTATCAACCGGAGTTTGAATCAACTTTCTTTCTTTCTCACCAAGTGTCCTAACCAGGTAGGTTTTCTATAAATGGATCGTTTTACTGATCTATCAAGCCGTCAACTAATAATAATAATAATCACTTTATTCCACAACAATAAAAATTTACAGCATGGAATTTTCAACGTTTAGCAATGTCTACGAAAACTAAACAGTTACCTCCCTCTTCTACAGACGTGAATGATATACTATTCTGAACTTGATTCATTCGATTTAAAATTGTGGTAGCAGAACAAAGCTTTTCACTTATAATTGTAATGTCGTTGACATATCTCCCATGAAGTGGTGCATTTTCGATTAAGTCTTTCAATAAACTTTCAAAACACGACATAGATATCTGTTACAAGAGGCCCTTACGGACTTCCCATGACGACACCATTGACCTGATTGCAGCAGTCACCTCCGAATGTGAATCAAACATTGGCAGTACATAAAAGTAAGAAACTCATTTAATAAGATACGTGGAACCGGATAAAAAAGGGATATGTAGAAATGGAATCGAGAGAGTACATCAGTGAATAAAGAGTTTACATCAGATTGTTAGAAATGTGTTACGTGAATACAGTAAACGATTCAGACAAATTACGTCTTCTTATTACTTTGTCAAAATGTATAACTCAAAAAATGAACACACCATGGGTTTGTGAATTAGCCTATAATCACGATCAATAAAATAGTGGACATTATTTTATGTAGGCCAGTTTTGATTGGTTTATTTCCAGACTGGATATCGACCTCCATATCAGCAAATAAGTATTTGTGAGGAAAAGAAATAGGCGCATTAGAGGATAAAGTACCGAAACGTCAGTAGTAGAGCGCTTGCCTACAATGCACATGGTCTTAATCCGATTACTAACCGACGCGCTTCAAAACGTCAGTTAGTTTACTAACCGGTGGTAAGTTGTAAAATGATTGGGTATTGGGGCTATTAACTCTACTCCGTTAGATGGAACAGTATCACCGCTATTGAAATCTCAAAGATCAAGCCTGAAGCCCATAGTTCTACTAAGGAAGCGAACAATGAGAATAAAACAAAAACATTTTAAGCCGATTTGCCAGCAATTTCAGTCTATGAGTAGTATATAAATATGTGTGCCATCAATTGGCAAAAGGTAAGAATTCATGGGTCATTGGGTAGGGTCTCGGTTGCGAAATGGTCTAGGAGGTCGCCTTGTAACCAGAAGATCTTGGGTTCGAACTTCTGTGGCGGATGCGTACTGTTGAAGAGTCCCAAACCGGGACGAATCAGCTGTCCAATACTCCTTATTGGTTTTCCAATGACTTTCTAACCGATGCAAGCTCATGATGAAATCCTCCAATCAAATCAGTATATAAATTAGGTCAAATGTGAAAAGTTACGTAATACTAAAGGTGAAGTGGATAAATAATCAGGATTTAACTAGGTTTTTATTTTATTTTTTATTTTTGATTACAGCTTGATTCAACACCGTATTTTTGGTACAAGTGTGGAATTTTCAGCATGTGATATCGGTAGCCCAAACTTTGCAGTCCAACCACTGATATAAGGTGTGAGTCGGCAGGAGATGGAACCCCGGACCATATGCATGGTTGGCGAGAGTCCTAACCACCGTGCCACGAAAGCACAGTGGAAATGGAAAATAAAAGGGGGTGGGATGATTTCAGTTAGACTTTACCTGGGCCAAGAGAGAGATAAAGGTAGAACAAACTTCTCTGCTGTATGCAAAGACTAGAATTGTTCTGTCGAATTAATTCCCGTAGCTTCGGTTGTGTGTTTAACGCGAAGGTTCGAATTCCGTCCAGAAGCCTCGATAGAACGTGATAAATACTTTTGAAGACACTTTTTCTGTTCGATTGGTGACCGCTGTCAATCAAATGGGTTAACGTAGAACTTCTTATAGATTTTAGTTCGACTTTTCCAAACCATGTAGGGAGATGCTCGCTAGTATGTTTGTTGAGCTCTCTTGTTGTTCGCCCTTTATAGCCAGCTTTCTCCACAGGGACAGAGAAATTTGTAGATCCACATAGAAATGGCATAGCTAAGTAGCTTGTCTTTCACTTGAGCAATCATAATTGGTCGGTAGCTGGAAAATGACAAACAAAGAGTGGCGGCAGTATAATTCCATTGTATTGTTCTCGATAATCTCAGATGTTGAACTTCACCGGCCACATCTCCATTAAATTTCAATTTTAGGGACAAATGTTTCTTTTTAACTGTTGTCAGTTTCTCTTTTTTATACCTGGTTTTCATGTATCGCCGTAAAAATCGATTAGGATAACTCATTTGGACCGGCGTATTTTGGATATATCCTAATTCATTTTCTAGGAAGTCACCTGTACAGATCCGTCTTGCTCTATTACGTACCCTTAAAACTTGACCTAATTTATTTATTGAATTGCCTACATATACACATATAACTACGTCCGTTATTCTTGCTACCACATGGATAAACCTTGTGATCATTATTTTGTCATCACAATAATCATTGTTATTACTGATGTTCGAAAACCCAATACATATCATTAATATTATTATCTTTATTTGAGATTGGACCAAGTATTAATTTCAGTTAGAGAACCATTGATCATCAGAAAGTACTGGAGAGCTGTTTCATCCCAGTTTGAGATTTATAGGGTGTAGGCACCCACTTGGTTTCTAGGCCAGGACCTATCGGTTACAAGGCTAGCAAGCTAGCATGCTAGCCAATGAATTCTAACTTCCACCGGTTCAGGATATTTAGCTCCACCACGAGCCAGTATCATCGGCAGGAACTCCATTTTCGCTCCCGAGTGGATGGGACTCATTGGTCATGACTTCTCACTAGAACTCCCGACAACCTCGTCCTGTAGCCCGTCAACAGCAAGCTTCATATGAATTTTGAAGAATTAGATTTGTAGAATCATTACAAAAACCACTTCTTGAAAAATGTTATTGTTATTTCGCTCACAAACTCCCTATGATTGGTTAAAATTTATACGTATATATATATATATATATATATATATATATATGTATATATATATATATAAACACCGAAGTAGAAAACCATATAGAGATGAATCATTTTTCGTCGTCATGATTCATTTCAAGGCCACATACAAAGAAAGTAAACAAAGAGAGGAGAAAAATTCACATCTGAGTGAATAAATAAACAAAGTTAATTGAAAATATACAAAAACCTTGTAGCTGAATAACAGTGAATACATAATCTCAGCTTTTGGTGTTGTTTTCGAATAATGTCATAAGTTCATGCATAACAATAATCCAGAAGACCATATCCACCTAAGTTACGGTCATTATTGATCCTTTGTGTTTCCAGTCGAATATATGCTTCCAAAGCTTTGAAGCCTCAGTAGTAGAAGTGTGGTTCCTAGCCTGATTCCTTACCTTTCCTATTATCCAGACTTACAACCTGCTATTAAACTAGGCGGTGCTTACGAGTACGTAACTTACGAACGAAATGCGGAACTTTTATGTGCCAGGTCAGTAGAAATGTTTCATAGTACTCCAAATAAACTAAGATGCTCACCAGTTGGGGAAACAGTTTGAAGCTCTCAATATCCAGAGAGCAACTGTGGTTATTCCTTTGAAATTTGAATATTGGTGATGATATCAGATCATAAAATTAAGAAATCTAATATGAATTCGTAAAACTTCTATGTAACTGGCAAGTATCGTTTCATTAAGTGTACATAAGTTTTTAATGAATTCAAGAATCAAAGGTTCGAATTCAAGTATTGGTTTGTAGGGATTTGGTTGATTGGTTACAGGATTTCATCATGAGCTGACATTGGTTAGAGAACCATTGGAAAACCAACTGGGAGTACTAGACAGCTGTTTCCTCCTAGTTTTGGACTCTTCATAAGTACTCACTCAGCGGAATTCGAACCCAGCACCTTCTGGTTACAAGGCTGGTGTTATAGTAGGAAGTCTTGACCAGTAGGGTGCAGTAGGCCAGGTCCCAATGGCTTAAAGGACTATGGGCTAATTCGCCTTGTAACCAGAAGGTCCTGGGTTTGAACCCCAGTGGTGGGTGAGTACTGCTGAGGAGTCCCAAACTAGGAGGAAACAGCTGTCCAGTACTCCTAGGTTTTCCAATGGTTCTGTAACCAATATCAGCTCGTGATGAAATCCTGTAACCAAAGGTTATCATGTTTAGCTCACATAGGCTTTATTTAAGCTCTAGTGACTATGAGTTTCTCTTGTCTCGTTTGTTCTTCTGAATTCGAAGATGAACTAAGCAAGTTTCGAGATTAAACTACTCTAGACTACAATTAAAAGTTGGAAATCATCGGGCCAGACCATGGCTTCCATCTATGAACTCTATGGCTACTGATGTAAGCCATAATTTACAGTGCAGTATGATTGTCTTCAGTATTGAAGATATGAATATCTTAGTTTTCGAAGGATCTTGATGATATGTACTACCTCTACCACTACTACTAATATTACTCCTAATACAATGGTAGGGGCTTTTTCAAGATATCAAGTGTTTCCATTGATTTGATTCAGCTATTCAATGTCTTCTTCCATTCACTTTACCTTCGTATATTATTCTGTTAGTGAGAGAGGATAGAGAATTTGAACCTATCTGTTATATTCTGGTTTTTCCGTCTTTATTGTCAGCCTCAATATACAATAGATAGCCAACAGGTAGCTTAGCTGACACTACTATTCACTGTGTTTTCAGAGATATATTTGAAGAGTAATGCCAGACTACCACGAGGATAAATGACAGGTAACCACTTTATTCGGTGGTTCAGTGGTAGAATGATAGCCAGTCTTGCCACTTGAGGACATAATGCTGAGAGTGTAGCTATGCCTGACAACCCCATTATTCAAATTCCAGGAGAAAATATACAAACAAACTGAAGGAGTTGTTATGGGATCTCCAATATCTCCGGTTGTAGTAGATATATTCATGGATAGGTGGGAAAAAATGGAGACTGAAATGATCATCCCCACCCCAAAATTTATGTTAAGGGGATGTAGATGACACATTCGCTGTACTAAGAACACAGGATATAGGTAGATTTTTTGAACACATTAACTCAAAGGTAGAGGCAATTCAATTCATTTATGAATTGGAAAGTCAGGAAGGGGAGCTTCCAATGCTAGATTGCAACGTAAAAAGGAAAGAAGATGGAAAGTTAAACACACTAGTGCGTGTGTTTACGGGAAACCCACACATTCAAACAGATACTTGGACTTCCGATCATCCCATCCTATGTTAGTGAAAATATGACTGGTGAAATGTTTAAGTGACAGAGCACAAAAACTAAGTAGTACCAAGGAAAATCAAGGAAGGGAAGTGAGGCATATAAGAGAAGCTTTAAAACTTAATAATCACCCAGATAAATTAATCAGAAAGTATGTAGGGAAATGTAAAAATCAAATAAATAATGATAGTGATGGTGATAATAATAATACCAATAACGCGATGCATGTCAAACATGCGAAAGACAACACCAACAATAAGGAATGTGAATCATCAGTAGTAATTCCATACAAGGAAGGAACCTTGGGAACCTTACGCAGAATTCTTAACAAGGTAGGAATAAAAGTGGCTGACATTCAAACCCACAAACCCAATTAGAAACAAGCTTTGTTGGCTAAACGATCCTCTGGAGCCTTAAAAACGAAACAATTTAGTTTATATAATACCGTGGTGGGAAGATTGTCAGGTCAAATACATAGATCAAAGTAGTAGAATAGGGGCAGTCAGACTAGTCGAACATCAAAATGTAGCAAAATCTAGATTGGTTGACCCGAATAAGATAAGAAATCTGGAGAACAGTTCAGCAATACCACTCACCACGTGCAATTACACACAATCACACCATATGGTAAGGGATGGGATAAGATCACAGTTTCAAAATCTGATATAACACTGTGTAAGGTGAGATTGATAACGGAAGCTTTATTTATCGAACCAACCAACAGGGAATACTTGTCATAAGGATGATTCAACATCTGTCCAGCCGGACATCTGGAAAATTCTACTACCCTTACGGCAAATAGCAATGAATAAACAAAACTATAAAATTCAAGTTTCTAAGTCGTGTGATTACAATTGATATGACTGTAAACAGTAAATTTTGTTCGAGACGTCATCCATTGAATAATACCGTTTCACCGTGTGATACATCTAATAAACAAACTAATATGGAATAATGGAATTATACTCTACCACAGTAGTGCTCACGTTTTACACATATATTACTAGACATGCACAATATCCAGGGATCGATGCCAGGTCGACTCACTCTAAATCTCATTAACCCGGTATTAAGGTCGGTGAAGAGGGAAGGTTGGGTATGAGGCTGGCAACCCTACCCAGTAAAAATAAAAAACAAACACTGCTACTGACATTTCAATGCTCTAGCCCGACATCCCGTGTTTCATTCGGAACGTAAAGGAATAAAGTAAATAAAAATAAGGCCTGTTTATCAATGCTGTAGATGTTCAGATAGTTCTTCTTCTGTCAGTTCTAACTAAATATAGTGATCACAAGGGGGGAAAACTGTCTTCATACACTCTTGTAGTCATTTTTGGAAGCCCAACTCATAGATTTCAATCTCAGTTTTGCATGAAGTACTAGTGAATGATGTCACTTGATATTCTCCGCCGAGTATATGGAATCTAACTGCATTCTAATCTGCATATTTGTTGGTTGAGTAAAAGGCTGTTGGCTGACTCGTTATCTGTTACAATTCCCTACTGCTTATTGCTTCTAGGCAGCCATCTCATCTTTATTAGGAGTAGGTGCCGACGAAAGTCTTCAGCGTAGCCTAGTGAAAATACTTACGGTATTGATTGCAGCAAGTCTTAGAATTATATAAAGGCAGTGATATGACATTCTAGAAACACATTTAGTTATTCTGAGAGAAAACTTCATCTTAAAAGGATGCCAAATAGGATTCACCGACAAAAGTATCAAATCAAGAATTTCGGGAAATGAAAATTCACTTGCGCCTAAAGAGAAACTTTACATGAACTTCGATTTGAAGGGAGATTTAGCAAGCGATATTCTCAAGAGAAGGATCACATCATCTCTGAGAAGAACATTCTCTGCAGCAAGGCTAAGAATAGTGTGCTCTAGTTGCCCACTGATCTGCAGAAGCCTCAAGGACAAGATCCCGCATCTGACCACATCTATGCATATATATCAGTTCATCTGCTGCTGTGAAGACAGCCAGGTACGCCAGTCGTTCGACGCGCTTTTAGTCCAAGAGGATTCAAGAACACTATCCAGCCAGCATGGTTGTGAAAAGGCAATAGTGGTGAAATAAGGAGTGCGATAATTGAACACCTGGTCAACACCACCATTCGATGCATCATTCCATCTCAACAAACAACAACAAAGACAATTACTAAACCACTTCTACTCTCATGGTAACAAATTTTTTGATTTTGGTGACCTAATCTTGTTTGTTTCCCTGTCTTATTAATTGCTTATAGTTCTTGTATTCATTTAGAACTCTTATGTAATTTCGTATTCTCTACTTTCTTCCTTTGTGTATACTGAGTAAAGCTCAATCATCAAACCAATCATATTATTACCTAACTTCTTTTTTAACAACTGTTTGTGACAAGCCATCACCTTTGTTACTACTCTAATTTATATTAATACCCAATTATGTCGACTGATTTTGTATCACGTAAATCCAGCAAACTGTCTTCAACTGATAATTTAATATAACCATAACCAAAATGTATTTTTGTTTGACAAAATTAATGCGTGGAGAGAGCAAGGATGATTCAAAAACCAATCACAGCAGACTTAACGTGGCAAAATATAATTCGCAGATAGAGAACTCTGTTTTTCGAGGAATCCCGAAACAACCAATCAGAAGACTGCGCTTGTCTACTTGCATAAGCTATAATAATGTATGTGAAATATATATAAATACATGTTGATTTTCGTAATAAAGCGATCTGTTGCCTAGCCCTTGTCTTCTGTTGTTACATTTGGTGTCGCTGCCTACTGACAGATGGAAAGCCTATGCCCTGCTGTTTTTGATGGAGACATATGGATCTTCGGGAAGGACTTTAAGGCTTCTACGCAGTTGAGTGGCGTTCAAGACCTGTCAGCGATGGAGCTGCTACTTGGGACGCTGCTGGGTGGTCGGGTGAAAGCAGCATATGAAAGTGTGAGTCGAAACACCGATCAATGTTCGACAGGGTCAGACAAACAGTTTCCAAAGTGGGAGGGACCACATATGGTCACGTTGAGATGGGGTTACGCAGACACAGTCGCAATGGCGAACAATGAGAGGCGCGTGAACGTCAGCGAGCTCCAGAAATGGATACAGCGATACAAGCCGACGATGACGCCTGCACCAAGAAGATCAAGCCGACTTCAGTCGCACATATTTGACGTGGGGAAGAGTGTGGAGAGAGCAGGCCGTGATAAAATATGTACAAGGTTGATTCAACAACCAATCACAGCAGACTTAACGTGGCAAAATATAATTCGCAGATTGAGAACTCTATTTGTCGAGGAATCCCGAAACAACCAATCAGAAGCCTGCGTTTGTCTGCTTAACTTCTGATAAACAACCAATCAGAAGACTGCGCTTGTCTACTTGCATAAGCTATAATAATGTATGTGAAATATATATAAATACATGTTGATTTTTATAATAAAGCGATCTGTTGCCTGGCCCTTGTCTTCTCTTGTTACAAATGTACACATACAAAGAAAATAACAGATATATATTTAAGATTGTACAGAAAGATAATGAATTCGCCGCCGAAATTGACTCTTCGCTGAACTACGTGTTTTGTTTTCATTAATGCCTTGATAGGGATCATTCGTGAATTAAAATTCAAGGTTGCCTCCACTTTCTCCATACTACGGATTTTCACATCGATTTCGGATAAACAACCGACTGCCTTGCTTACTCTTTCGGATTCTGTTGAGCATTAACATTGTTATCAGTGCCACACGTAGTAGAAACAACGCTAACTTAGCAAATGAAGCAGACGATTCACTTTCGATTTCTATCGGTAACTTCAATTATTTCTTTTCGCATTGTTTCAGCAAGTGCCTAATGAATGAATCACTTTTCAATCCCTTCAATAACCTGTCTGATCTAAACATGTTTGTTTGTTTTTTGTTTTTACACAAATTTTATGAACATGATCATATCGAATGACTTGAAACTTGTGAAACAACATGTGATCTATTCGCAAAATTTGTAGTTCACTAAAAATATTTATTAAACAAAATGCTAAAAACAGTGTATCGAAAAGACTATTCAAAACAGGTGAATAACAAATGTATTGACAGAAAAAGTTGAACGTCATTTTTACATCACCATGTTATCTGATAATCAATGAGTACAGTGTGCGTTTAATGCCTAAGAAAGAGTTTAGTTACACTTTTTAGAATTCCTAAAATTTTTAATTTATCTGGGATTAGTGAATGTAAGTTGTCGGAATCAAGCCTGAACGAAATTTTGCTTCCCTCAGGTTTTTTGTGTCCATTGACACACACACACACACATACACATACAGAGAGAGAAGCAAGATATGTGTCTCTGGTTTCAAAGAGATTTATGTTCCAACCTGATGGCCCTTAGCAGTAGAATCTGGAGCGTGCACTTTCGTTCTGTTTTCTGACTCTACGGCTGGATGTGTAATTGGACTTCCAACATATGAATCTGTTCCTAGTAGGGACTCGAAGCCAGCCCTCATCTCATTTCAAACACTTAAACGTGTTATTTTTTAGGCCAGTAGGTTAAAGAATGAGATCTCATAGCAGTCTTATGACATCATCAAACTATTTTTACTGGGAGCTGGAATTGTCACAAAGACTGACTACTGTGATCTAATAAAATCAATCGTCTAGTATTAGGATCTTGGATGAAATAGTATGTCATCCTCTGTGATGCATGTTGTGATTTATTGTGCGACCAATCATTTCTTACGGCTGTGAGCTGACATTATTGTGGTAAAGAAAATGTATAAATATCATGTGTCGCTTTCTAAATAAAAATGCACAGTACAGCATCTTACAACCACAGGCCAGCCTTTGTCTTTCAACATTTGCTTCGCTCAGTAAAGCAGAAGGTACTGTAACGACAGGCAACAGATCCTTTATTGAGAAAATCAATAGATATTTATAGATTTTTGTGTACAATATTATTTGTCATTGTTAGCAGAGAAGCGGCTTCTTCTGATTGGTTGTTTCCCTGATGAAGGTTATTCTATCATCTCTTTGTGGCCGTTTCTTAGATAGTCAGGCAAAATATCTGCGAATCGTATCGGCCCACGCTAAGTCTACTGTGATTGGCTGTTGAGTTCATCAAGGTTAGGCGTTGTTATTACTTTCTCTCCCGAACCCAATTCGGGACGTAATCATAGACGTAAATTATTGTCTACAACTTTAGCTTGCAGATAACTCGCACCACAGTACAGTCGACAAATAGACCTATCAGCGTATCAGTCGGGTTCATTAATGTCATTACAGTTATAATAATTAGCAGGCGCAGATATTACACCTAAAAATCCAAAAAATTACATTTCTATGTATTTAATATGTTATTATTGTTTTTGGTTCTGAGTGGAACATCAGGCTTCAAAAGCACATCTGTAACTCATCATGTTCTCTGCACTCTTCTTTAGCTAGCCTCACGATTTCAGATTAGCTTTCATATCAATCTCACATGAACTCCTTTATGTCAGCCCTGAAGCGACGCTCAACCCTTTATTCCTCATTTGGGTTCCATTCGATCGGTGGCCTGATGCACTGGTTTCCTCAGAGTGTCTCCAACCCGTATCCATTTCCTTCAGAGTATTTGTTGAGCAACAGGTTCTTGATTAATTCACTCTCAAAGTTTCATGCTGAAAACTCTTCCTAGCTGACTATCGGATATTCAGAAGGGGGCCAGCGAAGACAGTTGTTCACAGAATTTCTGCAGTAGCCAGCTGGAAATGCTATTCATGACGCGCTGGCCAAGCTTCTGACCTATATAGAAGATCTGACTGACTTAACATTCGTACTGAAGATCCGAATTTTGTTGTTTATGCTGAGTGCCGTAAATTTCCACAGAGGAATGAAGTGATGACATGGCTTTGTGATTCTTGTTTTGACATCCTCACCCGTAGATTCAGCTTTATTTGAAACTATGCTGCCTAGCACATAAATAAATACATAATTTAAGTTCCCAATCAGAACAGATCATTATAAAACTGCCAAACATAATGGAATTATTTTTCCAGTAATTTTTCTAATATACCTTGATTCCACACAGTATTTATTGTACAAGTATGGGATTTTCAGCATGTGATATCGGTAGCCCAAATTTTTCAGGCCGACCAATTGATATCAGGTGCGCGTCGGTAGAGGATCGCATCGCAGACCATTTGCATGTTCGGCGAGGGTCCTAACCTCTTTGCCACCGATGTAGTTTATGAAGTAAGAAACATCATCACTGTTGGTTCACAGTGATCACGACTTTCGCTTGCACAAAAAACGGCCTCATAGGCTTTTGTTATGTAAGCCTCTACAATCACAACAGTGAATGACTTGACAGCATCGCTTTCATGTCTTCAGTCTGTAAAATGCTTTTTTATCCTGCATTTTGTTTGATATCTTGGCTTCAGCTTTCTACAACTACTTTGGCATGTGTTAGAACATGCAAGTGGGCACTCAACTCCGCGTGTGATTTGTTTATTCTCTTTCCATCAAACTGATATAAACAGTTAGAAGTACTAATAAATTGTCGTTTCTGTAATAATGAAGTCGTTAGGGAATGAGTGATACTCAGTATCGCCTAAAATGCAAAATTTGATTGAGAAAAAATACAGTATTAGCTTGGTTGATGTAATATTCAATGAATAGTTTCCTTTAATTCTTGGAGGAACGTAGGGCTTCAGCCTCACGTCCTCACTGCCTACGGTTCTCTGCCAACATTTTCACCTGACTCCACTTTTGCCCACACACTTTCATCTCCCCTTCGCATGACCTCCTCAATGTCACTCTCGAAATGATGACCAACGAATCGCCGCTTCCTATTCAGCTTCCACTTGAGCGATGGTCTGGCATCTGATGTTACTTGACGGTTCCTGCTGGATTGGTTCGCTCCTAGAGATCTGATCTTTTCTGCCCACGTGAATCGTTAGGGAAATATAAATTTACCAAAATAAAACAAACACAAGTAGCCTCTTTGTCACCAATCTGTAATTGTAGTTTCTATAATTATTCAGAGATATTTAGCATATGGAATTGTGTTTTATTGAAATAACAGAGAAAAATGGTAGTTGAGGTGGATGTCATTAAACTTTCTAAGTGAGCCATCTGTGCTAGACGTTTAATTTGAGAAGCTTTCAAGTTCCTCCTGTTGTGACTGTAACCACGACCTAGTAGACTATGTGCGAATACTAATTTAAAGCGCTGGCTAATCTATCCTAATTGCACGTCCACAACAACATGTATAACGCTACCGGCACGCAAAGATAAAGAACAGACTAGACGTCGATAAGAGAGATTTTCTTTTCTTAAAAACAGTCAAAATGCTAGACAGAAGCTCTCTATGTATACAGTTAGAATGATCTTGAAAATGCAGTAATTCAGCGATACACTAAAAGCATTAACAGCCAATAAAAGTACAGAAATCCGAACAGAGGAAAAAACAAAAAATTCACTCCAGTGCACGATAATTCATTGAAATGAATTTTTAAGGTTTCAGGCAAAATTAGGCAAAATGAGGTGTATGTAACACCTGCTCTTTTTGAAATTCTTCATGTTAATGAAGTCAACACTGAATGTTCTATCTAGTTGAATAAGGGAAGATTCTCAGTCAAATGGTTTAGCTCAGAGATGTGGTTGTGTTCTCTGGGATGGATAGTTAATTTGCGACGCTTTCATCGCTCTCCTAGGCAACACCTTCAGCGCATACTTCAATATGAAGAAGTGAGCTTTTAGATGTCTCTGCGAGTTTATTAATCATCTCTTCTGACAGGTGACCTTCAACGTGATGGTTGTTTATGTGTGTTTTCACACCTTCTTGGCTACTTGTATTGGAACTAAGTGTTTCCTTGACTTGAACTTTGACCCTTTGTGTGTGTGTGTGTGTGTAAGGTTTCTTTCTTATCGGTTGATAAATTTTGTCTATCTCGATTTGTCCATTGATTGATGATTCACTGGAATACCAGACAGGCTTCTAAAAATTCTCTAGCATTCTTGTTGTTTACCCTGTCTAACATTCGGACGTTGGCTGTCCCAGTCGAATCGATGTCCGTGGTTGTCTGTATGCAGTGAAGTGATATGAGGGAGTGGATGTCATGTCTATTGACGACTAGTTTATGATCACGGATACAAAGACGAAGGGAACGTCCACTTTGGCTGATGTAGTGTTTTTCGCAGTCGTTTCAACTAATTTTGTGGATGATGTTGGTTTTATCTTCTTTCGCTGTTGAGTCTTTTGGTTGACACAGAGCCAGCTGAGTGAAGTGATTTTGTTGGTTTGTGTACGACATCAATTCCTAAAGGTTTGAAGAGTCTTGTAGTGATTTCTGAGATGTCCTTTATATATGATAGGGCGATTTTCTTTGTGCTTTCTTTGGGGCTTTTGGTTTGATAGGTTGGCTTGAGGGCATATGTCTTTTGATGAAATTCCGTAGATATCCTTTCTTTTGGAAGACGCCTATGAGATATTTTTCTTCAATTTTCCTTAAGGTGGGAGTGATGCAATGAATCCTTGCCTTCTTGAATATTGTTTGTATACAATGTCCAAAAGGAAAAACTAGAGAAAACCCTCAACTAGGAACACCTGTCAACGCTGGTCACCGCAATCACATTGTCAGGTAGAAAACACAGAGAACAAAGACGAAGAGTCCTCAAAACCATGCTAGCCAAGGTTAGAAAACAACAACCACACAATACACCTATTGACTGCATAGTTAATCTATCATAACAACCACTATCAAAAATGGAATAACAACTACTACAAAAAGAATTAAACTCCAAAATATAATTTATCCAGAGAACCATACAGAAAACTGAAACACCTAACGGAATCTTGTGATCATTTCATCAAACCTGCTATCCAATTTCTAGAGAAAATCAGAGACATCCGAATAGATGAACCACTTCATTATTATTTTTATTGTTATTATAACTATTACTATTGATATTAGTCTGTTTGCAATTCTTGTTATATTCTCTAATGACTAATTGTTTATCTAAGTGATGTAATTGAAGCGTAATACATTTTAACTTAATTTTGATCTCCCATACTCCCTCTCCCCTGGAAAACATTTGCACCTGTCTTTCTGCATGACTAATTCAATGTAGTTTGTCCAATTATCAGTCTTATATCTCTCAATGTAATTTCAAAAGTATATAGACATATCCGTGTGTGTAGAGTATTCCGCTGACGAGTTCTACCGAAATTTGATAAATTTATTAAAATTACCCTCCTTTAATAACCGTTATTGCCTGTTTTAGGTTCTCTAATTGATATCGGATAGTGATAAAATGCCCTATCTAACCAGACAAAATCCCTACAAAAACCAATTTTTGAAAATTTATTCGTGTTTATTGGACAACATGCTCTTTGGTTCAATCAAAAGTTGACGGATATCTTTCTCACGCTAACTTCAACTGTGTATCCATATTTACGTGTATCTGTGGAAGCAGTTACATTGGGAGAACACGAAGAAGGCCACTCCTCCGATTTTCTGAATATGTACCTAAAAACAGCCTATGTCTCAAAAAGGGACAAATGATATCAACAGTGCCATCGCCAGGCGTTCTCTGATATACTTGTCACTAGATATACGTTGCAAAATCGTTGAAATTTATCAACAGACAATAACAAAAACAACACAAAAAATAACAAAAATGCGAAAAAAATACCAAGAAGTAGAAAGGAAAACAAACTACAATAACAAATAATATCTCAGTATTGAATAGTGGAAGTTATGATGTTTATGCGTGGTGACAGTAAAGCTAAAGTCATACTAGAGGTTCTGAAATGATATCTAAGAATGTTTATCGCCATGATGATCAGTTAATTTGTTTGAACAGCACTAAACAATAATAAAATAAACATTTCAGGTTTTTTTATTGTTAGCTCTAATGCGTAGTGTGAGTAATCCTGCATAATACAAAATTTTTAAGATGGTGATAGTGGCATTCACAAACAAGATTGTCAGTTAAATAGTGCTGAACAAAGAACAACTACAAAACTAATATTACAGGACGGTTAATAGCAGGACAATTTTGTAATAATCATAGTGATAATACAGTCGGAACTAGTAGATGCATAAAAGAAGGAATAGAGTCAAGTACAAAAAAAGTAAGCCAATGCTAGTAATATAGGTAGCTAAGTATGTTTAAGAAGGTGTTCATTATAGAATACAAATGAGAGAGAAATAAAAAGAGCCGAAATTATATTATTAACAACAAATCAAGTCATAGGTTTCGCGCCTAACATTGTCTCTGTCACTGGGAACACAGGCCAAATATGGTATCATTGAGTTCCTATACACGGTTATACGAGCATATATTATTTTGTACTGATTTCTGGTTCTACCTGATGAGATACAAGGAGAGAGTTGGGGTCGGAGAGTATGGTTTTAGATCATTTTTCACATGTATTCAGATGCTTTTTTACTGATGTAGTGACGAGCTGACTGAGTTTTACACCACTAGTCCTACTAACTACCTTCAACATCCTTCTCAGGATGGTATAGTCCTTTTTCAGTAACCCAGGAATGACTAACGGGGAGCAGTAAAGTAGAGTAGGTAAGATACGAGAGTTGACAAATTGTGAAAGTAGAGGTTGGGTGATTCCAGATAGTCTAAGTTCCTTAATGTAGTAGGTTAGACGGAACACTTTCTTAGAAATCGTTAGGATATGAGATGTCCGAGTAAGGTTGGAAGATAGAACTAGTCCGAGGTATTTTGCATTAGACTTAGTTTCAATTTTAGTCCCCTCAATGCTACAGGCTTCATGAGTGCTCACTAGTGTTTGTAGATCTCGTTCATGCCTAAAAGAGAAGTTAATAGTCTGGCATTTTGAGGGATTCAGCATGAGGGCATTTAGTTCAGACCACTGACTGATGTCCGACAGGAAGATATTTAATTTGAAACAGTCTGACTGAGACTTAACTGGAAGCGAAACAGTCAGGTCATCTGCATATTTGACTAAATTAATGTCTTCTGAAAGAGATATGCCATGTAAGAAGAAGGAAAAGAGAAACGGAGAGAGAATAACACCATGAGGAACTCCAGCTTCAGTAAGCAAAGGAGAGGAAGATACACCATTATATACCATGTACTGCATCCTATTTGAGGTGTAAAAGTGCAGCCAGTTGTTAGCCCAGGACTCAGTTTTTGTAAGGCTAAGCTTGTTTAACAAAAGGCCTCTAGGTACGGAGTCGAAGGCAGATGTATAATCAAGGAACGTACAACGGACATACTCGGCCCCTTTGTCTAAGGAGGATAAAATTTTGTGATGAAACACAGCAGCAGCGTCTAGAGTACTTCTACCCAGTTTGTAAGCAAACTGCTCTGGATTATTTCAGAAGCTTAGAGAGGGAAAAAGTTTTAGTAACAATAATTTCTCCATTAGTTTCAAAAAAGGAGAGGTAACAGCAATAGGTCTAAACTTTACACTGCAGCAGGTGAACTGATATATGTACACAGAAGTGGTCAAATGCAGGGTATTGTCCTAGAGGCTTCTGCAGATCAGTGGCCGACTAGAGAACACTGTTCTTAGTGTTGCCGCAAAGAATGTTCCTCTCAAGAGGAGGTGATCCTTCTCTTGAAAATATTGCTTGTTAAATCGTCATTGAAATCTAAGTTCATCTAGAGCTTCTTTTTGGCGCAAGTGAAGTTTCGTTTCTTCGAATTTTTTTGTCGATGAATCTTAATGGGTATCCATTTTAGATGAAGATTTCTCTTAGAATATCTAATTCTGTTTCCAGAAAGTCGGAACTACAGATGCTTCAGATGTGGGTGGCAAGTGATTTAATTAAATTTCGCTTTTGTTGAATGGGTACCCAGCTATAGAAGCTTGTTAGTTGACCATTCCACGTAGGTTTTCTATGGATTGATCTTCTTACGCTCCCGTCAGCTCTTTTTGTTAGTTCCACATCGAGAAACGGAATTTTTGACTCGTTTTCCATTTCAATAGTGAATTTTATTGCTGGATGGCAACAGTTAAATGTTGTTGTCACAAATTATGAATATGTTGTCTACGTATCTTTTATACAGTCGTAAATTGTCAATGCTCAGCTTTAGTGGACCTTTCTCGAGGCTTGCCATGAAGCAGTCTGATAGTAGTGGACCCGATGGAGATCCCTTTGCAATACCATCTTTTTGTCTCTAGATGGTGTCGTTGAAAGTTAATAATAATAAAAGCAGTTTTATTCCAAACAGTATTTGTAGTACAGATATGGAATTTTCAGCGTGCAATACAGTATATTGCATCTAATTACCTCATAAATTTTCATAAGATTATAAAATCAAAAAGTAACACCCGAAAAAGAAGATAAATAAAAAGGGAAAGAAACAGCGTTGCGTTTACATTTTAAACACTGAACCACAGGGTATGAAGAATAAAATTGGTGTGTAATAGATGAGAACAACAGTGTAATAGTAACAAGGAAGGGAAAACAAAAACTAATGGGACTGTTTGTCAGAGTGCCGCAGTAAGTTGATCGTGTCATACCTAACGGATTTCTCATCACATAACAGCTGTGCCAGATATGGTATTATGTAGTTTTTGTACTTGGAAGTCCTAGCATATAGCCTCATATAGCTGCTTCTAGTTCTACTAGATGAAATGCAAGGAGACAGCTGAGTATAGAGAGGATTCTCGGGGACTGACAATATTGTATTCGCTAGTTTCTCACATGACATTATATGTCTATCCACAAGTGTTAACCAGTTGGTTTAACGATATCCCACTTGCCCTACTAACGGCTTTTAGTGCACTTCTCAGGAAAGCAAAGTCTTTCTTAAGTAGTCCAGGAAATATTAATGCAGAGCAGTAAAGGGGGATGGGTAGAATGCAAGAATTTACAAACTGAGAAAGCAAAGACTGCTTTATGCCAGACTGCCTAAATTTCCTAATGTAGAGCGTTAAGCGAAACATCTTTCTGGTAACTAGCAAGATGTGGGAGGACCAGGAAAGATCAGTGGAAAAACTCAGCCCAAGGTACTTGACATTAGATGTGTTTTCAACATCTGTGCCGTCAATGATAGTGGGGCCATGTGAGCTAGCTAGTTAACTGGACGTTCAGAGTGCATCTTAGCAGTAATTCCTTCAGGTATGTTGTTGGTATTCCAATACTGAGATGGTTCTCATCTATATATTTGCATAAAAGGCAGACCTTTTCCATGAGTGGGACATTGGTGAAAAGTGACTCAGTGTCGAACGACAACATAATTTTGTTAGATACATTCATGTCTTGTATGCACTCGATGAACTGGAAGGTTTCATGGAGCTGTTACGTATATAATTGTTTCCTTACAGGTTCCAGAATATCTGCTAGCCATTTTACAATAGAGTGGTTGGAGATAATGAGATTGTCGTCCACGTGTCTGTTGTAAAACCCAAAATCTTCAATAATTTCCTTTAGATGTGTGTTTTCTAATGAATATTTTTCTAATTTTGACATGAAACAATCTGCAAGTAACGGACCCGGTAATGAGCCCATAGCCATACTATTTTTTTGTCGATACATTTCGTTATTGAAAGAGAACTGGACGCTTAGAC
Source organism: Trichobilharzia regenti (assembly GCA_944472135.2). Classification (NCBI taxonomy): domain Eukaryota; kingdom Metazoa; phylum Platyhelminthes; class Trematoda; order Strigeidida; family Schistosomatidae; genus Trichobilharzia; species Trichobilharzia regenti. Next base: position 32,292,664 of record OX235268.1, read on the forward strand.
TGCATCTCAATAGAAGTTCCTTCAAATATTCAGTTTTACCTAATAAACTATTCTAATTTGTTAAAGATTATTAGCCTCTGGTATTTTTTAAACTCATCCTGAACAATCTTTAGCTCTATTGCAGATTCAGATTTTAATTTGCCATCATTTTTTTTTCTCTTCTCTGGTCGATTTTAAGAAAATATTTTTGAATGCAGTTTTAATAATAATAAACCACACACACACACTCTTTCATTCTGTGGCTGAGATTTAAAAAGGTTTACAGGAAAGTATTCAAACATTCAGCACGCACATACACAAGTACACACATAAACAAGTGACCTTGTTCATTATTTTCACAATGTATTACACACATTGGGACATGTGATGATTTTGTTTAAAGTTTAGACTGACCTTGAACTTGGCTCAATTTCTAAAATGCAAACACAATTTAAAGCAACAAGTGTATCTACAATGTACAAGACAACAGTTATGCAGGAAACAGTATTAACACAGTCAAAAGCTTTGTTCCAACTGTCTATTTAAATTCGCTAACAATTGTTAGTTGTTAGGTGACTTTTGTGTACAGTCATTTTTGAATTAAAATAAAACGGTATTGATTATCCACTGTAGTGCAGTCGGTGTTAAGCGTTCAGGTTAGCAGGTCTGTAGTGAGGACAAATACTCGCTAAAGACATTAGCTAGGGGTGGAGCTATGTCGTGAATTGGCAGAAGTTAGAATTCATGGGCTAATGGATCGGGTCGCAGTGGCTTAATCGAATACGAGCTCGCCTTATAAGCAGAAGGTCCTGGCTTCGAATCCTGGGTACGTACTGACGAAGAGTCCGAAACTAGGACGAATTAGCTGTCCAGTACTCACTGTCAGTTTTCCAATGGTTCTCTAAATAATGTGAGCTCATGATGAAATCCTGTAACCAATCAAATCCGTACAAACCAACACTTAAATGACATTTTGTTGACTGAATTGTATCATTCACGTTGGCACTATGGTCACTAAGTTATAAAAGACTTGCCATATCTGTACATTCTTAATATATAATATAATTTATAATATAGTCGGGACCAGTAAATTCACAAAAGAAGGAATAAAATAAAGTACATAAAACTAAGCCAATGTTAATAATTTAAGTAGATAGCTAAGTAAGTTAAATGCAGGTGTTCATTATAGAATACAAATGAGAGAGAAATAAAAAGAGCCGAAATTATATTATTAACAACAAATCAAGTCATAGGTTTCGCGCTTAACATTGTCTCTGTCACTTAGAACACAGGCCAAATATGGTATCATTGAGTTCCTATACACGGTTGTACGAGCATATATTATTTTGTACTGATTTCTGGTTCTGCCTGATGAGATACAAGGATAGAGTTGGGAATAGAGGGGGTGTTGGGGGTCGAAGAGTATGGTTTTAGATCATTTTTCACATGTATTCAGATGCCTTTCTACTGATGTAGTGACGAGCTGACTGAGTTTTATACCACTAGTCCTACTAACTTCGATCAACATCCTTCTCAGTATGGTATAGTCCCTTTTGAAAGTTTGCTAACACGTTCCTACTATGAGCAGGGAGCTGATGAGAAGCCGACGAAGTGAATGCTGGTGCCATCATCTTATTCTGCACAAACCACACTGTTGTTCTCAATTTATTCAAATTCATCAAGAGGAATAAATGTGTAATATATTCTCAAACTTTTGATCTAGTTAATAAACTTCTATCAAAACTTCTAAACTTCTATCTCAAAAACTACATCAGTTCCATTTCAATAATTGATCTATTTATGAAAAATTTAAATAAACTTTTGATTGACATGCTTTCTATTATTATTAATAAACAAAGTTTGAAGTCTGAGTGACATTTTACATCTATTTATTCAAGTCATCAATTATTATGTAAACAAATTATTTGTCCAGTCAATAATTCCTGAATTTTCTGTGTCGCCCAATTTTAAGAATTATGAATTAGTACTAATAATTATCTTCTTTTTTCCAAAAATAGTACTTTTGATACAGAATGGAATTTTCATCATTAATCACAATATTCCATCTAATTTCCTCAGATTATAAATAAAAATTAATCACACACAGAAAATCTTCCACATATACAATACCAGTAGTGTCAAAAACATTCAGCATATAAAATGGAAATAGTAATAATGATAACAGCTAAGGTAGTAATAATAATACAAGTTAAAATTCTCGTGGGCTTGTTTCACACAGTATTGTCAATGCGGTATAGAAATCCTAGCATGTTTAAAAATATTGAATATAATATTCGCTTTACATGATATGGTGAGGGGAAAAACATAGATTACAGCAGTCATAGAGATAATTTGGTGTTTGCAATTATGAGAGTAAAACAAAATTAGAAGCAACAGGACCATAAATATAATAGGAATAATAAAAATAAAACTTGAAAGCATATATGGATGAACGGAGGAAACTGTTTATTTACTAGATGAAAAAAGGTTAGTTAATTCTTGCCTGACAATATTTTTATCACATAAAATAGGTGCTAAGTATGGCACCATAGAATTTCTATACTTAGACGTGCAAGCATACAGTTTTCTGAAGTTACTTCTTGTTCTATCTGAGGAGATGCAAGGTGAAAGCTGAGGGTGCTGTGGTGGACGCTCGAGGTCAGACAAAATCCCTTTAGCAAATTCGTTGCACGAAGTCAAGTGCCTATTGACAACGACGTCAACTATGTGGTCCACTGAGACACCACTCACCCTACTGACAGTCTTCAGCATTCAACGAATTGTGACATAATCCTTTTTGAGTAAACCAAGAAAGAATAAAAGTGAACAACGAAGAAGAATAGGTAGGATGCAAGATTAATGTTAAGGGTGTTGAGATGGTGAGCAGAGATTCAGTGATTAGCTGCTGTCTCCCTTACCCTTTCTCTCTCTATTCACCCAAATATTTTCATTTTATGATACTTTTTTCCTATCACGCCTTATTGTGTGATCGAATGCAAATGAATCCGTTACAGTGGCCTAGCTGTTTTCTGGATTATTTAACTTAACTGGGTCAAGAATTTTAGATCTAGCTAAATTTCTATTTATAGGTCAGCAATCAATATATGCTTTTTTAAGAGTTGCTTTTTCGAATTTAACCACGGATTGATATCAGTTAGAGGATCACTGAAAACCAGCTAGGGAGGGCTGGACAGCTGTTTCATCGTACTTAAAGAATTCATCAGCAGTATGAACCCACAACGGTTGGAATCCAGGATCTTTTGCTTACAAGATAAGTTCGTATACCTTTCAGCTACTGGGTCCCGAATCAATGGCCATGAATACTAACTTCCGCCAATCTGTGAGATTTAACGCTACCACCAACCAGTGTTATCGATTGCAGGACTGGGTCTCTTGGAGTTCTAGTGAGAAGTCGTGACCAGTGAGGTCTATCCAGTCGGGAGTGAAGATGGATTTCGCGCCGATGATATTGATTGGTGGTCGCGCTAAATATCACGAATTGGTAGAAGTTAGAATTCATGGCCTGGCTATTGAGTCGGGTCTTAGTGGCTGAAATATTCGTTTTGCGATTTCTCTTCAAACTTGCACATGATGGTCAAATAAAGGTAAATTATTCATATCACTTGGTGACACATGAAACTTGGTCAGATGGAACTTCACATCAAGAAGAAAAAATGGACAAATTGTCATACTCGTTTAGGGACTTTAAGGTTCTCTAAAAGCACTGAGTGATGAATGGAGTTCATAATTGATTATCATTGAAACTGTAAGCAGATGGAAACAGAAAGGTTGTTCATCAGAGTAAAAGAAACTATTATTATTACCATCATCCTCTTTGGGTTCCAGGTAGAACATAGATATTTAGGGGAAGATCACCATTTTATCCTGATCTCTGCAATCCTCTGCAGCTGACTTCGTTATTACCCATAAACCATCAGACACTCAGCTAGTTGCCACTCATTCGGATTCCACTCGAGAGTGTGCCTGATATGCGATGTTGCTCAACGATTTTCTCAGCATGTGGTTGATACATTTCTGTTCCTTTCAGTTCACGTTTTCGGCCATAGTTTCTTGGTTAGTTGGTATCTCACAATTTCTTGTTGCTTACACTTTAAGGCCGGCCATCTCTACTTTAGCGTGGAAGTAAAGGCAGTTGTTGATGAAAGCCTATAGCATGTTGGAAACGCATTTGTTGAACCATAGTGAAAAAAACTGATTGACGTGACATTATTGTTAAATATGTGAATCTTGCTTCTTAAGTTGAGTACAGTAAAATTCAACACTGATTTAAGCTTCATGGGGGTCTGCCTTGCCCTTCCAAACCTAATTTTGACATTCTCATTTGTGCCGTCCAACTATAATTAAAACCATGGTGCCCAAATAAGTGAAAGAAAAGTCCATCTTAAAGTTGCGAGTTTTACTAGAAATAAGAAGGGCAAACTAGTGAAGACGGATTGCATACCAAGTTATTGTGCAAGTTACCCTTGGAAGCCCAAATCTTAGTTTCGCACTTGAGTTCTACTCAAAAGTGTGGCTCATGATATCGTTCAACGGTCTTCTCAGTGTGTACCTCGTCCCTAAACCTGGCAATAACAAGAACGTAAAGTTCAGACCCATTGCCACCACTTCCCCGTTTCTAAAGCTTATGGAAAAACTAGTACTTCTTAAACTTAAACCCTCCCTTAAAAGTTTTGAAGACCCCAAACAATTCGCTTATAGACAGGGTAGGAGCACTGTGGGGGCTGCAGCCATCTTACACAACAGTATCACCTCATAATTAGATAAAGGTGCCAAATACGTTCGTTGCACATTTCTCGATTTAACTTCTGCTTTCGACTCTGTACCTAGATGTCTCTTGCTAAATAAGCTCTCCATGACACAAACTGAGTCCTGGGTCACTAACTGGTTGCATTCCTACTTTTCAAACAGAATGCAGTACACCGTAAACAAAAGCGAATCCTCCTCTGCTGTGCTCACTGAAGTTGGTGTCCCAACTTCTCTTTTCCTTCTTCCTACATGACTTACCATCTTCAAATGACATTGATTTTGTCAGATATGCTGATGACCTGACTGTATCTTTGCCTGTCAAATGTCAAAGTGACTGCTCAAAACTAAATGGCTTTTTATCAGAAATCAGCCAGTGGTTCAAGGAAAACGGTCTAACCTTAAATCCCTCTAAATGCCAAACAGTCAATTTCACCTTTAGACATAAATCTGACCTAAACAAACTGGTTAGCACTTACGAAGTGTGCAACATAGATGGCATCGAAATAGAAACCAGGTCGGAAATTAAATATCTAGGCGTCATTCTATCTGCTGATCTTTTCTGGTCGTATCATATCTTGATGATTTCTAAGAAAATATTCCGTCTTACATTCTACATCAAGAAGTTAAGACATTCTGGAGTAACCCAACCCAACCCTTACTCCAACGATTCGTTAACTCTCGCATCCTGCTCATTACTCTCCATTTTTAGCCCTTAGCTTTTCGAGGGCTACCGAAGAAAGACTAACCTTATTACGCAGCATGTTAAAGGTTGTCAACAGGGTAAGCAACGTGCCACTTAACCAGCTTGTTAATATTCTGGTTGACAGGCACATGGACTCATGTGATAAATGGGCTAAATCTATTTGATCTAACTCACACCATCACCCTCTTCATTTACAAATCTCCCCTTAATATTGTTAAATAAACAGTAGAACAATTGGATCTCGTCTTTCCAACTCATATGATTAACAGGTACAACGTTTTTTTCTTTCTTTCTCTTTTCTGTCTCTTTTTTTATTATGTGCTCTTTTGTTTCTCTCTTCCTGACAAACTCTACTTAAAACATTATTCTTCGTTCTTTCACACTCTGTATGTTTGGACCGTTTTGTTACCGCTTACGCCAGTAAATATGCTACCATCTACTTTTCTAGCACTTTCAAACATTCCGTTCAAATTTGGCTTTCCTAGCGAGATGCTAATATGTTGTTATCAAAACTAACCGAGATTACCCTTAATCTATGTAGAATTTTATTCTATTTTTAATTTACTAACTGGATGCAATACTGTAGTAAAATGCTGAGAATTCCATTCTGTATCACAAGTACTGTTTTGGAATAAAGCAAATTATTATTATTGATTCATTGCTAGAGATAATTTCTTACTATTGTTTCCAGCCAGGCATGTGATCTTCACTGTGGAGGGAAGACGGATGCTTATGAAATTCTGAGGACTATACAATTTGCATTCGATGACGGTCACATGACAACGGTGTTGAAAATCTATAATTGTGTACTTTATGCTAATTACAGCAGACTTACACAGTTATTTCACACTGATGAAGGTCTATCTAAGGTTTTCGATCCTGCCTGATCTTGACATTCTCCTCTATGTCCTTTCTAGTTGAAACGATGGTACGCAAATAAGCGAAAGAAAGTATATTTTAAATTTTTGAAAGTTTGAAAGGAAAGACGACGAAGAAGAAGGAATTAATATGAATTACATAACAAATTACTGTACAAGTTAAAAATGTGATTGCACAAACCAATAATGTGTACACAGTTCAAGGTTTTCCTTATGCCTGACTGAAGTTCCAGATTCCACTCCTAATCAATGGAGATCTAGACGCCGCCTAGTTTACTAGCCCATATTAATCCTGGGAAAAAGGGAAGATTCGGCATGAGACTGGCGACCTCATTGCATAAAGACATCATTAGCTTTACCATGTCTTAATAGGTTGTATTTCGTGTATTCTATGTTCTTACAATTTAACTGACCTCGATCTATTATGACCCATAAGGGAAGCGGAAGTTTTAGTGTAAATAATAAAGATAATATTTGATAGTAAGGAATTGAAAGCCTCAAAGAAGAAAGATTGAACGGCATACTCAGGATGCCTAATAAACTTCGAAATAGGGTGACATTCAAACCAAACCAGCTCACTCGTAGAAAAATCTTGTCAGCCTAATGATCCAAAATAATGCAATTCACAAAACGCCATATAATAACTGTGAGATCAATTAAAAATGTTAGACTGATCGATCAAGGTCAGTGAAGTTGTCAGAACATGCAAATTTAGCTGCAGGTGGTGGAATGACTGACCCTGATGAATTCATTAACCTGCTAGAAAGCTCGGCCATTGTGATGCATGTAATCACACAATGGGATAGGACGGATTGCATAGAAGTATTACAAAGTAATAGTCTGGTGACAGCCATATAGAAGCCAAAATTGTAGACAACAGTTTACGTTAATGTTACGGCTCGAATAGCAGAAAACAATAACAAAGCCTAACCTTGAGGAATTCAACAACAATTAACGGTAGATCTAACATGTGCAAATGCGATTCGCGGATAAATGGCTTACCTTTCTGAGAAACGGTCACAAGCAGTACAGAATAACTTAACTCTAAATAATGTCAGCTCATGATGAAATCCTTAAATCAATCAAATCCCTACAAACCAACACTTGAATACCAATGAGATGCTCACTGGCGACTGGCCCTATTCAGGTAGGTAGTTACCTGGGTTCCAGTGGGAAGTCGTGAGCAGTAGGGTGCAGCGGGTCGGGTGTGAGGACAAATACTCGCCGAAGACATTGGCTAGCGGTCGCGCCATGTCGTGAATTGGCAGAAGTTAGAATTCATGGACTGGCCATTGGATCGGGCCCCGGTGGCTTAATGGTATACGAGGTCTCCCTGTAACCAGAAGGTCCTAGGTTCAAATCCCGGTGGGTGCGTACTGCTGAAGAGTCCCAAACTAGGATTGGGGAAACAGCTGTCCAGTACTCATCGCAGGTTTTCCAATGATTCTCTTACTAATGTCAGCTCATGATGAAATCCTGTACCCAATCAAATCCCTACAAACCAGCACTTGAGTACAGAATAACCTTGAACAAGGAAAGAACCAATCACAAGCCGTTGCCTATGCGCAGAAAATAATGTACAAAAGAATTTATAAATATTTTTTGATTTTCTCAATAAGCGATCTGTTGGCTGGCCCTTGTTTGCTGTCTTTACAAAAGTAATATTTTAATAGAGAGAGACGTTAATTAATGAATCGTTGTCCATCAAATCACGACTAACTAAATGTGGTTAATAAAACACAATACCTACCCTGGATAAAGGGAAAAGTTTTAAAACAAATGCAGAGTAGAGAGTGGGGAGGTATAAATCAAGTTAGGAAGTTATGTGAGCACATTGATATGATTATAATCACCAATAAATATTGCTGGAAACGCCATTCAGTTATTATTTCTTTATCATCATTGGGCATTATACCAAGTAAAGCTATCTGAAATGGAATTGCTCCGTCAGTCAGATATCTAACTCAACTTAGTTGACTTTGAAAAGCCTCCAACAGAGTTAACTATACAGGGATTCGGAAACCTCTTCAGCACTGTAGAATGAATCATTGAAGCCTTCAAATTAAGTAGATGGTTAGGAAAAGAATACTTAGTGCCAACGAAGATATTCCAGACTGTTGTGGACTGAATGAAGCCATTTGTTCTCTACGGTTCAGAGACGGCGCATTTCCATCAAACATCATACTTTTCGAATATTGATTTTTAGGGATTTGATTGATTGGCTATAGGATTTCATCATGAGCTGACATCGGTTGCAGAACCGTTGGAAAACCTGCAAAGAATACTGGACGGTTGTTTCGTCCTAGTTGCGGACTCCTCAACACACCTTTGTCAACATATAACTTCGTTCCATAGTGAAGATCAGCTAACCGGCCAGAAAGGATAAGGAACAAAGAATTCAAATTACGAATCAATCAAGAGCTTACCAATCAAAACATATTTCGAAGAAAATGGAGATGGGCCGGACACACCCTGAAGAGAAAGTTAGGATGACATCAAGCGCTAGACCCTCAAGTAGATTTAACAGGTTTGAGTTGGGTCAGTGGCTGAAACTGAGCAGATGGCTTACGCAGGAAATGAAAACCTATGAGCGATCTTGAAGCCATTTACGGAAGACTGTGGAGAACAGGATTGCATGAAGATGTTCTGTTAATATCCTACGCTCCACCAGGAACTCAAAGAATTAATAATAATAATAATTACAATAAAGAATTATACTCCAATATGATGTTCAGTTACATTCTACTCTTCATCTGAATAAACCTGAATTCATTTACAGTTGAATAATTAATTCGCTTTTATGAGTTTAAATGTTTTGAGTGTTTTTTTTTAAAAATTTTACTGCATAATAAATCATTGAAACGAAATTGACACTCATTTTCACTCGTCTATTCACACAATTCCACATAATAAAAAGTATTTGTCCAATCAATATTTTTAAAACTGCCTCACTGTCCAATTTCTAGAATTATAAACTGTTCAATTGTTTATCTATAGTCATTTGTATAAACTATCTGAATGTTTGTTTATAATCTAATCTGATTATATTTTTAGTGATATTGTCACATGTGATACTTAATCAAGACAAATTCTAGTGTGAACTGGTATCACACTTTATAAGCATGATAGTGACTTATCGTGGTATTCGAAAGTTTCTCATCATTCTACTTGTTAATAATCAGTCCAAAGTGTCTAGAATCCAGTCTGGTGATTTCGCATGAAATCGATTAGATTCAATTTAGACTAGTGAGTATTGAACACCTCTTCAGGAACCTAATCCAGAACCTTAAGTTTATTACATGAGTCTGTTGAGTATTCAACCACTAGGACGGAATCTGACGGAAACAGGATTTTAATTTCCCCTCATTCACAGTGTATGAAGCTCCTGGGCCAGCCAGTCTCATCATCAGATCGCTTACAGGGGTTTGATGATTTTCAAGCTGCATCATAAGGTAACTTCAGAGCTGGTAGACGTGAGAATGTAATGACAGAAGACAGGGGCCAGGCAACAGATCGTTTATTGAGAAAATCAACACAAATTTATAGATTTCTGTGCACATTCTTGTCAGCGGAGAAGCAATGCATTCCGGTTGGTTTTTTCCTGCTCAAGGCTATTCTGTCATCTCGTTGTGGCCATTTCTCAGAGAGTCAGGCGCGATATATTTGCGAATTGCATTTGCAAACGTTAAGTCGTCTGCGATTGGTTGGTGAGTTCCTCAAGGTTAGGAGGCTTTTTTTGGGTTTTTTCTCAGGATCCCGATTCAGGACGTAATCATTGACGTCAGTTGGTGTCTACAATTTTGGCTAGCAGACAGCTATCACCACAAGAATTCATTAGCTTACCATTATATTCCATCCGAAAGACTAAATGGGCATTAATTGAGAAGATTTGTAGCTCATGTGGATGATTTTGATGTGGTTGTGTTCTCTGAGCTGGATAGTTGATTTGCGAAGCTTTCATCACCACCCTACTAGGTGACATCTTCAGTGCATACACTTCAATTCGATGAAGTGAGCTTTCAGATTTCTCCACGAGTTTATTAATCATCTCTCCTGGTGACTGACTTTGAACGTGATCAGTTGTTTTTGTGTGTTTTCACACCTTCTAGGAGACGAGTTAGATAAAACTCACAGCCTAATAAACAACGCCGTCAACAACATCGAATTCACAAGAGAGGAGGAATCCGAGAACCAAATCCCATTTTTGGACGTCTTGGTCAAGCGAACAACCACAGTGAATTAGAAATTCAAGTTTATAGAAAATCAAGTCACACAGAAAAAATCCTGAATTCCAACAGCAACAATCCAGTAACACACAAAAGGAATTGCATACAAACACTATTCGAGAGGACAGGAACTCATTGCATCACTGCCTCAATGAAGAAAAATGAAGAAAGATATCTCATGGGCGTCTTCCAAAAGAAAGGATATCAAAAGAATTGCATCAAAAGACCTATCAAACCAAAAGCCCCAAAGAAAGCACAAAGAAAATCGCCTTACCATTCATAAAGGATATCTCAGAAATCCCTACAACGCTCTTCAAACCTTTAGGAATTGACGTCGCACACAAACCAACAAAGTCACTTCACACAAGTGGTTCTGTGTCAACCAAAAACTCAACAGTGACAGAAGATAAAACCAACGTCATCTACAAAATAAATTGTAACAACTCCGAAAAACACTACATTGGTCAAAGTGGACGTCACCTTTGTTTTCGTATCCATGAACATAAGCTGGCCATCAAAAGACATGGTATCCATTCCCTCATATCACTACTTACAGAAAACGACGGACATCATTTCGACTGGGACAACCAATATTCAAATATTAGACAGAGGAAACAACAAGAATGCTAGAGAATTTTTAGAAGCCTGTCTGGTATTCTAATGAATCATCAATCAATGGACAAATCGAGATAGACAAAATTTATCAACCGATAAGAAAGAAACCTCACAAACACAAAGAGTCAAAGTTCAATTCAAAGAAACAATCAGTCCCTATACAAGTAACCTAGAAGGTTTGGAAACACACAAAAAACAACCAATCATGCCCAAGGTGACCCACCATTAGAGATGATTAATTAACTCGTGGAGAAATCTTAAAGCCCGCTTCATCGAATTAAAGTGTATGCGCTGAAGATGTCGCATAGTTGGGCGATGTAAGCTTCGCAAATTACCTATCCAGTTCAGAGAACACAACCACATCAAAATGGGCAGTAAACTCGACTAGTAACCAGACGTTGCTGTGTTCGTTCTATAGCCAGTGGATCTATGAGCGCATACTGATGAATGGTCAAAAATTAGGAAGAAATAGCCGCTTCATACTTCTTTGTATTCAGTGGTTTTCAAAATTATGTGAGTGCTTTGCATATAACATGAGATTTGATTTATAATTTAGATATCATTTGGAACAGGCTGCTAATATGCAGCTTTATTTACCTTCATGGGTCTTAAATGTAGTGGGATACACATCCTAAATTTCGTTGATATCATGGATGAAGTAGATCGTGACTAGATGAGGCTAAAAACATCATCATGGCATTTTTTCAAGGAGTCTGTTTACCATTTCAGTTTCACAGAGTATTTGTTAAAGAACCATCCTACTAACAAGAAATATACATAGTTTTGTAATTGATAAGATTATGTGGGAGTCTGTCCTAATTTGTATGTAAACTTTGCTATCTTCATTAGTCTATCCTAAAGGTGATTATCAGGGTTAGAAGTCCATTCCTTTTACCTACCTTTCTGATTTTAATCTAAGTTATTATAATGATTAAGAGTGTAGCTCACTAGCGTAGGCAGTTGAAATTAAAGCCGTACGTCTTGAGTTGATAAATGACCCCCCCCTCCCTCCATACTCTAACACTGATCACACGATAGCTTTATAAACCGTCATAACATCGATTGTGACTTATCCTTCATCAAATACCCCTGTACCAGCTAATAATAATATCTTTATTCTGGACAGTATTTGTATACTGTACAGAATTTTCGGAGGAGTTTTTTGCATGTTGTTCTCCCTTCGTACAATCAATGTCTTTCAGTAAAATATTAATTGACAGTATATCCTTCCTGTGACACACAGTGGTCTCTGAGCTGAAGCACAAACTATTCCATTATGATATTGCTTCTTTGTCTCCTTGAATAAATCGATAGTATCTAGTTGAGAGCCAATTGTAAGATGTGCAGAAGTACATTTTGAGATCTATTGACATAACTGAAGAATAGTTAACGCATGTATTGGAACATTTTGCCCATCCCCCGTCCCACAATCGGGGCCTTCCTCAAATTTAGTAGGAACTTGTAAATGTCTTAGCGATTTCTAAAAGAATATTTCGTCTGACTTTTTACATTAAGAAATTGAGGCACTCAGGCATAACCCAACCACTCACCACTCTAACAGTTTGTCAACTCGTGTATTTTACCTATTCTTTTTTACTGTTCATCCTTACTTATTGTTTCCTGGATCGCTTAAAAAAGACGATGTCATACTTCGTAGAACTCTGAAGACTGACTGTCAGTAGGGCGAATGGTGGTATCCCATTGGGCCATATCATTGACATTGTCACTGATAGGCACTTGATGTCATGTAACAATTTGCGAAAGGAATTTTGTCAGACTTTGAGCACCCACTCTACCTGCAGCTCCAAACTTGTGTCTCCTCAGGTAAAAGAAGGAGTCTTTTCAGAAGACTTAATGCATGTATGTCTAAGTACAAAAATTCCACTATACCATATTTAGCATGTATTATTGGTCATCCAAGTTTTAAACAAGTTTGAAAATATAGTAGGATACACATCCGGAATTTCGTTGATATCACGCATGATGGATGGGGTGATAACTAGATGAGGCTTAAAACGTCATAACAAGTCAATTTCTCAGTGCTGTTGCTTCAAAGAGCCATTTAATTTGAGCCAAAAGGTTTCCCGAAAGTCCTTGGAAGGGTGGTTAAAATGTCTATTCAGATAATCAGAGAGAAACTAGTATGATTTATTACTATAATCAGTATTTGTTCTGATCCTTGATTTTTCGTAACAGAATTTCTACCCACTGTTCAGCATTCAGCGTTAACACAGAGTGACGTCTGCTACTTCACTTCTATGTAATCGGTGATGGTGATTGGAGGTGTAATGAAAATCGAGATAGCGGCGGAATTCGAACCAGCAGACACCAAATTACAAGTCGCAGTTGAAACAACTGAGTTACAGTACCCAATGACTAATCAGGTCATCACTTCACAATACTCATCATGGTTAATGTCCTCTTATAATGCTGATAAATGGTACTAGATATCTAGCGAGAAATTCTGTTGTCAATCCTAATCACACTACATTCCAAAAGTCGAGACAGCTATTCACTGATCTTGAGACTATGTAGCATCACCTTACTTTTTATTTGGGTATTAAAGAGTAATTTTAGTGTCCAAACATCGTCAATTTAACCGTTCCTAGGAATTAAAATGGCATTCAGTTCTGTCGACCAAAAGGTACAGTGAGAAAAGAATGTCGAGAAAATACTTAGCACTGATCAAGTCACACCACTTGAACTCATGCAATCAGCCAGGTTAGAGCCTACGAAGGGTTGTCATCTGAAGTGCTGAGAACCAGCGGTATTAGTCAGGGATGCCCACTGTCCCCATTCCCGTTAAGTTTCATCACATATATGCTATTGGACTGAACTTGAACTGAGTTCAGCGACTCAGGAATTGAATTGTTACCATCAGGGAATAATCTCGTTGACTCAGAATATGCAGATAATGTAATTTTTATTTATTTATTTTTATTTTTGATTTACAGCTTGTTTCCACACTGTATTTTCGGTACAAGTATGGAATTTTCAGCATGGATATCGGTAGCCCAAATTTCGCAGGCCGACCATAGATATCAGATATGCGTCGGTGCGGGCTCGAACCCCGGACCATGTGCATGGTCGGCGAGAGTCCTAACCACTGTGAAGGCTGTGACAAAATGCAGTCTTCTCAACACCTTGAGATGGAGCAGGAATCCTCGAATGTTTGGCATGCGATTTTATTCCAGCCATTTGTAAGATGATGCTACAGAACTTAACTACACTGACTCACTACTACCTCATAGATAGGGAGTGAAGTGGTTGGTGGAGAGTGTTGATCACTTCAATTAGTTATTTAGGTAGTTGCATCCACCAACGCCAGCGGGTTGATCGCTGACGAAATTTCAGAACAGATACCGAAAGTTCGTTTGGCATGTGCCAATTCACGACATTTCTGTATGTGATATCCAGCTAGCTGTCGACCTAAAGATGTATGTACTGCTCAGCCGTTCGCTCCGTCCTCCTTTATGTGAAAAACATGAAAGGCTGACTAGCCATCTTTGACCATAGGTGTCTACTTTCCATCTCCCGTTTTAAATGATATGATAAGGTGAGCAATATTGAGGTTAAGCTTCGGTCGAGTAGTAGGTAAGGATAGGTTGTGACGTCACTTCTATTGAGATGGTTAGGACATGTGCTACACATGCATCTTTAGCCATAGCCTTCCTCGACGACTGGAAATATTAGCTGATCACGCAGGAAAAGAGCTGGCTAGTGGTGGTCACAACAAGAAATGGTTCCATCAGTCAATGAATTCCATGACAGTTAGTTTGCACTAGTCACGTAGGGAGGTGTAGACTTCCTGACTGGGTGAGGTCCTTGTGGTGTTAAATACCAATGGCTGAAGGCAGTTGGTGATATGACTGAAAATCTTTCTCAATGGCTGGTGGAGATACATTCACTATTTGTGATTTGTCATATCCAATACAAATATATTGTTCTTCCATATTACTAATGTTTTTCCCCCACACTTCTGTTTATAATCGCACTCTCTTTTGAAGCTGTCTATACTCACATTCTTCTCCTGGGTTGTGTCACATACAATGGGCGTGAAAACTCAAATTGCTCCACATCTAAGCAAAGTTCTACGTTGAAACCAGCCAGTCAGTCAGGAATTTAAGTTTTAATTTTTGTAAAATTCCGAAAATTAACTTATGAAGCCTTCAGCTTTACGAAGATATCTTCGTGAGTGTGAAATTTGATCATTCAGGGATATTCTAGTTTCCTGATAAATAAGTTTTGCTTAACGTGATACTCTGTGATACAGTTGTGATGACGTTTCTAACGAAATTTATTACTCATTTAAGTGTGAAAGTATCCATTGGACTTTCTAACTCTCTTCAAGTATTCAAGTGTTGAAAGAAACAACCGCCTTTATCTACCTACCTGAGAAGCATCGTTTCAACTACAGGAGAACGGAACTGACGAGGATATCAAAGCCAGAATCGGAAAAGCAAGACAAGCTTTCATTACTCTCAAGTCTGTGTGGAGGTCAACAGCACTACTCAGAATGAAAAATAAGATCCGGATTTTCAACTTCAATGTGAAGTCAGTCAATACTACTATACGGATCAGAGACTTGGAGCATCACAAAGGACACTTCTAACAAACAGACCTTCATTAACAGCTGCCTACGTTCAATACTCAAGTTCAAATGGCCAGAAAGGATCAGCAACGGAGATCTCTGGGAGCAAACCAACCAGGAACAGATTGTGTAACAAATAAGCAGGAAGAAATTGAGGTAGATTGGCCATACTCTGAGAAAACAGACCATCAAGTGACATCACTAGACAAGCCCTCGAGTGGAAGATAAGCGGAAGCGGAGAGTTGGTCGCCGATTAGTGACTTGGAGGAGGTGCTGTGAAGACGAGATGAAAGTATGTGAGCAGACTTGGAGCCAGGTGAAAACTCTAGGATCGAACATAACGCGATGGAGACGTGTGGCTGAAGTCCTATGTTCCTCTAGGAATTAAAGGAAATAGTAATAACAACCAGAGCGAAGGCATGAATAATAATGATCTGAATTAACGACAATTATGTCAGTTTAAAAGAATTACTGTTTGGAAAATCCTCATTGAACGATTTAATTACAATACTGATACTTGATTGGACGTTCCGGTTAACTTGTTCCCGTTTAATCTCTAATTTCAATGATTCTCTTTATGAGGGTTGTGTGATACACTGATAATGAGTTGCTTCGCTACCGCGATATTTTTTGAGCTTAAACTGTGTGTGGGAAGTGTTTGGTGTGCGTGTGTGTGATTCTCGCTGACGTAGATTTTGATCTCATCTTGTTAGGAATATTCTACTCAAATCTAGGGTATTTCTTATAGTTGGATTTCAGTGAACTAATTTTGTTCTACAGTACTTCTTTTGTACATAGGTGGTCACCTTGTCTTGTCTCTGTGACTGCTATGATCTTTGTTTTCCCCCTCATCATATCATATAAAGAGAACATTATATTGAGTAATTTTAATCATGCTAGGATTTCTATACCGCATTGACATTACTGCGTGAAACAAGCTCACGGCAATTTTCACTTGTATTATTATTATGACCTTAGCTATTATCATTATTATTTCCATTTTATATGCTGCATTTTTTGACATTACCTCTTTTGTAAATGTGGAAAATTTTCTGTGTGATTAATTTTATTTATAATTTGAGGAAATTAGATGCAATATTGTGATTGATGCTGAAAATTCCATTCTGTATCACAAGTACTGTTTTTTGGAATAAAGTAAATCATCATTATTATCATTCACAGCTGCCTGACGGCACTGTTGAGGCAATTTTCGCTTTTTGAGGTTATCGTTCCCTGAATAGAATCATCATCATCATTTCGCTGTCTTTGGAGCGTTTTGTGACTATCTGTCTCTCCAGGAGATATTAGGCGGTTATACAGTAGGTTGCAGAGATTGATTTCCCGTATCCAGACCACAGGGAGTTGGTTTTGGTAGTTACAGTCAGTCCATAGCCTGAGCGGAAACCAACCAAACCAGTGAAAACCAAAACTTGAAAACTACTGTAATGACGGCTGGGGACTGACTACAGAATGAAGCTGCCTAGAGTTCCAGGGGAAGAAGTCATTAACAATGGGGACAACCATGTCAGGCGTGAGGAAAAATACTCGCGGATCACACTAGCCAAAGGTAGTGTTATATACCGGCAATCAGATGAATTCGAAAGTAGTGAGCAGGTCATTGCATTCCATCCTAAAGACCGAATGGTTCGTTCGATCACCTCACAAGCTGAAGATCCTGGGTTCGACTCTTGGTGGGTTGATAGGTGTGTGTGTTTGTTGCTGAAGAGTCCCCAACTTAGGCGGACCAACTATTCAGCGATTTCTGATTTTCAGTCTTTCTCCAACTGATAATAATAGTAATTTGCTTTGTTCCAAAACAGTACTTGTGATATAGAATGGAATTCTCAGTATTTCACTACAGTATTGCGCATCCAGTTTGTACATTAACAATAAATAAAATTCTGCATAGATTAAGGGTAATCGCAGTCAGTTTTGACAACAACATATTGGCATTTCGGTAGCAAAGCCAAAATTAAACAGGGTGTTCGAAGGTGTTAGAAAAGTAGATACTACTAGCATATTTACTGGCGTAAGCGGTAACAAATGGTCGAGATATACAGAGTGTAAAAGAATGAAGAAGAATGTTTTAAGTAGAGTTTGTCAGGAAGAGAGAAACGAAACAGCACATAACAGAAAAGAAAAGAAGAGAGAGAAAAGGAAAAGAAAAAGAGAAAATGTTGTGCCTGTAAAAGATATGAATTGGAAAGACGAGATCCAGTTGTTCTACTGACTATTTAATCAGTTATAGGTGGTATCACGCCTAATGCTTTCTTTATCGTACAGAACACGAGCCAAGCAGGGTATGGTTGAGTTTTTAGACTTACTACTGCGAGCATATAGTTTTCTGTATAAGCTTTTGGTTCTGCCTGATGAAATACAAGGGAAGAGTTGTGAATGAGGAGGGTGGTGTGATTTAGATAGATAGAATGGATTTAGCCCATTTTTCACATGAGTCCATGTGCCTGTTGACCAGAATATTAACAAGCTGGTTAAGTGGCATATTGCTTACCATGCTGACAACCTTTAAGATCCTACGTTATAAGGTATAGTCTTTCTTCAGTAGGCCTGGAAAACCTAAGGGGGAACAATAGAGAATAATAGGCAGGATGCAAGAGTTAATGAATCTTAGGAGTAAGGATTGGTTTATTCCAGAATGTCTTAACTTCTTGATGTAGAATGTAAGACGGAATATTTTCTTAGAAATCATCGAGATATCGGTTTGTGATGAAAATTGAAATCAACCAATGAGTAAATTAAAGCATTTGAACTGAAATATGAACAAAACTGTGGAACCTTTTTCTTCGAACGAAGGAATATTTTGTCAAAAACGTTTTTCGTGTCCACGATTTATTTCCTAATTTATTATTATTACGATTATGACAGAGGAATAGATTTTTGACTTTCAAAGCATGAGAATTGGTCATAAATTATTTTTGTTTTATTCGTTAAGAAAAGTCAGTCTATTCGAGAGAAAAACAGTAGTAGGTATTTATCATGCACTCATGAAAATGAGATTTACTCAAAAAACATTTATTAAAATTTTGAAAATATCTGTTCAACACTGTCAAGTTTGACATGATTAACGAAATAAGTAACTATTGGCAATATTCCCAGTGTTAAGTGCTCTAATACCAAAATAAGCAATACGAATTTGAATTGGTGGGTAGTGACTGGCAGTGGAATCCAGGATGCTCATTTCGTCCTATTTAGGACACGTCATCTGGATATACCTGCATTTCTCAGTGAGTGATGATGTTCCCTTCGTGAGGCTCGAACCGAGTGTCCATTGTTTCAACCGCCAAAGCGTTATTCACTAGAACACTTGTGCCACGAGAGCCACTTTTTGTGCAGCATGTCATATTAATTTAATTGAATTTTTTTAAAATTTTCCCATCGATTGATTGGACCGAAGTGCTCGGTCTCAGGTTGACATTTCAGCTGTGGCGTTTGAAACTATGAACACTGGGTTCGAGCCTCGGTGGGAACGTCATCACTCACTGAGAAATGCAGGTACATCCATCTGATGAGTTCCAAATAGGACGAAATGCGCATCCTGACTGGATTTCACTGCAAGTCAACATACACCAATTAAAATGCTAACTTAATGCCCAGACATCGCTGAAGCATCTAGAAAGTAGCCGACATGTTAACTTGAGACCGAGCACTTCGGTACAATCAGTTGATGGGAAAATTTAAAATTTAATTAAACAGGTACTATCGATGTATTTAAATATGCATGTAATATGTCAATAATACTTGACTATTTCTGGATTGCGAATGCCTCATCCATGTTGAGGTGTCTTTATCTCACTTCTTTTGAGAAGTCTGATCGGACGTGATACAGAATTTTGAAACATTTCTTAAAGACAACTGAATATTCTGAGTTCACAGGTTGTTCTGTTAGCCAACTACCAAAATAAACTCATTTCGTGCCTTTGATAGACAGTTTGGATATTGCTCGTGAAAGCGTTCGTAAAAGAATGAACACCAAGGCAAATGTAATGAGTTATAAATTAGCAAATTGTGGTGATTGACAATTTCTATCTCTGTATTGTTTAAGTACTTACTGTTGACTGCTAATATGTTTCATATATGAATTGCATTAGAATTCCACTAAATACAAATTCCTGAATTCCGCCCTCTCTGTATTTTGTTTGGATTCTTGTTATTCGGTCATCTCGAAATACTAATACTACGATTACAATAAATTACTACAAATTGGCGTCGCGATGGAACTAAATAACCTAGGAAAATTTCCTCTAAATGGTTCTCCGCGGGAGATTGCTGATTATTTTGAATGTTTCAATGCGTGGAGCATTTCCAAGAACGCTCGGGATGACAAAATACCAGCACATTTCATCACTGCTATTGGGCTAGATGCGTATAGCCTAGTGAAGAATCTGGCGTTTCCAGATAAACTTATTTCTCTGTCATATGTCAAGATTCGTGAACTTCTGATAAATCACTTTCATGTAACTACATTTGAGACCAGAGAGAGGGCTCAATTCAACAAACTGGTTCGTGCTCCCAACCAGAAGATTCGAGAATTCATTCTTCAACTTCAAATTCAAGCTTCAAAGTGTAACTTTGGAGATCAGCTGCATACACAACTACGTGATCGTCTAATTGCTGGAATCAATATTCCTAAGTTAGAGAAAGAGTTAATTCAGATTCCTTCTTGTACCTTTCAAACTGCTAAAGATTTATGTATTACATATGAAGATGTCAATAATGAATACTCTGCTCCCACTACGTCAGTATCTGATGTCATGCTTTCTAAAGTCGAAAATACAAGTGGTCATGGAAAGCAATCCAAACTGCCGTCCACAGGTAATAGAATGCAGCGAGAGATCAAAAACATTAAATCGTGTTCTTCCTGTGGAAAGTTACATCTACGAAGCACTTGCCATTTTCGGGGTGCTAAGTGTCACAAATGTGGTAAAGTTGGACACATCAAGACTGTTTGCAGAAGTTCGAATACTTATGTTACTTAGAATTCTGATAATTCTTCCAGTCTGTCTAGTAAAATGGAGTCAATGTATCTTTCAACTTTTCAAAATACTCAATCACATCTAATGAAAACCTCCACTACAAGTTCAGCAACTCAAGCATCAAGTGTTTTCAAAAATGACGTAGCCGAGTTACAATGTGAACTGTCGAAAACACGAGAAAAACTGAGTGAAATGAAAGAGCAACTGATTAAAATGGAGGAATTGCTGCATATGCATAGACTGCGTCTGTTGAATGCAGAGCATACAAGTACCCATGAAAGCCCTGCAAAACTTTTCAAATCTCGAATTCTCAGAAAGCATCTGATGTCCACGACTTCTAATGTACATTATTACAAAGGGAATGACTATAAACCTTTTTTTTGAATCATACTACAAAAAATGGTGAAGATATTAGACATCAAAGATTACTCAGTTTATAACAGACACATGGACAAAGTGACAATAAATTAAGTAGGTCGTTCTAATTATTATTTTAATGAATCCGCCACTAATCCTGATTTTGAAGATAATTCAGAAATAAGTCCAGATAACAGTGATGAAGATAATATCACAGAATCAGTTAGAAGGTCGCAGCTACTTGCAAGCAAACCGAGACATCGTTATAAATACGCAAGGAGATATTCGACGTGTGGCGGATGTGGTGATTGACTATTTCTATCTCTGTATTGTTTAAGTACTTACTGTTGATTGCTAATATGTTTCATATATGAATTGCATTAGAATTCCACTAAATACAAATTCCTGAATTCCGCCCTCTCTGTATTTCGTTTGGATTCTTGTTATTCGGTCATCTCGAAATACTAATACTACGATTACAATAAATTACTACACAAATGAACTGGCCTATAGGTGTTGATGTAACCCAATGCTGCAGCTTGTCTTTCATATGCTGACAGAATACTTTCCTGTGTATACACATGCCATTCACAGGCTAGTAGGGAGGAGGTCATTAAAAGTCTTTCTCTGCCTCAGCATCACTTTTACAACAGAGATTCATTAGTAGAAATTTTTACGGGGCAAACTGGAACCGCTCAGTAACTTCCTTTGGTTTTAGGTTCTTGTCCATAACTCTGTTCAGAAATTGTGCAGCTTTTCGCCAACAAAGTCCCTTTAGCATATGTTACACAGTCTTCAGCAAAATAAGTGGATGAAATTCCTGTTCACCAGGCGTCATTAATTTCTAGTTCTTGTCTATGAATCTGGATGCTAAACCACTTTCCATGAAAATTTTTGAGTGATTTTACAGACAATTGTCATTAGATTCCTCGTTGTATATTTTCCAGATCTTAACTTAGTTGAATTGGTGAGATTCCTTTTCCTGTTTATAAGTAAACATTTTTAAAAATTAGTAAACCTTCAGTAATATTAATAATATTTCGAGTACTGGTTTGTAGAGATTTTGTTCGATTGGTTGAAGGATTTCATCTGGGGCTGACATTGGATAACCGCTTCGTCCTTGTTTGGGACTCTTCATCAGTACTCACTCACGATCAGGATTCGAAACCAGGGCCTTCTGGCTACAAGGTGAGCTTGCAGACCATTAGTCTACTGGGGCCTGACCCAATGGCCAATCCAAGAATTCCAACTTCTGCAACCACTAGTCAATGTCCAGGCGAGTATTTATCCTCATGCCCGACATGCTCTACATTGCTGGTCACGACTTGCCATTGGACCTACTTGAATAGGGTCAGGCCCCAGTAATCATACAGTAGGTCGTAGGTGATGATAGTTACTCATCCAAGACATTGCTAAGTGGTCGCTTTATCTTGTGAATAGGCAGAAGCTGGAACTCGTGGTCTGGCCACTGGATTGGGTCTCAGTGGCTGAAAGGTTTGCGAGCTCGCTTCCTTGTAACCAAAAAGTCCTGGGTTCAGGAGCTGGTGGTGAGTGAGTGCTATTGAAGGGTTTCAAACTAGTGGGACAATGGCTTTCCAATAGTTCTCTAACCAATGTCAACTCCTGATGAAATCCTTCAACTAATAACAATAATAGCTTCATTCGGAACAAAATGTTTACACAGTGTTAAGAATTCTCAGCGTAATTTCTTCCCTAATATTTTCTCCACATCCACGATCTTCAAGTAAAATAACAGAACTTAGTAGGTTACGTAACAAACTACTGTTAAATCTCAGGCATAGACAAATCCCTTATGGCATTTTCCTTTTGTCTCCATGATATGCACTTTGGTAGTTTTAAAGCCAATCGAAAATATACGTGAAAAAATTTTGCGAATCAAAGACATAGTTGACTTGTTAAGATAATATATGAATGAGATCAAAATGCGATGCTGTTTGGAATGGAAATCAAGGTGGCCCACTGATTCAAGCAGACTGCTAGATATTCAAGTGTTGGTTTGTAGGGATTTGATTGGTTACAGGATTTCAACATGAGCTGACATTAGTTAGAGAACCACTGGAAAACCTGGGAGTACTGAACAGTTGTTTCGTCCTAGTTTAGGACTGTTCGCAGTACGCACCCACCAGGATTCGAACCCAGGACCTTCTGGTTACAGGGCAAGCTAGTATACTCCCAGGTTTTTCCAATGGCTCTCTAACTAATGTCAGCTCGTGATGAAATCCTGGAACGAATCAAATCCCTACAAACCAATACTTGAATATCAATGAGACGCTCACTCGCGACTTGTCCTATTAAGGTAGGTAGATACCAGGGGTTCTAGTGAGAAGTCGTGACCAGTAGGGTGCAGCAGGTCGGTTGTGAGGACAAATACTCGCCGAAGACATTGGCTAGCGGTCGCGCTATGTCGTGAATTATCAGAAGTTAGAATTCAAGGACCATTGGATCGGGTCCCAGTGGCTTATTGGTCTACGAGCTAGCTTGCCTTGTAACCAGAAGCTCCTGGGTTCGAATCCTGGTGAGTGCGTATTGTGAAGAGTCCAAAACTAGGACGAAACAGCCTTTCAGTACTTCCAGGTTTTCCAATAGTTATTCTTATTTAATGTCAGCTCATAATGAAATCCTCTAGACTGCTAGATGTTTGAATGAAATAGATATCTGAATGAACAACGGAAATTATTGGAGTTTTGGACTGATTAAATCAAATAATATTGAGGTTATCTCTGTCAAACAACTAAAGTTTTAATGTATATATTTTCAAAAAGGGGGCTGCAGTAAGTCTGTCTGCGTCTTTATAACTTCTTACTGAGTTTTCACTCCTCTGAGACACCTTTTATTAGACATAAATGTTGATTTCTGTTCACCCTTACTTAATTTCACCGGTATTTCTTAAATCCAATGTCTAATTTGCCTGAGTTCTGAGTTCACCCCACTATATAATATCTCAAACTGTATAGACAAATTAACGTGTGCATGTGGGAGCGGTTACACTGAGAGAACAGAAAGAAGGGCATATCTCCCATTTTCTGAACATGTGACAGAAAACCTACCTCTCAAAGGAACAAACGCTTACAATAGTGCTGTAATCAAGCATCTACATGATACGGGTCAAGAGGTGGAAATGACAAAATCGTGTGAAACTATAAATGGGCAAAACAGCTGAATTCTTTTCAAGTGTTTCGAAGCAATCTCTATTGAATGCATGGAACTCGATATGTGTGTTGGGAAGAAGCGAATATCAGTGATTTCTTACCTTGGTAACTTGGTCTCCGTAGTGTCTCTTTCATTTGGTTACGTCATTTTCGGCTTTAACTTCACCCCCACCCTTCGAAATAGTGTAATTTTACTTTAATCTTTTTTCTGTGATTTGAGTTGAACTCAGTACATAGTCGCCCGCTCAATTTATTAGTTGCTCATCATCTGACGCACCTCTTGTCTGTATTACGTAATACCTTTACCATTGTATGCATACGTTACTTTGTTTAAACTTGAACTGCCTTTGTGGAAACCTTAGAAGCGTTCTTTTATGAGCACAGTTCATTATGTTCGGAACTTACTGTCGATGGATACCATGTAAAATTTGAAAGTATGTTAAAACTTTTCTGTACATGAAGTGAATAATAATTTTTTGAGGCTGTAAGCTGCTGAGCTGATGAGAAGCCGACGACATAAATAATGATGGTACCATATTTTTCTGCACACCCCACTCACTGTTAACTTTGCTTTATTCTGGTTTATTAGGTAATCGAAAGCCATCGATATGAAGCCCTGCCTGACCTTTGTTTTGTGCTTGTTGATATTCACCACTCAGCGGGGTAGTATCTGTTATTTTAAAGTAATTCATATCCCTCCTAAGATTTCTACCCTTATCGCCGAGTGCTGAAGTCAAAGATGTTATCACTGAGCTATTTGCGTACTTGACTGACTCCTTGTGGGTAGGACAGAGTGTATTGGATACTTTCCCTGGATGTCATGATGTCAGTACGTTTAGCATTGTGGCCACATTTCAAACTTGACTGATATAATTCAGTCTCCACCAAATCAATGATTAAACTCATGGTACCGGTTATTATTACTATTATTATTTCCTTTAATTCCAAGAGTAACATAGGGCTTCAGCTTCGCGTCTCCATTGAGTTCAATTCTCTGCTAGAGTTTTCATGTGGCAGATCTGGCTCCAGGTTGCTTTCATCTCGTCTTCACATCACCTCCTCCAAGTCATTATTAGACGATCAACTCTACGTTTCCCTTTCGGGTTCCACTCGAGGGCTTGTCTAGGGATGTCACTTGATGGTTTTCTCAGAGTATGGTCAACCCATCTCCATTTCTTCCTGCATATTTGTTGCACACTTGGTTCCTGGTTGGTTCGCTCCCAGAGATCTCTGTTGCTGATCTTTTCTGGCCATTTGATCTTGAGTACTGAACGAAGGCAGCTGTTATTCAAGGTCTGTAGTTTGTTTAAGGTGCTGTTTATGACGCGCCAAGTCTCTGATCCATATAGTACGTAGCACTGATTGACTTCACATTGAGGTTGAAAATCTGGATCTTATATTCGTTTTCATGCTGAGCGCTGTTCACCTCCATGTAGACTTGAGAGTAACGAAAGCGTGTCTTGCTTTCCCGATCTTTGCTTCCACATCCTCGTCAGTTCCTGTAGTCGAAACGATGCTTCCCAGGTAGGTGGGTAGGTGAAGGAGGTTGTTTCTCTCAGGTTCCTCCCATTTATGCAGAGTGTTGTCTGTTGTTGTTGTTGCTGTTGGTGTTGGTGGCCAGGAATCTTCATCACCTCTATTTTCTATATGTTCACCTGAAGGCCTATCTTTGATGCTTCTTCTGTCAACCAGTTGTTAACTGGTTTCTAATCAAAATATTTTGTTTGTTAAAAATTTCTATTGGCATGAAAGTTCTTATGTGACGTGCAGTGAGATAAATATGTTAATCGGCAAAGAGATCCGTTATTTGTAACATCTCTTTAAGGCTTTACAATTAATTGGAGATTTATATTTACAATACTAATTGTCAATAAAAGTTAGAAGTCACCGTCTGTTAGCAATACAGACAAATCGTATCGTATGAGGAACAGCAATGCGTGAAGAAAATAGTGAATAATCATACACAATGAAGATATCAGACAATTTATCAGTAAAGTGAAAAATAGTCATTTGGATGTAATTGATGGGAGACAAGTGCACAAGGAATAGGAGAGATAGGCTACATAAAATGAAGTAAAGTTTATTGTGCTGAAAATCCGGAGAATTAGACTTATACAAAGCCCCATTAGTGAAAGAGACTGGTTTAAGTGCCTCTGAACACAATGTTCAGGTTCATCTCTATGGATGAGAAGGGCTTTGACTGTAAATTGAGTGTGTAAGTGTAATCCTTTTGAAGGACTCTAAAGGAAGTCTTTGCGGGTGCTTCATTGAGAGAAGTAGTAATATGCTTCAAAAATGAGAGGTTGAGTGTTTGCCGTCTTCATTCCAACGACTGTGCTGATAGCAGTTAGTAAGCTAGTCTAGATAGTAACTTGCCATAATGGCTTATCTATTTAACTTCACGGGAACAGGCGAATGTGTAATTACCCGTTGAAGTCCCCAAAAATTAGGACCTCAGGATCGGCATTTTAGTGGACAACAGTATCAGTGGAGATGCTGAGTTTCAAAGATGCAAGATGAATCGTTCTTTGGAAGGCTGTCAGTAGAGAGCTTTAACTAAAGTACATCGCTAATGATTGTCTTTATATTTTCTTCGGTACAAGGAGGTTGTGCTGATCACCCCTTCTTCTCTTTAAATATCCAATCGCATGATTTATAGCTTGTTACTACGGCCGGTCATTTTTCACTAAACTTCAAACTCATTGCATATATGATCGCAGTAGTACCTTATACTTTAAATAACTTAACATTAGGATTCATCAATACCCGCTGTAACCTCGCCTAGTTTACAAGCTCTGTAGTTTGTTAGCCTGCCCCAGGTCCCCGTAAAGAGGGAGCGTTTGCCATCAGGCTTCCAACCATGCACCACGAAACCAATCAAACTTCTAGAGAAATTTCAGCGCACGACGATAATATTAAAAACACAAAAAATGTCAAAATCGAACATATTCTTCACTGATATTGGAGATGCGGAATGATACAGCTGGCTGGTGAAAGCTTTCGGAATGCCATTCATCCGATCTGTTTTATTTGGATGAAAGCAAATATAGTAAAATGGGGGAAGTGTATGAAACTTCGAAGGCTGCCCAGGCAGCCAAATAAATTAGAAGATGTGGTATAGAGGTGTAACTACAGAAGGTAAGAGTCAGGCAACAGATCATTTATTAAGGAAATCAACACATATTTATAAATTGTTAGCAGAAAAAAACAGTCTTCTGATTGGTTGTTTTTCACAGAAAGTTAACCTTGCATCTTTTTGTGACTGTTTCTTGAATGTCAGATCATCTATATGTTAACTGTATACGCCTACTCAAAGTCTGCTGTGGTTGTCTGTTGAATCAGTCTATGTTCATATTTTCTCACGACCAATATTTGAGACGTTAATTAATGTCTACCAATTTGGCTAGCAGCCTGCTCTCACCACAGAAATACTAAGAATCTGCGAGAGCAGATGGATTGGATGTGGACTGTAACGAAAAGGATTTACAAGAAGGTACAGACTTTCATCAATGGCTACCACCCCCTCTGGCTCCATATTAAAGATCAAATGGCCAGAAAGAAAGAATTAGCAACAAGAATCTTCAGGAAAAATCCGATCAAGAGCCGATTGCTCGGCAAATATGCCAAAGAAAATGGAGATGGAATGGGCACATGTGGAGGGGACCGTGGAATGACATCATACACCAGGCCACTGCTCTAAGGGAATCTCAATTGGTAGGGAAGAGAAGGTCTTTAGTGCAAGAGTGACTTGGTGGAGATCGTGTGGGGATGAGCAGATGAAAGATTATGGTTTATGGAACAAGAATCTGCTGCCGTTACTTCTACATATTATTTGACATTTAAATTTTTCAAGAAACTAAATTATATTAAAGTCGTGATAATAACCAGACATTACCAGAATCTAGCTTTAAGATGTCGCTAATGGCTGCATTGAAGGCGAAACCTGAATACTGTACTCCTCTGATTGCCACGATCGATCCAATAAAAATGGAGTAGAAACTATGTCTAAATTCTCTTCTTAAATCGCTTGTGAAATTTCGTTGAATTCACTGGTATTGAATCAACTCCTGCTAACCAATAAAATGATACGCGAATACACATAAGTATGGTGAGTCTGTAAGAACCTTAGTTTTTAACGGTTGCTTTACTGAAATGCACAAGCGATGAGGATTAAAGTCACTGCTAGTTACGAGCTAAGTGAAATGAAAAAAATACAATGGTTTTTGAGCTACTAATTTCTTATTCAGTAGGTGAAACTTTTAAGATTAAATGTTTAAATACTGAGTTTTTGATTCAGTGAAAAACACCTTAATTACTGAAGTATAATAATAATAATATAAGCTTTATTCTGTATATGATTTCTAAACACAATAAAGATTTCCCAGTCAGATGGAATTCCCCCGAATCGCTGAAAACTAACCTACAGACTGCAGCAGGTATGCTCATACGATTACTGCAAATGGTTTGGAAAGAAGGAAAGGTAACTGTCGATTGGGAGAAACTTGCCCACCTTGCCACGCAGCCGAAGAAGGGTGTCTTACACCTCTGCAAGAACTGGGGCGGAATAATGTTGTTGTCCACTCCAAGTAAAACGCTAACTTAAATCATCCTGGAGAGATGCAGTGTATTCAGAACTCTTAACTACTGACCAGAACAAGCTGGATTCAGGAAAAGTAAATCGTATGCTGATCAAATTGCAACTCTACGAACCATCACCGAACAAAGCGTCAGATGGCAGTCAAAATTCTGATTTGGCTTCATTGACTTTGAAAAAAGCTTTCACCAACACTACTCGAAAAGAAACTACTTTATCACTATGCAGGCCTGTTCCCCAAGTCTTTTTCGACCCCATTCAACATTCAACAGCTATATGACAGCGGCGCGTGTCAGGTGACCCACAACGGGAAACTCGGTGAGGCTTTTGAAGTGAATATAGGAGTAAGAAAAGATGACTGCCTATAAAAACTGATTATGTTCTTAAAAGTGGTGAACTGGATTACGCGTCAGACTGTGCACAGAGAGTGAGAAGACAGAAATACGTTGGACTGGACGATCAGAAGACTCTGGAGGATCTGGACTGAACGCGTGAATGATTTATGTTTAATGCCACACACAAATTCGAAGATCTACAGGCAAGCGAAAATCAACAAGCTGGCTGCATAGGCAGCCTGAGAAGACACGACTCCAAGTGAGTACAGAAAAGAAGAAGATGATGAAAATAACCTACCAACCAACAGCGGCAAGAACAACAATCAGCTTCAATCACTATCAAGAGAAGAAATTTGGAAGACGTTACTCCCTTCATTTATTCAAGAAGCGTCGTTTGAATGACAAGCAGACAGAACGGATAAAGATGTCAAAACCAACTGGAATAGGAAAGGCAAACACGTCTTCATCAACTTGAAACCAGTTTGGAGATCTTCTACACTCCACGGCATAAAGAACATGATTCAGATTTGCAACACGAATGTCAAGTTTTTCTCTCTGCACGGGTAAGAAGCTCGGTGTGTCACAACGAGGATTTCCAACAGTATGTTGCAGACTTTTATCAACAGCTGTCCACATTGCTGGCTGCATACTGAAGATCAAATGGCCAGCGCCCCAGAAAGAATAAGCAACAAGAAACTATGGGAACAAACCAACCAAGAGCTGATTGCTCGACAAATATGTGAGCGAAAATGGAGATGGATTGAGCAAACGTTGAGAAGACCATCAAGCAACATCGTGCTTCAGGACCCTCAAGTGGAATCCTAGTGGAGAGCGATGCGTGGGTAGTCATTGCGAGTGTGACATGGAGGAGATCGTGTGTTGGGGGAGGACGAGGAGATGAGAGATTATGGGAAATCGTTGAGCTAGCCAGATGCATAGGACAGCAGAAAATAGAAGAAAGTGGAGAAGTGTTGTTGAAGTGCGCCTATGTTCTGCTGAGTACCC
Source organism: Trichobilharzia regenti (assembly GCA_944472135.2). NCBI lineage: Eukaryota > Metazoa > Platyhelminthes > Trematoda > Strigeidida > Schistosomatidae > Trichobilharzia > Trichobilharzia regenti. Next base: position 32,322,875 of record OX235268.1, read on the forward strand.
AAGGGAATAATAGTGTGGTGAGAGCAGGCCGTGAGAGAATATGAGCAAGGCTGATTCAACAACTAACCACAGCAAAGTTAACGTGGCAAAATATGATTCGCAGATAGAGAACTCTATTTGTCGAGGAATCCCGAAACAACCAATCAGAAGCCTGCGTTTGTCTGCCTAACTTCTGATAAACAACCAATCAGATGACTGCGCTTGTCTATAATAATGTATGTGAAATATGTATAAATACGTGTTGATTTTCAAAATAAAACGATCTGTTGCCTGGCCCTTGTCTTCTGTTGTTACATTTGGTGTCGCTGCCTACCGACAAATGGAAAGCCTATGCCCTGCTGTTTTTGATGGAGACATATGGATCTTCGGGCAGGACTTCAAGGCTTCTGCGCAGTTGAGTGGCGTTCAAGATCTGTCAGCGATGGAGCTGCTACTTGGGACGCTGCTGGGAGGTCGGGTGAAAGCAGCATATGAAAGTGTGAGACGAAATACTGACGAATGTTCGACAGGGTCAGGCAAACAGTTTCCGAAGTGGGAAGGACCACATATGGTCACTTCGAGATGGGATTACGCGGACACAATCGCAATGACGAACAATGAGAGGCGCGTGAACGTCGGCGAGCTCCAGAAATAGATACAGCGAGACAAGCCAACGATGACGCCTGCACCAAGTAGATCAAGCCGACTTCAGTCGCACGTATTTGACGTCCCCCCGTCAAATAGTAATTATAGCGTAAGTTATTGTAAAATATTTACTTCTCGTATGGCATCTTCAAATCAGAATATTCATCGACAATAGATTGTATAAAGCGACGTCATTCTCTCCGAAACACAAGTAAGTGCTCTAAGATTTTTTTTCATTTCCTCCCTGAACTGCACACGGATAGTTCGTGAGTCAATTAAAAATTTGTGCAAGTATGTTTGACTAATAGAATAGGATATGAGAAAATGCACTGAACTAAGCTGGATGGAAAATAAAGGGGTCCGGTGGTTAAAGCAAGATGCCGGGATCTGATAAAAGCAATTCGCCTGACCGCAACCAATTAGGGTTCTTGGTGATTTTCAACACACCAAGGTGTATTGGTAAGCCACTAACAAAGATAATAGCATTATATATCAAGTCAAGTAAAGTTTTGATGTGAGATGTTGACTTCACGTAAAACATTATTTTGCTAATGACTTAAAATGCCCATTTAGGTAGATTTTTTTCTGAGTAAACTGGAAAATAGACCTGTCAGCAACCTTATCCGAAAATTCTCATTTGATTGCTGGTGTATGGTTGATGACTGCAATCTTTTTGTGAAAATGACTTCGACAGGAACGCAGTAATAATAATTCAGTTTTAATAAAGTACACTCCGCTATGAAATTTACATGCGTACAGGGAAATTCCAAAATAGAACCGCTTTTCTGGATATCTATTTTACGAGAAAACCAGATGATAGTGTAAAGAGAAATTTGCATAGAAGAAGCACATGGACAGGACAGTATTCACATTTTCACAGCATCATTCCTCTGCGGTACAACCCTCAGCCACAGGGTTAGAAATGTATGCTCAGAAGACGTAATTACAGATGAACTACGAGTTGTGTATGAGATCCTAATTGAAAATAACTATCCAGAAAAGTTCACCGAGAAAAATACGACTATTATTCATCTGTAAAGAAGAAGCCTGTATATATACAGACTGCAATTCAAGGGTAGCTTAACGAGGCTATTAATTACTAACAAGTTAAGAAAATCTTATCAAAGAAGTTTCAATGCAAGCAAACTACAAGTCATATTTTATACACCACAGATGGTGATTCCCAAATTGAAAGATGAAGTACTTAGACTAACCACTTCTCATTGTATCTATCAATTCAACTGTGTTTGTGGTGGGGCTAGTTATATTAGCCGTTGCCCTAAGAACCTGATTTTTCCTGCTCGCCCAGGCACAACTACCTGTTAGACTAAGTAAGGATGGCATAAAAACCATCAGCACGTCGATATTAAGGCCCATCGTTCAAACCGGCCACAAGGCCAGCAGTGAAGAATCCTTCTTCGTCATCTATCGGGTAGCAAATGAATTGCCAAAAACATCAACATACAACCGGTGCTCTGTGTGCAGAAGGAGTCAGCCCAGCCAGCCACCACCACTTCCCTGGCCTTCAGTGGAGACTATAAATTCATGAATTCGTATTATTATTTTTCTTAATTTCTGTGATAATCATTCGGAGTATATATTTGTGTATGCTATTTAACTGTAATACATTGATATTATTTTTTTACTTGTTGATCACGGATTGATATCAGTTAGAGAACCGTTGAAAACCAGGGAGTACTGGACAGCTGTTTCATCCTAGTTTGGGAGTCATCGCCAGTTCACAACCAACACCAGGGTTCAAACACACAACCTTCCGATTACAAGACGAGCTCGTATACCATTCAGCCACTGGGACCCAATTCACTGGCCAGCCCATGAATTCTAACTTCTACCAATTCGTGATTCAGCGTGACCCCAACCATTGTAGTCCCCACACGTGACATTTGAATGGTCCTCGCTGGTCACGACTTCTCATTGGAACTCCAGGAAACACCATCCTGTAGCAAGTCACTGGCGAGCATCAGATTAATTCGATGTTATTTGTACCACATTAATATTGGTAATAACACTAATTCACTCATTCACTATTGTGTATACGTGTAACTGAAGAACCCGGTGGTGAAGTTAGTGAAAAGAATATTTTTCTGTTGAGCAACCTTTCTTTTGAATAAAATTATGCTGATGACTGAATGAATAAAAATAATTGCTTCATCACTAGGATTCATGTATGAAAATGAATTTAGGCATGTGAATATGAAAAAAATTTATTTGCAGTCGTGTGAAGAAGAATCAGATTTCCGCCTTACAAAGAACAAGATCTTTTCGTGATGTATTCAATGATTATTGAATGCGTAGAGAAATTAATTAGCAATTTCAAAAAATTTAAATTCAGTCAAAAATGACTACAGCGTGAGAACAAATTACTTTCTAGGTATTAATGATCGTTTCTTTTTCATTTGTTTGCATGCGTACCACATGGGGTTTCAGATTTTCAAAGTTTCACTAGCTGTGTTCTATGTGTTTACGCAGTGGGTTTGATAGACTCAATGTGAAACTTCCGTCTTCTTCAGGCTTAGTATTTGCTAGTATACTAGGCAACATTTCAAAGTGAGATATGCCAAATGAGGTAATTACGAAGAAATTAAGAAGATCAGTTCAAAGAACTTTTAATGCTGGCGAACTACACGTCTTATTCACTACACGAACGATGGTTCTACCTCGACTGAAGCATGAAGTACCTAGACTAGCCACTTCAAATTGTATCTACCAAATAGAGTATAATTATATTTCAATAGTTTACACACAATGATAACTGTTTTGTTATTGGTAATATTTCGAGCAAAATTACTGCCCGTGTTCACACCACTGTTGGAATTGTTTTATTCACCCCATTTATGATTTGTACTCATACATATCGTTCATTATTTTTTTGCTCATTCATGTGTTTGTATTCAGAATTATATTCCAAGTTGTTGATAGTTGTACTGAGTCACCCTTGTTACATGTATCCAGTGTGACTTTAATGAATATCGATTCTGTTATCAGTCTTTCTTTGCATTTATCCATGTTAATTTTTAGAATACACACATTGTTCCAATCGATATTGTGGTTTTTGTCCCATGCATGTGCAGCTATCGATGATTTTTTTTCAAGATTCTATTAAGACTAACAAGATGGGAGAATGGAAAAAAACAGTCGCAATACCATATAAAAATGGTACATCAGATGCAATACAAAGAAACCTCAAAAATATCCGTTATTCGGACAACGTTTAAACCGACGAATCTAATCAAAAATAAAATGAATCCACTGAAAGATCCCATAAAAATGATGGATTAAAACAATTTGATTTATAAAATATCTTGTGCTGACTGTCCAACTAAATATGTGGGGCAAACGTCCAGATCACTCAAAATAAGAGTGAATGAACATAAACGCCTAACTAAAGGTCAACCAACAGGGACACAAGCTTACAAAAATCTTGAAAAAAATGCATCGATAGCTGCACATACATGGGACAAAAAACCACAATATCGATTGAAGAACAATGTGTGTATTCTAAAAATTAACATGGACAAATGCAAAGAAAGACTTATAACAGAATCGATATTCATTAAAGTCACACCGGATACATGTAACAAGGGTGACTCAGTACAACTATCAACAACTTGGAATATAATTCTGAATACAAACACATGAATGAGCAAAAAAATAATGAACGATATGTATGAGTACAAATCATAAATGGGGTGAATAAAACAATTCCAACAGTGGTGTGAACACGGGCAGTAATTTTGCTCGAAATATTACCAATAACAAAACAGTTATCATTGTGTGTAAACTTTTGAAATATAATTATACTCTATTTGATCTAATCCACAATGCTCAAACTTTTTACTGATATTGTATCTAACAATTCAACAACGATTGTGATGGAGCGAGTTATATTGGCCGTTGCTCTAGGAACTTGATTTTTCAAGCTATCTCGAGAATATCTCTTACTATGGTTAAGTAAAGGTGTAGTGAAAGCCATCATCATCAGTTCGATATTGGACCATGTGGTGCCAACCAGCCACAAAGCCAGCGTTGAGGAATCCTTGTCTCTAATCTACCAGGTGCCTAATAAATTGCCGAAATCATTGAAGTATCGCATGCTTCAAATAGCAGAGGCTATTGGGATTCGCCTCAAACAATCAGTGCTCTTTGTTCAAAAGGAGCAAGTCTCGCCAGCCCCTACTACCGCCCCAGCCTTCACTAGTGACTAATAAATCATGAATTTGTAATATAATCTTTCCTAGTTTTTCTGATATTCATCTTATTTTATGTTGAAGCTATTTTGCTGAAATCTACCAATATTATTGATTCGATGTTATTTAAACAGCATTAGTGTTGTTCATAATACTGTATCATTCATTCACCATAATGTGTATATATAAGTGTAGAGCCTGATGATGAAGTAATCGAAAAGTTTCTTCTTTGTTCAGCATCCATTCTTTTGAAAAATTTAGAGTCTGTCGGAAACGAAACCAAGAACTATTAGTGTGACAGGTGAGCATTTCGCCTTAGATTTAGTAAACATTGACCTGGTTCCACTTTACCATTCTATCATAGCAAATCCGCCATGATGTGAACTGTACAAGAGTTACACATTGCCTCAGATAGGGATTCCTTTTAGTGTATTTGCGGCAACAATGACAATAAATGAGATAGGATAGATCCGATGGGGGTAAATTAATTTATTGTTATTCTGTCAAATGTTTGCAACTTGGATATTGGTAGCAATTAGTTTATCATACGACATAGTTTCTATTCCATTCTTAATTAATCGATCTTGGCAATCAGAGGAATACAGTGGTCGCGTTTCCTTTACACTCGTAGCCAACATCAACATCTAAATGTACTCCAGTGAGTGACAACACTTCTTCCGGGAGTTAAATTCCTCACTGGTCGTTGTAGTAAAACAGTGCGATGTTATACGCAAGGAATCATTGCACATTCTACACCAATAACTGAAAGAGTGACAGAGTTAAAACACTTGCGTTCAGTGAAATAAAACAACATGGAATTCAGATAAAGCAATAAGAAGACGTAATTTGTCTGAATCGTGTAATGTATTTGCGCAACACATTTCGAACAATCTGATCACACACGGACTTGTCATAGGAATATATATATATAAAATTGATAAAGAGGTAAGAGGTGAGAAAAATAGACTTAGGTCAAGTTAAAAGGACATATTCAAGGTCAAAATAACAATGAAGACCACTAAACCAAATAGCAGAGACAATAGTACATCTGCTATGGTATCAAAACAAAATTTACCAAGGAAGGTTTAATGTGATGACAAATTGTTTTTGAACGCATAAAGGTGGCTTGAACTTTCGAATTGCTAGGGCGTCTACAAACTTTAGGATACGCCCCAAACACGTTTCATAGATAGGCTTAAAAGATCTGTTACCATCAATTTTATGACCTGTCTCCATAATATGTTTCGCAATAGAAGAGCTAGGTCTCCTGTTCTCACCGTTAATAGGTTCTGAAGAATCCATTTGTTTCTGGAGCTATTTTTGGAATATGCTGTGAAGCCCTTACTTGCAGAGATCGATGAGTCCTTCCTATGTATGTGTGTCCACATGTACATTCAAAGTGGTAAATACAGATTGAAGAGTTCAATCGATGATCGAAACCGCGTAGATGTCTTCCCGGTGAATCCTGATAAGTACGTTACAAATCTTTCTGATATTACTCTATCTACTCATCAGAAAGAAGCTTTATCCCTTGGACTCAAATTTTGTGTTCCTCGCACGCAATTTACGGATTTAGCCATCCATGCTGAGTTTGAAAACTTATATGACCAACTCAAACCTCTTACCGCAACATCCGATGAAGATCGGGGTTGGTTTAAGGCCAAGATGGTGGATATAGCTCACCAGTTTTTAAACAACAACCCAAAGGAGAAAAGTATTTTAAATTCCCAACATTTCAAAGCCTTGAAAGAGCTACGGGAAAATTCTAATATAATTATTACTAAACCTGATAAAGGTTCTGGAGTCGTCATTATGAATAAAAGTGACTACAAATCTAAAATGATGTCTATTCTTGATGATAAGAGCAAATTTAGTCGTGATCCCTCCTCAGAAGATATTCAGTTGTTGCAGGGCACAGTGACAGCTAATCTACTGAAGCTTCATGGCCTAAATGCTATAAGTAAAGATAAACTTGACTCATTAAAACCGTCAGATTGTAAATTCCCACATATGTATGGGTTGCCAAAAATACATAAACCCAATAATCCTCTACGTCCTATATTGTCAATGTGCAAATCCCCAACGCATAAACTTGCTAAATGGTTAGTGGAATTATTGAATCCAGTCAAAACACAATTCTGTAAGTATGTGTTAAAAGATACATTTGAATTGGTTGATGTTCTTGATGATATTAATATTATGAACAAGAATATGTACTCTTTTGATGTAAACTCGTTATTCACTAATGTGCCTTTGATCAAAACAGTTGACATTTTGTGTGATTATATTTCCACAAACAATTTTTTCATCCCGTTCCCTATATCTTACTTAAAGGATTTATTACTTCTATGTACTAACAATGTTAGGTTTACATTTGAAGGCGATTGTTTCCGCCAAGTTGATGGTGTTGCTATGGGCAGTCCGTTAGGGCCCCTTTTAGCAGATATTTATATGTCGTACATTGAGAATTTATCGGAAGATTTAATCGAAAATGTGCCACTTTATAGAAGGTATGTAGATGATATCGTAGTCATCAGTGATAAGCCTTGTTCTGCCACCTCAATTTTAAATCGAATGAATGAAGTTCAGAATAGCATATCACTTACATCATGTAGAAGAGGAAGATAATTGTTTATCTTTCCTAGACATATTGCTTAGTCGACGGCTTGATGGGTCAATAAAAAGATCTATTTATAGAAAACCTACCTGGACAGGACAGTATCTTAATTACCACAGTTTCTGCCCTATTCGGTACAAAAGAGGCTTAGTAAGGTGCCTCTTCAGTAGAATCCGACGAATATGCACTGAAGACACGCTTGATGAAGAAGAAAGAATATTGACACAAACTCTGGTTGATAACAATTATCCAGAAAAGTTCATCAGGAGATATAAAGTAGTCAGAACACCAGACCCACTCTCCAACTCGCCCCTAAGAAAGACGTGTACATCAAGCTACCCTATATGGGACATCAAAGCAGCTTGATAACTAGACAAAGGCTGAACGCTGCTGTTAAAAAGACTTTTATGCAGCTAATATCATAATATTAGAGAATGTAAAGCCATTATATCTATCTAAGCCCTTCGAACATGCGAAAAATGACGTCACATCCCACTGTATTTACCAATTTGAATGTACGTGTGGACACACATACATAGGGAGGACTCATCGATCTCTGCAAGTAAGGGCTTCAGAGCATATTCCAAAATGGCTCCAGAAACAAATGGAATCATCAGAACCTATTAACGGTGAGAACAGGAGACCTAGCTCTTCTATTGCGAAACATATTATAGAGACAGGTCATAAAATTGATGTTAACAGATCTTTTAAACCTATCTATAAAACGTGTTTGGGGCGTATCCTAAAGTTTGTAGAAGCCCTAGCAATTAGAAAGTTCAAGCCACCTTTATGCGTTCAAAAACAATTTGTCATCACATTAAACCTTCCTTGGTAAATTTTGTTTTGATACCATAGCAGATGTACTATTACCTCTGCTATTTGGTTTAGTGGTCTTCATTTTTATTTTGACCTTGAAAATATGTCCTTTTAACTTGACCTAAGTCTATTTTTCTCACCTCTTACCTCTTTATTAATTTTATATATATTCCTATGACAAGTCCGTGTGTGATCAGATTGTTCGAAATGTGTTGCGCAAATACATTACACGATTCAGACAAATTACGTCTTCTTATTGCTTTATCTAAATTCATAAATGGAACTAATTGTTTTAAAAACATGGAATTCAGCATAATTTCACGATATAGCTATTTCGTTTTTATTCTATTTTAGGACTTTCATGTGAACCACATTCGAATATCTGAAGATAAAATTTTGAATAGAAAAGCGAATTTTTCTCAGCCTTGAAACTTGCAATTTTTTTAATGGTTGGACACAAACAGATTGTTGGTAGTGATTCTGAACTCAAGAAAAATCATTTAAAAATTTAAGCACTATGGTATCTTTTCACCTTTTTTAGCCTAACTTTAAAAAACTTTGATGTAACTGAGAAGCATTTTAAAAACGTTTTGCAATCGTTTATGCATTGTGTAAGGAGTTAGATCAAAATCAATGTATATTTCTACGGGACTGAACATAGACTGGAAACCAGAAAGTAATTGGCAGCTCTTCGGTTCTACCTTGAGGCTCGGCATCAGTAGGTATCGGGAATCGAATCCGAGGCCTACAGGTGCCCATGATTGAGAACAACTTACCTGTTTGTATCGTCACTTTTCAACGGCCTTATCTTACAGTCAATAAAGTTGGAAGAGACGAACTTATTTTGATGGGCAGGTAGACAGTATCCTTTTGCCTAAAAAGACGCAAGTCAGTAAACAGATAAAAGCTCATAAACGTTTCATATCCATGTTGAGGTTTCATCAATATTGATTTTATTAGTGTAGAGGCAACCTCTCAAATAAATGTAGTTGTCAACATATTGGTTCACTTCACTCCCCACAGCGGGAAACTGACGGAATCCTTCTAGTTGAAGACGGGAGTAAGGCAAGGCTGCCTACTATCTCCAATGATTTTCCTGATTGCGGTAGATTGAATAATGCGACAGAAAGCGGGCAGCGAGGAAACAGGAATATAATGGACCTTCACGAAAAACTTGGAGGATCTGGACTTCGCCGATGATATATGTCTGATTTCCCACAAACTGGAAGATATGCAAGTGATGAAAAGCAACAAGCTGGAAGAAGAAGCATCCAGAGAAGATAGGACTTCAGTTGAACATAGATAAAACAGAGGTGATGAAGATTCCTGGGAAACAACAACATCAACAGCAGCAACAGACAGCAATCAGCCGGCATAAATGGGAGGAACCTGAAAGAAACAACCTCCTTCACCCACCTACCCACCTGAGAAGCTTCGTTTCAACTACAAACGGACAGAACTGCTGAGGATATCAAAGCGCGAAGATCGGGAAAGCGAGACAAGCTTTCACTACTCTATACTCTGTGTGAAGGTCAACATGCACTACTAAGCATGGAAAATAAGATCCGGATTTTCAACTCCAATGTGAAGTCATTACTACTATACGGATCAGAGACTTGGCACGTCATAAAGAGCACTTAGAACAAACTACAGACCTCCATTCACAGCTGTCTTCGCTCAATACTCAAGATCAGATGGGCGGCCAGAAAATATCAGCAACAGGGATCTCTGGAAATGAACGAACCAACCAGGAACCGATTGTGCAACAAATAAGCAGGAAGAAATGGAGATGAATTGGCCTTACTCTAAGGAAACCATCAAGTGACATCACTAGACAAGTCGCCGAGTTAAACCCAAAAGGGAAGTGGCGAGTCTGTTGTCAATGTGAGGGTGACTTGAAGGAGGTGATGTGAATAAGAGACGAAAGCATGTGGGCAGATTTTGAGCCAGGTGAAAACTCTAGCAGAAAACCGGACGCAGTGGAGACGTGCAGCTGAAGCCTTATGTTCCTCTATGAATTAATGGAAATAATAAAAGTCACTCCCCAGTATACTATTCGATCACCTAACCCAAAATAAAACTAAACCATTCAATATGTTCTTTCTACATTTTGATTTCAACGTCACAAGTTCTTCTTAACTTCATTTGTTGAATGACAAACTTAGTGAAAAGCAGTGAGGCAACAAATATTTTGATAAATCAATTGATGTGTTTTGTAGTTAAAAACGTTTTGCTATGCATTCGTTTCACAAAAAGTTCTTAATATAATTGTGTATATTTTCTCTGCATTTTTCATCAATTTTCGCTGTCTATTTCCCAAGAGTACACTAAATAATTAAAGGCATATTTTATGATTTGATGTTGATTTTGAGAGTAATTTTCGCCTTTCAGCATATCTATTAGAATGCTAATCACTGTTAAGAGGTGTACATCCCACACATTTTAGATTTGACGATTAATCTTGCATATAATGTGTAGAATAATATTAAACAGACAGGTGCGAGCGTCTTCTCCATGAATCCATCATCCTCTTCAGATGTACAGTTGTTAATATTAATTATTGCATAAGAGAGGTTGAACAAGTGTATTATAGTCACGTATTGAGATGAATAATATAATGAGTGAGTTGTACTCATGATGCCTATTAAAACAATGTGATGTCATGTAAGATTTCGAAAAAAAGATACTAGAGTTCTTAAGAATAAAAAAACAAGTAGGATTGTTGTCATCTTTTGATATGAAGAGCACTGGTTTCTCTTTCTGAATGGCTAGAGCTTCAGCAGTGTTAGCCGGGAACAAAAAGCCTACCTTGTAGATTATCTTGAAGGAGGCATTTGTTGAGATGGAACGATCAGTATCCACATGGTGTTTATTGAATTATCTCACTTCTCATAGAGCGATTTCTAAATTCCTGCAGTCATGGGGAATAATGTTCTTGAACCCACCGTAGAATGAAAACAATGCCTTCCTCTAGTGTTACGCATTGATTCATCTGAGCAAATATAGCTCAGACAACTCATCACCCTTGGTAGTGTCTTTTTTATGAAATAAACTGCTCAAATACGGTAGTACAGCTAAGGAGAAAAATGCATTTAGTAAATAACCGGTTTTGAAATGTAAGATAGAGAACTACTAATACGGAATAGTTTGTAGGTGATTCCCTCTGAGCTATGAGGAGCAGACCAGCTTAAAATAACGCTGGCTTTGTCCTCTATAGGCACCGGTAGCTTCTGGATTGCGTTTATCAAGTTTGTCATGTCCAGAAACCGATACTTAGACTATGGGTAAACACTGGACCAATCACCATGGATGCGCATCTACAGGATGCAAAATCACTTCCATATGCGATGTATAAAAAGAATTGTCTATGGTAGTGTTAGCTAAAAGTAAAGTGAAACTATCTGACGAATATTGTAATCGACTAAACGGGTGAAATGGACATCCAGTCAAACACATTACAGTCAAGAGGATTGGTCAACTCAAAGGTATAAGTATAACGATTAATTAAAATATCTATCACAAGTACGGGAAACTTAGATTTTGACAGCTTGTTGTCGCATTTCGTTTCAGTGGTCAACATGCATTCATCACAACCTGTAGGATTTTGATCTTCAGCAGCGCGGTCGTGTAGAATTCTGAATAAAGGCGAAAGAGCTGTCCAGTACCTCCATCGGCTTTCTATGCTTCTCTATTTTTTATTTTTTTTTATTTTTAATTACAGCTTGACTCCACACCGTATATTTGGTACAAGTATGGAATTTTCAGCGTGGATATCGGTAGCCCGAAATTCGCAGGCCGACCATAGATATCAGGTGTGCGTCGGCGAGGGCTCGAACCCCGGACCATGTGCATGGTAGGCAAGAGTCCTAACCACTGTGCCACCGACGCAGTTGACATAAGTTCATTAATACTGAAATCCCCACAAACTAATATTTGAAAAGTTGTAAAAATAATAATAATGATTTACTTTATTCCCAAAACAGTAATTGTGCTACAGAATAGAATTTTCAGCATTAATCACATTATTGCATCTAATATCCTCAAATTATAAATATAATTAATCACACAGAAAATCTTCCACATTTACAATACTAGTAGCGTCAAAAACATTCAGCATATAAAATGGAAATAATAATAATAATGATAACCGCTAAGGTAAAAATAATAATAATACAAGTGACAAATTCCGTGGGCTTGTTTCACACATTATTATCGTTATATGCGGTATAGAAATCCTAGAATGTTTAAACATATTGAATACAATGTTCTCTTTACATGATATGGTGAAGGGAAAAACATAGATTACATAAGTCATAGAGATAAGTTGGTGTTTGCAATTATGAAAGTAAAACAAACAAAGAAGCAACAAGACCATAAATATAATAGAAATAATAAAAGTAAAACTTGAAGATATATAAGGATTGATGGATGGAGGAAATTGTTTATTTACTAGATGAAAAAAAGGTTAGTTAATTCTTGCCTGACACTATTTTCATCACATAAAATACGTGTCAAGTATGGTATCACAAAAGAAATATTGAGTGTTTCCATAGTCAATTCTAATCTAAACCAAAGAAAGGTTAATTACATTCAGAACGTGCAAATAAATTCCTTTTTATTTGCATTTATTAGCAGGTGTAGCAATGTTTAACTGTGTGTGTTTTATGCTCTAACTACCCAAGGATTCGTAGGCTTGATTATATGGCGGTACATTAAATTCAATAGGATAAAAGATTTTGATTAGAGACTAGTTAGTAAATAGTGCGATCAGTTCATTCCTTTATTCTGGTGCAGATTTAACTTCATCAGTCAAGTTTGCTATGTGACCACCACGTTAGGTTGCTGGAGATGACGATGCACTGCACTGTGAATTACTGATATTGGTTGGGTGAAGAAGTTCTGCAGGAGGCCCTGGCTAACCTAGGTTTCGTGTCTGCTGACATTCATCAGTCAGTAGGTAGGAAAATATCTAAGAGCAGGGGATTTACAGAAGCCTGGTACTTAGATGAATCAGCGATTAAAGGCACACGTGCATACTTACTTACTTTACTTCGGCTATCTCCTACGGGAGGATGAGCCGGCTTCATGAACCATGAAGTTTCATGGGAATTGGGTACGAGTGATGTCCCCAGCATCGCTCGGCCTTTTGTTTGAGAGTGCAGCTCTAGCCTTTACACAACCAAGTGTGACCTACAAGGCAGTAGGAGTGGAGTGGAGTAGGGAGTCCACTATCCATTGGCAGCCGGTGACCGGAGTCCGGTTCATTCGCCTTTTTGAATGGGGCCAGTCATCCAGGGCATCCAATAAGCCCTTTGTCCATACGTCTGCCGGTGAGCTTCATACGCCAGTCGTTGGAGGTTTGGAATCAGGGTTTAGCCATCTCCCCTAGACTGTCATCCAATGGACAGTCAACCCGGTGAAGAGCGCCGGTCATCCGCTTTTGCCCTCTCACTTTGGTGAAAAACACCCCCGCCACGTGAAGGCAGTGAGTAGGACTTCCTCAGGAGAGGCTATGTAAGACGCCCGGTCATATGGGAGCATTTCAAGAGGTGTACGGAGGGGTGGCCAACCCGCATCGGTGGCACAGTGATTAGGACACTCGCTAACCATGCACATGGTCCGGGGTTTAATCCCTTGCCGACGCACACCTGATATCAATGGTCAGCCTGCAAATTTGCGCTACGGATATCACATGCTTAAACGTCCATACTTAGACCAAAAAATAAAGTGTAGAATCAAGCTGTAATCAAAAAAAATAAAATAAAATATACTGATCAGATCTATTAAATAATAAAGAATAAACAATTTTTTCAAGTATTGATCTCTTAGAGATTTTGTTTGATTGCATCGAGATTTCATCATTAGCTGACATCAGTTAGAGAACCACTGGAAAACCTGGAAGTACTAGACAGCTTTTTCGTCAGCCTAGCTTGGTACTCTTCAGCAGTATGCACCCACCGGGGTTCGAAGCCAGGACCTTCCGGTTACAAGGCGAGCTCATATACCATTGAATCACTGGGATCCGACTAGCGAACGGCGCTATTCAGGCATGTAACCTAGGGTTCTACTGAAAGGCAGTGACCAGTAGGGTAAAGCAGGTTGAAGATTAGGCAGTAACTCATCGGAGAAGACATTGCTAAATGGTCGCGCTATGTCATGAATTGACGGAAGTTAGAATTCAAGGACCATTGGATCGGGTCGCAGTGGCTCAATGGTATACGAGCTCGCCTTGTAACCAGAAGGTCCTGGCTTCGAACCTCGGTGAGTGCATACTGATGAAGAGTACCAAACTAGGCTGACGAAGAAGCTGTCTAGTACTTCCAGGTTTTCCAGTGGTTCTCTAACTGATGTCAGCTAATGATGAAATCCTCCATGAAATAAACAATATTATGAAAAAGTTGAAGATTATCAGTTCAACCACTCAACTCAGAGAACCTATCCACATCAAAATAATCCATTTAATGTACAAAACTCATGTATTACTCTAAAAGGGAATTTCAAGAATCAGAACAGTATTCATTTCTATTTTCCGTAACTTTATTGTAGGATGTATTCACTCACCTGCGTCGATACAGAAGCACCGAAAACCTAAATCTCACTGAATCGCTGTTTCACCTCATTTTAGGTCTCTTCATCAGTGCTTAGCCGAAATCTATTTAGGACCGAATACAGGACCTCCAGGTGATTGAGTAAGTCAATTGACCACTATGCCACTGATTCACGAACTTTAAGTTCCAATAGTTTGCCATGGGTTATCTTCTGATTCTTTCATTACGGGTAACCGATACTCGTAGCGATTCACAGGTTTGAGAAGAACACATGAATCTAATATGCATATATACTCATATACCACAATCTTATGGACAGAATATGGAGTTCTCCACCAAAAAGACAGCATTCTTAGTTATTTTCGAGTCTTATATATGTCCAAACCAAGTTCACTTTTAACAGTTTGAAAAAATTGGGGCATGGGGAATATGACATTCACTATTATAAAGTTTCTTTTGTATTTCCCAATGGATGAAAAATGACACGACAGAGTTTTCACCAACGGTTCGCTATTTAATGCTGCTAATAGTTTTATCAAAGTATTATTAAACCAGAATTTACAAAATCTCAGCTTATATATAACAAACTAAGTCATCGTTCCTCAACATGGGATCATTTTCGTATTGTCAAGTTGGCCGGTCGGTAAAAATAACAAAACCATGTGAGCAGAATGTTGGATTTGATAAGTGTGTAAACTTGTGAAAGCAGCGTGTATTCACATAATGAAATTGCTTATGACATTTGTGTTAATTTCGTCATTTCACGAGGCAGGGAGTTGTTGTAACCTGGTCAAATTCTGTTTTAGTGCACCATTCATATTCAGTTCAGACAATTGGGATTCCATCTGATATGAATGGCCACCTTCTGATATTAGACGTTCTTTGTGATTTCCGATTAATATTGCATCGTATTCCATGCATTTTATTTTTACTGACACAATTAGATAGAGAATCTTTAGGGATTTGGTCTTTTATGTGGACAAGGTCGTTTCGTAGTGGGTTTGATGTTTTGAAGAAAACTCTGATGTAAAGCCTATTGCGCACTCGTCTGACATCTCTGCTCTGTATGGAATGATAACCGTTGAGGTCCATGTTTTTGGAATACATTTTCGACTGTACTTAATGTTTGCGTCTATTTTTGGTATTGAAGTTCCTTGGATAGTTACTTTTAGATATGATAGAGAAGATTTGTAGCTCAGGTGGATATATAGTTATAGTTACTTTTCTTGAGAATTTCAGTAATTTTTAATACTTCTACTTCTTTTTCTATCTCATCCATAAATATCAAAGAGTTTGCTCGTCTAAGAAGAATTGAAACAACTGAAATCGTTGCGCTGATGGGGTGTAATGGTTTGAAGTCTAAATATTTATTGGAGGGGGTTTTCTTCATGACCGTTCTCCATTCTTTTAACTAGGCAGTCTAGAAATGGTAGTTCACCAACATCTGATTCTGCTTCCGAAGTGAACTGGATTCTGAGAGATATACAGTTTATTTTCTCCAGGAATGAATTGTGTAGATCTCGTTTCAGCACTAGAAAAGTATCATATACATATCTTAACCATATTTTAGGAGTGGGTATGCCTGAAAAGATGTTATTTTCGAATCTATTCATGAAAAGGTCGGCGGCTAGTGGAGAGGCTGGTGAACCCATAGCAACATCATTTTTCTGTCTATATAATCTCCCTTTAAATGTAAAATAATTACTTTCTAGACAGAATTTTAAGCTCTTATTTATTTCTATGGTGTCCAGGGGACATCTTTATGACAGGTTTGTGTCTGATTCTAGTAAACTGGAAATGATGTCAAAACTTTTGATAATAGGGATACTAGTATATAATATCGTTAATATCATAGCTAACCATAATGTCTTCTTTATCAACTTTTTGGTATTGTATTTGAAATTCGAAATCATATGAATTTCTTACAATATTTTGAGTGTCCCTTTGTGGTGGTTGTAGTACTGAGAGTAATTATCTAGATACGTTGTATGTCGGTGAGTTGGTGGAATCTATTACTCGTCTCAATGGAACTATGGGTTCATGCATCTTTGGTTGACCTTAGAGTCTTAAAGGTACACTACACTTGGTTTTGTTATCTTTACCAATTGACCAGATTGACAACGAAAAATGACCCCAGACTGACGAACGACGATCAAGTTGGTAAACTTCGTTCTGATATCATAACAGACGTACTATTACCTTTGTCATTTGGTTTAGTGATCTTCACTGTTATTTTGACTTTCAATATGTCCCTTTAACTTGACCTAAGTCTACTTTCTCACCCCTTAACTCTTTGTTATATATATATAAATATATATATAATGAGATTTTGTAAATTCTGGTTCAATAATACTATGATAAAGCTATTAGCAGCAATAAGTATCGAAACGTCAGTAAAAACAAGAATATCGTTTTGTTTTTCATTCATTTGGAAATCCAAAAACCTTTATTATAATCAATTGTCAAATCTTTTGTTTATAAAAAGTCATTCCAGGTGAAATTTCACTGAATTTGCAGTTCTCTTTCACTGTTGCCAATGTTTTTTGATATTGAAGTACATTTGTTTATCGAGTTCATCTTTTATTTTAAGAGTGTTAGATTATATCTGTGGCCGATGAAGGTAGGTTTTATCTGATATGTTTTAAATTTCAAAATATATTTTTACCCTTATTTTACATTAATCTTTATTTTTGATATGATCGGATGAAAAGTCAATCAGAAATATGAGATTATTCATTTTCACAGAACCCTTATTATATCATCTGTGTCAATGGTATGGTATTTTGATCAAGATGTGATCCAAAATTTCCAGAAATATAGGTCACTGAGCGAAAAGTAGTAGACACAAATGTGAGCGATACTCAAATAACTAGCTCCAATATTTCATTCGGCAAACTGATGTGAACTTTATTTAAAAGTTAATTGGTTAATAGTGACTAGCAGTGGAATCCACGATGCACATTTCGTCCTGTTTAAGACTTTTCAACCGTCTGCACCTGCACTTTACATTGAAAGGTGTTGTTCCCACCGGGGCTCGAACCCACCTGACTGACCCCCAAGGACACGAGAACCACCTCTTCTGAAACGGGTCATATTAATTATTTAATTCAATTTTAGATTTTCCTGTCGATTGATTGGACCGAAGTGCTCGGTCTCAGGTTTACATGTTGACTTCTTACTTAGATGCTTCGACGATGTCTGGGTATGTAATTAGAAGTTAATTGGTGGATGGTGACTAACAGCGAGTTCTAGGATGAGACACCGTCTAAGCATCTGGAAAGAAGCTAATATATCGATCTGAGACCGAGCTGTTTTGGTTTTGTAAATCGACAAGAAAATCTAAGATTGAATTCAATGATCTGAACGTCTTTAGGGAACTGATGAAGATTATAATATCAGTAGTAAGTGGGAGGTCACGTCTTGTGTTCATCTTTACTTATTGAGTGATGAGTAGTCTTCAAAATAAGATAGTTATCAGTTTTGTTTTGTTATACACTGTGAAAATTGTTAGTCTAAGAATGTAATTCAATGCCAATTTTTAAAAAATATGTCAGAATAAAATTTATGTTAACATGGATGCAGTTAGGTAATTTGTGCATTTAATGTACATTTACAGTGGATAGATCTTTTGAGAGATCTGTCATAACGTCTACTGAGACACACATCAGATTCCCTTTCTTCGGTGAATTACGAAGAACGATGGCGGTTGTTCAATGCAAATAAGATATTATCGAATAATACGTACCGGTTTCAGATAACGAAGGAATCGTCTACTAATCTTCTATAAATACTGAAGCAACCGATAGTTTGACTAAGTTGAGAGTGTTCAAGCTTTACCATAAATTAGTCGAACACCAGTGGATTTAGTGGGGAACCAATCGCAATGCCATCTATTTGCCTAAAAATCTTATTATCGAAGGTCAGCCGAAAATCTGGCGTGTATCTCAATAAGAGTTCTTTGAGGTAGGCTCTTGCCGACTCTATACTTAGACTGTGTCAATAATAATAATAATAATAATTTTTGCTTATATTCCAGAAACGTTACTAGTGGTACAGTGTGGAATTTTCAGCACTTATCTACAATATTGCATCTAATTTCATCGCATATTTAAAAGGAGTATTACAAAAAATATATATATAAAAAAAACAACAACAAGAACCAAAAAGAGACACAAAAATAACAAAAATTGCAAATAAAAATAACAAGTAGAAAGGAAGATAAACACCAATAATGAATAATATTTCAGTATTTGGTAATGGGAGCTATGTTATGTTAGTGCGTGGTGAACAGTAACAGCTATAATCATACAAGAAGTTATGAGATGTTTTTAAGAATGTTTACAGCTAAGATGATCAGTTAGTTTGATTGAACTACACTGAACAATCATAAAATAAACATTTCAGGGTTTTTATTGTCAGCTGCAATGTGGTGTTTGTAGTGGTGTGGTGAGAGCAGGCTGCTAGCCGATTGGTTGGCACTAATCTACGTTAAGGTCTAGGTCACTAATATGGGCCGTGAGAAAATATGAACAAGGCTGAGTCAACAACCAATCACAGCAAAGTTAACGTGGCAAAATATGATTCGCAGATAGAGAACTCTATTTGTCAAGGAATCCCGAAACAACCAATCAGAAGCCTGCGTTTGTCTACCTAACTTCTGATAAACAACCAATCAGATGACTGTGCTTGTCTATAATAATATAGTTGAAATATGTATAAATACGTGTTGATTTTCATAATAAAACGATCTGTTGCCTGGCCCTTGTCTTCTGTTGTTACAGTGGTAGTGTGAGTAATCCTGCATAATACGAAAATTTTAGAATGGTGATAACGGCGTTCGCAACCAAGATTGTAAGCTTTAATATTGCCGAACAAAAAAAAACAATCACAAAACTAATATTACATGAAGGTTATTGGCAGGATAATTTTGTAATACTCATAGTGCTAATGTAGTTGGAACCAGTAGATACACAAAAGAAGGAATAGAATAAACAATAAAAAAGTAGGCCAATGATAATAATTTTAGGTAGCTAAGTATGTTTGAGAAGGTTGTTCACTATAGAGTACAAATAAGAGAGAAGTAAAAGAGCCTAAAATAATGTTAATAACAACAAAGCAAGTCATAGGTTTCGTGCTTAACATTGTCTCTGTATTTACATAAATAGAAGAGGCACAATTACTATGCTTACCACAACCTGCGATTTCTCTAAAAAGCTTCCGTATCAATATAATCGTGTATATAGCAGACAACCTTTATGAGGGATACATTTGTAATATTACGAAGTCATATTTAGTGAAAAATCGGCTTTTTTGAGGTATTAACATCTTTAATCCCCCAAATAAATTGAAATGTTTCATCAATAGAAAACAGGTTTTAGACCTTAATTTATTACTGCGCATAATATCATGTCATCAGTTATAATCACACGACTTGGAAACTTGATTTTTATAGTTTCCTTTGTTCTCTCCTGTTTGTCGTCGTAATGGCAGTAGAATATTTTAGATATCCGAGTGGAGAAATGTTGAATCATCTCTGTTACACGTATTCCCTGTCAGTTGATCCGTTATCAATCTCTTTCTCCACCCTGCTATTACATTAGATTTGAAAACAGTCATCAAACGCACCCGATCCTATTGTATGTTTGTGTGTAGTTGCATGTAGCGAGTGGCATAGCTGAACTATTCTCCATATTTCCTTTCTTATTAGTGTCAACTAATCTAGATTTTGTTAGACTTTTGTGCTCCATTAGTCTTACTCCCCCTGTTCTACTACTTCGACCTATGTATCTGACCTGAAAATCCCTACTGCAGGTTATTAGACAGACTAAATTGTTTTGTTTAATTGACTCCACAGGACTTATATTTTAACCGACAAAGCTTGTTTTATTTGAATGTGTAGAAGGTTTGAATGCCAGCCACTGTTATCCCTGCCTACATTGTTAAGAATTCTCGGTGATGTTTCCGAAGTTCCCTTTTTTTATGGCAGTACTACTGATGATTTAAACATCCCGTTGTTGGTGTTGTCACTACTCTATGCATTCTTGATTTGCGTATCATCACTAATAATATTGTTGTTATCATCACACACTAATATTATTAATTTTATTTTTACATTTTCCCACATACTTTGTGATCAATTTATCATGGTAATTATTGAGTTTCAAGGCTTATCTTATAAATCTAACTTCCTGTCTTAGACTTTTTCTAGTACTGCTTAGTTTTTCTGCTCAGATCCTTAGATATTTCATCAATCTTATTTTTACTGACATAGGATGGGATGATCGGAAGTCCAGACATTCTTTTTAATGTGTGGGTTTCCTGTACCCAGTAGTGTTTACCTTCTCATATATTTTCCTTTTTACGCTACAATCTAACACTGGAACCTCGCCTTCCTGACATTCCAATTCATAAGTGAATTGAATCGCCTCCACCTTCGAGTTGATGTGTTCAAAATATCTATCTATATCCTGTGTTTTAAGTACAGTGAATGTATCACCTACATACCTCCAACATGCTTTTGGAGTGGGACTGAATGTTTCACTCGCTTAGTTTTCCCACCTATCCATAAATATATCCTGTACGAAAACTTAGATACTTGCTTCCTAACTGATTCCAGTTTTTCAGTAGTATTTCACTTGTCCCACTTGTCATTCTAAAATAGAAATATTTCTACAATATTCGATTGTATCTTATCAAATCTCACATCACGTTGTGAACCCTTTTTTACTATTCACTTGACAATCCAGATAATTTCACACCTGATCCCAGCATTTACACAACCTATGACTTTATTTGTTTGGTCACTTGATCTTTAACTATGATTATAATTACAGATGCTTTAATTTCATGCCATACTAGTATTATTACTATTTTATGTATTCACACCTTTGATCTAATTCCTTCATGGGATATAAATTCTTAAAAACCATGTATATATATCCAGTTATACATCTTGATTCTATTCTAAGACTGCCATTCTCATAAAAGAATATGTATAGTTGAAGAGGTGCATGTGAATAATGGGCTAAATCCATTCTATATAGCTCACACCACGCTCTTCTTTCAAAACCCTCCCATTGTATCTCATCAGGTAGAACCAGAAGCCTATATAGAAAACTATATGCTCGCAATAACAAGTACAAAAACTCAACTATACCCTACTTCGCTCGTGTTCTGTTCGATAAAGAAAGCATTAGGCGTGAAACTTATAACTTATTAAATAGTCAGTAGAACAATTGGATCTCGTCTTTCCAACTCATATCATTTATAGGTACAACGTTTTCTTTCTTTCTTTTCCTTTTCTCTCTCTTCTTTTCTTTTTTGTTATGTGCTGCTTTGTGTCTTTCTTCCTTGCAAACTCTACTTAAAATATTCTTCTTCGTTCTTTCACACTCTGTATATCTCGACACTTTTTTACCGCTTACGCCAGTAAATATGCTAGCATCTACTTTTCTAGCACCTTAAAACATTCTGTTCACTTTCGGCTTTGCTACCGACATGCTAATATGTTGTTGTCAAAACTAACCAAGATTACCCATAATCTATGTAGAATTTGATTTATTGATAATGTACTAACTTGTGGTGAAATGCTGAGAATTCCATTCTGTATCACAAGTACTGTATTGGAATAGAGCAAATTATTATTATTATTATTGTCATTTCTCAGGATTTTCAAAGTAGAATGGCGTTAATGTAGTTGCTATAGTCGCAAAAGTTTAGTTGAAGTGTGTTGATCGCACACACATGTTCACAATGAAAACCTCCGATAATCTCAAAAAAAAACATGCATCACTTTCGGGGATAAAGTTATTCAAGCGAAAAATTCTATTTAGATAGTGGTATTTGAAGGCGAAGATTATCTGAAAAAACTGTGATGTATTTGCGTAACACCTTTGGAAATGTATTACGCAAATATATGTGTATAACGTTATTCCAGATAACCTCTGTCTTCCGACAATATTATCCGAATTTGTTGTCATTTCATGATTGGAGGCAGTCTTAGCGCTCAGCAAACAGCAAGGTGTATTTCTTTTAATTGAAGGAATTCACGACCACTGTGAGATTAAAACCCGTGCAATCCAGTGCCGCAGTCAGAGACGTTAGAGTTGAGCCAATTAGGCTTGCGATTGACTTTCAAAGGAAGTGTATTTGATACCTTGATTAGACAGCAGCTAATAACTAGTGTAGTGTATCCGCTCGTTTATTTAGGGAAAACTCAATTTATCAGTCATGTCTGCAATCTGCCCACCATTCTAGGCGGCTCATCATAACGAATAGCTCAGCGGTAATATCTCTGACTAAAACGCTGGGTAACAGAGGTTTAAATCTGAGTAAGGTCATGAGTTCCTTCAAGAGTTTTCTGTAAACATGAGTTTCTAATTCCCCTCTGGTTGTTCGCTTGATTGAGACGCCCAAAAATGGGATTCAAAATCCCATACAGATTAAATGCTGAATTACAACAGCAACAATCCAATAACACACAAGAAATTGCATAGAAACACTATTCAAGAGGGCTGAGACTCATTGCAGTATTACCGCCTTAAGGAAAGTTGAAGAAAGATATCTCATCGACGTCTTCCAAAAAAATGGATATTCACGGAATTTCATCAAAAGACATATACTCCCATGCCAAGCTATCAAAGCAAAAGCCCCCAAGGAAAGCACACAGCACCTGACCATATATAGAGGATATCTTAGAAATCACTGCAAGACTCTTCAAACCTTTAGGAATCGACGTTGCACACAAACCAACAAAATCACTTCACTCAGTTCTATGTGAATCAAGAGACTCAACAGCGAAAGAAGATAAAACCAACATCATCTACAAAATAAACTGTAACAACTGCGAAAAACACTACATTGGTCAAAGTGGACGTCCCCTTCGTCTTTGTATCCACGAACATAAGCTAGCCGTCAAAATACATGATATCCATTCCCTCATATCACTCACAACATATAGACAAACACGGACATCAATTCGACTGGGACAACCAAAGTTGGAATATTAGACAGAGAAAATAAGGAGAATGCTAGATAATTTTTCGAAGCTTGGCTGGCATTCCACTAAATTATCAATCAATAGACACTTTGAGATAGACGAAATTTATCAACCGATAAGAACGAAACCTCACACACAAAGGGTCAAATTTCAAGTCAAAGAAACAATCAGTTCTAATACAAGTAACCCCGAAGCTGTGAAAACACAAAAACAACCAATCACGTCCAAAGTCACCCGTCAGGCGAGATGATCAATAAACACGTGGTGAAATTTAAAGGCTCACTTCATCGAATTGAAGTATGCGCTGAATGTGTGGCCTAGTAGGGAAATGGAAGCTTCGCGAATTAACTAATCAGCTCAGAGAATACAATCAAGTCATAAATGACACAGATCCAACTCCTGTGTGTCAGTTTCAACTCGCAACATGCGTCACGTAATTTGGTTCCATTCTGTCTATTTGAACTGTTGGGATACAAAATTATACAACCAATCTTCCATCTTCATATGAGCGACAGACCTTTCTGTGTAGAACTTTGCTCTTAAGAAAATAAATCTTCAAATGATTTTGTTTTAATTATTTTCACGAGAATCCTCAAAACTTCTGGGATGTTTATTTCAATATCGCTGAAATTTGTGTAAGTAAAATTCTCATCTTTTAGACATCGTTCTAGGTTTTTTTTAATTTATCAAAGTAAGGTTTAGACATTTCACTTTCAAACTAGGCAGCATTCTCAAATGAGAGCGGACAAGTTAATGCAGTTTCAAAAGGTATATTGACTTCTTGTTCTTTAGTCGTCCATCACAGAGAACTATTAGATGGAATCAGAGTATGTGTCCTTAATTACAAGAAGATGGAATATTAATCAAGTAACGATGGTTAGCGAAAATTCAACATAGTAGATTTGTGAAACTGGCTAGTTTACTGCACAGGCTTTAATGATGAGATAGACAACTGCCGGACTGATATTCATAACATTGCTGAATCCATTTAAAACTGAAGAATTTAATTGTAACCACTAGTAATTATAGTGAAATGTGCGGTACAGAATATGAATATTTTTGTTGAAACTTTCTGGTTGCAGATTATTAAAAATCAGAGAAATCTTGATACAAGTGTAAAACTTGGGAACTGTGGGGTAGTGTGAAACTCTGTAGGCTATGCAGGCTATAGGACCTTGAGGACCCCATTAGAAAAAAATCATGTAATTTACAAAATACCTTGCAATGAATGTCAGTTATGTCAACTACATGTGTCATACTAGTAGATCGGGGGTAGTCAGATTGTAGGAACATAAGAATTTAGCTAGGGTACGAATGGTCGACCCTGCGAAGATAAGTAATTAAGAAAACCTCAGCGATCACACCGGATTATATGAAGTAATATAGGTTGGCAGAGAGAGAGATAGAGTGAGAGAGTGATTAATTACTGAATCCTGCTTCATGGAATAATCTACACCCAGCACAGGCAATAGAAGTGACTCAACGTAAATACCAGAGATACCGAAGATATTAGTCCCACCATTCAAATCAGAGGAAGATAATAAATCACTTACAGTGTATTCACTTCACATACATTATAGCATTTTAACAAGTTATTTATTTATTTTACTATGAGAACATCTTATTTCCCATCATATTGCATTTTATTATTAACACATATTATTTCCGAATGTACTTTATTTTATATTGGTTTCACTTAATCAGTTTTTACACATGTATATAAATGAAGCAATAAAGTTGTGTGTGAGTGAGTAATGCCTTGCCATGATCATGATCAGTAGTAATAAATTGTGCTCGAAACCTAGTTGAAACAGTATTGATCAAATAAGTGAAAAAGAAAGGTCTCCTTTAAATTTCTGCCGCCGACAGTGGCTGGTTCTTGTTGTTGCTGGTTGGTTGTCTTCATCGCGTCTGTGTTCCACATGTTCACTCGATATGCTGTCCTTGCTACTTCGTCTGCCAACTTGTTGGTTTTTGCCTTCATATATTCGCGTTTTGGTGACATCTCACATAATTCATCTGTGAAGGACAAATCCTCTAGAATCTCCTTGTCAGTTGAACACATTCCTGTCTTCTCAATATCCACACATTTTGCGTTATCCAGTCAACTCTAATCAGCACTGTTGTCGATGAATCCTTACTCTTGTTAATTCATGGTATATATATAGCACTGCTATCAGTCTGTTTTATCCCTTTGTATTTGTCCATCTGACGTGGAAGCGAACTTCTCAGTATAACTTCAGACATATTCACCTTGTACGCTTTCATGAGCAAGCGTTAGATTAGTTTTTAAGTGTTGTTTCGCAAAGAGTTGATTAGCTTCGAGTAACATAGAAAGCTGATATTGTAACTGGATTCCTTTACAGAGACTAAATATAGATTAAGTAATGAGAAGACGTAATTTGTTTGAATCATGTACTCTTGTATTTGTACAACACACTTCAAACAATCTGATCACACAGGGACTTCTCATAGGACTGCATTTACATGAAATCAACAAAGAGTTGGTAAGCGACAAAAAAAAAGAGACATCATAGGTCAAAAATTACAATGAAATCCACTAAACCAAACAGCAGAGGTAACAGTACTTCTGCTAAGGTATCAAAACAAAATTCACCTAGGAAAGCTTAATGTGATGGTGAATTGTTTTGAACGCATAAAGGTGGTTTAAACTTTATAATTCTAGCCAAAATGAATGATGGCACAATCGAAAGATTTATATCTAGAAAGTCTTCATGGACAGGACAGTACATGCATTTCAAGAGCTTTGTCCCAATCCAGTACAAAAAGAACCTAGTCACAACACTGTTCAATAGAGCACGAAAAATTTGTTCTGATAGTACTATTGAAAAGGAAATAAAATCTCTGAAGGATATTTTATCTAAGAATGGATATCCTGAGAAGTTCATTAATAGATACTATAAAGAATCTACCCCTTGCAAAACAATTTAAACAGTTCCAAAGAAACCTGTTTATATCAATTTGCCATTCAAAGGAGATGACGTACAAGAAGTAGTGAAACGAAGACTAGACAAAGCCATCAAGAGAACTTATTATGCTGCGAAACTTGTTATCCTTAACACCACCAAGCGAGTGCTTCAACGATCTGGGAAAGACCAGTCGCCAATCTTCGACAGTTCAAACTGCATTTATCAATTTGAGTTTGTTTGTGGCAGTAAATACATAGGTTGTACGGAAAGGCGTGTATCTACTCGCATGATGGAGCATTTGCCAAAATGGTTGAAAACAGCCGAGTGCAAAGTGCCGAAATCCTCAATAACAAAACATCTTGTAGATTACGGACATGATATCGACGCTGTCAAGTCATTTACCATTGTCAGTAAACAAAGAAACAAGAAGATACTTGCAATTGCAGAGGCTTGTGCAATTCGAATTTATAAACCAGCTCTCCGTATACAAAAGGAGATGGTCGTGACTCTTAATCTACCATGGTAATACGTTTTACTTATTATTCTCTACTTGTTATTACTACTATTCTACCTCTTCTTCTTCTTCTTATTGTTATTATTATTATCATCATTATTCTCGATTCATCTAAAACTATGCTTTATCAGTAAGATTATCTTAACTCACTTCAACACTATTAAAACTGTTATTATAACTATTACTATTGATATTAGTCTGTTTGCAATTCTCGTTATATTCCATAGTAACTAATTGTTTATCTATGTGATGTAATTGAAGAGTAATGCAATTTATCTTAATTTTGATCTCTCATACTCTGTCTCTTCTTATCTATTTGAACATGACCTGTAAAATATTCACACGTGTCTTTCTGCATGACTAATTCAATGTAGATTATTTACTTATCAGTCTTATATCTCCCAATGTAATTTCAAAAGTATATATATCCGTGTATGTAGAGTATTCAGCTGACGAGTTCTACCGAAATTTGATGAATTCATTAAATCCTGCTTTATTAACCTTTATCGTTTGTTTTAAATTCGTATCGGGAAATAAATGTTTTCAACTTTATAATTTCTAGGGCTTCCACAAACTTAAGGATACGCCCAAGACACGTATGATAGACAGGTTTAAAAGATCTGTTGACATCAAATTTATATCCTGTCTCAATAATATGTTTCGCAGTAAACGAACTAGGTCTCCTATTCTCAACAATAATGAGTTCCGAAGATTCCATTTGTTTTTGGAGCCATTGAGGAATATGCTCTGAAGCTCTTACTTGCATAGATCGATGAGTTCTCCCTATGTATGTGTGTCCACACGTACATTAAAATTGGTAAATACAGTGGGATCTGACATAATATTTTGGATGTTTTAAGGGTTTAGATGGATATGTTGGCTTTATATTTTACATTATTATGATCTTATAAAGTCATTTTAACAGCAGCGTTCAGTCTTTGTCTAGTTATCAAGCTTCTGTTATCACCTGTCTAGGGTAGCTTGATATACACATCTTTCATAGAGACGAGTTGGAGATTGAGTCTTGGTGTTTTGACTACTTTATATCTCCTGATGAACTTGTCTGGATAACTGTTATCAACCAGAGTTTGCGTCAACATTCTATTTTGTTCCTCAAGTGTGTCTTCAGTGCATATTCGTTGGATTCTACTGAAGAGGCACCTTACTAAGGCTTACTAATATTAAATAGTTCAAAAGCTCGGTGTGCACCTTGGAGGTCCACGATCCGATCCCTGGAAGTTCGCGTTGCTGGTGTGTACTTTTCAAGTACCTCAAACTAGAACGAGACAGTTCTCCAGTACACTTTATCTTAAGTAATTCTCTGACTGATGTCAGCTGGCGATCAAACATCTAATGAATCCAACCCCTGCAGACAAATCCCTAGAAGTACATTTTTTATGATTAGTAGAATGCTTCTAATGGCTTTTTGTTTAAAATCCCAGTTTCGATTGTCAACAATTCACAATTTACTTTTGCAGAGCGAACCCATTTTTTTTTTATTTTTTGTGGTATTGTGAGTTGAGCCTGGAGTTAATTTTTGTTATCATCCATATTTCTGCATATTAATCGTATTTTTTTAAAATCAGAAATTTAAGCCAAAAGAAAAGGTAATTTCCTGCCTGAAATGTCCAAACAAGAATATATATATATATATATATGTATATGTATATCTATTTCAATCTTGTATCTTCCCGGTATTATAATAATCCGTTGATTTGTTCTGCGTTGGTTAGTCTGAAGCAAATGCATTAAGACAAGGAGTAACAGGGGCAGCTTTATGCCAACTTAATTCTAATTTTTGTTTGAAAAAACGAAAACAGCCGTCATTTACTACCAATGAACTAAGAAATTACAGAAAAATAACCGTTTTCCTAACTCACTTTACTGACTTGAACAAAGTTTGGCTTTCAAAATGGATTGAGTAAGAAACATCTTATCTTTCTCTAACTGGCGTCAATTATACTTCTGTGTTACAATCTAAAATGTAAGCCATATCCATCAAAAAATAGCCAGTACCGAATTGAAGCGTTTTAACTGGAGAGTGGGACTTCAAACTTTGAATTCTTGATACTGGGTGGCGTCGTTTCTCATATTTTACTGGAATGAGTTAACCAGTTTCAAGCCTAATAGTCCTTTTCTTCCAGTCTGTCTGTCTGTCTGTTTTCGACATGGAAATTTGCACATATGTGCGGTAGTTTAAGTCGCCACACTCCCTCCATGTAGCACACAAAGCAAGAGAAAAATGTAGAAGAAATGCATATGAGTGAAAGTAAAGAGAGATGTGAGGAAAAGGAATAATGGTAACAAAGAACAATATATTATTATTATTATTATTGTATCCTTTAGTTCCTAGAGGAACATAGGGCTTCAGCTGCGCACCTCCATTGACTTCGGTTTTCTGACAACTTTTTCAACCTGCTCCAGGTCTGTCCACATGCTTTCATCTCCTCCTCGCATGACCTCCTCCAAGTCACCCTTGGACGACCAACTCGCCGCCTCCCTTTCGGGTTCCACTCGAGGGCTTGTCTAGTGATGTCACTTGATGGTTTCCTCAGCGTATGGCCAATCCATCTCCATTTCTTTCTGCCTATTTGTTTCACAATCGGTTCCTGATTGGTTCGCTCCCAGAGATCCCTGTTGCTGATCTTTTCTGGCCATCTGATCTTGAGTATTGAGCGGAGACAGTTGTTAATGAAGGTTTGAAGTTTGTTTGAGATGCTCTTTATGACTCGCCAAGTCTCTGATCCGTATAGTAGCACTGACTTCACATTGGAGTTGAAAATCCGGATCTTATTTTTGATGCTGATTGCTGTTGACCTCCACACAGATTTGAGAGTAATGAAAGCTTGTCTTGCTTTTCCGATTCTGGCTTTGATGTCCTCGTCAGTTCCGCCTGTAGTTGAGACGATGCTTCCCAGGTAGGTGAAGGAGGTTGTTTCTTTCAGGTTCTTCCCATTTATGCTTATTGTGGTCTGTTGGTGTTGTTGATGTTGGCTAGGAATCTTCATTATCTCTGTTTTATCTATGTTCACGTGAAGTCCTATCTTTGATGCTTCTTCTGCCAACTTGTTACTTTTCACTTGCATATCTTCCAGTTTATGGGAAATCAGACATATATCATCGGCGAAATCCAGATCCTCCAAGTCTTTTGTGTCAGTCCATTTTATGCCTGTTCCCTCGTTGGTTGCCGTTGTCTGTCGCATTATCCAATCAATTGCAATCAGGAAGATCATTGGTGATAGTAGACAGCCTTGCCTCACTCCCGTCCTCACTTCGAAGGCTTCCGTAAGTTTCCCGTTGTGGATTACTTGGCATGCAGCATTGTCGTATAACTGTTGGATGAGGTGTATAATTGTCGATGGGACCCCGTAGTAGCGAAGTAGTTTCCAAATGACCTCTCGATCGACGCTGTCGAAGGCCTTTTCAAAGTCGATGAAGTTGAGATAGAGAGGTGACTGCCATTCCAAGCTTTGTTCAATGATGATCCGTAGAGTGGCGATTTGATCAATACATGATTTGTTTCTCCTGAATCCAGCCTGTTCCGGACGAAGTTTTTCATCTAGGGCTTGTTTGATTCTCTCCAGGATGATGCGACTTAGTATCTTGCTTGGAATGGACAGAAGCATAATTCCACGCCAGTTTTTACATTGACTTAAGTCTCCTTTCTTTGGAAGTTTGAATAAGTAACTGTTCTTCCAATCCTCGGGTACTTTGCCCTCTTTCCACACCTTCTCCAGTAGTGGTGTCATCAAGTCCGCTGTTGTCTCTGGGTCTATTTTCAAAGCCTCTGCTGGGATTCCATCTGGTCCCGGTGTTTTCCCAGTTTTAAGCATCTTGATTGCATTCAGGACTTCTGATTTCGTCGGGGGGTCAGTGTTCACTGGTAGTTCTGCTTCCGTTGTTGGTATTGCTGGACGTGTTGTAGGTGGCGGACGATTTAGAAGTCTTTTGAAGTGTTCAACCCAGTGCTTTCTCTGTTCCACCTCTTTGGTGATTGACTTTCCATTGTCGTCCTTTATTGGCTTAATCTGTGTCGAACGTTTGCCCGAAAGGTTCCTAGTTGTTTGGTAGAGTGTGGCGAGGTCTCCTTTGCCTGCAGCTTGTTCTGCTTCGTTTGCCATGGTTTCATAATATTTTCTTTTGTCTTCCCTGGCACTTTTCTTCACTCTTTTGTTCAGTGTATTGTAGCTTGCATTCAGCTCCTGTTTTTGTTGCTCGTCCGTGCACTGGATAATCTTTTGCTTCACTGTCCTTCTCTCTTCTATTAGTTTCCAAGTGTCCGTAGTGAGCCACTGTTTGTCCTGTCTCTTTTTTCTGCCTAGAATTTCTATGCAGGTTTGGCTCCACACCGTTTTCAAGTTGTTCCAGTGCTTTTCAACGCCGACCTCTTCGCTAGTGTTGATTTGTGTCTCGGCTTTGTCCTTTATGCTTGCAATGAAGATGTCCTTTGTAGCCTGGTCCTTCAGCTTTTGAGTGTTGAACTTGGCTTGTGGTCTATCTGCAGCTCCTGATTCCCTGAAAGCTTTTAATTTGATTTGGATTGTCCCTTGTACGAGATAGTGGTCTGAGCCAACGTCTGCTCCTCTTCTTGCTTTTGTGTCCAGTAGGCTGCGCCTCCACTTCCTTGAGATTGAGATGAAGTCGATTTGGTTTTTGGTTTGCCCGTCTGGTGACACCCATGTAGCCTTGTGGATATCTTTGTGCTTGTATACACTGCCACCAATCACCAGTTCGTTGAAGGCGCAGAAGTCGGCGAAGAGTTCTCCGTTTTCATTCATTTCTCCTAGAGCTTCTCTACCCATGATGAGTTCCCTTCCCGTATTGTCTGGTCCCAGTTTGGCGTTCATGTCTCCCATTAGTATTTTCATGTCGCCAGCTGGAGTATTGTCCATTGTTGCCTGTAGTTGCCTGTAGAATTCTTCTTTCTTCTCGAGGTCTGCGTTGTTTGTGGGTGCATAACATTGTATGATTGACACTTTCCTTCCTTTGGAGTTGAACCTGGCGGTCATTATCCTGGACGAAATCGCCTCCCATTGTATCAGGGCTTTCGTTGCCGTTGGTGACATCATGATAGCCACGCCCTCGGTGTGCGTGTGGTTATCTTCTGGGTGACCGGAGTAGATCACTGACTCACCTGTTGACAATTTGGTGAGTCCACTCCCATTCCATCTGCTCTCACATATTCCCAGCACTTGTATTCCGTATCTTTTCATCTCGTTGGCGATCTGGGCAGCTTTCCCAGTCTCGTACATAGTTCGGACGTTCCATGTTCCTACACAGACTTTTTCTTTTGGTGCAAGGAGGTTCAACATACTGAAGTTTCTTTAGCAATTTTTGTTTACAGGGTGGGGTTGCTAGCCTCACGCCTGAGAAAAGAATGATTACATTAAGTAAAAGTTTAGAGAGAAGCAACTTTTTGGGTTGCTCCCCTCAAAATCAGAAAATAACGGACAAACAATGAGAACAACATCAACAAAGGAAACAGTTCACAGAAAAAAGGGCAAAAAGCGACGACAACTATACAATAAGACAACATGCAATATAGTTCAGTACATCTAACTAAAATGATATCTTAACCATAAACTCACTGACTTGGAGCAACTTGAACATATAAATCCAACAATATATACAATTATAGATGTGTTTATGTTTAAAAATTCCACAAATCCAAACAGTGGGTTATGTGTATTATCTGTCAATAAGATTGTATTTTTTGGATTCAGTGTTCGAAAGGTTAATAATTGTGATAATTTCCGCAAACACTTTGCATAAAATTTTAGAGTAATAAGAGATTTTATTTATGACCAAAATGTAGCGTAATAGTCGAAAAGCGCGCTCACTGTGTTCGAAGAACAATATAGCTTCATTGGAAATCATAATTCACAAGGAGTGGATGCATCTGCATCAGCCATTGAGAACGATTTTGAGCCATGTCCTCAATTGTTTCCGGCTGTCATTGGTTTTTACCGTCCCGAGGACCCCAACCAGGAAGTGTACACCTTCCTACGTGGCTAGCTTAAACTAACTGTTGTAGATTTCATTGACTGGTGAAATCAGGTTTTGGTTTCACCGCCACTAGCTCTTTTCCAGCCTGACCCTATGTCAGCCAACATTGCCCGTCGGACGAGGAAGGCCATGACTAGGGATGCATACGTAAAACATGTCCTAACCATCTCAGTCGATGTAACTTCACAGGCTTGTCGATTGATTTCCCCTCCTAACTACCTAGAACTCGACGCCTAACCTCAATATCGCTAACCCTATTATACCACTTCACACTGGAGACAGAACGCAGGCATCTATGATCAATGACAGCTAATCTTTTCATGTCTTTCACTCTCAATGGTTAGGTCTCACAGCCGTAAAGGAGGACGGAGCAGACTGATGAACGGTACACCCGCCCTCTGGTCGATAGTCGGATATCTCGTCTACGCCAGAGACGGTGTAAACTGGCATATGCGAAACTAGCCCTTTGTATCCGTGCTGAGATTTATTCGGAGATCAACCCATTGAGGCTGATGGCACTTCCAAAATAAGTGAAGCGATCAACGCGCTCTACCACTTCACTCCGTATTTCTAAACTAGAAGTCAGTGTTGTCCAGTCCTGTAACATCATCTTGCATTTGGCGGGAGTGAATCGCATGCCAAACATTCGTAGATCGCAGCCTTTTTCTTCCGGACTTATACCTGGCTCGAAAACCAGATGAGACTTAGGAGGGAATCTACTGAGAATGGAAACTGGACTTATTTGTATGACTGACGAGGATTCTGTTATTGAACAAGCAAAGCATGTCCTAAATAACAATAATACAAGCATACTACCAATGACCTACCCAAGGTTGATTACAATTTTCTTTTTTGTATTTTCTGAAGTTTTGTGTACCACATGAATTAGAGAAAAATGCATTGCTGTATACATTTTTTATTGCTGAGAACTCAGTCAGTCACTGAGTTTATTTATAGCACATTTTATTCATTTTCGAAGCAGATAAGTAGGATAATCTCAGATATACGGGAAGCGGTATTGATGCGTATAATTAATTCTACACAATATATTCATTCATTTTTTCAAACTTTATTCATGTGTTGCTCAGTGTTTGAACATGGACCATGCGTAAGACAAATACTGAAAGGAGAAACCTGAAAGTGAATGCGTGCTAATTAAGCAACTATATATATATACAGATGACTTCATCCTTAAGACGAAAATTTGGACAGTGATATAGAAGTTTGCGTATGACTAACGGATAGAAATACAAAAGGTGGTCTAATCTGTTTCATGTGATAAGCTGCGCTTTATTTGAAGATAGGTTATCTAATCTTTTCTGAGTAGCTTAGATATCCGTTCATCCGTGAATAGAAAATATATTTATTCATTATATTCCTAGTACTCACCAGAAGAGGAAAGAAGTCCTTTGACCAAAATGTTTTACTCTTCAATGGACTTTGGGAAAAATGGGGAAGGCTAGAGTAGAAATTGTGTTTCCGTAAACAATACCTACATATACAAGACCTCTTTTAGTTTGCTAGTTCACTAGCAGGTCCTAAACCTTTAAAAAAGAGATTTTCAGTGGGACTGACAACGCTATCCTAGGAAATCAATTTAACCGCTACACAGACACTCCAGTGTACAGAGAAAAATTCGGAAAATAAACCTATTTTCTATCGTATTGAGAGAGAGAGGAAATGATATGACCGGTGAAGATCTTCGTAAAGTCAGTTAGTCAATGTATCTTCTTTCGATGCGAAGAGAAGAAAAAAAACATGAGGACATGGAACGTCCGTACAATGTCTGAATCTTGAAATCGAAAAATATATGAGAAGATGCTGTACTGAAGCCTTGAGAAACTGTGAGAGAAGATGGAAGGGAAAAGAAATTCTCAGATTGTCTGTTCTAGAGTCTGTATTCTACTGCGTTCACCCCGACGATAACAAGGCGTACACTGAAGGGATGAATATCATGATGTCACCAGCAGAATGAAAGGCTCACATGCTGCGGCAGTCGATCTCCCATAGGTTAATGACAGCAAGGTTTAAATCAATAGGTAGAAATATCACACTTATCCAGTTTTGCACTGAGTGATATCACGTGACACATACTCACACACATGCAGACACTTGAAATTTAACTACGATTGTAATCAGAAACATTTTGATGCCATTTGATAATATTCTTATTATTATGTACTCGTCGCCAAATTATTGTTATGTACTGGTCGAGAATTTAATAGTCCTGATGCAAGAAAGACGGAAATCAGAAGACCACAAGGTTTGCGATGATACTTCTATTTTCCAAACACAAGGAGAATCAATGTCACACAAGTGTGTGAGAGCAAAATATATAAGAATGTCCAAACAAATGTGTTAACACAAGTGTGTGAGCGAATATTCAAAATGAACAAATCAATAGACAGTCTTAACATGATTGGCTAATTATAATGGAATATCGATCCATATATACATAGCAAAATATAACCGACTGTCAAACAAACACACATATTATATGGATATATATCACCTCCCCTTTTGAGAAGATTGATGATTAATAGCGTGCCTTCTTTGGGTTTATCTGAAACCGTTCAGTATGTTGTCGACGTCAGTTGCTTCGTCTGCTTGTTGAGTTTGCGCCTTCTGCTTTGTCTGGAGTTGTCTGGGCTGCGCATTTTTGCTTTTCTGTTTTGTCAGTCGTAGGTAAGTTAAAAGTATCCATGCAAATATCCAGAGGTAGGAATGACTGTGTACTGGTAGGGATATTTGGGTTTCTTTGACGCAACTGATTGTAGTGACGGGTCCATAAATCAATACCAACTTTCACGTCGTACATAAGTCGACCACGTCTTGCTGCGATGGAACCTTTATTCCAAGGTTTATGTTCTGCTCGATAGTCGCGGACATAGATAGGGTCACCAACATCAAATTTTTTTCATTCCGAAATGATGCATTGGCACGTTTGGGTGTCGGTGGTAACATTGAGTTGTGAATCGTTCTAAGTTTGCGTCCGTAAAGAATTTCTGCCGGCGATTTCTTGTTCTGTGTTGACTCATTCGCCGTTGTACGGTACACCATCAAGAATTTTTGGATGATGTCAAATGGTGTCCCCTCTCCCACTGCTTTGAGTAAGGCTCTCTTCAAAGTGTCGACAAAAGGTTCCGCTTGGCCGTTTGACTGAGGATGATACGGTGGTGTGAACATATGCTCGATAGCATTTTGACGACAGAACTGCTGAAACTGATGAGAGGTAAACTGCGAACCATTGTCTGTAACTATGGTTTCTGCGAGACCATGATGGGAGAATATGTCAGTGAGAGCTTTGAGAGTCTGGGACGTTGTCGGCGAAACCATTGGTATAACTTCTGGCCACTTAGAAAAAGCGTCTACCACCACTAAATAATATGCACCATTTGTAGGGCCAGCAAAATCAATATGAATTCTGGACCAAGGATGGGATGCTGGAGGCCACGGTACGGGAGGTAGCTGGTGGGGTAGCTTTGCTGATTGTTGACATTTTGAACATCGTTGAACAAAGTCGATAATATGCTTATCCATATTAGGCCAGTATGCGTAGCTGCGAGCAATACTCTTCATCCGCTGAATACCAGGATGTCCCATGTGAAACTGTTTCAGGAGTTTATTTCGTAATGCTTCAGGTATCACTACGCGTTCTCCAAACATCAAGCAATCTTTTACAACACATAAGGAATCACGACGGGCAAACAGGTGTTTTAGGTCTCCACTATATTTAATCTTTGGCCAATTACTGGATACATACTGTGTAGCACGTCGTAAGGTGGCATCGGTGCTTGTAGTTCGCTGGATTTCTGCAAACGTTACTGGTAGAGATCGAACAGCATTGTCGATGAGGTTAACTGCATAGTCTTTGGTGGCGATCGATGCAATTACCATATCTTCACTTGATGCAGGATAGTCGCTAATTAGCCGAGATAGAGCGTCGGCTTGACCAAATTCGTTAGTTCGGTTGTATTTAATATCGAAATCGTATCCAAGTAATATTATTGCCCAGCGTTG
The DNA here is from genome assembly GCA_944472135.2 of Trichobilharzia regenti. Taxonomy (NCBI): domain Eukaryota; kingdom Metazoa; phylum Platyhelminthes; class Trematoda; order Strigeidida; family Schistosomatidae; genus Trichobilharzia; species Trichobilharzia regenti. The sequence continues at coordinate 32,360,156 of OX235268.1, forward strand.
TAGTCGGTTAGCTGCATGTACAGGGATACCTGATTTAGATCCGAAAATGGAAAGTAACGGTTTATGATCTGTCAGCAAGGTAAATCGGCGGCCGTAGATCATTTTATGGAAACGTCGTACGGCGAAAACTAAAGCTAAGGCTTCTTTTTCAATTTGTGCATATTTCTTTTCTGCCGCAGTTAGTGTTCGAGATGCATGCATTATTGCTTTTTGTGAACCATCTGGGAAGACATGTAAAATGACAGCTCCCACTCCGCTTGCTGAAGCGTCCGCTGCAACTATAATTGGAAGTGTTGGACTATAATGTGTCAGAAGCAATTCAGAAGTTAACATAGACTTCAACTTTTCAAAAGCTGATCTGCAAGCTTCGGACCATTTCCAGGTTGCATTCTTTTCGAGTAGTCGATTGAGAGGGTGTCGAACATTATGCAGCGCAGGGAGAAATGCCGAGTAATAGCTAATTAATCCCAAGAAAGAGCGTAAAGAAGGCACGTCAGTAGGTGCGGGCATCTCTTTTATAGCACGTATGTTGTCAGGATCTGGATGCCTACCCGATGCATCAAATATAAATCCAAGGTATTTGACAGATCTCAAGGAGAACTGACACTTCTCTGAGCGTAGTCGTAGACCGTTGTCCTGCATGCGTGACAAGGCAGCTTCTGTCCTGCTGTAAAGTTCGTTTATAGAATTCGCTACCACCAAGATATCATCAAGATAGACGGCAACACCCGGAATACCTGCCAAGATAGTATCCATCAGTTGTTGGAAAATAGCTGGGGCAGTTTTAACTCCGAAAGGTAATCTGTTGTATTGGAACAAACCGCGATGTGTATTAATGGTAAGGAGTTCTCGGCATTCTGGGGCTACTTCAACTTGTAGATATGCGTCAGCAAGATCCAGTTTTGCAAAATAAGATCCACCATTTAAAACAGTGAATAAATCATCCGGCGTAGGTAAAGGATAGTGGTGCTGTTCTAATGCAGCATTCAACCCAGTAGAGAAATCAGCACAAATACGTAGGGACCCATTCGCTTTCTTGACAACGACGATGGGTGCTGCCCATGCCGAGTACGTGACTGGTGTTAATACGCCTTGTTGTTGCAGTCTCTCCAATTCTTCGTCAACTTTTGGTACAGATGCATATGGGACTGGCCTCTTTGGGCGAAAAACCGGTTTTGCGTCTGGTAATACTCGAAAGGTAGCTTGCAGCGAGGTACAGTGACCTAATCCGGGTTGAAAAACAGGTGCAAATAGTTTGCATAAATCAGAAAAGGAGTTGGCTGAATTTTTATCCTTGTTAACTGCGTTGCATACAGAACTAAGTGGGACATCAGCCAGATGTAAACGATCGAACCAATCAAGTCCCAAAAGATTTAAATCACTCCTGGTGACGTAACAAATTCCTGTGAATTTGATATCGCGGAAGGAAACAGAACATTCGAGTTCACCAATTAGTTTGAGGCGCCCACCACAGGCGCTGACAGCAGTCTGGGAAGTATTGGTGATAGGTGGTCTGCCAATATTATTCCAAAGTTTCTCTGATATAACAGTAATATCAGAGGCGGTATCTAGCTGCAGACGTGTATCATGACCATTCATCTGAAGATCAATATATTTCCGCATAGCTGGTGTTGTGACTTGACAGGTTGCGCGTAGACTCAATGACTTTTTGGGATTTAGGACCAACCGTTTGTCGAGCTTTTGCTGGATTTTGACATCTGGGTTTGCGTGGCTGACAAAAACCATTTTTATGACCGATGATTTTGCACTTGCTGCAACGATGATTTTTGTACGGACAAGACTTTACAAAGTGCCACGCGCCACAATGCCAGCATGGTGATGGTGGGGTCTTCTTTGCAGTATTTTGTGAAGTTGGACGAGTATGTGTAGATTTCCGCGGAACATTAGAAGAGGGTGGGTCAGGATGGATGATGAGAGATTTTTGCTCTTTCGTAATGCATGAATATCAGAGCTTCTCGGAGGTGTTGATTCGACCAGGTGTGTGTCTTTCTGCAAATTAATCAGCCGTTGATATTCATCAGCTATGTCATGTAATGTTAACTTAGGATTTTGTTCTAGCTGATTGAGCAGTCGAGTTCGGATATCTGTGAAACGAGGAGATTGGAGACTGCATATGAGAATCAAGGCTTTGAATTGATCATCTGTTAAGGACCTGAGTCGAAATCTCTCACATTCTCGGTTGACTGTGCCAACGTGAGTAAGAAAATCATCATTTTCATTCATTGTCAGCTTGAGGCAACGATAACGTATGCTGAATAATGAGGAGTGGTCTCCAAAATGTTCACGCAGCAGCTTTATTGTATCATCGAAACACTTGTCACGTGGTTTCTGGGGTAAAATTAGGTTGCAGTACCGTTCATATTCTGCCGGACCCAATTTACGTAACAATACTCGCACCTTCCAGGCATCGTCTTGTGAGGCGAGATCAACAGTGAATAAATCCTCATAACGTTGATACCATGTGTCAAAAGTGACATTAGCCCCTGGGTCATAATTGAACTGTGAAATACTGTTCACAATGCCGTCGACAGATGGTAGCATGGTATGATTGGGATTGCTTGAAGGTGAAGCTGAACCAGTCTGTTGGTTGACGAACACTTTCATTAATTTCATTTGTCGTTCAAATAGTAATTCCAATTAAGAAGGATCCATAGTTTTCCCCGTCGCCAAATTATTGTTATGTACTGGTCGAGAATTTAATAGTCCTGATGCAAGAAAGACGGAAATCAGAAGACCACAAGGTTTGCGATGATACTTCTATTTTCCAAACACAAGGAGAATCAATGTCACACAAGTGTGTGAGAGCAAAATATATAAGAATGTCCAAACAAATGTGTTAACACAAGTGTGTGAGCGAATATTCAAAATGAACAAATCAATAGACAGTCTTAACATGATTGGCTAATTATAATGGAATATCGATCCATATATACATAGCAAAATATAACCGACTGTCAAACAAACACACCTATTATATGGATGTATATCACTTATCTTATGTATTTACACCTCTGTTTAAACTCACTCACGGGGTAAAGTTTCTTAAAAACCATTCATATACGAGTGTACAGCTTGATAGTAAATTCGCTGAATCGCCTTCCTACATATCTTCTATATCGTCTAGGAAAGTGAATCAAAGGCGGAAAGCTTATCGGTAAAATTCCACTCAGTGCCATTAAAATATTAACTGCGCGAAGGAGTAGGGATGAAATGATACCAATTAAACTCTTATATACCTCTTTAGTAAGAAAGAATGATGATAGTACAATGGAAAGATTTATATTTACGAAGTCTTCATCGATAGGACAGTGTATACACACATCTTAAAAGTTTTCTTCCTATCCAGTGTAAAAAAGGGCATTCTTCAACAATGCACGCATAATTTATTCTGATAGTAAAACTAAACATAAAATACTGCCTGTGAGAATTCTGATATCCTGAGAGGTTTATCCGAAAATATTGTAAAGGAATACGCCTCTGTAAAACCAACCAAACGGTTTCAAAGAAAGTGGTTTATACATACATGGATTAGTCAGATGAAGACTTGATATGGCCAACAGGTGGAATTAGTTGTGCCTAAGAATAAACTATTCGAGTTAATCTTATTTAGTTGTTAGTAGGTAGCTGTAAAAAAATCGCATTTCGTGCATTTCGTCTTATTCGGGACTCATCAAGTGAATTAGCCTGCATTCATTAGGAGTCAGACACAGTACCTATTGCTTCAAACACTAGCGCATTATAAACTAGACCACGGGAATAGAAAAGGTAACTTCGAACCGTAGGTAAAGTTTAAACTGAAATTTTGATTGAAACAATCGTGATCATGGGTAGTTATCAACTAGAGAGAGAGAAACATTGAAGACCAACAGCGGGTACTGGAAACAACTGTTTAATCCTAGTTTCAAACTCACTGGTTCTACACATCCACTGAGTCTCGAACGTTAGACCTTCCGGTCACAGGGAAAGCTCGTAGACTATTTGGTCACTAGTGACAAACTTAATGGCTAGGGCATGAATTATAACTTCTACCAATGCGTGATTTTAGCACCAACCACAATATCGTCCACGGAGAGTATTGCACCTCACTCCTGACCTGTTGGCGTATCCAAATAGTCACGACTCTTTATTAAAGCACAAGATAACTTCGGCCTTAGCTAGTCACTAGCAAGTCTCACAAGTTTTCAATGGTTCTCTAATCGATTTCGACCAACTCGGGATCAAAAATCATACATATCAAATCTCCAGAAACAAACAGTTTTGTTAGCCGTTGATTAATAACATCATTAACGAAAAACCGGTTATCTTGTAACTAAAATGGGTTTTATGACTAAAATAGGTGCGTTTTTTCAATACTTACTGTAATGAACAAAAAGAAGAGAAAATGCATATTCCTATATCTCGTGGAATTATAAAAAAAAAGAGAAATCGACTTTAATGTTTTATGCTCCATGTACTTTGCAAAATTGGTTTGCAAGAAAAAACACACCCTGATATTTCGTCTTTTGCATCTACCCATTTACTCTTTCGTTGACTTTTTACACATTTCCGACTTTTATAATCCCTTTGGGACTGATGATAAATTGATGTATATGTCTTGTTATTGACTTATGTAGAAGTCGGGTTGTTAAATACATTTTTACTGTGTTAACTTACGTGTCTAAAGCGCAGTAACATTTTCTGTATATATATATATATATATATTTATATGACTATTGTAAGTCTGTCAATGTGCTGACGAGTAGTCAGAAGCAATTTTATTAAGCAACTTAACAGCACTACAGCTATTCCCACTTGTATTTATGTTTTTTAATGGATTTTCCGAAAATTGTGATACTTTTTTTTGGGAAAACTAGATGAATAAAATTCACTTAGAGATATTCCCTCGCGATTGATTGGACTAAATTCCTTGGTCTCCCGTTGATATGTCGGCTTCTTGTGCAGATGCTTCGACAATGTCTAAGAAGCATGTAATTAGGAGTTACAGGATTTCATCATGAGCTGACATTAGTTAGAGAACCATTGGAAAACCTGGGAGTACTGAACAGTTGTTTCGTCCTAGTTTGGGACTCTTCATCAGTACGCACCCACCGGGATTCGAAGTTAAGTTAAGTTCGAAGGAGTTAATTGGTAAAAGGTGACTAGCACTGGAATCCAGGATAACGCGTATTTCATCCTACTCGGTCTAGTGGATAACGATTTGATATTTGAAACTATGGGCACTGGGTTCAAGCCTCGGTGGGAACATCATCACTCAGTGGGGAATGCAGGCACATCCAGATGACAACTTCCAAATAGAATAAACTGAGCATTATGGATTCCACTGCTCGTCACCATCCACAAAGTAAATAACACTAAACTGGTTGAATGTCAGATAAATTAAGAGAAGTAACACCGAGTTTAGTAATTTATAGGTCCAATAGCAAGTCAAGGTAGCACAGGTGTGTGGCTGAATCTGCTTCTTTTGCTTTTTTAGAGTCTTCAGTGCCTACAGGAGTTTGTGTAATTTATCCGATACCTGGTAGACGACAAAGAAGGACTTTCTTAAGCCAGTTCTGTGGTTTATTAAGACGAGGTGATATAATGTGGAACTGTTGATGGTTTTAACTCTACCTAAATATATATTTAGTCTCACTCGTAGACGTTCTCGAGAAAGCAAACCTTAGTATCAGAGAACAACAGCCAATGTAAATAAATAGCTCCACACAGGGAGCAGTTGAACTGTTAGATACAATCAAAAGTGGCTGCTCAGTTACTTCGACTTTCAGTCGGGAAACGACAACTGGTTGTGCGGAAAATATAAACTTCTGGCTACCGGTTTTAAATTTTAAAAAATCCTTACAAACCAATACTTCAATATGAATGAGATGCTCACTGGCGACCGGCCCTATTCGGTTAGGTAATTACCTGGGTTTCTATTGGGAAGTCGTGAACAGTTGGGTGCACCAGGTCGGGTATGAGGACATATACTCGCCGAAGACATTGACTAGCGGTTGCGCTATATCGTGAATTGGCAGAGGTTAGAATTCATGGGCTGGCCATTGGATCTAGTCCCAGTGGTTCAGTGGTCTACGAGTTCACCTTGTAACCAGAAGGTCCTGGATTCGAACCCCGGTGGGTGCGTACTGATGAAGAGTCTCAAACCAGGACAAAAAAGCTTCGTAGGACTTTCTGCAGGTTTTCCAATGGTTCTCATCTCATGATGAAATCTTCTAATAAAAAAATGCAGCATATTTCAAAACTCTATCAGAAAATAATAAATTATGCCTAAATCTGAATATTTCTTCAGTACTCTTCAGCTGATAGTTGAGTTTCATGCCTTCGGTGAGAGTGAATCTTTATCAAAACGATATCCCAGAGATTGACAGTCTCTCAGTGAAAATATCTTCCACTAAGTGTATGATGAGGCCGACAAAGCTGAGTAATATTTCACTCTTTAGTAGTTGATATCGTTCCAAAAACGTAATTAGAGGTTCAAGAAGAAGTGGGACAACGTGTCTACTTTAACGATAACTACTTTCTTGTTTGACTTTCCTCCTCTCGCCCCTTGTTTTAACTATACAATTATTCCTCTTAAGTATTATTACTGGAATAAAAGCGAAGGAATTATTTATTAATAGTAAAGTTTATGATTTAATCCCTATAGGGAACCAGTATAAATTTGTATTATTCCCCAAGAATGACTATCCACTTTTTTTTTTCTATCCCACAAACCTGCTTTGAATTAAACGTGTCATTTTCAACGCATAATTAAATTACGTATTTATTATAAATTGCAGTGGGAAGAATTATTCTTCTGTCTTTCTTTTCACTGACGTACTTACTACACACACACACACACACACGCATAATTCAGGCAGATCTGTTTTCCTTTTCTGGAAAAAAAAAACAGAATTTTCAAGTATGGGTCTTGTAGGGGTTTTGTGTTTGATTGGTTGGAGGATTTCATCTTGGGCTGATATCAGTTGGGAAAAGCATTGGAAAACTAGCATGGAGTTTCGTCAACCCAGACTGGAACTCTTCGAACCCAGGACCTTCTAGTTACAAGGCTCGCGAGCTTGTAGACGATCAAGACGCTGGGATCCGATCAAATGACAATCATAATATAGCGCGACCATTTCTGAATGTTTTTTTCGATGAGTCGCTTTCAACCTGCTGTGGCATACTGGTCATGGTTTCCCACTAGAATTCCAGGTTAACTGCCTGAATAGTGTCAGTCGATAGTGAGCATCAGATGAACTTTCAAGTATTGGTTTTGTAGGGATTGTATTTGATGCCAACTAGTGTCATCTCATGACGAGACTCTACAACCAAAAAAACGAATTCATTATAAACGAAAGCCTAGTTTTGCGAATTTTTGTCGTATTCATCATCGGTCTGCTCTGTCTAAATTATTATTTATATCATTATCTTTTATCCTTTAATTCCTAGAGGAACAAAGGGCTTCAGCCGCAAGTCTACATTTTGTTCGGTTTTCTGCCAACATTTTCACCCCGCTCCAAGTCTGTCCACACGCTTTCATCTCCTCTTCACATGACCTCCTCCAAGTCAACCTAGCACTGACGACCAACTCGCCGCTTCCCTTTCGGGTTCCACCCGAGCGATGGCTTGTCTAGTGATGTCACTTGACGCTTTGTTTTCTCGGAGTATGGCCGATCCAACTACCTCCATTTCTTCTAGCTTATTTGTTTCACAGTCGGTTCCTGGTTGGTTCGATCCCAGAGATCCACATTGTTGCTGATTTTTTCTGGCCGCCCATCTGATTTTGAGTAGTAAATGAAGACAGCTATTAGTGGAGGTCTGTAGTTTGTTTGAGGTGCTCTTTATGACGCGCCAAGTCTCTAATCCGTATAGTAAGTAGCACTGAATTCATATTGGAGTTGAAAATCCGGATCCTAGTTTTCATGCTGAGTGGTGCTGACTTCCACACAGACTATAGAGTAGTGAAGTCTTGTCTTGATTTCCCGATCATCGCAGTTTGATATCCTCGTCAGTTCCGCACGTAGTTGAAACGATGCTTCTCAGGTAGGTGGGTAGGTAGAGGAGGTTGTTTCTTTCAAGTTTCTCCCATTTATGCTGATTGTTGTCTGTTGTTGTTGTTGTTGATGTTGGTGTTGCCCAGGAATCTTCATCATCTCTTTTTCCTCTATGTTCACATGAAGGCCTATCTTCTCTGGATGCTTCTTCTGCCAACTTGTTGCCTTTTACTTGCATATCTTCCTGTTTGTGAGAAATCAGACATATATAATCAGCGAACTCAAGATCCTCCAAGTTTTTTGTGAAAGTTTCATTTCATGCTTGTTTCCTCATTTCAAATGTGAACCCTGTATTTATGTGATATAATTTAGGAATGAGTATATTTCTAGTTCAAATGGATGTTTTCGAAGACCGTATGTTCTCCCAGCCGCATAAGTAAAGGGCAATAGTACATCTTCATTGCTGACTTCAATATGATGATGTAGGTACTTCGCCTTATTTACATCTGTGTAAGTGTCACTTGTGGTAAACTTGGTTGTGATATCTTTCTAAATTTCATAAGTATGTATAGTTTCTCTAGTGTGAAATTTGACGAAAATGTGGGATACAGGATGTGGATCGAAAAAGTTATGATCAAGGCATTCCCAGAATATCTGGAAATAACACCTCCTTCACTGATTGTACTAGTTCATTGACCTTATTTTTGTCTTCTGATGTGCTTGCTGCAGAAATCAACTGTCGTATGACATTCCTAAATCAATTAGCATGAAACTAAACTGCTGATCCAATGACAGTCGTTTAGATAATGTGTACAAACAGTGAAAAACCTTTAGATCATATTTTAGAATAAATAAAAGAAAGACAAAGTAATAATCATTCAAGTTAGATCAAAACCTAGATAGTACTCATCAACTGTTTTGTCATAGATTTCTGCCCTTTAGCTGTACGAAAACGACCCTCACGTCACCAGGAATCGAAACCATGATGCTTTGCTCACAAGGTCAGTTCGTTGACCTTTCAGTTACTTGTGTTGGAATATTTTGCTCTACTTCGATACCGCATGATTTTGTGGTTGTGTTCTCTGAGCTGGATAGTTAGTTTACAAAGAAAGATATCTCATGGACGTCCTCCACTGAATTTCATCAGAAAGCATAAGCCGCCAACATGTCAAACCAAAAGCCTCCCAAGAAAAATCGCCCTACCATATACATAAAGGATATCTCAGAAATCACTACAAGACTCTTCAAACGTTAAGAAATTGACGTCGTACACAAACCAACAAAGTCATTTCACTCAGCTGGCTCTGTGGCAGCCAACAGACTCAACAGCGAAAGAAGATAAAACCAACATCTGTATCTACAAGATAAATTGTAACAACTGCGAAAAACACTACATTGGCCAAAGTGGACGTACCCTACTTCTTCGTATTCACGAATAAAAGCTAGCCATCAAAAGACATGATATCCTTTCCCTCATATCACTACATTCAAACAGTCAAGGACATCAATTCGACTGGGACAATGTTCAAATATTAGACAGAGGAAACAACAAGAATGCTACAGAATTTTTAGAAGCCTGGTATCCCGGTGAACCATCAATCAATAGACACATCGAGATAGACAAAATTTATCAAACGAAAAGAAAGAAACCTCACACACAAAGGGTCAAAGTTCAAGTCAAATAAACAATCAGTTGCAATATAAGTAACCCAGAAGGTGTGTAAACACACAAAAACAATTAATCACGTTCAAGACCAACCACCAGGTGAGATCACTAATAAACTCGTGGAGAAATCCAAAAGCCCACTTCATTAAATTGAAGTATGCGCTGGAGATATCACCCAGTAGGGTGATGAAAGATTCGCAAATTAACTACCCAGCTCAGAGAATACAATCAGGTCAAAATCATCCACCTGAGGTTCAAATCTTCTCTATCATGTATAAACCGCATGACAGCGCGCACCCTTGACCACATTGGGAATGAAACTTAAGATCTTGATCACGTAATGTGACTCAACTGAATTTATGACAGATAGCGCCACATCACCAGGCGATACAGTCGATACAAGACTTGTCTGCACACCCAACATGGTTGATCCCACTCCATCACAAAGTTTCACTAGAGCTCAGGACACTCCATCCTGTGGGGAATCATTGGGGATGATTAGATTAGATTAATTGTAAAGTGTTGGTTGAAGATATTAACGAACCAAACTGTGATAAAAGCCGTTTCTAGTGGGTTGTTGAGTGATGTCAGTTAGTAGTCAAAGTTGAAGAAACATCAAGTTCCTGGAATTAATATTTGAAAATTGATCCAGTGTCACTGATGATATTACCTGGAGTTCGTATAAACACTGGGATGACAGAGTCAACATTCAGCCCAGAATGAATGAAATTCGGAAAAGGTAGAGGTACTTCGCTTAAACCCTGATGCAACGCGAGGAATATCGTCTTTTAGTCCCAAGGAGTTTAGAAATCCTTAAGTTGAGGGGGTTTTAATCACTGTAATATTAGTCTTAATGATAATAGATAGTTGGTGGCAATCGGCAGGAAGCCTTGGACCTAGGCTTTGTGCTAGTTGGCACTCGTCAGCAGAGCGTATCTGCAGCCTTCAGGCAATTCATGCCCCTTTAGGTCCGCACCAAAGAAAGGACTATACACGTAACACCAGTTGCCAGTGTCCAATCAAAATACCAACTACAGTCCTACAGGAGGTTAATCAGGAACCCGAATAGCTCAGTGGTAACGTCTCTGACTGCAGGCTGCACTGAGTGACGTGGATTCGAATCTCAGAAGGGACATGAGTTCCTTCGGGGTTGCAGATGCGCCTTGATGACTGGTGAGTGGCAGCTAGCATGAAGTCTAGATCCAAGGCTTCCTGTCGATTTCCTTCAACCATCTAATATCATCAAATCAATGTACACCGTGATGGCGACCTACCTAGAATGGTGGTCACATTACAAACCCGAGTGATCGAATTCAGTCTGCACCAAAGAAAGGACCATACAGGTAACACTTTTTATTAGTGTTCAATCAAAATATTAATCTTAATCTGTTATTTTTCGTTTGTTAGAAATATTATTTTCCTTACTTTGTTTTATATTCATTTCTTAGTCAGTATTTGATTCTGTGCAGTGTTCTAGGTTGATTTATCCAGAAAAAACGTATGCGTATAACGGAATATACACATTGGGTCATAGGAGAATATAAGAAGACAATTGCAGCGAAGAAAATTTTGCTTTTTGACAAAGTCACCGTCAACTAGGCTGTACATTCGTGTATTTATATCAGATGGATGCGAAAGTTCCAGAATAATTTCCGGTTAAGGATAAAATTAATAAAAACTACAATTAAGAATTAAAATGCCATAATAAACAGGGGGATGGATAAAACAAACAAAGTAGCATTATAATAACTAAGAAGATTGACATACTGTGCAATTAGGGATTAGAAATGTAGAAATAACAAAATAGACAGGATGTTTGGATAAAAACTAATGTGATGAATTATGGTTTATGCTGTCAGGGATTAAATATGTAGAAATAGTAAAATGACAAAATAAACACTAAGTTCGGGTATGAAAATATGGTAGTGTAAACAGGGATTAAGAAAACTTAAAATAACATGAATAAACAAGAAGTTTAGATAAGAAAGGCGATGGGATGGTCATTACTAAAAAATTACCTGTTTATGATGGCCATGGCAGGGACAGGGATTGGACGTATTTCTTCTGTATACAAAGCGTGGGTTTGAGCTTTTGTATAGCTAGCGCCTTGGCTATGCCCAGATGCCTTGATTTTACTCCCTTTGATAGGTTTGATCGAATCTTGTACATGATTTTAAAGGATTTTTCGAGTGGCGCTGAATGTCCTGAATTCACCAGATGTTCTGTCACTGAACTATTTACCCGTTTTCGTTCTCCTTTTACTAACCAGGCTGGATGGTGTTCACGAGCGCGTTTTTCAAGTCGGCGCATGGTACGGCCAACGTACTCAGCTTCACAAGAGCAAGTAAACTGGTATATGCACGTTGAGGTGGCCCAATGCGACAGCTTGTCTTTCGCGTTCTGGCTGAACAGTTTCTTGCAGGAAAACGTCAGTCGTAGGCTAGCGGCAAAGTATGTTTTCCCCAGTGATTTTGAGAGGCGTTTGCGAAGGAATTTTGCTTCAATATCACCTTTGAATTCTATATTGAGCAGAAGCATTTTCTTTGGAACGGATTGGACTTGTTCGGAAGTCTTCTTAGGTTTGAGATTCTTGTCTTGTCTTGTATGCGTATAAGGCTGAATTTTTGTTTCTACGTCTTCCAAAAAAAAACAACTAAATATCACATTTTTTGCAACATTCCATGGTTTACGGCATAATTATTTATTCACTTTGTGAATGTATAAAAAACACTAAATGTACCTCTATTTATGTGAAAAACAAATGCAATTATTTAAGACAATCGTATTTTGTTAGAAATGATTAGATTTCTTTTTTTTTTTGGTGTACGTGTGCATTTATCAAAGAATTATCCTGAATGAATAACAGCGTATTAGGCATCCATTATGTTTGAATGGATCATTGAGTGAGTATTCAAATCGAGAAAAAAACTGTAGAATGTTTCATCGTCAGAATGGAATTTTGCAAAACTTAAAGGGAAACCAGGTTTTATAATGGGTATATATTAATGATGTTTTTAGTGAGACATAAGACAGATGAAGAAAGGAGAAAGTATGCCAGAAATGTTAAGTAGCTCGGAGACATCCTCCTACCTATCAGAAATAACCTCTGCAAACATAATGTTTCTGATTCGTTTGAATTCGTCGATTCAATAAGTGATGCTAATGTATCCGGGAAGAAAATGATATCTATGGATGTTACTTCGCTTTTCACCAACGTTCTACTCACTGAAACTGTCTGCTTTATATGCAAATTCATTTAGGATAATAATGTTGACATATGTGTCCTAATCCACTACTTAAAGGAACTACTATTGACGTGTATTTTAAATGTCCAATTCAAGTTCAAAAACACGATTTATAGACAAAAAGATGGAGTGGCAGTTGGGTAACTGTCGGCTTCTTTACTTACAGACTGCTTAGTGGCTGGTGTGGAGAATTGTATTTTACGGCCTACTATCGATATTTTCCATTTGTATCAAAGATACATGGATGATAATTTCATCATATGTGAAGACAATACCGACATCTAATTGATAACTAAAAAGTTCAACAGCTGCCATCATGCCATCAAGTTCACGTCGGAATCAGAGATAAACTCAGAATTCCATATTTTGAATGTTTTTCTACAAAGGAGATCTGGTGGTTCTCTTCAAAGATCGATCTACAGAAAACCAACATGGAATGGTCAGTAAACAAATTTCCTTAACTGGGTCACTTTGAGAAGAAAGTGAAATCTGATCCATTCCTTATCCTCAAGAATAAGGAGGATATGTTCAAGTGGTACAATCGATGGGGAACTGGAGCGACTCAGACAAGTCCTCATAGAGGATGGATATCCTCCAAGATTTATCGAGAAAAACATGAAGTTAAGGGAAAAGCCTGAAAAAAACGAGACGGTGCCGAAGAAACTGATGTTCATGAGTGTTGAATTTAAAGGTGATACCGCAGCTCAGATCCTGAAGAATCGCTTATGCAGATCACTGAGGAAAGCCTTTTTATGGCTGAGGTACGGATCAATTACTGCAGCCAACAAATGATCAACGGATGTGTGAAGGATAAAACTTCAATGTGTGTTAATAAATTCGCCTGCTCGTGTGGAGCTAGTTATCTTGGCCGCACAAAGCGCACGCTTCCAAACGCATCCCTGAACATTATCCAGGATGGTTAGCAAAGGGACATTGCAAGACAATTACTAGCTCAATTCTCGAGCATTCGGTGAACTCAGGTCACGTAGCTTCACCAAAGTCGTCTTTCAAGATCATCTACAAAGTGAAGATAAATGGTACAAAAGGGCGTTGGGTTTCAGCTTTTGTTTATGGCGAAGGCACTGGCGATTCGTCAACCCAACCCTGAACTCTGTATACAGAAAACGTTTGTCCAGTCTCTTATTCTACTTTGGTCTTAACCTCTTCACTAATCGTTCCCTGTAAAAATTTCGAATTTTTTCTTTACTTTTTAATTTTACTTTTAGTTTGCTTTTGATCTAATAATTAATTCACTATTATCACTGTCATATGCTACTTCTGTATATTTCACACCCTCTCCACACTCGTTAAACTGATACTCAACTACCCCTTTTATTCTCACTCAATAGCAGTTTTATCCTTATCAAATTTCTATTTTCGTGCCATCATTGAATACCATGTAATTTGCAACTTATAATTTTCACTTCTAAAGGCACTTCTGAATAATTATACCAACAGTTTCATTCGCTATTACTCACCAATACATCATTATATGTTCTTTTAAGTATAAATACAACTGTACAGCCTCTAAAGATGATTTCGTCGATAAAGAAAATTTTCTTCTCTGAATCTGCCTTTTATTTTCTTAGTGTTCAGTTGGTTTAGTATTTATGAAGTAAGTAAATCCCAAAGTGAGGCGTTTGTGAGCTCAGGTCAGTTTTCTTCCTCCTGTCTGACTAGATGCTCCAGAATGTTCGGTCTCTGGGGACATATCGGCTCCGAAGATTTTTGAGGATTGGCACAATGCTACTAAATAAATAGTAACTGGCAGTGTAATAAAGGATGCGCACTTCATCCAGGTTGAGATTCCTCCTCTGGATGTTCATGTAATACTCAGTTAGTGATGGTTTTCCCACTGAGAGTTAATTTACCCAATCAGCTTACTAAATGATGATGTTTACAGGATTTCATCATTAGCTGACATCAGTTAGAGAACCATTGAAAAAATACCACTGAGTACTGCCAGATGGCTATTTCCTCCTTCCTAGTTTGCGACCCTTCATCAGTACACAACCACCACAGGAACCAGGACCTCCTGGTTGCAAGGTGAGCTTGTATACTATTAAGCCACTGGGACCCGATCCAATGGCCCATGAATTCTAACTTCTGCTGAAGAGTCCTGAGCTAGGACGAAACAGATATCCAGTACTCCCAGGTTTCCGAATAGTTGTCTAGCTAACGTCAGCTCATGATGTAATCCCGTAAACCAATCAAATCCCTACAAAGCAACACTTAAATGATGATGCTTTGACGTTGTGGTCTATTGGTTCATGGTTCGACTTCCAGTGAGAATGCTAACCACTCATTTGGGTATACAGGTACATCCAGCTGAGAAGTTGCAAATATGATGAAATATGCATCCTGAATTCCACCACTAGTCATCATAAAACGAATTAGTCAATTTGAAATGTGTTCGAATAGTAAATTGAGGATTTCACATCACTCGTTAACAGAATAGTTGGGTTTTCTATATTTCATTGCGCTTTGAGTGAAACATCAGATTTTTGGCTTATAGGTTTCAATAACGTTAGTATTATTTAGGCAGGTTAGGTTGATATCATTGATCGTAGGTCACACTGAAAATTAAAAAAATTAGTAGATGCAGATTTCCTAAAAGCATTTATTCATTTAAATCATCTGACGCATCTGTAGTACCGACGTTCTGAAAACAGAATTAGATATTCTAATAGAAATTTTTAACCAAATCTTTACCAAATAAGAATCATTGATAAATAATTTGCAGAAACGAAACTGTAATTGCGTCTTAAAAGAAACTCTACATGAACTTGGATTTCAAGGGAGATTTGACAAGCGATATTCTCAAGAGAAGGATCATATCATCTCTGAGAAGAACATTCTTTGCAGCAACGCTAAGAATACTGCTTTCCAGTCTCCCACTGATCTGCAGAAGCCTCAAGGACAAACTCCTGCATCTGACAACTTCTGTGTGCATATATCAGTTCACCTGTCGCTGTGGAGCCAGATACATCGGTCGTTCGATGCGCACCCTGTCCAAGAGTATTCAAGAACACTATCCTGCCAGCATGTTTGCAAAAAGGTAATAGTAGTGCAATTAGGAGTGCGATAATTGAACACCTGGTTAACACTGATCATTCCATCTCAACGAACGCCTCCTGCTTCAAAGTAATTTACAGAGTCAAGAATAACCTACCGCTAAGGCAATATGGTGACGTCTTCTTTGTATCGCTGAAGCTCTGCTCATTCACGTAGAAAACCGGAGTTGTGCATGCAAACCACTTCTATTGTTATGGTAACATCTTTGTTGATTTTGATGACCTAATTTTGTTTCTTTGCCTGTTCTTTAATTGCTCATAATTCTTGTATTAATTCAGAACTCTTACGTTATTACATATTATTTTTTTTGTTTTCATGTGCATCCTGAGGAAAACACACTCATCGAACTATTCATATTATTACATAACTTCTTTTAACAACTGTTTGTGACAACTCATCACCTTTGTTACTACCCTAATTTCATAAACACCTAATTTTCTTGACTTGTATTACCAGTCTTTACCTATTTAGTTAAAATAACCATAATGAATTGTAATTTTATTTGATAAACTTAATGTACACATACAAAATTACACGCGTATAAATTTGCGATTGTACAGCTTAGAAAATGAATTCGCCGGCGAAAATAGACTCTTCGCTGATCTACATGTTTTGTTTTCATTTAAAGATACCAAAAAGATTACACTGTTATAGTTAAAATATTGTAGTAACGGTTTTTCATTCACCAACTGTTTAACGCAGTAGGATATGTGTATGGTATTTATAGAAAAATATTAAGTAGCTCAGGCATGATTGTTGCAACGCACAGATAGGCCTATATGTGCACTTTAAAATTCTGTAGAATAATACCAGCCTGTAAACTGAGGGGTAAAATTCGCTCTTCAGAGACTTAAGAAAAACCCTTTGGAAGTGGAAGGTAGAAAATAGAATTTAAAAAAGAAATGTTCACTGCAATTAGACGATTTAATTGTGCGAACCACTGTGCTTCAAAAAAACCTTGAAGACCTTACGCAGAATTCTTAGCAAATTAGAATTACAAGTGGCATTCAAACCCACAAACTTAATTAGAAACAAGCTTTGACGGTTAAAACATCAATCCCGTGGAGCCTTTAAAACAGAACAATTTAGTTTATCTAATACCCTACTGGAATGATTGTCAGGTCAAATACATAGGTCAAAGTAGTAGAACAGGGGCAGTGAGTCAGACTAGCCGGACATAAGTCCCCAGCAGAATCTAGATTGGTTGACCCCAATAAGATAAGAAATCTATAGAATAGTTCAGCTATAGCACTACATGCAGTTACACACAACCATACAATAGGATGGATGGGATAGGATAACAGTTTTAAAATCTAATGTCACAGGGTGGATATAGGGATTGATAACAGAAGCTTTTTTATCGAATCAGCTGCAAATACGTGAAATAGGAATGATTCAACACCTCTCCACCCAGGTAACTGGAAAATTCTTGTACCTGTACGACAAAAAGGAGAAGACAAAGAAAACCGTAGAACTGAAGTTTCAAAGTCGTTGGAATACAGTTGACATGATTATGAACAGTAACAAATTTTGTTCGAAACGTCAGTGACTGTGCGAGACATTTAATAAACAAACTAATATGGAATAACTTGGTACCACAGTGCCCAAGTTTTACACATATATTATTTTGAAAGAAAGCTTTGAAGCTGCCTATGACATCATTAAAAAGATTCTTGTTTGTGGTGTACTGGACGATGTGGTAGATTGTGGAGAATGACAGGCAGGATGTACGTCGATCAATGAAGAGACCGACCCTGAAAACGATCTACGTCTTATGCCACAACGCCTTTAAAATTTCTCAAAGAAAATAAAAAAGTTCACAGAAGAGGCAACCAAGACTGAAGTTCTAATGAGCGCCGTGAAGAAGAAGGTGTGTTGAAAATAGGCAACCATCAGCACCAGGCACCAGTCTTCATCTACGAGACTCATCTGAAGGTTGTCGTGTCTTTCACCTACCTGGGCAGCATAGTTTCAACTACAAGAGGTAGTAATAATAATATCAAAGTTAAACAGGATTAAGAAGTTTCGACTGGTAGATGTTCATTAGTGTGGAGATCTGTAGCGATCTGGATAAAGAACAAGAGAATTTTCAGCAGTATTGTTAACTCAGTACGCTGAAACTGCTGACCGAGGTGACGAACCTGCATAAAGGTCATACGGTTTGAAATGTTTAATGAATGAATTACTGTATTTTATACGATTTGTGATCATATTTTATTAAAATTAAGAATGAAAACATGATGTATTAGATGCAATATGTAGATACACGAAAAGGCAGCCCAGGTGTCGAACAGTCCGCCAGTGACAAATACGACTGTATAGCCTGTGACGAGGA
This sequence comes from Trichobilharzia regenti, assembly GCA_944472135.2. Classification (NCBI taxonomy): domain Eukaryota; kingdom Metazoa; phylum Platyhelminthes; class Trematoda; order Strigeidida; family Schistosomatidae; genus Trichobilharzia; species Trichobilharzia regenti. Next base: position 32,378,471 of record OX235268.1, read on the forward strand.
TTTCGTCGATAAAGAAAATTTTCTTCCCTGAATCTATCTTTTTTATTTTCTTCATGACTCAGTTTGGGTATTTTCGGTGATCTTCAATAAAAGTTCAACTTTTATTAAAACCATCTATCCCACTAAATTTAAAATATGAGATAAGAGTAGTAAGTCTATACCAAGTAATTGATCCACTTGATGAGCTGGACACAAGAAAAATTCTAGTATCCTTCCAAGCAGCAGTGAAATGCCACTGACAGTATGACATAAAACGTCCCCTTTTTTTCTGAGGATAATAGCGGACATGCTATCTGGACCAGGGGACTGGGTAGTTTCCAAAGGACTGAGTGCATCTAAAGACGTCAGTTGTACTATAAATCAGATTCGCACGCATAGCAATGGAAATCAAAACATTTGCTGGACGATATATGAAGGACATATTAACCGTACGAGTATTAACTAAAGAAGGATCATTGTCACTCTGCGAATATTTTTAAATTGAAAGGAGTAAAAGTGATCAAACCCTAGGATGAATGTCTCTTCTTGACAACGAACATTGAAGCAACATAAGAGATCTCATTTTATGATTTTTTATGATTGTGTCATCAAGAAATAGATCATGGCAACAAAAAGAAATATTTACAAAGATATGATTTCTGTACTACTTTATAATTGTGATCAGAATCTTAAAATTTCAATGAAAATCTTTGGAAGCATTCCTTCTGTGGCTGTAAAAACTGTACCATATTCACAAATGCAATTGTATGGCTTGAAAATGATATCACCTAAGAGAGTAACACTCTTCTGGGTGCCTCTTCTTTCGTAATTATTGTATTCACTAATTTAGCAAGGAAGTTTATTCACTAAAGGTGTTAGTTGCTGTCAGATGCGAGAAAACAGGACTATGTTGAACTGACAAGAAGATTCTGTAAGTCCTTGGCTTTGTGAATGATTTGGGCCTAATGTTACATAAATTCAAAGATCCACATATGCAAACCAACATACTGACAGAATAAACAGCAAAGACAGGGCCTCAGGTAAACAGAGGAGATGAAGGCACTCAATCAACAACAGTATGTACCAATCAATATCAACGGTAGAAATTTGATGGAGTTCACTTTCTACAATTATCTAGCCAGCACTGTTTCAAATGCAGCTGACCCCAATGATAAGGATGTCAAAAAACCAGAATCAAGAAGGTAAAGTAGATCTTTATCACTCTAAAACCCCTGTGTATATATTCAGCAGCCAGCCTCAGGAAGAAAATTCGGATTTTCAACTACACTGTGTGAAATCACTTCTTCTGTATGGGTCACAAAGTTGGTCAACGCGTCACTCAAATCATTTCCAACAAGCTAGTTCAGACCTTTATCAACAGATGCCTCCGCTCGTTTATAGTGAGGATGAAATTGAAAAAAATAATTAGCAACAATTAGCTCTGGGAATTACCCAGTCTAGAAACTACCACACAACAAATATGCTGAATAAAAGGAAGTAAAAATGGACACCCGATGAGGAGGCCACTGAATGAAATCGCACGTCAGGCAAGCCGAAATGCCAGAGGGAGAGATTTAGGCATGCGTCCTTGAGTAACATGGAGGAAATCGTGTGCAGATAAGATGACAGACTATAAGCAATCAGTGGGGAACAGTTTAGCATGTAGATATGCTTTTGCAGCCGCACATTCCACTTGTCAACTCAAAGGAATAATAATAATTCTAAGAGGTATTAGTCTCAATTGTTGTTTACAGATCATCTGACAGTCTAATTCCAGATCAGTATACTGTAAGAAGCGCAACTGAGGCATCACCAGCAGTTATTAGAAGTGCATAACTCAGGCGCTGTGGTGGTAGAATGTAGCTTCGTATTTAAAACGTTAATTTTAAATATCACACACTGATGATGCAGTATTAACGACTGGATGACAAGGTTTCGAGCATACATTATTGCTACTCATAATCATATCAGTTTTATTCGTTTGGTTTTACAGTTTGTCTTATATTTATTTATAAAACACAAAATAATTGTGCAAAGAATATTCTTTTCGATAAATTCCTCTTCCGGCTCTACATTTATATATACGTTTATATACACAGAATATTCTAGATAAGTAGTCAATAACAATACTGGTTTTTTTTTAAATAATACTGATTTGTAAAGTAAGATAACAATGGAATTACGGTTCATTAAAGGTGGTTAAATTATAATAATAACAATAACAGTAATAATAACAATAATAAAGATATAGTAGTGAATAGAATATCAACTAAAATTAGGAAAATTCCACAAAATTGAGGATCATTCAAACCTAGATGGCCAACGTAGTGAAAATGTCTGAACTAACTTCTTTTGGATGCATAAATTAGGCTTGTTAATATGAATCCCCACAGCCTCAGCAATATTTAGTAGTCGAACTGAAGACAATATTGAGATTCGTAGGTTTCAGGGTCATTTCTGAATACCTACGTATCTCAAGTTTGCCTTAAGAGATCGACTACTGAACATTGCTGAGGCTGTGGGGATCCATATTAAAAAGCCGTAGTTGTGCATGCTAAAGAAGTTAGTTCAGACATTATCCTTACACTGGCCATCCAACTTTGATATATTCTATTTGCTATTATATCTTTATTATTATAATTATTATTTAAGCATCTTTATTGAACTGTAATTCCGTGGTGATCCTACTTAATTAATCAATATTATTTAAGAAATACTAATATTGTTATTCACTACTAATTTAGAATATTCTATGTATATAAACGTGTGTATATATATATAAATGTAGCGCTAGAAGAGGAATTTATCAAAAAGAATATTCTTTGCTCAATTATTTTGTGTTTTATAAATGTCTGAATGAATATTTTTGTTACATATATTTGTACTCTCTAATAATTACTTTGACCTTAATTCATCCTATCCAGAATCGGTTTAGACAGGTTCGTTGGATGTCTATATAATCGGGTCAGAAGCCTAAATAACTAGTAAGCCAGAAGATTTAAATAAGAAGTCAAAAAAATAAAGCAAATATTGCTAGTGAATCACTAACTACCCACTCGAATTTATTCAAAAACATATGAAGAACCATAGAATAAGTAGGATTGGCAGTAAAAATGACCAAGTTAAGGAAAATAATATAGAATTCAAAACTTCTGTAGTACTGCCATACAAACAAGGAACACCACAGGCCTTACGCCAGATTCTAAATCACTCTGGAATGAGGGTGACATTTTCACCAATCAATCAACCAACTAACCAACCAACCAACTTTCTCAGAGATAAACTTCGTTTGCTATAAGGACGCGATAGATTCGATTAGGGAAAATATTCCAATTCCCCAGAAAGCATGTAATACTGACTCCCAGGTTAGTTACATAGGTCAGACTAATAGATATTAAGTAGTTAGATTATTGGAACATAATCATTTAAGCAGACCTAGAATAATTAACCCTGAAGAGTTAGATAACCTAGGAGAAGCTCAGCCATTGCACTGTATTTATTTGCATGTAATCAGAAAATAGGTCGAGTGAGGCATTAGTGAGAGTATTAAAAAGTAATATTGTTAGGTGGAGAGACACAGAGGTTATTCATTGAAGCTTTGTTTGTCGATTCAACACCACACATGTGCGATCGGAATAGCGCAAAGTTACTCACACCGGAGATATGGAAAGTGGCAAAAAACAACGAGGGGGGTTGGAGAGTCGGAAAGAAAGAAAATACATATATGACAAGTTATGAAACCGTAAGACTAAAATTGAAGTGATTATGAGTAGTAATAATTTATGCTCGAAACATGCATCGCTGTATGATATTTAAAATGAATCTCTCTTATATGAAATCACTAGTAGTTAATTGTATTTTGCGCAGTATATTCCAGGAACTAGTAAGAAAGAACAGACGCCACACTATTAAAATAAAAAAGTACCATGAATGATAATATCACTAACTAACTGTAACAGGTATTACGTCGGTCAAAATGGGTGTCCTCTTCGAACATGAATCCAGGAACACAAATCAGCCGTGAAAAGACACGATATATATTCCTGTTTCATATCAATGCATATAGACAATTATGGACATCAATTTGATGATTGGGATAATGTCGAAATTTTAAACAGAGGAAACACCAAAAGTGCAGTCAGGGAATTCCTAGAAGCCTGGTACTCAAACGAATATGCTATTAAAAAATACGTTAATATATACTAAATATACCAACTATTAAAATGTAAATCAGCAGACCAAATCCAAGTCAATAGAAAATGATCAATACAGATGTAAAGATAATCGGTCACCATGAGATGCGATTATATCACTCATGAAGAAATTTTAATCATTTCACTTTATGCTCAATATTGCGCTGGAGGGGGATTTTGTCTAGCAAGGGGACGACGACACCTCCACAACTAAACCAACAAGTCAGCTCGGAGAACACTATTAATTGCAAATCATCCACCTGAGCTACAAATCTTCTCTATTATTTCATTATCAATAATAAATATTGGAAGACTGGAATGATACATTTAACCTAGTCATGCATGTAACAAAATCGCATGCCTAGACGTTTCTGTACAAGGCTAAACGAACATCCTAGTAAAGACATATGCAACATAGTTTATAAGTAACTCCTTTTCTTCTGGGGTAAATTTTATCACACACAGCATGTTTGGAGGATGGAGAAAATTTTCAAGTGTATTTACAAAGAAGAACGCTGTTCTGTGCTGGTCAGCAGATCATTTAACCTTAGTTGTGCCAGTAACAGAGACAAACACAAGTGCACAGAAAATCAATGCACACAGAACAGATACTCAGCTAAAGTAGAAATAACCTGATTACAATTTAATGGCGACTTATCAAGTAAGATTTTGTTCCAGAGACTATCCAGGAGTATACGAAGAACGTTTTATGTGGCAAACCTATCTATGTTCGTCATTCTCCAGTCGACGAATGATTGGTACGCAAACGAAGGATAAGCTTGATAGTTTCGCCACATCTATGTGCATTTATCAATTCAACTCAACCTGCGGTGGTAGTTAAGTTGGGCGTACTACTTGACAGTTTAGCCAACGTGTTGGTGAACATCTCCCAACATCGTGGTTTGGCAAAGGACAGACAAAAACAATCCGTAGCTCAATTTTGTCACATTTAAGTGATAGTGGAGAAAACGGTAGCTTTCAAAGTAATTCATCGTATTTCACGACTTCGTATTCGTCTACTGCACACAGCTGGAGCGATAGGCATTCGAACTAGTGAACCTAAACTATCCATTCAAAAGAGGTTCGTACAGCTATTATCCCTCCCTTGTTGGCCTATTAAGACATAACTAACTAATGACTTCTACACCACCCCTTGTTTATATTTTCAACCCCTTTCTTATCATCCCTTAATCTTATCACATCTTCATTAAAAACGTGTCTCATTTCCTTCCTTTACAATCTAACATTACTCAATCGGTTCATTTGTTTTTACTAGCCTTTATCGACTACTTCCACCTGAACACATCTGTTTGTTTAATCATGCTTATTTTTCATTATTCGTGTTATCACAGATCGCCTCACTTCTTCATCCTTATTATTGATAAAACCATTATTATTATTACTATTATGACTAATTGCACAATATATATTCACCATCATATTATCCCATATATATATATATATATATATTGGAGTTAAGCCTGATGAGATTTAATTGAAAGCACAATATTGTTCGCTTAAATGTGTTGTTTTGAATTTTACTATGGGTATACTTATTATATTTGCAAAGGCAGCTGTATTCAGACATTGTTTAAAAGAGTTCAAACACACACTGTAGCTTTCCGTTTTTGAGGAGAACGGAGTACAATCGCCTGATAACCGTCTTTAAAAAGAATCGATATCCGCACAATTTCACCAACAAGAAAGCATCACCAAAGACTACAAGTGAATTCATTATACCACATATAACAAGAGATATCTCCGAAATAACAGCTAGAATATTAAAACCGTTTGTTTAGATATAGCAGACAAACCAGCTAGCCAGCCAGCACAATCACTTCATTCGATATTATGCAAACCAAAACATCTAATAGGAAAAGAAGATAAAACTAATACCATTTACAAAATAAACTGCACGTATGAACTATAACAGAGATTACATCGGCAAAAGTGGGCATCTCCTTCGAATCCAAGGAGACAAACCAACTGTGAAAAGACATAATATTTGTTGTTTCATATCAATGCATGTAGAAAATTATGGAAAACAATTTGATGATTGGGGAAATGTGGAAATGTTAAATAGAGGAAACAGCAAAAATAGTGCCAGTGAAATCCTAGAATGAGCGATTACCAAATATTGGTATAAGTATAAAACTTGGGCACTGTGGTAAATTATAATTACACGATGGATAAGGTTTTATTTGGATAAATCAATTTTCAGGTGGTTGTGTTCTCTGAGCTGGATAGTTGATTTGCGAAGCTTTCATCACCCTACTAGGTGACATCTCCAGCGCATACACTTCAATTCGATCAAGTGAGCTTTCAGATTTCTCCACGAGTTTATTAATCATCTCTCCTGGTGGCTGACCTTGAACGTGATTGGTTGTTTTTTGCGTGTTTTCAAACCTTCTAGGTTACTTGTACAGGAACTGATTGTTTCTTTGACTTGAACTTTGACCCTTCCTGTGTGAGGTTTCTTTCTTATCGGTTGGTAAATTTTGTCTCTCTCGATTTTTCCATTGACTGATGATTCACTGGAATACCAGGCAAGCTTCTAAAAATTCTCTAGCATTCTTGTTGTTTCCTCTGTCTAATATTTGAATATTGGTTGTCCCAGTCGAAATGATGTCCGGCGTTTTCTGTAAGTAGTGATATGAGGGAGTGGATATCAATTCTTTTGACGGCCAGCTTATGTACATGGATACGAAAACGAAGGTGACGTCCACTTTGACCAATGTAGTGCTTTTCGCAGTTGTTACAGTTTATTTTGTAGATGATGTTGGCTTGATCTTCTTTCGCTATTTAGTCTTTTGGCTGACATAGAATTGAGTGTAGTGACTTTGTCGGTTATTTATGACGTAAGTTCCTAGACGTTTGAAGAGTTTTGCAGTGATTTCTGAGATATCCTTTATATATGGCAAGGCGATTTTCTATGTGTTTTCCTTAGGGACCTTTGGTTTGATAGGTCGACTTGGGGCATATGTTTTTTGATCAAATTCCGTGGATATCCATTCTTTTGGAAGAAGTCCATGAGACAACCAGTCACGTCCAAGGTCACCAGGAGAGATGATTAACAACCTCATGGAGAAATCTAAAAGCTCACTTCAGTGAATTGAAGTATATGCGCTGAAGATGTCACCTAATAGGGCGATGAAAGCTTCGCAAATCAACTATCCAGCTCAGAGGACACAACCACCTCAAAATCATTCACCTGAGCTACAAAACCTCCCTATCATATCTAATGTCGATAATGATAAAAGGCAAATCATATCACAAGAAGGTTTAAATCTCACGTCAGTAAAATTGATCAGTAGTGGTGCGAAATCAACTACCAGTCACGACAGTGGTTTCCGAGATTTACATTTGCATCATCCATGGAGAATTGAAATCAGTTCATTTGCTGTTAGGTTTTCCAGAAGGACGAAAAAAGCTTTGAAATTGAATCAACCAGCTCAGAGAACATAATTGTATTCAATATCATACACTTGAGCTGCAAATCTTCTATTTTCTTTCAAGATCACTTACCTGAGAACCGTCTGTTGAAGAGAGGTATCTGGGCGAAGGGATATCAGCAAACTGGAATAAAAACGCTTTTATATCTTCGAATATGTGCAGTATGAAACATGAATTATCCTCGAAGTTCAGATACCTAAAGGTCGTCTAACTTTTCACGTTTTTACCGTTCAATCAGTTATACCACAAACAACCGAAAAAGAGGGGGAAAATAAGTCATTCAATTAGCGTTGTTATCAATCGACAATAACATCAAATTAAGATACACACATTAATTCTATTGTTCTTTCTTAAATTCATTCAGAGTTAAGTCAAAAGCGTCAGTAACAGAATTAGTTCTACACTCTAAACCTATATGAAATTAAAACTAAGTTCTGGAAATCAGTAGATACGTCGTGCTTAGAACATTATAACATTCTGGAGGTCCTATTATCCTACTACGAATCTTTATTCTGATTGATGGTGACTAGCACTGGAATCCAGGAAGCACATTTCTTCAAATTCCTGACTTTTATCCTAGTGAATATACCCGTATTCAAAGTGACTGATGATGGTATTCTCTTGGTAAAACTTCAGCTCTGCACGCATAGTTTCAAATGCCACAGGATTATCCACCAGGATCCGATATCTGGAACAGGCATTGAATCATCTCCGCAGTACATATTTTCAGTTGTTTCAATAAATAACGGTTCCATTACCAATCTCTCTCCCACCACCCTGTTACACATTCGATTTTGAGACCACCGTCTCTCCCCATCTAATAGTGTATGGTTGTGTATAATTGCATGCAGTGTTATGTTTGATCTATTATCGAAATTTCTACTCTAACTTAGGTCAAATGATCTCCTATTTTTGTTGGGATTTTGTGCTCCGTTAGTCTGATTGACCCTGTTCTACTACCATGACCTGTGTATTTCACTTGACACTCATTGCATAGGGTATTGGGTAAATTAAATTATTTTGCTTGATGTGCTCCACATGATCTTCTTGACCGACTAACATCACTTCTAAGTGAGTTAGTGAGTGACTGAATGCAACTTGTATTTATGCAATTTAAAGAATTCCAATTAGAATTTCTGAGGTTCCTTTCGTGTATGTGGAAATACTACTGAGCATTAAAATTCCTAATCGTTGGCATAATCATTCTTCTGTGAGTATCTGTCAGGCATGCTGTCATTAATATCATTATTAATACTATCAGTGTTCCTACTATAAGAATTATTAATCTTATTTTGATATTTTCTTGATTAATTTATCCGGATGATTATTAAGTTCCAGAGCTTCTCATATATGTCTTGCTTGCTGTCATAAATTTCCCTTGAAACTATTCTGTTTTTACGCTTTATTACTGTAACATTTCACCAATTCTATTTTTGTTGACATATTAACGGGAGGGGGGTGGACTTAAATCCAAATATACGTCTGAGTGAAAAGGTCTCCTTTACAAACACTAGTGTTTAACTTCCCAGCTTCTCTCCTTCTGTTTTCTTTTATCTAACACTGGAAGCTCTCTTTCTTGACTTTCCAATTCAAAAGTGAATTGAATTGCCTCTACCTTTGAGATGATGCTGTGCAACAGGCTGAGAACCGGACAAATAAGTGGTTGCTTTCCTATTTGCTGATAGGAAGCAGTATACCGTCTACAATGCAAAACCCTCCACTACCTCACTTACTTTAGCTGGTGTTCCTCAAAGTGCTATTCTTTCTCCTTTTCTTTTTTCCTTTTTCTTACATGACTTGCCCCACTCTGATATAGCTAATTTTGTTAATTATGCTGATGACCTCTCTGTTTCTATACCTGTCAAATCTCAGTCAGATTGATCCAAATTAAATAACTTTCTGTCGGAAATTAGTCAGTGCTCCTCATCGAATGGTCTCAAGCTGAATCCGTCTAAATGTCAGGTAGTCAATTTCACTTTCAGACATAAACGTGACCTACAGCGACTAGTTAGCTCACATGACCTCACTACCTTTGATGGCATAGAGGTTGGAATTACATCTAATGTCAAGTACCTTGAGCTGAATATTTCCTACGATCTTTCCTGGTCTTCCCACATCTTGCTAGTTACTAGAAAGATGTTTCGCTTAACGTTCTACGTTAGGAGGTTAAGGCAGTCTGATAAAAAGTAGTCTTTGCTTTCTCAGTTTATCAATTCTAGTATTCTACCCATCCCTCTTTACTGCTCTCCATTAATATTTCCTGGACTACTTAAGAGTGACTTTGCTTTGCTGAGAAGGACACCGAAAGCCGTTAGTAGGGCAAGTGGGATGTCGATGAACCAACCGGTTAACATATAATATCATGTAGGAAACTAGAAAATACTACATTGTCAGACCCCAAGCATCCTCTCTATACGTAGCTGTCTCCTTGCATTTCATCTGGTAGAACTAGAAGCAGCTATAGGAGGCTGGCTATATGCTAGGACTACCAAGTACAAAAACTCCACAATACCATATCTGGTACAGCTGTTATGTGATGAGAAATCCTTTAGGTATGACATGATCAACTTACTGTGGCACTCTAAAAAATAGTCCCATTGGTTTTTGTTTTCATTTCTTCGTTACTATTACACTATTCTTCTTCACATCTATTACACACCAATTTTATATTTCATATCCTGTGGTGCATTGTTTGAAATTTAAGCGCAACGCTTTTCTTTTTATTTATCTTTTTCTTAGGTGTTGCTTTTTGATTTTAAGTGTATGAGGTAATTAGATGCAATATATTGTAATGCACGCTGAAAATTCCATACCTGTACCACAAATATTGTTTGGAATAAACCGATTTATTATTATTATTACTTTTGAGTTGATGTATTCGGAAAAATTTCATCTTATAGTTTTAATACTGTGGATGTGTTATCTACACACCTCCACCATACTTTGAGGCACTGTGTGACTGAGCGTTTCAGTCACTTATTTCTTTCTTGCCATCCATGAATAGATCTGGCATTATTAGTGATATGGGCGATATCACATGGCGATTCCGTCAATTTAAAAAAAATATTTTCACATGGAATCTAAATGCCTTCACGCACGCACATACACCTACATATTTAGAATCTTGATTCTCTGGGAAAGCTGAAGTATGCAGATCTCTGATTGTCAAATAATAATGTTTCACCGCACTTCAATCCCCCAAAAACATACCGCTGTCTTTTTTGCGAAGGTGTTTACACAACAGCAGTAGGCAATAAAAAAGTTATTTCAAATTCATGAGATCAAAGACAGGAAGACAAAATAAGGAAGAAATTCATTCAGTTCTCAAAAAATAATTTTTTTCAACCGATTTTCTTTCTGTCATAATCTCACTTGAAGGCATCCCTCGAAACGTTTGTATAAAGTATCGAAAAAATTGAAACAGGGACAAGCATAAATGCAAACACTCTGCAAGTGAATAATATAATCTCAATGACCTGTAATAAGTACACTTTAAGATAACCATTTTTATTCAATGCAACACCAGCCCCTGGCCACCCCCACCCTCCATCGTCCTGAATAAGTGTATCTCAAGATAAAACGTTTATTTTATTATTCTTTGACAGGTTAACTTAAACAATGTTTTGTTTATGTCAGAGATAAGCAAGATATATCACACACTCTTTCTAAACTATCTGATAGGATAATATTTCAGGTTATTGAGAGGGAGAGAGGAAGACTTTCATATTTTATCTCAAAGTCGTAGTAGATGTTTACGGAATGGCTTTGTTTCCCTTGATTGCACACATTCAATGTGGAAGATACCACTTCAAGATTTCTAGATGGAGTAGCAAAAGTAATGTTTACTGATAACGTTTCGAGCACAATTTATTGCTCATAATCATATCAAGGTAATCACACGACTTCCTAAATTCATTTATATAGTTCCATTGTTTTTCTCTTGATTTTCACTTGATTTGATTGGTGATAGTATTTTCCATATTTCAGGTATGAGTGGCGAGTCATTCGTATTGCATGTATTGGGTGTAGACTCGATGACCAAGGATTCAGTAATCAACCTCTCTCTCCACCTACCTAGATTACTTTTTAGAATTTTTACCCTCTCCCACCCTATTGTGTGGTTGTGTGTTAGCGCATGCATTGCAATTACTGAGCTTTTTTCTAAATTACTTATCTTCTCAGGGTCAATCATTCTTAACTTAGCTAAATTCTTATGCTCTGACAATCTGAGTACCCCTGACCTACTAGTTTGACCTATGTAGTTGACATCACAGTCATTGCGTGGTATTTTGTAAATCATATTATTTTGTCTAATTGGGTCAACTGGGTCCTTTAAACTACAGAGCTTGTCACTGAGTGAGTTTGTAGGTTTAAATGCCACCCTAATTCCTATTTTATTCAGAATCCTACGTAGTGTCTCAGATGTCCCCTCTTTATATGGTATAACTGTGGATGACTTATATTCTTTCTTATTTATGTTATTATTACTAGTTTCACAATTATTTTTATTTTGTTTTTGGCCTTTAATGATCTCCTTAATGAATTTTATAGGATAGTTATTCAACACCAACGCTTCTTCTATCTGTTTTAATTCATCATTTAGATCTTTTTTGTGCTACTTAGTGCCACTGCTCGGTTTGTCTGACACTTAACTAAACCTGCCTTAACAGTTAACGGATGAGATGAATTAAAGTCTAAGTATCTATTAGAATGAGTTGGTTTTCTATAAACACTAGTGTGTAGTTTGCCTTCTTCTATTCTTTTTATCTTACAATCTAACATGGCTAATTCTCCTTGTTCATTTTCCGATTCAAATGTGAATTACGTTCCTTCACCAGTGAGTTTATATGTGTCAAGAAGCTAGTGATATGTTCTGTTTTTAACACTGTGAAAGTGTCATCCACATATCTCCACCATATTTTTGGAGTAGGGTTAAATGTATTGAGGGCACTATTTTCCCAGCTGTCCATAAATATGTCTGCTACGATAGGGGATATTGGTGATCCCATTGCTACACCTTCTGTTTGTCTGTATATTTTGCCTTGGAACTTAAAGATAGTAGATGTGAGGCATAACTGAATCCCTAAAATAATTTCCTATAACTGAGTTCCAGATCCGCAGTTAGTTCTTTTTTAACTGCTTTTTAGGCCATATTAACTGGTATATTAGTATGAAGTCAAGTTATATCAAAACTAACCATTGTTTCATCATTCGCTAGTTGTGCTCGAAACATCAGTAAACATTACTGTATAACACTGTGAGACTTTATCAAAACAAAATTTACCCATGTTGGAATTACACTCTACCACAGTGCACAAGTTTTTTTCTTATAGCAGTAGCAATGGTTTTTTCTCTTTTTTAAGGTGTTTTTTTCTTTTGTTTACAGCTTGATTCCACACTGTATTTTTGGTACAAAAATGGAATTTTCAGCGTGGATATCGGTAGCCCAATGGTGAAATCCTGTAACAGCTAAATCAGTTTCAACCATCAGAATTCTGACTCATCCGTTATGCAGACTGATTACGCATAGGAATTTACATATCACACAGCTTGATGTGGGGATTTATCACAATTCACTGTGCGTAAATCACGTTTGAATTGAATAACTGATTAGACGTGTTTGCATTCTTATATCCCCAACAGAATGCCATATACTGTATACAAAAGGAAATCTTCGTGTGCCTAACTTAAGGGGGACAAAGTCACTCAAGGTTCTGTTTTCTATCCCTTTCTATTTACTTTCTACTTAAATGACTTGCCTCTTTCAGGTGAAATCAACTTCGATAAATACACTGATGAACAGACTGTCTGAGTGCCAGTTTCGTAGAGCAGTCTGACGGTTTCGAACTTAATATCTTCTTTATTGGAAATCAGACTGTCGTTCAAGCTAAATGGTGTTACCGTAAATCCCTGCTAATGTCAGACAGTGAGCTTCATTTTTAGGCATAAACGTGATATACAAGAACTTGTTCGTTCCCTTGATGCTTGTAGGGTAGACGGCACTGTAATAGAAACTAAAACAATCAATGCTTCTTCCAACTTTTAAGATTAAGAGGTTAAGACAATCAGGATGCATGCAGCCGCTACTTTTACAGTTTGTTAACTTTTGTGTCTGACATGATGGACTTCAATGCTCTCCCTTGGTCTTTTCTGGGCTACTCAAGAGGGACTATGTCATATTTCGAAGGGTACTAAAGGCTACTAGTAGGGTGTGTTATCACTAAGTCAACTCATTACGTCATGTAAGGAGTGGTGGAGATCCATACTGTGTGATTGTCAACCTCTCATTTCCATTCTCAACTCTCCCCGCTTTAAATCTCATCACGTAGGTGTAGAAGTCATTTTTAAAGATTATGTGTCCACATAACTAAGTACAACAACTCAGCGGTACCATATATGCTTACAGGATTTCATCATGAGCTGACATTGGTTAGAGAACCATAGGAGAACCTGAGAGCACTGGACAGCTGTTTCGTCCTAGCTTGGGACTCTTCATCAGTACGCACCCACCGGGATTCGAACCCAGGACTTTCCAGTTACAAGGCGATCTCGTATACCATTAAGCCACTGGGACCTGATCCAATGGCCCATGAATTCTAGCCTCTGCAAGTTCACGACATAGCCCGACCACTAGTACTCCTAGGTTTTCCGATGGTTCTCTAACCAGTGTCAGCTCTAAGTCGTAAATTGGTAGAAGTTAGAATTCGTGGGCCGGTCTTTGGATCGGGTCCCAGTGACTGATGAATGGTCTACGACCTCGCCTTGTAACCAGAAGGTCCCGGGTTTGCACCTCTCTGGTGGATGCGTGCCGCAGAAGAGCCCTAAACTAGGCTGACGAAACAGCTGTTCAGTACTCCCAGGTTTTCCAATGGTTCTCTAACCAATGTCAGCTCATGATGAAATCCTGTAACCAATCAACCAAATCCCCACAAAACAACACTTGGGTACCATATATGACCCGCGTTCGATGTGATAGAGACAGTGTTAAGTGAGATGGCTACAACCTACTATGTTATTAGCAGAATAATTGGCGCTTTTATTCTCTTCTATTTGTAATCGATGATGATACTGTTTAAGTTGCCTTACAATTTTAGCTATTAGCATTATTATCATTATTCTGCACGTTTTGTACATTTTTGTCTATATTGTCACCGCAATCACCAAAAAAGCTGTTATCATCAAACGTGAAATATTAGCTGCAGTATTTTACCAAACACTGAGATTTCTATATCTTTTTTTAGATTTACAGCTTGATTCCACACTGTATTTTTGGTACAAGTGTGGAATTTTCAGCATGGATATCGGTAGCCCAAATTTTGCAGGCCGACCATAGATATCAGGTGTGCGTCGGCAGGGGATCGAACCTCGGACCATGTGCATGGTTGGCGAGAGTCCTAACCACTATGCCACCGATGCCACCATCGCATTATATGGCGCTCGATGGCATGCACCAACTAGAGTTACTGTTGTGTAGGCGTGCCTGGTTAACGGTGGTCTGCCTGTATAATATTGGGATAGTATATAATCGATATAAGAATAAACCTTGTGCACTGTAGGTGACTGTTATTCCATTATGGGTAAATTTTTGTTTTGATAAAGTCTCACAGTGTTATACAGTAATGTTTACTGATGACAATTTATTGATCATGATCATATCAAGATAATCACACGACTTCTTAACTTCATTTATATAGTTCCATTATTTTTCACTTGATTCGATTGTTAATAGTATTTTCAATATTTCAGGTATGAGTGATGAATAATTTCTATAGCATGTGTTGGGTGTAGACTCAGTGAACAAGGATTCAGTAATCAACCTCTCTCTCCATCTATTTAGATTACTTTTCAGAATTTTAATCCTCCTTCACCCTATTGTTTAGTTGCGTGTTTATCCATGCATTGCAATTGCTAAGCTTTTTTCTAAGTTACTTATCTTGTCTGGGTCAACCATTCTCTTTTTCCTTTCCTTCACGTTCCCCAGTGGAACATAGGGCTTCAAGCTGGTGGCTTGAAGTTTCTGTAGCAGTGTTTATTTTTACAGGATGGGGTTGCTAGCCACATACCCAACCTTCCCTCTTTACCAGCATTACTTCTGGCTTAGCGAGGTAAAGGAGTGCGTCGGCCGGGAATCGAACCCCGCACCATGTGCATGGTCGGCGAGCGTCCTAACCGTTACGCCACTGACGCACCAAGCATTCTTACCTTAGCTAATTTCTTATGTTCTGATAATCTGGCTACCCTCTCCCAGTCTCCCGTTTTGATCTATGCAGTTGACCTCACTGACGGTCATTGCAGAGTATTTTATAAATTATATTATTTTGTCTAATTGGGTCAACTGGATCCTTAAACCTACATAGCTTGTTTCTGAGTGAATTTGTAGGTTTAAATGCCACCTTAATTCCTATTTTATTCAGAATCCTACGTAGTGTCTCAGATGTCCCCTCTTTATATGGTATAACTGTGGATGACTTATATTCTTTCTTATTTATGTTATTATTACTAGTTTCACAATTATTTTTATTTTGTTTTTGGCCTTTAATGATCTCCTTAATGAATTTTATAGGATAGTTATTCAACACCAACGCTTCTTCTATCTGTTTTAATTCATCATTTAGATCTTTTTTGTGCTACTTAGTGCCACTGCTCGGTTTGTCTGACACTTAACTAAACCTGCCTTAACAGTTAACGGATGAGATGAATTAAAGTCTAAGTATCTATTAGAATGAGTTGGTTTTCTATAAACACTAGTGTGTAGTTTGCCTTCTTCTATTCTTTTTATCTTACAATCTAACATGGCTAATTCTCCTTGTTCATTTTCCGATTCAAATGTGAATTACGTTCCTTCACCAGTGAGTTTATATGTGTCAAGAAGCTAGTGATATGTTCTGTTTTTAACACTGTGAAAGTGTCATCCACATATCTCCACCATATTTTTGGAGTAGGGTTAAATGTATTGAGGGCACTATTTTCCCAGCTGTCCATAAATATGTCTGCTACGATAGGGGATATTGGTGATCCCATTGCTACACCTTCTGTTTGTCTGTATATTTTGCCTTGGAACTTAAAGATAGTAGATGTGAGGCATAACTGAATTCCTAACATAATTTCTTCAATGGGTAGCTTTGTCCTATATGTGAGTTCAGGATTTGCAGTTAATTCTTTTTCAACTGCTTCTAAGACCATATTCACCAGTATATTAGTATAAAGACTAGTTATATCAAAACTAACCATTGTTTCATCATTCTCTATTTGAATGTCATTTAGTTTGTTTTTCATCTCATATGAATTAGTTAGTCTCGTGTTTGAACGATTTCTTATGGGGCATAATATTCGAGCTAACTGTTTTGATAATTAATTAAGTACGGGTATTCCTAATTTCTACTATTGGTCGTATGGGGTAACCTGGTTTACGTATTTTAATAGTACCATACATTCTACTGGCATTAAATTAAACCATTTTGACTCACCCAATGACGGCTTCATTCTGCGTATTAATTCGGCTGTGGATTTTTTAACCTTATTCATTGTTGTATCTACAGCCTGTAGATACAATAGATAGAAACAATAAATTGTGCTCGGAACGTCATCAGTAAACATTACCATATAACACTGTTAGACTTTATCAAGACAAACTTTGCCCCTAATGGAATTACAGTGTATAATACTTGAAAATCGATTATCGGGAACCCCCGGCAAGACAAACACCACTCAATAACTGAGAATTGTGGTAATACGGCGTTTTTTATTTATATAAATTTTTTCAAATTTATTTGCTGAAAAAATCAAGGAAGATAATCAAATTTTGTATATTTTCTATGGGATAATCATTCGGACTGGTAAATTTTATCAAGGAAATTTTTGAAAGAAATATGGAAGCAGATGTGGCAAAGTGCATGGGCTACAATGATAGATATTTTTGTGGTCTCTGCATTGAAAAAAGTTGAATTGTAAAAGGCTCATCCATTCAAAAGTTATAAATGAAGGTATGGATTTTTGTCCAACTGTTAGATCGACGATTTTCGACTGAAAAATCCAAGAATGGTGTTACATACAGCACCGTGCTCAAAATTCGATTTTGAGAAACCTATACGGTGGTATATGTCATTATCAGTTAGAGAATCTGATATGTATCCACATGATGTGTGTTTTGTTTTGACAGTCTGTTATATTTTGCTGTTTATATGGATCGATATTCCATTATAACTGACAATATGCTTTTGTCTATCCACTAACTAAATAAACAATGTATGACCCTATTATCACATGGCATTACAACCAATCATGGTAAGACGTTATCTTATTGGTTCATGTGAATTAGCCATTTTTATATATACTCTTGCTTTATTATTATTGTTCATTGTTGTGCACACACTTTTTCGTACACTCGTACCATTTCACTCACACTCTTGTGTGACATTTATTTTCCTTGTCTGGAAAATACAAGTATCATCGTAAACCTGGTGGTCTTCTGATTTCCCTCTTTCCGCGTCAGGGCTATTAACTACTCGACGAGTACATAACATAATTGGCGACGGGGAAAACTCTAATAACTCACTCAGCAGCAGTACATAACAGAATCATTCGGAAAGGGCAGCAGAAAAGTAATCAGGCCGCAATAATAATCCGCTGAAAAAATTGAAAATCTCCTTGAATTTTAGTCTTTCTACTTGGCACTATAGAAAGTAAAGGAGAAATATTAACAAAATTGGTGCACTGTATACCCACTTTTGCACTTTTCTTAGTCCATTTTTCAAAAGCCTTCATGACTGACTCTGTCGAAGACCTTTCAAAGCCAATGAACTTGGTCAGTGCTTAACGTGTTCTTGCTATATCCAGACTCTTTCAGGTCACCTTTCGTACTTAAGGAATAATAATATTGATTAATATACACCTTAATGAGGGCAGTATCTTGATAGAATGAAACTGTATCACCTAAAGAGACTGTGTGTCACAGGAAATCGAGTGAGAGGAGTGAACTTCAATAAGACTATTGACTTACAAGAGATATCCTTATAAGTCTTGAATAGATAAAAGCAGAAAGAATATAGGTGTGATACCAGGATTGACTATATTAACGCTATCACGATAAATCATACTGCCTAAAATGGAAATGAAAGCATTAACGACATTAGTTTTGACGCATATTGTTCAATGAAGTATATTCGGCGATGAAATTTACATGCAAAGAAGAATCCCAGGACAGAATTGCCCTCCTGGATGTCCTACTTACAAGAAAACCAGATGGTAGCACAAAAACAAATTCGCATAGAAAAAGTACTTGGACAGGACAATATACACAATTTAACAGATTCGTTCCTATCAAGTACAAAAGAAATTTAGTGAAGACCCTCAGCTACAGAGTTAGAGCATATGATACTTTGATAGAAAATGGCTATCCTGACAAATTTATCAAGAAACACATGATGAAAAAAACGGAAAAGGACTACTCACTATTTGTGAACAGGAAGCCACTTTATATACGACTGTAATTCAAGGGCGATATACCAAGTGAGATAATTACGAAGAGAGTAGGAAAATCAGTTCAAAGAACTTTTAATGGTAGCGAACTACACGTCTTATTCTCTATACGACCGAAGGTGATTCCTCGACTTAAAGATGAAGTACCTAGACTAGCTACTTCAAATTGTATTCACCGATTAAATTGTGCTTGTGGAGAGAGTTATATTGGCCGTTGCTCTAGGAACTTGATTCTTCTTGCTCGAGAGCATCTCGAGGTGTAGTGAAAACCATTAACAGTTAGATATTGGAACATCTGATATAAACCGGTCACATAGCCAGCCAGCGTGGAAAAGTCCTTCTTTTTAATCTACCGGGTGCCTAATAAATTGCTGAAGTCATAGAATCACCGCATGCTCGAAACAGCAGTGATATGTGTTCAAAAGAATCAAGTCTCGCCAGCCCCTACTATCACCCTGACCTTCAGTAGAGACTATAAATTTATGAATATGTAATATTATCTTCCTCTGATTTTTCTGATATTCAGCTTATTTCATATTGATGCTACTGAGCTGTATTCTATCAGTTTTATTGGTTTGATGTTATTTAAACAACAATAATGTTGTTCATAGCCCTAATTCATTCATTCACTGTAATGTATGTATATATAACCGTAGAGTCTGATGAAGAAGGGGTTATCGTAAAGAGTACTATTTGTTCAGTATTCATTCTTTTGAAGAATATTGTTCAGTTTTACTGATTGTCAATTAACTGAACGACACCTATTTATATTTATATTTCGATTTCATCAATCAGTGTTGCTTGATTACTCTGTCAGAAATTTCCCTTCATATATATGGCAGGCATAGAATTATTTCTATTTATCTGTGGAACAAAACATTTCACTGTAGAGGAGGGGGACTTAAACCACTAGAGATCACGCTTTGACTTTGTTGTGTTTCTTGATGTTTTACTCATTCAGTTGTATCCTTGAAAAGCATCATTAACTCTTGTAAACGTTTAATCGCCCCCGCCCCCTCAATCGAAAACTGTTCATTTCAAAAAGAAAAGGAGGGTAAAATGTCATACAGCGATGGAGGCTTGTTTTAGATATAGAGACAATCATTTGTATTACATAATCAACACGAGTACTTTTACCCTGAGATATTAACAAGTAAAGAGATGACGACGTACGAAAATCTTCTTGAATTTTAGTCTTTCTACTTGGCACTATAGAAAGTAAAGGAGAAATATTAACAAAATTGGTGCACTGTATACCCACTTTTGCACTTTTCTTAGTCCATTTTTCAAAAGCCTTCATGACTGACTCTGTCGAAGACCTTTCAAAGCCAATGAACTTGGTCAGTGCTTAACGTGTTCTTGCTATATCCAGACTCTTTCAGGTCACCTTTCGTACTTAAGGAATAATAATATTGATTAATATACACCTTAATGAGGGCAGTATCTTGATAGAATGAAACTGTATCACCTAAAGAGACTGTGTGTCACAGGAAATCGAGTGAGAGGAGTGAACTTCAATAAGACTATTGACTTACAAGAGGTATCCTTATAAGCCTTGAATAGATAAAAGCAGAAAGAATATAGGTGTGATACCAGGATTGACTATATTAACGCTATCACGATAAATCATACTGCCTAAAATGGAAATGAAAGCATTAACGACATTAGTTTTGACGCATATTGTTCAATGAAGTATATTCGGCGATGAAGTTTACATGCGAAGAGGAATCCAAGGACAGAATTGCCTTCCTGGATGACCTACTTACAAGAAAACCAGACGGTAGCAGAAAAACAAATTCGCATAGAAAAAGTACTCGGACATGACAGTATACACATTTTAACAGATTCGTTCCTATCAAGTACAAAAGAAATTTAGTGAAGACCCTCAGCTACAGAGTTAGAGTTCTATGCTCAGAAAAAGTAAGTAAAGGTAAATTAAGCATTGCATATGATACTTTGATAGAAAATGGCTATCCTGACAAATTTATCAAGAAACACATGATAAAATATAACGGAAAAGGACTACTCACTATCTGTAAACAGGAAGCCACTTTATATACGACTGTAATTCAAGGGCGATATACCAAGTGAGATAATTACGAAGAGAGTAGGAAAATCAGTTCAAAGAACTTTTAATGCTAGCGAACTAAACGTCTTATTCTCTTTACGACCGAAGGTGATTCCTCGACTGAAAGATGAAGTACCTAGACTAGCTACTTCAAATTGTATTCACCGATTAAATTGTGCTTGTGGAGAGAGTTATATTGGCCGTTGCTCTAGGAACTTGATTCTTCTTGCTCGAGAGCATCTCGAGGTGTAGTAAAAACCATTAACAGTTAGATATTGGAACATCTGATATAAACCGGTCACAGAACCAGCCAGCGTGAAAAAGTCCTTCCTTTTAATCTACCAGGTGCCTAATAAATTGCTAAAGTCATAGAAGCACCGCATGCTCAAAACAGCAGAGACTATTTTGATTCGTCTCAAACAACCAGTGATATGTGTTTAAAAGAAGCAAGTCTCGCCAGCCTCTACTACCACCCTGACCTTCAGTAGAGACTATAAATTCATGAATATGTAATATTATCTTCCTGTGATTTTTCTGATATTCAGCTTATTTCATATTGATGCTACTGAGCTGTATTCTATCAATATTATTGGTTTGATGTTATTTAAACAACACTAATGTTGTTCATAGCACTAATTCATTCATTCACTATAATGTATATATATAACCGTAGAGTCTGATAAAGAAGGGGTTATCGTAAAGAGTACTATTTGTTCAGTATTCATTCTTTTGAAGAATATTGTTCAGTTTTACTGATTGTCAATTAACTGAACGACACCTATTTATATTTATATTTCGATTTCATCAATCAGTGTTGCTTGATTACTCTGTCAGAAATTTCCCTTCATATATATGGCAGGCATAGAATTATTTCTGTTTATCTGTGGAACAAAACATTTCACTGTAGAGGTGGGGGGGCAACTTAAACCACTAGGGATCACGCTTTGACTTTGTTGTGTTTCTTGATGTTTTACTCATTCAGTTGTATCCTTGAAAAGCATCATTAACTCTTGTAAATGTTTAATCACCCCCGCCCCCTCAATAGAAAACTGTTCATTTCAAAAAGAAAAGGAGGGGAAAATGTCATACAGCGATGGAGGCTTGTTTTAGATATAGAGACAATCATTTGTATTACATAATCAATACGAGTACTTTTACCCTGAGATATTAACAAGTAATGAGATGACGACGTACGAGGAAAACCGCTATCAGGTTTTCTGAGGCACCAGCATTCACTTCTTGTTATTCACCGTTAGCGGTATATTTTCTGATAGCATACTGTTCTCTGTCTGTACATTTCAATTTTGTCTTCGATTGGTCAGTTAATAGACAGTTGAATACACTCCGCAGTAAGTTCTCTTTGGAAATAGTTTTTAGGCTTCTTGGCATTCACCAGTCAGCAAGGCGTAGCCGTCAGAGACGTTATCACTGATTTATTTGTGCTCTTGACTGACCTCCTGTAGGACTGTGGTGGATACTTTGGATAGAAACTATGTGCTAACTAGTGTCATACACGTCGTAGTCCTTTGTTTAATACAGACTGAATTCTGTCAGTCAGTTATAAAAAATGGTCACCATGCTAGGTGGCTCAACATCACGGTGCCCTGTTAAGTGTTGTTACTGAAAGGTTGAAGACACTTGGCAGGAAAATGCCATACAGGGGGTCAGTCGCAAACCCAAATAGCTCAGTGGCAACGCCTCTGACTGCAAACATTGGTGACACTGGTTCGAATCTCAAGATGGAAATGAGCTCCTTCAAGATTGCAGCTACGCCTTGCTGACTGATTAGTGCCAGTAATCACAAAACCTATTACCGAAGGGAGGTTCTTGCCAATTTCATCTAAAAACAACAGTTCACAGTTCACTCTGACATCAAGCTATCCAGCACGGTGGCCACATTTTAAAATTGACTGAGAGAATTCAATCTTTACTAAAAAATAAATGACCAGATTCACGGTAGTAATAACTAACTAGTGTTTAATCGAAAATTCCCAGGATACTAAAACAGCTTCTTGGAGATAATTTTATTATCATTTTCTATTATCATTCAAGTCTGATGACAAGTGAATGTGTCAATAGTGTCAAATGCCTAGTTGACAGGGTACCTTGCGGTCGAGGTCTCATACTTGCTAGACAGCAACAGTAAGCTACAACTGCCATCTTCTTCTTCTGGTTTTACAACTAAATTTTCTCAAGAATTCTCTTCAACCATTGATCTGATTCAATCTGTATATCATCATTTCATGGAGTAACATTTCAGTTGTCAATTAGAAAAAAATACTCGTATTTTTTGTCATAACGACGTGAATACAGTGTAAGCTCTTATGTAAGTATGCTTTCATTGTTTGGTTTTTACGAAACAACAATACTGGATGAGATGTATTCTTGAAGTAATAGATAAGGTTATTAATGTCAGACTGACATCACAGACAGGCATGCATTCGCTGTCATTGAAAGATTAAAAAAACAACAAGAAGATAAACATTCGCATAATTATTCCACTTGGCTACAATTAAGGTATGTAATATCAGATATATGCGTTGACTTTTAATGTTATGGGCGTTTACCAGTTGATGTATTTGTCAGGTGAAATTGTGTATAATAATAGTAATAATTTATCTTCATAGTACATCACTAAAGTGAACTGTTGACATAAAAACTGGAAAAAATATAATCTCTCCTGTAGCGTTCTATGCAAAATTGATAAGTCTACTGCAAACCAATTAATTTCTATTAATCATCTTTGAAAAAATCCAAAGGAAAGAATTAATATACCTGATACCTGTTCTTTGCAGTTGTCTCTCACTGGCTAAATGATTTACAGTATGCTCTCTCACATGAGATGTGACCTAATCAATATCAACCTCGAAGCGACACCCAGCGCATCGTTTCCTGTTTTCATCCCATTTGAGAGAACCACTCACTGGTAAACCTCTTTTTTCTCCTACATATTCTATGAGTGATAGGCTCTTGGTTGGTTCATTTACACACACATTTCTATGCTGCTAATCGTTTCTGGCTCTCTGATATACAGTAAAGGGTGAAAACATGCATCTGTTCAAAAGAGTTTGCTGCGTGCTCAAAAGTGCCTTTAGCTAGATAGTCGAAAACACCCATATGAACAATCGCTGTACAATCGCATTTAAATACATAACTTTACATGGATACACTTCTTGTTTGATCCGAAATAATTATGATGGCGAATAAAAGGTGATACGTATTTTCAACTAGATATGGTTGACGAGGAAAGGCTTAGAAACAAAATTACACAGGTTCAGAACAGACAACAGATAAGTGTGTAAAAATGAGTATGGAAACAAAATTGGAATAATAATTCTCAACTTGAGATTGGGATTAGGAGGTGCGAATACAGATTACAAGAGCCTTAGAAACACAAAAAATTCACAGGATTAAGATATAATTGTAAAATAGTTATTTTAAACGACTTCTGAGTGTGAACAGGAAAAGCAGGGAAACCAACTCACAATAACTGTTTTTATAACTGAAAAAATGGGGTGAATCGAATGAAGACAGAGGGATTAAGAATCCCACGCACAGCGGACGAGAAATGATCAAAAAGAAAAAAAGAGAACGAAAGAAGAAAAAAAAGGAAGCTATGGAAGCATACCGAACTCGGTCCATGGTAGTTGTAATAGTTTGACTATTTTCTTTTGAACACACTTCTTCGGCTTCTCGATGCATATTGCTAGGGCTTCTGCATCAAAGAGAAGTCAGAAACATACTGGTTTTGGTAGGTTCCTGTTGACTTTGTAAATTACTTTGAAAGAATCAGTTGAGATTGTGTGGGAGGTGTTGATCGGATGTTCAGTAATGGCACTTCTGATTGAACCAGTGCCTCCTCCTTGCAGCCATGCTGGGTAATGTTCTCTAACACGTTTTGAAAGGACACGCATACAACGACGTATGTACATAGATTCGCGCGAGCAGGTGAACTGGTTAATCCTGTGCATATTTTGTGTTTCTAATGCTCTTGTAATCTTTATTTGCACTTCCTAACTCCCATGTTAAGTTGTAAATTATTTAATTTTGTTTCCATGCTCATTTATACACACTTGTCATCCGTTCTAATGCTTTGTCATTTTGTTTCTAAGCCGCTCGTAAACCATATCTAGTTGAAAATAATTACCAATTTTTATTCGCGTCGTCATTATGTGGAATCAAACAAGAATTGCATGGGGGATTTAATCATGAGCTGACGTCAGTTAGAGAACCACTGGAAATCCCGGGAGTACTGGACAGCTGTTTCGTCCTAGTTTGGGACTCCTCAGCAGTACGCACACACCGGGGTTCGAACCCAGGACCTTCTGGTTACAAGGCGAGCTCGTAGACCATTGAGCCACTGGGACCCGATGCAATGGTTCTTGAATTCTAACTTCTGCCAATTCACGACATAGCGAGACCACTTCGCAATGTCTTCTTCGATGAGTTACTGCGAAGTGGTCGCGCTATGTCGTGAATTGGCAGAAGTTAGAATTCAAGAACCATTGCATCGGGTCCCAGTGGCTCAATGGTCTACGAGCTCGCCTTGTAACCAGAAGGTCCTGGGTTCGAACCCCGGTGGGTGCGTACTGCTGAGGAGTCCCAAACTAGGACGAAACAGCTGTCCAGTACTCCCGGGATTTCCAGTGGTTCTCTAACTGACGTCAGCTCATGATTAAATCCTCCATACAATCGAACGAAATCCCTACAAAACCAACACTTGAAAAGAATTGTATCCACGTAAAATTATATGTTTAAATGTGATTGTACAGCTTTTGAAAATGAAATCGTTTAAAAGATCGTCATCTTTGCTGAACTTCGTGTTCGCTTCTTTCTAATGCCTTCAGTTACGCGCAAGATTTACGAACAAATCAAAACACTAATTGCAGTGGATTTTTTCACTAATTTGGCTTTTAGATCCTGACTGAGTGACTTCCAAATGCACACTGGCTACTTGTAGTTGAAACGATGCTAACTGGAGATGTCAGGGAAGCGACTTAATTCATTAAGAAGACAACCTTACATGAATCTCTTTAGATGTGTTCAGAATGATTTGTTCAAGGTTACTGAAGTTAATGAGTTGTAAGGCAGCAAATAGTAAACAAATATTACAAGAAATTACAACCATAATCTACATATTTATTTACCTGTTTTATTGTATTCAACACCACTTTTCAAAATCAGGTGAAACGTAGCTTCAGAATATCTCTATAACACCATAGAATGCAAATTTACTACTAACATTTAGTGCTTGGAGTGTCATAAACATATTATCCGACTACGTCTGAAATATTATTTATTAATATTTCCTTGAATTCCTAGAGGAACATAGGGCTTCAGCCGCACGTCTGCATCACCTTCGGTTCTCTGCTAAAGTTTTCACCTAGCTCCACGTCTGCAACCCACATGCTTTCATCTTCTCTTCACATCACCTCCTCCAAGTCACCCTCACACTGACAACCAACTTGCCGCTTCCCTTTCGAATTCCACTTGACGGCTTGTCTAGTGATGTCACTTGATGGTTTCCTCAAAGTATGATCAATCCGTCTCCATTTCTTCCTGCTTATTTGTTTCACAATCGGTTCCTGGTTGGTTTGCTTTCAGAGATCTCTTTTTCTGATCTTTTCTTTCCATATGATCTTGAGTACTGAGCGAAGACAGCTGATGATGAAGATCTGTTGTTTGTTTGATGTGCTCTATATGACGTGCGGCCAAGTCTCTGATCCGTGTAGTAGCACTGACTTCACATTGGGGTTGAAAATCCGGATCTTATTTTTGATGCTGAGTGATGTTCACCTTCACACAGACTTGAAAGTAGTGAAAGCTTGTCTTGCTTTCCCAATCCTTGCTTTGATATCCTCGTCAGTTCCGCCTGTAGTTGAAACGATGCTTCTCAGGTAGATAGGGATTAGAAATGACCACTTGTTATTGGTAATCAGTCAGTTTTGGTTCCCTGACCATGACACTCCAAGAACCGCCTTATTTACCAATCGCAAATAAGAGAAGGTTAAGCGTCAGTGTAGTAATACAATCCCGTAAGAAGAAACAACGCTAAAGCTGGTGGAATTTCAAAGCTTGAAGCGCACTACATTCCACTTGACAAACAAAGATTAAATGAATGAAATCGGCTCTCAAAGAAATAATTATAGGCTGTTTTGTTAAAAACCCCACATATTCGTAATAAGAGGTGCCGAAAGATTAGTATATATGTACTCTGAGAACTTTCTTATCAATTTTCACTTGAAGCATTTTGTTTAAAAATGTTAATTTCGATTAACACTCGCTTGTAATGCTCAGCTTTATCAAAATGTATGGGAAAGGCAAGATTATAATCCGTTTGTGATTTTACTAAATGTCACTGCTTCATCTCCATCCATCAACACTTGAAAATTTCGCATATGCCAGTTTACGCCGTCTCTCGCGTAGACGTAATATCCGGCTGGCTATCGGCCAAAGGGCGGGTGTACTGCTCACCAGTCCGCTCCGGCCCCCTTTATGGCTGTGAGACCTGGCCATTGAGAGTAGAAGACATGAAAAGATTAACTCTCTTTGATCAAAGGTGCCTGCGTTCTATCTTCCGTGTGAAGTGGTATAATAAGGTGAGGAATAATGAGGTTAGGCTTCGAGTGCTGAGTAGTTGAGAGGGAAAATCAATCGACGAGGCTGTGAAGTTACATCGACTGAGATGATTAGGACATGTGTTACGTATGACTAGTCATTGCCTTCCTCGACGGGCGATGTTAGCTGACATAGGGTCAGGTTGGAAAAGAGCCAGCTAGCGGCAGTCAAACCAAAACATGGCACTAGTCAATGAAATCTACAACGGTTAGACTAAGCCATGTAGGAAGGTGTAGACTTCCTGACTGGTTTGGGTCCTCAGGACGGTAAAAACCAATGGTTGGAAACAATTGGTGATATGGCTCAAAATCGTTCTCAATGGCTGGCTAGTGCAGATGCATCCACTCATTGTGACTTATGATTTCTATTGAAACTGTATTGTTTTTCGTTACTACTATTCCTTTGTCTCACACCTCTGTTTATTGTCTCTATTATGCATTTCTTCTAATTTCTTCCCTTGTTTTGTGTGCTAGATAGAGTGTGGTGACTTGAACTGCCGCACATCGGTGCAAAGTTATATGTCAAAAGCAAATAGACATACAAAAGGTTTTGTTGTGTTATTCTTATCATTTAGAAGGCTTTGAAGTATGAAATGTAGACGTTACTAACAAGCAATTTTTATCTTGTTGAGAGATTTTATTCCAGAGACTTTCCAGGAGTAAACAAAGAACTTTCTGTGCAGTAAACCCATGTTTGTCATTCTCTATCTAGCTGATGAATGATTGAAACACAAACAAAGGACAGGCTGCTAGATGGTTTCGCCACATCTATATGTAATTATCAATTCAGCTGCACCTGTGGTGACAGTTATTATGGGCGTACAGCTATGCAACTTAGCCAATTTATTACTGAACATCTTCCATCGTGGTGGTTTAACAAAGGACAGACAGAAACATTCTGTAGCTCCGTTTTGTCCCGTATACATGACAGTGTTCATGTAATGGTGTAAACGAAAGCATTGAAAGTCATTCATCACATCCCACTGAATCTCTGCGATATACTTCGTATTTTATTTATTGCACGATAAATATTAAAACTAATAATCCTAAACTACTGTTTCAGAAGAAGTTCGTACAGTCATTATTATGACTAGTTGCACAATTTATATTCACCATCTCATTATCCTATCGACAAAAACACCTTGATTGGAGTATATATGAATATTTTGAAATAATAGAAAAGATTTGTAACTCAGGTGGATGATTTGGAATTGATAGTGTTCTCTGAGCTCCTTGGTTTAATTGCGGAGCTTTCATCGTCTTTCTGGACGACATCTTCAGCGCAGTATTTGGGATAAAGTGAAATGATTTAAATTTCTTCATGAGTCTCCCGGTAACCATCTTTAGATATTTATTGACCGTTTTCTATTGATTGGGATTTTAAACTTTCTGATCACCTGATTTACTTCTTATTAGTTGGTAAGTAATAATAATAATAATAAGTAATAATAACTAATAAGAAGTAAATCAGGTGATCAGAAAGTTTAAAATCCCAATCAATAGAAAACGGTCAATAAATATCTAAAGATGGTTACCGGGAGACTCATGAAGAAATTTAAATCATTTCACTTTATCCCAAATACTGCGCTGAAGATGTCGTCCAGAAAGACGATGAAAGCTCCGCAATTAAACCAAGGAGCTCAGAGAACACTATCAATTCCATATATGAATATTTATTTGTAAAGTTATGTATATTAGAATTAAGCTTGATGAGATCTAATTGAAAACAGTATTATTTGCTTCAGTGTGTTCTTCTATGGCAATTTTACTATGGCAATGCTAAATATTTTGAGACATATGTTTACCGAGAATTTAATGCTTCAATCAACTGGAACAGAAATGTTATTCTGTCAAGCGTCAAAGTGAATTATAAACAGTTAATTCAGTGTTTTCGCTTATTTTAATGCTAACTGTGTACTGTGTAGTTACTCAAGTTTTATGTGACATTAAGCAAACAATTTGTTAACTGAATGAGCTCCTCATTACGGATTACTACAGTGTTGATACTTAGGAATTAAGGTTATAATTTCAGTATGCGTCTCTTCAGCGTCGGTGGCACAGCCGACTATGCATATGGTCCGGGGTCGATCCCCGGCCACCGACGCACTCCTTTACCTCGCTAAGCCAGAAATAATGCTGGTAAAGAGGAAAGGTTGGGCATGACGCTGGCTAGCAACCCCATCCTGTTAAAATAAACACTGCTACAGAAAATTCAAGCCACTATCTTGAAGCCCTGTGTTCCACTGGGAACGTGAAGGAAAAATTATTATTATGCGTCTCATCGTTACCTTAGTATCATTTAGAGAGCTTTTCAAAATCCGAGACTTTTGTACGCAGAATTCAGCGTTTAAAATGTGGACTCCCACTACTTCTACGGTATGAAGAAGTTTGATTCATCCTGTTTTAGTGAGATTCCCATGTATTCTGTAGATAACTTTCCAGTTCTTTTGTGGATTAGCTTAATTTTCAGATACGATCAAATGTGTCAAGATAGAGCAACGAGTGAGGGACCTTTTTTCTTCATTATAAAACCATGAGGGCAACTGTTCGATGATACATTTGCACAACAGTCACTGGGTGTGCTCAACATATCTAGCTCTACGCGTGTAGGTAATTACGTAAAGAGGAAACCTGAGACTCTGACTGCACATAATAAGCCTGTGTTTATTAAGTTACAATTTAATGGTGTCTTATCAGGCGAGATTTTGTTCCAGAGACTTTCTAGGAGTATACGGAGAAGGTTTTACACAGCATACTTATGGTTGTCATTCTCTAGCTGACGAATGATTGGGACGTAAATGAACGATAGGCTACTAGATAGTTTTGTCACATCTGTGTGCATTTATCAATTAAACTGCACCTGCGGTGACAGTTGTGTTGGGCGTACTAGTAGACAGCTTAACCAATGTGTCAGTGGACATGTCCCATAGTGGTTTTCAAAAGGCCAGACAAAAGAAATCCATAGCTCAGTTTTATCACATCTAATTGATAGTGATCACGTAGAGGAAAGCGTCGGTGGCATAGCGGTCGGGACGCTAGCCGATCATGGACATGGTGCAGGGTTCGATCCCCGGCCGACGCACTCCTCTACCTCGATAAACAAGAAATGATGCTGGTGAAGAGGAAAAGTTTGGCATGAGGCTAGCAACCCCATCCTGTAAAATAAACACTGCTACAGACACTTCAAGCCACTATCTTGAAGCCCTATGTTCCGATGGGGAATGTGGAGGAAAAGAAATGTAGTAGAAAAAACCCAAAGCTTTCAAATAATTTCATTGTATCCCACCGACTCTTTCCAATAGACTTCGTATTCGTCTACTGCATGAAGCTGAGGCGGTAGGCATGCGAACTATTAAACCTAAACTATGCATTCATAAGAAGTTCATACAGCCATTATCCCTTCCTTGTTGGCCAATTAAAACATGACCAACTGAAGACTTCTACACCACTCGTTACTTATATTTTCAACCCCTTTCTTATCATCCATTAATCTTATCACATTTTTCATTAAAAACACCTCATTTACGTCCTTTACAATCAAGCATTACTTTTGTTTGTTGTCCATTTGTTTTTACTAGCCTTTATGGACTACTTCCACTTGAACACATCTGTTTGTTTAATCATGCTTGTTTTTCATTATTCGTGTTAACACAGATTGCCTCACTTTTCCATCCTTATTATTGATAAGACTATTATTATTATTATCATTACTACTATTATGACTGATTGCACAATTTATATTTACCATCTTATTATCCTATAGACAAAACGCCATGATTGGTTTACATTTGAATTTTTATTTGTAAACTTATATATATTAGAGTTAAGCTTGATGAGATCTAATTGAAACCACAATATTATTCGCTTTAATGTGTTGTTCTAAATTACGTAATTTGCTATCTAAAATTTACAATTCTAATGACACAACTTTGAAAATATTTCTTTTGCTGTTAAGATATGCTAACTAGACTGTAAAGAAAATGTGACAGTTTTACAATAAATTACCATAGGATTCAGTGGAAATTTCCTTTCTTGTAATTTAGTCAACAACCTTTTTCATAATCACTACAGGTCGTCCAGTGATTTGCCTTCATCTGCTTATGATGCAGTTAATTATATGAAGGAAAGCTAATTAAATGTGAAATCCTATTTCGCTTTTGCTAGGTAGACTATTTTAATGAGCGACACATTCTCTTCTGTATAACAAAACAAAATGAACATAAGTTAGTGGAAATACGGTAGGGTAGTTATGCAATAATGATAAAAAGAATGAAATGTTTGTTATCGTGGTGAAGGTTAAAATACATTAACAATAATAGTAATAATAAACGAAGCATCAAACACTAAAATTAAATTGGAATTATTACATATATGTTACTATGACCATAGCAATTCAAGTGAGTGTATGTAATGCTTTCTAACTCAACGTTCTAGACCCAGATCCTGAACAGTAATTGTCTGGGCCATTTATAGTTGTTGTATTCGAAGTCCTCTAGTACAGTACTGCAGAACTCTTTGTATCACTGTGAAGCAGTCACACAGGAGTTTACCCTCATCCAGAAGTTACAGATTACTAGGGTATGGAACAAACTATTGGTGCTCTTTGTTTGTGTTCTGGGTAGGCAGAATAGACCATCTCGAAAAATACGCCTACAGATCTACACCACGTACGAAGAAATAAAGTGTAATTTATAAGAACAGGTACGATGGCTGATGTAATTTTTTTTAATTTTTAATTTTTAATTTTTTTTTATTTACAGCTTGATTCCACACTGTATTTTCGGTACAAGTATGGAATTTTAAGCATGGATATCGGTAGCCCAAACTTTGCAGGTCGACCATAGATATCGGGTGTGCGTCGGTGCGGGCTCAAACCCCGGACCATGTGCATGGTCGTTGAGAGTCCTAACCACTGTGCCACCGACGCAGTACAAGTATATGGCAAAAAGTTGGTATCATACCCTTAACGCCTGACTGAATTAACTGTCAACCAGATAATGTGATTCTCAATACTGGTGTCTGAAATGCTTTATCGAGACACTTAAAAAGACGAATTTTTAAGTGTTTCTTCTTCAGTATCACTTTTCAACAACAGATTTCCAGAAACAGCTGAAAGTTTTAGCGTTAGCAACTTGTCTTTCATTTTTGTGTCAACAAATCTAAATGGATGTCCTTTTTTCAATAAGGTATACCAAAGAGGATAAAGAACGTACAGGGTATTGTTTTCCTGACCAATCAGCATACCTAGACAAGTTGATAAAATGCTGAGTACACGTTGATTCTTCATATACTGAACTTTTTATATTAAATCGAGCTAACCCAATGCAAGACGCTAATGATCATTAAAGATACATTCCGTTTATCCAAAAAGCACGTAACAAAATTTAATGTGTTCAGTGTAACAAATATACAACTGACTCAATGTTAAGCAAGACGTGTTCATTTGAGGAATTCGCAAATAGGCCTTAGAGTAAAACGGACTGATAAAAGTCCATATTCTTACTGCTATCCTTACTACAAATCGAACAATTAAAGTGGTATGCTTCAACTGTAGACTACCTGGAAAACCTTTTCCCCAAGAAATTCGCACACTGCCTCAAAGTAATGTTTTCAGTTAGACTTTGAACCAGCAGTCAAAGATATCCTTAAATCGTCTTAATTCCACTCTATAACGTTTCCTGTTCCGTGTGAATTCACGTGAGAAGATATGTTGGGTGGCAATGGTAAATGAAGCATAGTAATATGCATCAAATTACTATCCCACGAATAAGTTAGTGCTAACTTCAGAGCTTTATTTATTCCCATTGATTAAATCTCAGACGGATCAGATTCATCTGAATGTGGAAATGTTGAAATGCAGTAATTATTACTTCTGAAAATAGCTGGATGTATATCATTCGATTTCAGGAAACACTGATAAAATCATCAGTTCATATGAATGCATAATGTATGCTGGGTCAGTAGTACAGCGATAGAAAGCTCAGTAACCACTTGTGTCATCCAACATTCGATTTGCCGTATGGGGAACACTAAACTGAGATTCTTAAAACCAATCTCCAAGAATATTTGTTATAAAATATAGTAAATTTAATTTTCCCTGAGTCAAATTTTCTTATTCTTTCACATTCCAAGTGCAACATAGGGCTTCAAGCTAGAAGCTTGAAGTTTCTGTAGCAGTGTTTTATTTTTACAGGGTGGATGGAGTTGCTAGTTTCATGCTCAACCTTTTCCTGTTTATCATCTTTTTTTATTTCTGGCTAAGCGACGTGAAGAAGTGCGTCAGCAGGGAATCAAACCCTGGATCATGTGCATGATCGACGAACATACTAGCCGCCATGTCACTGACGCCTATTAGAAATTTAAGAAAAGGTTGATTACTGAACAACGAATATTCTTGATATGTATCCACATATATATATATGTGTGTGTGTGTATGTTGGTCTCTATTTCTGTTTGCTCTCTTAGTCTGTGAACATTTCACTTGTATGAACTTGTCCCCTTTAACAATGTATATTCTCCTTATATTATATTATATATAATATGAGTGTTTGTTGACAGTCCGTTGCTTGGTGACATACATCCATATATGGTGGTTGTTGACATGTCTGCTATATTTCGATATGTATATATGGATCGATACTTCATTTTAATTAGCCATTCATGTTAAGACTGTCTAATAATTTGTTCACACACTTTGTCTGGAACATTCCATTTATATATTTCGCTCTCACAATTTGTGTGACTTACACTTACTTACTTTGGTGTGATACCACTTTTGCATTCTCCTTGTGTTTGGAAAAATAGAAGTATCATCGCAAACCTAGTGGTCTTCTGATTTCCGCCTTCTTGCGTCCGGACTATTAAATTCTCGACCAGTCCATAACAATAATTTTGTCGACGAGTACATAACAATTCTTCATGATAACCTGGTATTCATCAAGTTTTACAATTATTCATACATAATAGTGAATGAGCGAAATAGTATTACTGACCACACCAATGTGGTTTAAATTACATCAGTTCAGTAGTATCAACATAACAAACCTGGAGTATGAGAGAGATAATGAAAAATAAAAATAATACGAATGCCTGCATTTATAGTCTCTACTTTCGACCAGGGCAGTAGTGAGTGGCTGGATAAATTTGCGTTTTCTCTACACAGGTCATTGGTTGTGTTAAAGGTGATTCGCGATAGCCTCTGCTGTTCGGCACCTGAACGTTTTCGACAATTCATTTGGTAACCGATATATAATAGAGCAGGATTCTTAAATGTTAGCTTTGTCGCTGATTTGCATCAAGGGTTCTGATATCGCGCTGTTGATCCTGCTCATGACATCTGCATTTAAACACAGAAGTAGATGTTCCTATGCAAGCATGAAAAATCAACTTGGAAGTGCTAAATCCAATGGTTCTCTAATTAATGTCAGCTCATGATGAAATCCTGTAACCAATCAACCAAATCCCTACAAACCATCACTTGGAAGTGGTTAGTTTATCATTGATTGAATAGTGGCTATCAGTGGTATTCAAGGTTCTCATTTTGGCTTATTCGGCAATCGCTGGCAGGATGTGCTTTCCATCCTCAATGAGTGCTAATTATCTCACTGATGTATATTGCATATGAGCTGGCTTTCATAGTCCAGGGGGTATGGTGGATGAGGCTGTAGCGTTTGAAACTGTTGGTTCTATGTTCAAGTCTCATTCGGATAGACTATCACTCACTGAGGATTTAAAGTGCATCATCCACCAGCTGATAAGTCCCAAATCGGAGGAAATACACATTTTGGATTTAATTGCTAATGATTACCTAACAGATTACCATGTAACCATTTTATATAATACAACACGCGCGCTTTTCGATCAGTGCGCTACAACTGCTTGGTTATATAAAACTCTCATTTCTCTGGTGTTTCTGACCACGAAGTTTTGGAAATTATTGCAATTCGTTTACTTTCGAACACTAAACCTGCAGATATAATCTTGTTGACTACTAATACCTTTAACTAACAGTTTAGCATTTTGTGACCTTATAACACTAACTCATATCTGTAATTGTATAAATTGTTGGATTTACATGTTAAAGTTGGCTCAAGGCAGTGAGTCTATGATTTTGGTATCATTTTAGTTAACTGTGCTTAACTGAGACATTTTTATTGTTGTTTTCGACTATTACCCTTTTAGCTGTGAATTATTTTCCTTCTGCTGGTGTTGTTGTGATTGTTTTATGCTTTGTTTTCCGGTTTTAAGAGGAGCAACCCACAAGGTTGCTTCCCTCTAAACTATATCTTAATGTAACATTCCTTTTCTCAGGCGTGAGGCTAGCAACCCCACCCTGTAAACAAAGTTGCTAAAGAAACTTAAGTCCGATGAATCTCCTTGCGCATAAAGAAAATTCTGTGTAGGGACATGCAACGTCCGCACTATGTACGAGATTGATAAAGCTGCCCAGATCGCCGCATCATCCTGGAGAGAATCAAACACGCCCTGGATGAAAAGCTTCGACCAGAACAGGCTGGATTCAGGAGAAACAAGTCATGTATTGATCAAATCACCACTTTACGAATCATCATTGAACAAAGCTTAGAATGGCAGTCACCTCTCTATCTCAACTTCATCGACTTTGAAAAGGCCTTCGACAGACAGCGTCGATCGAGAGGTGATTTGGCAACTACTTCGCTACTACGGGGTCCCATCGACAATTATACATCTCATCCAAAAGTTATACGACAATGCTGCACGCGAAGTAACCCACAACGGGAAACTAACGGAAGCCTTCGAAGTAAGTACGGGAGTGAGACAAGGCTGTCTACTATCACCAATGATTTTCCTGATTGCAGTAGATTGGATAATGCGACAGACAACGGGCAATGAGGAAACAGGCATAAAATGGACTCACACATAAAACTAAGAGGATCATGATTTCGCCGATGATATATGTTTGATTTGCCACAAACTGGAAGATATGCAAGTGAAAAGCAACAAGTTGACAGAAGAAGAATCAAAGGTAGGACTTCAGATGAACATAGATAAAACAGAGGTGATGAAGATTTCTGGCCAACAGCACCAGCAACAACAACAGACAGACAACAATCAGCCTGCATGAATGGGAGGTACCTGAAAGAAACAACCTCCTTCACCTACCTACCTGGGTAGCATCGTTTCAACTACAGGCGGAGCTGACGAGGATATCAAAGCTAGAATCGGAAAAAACAAGACAAGTTTTCATTACTCTCATGTCTGTGTAGAAGTCAACAACACTCAGCATGTAAACTTAGATCCGGAATTTCAACTCTTATGTGAAGTCAGTGCTACTTGCCATACGGACCAGAGACTTGGCGCGTTATAGAGAGCATCTCAAATAAACTACAGACCTTCTTCAACAGCTGTCTTCGCTCAATACTCAAGATCGAATGGTGGCGCGGAGAATATCATTAACAGGGGTCTCTTGAGAGCGAACCAACCAGGAACCGATTGTGCAACAAATCTGCAGGAAGAAATGGAAGTAGATGGATTGACCATACTTTGAGGAAACCATCAAGTGACATTACTAGACAAGCCATTGCTCGAGTGGAACCCGAAAAAGAAGCGGCGAGTTTGTCGCTAGTGGGAAGCTGACATGGAGGAGGTGATGTGAAGAGGAAATGAAAGCATGTGGGCAGACTTGGAGCGGAGTGAAAAAGTTGGCAGAGAACTGAGCGCAATGGAGACGCGCGGCTGACGCTCAATGTTCCTCTAGGAATTAAAGGATATAATTATAATAATAATCATAATAAGACAATGTATCAAATTCTATGAGCAAAACTAGCAGATGATTTGTTTACCTCTTGAAACATTGACTAAAGGTATATTCACTTTGGCGTAATGCTATTCAAAGGTGGAAAGTTGCCGATGCACAGTTCCTGTGTGTTTCTAAGTTTATGTCAGTTTTTGAAAATTCAAGCTGCGAATCCTGAGATACTATGTTCCACTGAGAACACGAAGGAATGACACATTTACTCTAACAAAGTTCATTTTGTGATTATATGCAAGTGAATGTATTCCAATAGCATAGAATTTTTGGAATTATTTAATTTCTGTTAGGGTTAGTAATTCTAGACCTAATAACATTCTTATGCACTGACCTCAGTCTGCTTGCTTGCCCTATGCAGCTAACATCACTATCATGACATGCTATTATTTTGTCTAATTTAATCGTTTGTACGCTGGATGAAAGGATAGGCTGAAATGGTAACTTAATTCCTACCTAATAATTCCACACAAGGATCAGATGAAGGACTAACTTATTCACCAGATTTGCATTCATTGAATCGATCGACAGCATGGACAATGTAAATGACTCCAAACCTGTAACAGATATATGCATACAAAAATCATATTAACTACACGATGTAATAATGGAGATTGACACTGTGGTCAAATAAGTGACTGAACGAACTTTCTATGAATACAAAGTTCAGGGTTGTATTTATAAGTTGCCAGCACCTCCGCTATGCAGAAATGATGAAACCCTGACGCGCTTTGCACCATTTGGTCTCATCTGATAGATAATCTAGAAAGACAACTCTAGTGTAGTTGCTTAGCCTGAGTTCAGTAAATTCTCAAAATTTAGCCGATAGCTGTCTTGCATTGTCCTTTTGCTAACCATGCCAGATATAATGTCCAGAGATGCATTTAGGAAGTTTGTGCTTTAAGCTGAAAGTATATAACTAACTGCGCAGGAACAAGTGAATTTCTAAACACAAATCAAAGTGGACGCAGTTCGTCATTCACACACATCGTTGGTTTGTCTGTCGACTATATAAAATTGATCCATAGATCAGTCGAAAAGAAGGCTTTTCGCAGTCAGCATTCTTGTCACGTATGGTGAAAGTATCATCCCCGTATCTTCGTGACATATGAAGACAACAGATTATTCTCTAGACTTGTATATGATCTCACTTTAAACGATAAATTTATTATATTTATTGTGACATCACGCCCCATACAGACACACGAGTGAGAAACAACAAAATGGGCGTCACTTCAAGTGTCTCAAGGAGGAAATCATGACATTAGCTTAAGGGATCTGCAGACAACAGCATGAAATGAAGGTGTGCTATTGAAGTACTACATATTCTACTTGAAACCCCTGAGAGAAATGTTGATAATGTATTCGCCTTCGGCACTGCGTTACACTGAAACTGTTATAATTCAAACAATCACTTATTCTGGTATCATTTCAAATAATAGCCCACAATAGTTTCCATTAGTTTCAAATGCATGATCGTACATTGTTAACTTAACATTAAGTGGTTATATGCAACAGACAAAGGGGAGTAAGCATAAGTTTCGGACTTAAAAGTGCTCTTCAGTATAGTCTTAGTGCTACTTCGAAGGGAGTGATTTTCTCTCGAAGGTTATCACCCCCTGTTGTTTCAGTCACTAGTGTCACTAAGTGGTATTCTTGAACAGGAAATAATCACACAGAAAATCTGAGTGAAGGGCTTCCTGCATGTTATATCCCGAAATCAAGTCTTTGTGATTACATCGCGAACTAGAATGATAGAATTCAGTGATCAGTGACGTATCAAAAAAAGAAAGACTAACTCATTTTAATCGCCACCTTATCTGATTCTTTGAATAAGACTAAATTATAAAGCAAATCATGTCGCAACATCTATGTGTTGATGTATTCTTTCTTCTTCTAATATTCGTTATTGTTGAGAATGGAGAAACAGTTGAAAGAAGAAATTAAATATAATATGTGTTAGACCTCAGATGAATGCTTCTGTCATCTGAAAAGGAAATTTCTCTGGGAAGTGATTATATATACACACACTATTTAAGTTTTGAAAAACACGTTGACGATATTTGCGTTTGTCAAGTTGAAGTCTTTGTGATAAGAACATCATCGACAATTAACAGTAAATTTGCCTGCTTATTGATTATATTGGAAAGAGGAGGAATTTCCAAACAGTAGACCACCTGCATGTTACGTCAACGTGCGAACCACTGCTGGTCACGAAGTAACATCTTATTTAGATAACGATAAAAAATTGGTTACAGGATTTCATCATGAGCTGATATTGGTTAAAGAACTATTAGAAAACCCTCAGGGAGTACTGCGCAGCTGTTTCGTAACCAATCAACAAAATCCCTGTAAACCAATTGTTGAATACCAATGAGATGCTCACTGGCGACTGGTCGTATTCAGGTAGGTAGTTACCTGAGGTTCCAGTAGGAAGTCGTGACCAGTAGGGTGCAGCAGGTCGGGAGTAAGGACGAATACTCTCCGAAGACAATGGCTAGGAGTCGCGCTATTTTGTGAATTGGCGGAAGTTAGAATTCATGAGCTGGCCATTGGATCGGGTCCTAGTGGCTTAATGGTATACAAGCTTGCCTTGTAACCTGAAGGTCCTGGGTTTTTACCCCGGTGGGTGCGTATTGATGAAGAGTCTCAAACTAGGACGAAACAGCAGCCCAGCACTCGCTGGTGGCTTTCCAATGGTCCTTTAACCAATGTCAGCTCATGATGAAACCTAGTAAAAAACAAACTAAGTCCCTACAAACCGACACTTGAATAACAATGGGGAAATTACACACCGAAACCATACAAAATAAAAATTTACCGTTTCAAAGCATATACAACATTCACAGCGGTAACAGTATTGCCTTCTGCATACTATGTGCATGTCGCAGAGTCACGTAAAAACATTATCTTAAGATATCTAGGGAACATCAGAGGTTTTAACGTAGATCAAGCCAGAGAGGAATTATGCACCACTATGCGAAGAGAAGGATGAAGGATCATGGATTTCTCGAGGCTTTGGATACTGTCATGGAGGCCATTGCGATTACGCTTACCTCCTCGTTTGCTCAATCGCTTATCATCTTTCCTGCTGTCTAAGGAACATACTGAAGGTACTTTCCAAACGATTTTCAGAAGAGGTGTTGATCGCAATACAAACGGATCAAATAATTAAAAAAAAGAATTATAATTTATTCTGTGACTGCCGCACAGACTTAGAAATCAGTGAATAATAATAAAATTGTCTAAATAAGAACATTTCGATTGATTTAGGCATTTTACTAAAGACGTTTGTATTGAAGGGGATTTATTTGTATTCAGTAAATTTACCGACTGTTGACAGATTACAAGAAGGAGATTGTTCGCATGCAATTTCCTTGTCCGCAGTGTACTTTCTTCAGGCATTCTGAAAAGATAATTTGGCGTTAAACGAAATTCTTGTTTGACAGACAGACAAATTTTGTAAACAACTATATCTGATGACAAATTCTCAGTTTCTTATGACTCTATATCTTGTTTTGTCGTCCTCATGAGGGTAGATTGACGTCAAATGTTTTACTGCCATTCGTTTCTTTATCATCATATCATCGATTTGACAAATAATTTCGTAAAAATTTCATCTGAAAATTTTGTTTACAATGACTAATCTGACGGCAGGTAAATTCTAGAAGACAGTAGTACAGGGTTGAATGCCAGTGTATATAAATATTCTGAAAAACATAAAAAATGGAAAATGATTGCGAAATTTGAAACCCCTGTGATAAAATAAGAATAGAACTTGTGCACTTTGGCGGTAGAGTACAATTAATTCCATTATGGGTAGAATTTATCTTGACAAAGTTTCACAGGATTACACAGTTATATTT
Source organism: Trichobilharzia regenti (assembly GCA_944472135.2). Classification (NCBI taxonomy): domain Eukaryota; kingdom Metazoa; phylum Platyhelminthes; class Trematoda; order Strigeidida; family Schistosomatidae; genus Trichobilharzia; species Trichobilharzia regenti. The sequence goes on from OX235268.1 coordinate 32,419,912, forward strand.
ACTGGTGACGTTTCGAGCACAATGTATTGCTCATAATCCTATCAAGGTATTCACACAACTTGCTATTTTCCATTGCTTGATTTGATTCCTAGTAGTATTTTCCATATTTCCAGTATGAATGATGAGTCATTTCTATTACACTTGATGAACAAGGATTCAGTAATCAACCTCTCTGCACCTACGTGCATTACTTCCTGGAATTTTAACCCTCTCGCATCCTATTGTGAGGTTGTGTCTCTGAGTGAGTTTGTAGGTTTAAATGCCACTCTAATTCTTGCTTTATTAAGAATCCTACTTAGGTTCTCAGATGTCTTCTGTCTAAGTAAGATTCTTAATTAAGCAAGAATTAAAGTGGCACTTAAACCAACAAACTCACTCAGAGACAACCTCTGTAGGCCAAATGACCCGGTGGACTCAATTAACCAAACTAATGTTAATTACAAAATACCTTGCAATAATTGTGAGGTCAACTACATAGGTCAAACTAGTAGATCGCGCGGAGGTAGTCAGATTGTCGGAATGTAAGAATTTAGCTTAAGTAAGAACGGTTGACCCCGAGAAGACAAGTAATCTAGAATTAAACTCAGCAGTTGCACTGCATGCACTAACACACAACCACACAGTAGACTGTGTAGGAGAGGGTTAAAACTTCAAGAAGTAATACAGGTAGGTAGGGAGAGCTTGATTACTGAATCCTTGTTCATCGAGTCTACACATCAAACACGTGCGATAGGAATGACTCACCACTAATACCATAAATATGGAAAATATTACTACCAATCAAATCCTGTGATGAAGTTAGTGCTGAAATTGTCACAATGCAGAGTAGTTCATCTTCCACGGTTGAATATCAACTCTCGGGAGCATTAGTCATTTCTACTACTAATCCTTAGACAAGAATCTACTGGGAATCTATGTTTTGTTAACACATGCATTCAAGTTGTGACTTCTCAGTCACTTGAATCATTACTATGAACTACTGTAGATATACAAGATAATAAAAGCGGATCTATTCCGCGTGATGAAGTTATTGGCTAGAACATGATTATCCGAGGCAAACAGAACTTTGTAAGTCATGAAAAAGCCTCACGTGACAGTAACTAATTGTATGTCACCTTGATTTGTATTTAAAATTTCAAATATATCTGTCAGAGTAGATACATTAGAAAAAAAGAATAAGCAGAACTTACCGCAGATATTTGGAACTTTTTGAGAACACTTTATAGTCACGACTTACTTGAATCACCTAAATTTCTATCTGACACAGTTATTGTTCTATACATTCAATTATTACCTTGAGTCGTCAAACGTTTACACACATGTTTTTAATTGATTTTCAAAATACTAGCATGCATTCTATGAAGACGAATGTAATATATCATGAAGGATTTGTTTATGTTTCAAATGCAGCAGCCATTCTTCATTTTGATTGATGCTCGTGGATTGGAAAAAGACATTGTACAACAAATCACGCCATGAATTCTGTTCACTCTGTTAACATTCTGTCCAGAACAAAACTGCTATTATCGTTAAAATATATAGCGCTAATAATCTCACGCAGATTGCAACTTTCAGTGATTTATGCAGAGTAGTTCATCTTCCACGGTTGAATATCAACTCTCGGGAGCATTAGTCATTTCTACTACTAATCCTTAGACAAGAATCTACTGGGAATCTATGTTTTGTTAACACATGCATTCAAGTTGTGACTTCTCAGTCACTTTGAAATCTTCAATTTGATTGACAAATTGAAATGAATCAAACATCCAGTGTTCTTTGGTGATCTTTAAACAAGCTTCGAAAAGATAAAAATCTTGTTATCTTTCAAGCTGAGAAAGGACAAAATGTAGTGCTAATGAACAAGATAGATTACTTCTGAAAAATGAATCAAATTCGCTCTGATGAATCTAAATTCAAATTGGATAACCATGCAAAAGACCAAACGTTATCAACCGAAAGGAAAATTGTGCAGCATCTACGACAACTCTTCAAAAATAAATACATTGACGAAAACACATATAGAAATATCAAACCGATTGGGTCACAAATCCCAAAACTATACGGACGCGTAAAAATACACAAACCAGGAGCGCCGTTAAGACCCATACTCTCTATGATAAACTCACCATACCACAGATTAGCACAGTGGCTATGTGAACTGTTGCAGCCCTTGCTGAAACGTTTCGGAACACATATAGTCTCTGATTCATTTCAATTTGTCAATCAAATTAAAGATTTCAATGTATCCGATAAGCATTTGGTCTCTTTCGATGTTACCTCCCTTTTCACAAATGTGCCAGTCGTTGAAACTATCGACTTCATATGTAAAGAAGCTGAAGACATACCCATTCCAACATCGGAATTGAGGAAATTACTACTTTTATGTACTAAAAATGTCCAATTCCAATTCAACGGGCGTCTGTTCCGTCCCAATGGGAAGCCCTTTGGGACCACTTTTCGCAGACTTATTCTTGTCACGCCTAGAAACCGGTACTTTGCAGCAACATATACAAGAAACAAATGTATACCTAAGATATGTTGATGACATTTTTATTGTCTGTGAAAGCAGATCAAAAGCGGAAGACATGTTGATAAAATTCAATTCATGCCATCCAAATCTCAATTTCACAGTAGAACACGAGGAAAACGATACTATTAAATTTCTAGACGTTCTTCTAGCCAAAATGAATGATGGCACAATCGAAAGATCTATATTTAGAAAGTCTTCATGGACAGGACAGTACATGCATTTCAAGAGCTTTGTTCCAATCCAGTACAAAAAGAACTTAGTCAGAACACTGTTCAATAGAGCACGAAAAATTTGTTCTGACAGTACTATTGAACATGAAATAAAATCTCTGAAGGATATTTCGTGTAAGAATGGATATCCTGAGAAGTTCATTAATAAATACTCTAAAGAAACTACCCCTTGCAAAACAATTCAAACAGTTCCAAAGAAACCTGTCTATATCAATTTGCAATTCAAAGGAGATGACGTACAAGAAGTAGTGAAACGAAGACTCGACAAAGCCATCAAGAGAACTTATTATGCTGCAAAACTTGTTATCCTTAACACCACCAAGCGAGTGCTTCAACAATCTGGGAAAGACCAGTCGCCAATCCTCGACACTTCAAACTGCATATATCAATTTGAGTGTGTTTGTGGCAGCAAATACATAGGTCGTACGGAAAGGCGATTGTCTACTCGCATGATGGAGCATTTGCCAAAATGGTTGAAAACAGCTGAGTGCAAAGTGCCAAAATCCTCAATAACAAAACATCTTGTAGATTACGGACATGATATCGACGCTGTCAAGTCATTCACCATTGTCAGCAAACAAAGAAACAAGAAGATGCTTGCAATTGCAGAGGCTTGTGCAATTCGAATTTACAAACCAGCTCTCTGTATACAAAAGGAGATGGTCGTCACTCTGAATCTACCATGGTAATACGTTTTACTTATTATTCTCTACTTGTTATTACTACTATTCTACCTCTTCTTCTTCTTATTATTGTTATTATTATTATCATTATTTTTATTCTTGATTCATTTAAAACTATGCTTTATCCGTAAGATTATCTTAACTCACTTCAACACTATTAAAATTGTTATTATAACTATTACTATTGATATTAGTCTGTTTGCAATTCTCGTTATATTCCCTAATGACTAATTGTTTATCTAAGTGATGTAATTGAAGCGTAATGCAATTTATCTTAATTTTGATCTCTCATACTCTCTCTCTTCTTATCTATTTGAACATGACCTGTAAAACATTCGCACGTGTCTTTCTGCATGACTAATTCAATGTAGATTATTTGCTTATCAGTCTTATATCTCCCTATGTAATTTCAAAAGTATATATATATCCGTGTATGTAGAGTATTCAGCTGACGAGTTCTACCGAAATTTGATGAATTCATTAAATCCTGCTTTATTAACCTTTATTTTTTGTTTACGTCCTCGAAGAACTTGCACTCTTTCCAAACCTTCTCCAGCAATGGCGTCATCAAGTCCGTTGCTGTCTCCATGTATCGAAGTCCCAAAGTTTTACTGAATTCACTAGCGCCATTTTAGAGGTATTTTTCGATATTCCTGGTAAATCAGAGTGAGTATCTCATCATTAGACGTTGACATGCAATAGAACACAATAGAAATGAACCAATTGCCCACTGATGGACTGATCGACACAAAACTGAATAGTTCGTTTTCGTTCCTACTGACTTTGTTTTGTAAGAAGATATTAACTCTTTGCAACACTTAATAAATCACTGAAAGTTGCAATCTGCGTGAGATTATTAGCGCTATATATTTTAACGATAATAGCAGTTTTGTTCTGGACAGAATGTTAACAGAGTGAACAGAATTCATGGCGTGATTTGTTGTACAATGTCTTTTTCCAATCCACGAGCATCAATCAAAATGAAGAATGGCTGCTGCATTTGAAACATAAACAAATCCTTCATGATATATTACATTCGTCTTCATAGAATGCATGCTAGTATTTTGAAAATCAATTAAAAACATGTGTGTAAACGTTTGACGACTCAAGGTAATAATTGAATGTATAGAACAATAACTGTGTCAGATAGAAATTTAGGTGATTCAAGTAAGTCGTGACTATAAAGTGTTCTCAAAAAGTTCCAAATATCTGCGGTAAGTTCTGCTTATTCTTTTTTTCTAATGTATCTACTCTGACAGATATATTTGAAATTTTAAATACAAATCAAGGTGACATACAATTAGTTACTGTCACGTGAGGCTTTTTCATGACTTACAAAGTTCTGTTTGCCTCGGATAATCATGTTCTAGCCAATAACTTCATCACGCGGAATAGATCCGCTTTTATTATCTTGTATATCTACAGTAGTTCATAGTAATGATTCAAGTGACTGAGAAGTCACAACTTGAATGCATGTGTTAACAAAACATAGATTCCCAGTAGATTCTTGTCTAAGGATTAGTAGTAGAAATGACTAATGCTCCCGAGAGTTGATATTCAACCGTGGAAGATGAACTACTCTGCATTGTGACAATTTCAGCACTAACTTCATCACAGGATTTGATTGGTAGTAATATTTTCCATATTTATGGTATTAGTGGTGAGTCATTCCTATCGCACGTGTTTGATGTGTAGACTCGATGAACAAGGATTCAGTAATCAAGCTCTCCCTACCTACCTGTATTACTTCTTGAAGTTTTAACCCTCTCCTACACAGTCTACTGTGTGGTTGTGTGTTAGTGCATGCAGTGCAGCTGCTGAGTTTAATTCTAGATTACTTGTCTTCTCGGGGTCAACCGTTCTTACTTAAGCTAAATTCTTACATTCCGACAATCTGACTACCTCCGCGCGATCTACTAGTTTGACCTATGTAGTTGACCTCACAATTATTGCAAGGTATTTTGTAATTAACATTAGTTTGGTTAATTGAGTCCACCGGGTCATTTGGCCTACAGAGGTTGTCTCTGAGTGAGTTTGTTGGTTTAAGTGCCACTTTAATTCTTGCTTAATTAAGAATCTTACTTAGACAGAAGACATCTGAGAACCTAAGTAGGATTCTTAATAAAGCAAGAATTAGAGTGGCATTTAAACCTACAAACTCACTCAGAGACACAACCTCACAATAGGATGCGAGAGGGTTAAAATTCCAGGAAGTAATGCACGTAGGTGCAGAGAGGTTGATTACTGAATCCTTGTTCATCAAGTGTAATAGAAATGACTCATCATTCATACTGGAAATATGGAAAATACTACTAGGAATCAAATCAAGCAATGGAAAATAGCAAGTTGTGTGAATACCTTGATAGGATTATGAGCAATACATTGTGCTCGAAACGTCACCAGTAAATATAACTGTGTAATCCTGTGAAACTTTGTCAAGATAAATTCTACCCATAATGGAATTAATTGTACTCTACCGCCAAAGTGCACAAGTTCTATTCTTATTTTATCACAGGGGTTTCAAATTTCGCAATCATTTTCCATTTTTTATGTTTTTCAGAATATTTATATACACTGGCATTCAACCCTGTACTACTGTCTTCTAGAATTTACCTGCCGTCAGATTAGTCATTGTAAACAAAATTTTCAGATGAAATTTTTACGAAATTATTTGTCAAATCGATGATATGATGATAAAGAAACGAATGGCAGTAAAACATTTGACGTCAATCTACCCTCATGAGGACGACAAAACAAGATATAGAGTCATAAGAAACTGAGAATTTGTCATCAGATATAGTTGTTTACAAAATTTGTCTGTCTGTCAAACAAGAATTTCGTTTAACGCCAAATTATCTTTTCAGAATGCCTGAAGAAAGTACACTGCGGACAAGGAAATTGCATGCGAACAATCTCCTTCTTGTAATCTGTCAACAGTCGGTAAATTTACTGAATACAAATAAATCCCCTTCAATACAAACGTCTTTAGTAAAATGCCTAAATCAATCGAAATGTTCTTATTTAGACAATTTTATTATTATTCACTGATTTCTAAGTCTGTGCGGCAGTCACAGAATAAATTATAATTCTTTTTTTTAATTATTTGATCCGTTTGTATTGCGATCAACACCTCTTCTGAAAATCGTTTGGAAAGTACCTTCAGTATGTTCCTTAGACAGCAGGAAAGATGATAAGCGATTGAGCAAACGAGGAGGTAAGCGTAATCGCAATGGCCTCCATGACAGTATCCAAAGCCTCGAGAAATCCATGATCCTTCATCCTTCTCTTCGCATAGTGGTGCATAATTCCTCTCTGGCTTGATCTACGTTAAAACCTCTGATGTTCCCTAGATATCTTAAGATAATGTTTTTACGTGACTCTGCGACATGCACATAGTATGCAGAAGGCAATACTGTTACCGCTGTGAATGTTGTATATGCTTTGAAACGGTAAATTTTTATTTTGTATGGTTTCGGTGTGTAATTTCCCCATTGTTATTCAAGTGTCGGTTTGTAGGGACTTAGTTTGTTTTTTACTAGGTTTCATCATGAGCTGACATTGGTTAAAGGACCATTGGAAAGCCACCAGCGAGTGCTGGGCTGCTGTTTCGTCCTAGTTTGAGACTCTTCATCAATACGCACCCACCGGGGTAAAAACCCAGGACCTTCAGGTTACAAGGCAAGCTTGTATACCATTAAGCCACTAGGACCCGATCCAATGGCCAGCTCATGAATTCTAACTTCCGCCAATTCACAAAATAGCGCGACTCTTAGCCATTGTCTTCGGAGAGTATTCGTCCTTACTCCCGACCTGCTGCACCCTACTGGTCACGACTTCCTACTGGAACCTCAGGTAACTACCTACCTGAATACGACCAGTCGCCAGTGAGCATCTCATTGGTATTCAACAATTGGTTTACAGGGATTTTGTTGATTGGTTACGAAACAGCTGCGCAGTACTCCCTGAGGGTTTTCTAATAGTTCTTTAACCAATATCAGCTCATGATGAAATCCTGTAACCAATTTTTTATCGTTATCTAAATAAGATGTTACTTCGTGACCAGCAGTGGTTCGCACGTTGACGTAACATGCAGGTGGTCTACTGTTTGGAAATTCCTCCTCTTTCCAATATAATCAATAAGCAGGCAAATTTACTGTTAATTGTCGATGATGTTCTTATCACAAAGACTTCAACTTGACAAACGCAAATATCGTCAACGTGTTTTTCAAAACTTAAATAGTGTGTGTATATATAATCACTTCCCAGAGAAATTTCCTTTTCAGATGACAGAAGCATTCATCTGAGGTCTAACACATATTATATTTAATTTCTTCTTTCAACTGTTTCTCCATTCTCAACAATAACGAATATTAGAAGAAGAAAGAATACATCAACACATAGATGTTGCGACATGATTTGCTTTATAATTTAGTCTTATTCAAAGAATCAGATAAGGTGGCGATTAAAATGAGTTAGTCTTTCTTTTTTTGATACGTCACTGATCACTGAATTCTATCATTCTAGTTCGCGATGTAATCACAAAGACTTGATTTCGGGATATAACATGCAGGAAGCCCTTCACTCAGATTTTCTGTGTGATTATTTCCTGTTCAAGAATACCACTTAGTGACACTAGTGACTGAAACAACAGGGGGTGATAACCTTCGAGAGAAAATCACTCCCTTCGAAGTAGCACTAAGACTATACTGAAGAGCACTTTTAAGTCCGAAACTTATGCTTACTCCCCTTTGTCTGTTGCATATAACCACTTAATGTTAAGTTAACAATGTACGATCATGCATTTGAAACTAATGGAAACTATTGTGGGCTATTATTTGAAATGATACCAGAATAAGTGATTGTTTGAATTATAACAGTTTCAGTGTAACGCAGTGCCGAAGGCGAATACATTATCAACATTTCTCTCAGGGGTTTCAAGTAGAATATGTAGTACTTCAATAGCACACCTCCATTTCATGCTGTTGTCTGAAGCTCCCTTAAGCTAGTGTCATGATTTCCTCCTTGAGACACTTGAAGTGACGCCCATTTCGTTGTTTCTCACTCGTGTGTCTGTTTGGGGCGTGATGTCACAATAAATAAAATAAATTTATCGTTTAAAGTGAGATCATATACGAGAAGTCCAGAGAATAATCTGTTGTCTTCATATGTCCCGAAGATACGGGGATGATAAATTGATGAATAAGATCACTAAATCTTTCGAAGTGAGGACGGGTGTAAGAGAAGGCTGGCTGCCTACTATCGCCAATGATTTTCCTTATTGCCGTAAGCTGAATGATGCGACAAATAGCGGGCAGTGAGGAAACAGACATTAAATGGACTCACACAAAAAACGTGGAGGATCTGGACTTCGCCGATGTGATAAATGTCCGATTTCCCACAAACTGGAAGATATGCAAGTGAAAAGCAACAGGTTGACAGAAGATTCATCCAGAGAAGATAAACCTTCATGTGAACATAGATAAAACAGAAGTGATGAAGATTCCTGGCCAACAGCTACAACAAAGAGAGACAACAATCAGCCTGCATAAATGGAAGGTATCTGAAGGAAACAACCTCCTTCACCCATTTACCTAGGAAGCAACGTTTCAAATATAGGTGGAACTGACGAGGATATGAAAGCCAGAATCGGAAAAGAAAATCAAGCTTTCAATACTCTCAAGCCTGTGTAGAGGTCAACAGCACTCAGCACCAAAAATAAGATCCTGATTTTTAACTGTGGTGTGAAGTCAGTGCTACGGACCAAAGACTTGGCGCGTCATAAAGAGCGCATCGAACAAACCACAGACCTCCATCAACAGCTGTCTTCGCTCAATACTCAAGATCAGATGCCGGCCAGAAAAGATCAGCAACAGGGATCTCTGGGAGCATACCAACGAGGAACCGATTGAGCAGCAAATAGCCAGGAAGAAATGCAGGTGGATTGATGGCCATACTCTGAGGAAATCATCAAGTGACATCACTAGACAAGCCGTAGAGTGGAACAGGAAAAGGAAGTGGCGAGTTGTTCGTCAGTTGTAGGGTGACTTGGAAGAGGTCATATGAAGAAGAGATGAAATCTCGTGAGTTGCAGACGTGGAGCCAGGTGAAAACTCTAGCAGAAAACCGAACGCAAAGGAAGACGTGCAGCTGAAGCCGTATGTTCCTCTAGGAATTAAAGGATAAAATAATAACAAATAATAACAAACCAAAGAAATACTTCATACTTAGACGCAAATGAATTTGTTGGGGGCGCAAAATAATCGACACGACATCACCTCGGGATGGTGCTACGCATGTCGTGAATTGTTAGGAGCTGTAAGTCATGAGCCGGTCATCGGTGTCAGTGGTTGAATTGTCAACAGATAAACTTTATAACCTGAAGGGTCAGTTTTTGATGGCTGTAGGTGGATCATTGGAGGGTAATTCCAAAGAGTGCAAAACTAAGAAAGTTGAGGGCTATCCAGTACTTCCTGATTTTCATCTCCTCTCTAACTGGAGGAAATTCGTGATTTGAATCGAAGTAAACCCTCTATCATAGCCACTGTGTGAATATTGATTTTAAACAGTAGCCAATTGAGATCTCGTATTTTGTGTGATCTGGATCGTGTGTCAGACGGTGATGATTGAAAGGACGCTGACCGCATAACAAGACCTCAGAAGATCTAGATTTCGCGTCTGATTTATGCCTAGTGTCACACAAACTTGAAGACTTAGAGGCGAACCTTAATAAGTTGTCAGAAGATGCAGTGAATACAGGACTCCAGGCGGACATAGAAAAGACAGAGGCGATGAAGATAACCACCGCCACGTCAACAGCAACAACAACCAGTACAAATAGTCATCAACGGGAGAGATTTTACAACGGTTACTTCCTTCACCTACCTAGGAAGCATCGTTTCAACTGCAGTTGATGGAACGGATGACGATGTCAAATCTAGTCGCAATCGGTTAAGTAAGGTATGCCTTCATCAACCTAAAACCACTGTGAAAATCTTTTGCACTCTTGTTTTTCCAATTGAATATCTAAGGCGATCGCACTCCTTATGGAGACGTGAGGGTTAGCCAACCTGAATTCTTTACGATGGGATACGTGACGCGATATGACTAGTGTACCTGGCTTGACGGCAATCGATGAACTGATATATGCACATACGAGCCGTCAGATTCGAGATTTCATCCCTAAAGATTCTGCATGATAATGGATGACAGTGAACAGCACCCGTCTTAGCGTTGCTGAGAAGAATATTCTCTTCAGAGAGATGCTGAAATTATTCTGCTAGGGATATCTTAAGCTAATCCCTAACAGTTATGTCCACCTAATGGACAGAATAAAGCTTTTGTTTTGACTATCTCAAGTTGCATTTCTCTTACAACTAAGATTTATGTGTATTCCTCTTTAGGTTCATATTTTTGTTGCAAAGAAATCACTAATAAATTTTTATTTTTGACAAACATTAAGCAGCAAATTTAATTGAAATCAAATATTAGGAGATTTATGACTCTATAACGTTTTATTTTGAGAGGAAAAAATAAATAGAAAATCCTAGTAATTGTATTCTTATTTTTGTTATTTCCATCCTAAACTATCCCAATACTTTGGTTAAATGGAGACGATAATTTTGTTTACTCTTCCTTTTCGCTTTTAAAGTTGTGGTTTTCAGGGATTCGATTGATTGGAGGAGCACTGGAAACTAAGGAACGCTGGAGAGATAAGCTTTGTCTTATTTCAAGACTCTTTGGCACTTCATCTCCAAGGATTGCACATAGGAGCGTCAGGTCACAAGATGAGTGGGCTGGTCATTCAATGACTAAGATTGAATCCAGTGGCCTACTGATCAAATCTAACTTTTGTCCATTAGTCGCATTTATAGCATCAACATCAGTTAGTGTCGTTGGCGAGTATTTTATTTTTGCACACAACTTGGTGGGCTCTAACGACTAAGACATTTTATTTGAGATTTAGGCAACTTTATTGTGTAGTTGGTCAGTTTTGTAATACTGACTGAAGAGCTCAAAAATACTGTTGACGAAGCAGAAACAAATCATACTGTCGTGATTTTGCTTAACTCTGTCAAAACTTCCTATTATCCATGGGCAGTTCTATTTGTCAATAATCACTGAAGTTATTTGTCAGACCACACTTGTTTTTGGCTAATAGGCATTTTCGAATGTTTTCAGTGCAACATAATGCATTCGTCGTTAAGTTGTTGGGTTTATATTAAATCTTGTTATGTAAAATAAACTTACAGGATCTTATCATGAGCTGACATTGGTTAGACAACCAATGGAAAACCTGGGAGTACTGTCAGACAGCTGTTTCGTCTTAGTTTGGGACTCTTTATCAGTACGCACCCACCAGGGTAAGAACTTAATACCTTCTGGTTATAAGGCGAGCAAGCTCGTAGACCATTTAGCCACTGGAACCTGATCCAACGGCCCATGGATTCTTACTTCTGCCAATTCACGATATAGCGCAACCTGTAGCCAGTGTCTTCGGCGAGTATTTGTCCTCACACCTGACCTACTGCATCCTACTGGTCACGACTTCTCACTAGAACCTTGAGTAACTACCTACCTGAATAGGGCCAGTTGCCAGTTAACATCTTGTTGACACTCAAGTATTGATTTTTTGTTTTTTGGTCTGCAAAATTCAATACTTGAAACTTACAGTGTATTGACAAATACTCAGATAGAGATTAAAATTCGGAAAAAAGGTGAGTTTCATTTGAAACTACTTCGAATTTTAATTTCATCAGTGTAGTTGTGTTCTGTGGGTTATATTATTTAGTCAAGGAGATTAAATCGCCTGCCTAGACAACACATTTTCAGTACAGATTTTGATATCGGATGAGATTACAGAGTTTTCTTGAGCATGACGAGTTCCTTTCAGAGATTTTTAAAATATAATTATGTTAGCATCAAAAGAAATTTGCATAGAGAAAAGCACTTGGACAGGACAATATACACATTTTCACAGCTTCGTTCCTATCAAGTACAAAAGAAATTTAGTGAAGACCCTCAGCTACGGAGTTAGAGTTCTATGCTCAGAAAAAGTAAATGAAGATAAATTAAGCATTGCATATGATACTTTGATAGAAAATGGCTATCCTGACAAATTTATCAAGAAACACATGACAAAGAAAACGTCGGAAAAGGACTACTCACTATTTGTGAACAGGAAGCCACTTTATATACGACTAAAATTCAAGGGCGATATACCAAGTGAGATAATTACGAAGAGAGTAGGAAAATCAGTTCAAAGAACTTTTAATGCTAGCGAACTAAACGTCTTATTCTCTTTACGACCGAAGGTGATTCTTCGACTGAAAGATGAAGTACCTAGACTAGCTACTTCTAATTGGATCTACCAATTCAACTGCGATTGTTTGGAGCGAGTTATATTGGCCGTTGCTCTACGAACTTGATTTTTGTCCTGGAGAACATTTTTCACTATGGATAAGTTAAAGGCGTGGTGAAAACCACTAACAGATCAATATTGGAACATCTACTGCAAACCGGCCACAAAGCAAGCCATAGTGGAAGAATCCTTCTCTATAATCTACCGGGTGCCTAATAAATTGCCAAAATCATCGAAGCACCACATGCTGCAAACACCAGAGGCTACCGCTTTTCGCCTCAAACAACCAGTGCTCTGTGTGAGGAAGGAACAAGTCCCACTGGCCCCTACTACTGCCCTGGCCAGCCTTCAATAGAGAATATACTCATGAATTTGTGATATTATCTTTCCTAATTTTTCTGACATTTAGCTTATTTTCTGTTGATGCTTTTGAGCTGTAATCTATCAATATTATTGATTCGATGTTATTTAAACAGCAGTAATGTTGTTAATGACACTAACTCATTCATTCACCATAATGTATACATGACTATAGAGCATGATGATGACAGGTTTATCGAAAAGAGTACTCTTTGTTCAGTATCCATTCTTATGAAATATTATAATAATCACTTTATTTTAAACAACAGTAATAATAATATAGAGGGTTATTTTGAGCCTTTTTATACATATCGCAAAAATTTAACTCATTTTATAAATGTACGAATACATAAAATTTATAATAGTTATAATAATAATAAAACCTCAATAGACAGATCTATGGTGACGACATAATGAAGTATAAGTAGTTAGTATCATAGATAGATAATACATATATTATTAATATTAATAATAATCATTGCTCATACTTTGAAGTTCAGATTACTGTTAAAAAAGTTGATAAGATCTTTTCTGATATCTGGCTCCCTCTTCACACTACCGATACTCGTGCTAAATATAGTGGTATGGTAGAATTTTTTATATTTCTTGGCTGTACGAGCCTAAATGCTTCTTATGAAGTTTCTTCTGGTTTCACCATACGAAGAGATGGATACAAGGCAAAAGTTGAGAATAAGTGGAGAGTATGTCCAATATCAGAGAGGAAGATGACTTTAGCCAACTTCTTGCAAGAATTGAAGTGCCTATTTACTATAATGTCAGGTAGCTGCTGAGTCAAAGGCACACCACTCGACCTGGATGCTTACAGACTTCAATGTTCCACGTATTATGACAAAGTTTCTTTTAAGATATCCAGAGAAGAACAAGTGGGGCGAACAGTTAAAGGAGAATATGCTGAATATATGAATAAACAAAGTGTAAGGGAAGAGGTCATCTGAGTTATGCCAGAAGAAAGTCTCAACTTCTTTACATAATAAGTCAAACGAAACACTTTCTTAGAAATCAACAGGATGTGAGACAACCAACAGAGATTCGAAGAGGAACTGATGCTGAGATGAGAGATATTTGATTTACTCTCTATCATCATTACAGTGCCATCAATATCACAGGAATCATGCAACTGAATCAGTCCACGCACGTGATTCTTATTCCTGTCTGAAACTAAAATCGACAATACGACATTAAGATGGATTTACTTTAGAACCATTTTGGTCAGGCCATTTGTTAAATTCAGACAAGAATCTATCACCCCGAAACCCTAGTCCACTTGCATTGACAGTGTTTGTACAAGCTAATGACAAAATCGAAAACAGCGCAAACAACTTCAGTAAACAATGGTGTAAAATGATGGATGCACTTAACCTGATTATTATTTCCTTTAATTGCTAGAGAAACATACGGCTACAGCTGCACGTCTCCATTGCGTTCGGTTCTCTGCTAGAGTTTTCATCTGGCTTCACGTCACAAGATTTCATCTCTTCTTCATATGACCTCTTCCAAGTCACCCTACAACTGACGACCAACTCGCCACTTCCTTTTCCTGTTCCACTCTACGGCTTGTCTAGTGATGTCACTTGATGGTTTCCTCAGAGTACGGCCACCAATCCACCTCCGTTTCTTCCTGGCTATTTGCTGCTCAATCGGTTCCTCGTTGGTTTGCTCCCAGAGATCCCTGTTGCTGATCTTTTCTGGCCGGCATCTGATCTTGAGTATTGAGCGAGGGCAGCTATTGATGGAGGTCTGTGGTTTGCTCTATGTGCTCTTTATGACACGCCAAAACTCTGGTTAGAAAAAATATAACGAATACAATAAACCTAACTTGTCATATGCTCTGACGGTGTTTTCTCGACTTTTGTTGCCAGATCTGCTAAGGGCGATGAGGCAGTGCGCGACCTAATGGTTGTGTGCAAGGTTTGAAGAAGACTATGTGCTATATGCATGCGCCTCGCCATGAAAATGTTTGGTGTGTTGCTGGCACAGCGGTTGGGACGCTCGTCGACCATGCACATCGTCCGCAGTTCAGTCTTCGGCCGACACACTGTTTTACCTCGCTGAGCCAGAAATAATACTGGTAAAGAGAAATGGTTCGACATGAGGCTAGCAACCCCATTCTATAAAAAACACTACTACAGAAACTTGAAGCCACTAGCTCGAATACCTATGGTCCACTGAAACGTGAAGGAAAAAAGGAATACAATGTAATTACTGTAAGACCAACTACAAAGGTCACGGGGACAGATCATCCTGAGTCAGTTCATCTCAACATAGCAATGGTAGATTCAAGGAATAAGGTCAAAAAATATTTACAAACCAGTGAATCTTGCTTCACCAATATCAACCTGGACAACTAAGAACCATCATCAACCATGACTTGATAATAATAATAATAATAAGTTTGTCTGATATCTGTACCAGATACCTAAATTCTTAGTAATTATCAATGAAAATACTTCACAGGGTTGCATGTTTATCAGCAATTTCGACATATTTTGTAGAATGGCAAATAATATACGGCAAAAACTAATTAAATAAAAGAAATATATTTTAACCAAAACAACACAAGCACTTTTATGCCATCTTTTTCTTAATTTTGCGTGATGGTAGACTATTCTATTCTGATGTCAAGTATAACAAGAAGCCCTATACGCGCACATAAAACCGAATCACCTGGCGAAATTTGTTTTGTGAACTGGGGATAGAACATGTGACTTATTCTTAAAATTTTGCCTCTTCGAGATTAAATGTGATATTGCTATCTTTCGATCTGTTTACCTAGAAAAGATTTTAATATACGAAGAGTGTACTTGCTACTGAGATTCTTTGTTCACTGTCAACGTCAGTAATAGCAACAGTCATAATAATAATGTCGACGTGCATGTCAAACATGCGCAGGAATCTAAATCATTAGTAGTACTTGCATATACAGAGAAGAAACTTCGGAAGCATTACAGAGAATTCTTAACAATGTAGGTGGGAATAACAGTGGCTGGCATTGAATTATCCACAAACTCAATTAGAAACAATCTTTGTCGTTTAAAGGATCTGTCCTTTGGAGACAGTAGAACAAAATAGTTTAGTTTATCTAATACCCTGCACTCTTAGTTAGTCCACTCTTAGTTACCAGTAATTCGAAGAATGGTTTCAAAGTGCGCTCTGTAGGCAATGAACCCAGAACTATTGACACAGACGGTGAGAATTCTACTTTTGAATTTCAACTCGAAGTAATTAGCAATTAGAATAAAATAAAGAGGACAGAAAAATGACTACATCTAAAACGGTTTAACAGCGAAATGTCTACACCCGAATAAACATTGAAATGGATTATGCGTCAGACTGCTTCGGGGGGGGGGCGGGGGCGAGAAGACTGAAATACGTTGGACCGATAATAAGACACCATAAGATCTGAATTTCGTGCATGGATGAAGACTTGAAGGCAAAAACCAATAGACTAACGGAAAAAGTATCGAAGACAGGATTTCAGGTTAACCTAGAAAAAGACGTCGGTGGTATAGCGGTTAGTCTGCTCGCCGACCATGCATATGGTCCGGGGTTCGATCCCCGGTCGGCGCACTCCTTTACCTCACTGAGCCAGAAATAATGCTGGTAAAGAGGAAAGGTTGGGCATGAGGCTAGCAACCCCATCCTGTAAAAGTTAAACACTGCTACAGAAACTTCAAGCCACTAGCTTGGAGCCCTATGTTCCACTGGGAACGTGAGGGAAAAATTATTATTATTATTAGAAAAAGACGAAGGTGAGGAAGATAACCGATTAGCTACAAAGGTGAGAACCAATCCTTTTCAAAGAAATAAATTTGAAAAAAAACGTCACTTCCTACACTTATCCAGGCAGCATTATCTCAGTTACAGCTGGCGGTAAAAATGAAAATGTGAAAGCCGAAGTCGGAAAGCTAAGACACGCCTTTATCAATCTAAAATCAGTTTGGAAACCTTCTGCACTACACAGCACATAGAACAAGATTAGAATTTTCAGCACGAATGGATCAGAACCTTGGCGTTTGTGTCTATAATAAAGCATTTCTAGAAGGCTATTGCAGACTTTTATCAACAGCTGGCTCCTTACTAAAAGTCAGATAGCTACTCGAAAAGAACTAGCAACAAGAAATTCTGGGAGGAAACAAGCTAACCAAGGGCCTATCATTTAACAAATGTACATACGAAAATGTAGATAGATAGGGAATATACTTAAGAGACTCTCGAATGATATCGTTGTGAATGCAAGCCACCGCTCGAGTAGAATCCAAAAATGAGAGACAGTTAGTATTTCACCCGAGAATATGTCACTGAGGTGGTCATGCGAAGAAGAGATAAGAGATCGTGGGCAGCCATAGGCCCAGTTGAAGAGTAGATTAGAAAATACAACAGAATGAGGATATTTGTAAAATCTAAACGAGATTGAAATGAGTAATTCCTTCCAACGTTTCGTTCGGCAATCTGGTCTGAACTTCTTCAGGGAAATTAATCGAAATTAACATAACAGAGGTTTATATATAAAAGGAACATCTCTGGCTTTTAAAAAACTTTGTCCAATCATGAGTCATAAAACAAGTATTAACAAGTATAATAAACCAAAATTGTATGAGCTGTGATGAAAATTTGACCTCTGACTTAAAAATATTGGTCTACTTTCGTTAAACACTTGTGCGGGTAAACAGTTGCAAAACATTTTTTAACGTCTCCATAAGTAGATATGATTAGTTAGTGATACATATCCATTCTTATTTATTAATCAGGATTTCCTATGCGTCAGCTAACATCACATCTTCATGTCTGTTCAAACTGTTAGTATCTAGAATTTTATGATTAGACGTATTTTCAAAATTATGGTGTTTAGGACCAGATTGCCGAACGAAACGTTGGAATTACTCATTTCAATATCGCTGAGACTTTACAAATATAATTTTTTACAAATGTCTACTTCTCACTCGGCGTCTAAATACTTTAGAACTATTCTGTCAAATCTTGACGACAGTTCATTTGAAGAATGGGGATATGCTACTGAAAGCCACCTATGTTCCACTCTGAATCAAAAAGGAAAATAATATTACAATAAACAGATTATCAAAAATGTGATTATGACTCGTTGAAGTACTATCCATCCAATCTTCATACAGTCTACTGACTTCCTGAGGTACAAAAATAGTACAGTGCAAGAAAAAAAGATATTTTTCTAAAACCCACTTTACTAATTCGTAGGAATTTTTGTACTGATTTCCGATGTACAGCTATCCGAAGTATAGAATATAATCTTGACATTATCTCTCCTTTGTACATACTTTTTTATTTGTCTGGTAATTTTTTCACACAGTCGTGAATTTTGATTAGATATCGGAATACGAAGAAAGAACTGACAGAACACAGAAGATAAATTATTATTATCTTGAATGTTAACCGTGTGAAATAGCACGCTGTTGACGTCAACAGGCAGCACAGATATATCACAACAAGAGTGGCACATTAATTTCATGAAAATAATAAGAATAATAAGAATGTATATACATGACTGTTTGACACATTCCAGGATTTGTAAAGTTGTTATGCAATGCGCTGTGGAACATTTATCTCTAGTAATTACAACATTTTTGTCGCCACATGAAGAAAAATTTTGCTTATGTCGATAAATGTGTCTTACAGATTTCGTTACCAGGATGAATTTGGAAAGCAACACAAAAAACACTGATGTCTAAAAAGCCAAAATCAAGTTATCCTATACAACTAACTGGTTCGCCTGATTAGTTTGAACAAACGCGGATTTGCTGGATAATACGAGCTTATTATATTTCGTGGATTGTTGTTAACTATACACCAGTTGATAACTAGTGTAGTGTGTCTAGTCTGTTTGTTTGGTGCAGACGGAATTCTATCAGTCAAGTGTACAATGTGTCAATCCTGCCACTAGGTGACTCGTCAACACGGTGCACTGTGAGTTGTTGTTGTTGATATTCGATAGTTGGAGAGGCAGTCAGCAGAAAGCCTTGGACATAGTTTACGTGTTAGTCGGAACTCATCAGTAAGCAATGCGTATCTGCAACCTTGAAGGAACTCATGTTCCCTTTGAGATTCGAACCTGCACCACTCAGTGCTGCACTTAGAGACTTTACCACTGAGCTAATCGAGCTAGCGATTAACCTCGTGTCGGACTATATTGGACACTTTGGTGGGACACTTGTTAGTCAGTCACTAGTGTCTCTGACTGCAGCAATGAGTGATGCGGGTTCGAATCTCAGAAGGGATATGAGTTCCTGCAAGCTAACAGATACGCCTTGCTGACTGGTGATTGCTAGCAGGCACAGAACCTTGATTCAAGTCTTCCTACCGACTGACTCCAACCGTCTAATATCAAATGTATTTGATCGCAGTGACGCTCAAATGCCTACGGAATGTATAAGTAATATAGTTACAACATGATGTAAGCAGACAAATGCTAACTAGACATAGTATTGTAACAACAGAAGACAAGGGCCAGGCAACAGATCGTTTTATTATGAAAATCAACACGTATTTATACATATTTCACATACATTATTATAGACAAGCGCAGTCGTCTGATTGGTTGTTTATCAGAAGTTAGGCAGACAAACGCAGGCTTCTGATTGGTTGTTTCGGGATTCCTCGACAAATAGAGTTCTCTATCTGCGAATCATATTTTGCCACGTTAACTTTGCTGTGATTGGTTGTTGAATCAGCCTTGCTCATATTTTCTCACGGCCTGCTCTCACCACAGTATAATTAAACAAGAGGTGGACAGCACAGTTGAAATTCGTTTTCATAGAAACCCTGGACTGACTACAATATTGCAATGGACTCATACATTAAAGGATGGAAATTTTGAGAATGGGTGGTAGCGATTTGTGAAAGTAACATTTTTATATCGACAAACAATTAGGTAAATTTTGAGAGTTTGGTTGCTTTAGTTCACAGAAGCTGTAACAATCAATAGACTTCAACTGAGCCTATGTAAGCAGAAAGCATAATTCAAGTTCCACTACCCCGGTAACTGTAAGTGTTTCGTTCATGTGTCTTTTGTATGTGGAGTGAAATTTCTACTCAAGAGTTCACGCAGTCGAAGACTTAGATCAAGAACTGCGCCATCCCATCGAAGAATATGTACAACAAGTCACTCAGAAAGAATGCAACAAAACTAAAGCAGATCTGCTCAAAAGCCTAAAGCCTACAATTAATACCGAATCTCCGTTCCCAATCAATCCAGAAAAGTACGTATTTAATCTTTCAGGCACCACACTGTCTACTACCCATCTAGAGGCACCATCTTTAGGTCCAAAATCCTGCGTAAAATCACCAAAAATCGGCGAGCTACAATGCCAAGTTTAGTTCGAAAATCTGATAAACCAAACTTACGATCTCATACCGACATCAGATGAAAACCTACAAGAATTCGAAGCATCAATCCTCGACTGTTGTCACAAGTTTTTAAGACCAAACACAAAGAAAATGCACCATAAGGAACTGAAAGAACTTATGGAGAATGAAGAGATTATGATATTACGTCCTGATAAAGGTGGAGGAATCGTAATCATGAATCTCAAGGACTATATCAGTAAGATGCTGACTATACTATCCGATGGATGCGAATTCACAAAACCGATCAACAAGAAAAACATGACTAAATAGACCGAACGAAAGCTAACGGACACCCTTTGTAAGCTAAAGACCAAATTTTTCATCAGCAACGAAACGTTAGAATCCCTAAGACCATCTGACTCAAATATTACGTGACTTTATGAACTCCCGAAAGTACACAAGAAGGGTATCCCTCTTCAACCGATCCTCAACATAATTAATTAACCTTATCATGTGCTTTTTGTATCTGGTCCTGTTGATTATCATTCTGCCTAACTTTGACTTTTGTTTGCTTAATTGTACTCACTATTAGGTTTCCGAATTTACTTAATTGTATTTATATCACGAATTATTTTTAATTTTCACTCGTACCAACTTGAATTATTCTATCATATTATGTATAAATCAATTCTGATGATCTACCTTTAATTCTGTCTCTATTCAATTCTTGTTCCGATGCAAAATCTGAACTCTGCTTCACCCCTTCATCTTTAATTAGACTATAAGTATTAAACCCTTTCTAACACTGAATAATTTGAACAAGGAATTAAGAAGACGAATTTCGCGAGATGATGTCTTCATTTCGTAGTTTCTTTACAACCGCTTTACAACTAACGTGGTTAGCAATAACAAAGTAAAGTGAAATGTATGACAATTACTCAGTTAAACAGAAAAGATAAAATCGCAGAATGGATTGCAGAAATCCTTACGCCGATAAGAGGCTCATTATCGAATCATTCTGTAAAACGTTTATTTGATTTGACAGATATGCTAGACACCTTGAACATTAAGGAAAAGATCATGTGTTTAACTGACATAGAATCTTCATTCTACAGTGTTCCATTTCATGAAACTGTTGATTTCATTTGCGATTACATCACAAGCAAAGGGGATGAACTTGCCTATTCTTGTCACTTACATCAGAGACATCACCTAAATGTGTACAGAAAATATTAGATTCACCTTCCAGGAAAAGGCATACAAACAAATCGATGGTTTTGCGATAGGGGGTCCTCTTGGGCCCCTGTTAGCAAATATTTTCATGTCGAAATCTGAGAGACAAATGCAATGTATGATTGGAGAATTTATGCTGTATAAACGTTATGTAGATTATACTCTCAAAATTGGTATCAATAGTAAATCTTTTGAAAACTTTATTACCCTATTTAATCATATTCATCCAAATATTCGAGTGACTTTCGAACTAGAATCGAATAACAAACTCGGTTTCCTGGATATTACAATGACCAGGAGAGATGACGGAACGCTCTATTATTCGAAAACAAACATGGAGTGGACAATATCTTCATTTAACCAGTTTTGTTCCTATCTAGTAGAAACGTTCCCTATTGAGTGAAATGTTTGTTCTCAAGGGCTTGAAAAATATACACCAGTGATACATTGATGGATAAATTTCAACGTATGTATTCAGTTTTATTAGCTAATCCGGAAAACCGTATCATTTGTCACAGTAAAGAAAGACCACATCTCTAAAAGACAGCTTCTGTACCAAAGAAAGCAATCTGTCTTTATTAACCTACCATTCAAGGGTGACCATATTATGCAGTTGACAGTTAGCTCAAAGACCTCTGTCAGCCATCAAACGCACATTCTACGCCACATCCCATTTTCTCGTTCACCGAACATTTTCAGTCCCTGTACCTACGACTAAAGGATGAAATTCTGTAGACTCTACTTCAAACTGTATCTACAAGTTCACCTGCAGCTGCGATGACACTTAGATACGTAGAACCAACAGAATGTTCCAATGTCTTCGAAAAGAACATATTTCAAAATGGTTATTGAGGCACATAGAAAATCCCAATGCAATTGTTAATCTTAATAGAAATCCAACATCATCCATTGCAAAACACTTAATAATGTCAGGTCACGAAATCAATATTAATGACTGTTTGATAATTATTTCACCACATAACTCTAATTCAAGGTTAGTTGTTGAAGGTGATGGAAGCACTTTTGGGGATTAATCACATACGTCCTACACTATCTGTGTGTACACAAAACAATATACTTCAAACTTTGCCTACCATGGACTATATGACCTATCTGAATATGATTCGTCATTAGTACGTACTTTTTTTATTTAACTGAATAATTTTTCTACTGACGTCATTTGGGAATTATTTTTCACTTATTTTTTACTGGTAAATATAGGTAACGCTGATGACCCTTTGGAACTTATATTTTTAATATAGTGTCGGTGAGATGAAGTTGAAAAGGATTCACGAGGTCGTATTATTCTGCGAATTCGCGTTCATTCTTTATTTGTTAGAAATAAGCTATTCATCAGAATAATATAGTTAGGTGCTCAGAGGACCCATTATAACTGCCATAATGAAGTACTTTAAATTACCGTAAGTTGTACTTCTGTTAACTTGTGACTGGCAGAAATTAGACAAAGTGAATGAGTCGTACAATTAAGATTCCATATTTGCGGTCTGCTTAAATCTTAGGCTAACGAAGACATCTATGATTCTACTGCATCTGACCTCTTTCTGTTCGAAACAAGACCACCAATAGCGCTTTCCGCTCTCATAAATATGTAAGACAGAAAGCCCAACAAATAAATAAAAATAATAATTTTTCTTTCACGTTCTCAGTGGAACATAGGGCTTCAAGCTAGTGGCTTGAAGTTTCTGTAGCAGTGTTTATTTTTACAGGATAGGGTTGCTAGCCTCATGTCTAACCTTCCCTTTTTACCAGCAATTTTTCTGGCTTATCGAGGCGAAGGAGTGTGTCGGCCGGGGATTGAACCTCGGACTATTCGCATGGTCAGCGAGCGTCCTAACCGCTGTGCCACCAACGCTGGAAGCATAATAGTGGATGGCAATGTATCCCAATACATGAGATAACTTTTTATGAGGTTTTTTCAGTAAAAGATCACCCACACGCTAAGAAATACAACTAACCACCAGCAGCGTTTAATTACTTACATCACCTAGGTAAACAGGGGAAATCAATCGACGAAGTCGTGAAGCTACAAAGACTGAGATGGTTAGGACATGTGTTACGTATGCCAAGCCATCGCCTCCCTCGACGAGCAATGTTAGCGGATTTAGGGTCAGGCTGGAAAAAAGCTAGCGGCGGTCAAACAAAAACTTGACCTCACCAGTCAATGAAATCCACAACACTTGGTCTAAGCCACGTAGGAAGGTGTAGACTTCCAGGCTGGGGTCCTCGGGACGGTAAAAATCTATGGTTGGAAACAATTGGTGACATGGCTCAAAATCGTTCTCAGTGATGGCGCAGATGCATCCACTCCTTGTGACATATGATCTTCACCAATGAAACTGTTTTGTTTTTCTTTATTACTCCTTTGTCTCACACCTCTGCTCACTGTTTCTATTATGCTTTTCTTGTACTTTCTTCTCTTGCTTCGCGTGCTACCCGGAGTGTGGCGACTTGAACTTCCGCACATTTGTGCAGAGTTCTATGTCGAAAACAGACAGACAGACATCACCTACTGTTATCTATTATTTCAATTGAAGGTCTCGGACTAAGACAAAATACTACGCCAGAAATGTTTGGTGATAATTGTTTGCATTTTGTAAACACTACGCAAAATAAGGCTACTATTGTGGTAACAATATTAGTGAGAGTGTTTCCCTATTTGTATGAAGACTTCAAAGGGAATATTCTTGGTGTGCAAAACTTAAGCATCCTCCCTGTTCCCCGAATTAAGTGTAAATATTGCAGCAAACCTTATTGTTTGACCATGAAGAGCGCTTTTTTTCACCGTAAATCTGAGTATATTCCAAAGTTTAAGACTGAAAAATACATAGTAGTTTAATAATAACCCCAAAGTATATAATGTGAACTCAGGAAAACAGCGAAAACTGCTTTCAACTTATGCGATATTTAATGTATTTTTAAACTAAGGTGGATTAGTTAAGTGTTGAATCGGTCTCTAACCTGAGTGGTTTCAATTGCTTTACCTTTTATTTTCTTCCTAAATGACCTGGATCTATACTGCTTATTTCGCTGAGTCAGTTTCTTTGGAAACTCTACGAGGATAAAATATCTGGTTCCTACGATGCATAATATTACAGGTGCATTTTAACCTAAGAGAAGATATATTCAGGGACACTTTGTGTATGCCTAAGGATCGTTCCTATTGACCCAATTAGTCAAAATAATGCAGTTTACAAAATACTATGTGATGACTGTGAAATCAGCTACATAGGGCAGACCAATGTAACTCAAAGTAGTCAGATTCATGGGAAATCAGAATGTAGATAAATGCAGAAGGATTAGTCCCATGGAGATGAAAATTGACAGAAAATCTTAGTATCTGCAATGCATGCATCGAAAAATAATGATACAATATGATGAGATAGAGCAACAGTTCTAAGAAGTAATATAGTTAGCTGAAGGGAGATAGGTTGATTATTGAATCTTTGTTGATATAATCGACGCCTAACATGTGCAATAAGAATGGCTTAACACACATACAAGAGGTTTCGAAAATGCGGCTACCAGTAAAATCAAAGGTTGAGAAATACTGTAATTAAACAAACGAAGTTTAAAATTTTGTCAGGTGAACGTTTTTCATGATGGAATTATTCTCTATCACACTGGCCAATTTCCATCCTAATATTTCACTGTTGAAGAATTCTCAAGGCCTGATTCTCAATGAATTAACCCCCGAAAATAGTGTTTAATAAGACAATGTAAAGTTTAGACTTCATTTTTCCTAAAAAAATTGATAGAAATCAGAAACACCGCTTTGACATAGTGAACCCCGTAAGCTAAATTACATTGAACAAGTTTCATCTGATAAATAATAGAATAACATAGTTAGAGCGAACAATTGTGGTTCCAGTAAAGTGTTCTTCAGGCTCTACAATCATAAATCCATTAATTAATTAATGAAGGCATACAACAGCCAGTCAGTAATGGCAAATTAAAATTACATGAGAAAGTGCATTGTGAAACAAGTATAAGATAGGATGGAACAACTGTCAGTCAGTTTTTAACATGAGTAAAAATAAGATAAAATAATTTAATGTTGTATGTGTAAATAAATAAATATAGTCAACATTTCCTGTAGCTAAACTGGTGCTCAACTTCTCAACTAAACCAGTACTCACACAGCGATCAAGGGTAAATTCCCAAAGATGGCCTCATCAGTGTGTAACCATTGAATTCTACTGCTCGTGTGGAGCTACTTACATTGGTCCTACTCAAAGGGCTTTATCCATGCGCGAGCGTGAACATTTACCTCTGTGGTTGAGCCAAGCTCGTATACCGTTCAACCACTGGAACCTGATTCAATGGCTGGCTCAATAATTCTAACTTCGACATAATCATGATTTAGCGCGATCACCAACTAATATTATCGGTGGGAAATCCAACCCCACACTTGACTGGATGGAGCGCACTGGTCATGACTTCTCACTACAACTTCAAGAAGACTCCATCCTGTAACACGTCACTAATCCTTACAAAGTAACTATGGAAAATTAATCTGATGCTAGCTAGTGACTCGCTACCGGACAGAGTTTCCTGGAGTTCTAATGAGAAGTCGTGACCAGTGAGGTTCATTCAGATTTCACGTGTGAGGATGGATTTCCCACCTGCAACAATGTTTGGGGGTGGCACTAAATCACCAATTGATATAAGTTAGAATTCATGGGCTGGTCATTGGATTGGGTCCAAGTGACTGAATGGTCTACTAGCTTGCCTTGTAACCGGATGTTCCTGGATCCAAACCTCGGACAGGTGAGTGCCTACTTCAAATGATTCCTAAACAAGGATGAAACAGCTGTTCAGTACTCCGTGGTTTTCAGTGATTTTCTAACTGGTACTAATCTGTGCCTCGGTGGCACACTGGTTGGGACTCTCGCCGATCATGAACATGGTCCTGGGTTCGATTCCCTGCCAACGCTCACCGGATATCTATGGTCGGCCTGCAATACTTGAGCTACCGATATCATATGCTGAAAATTCCATACTTGTGCCGAAAATACGATGTGGAATCAAGCTGTAATCAAAAAAATCAACTAGTATAGAATAATCCTTAAAAAACAGCTAAAGAAAATTACCATTATTATTATTATTATTATTTGACAATCATTCACCAATAGTAATTTTAATTTTACACCATATCATCGTTTTTATTTTATAATCATTCTTATTGTCAATATTTTCAACTTTGAACTTATGTCTATTACACCTCATTGATTGGTTTATTTTCATCTTATCTCGAACAGCTTGATTACAATCACCTTCGAAAACTGTAGTTTTGTTGACTATATTTGCAGCTATACACACGTCATTAAATTATTTCATCTCAAGTTCTCACTGACCATGCATATTAAGAAATAACTGACTATATCGTTCAATCTTATCGCATACTTGTTCCACAATGCACTTTCTGATATGATTCTAATTTTCCTTTACTGGCTGGCTATTGTATACTTAAATTATTGGATTTATAATTAGATGGAAGATTTCATCACGAGCTGACATCGGTTAAAGAAGCCCCGGAAAACCTGAGAGTGCTGGACAGCAGTTCTGTCCTAGTTTTGGACTCCTCATCAGTAGGCAGAAGTTAGAATTCATGGGCAGGCTTTTGAATCAGGTGGGTCCAAGTTGCTCAATAGTCTGCGAGCTCACTTTGTAACCAGAAGGTCGTGGTTTGGAACACCAGTGAGGTGGGTGCCTACTGCCAAAGAGTGCCAGACTAGAACGAAACATCTGTTCGGTACTCCTAGGCTTTTCAATGGTTCTCTAATTGTTGTCAGCTCATAATGGAATCCTCTATCTAATCAAACAAAGTCCTTACAAAACCAATACTTGGATTTATAATTGTAAAACCTGAAAAATTTATTGGAAACAATTCTTCGTTCTACCTACTTTTTGTTCTGAATAAATTAAGGGGAATATTCAATTTACTGATAAATATTATTCACATAAAACAGTTCTGTCCCGTTTATCAGTTCAAGAGACAAAGCGATCGGTATATTTTCAATGTTTATTTACATAATACCTTTTAGCTGTCAATCATAATTGCACTTTTTCTCTCTAAAAAGTTTGTCTAATAAAAACATAGAATTCAAAATGCACAATTCACCTACAGATCCATGTTTATCAAGAGCTGTACTGTATGCCGATAAGTGAAAATAATAATAATAACGGATAGACAGATAAATTTGTCAAGCTGACATGATAATGTAATAAATTTCGGAAAAACGGGATAAATGTATCTCACTGAGACTATTATGCTTCCAGTCTACACTTTTCTAAACTCACTTTTTATGTGTAAACTGATCTGTATTTGTATATGTCTAGACAAATCAATTATCGCCTATGCACATTACAGTCATTCTTCTTCTCGAAATATCATTGAAAGTGCAATTTAAACAACTTTGTTAT
Source organism: Trichobilharzia regenti (assembly GCA_944472135.2). Taxonomy (NCBI): domain Eukaryota; kingdom Metazoa; phylum Platyhelminthes; class Trematoda; order Strigeidida; family Schistosomatidae; genus Trichobilharzia; species Trichobilharzia regenti. The sequence goes on from OX235268.1 coordinate 32,448,088, forward strand.
AGATAAAAACACTGAATCATAGGAATTATTAAAAGAGACGGTTGTAGCGGAGATAATTTCCTCTTTTCAATTAAGTAACCATTAACGAGGCTATAGATTTTTGTATTTATGGATAATGTGCGTGAGTTACTTCTAGAATTATCCCAGGTCGTAGGTTAAACTAATAAAATTACTTCAATGGAAGCGATTGCTCCTTCCTTATATCACTTGGTCATGACAATATTGTTAACTTTGCCACCCGTCTTGGTGAAACACTGGACCTAGTATTTATCAATGATGTTGGTATATATGAAGCTCGCAAACGTGCTCCTTTACTTAACTCTGACCACTGTATCATACTTGTACTGCCTAAAATATATTCCAAATCACACAAAGGTGTCCTCTTTCACCTCTACAGTAAAGTTCAACGGAGATGCTACTCACAAGACAACCTAGACAAGCTCAGATGCATGTTGAAAGACACTAACTGGGACTTATTTACAGAACAAACATTAGATGAAACAATCACAAACACTACCGATTATCTTAAATTCTGTTTCGAAATATGTTGTCCTAAAGAAACATTATTCATTCGATTTGATCGCTTATCTTCGCCATATCTCAAAAAGCTACGTAGAGATAAAGAACTGTTGTTCAAAACAAATGATAAGCCTGGTGTAAAAAAGTTAAACATTCTGATAAAACTGGAAATGAAAAGACTAAATGTTTTATATAATCAAAGATTTTTGTCATGTAAAACCCCTTCTAATTTATGGAAACTTTTCAAAGAAATTACTAACGGTAAGCGATGTATTTCTGTTCCATCTCTTAATGTTGACACTCTTAATAAATCTTTCATACGCTCTTCTGTTGATACCCTTCCAAATGATACAAATCATATTGACAATAACTTTAGTGGTTTTAATACCCTTGATGTGCTTAAATGTCTCCGGTCTCTTAAGCCTTCTCAAAGCCTTGGTCCTGACGGCATACCTGCCATTGTCCTCAGGAATTGTGCTGATATTTTGTGTTATCCTCTTACTAACATTTTTAATGCTTCTTTTTCCGGTAACGTTCTACCTTTTGCATGGAAAAACATTAAAATTATCCCTATACCAAAACCATCTTCTGGTTCTGATATTAAATTTCGGCCTATTGCAATTACTTCCCCTTTTTAAAATTGATGGAAAAATTACTTTTACTTCGTCTTGAACCCGCTTTGAAACCTTTTAATGATCCTAAACAATTTGCATACAAACATGGTAGAAGTACCTTGGATGCTGCGGTTGTCTTATATCACAATGTTGTCTCTTGTTTAGACAAAGGTGCTAAATATGTTCGTAGTGCTTTCTTAGACTACACATCTGCTTTTGACTCTGTACCTAGGGGCCTTTTGTTAAATAAGCTATCGTTGACACAAACAGGATCCTGGGCAAAGAGTTGGTTGCATTCCTATTTTTCTGATAGAATGCAGTATACTGTATATAACGGCAAATCTTCTTCTACCTCGCTTACAAAATCCGGTGTTCCACAAGGTGCTGTCCTCTCTCCTTTTCTTTTTTCTTTCTTCCTACATGACCTGCCTCATTCAAACGAAACTAACTTTGTCAAATATGCAGATGATCTGACTGTATCACTGCCTATCACTTCCGAGTCTGACAGCTCCAAACTTAATAGCTTTCTGTTGGACATCAACAAGTGGTCCAAGTCAAATGGTCTTATATTAAATCCTTCCAAATGTCAGGCAGTTGACTTTACTTTCAAGCATCGACGTGACTTACATGAACTAGTTAGTTCGCATGATCCCTGTAGCATAGATGGCACGGAAATTGAAACCAAATCAAGCATTAAATACTCCCGTGGTTTACTTATTGTACTCTATTGCTCTCCATTAATCTTTCCTGGGCTTCTCAAAAAAGATTATATCATATTACGAAGAGTATTAAATGCTGTGAGTAGGGCTTGTAGGATACCACTGCATGAGCTCGCTAATACTATAGTCGAGAGGCATATAAATTCCTGTACAAAATGGGCAAAGGCTATACTATCAGACCCTCTGCACCCCCTTTATTCACAACTTTCCCCTTGTATCTCATCAGGTAGGACGAGAAGTCAATATAAAAAGTTATATGCTCGTACCACTAAGTATAGAAATTCTACAATACCCTATTTAGCCCGTACTTTATGTGACGAAGACTCTGTTAGACGTGAAACTTATAAGTTACTATGTAATTAGCACAGTGAATCGACCCTTTCATTGTTCATCTTTCTGTATTTTATGGTGTCACACTTTCTATCGTTTAATTATTACTCTGCTATTTTATTTTAGTTGGTATTACTATTATTACTACAATTTTGTATTTTCTGCATATTTTTCACCGTATGGCATACAGTATTTTGCTATGTAGCTGCTATAACAATCGTTTTATTACTATTATGTAATGTGTATTTTTGATTTTTTTTTGTCGTTTTTGAGTAAATTAGATGCAATATTGTACTGAATGAAGAAAATTCCTTGCTGTATCATTAGTACTGTTTTTGGAATAAAGCAAAAAATTATTATTATTGATATTATTGAGCGTTGGCGGCATAGCGGTTAGGACGCTCGTCGACCATCCACATGGTCCAGAATTTGATCCCAGCCCGACGCACTCCTTTACCTCGCTAACCCAGAAATAATGCTGGTAAGAGGAAAGGTTGGGCATGAGACTAGCAATAACATCCTGTAAAATTAAAGTGGTATAATTAGGAAGATTGTGTAGAGAAGACATAATAAAATCATACTTAAAGTATTGGTTTATAGGGATGTTGTTTGATTGGTTGGAGGATTTCATCATGAACTGATATCAGGCTAGAGAATCATTGGAAAACCTGGGAGCACTGAATAGTTGTTTCATCTTAGTTTGGGACTTTTCAGCAGTACGCACCCGCCACGGTTCTAGCCCGGTTGTGCAACCAATCTCATGATGAAATCCTGTAACCTATCAATCAAATCTCTACAAACGAATACCTGAATAGCTATGAAATGCCCACTGTGGTTCTAGTGGGAAGCTGTGACCAGTAGGGTACAGCTAGCTGAAGATGAGGCAGTAACTCATTGAAGAAGATATTGTGAACTGGTCACACTATGTCGTGAATTGGCAGAAGTTGGGTTTCATGGGTCAATGGATCAAGTTGGAGTGGTTTAATGGTCTACTAGCTCGCTAGTCTTACAACCAGAAGGTCCTGGGTCCGAACGTTGGAGTTCCAAACTAGGATGAAACAGCTGCTCAGTACTCCTAGCTGGTTTTCCAGTGGTTTTCTAACTGATATAAGATCATGATGAAATCCTGTAATCAAAAGTTCGTAATGACTGGAAAATCTACCAGTTCGTATAATTATGGATTAAACACTTGGTATTAGCAAAATAGGTGGGAAGACCGGGCATATAAAAAAAACACAACAAGCAAGTTTAGTAATGCAGATAGGAATTAAAAACGTGAAAATAACAGAAAAAATCGGGAAGGTTGGACATTGAAGGTAATGAGATAATCGTTATTGAGGCGATTGATTTTTCATGATGGCCACAAGAGGGACAACGGTTGGATGTATTTATTTTGAACATGTAGAGTGTGCTTGAGTTTTTACATCGCCAGTATCTCAGCTACTCTTGAATACCTTGATTTCACTCTCTTTTATAGGTTTGATCGTATGCTGTATCTGACTTAGAAGGACTTTTCATCAGATGGAGGTGAATATCCTGAATTCGCCAGATGTTCTGTCACCGAACTGTGTACACCCATGAGTTCTGCCCTTGCTAGCCTTGTTGTATAGTGTTCCTGAGCGTGTTTTACAGGCGGATGTATTGTGTGGCCAATGTAATCGACTTCACATGAGCCAGCAAACTGGTATATGCATGCTGAAGTGACTCAATATGACAGCTTGTCTTTCATGTGCTGGTCAAATACTTCTTTGGAGAACAGTATTACTCGTAGGCTGCAGGCGAAATTTGTTTTACTGAGAAGCTTTAAAGGCGTCTACGGGGGAGTTTTGCTTGAGAATCACTTTTAAATTCGAGGTTAAGTATCAGTAGCATCTTTTGGGCCCTACTCGAACGTTTTCAGCCACTTTCTTTACTATTAGATTCTTGTCTACGAATCTTGGTGTGAATCCATTTTTTGTCAGTGTGCATTGAAGATCTCTCACTTCTTCGTCAACTGACTCTTTAGTATTACTACCACTCCCCTGTTTATTAAAATTGTTAATTTTATTAATTTAACCTTCCAAGGGGACTAAGTCCAAAAGCTTCTTACACAAATACCATAAATATACGAAAGTTCAGCCTAGTTTGGTGGTGACTTCGTCGAAAATAGAAAATTGTCTGCGCTGCAACCAACCTTGTTTAAATAAACTGGAAACATGTTTCATTCTAGTTTGGGACCCGTAAAAGTATCCGTCAGTAACATCCATCAAATCTGATATGAGTACAACGGACAGTCACTGGCATTCTCTGGCATTTACAAAATTATTTATTACAAATTGGTAAAGTTAGAGTTCTTGGATCGGTCACTAGATCCATGGTGAGTGACGAAATGAGAGAGAGGGCTCACCTCGTATCTTGACGGAAGCACGTGTAAGTATTGTTGAAGAGTATCGATCAGTACAAAAAAAAGATGTCCAGGACTTCTTGATTTTAAGTTATTCTCTAACTAGAATTAGCACAGGTTATAGATTCCAGTAATACCTGATTAATTCATGTCAAATTAGTTTCACGTATATAACTGCGATTAGACTGACTTACTAGTCTAACATTTTTGTTGCTAGTTAACCACTTTGCCTAGCAAAACATTAACTGCTTGCAGTGCATAGCAGAATAGATTAATAAACAATTTTTGGAACTATCCGATCAAATCTTGACTACAGTTCGCTCTACTTTATGTATTTTGTTTCTATGTGGTGAAAATACTCATTCAGACATTTAGAAGACAATAAAAAATCTCAGCAAAGAATATTCTTTTCAATGATTTCCACCACTGCCTCTGCAACTACATATATATATGTATATACATAATTATATAAACAGAATATTCTTGAATAATCATCATTACCAATATTGGTGTTTTCTGAATAATATCGGCTTGTTAAGATCTGTGAGATTACAGTTCACTTAAGACGCTATCAAGAAGGGGCGGGGCGAATTAGGACTCTGCAAGAACTGGCGAGGAATCATGCTCCTATCGACTCCAAGTAAAATCCTGAGTCCCATCATCCTGGAGAGAATAAAGGAGGCACTGGATACAGAACTTCGATCAGAACAAGCTGGATTCAGGGAAGGTAAATCATGTCATGACCTAATTGCGATTCTACGCATCATCATCAGAGAACAAAGCATGGAATGGCCACCAAACCTCTACCTCAACTTTATAGACTTTGAGAAGGCTTCGACAGCATTGACCGTGAAGTAATTTGGAAATTGCTCGAGTATTACGGCGTACCCCAAATATTCATCAACCTTATTCAACAGCTGAACGACAACGGCACATATTAAGTGATACACAACGGAAAACTCAGTGAGGCGTTTGGAGTAAACACAGGAGTCAGACAAGGTTGATTATTATCACCAATGATATTCTTAGTTATGGTGGACTGGATTACGCATCAGACAGTGAGTGCGAAACGAGAAGACAGGGATATCCTGGACCAACATGAAGAACCTAGAAGACATTGATTTCTTGCGTGAATGATTTATGTTTGATGTCACACAAAATCGAAGACTTACAAGCGAGCAAAAATTGACAAACTGGTCGAAGAAGCAGCAAAGACAAAACTCCAAGTGAATACAGACAAGACGGGGGTTATTAAAATAACCAACAACAACAACAGCAGCACCAACATCCAGCTCTAATCACCATCAACGGGAGGGTTTTGAAAGAGGTTACTTCATTCACTTATCTGTGGAGCATTGCCTTAACTACAGGAAGTCAGAACGGATGAGGATGTCAAATAGAGCGAGAATCGAGAAGGCGAGAAACACATTCATCAACCTGAAACCAATCTATTCTGGAAATCACCGTCACTCAGCATCAACAACAAAAGTCGGTTGGATTTTCAATACAAACGACGTCAAGTCAGTCAGTTCTTCTATATGGATCAGAAACTTGGTGGGTGGGTCACAAAGAATATTTCCAACAGGCTATTGCAGACCTTTATCAACAACTGTCAACTATCGCTCTATACTGAAGATAAGATGGCCGGGCCGGAAGGAATGAAAACAAGAAACTACGGGAACAGACGAAAAAAGAACCAGTTGCCCAACAAATATGCAGGAGAAAGTGGAGACGGATTGAACACTCGCTGAGGAGGCCGCTGGGTGACATCGCGCGCGCGTCAGGCCATTGCTCGAGTGGGACCCGGAAGGGAAGTGGCGAGTAGGACGTCAGTGGGATGGTGACATTGAGTAGATCGTGTGAGGAGGAGTTGAAACAGTATGAACTAAGACGGATGCAGGTGCAAAGAACAGCAGAAAGAAGACAGAAGCAAGTGGAGATGTGCAGTTGAAGACCTATTTTCCACTAGGAACCCAAGGTAACAGTAATAATAATGACTCTAAAGTAATAATTAGCATAAAAAAGTAATAGCAAATATAATATCAAATAAAATTAATGAAATTTCCACACCTAACTGAGGATCTTTAAAACCTTGATATCCACCGAGGCTGGTACAGTGTCTGAACCAGCCTCGGTGGATGCATAAGTAGGGTTTCGTAATGTGGATCTCGACATCCACAGTAATATGAAATGGATGAAATATTAAGGTGAAGTTAAGATTTATGGGTATGCGGAGGTTGACTTTGAAAGCTTGAGTAACTTAAACCTTGTGTTCTGTATGCGTGAGATGAGATCAAATTGAGCTGTGAAAAGATTTTTTTGTCCCATACTGAACCACTCGGAATGGTGTTCCTAATTCCTACGGTAAACACGGCATGTGTAACCGGCTACACAGGCGAATTCCCCGATACAAAGTGTTATTATTATTTCCTTTAATTTCTAGAGGAACATAGGGCTTCAGCCCCACGTCTCCATTGCCTTCGGTTCTCTACTAAAGTTTTCACCTGACTTCAAGTTTGTCCGCATACTTTTATCTTCTTTTCACGTGACCTCCTCCAAGTCAGCCTCGCACTGACGACCAACTTGCCACTTCCCTTTCAGCTTTTACTTGACGGCTTGTCTAGTGACGTTACTTGATGGTTTCCTCAGAGTATCTCCACCAATCCACCTCCATTTCTTCCTACATATTTGTTGCACAATCGGTTCCTGGTTGGTTTGTTTACTGCCAGAGATCCCTGTTGCTCATCTTTCCCGGCCGGTCATCTGGTCTTGAGTGGTATTGAGCGAAGACAGCTGTAGATGATGTTCTGTAGTTCGAAGTTTGAGGTGCTCTTTATGACGCGCCATGTCTCTGATCCGTGCAGTAGCACTGACTTCACATTGGAGTTGAAAGTCCGGATCTTATTTTTCATGCTGAGTGCTGTGTGCTGTTGACCTCCACACAGACTTAAGAGTAATGAAAGCTAACCTTGCTTTCCTGATCCTTGCATTGATATCCTCGCTGCTTCCATTTCGGGTTCCACTTGAGCAATGTCGTGTCTAGTGATGTTACTTGATGGTTTCTTCAAAGTAGGACCAATTCACCTATATTTATACTTGTCTATTTGTTGCACTTTCTGTTCCTGGTTGGTTCGTTCATGGCCAGAGATCGCTGTTGCTGATCTTTTCTGGTCAACTGATCTTGAGTATTGGGCGAAGACAACTTCTAATGAAAGTCTGTAGTTTGCTTGAGGTGCCCTGAATGACGCTCCAAGTCCCTGATCCGTATGATAGCAGTGACTTTTCATTGAAGTTGAAAGTCCGAATCTTATTTTGATTTTGATGCTGAGTAGTGCTGATAATCTCCACTCAGACTTGCGAGAAATATAAGCTTGTCTTGCTTTCCCGATCCTTGCTGTGATATCCTCATTAGTTCTGTCAGCCTGTATTTGAAACGATGCTTCCCAGGAAGGTGAGTAGGTAAAGGAGGTTGCTTCTTTCAGGTTCCTCTCATTTATGCTGACTGTTGTCTGCTGTTTCTACTGTTAGCCAGGAATCTTCATCACCTCTGTTTTCTCTATGTTCACCTGAAGTCCTATCTTTGACGCTTCTACAGTCAACTTGTATCTTTTCACTTGCATATCTTCCAGTTTGTGAGAAATCAAACATATATCATCGGCGAAGTCCAGATCCTCCAAGTTTTTGTGCTGGTTCACTTTAGGCTTGTCTACTCACTGCCCGGCCCGCTGTCTGTCGCATTATCCAATCTACTACAATCAAGAAAATCATTGACGATAGTAGAGAGCTCTGCCTCACTCCCATATTCACTTCTTCAAGGGATTCCGTGATTTTCTTGTTGTGGATTACTCCACATGCAGCACTGTCGTACAACTGTTGGATGAGATGTATAAATGTCGGTGGCATCCCGCAGTAGCGAAATAGTTGCCAAATCACCTCTCGATCGACGTTGCGCTATTAAAGGCCTTCACAAAGTCGATGAAGTTGAGCGAGGTGGAGAGGTGACTGTCATTCCAAGCTCTATAATAATTGTTATATTTTTGTATTTCCTTTCACAATTCTATATCAAGAGAACATTAGATTCAATACTGTATAACATGCTAAAATTTTCAAGCTAAATCGACAATACTGTTTGAAAAGCCCATCGTTAAATATGATGGAAAAGATTTGTAGCTCAGGTGGGTGATTTTGGTGTGGTTGTGTTCTCTGAGCTGGTTAGTTAATTCACGAAGCTTTCATCACCCTACTGGGTGACATCTTCAGCGCATACTTCAACTAGATTAATTGAGCTTTCAGATTTCTCCACGAGTTTATTAATCATCTCTCCTGGTGGTTGACGCTGAATGTGATTGTTTGTTTTTGTGTGTTTTCACACTTTCTAGGTTACATGTATTGCAACTGATTGTTTCTTTGACTTGAACTTTGACCCTTTGTGTGTGTGAGGTTTCTTTCTTATCGGTTGGTAAATTTTGTCTATCTCGATGTGTCTATTGATTGATGATTCACTCGAACGCTAGCCAAGCTTCTAAAAATTCTCTGGCATTCTTGTTGTTTCCTCTGTCTAATATTTGAACGTTGGTTGTCCCAGTCGAATTGATTGATGTCCGCGGTTGTCTGTATGTAGTGATATGAAGGAGTGGATATCATGTCTTTTGACGGCTAGCTTATGTTCGTGGATACGAAGACGAAGGGGACGTCCACTTTGGCCGATGTAGTGTTTTTCGCAGTTGTTACAGTTTATTTTGTAGATTATGTTGGTTTTATCTTTTTTTCGCTGTTGGGTCTTTTGGTTGACATAGAATTGAGTGCAGCAACTTTGTCGACGTCCATTCCTAAAGTTTTGAAGATTCCTGTAGTGAAATAACAAGAATGCTAGAGAAATTTTAGAAGCTTGGCATTCCAGTGAATCACCAACTAATAGACACATCGAGATAGACAAAATTTATCAATCAATAAGAAAGAAACTTCGCACACAAAAGGGTGAAAGTTTAAGTCAGGGAAACAATCAGTACCAATACATGTAACCTAGAAGATGTGAAAACACACAAAAACAACCATTCACGTCCAAGGTCACCAGGAGAGATGATTAATAAACTCGTGGAGAAATTTAAAAGCCCACTTCATTAAATTGAAGTATGCGCTGAAGATGTCACCCAATAGGGTGATCAAAACTTCGCAAACTAACCACCCAGCTCAGAGAACAAAACCACATCAGAAAAACCCATTGTTATTATTATTAGACGTATTATTCTCACTTTATGGTTTGCGCAATTTTAGACTTTATTCCTACTTTTAAAAGGGGGCTTTTATTTATATTTTGAGTAAATGAGATCGAAATATCGGGACAAAGGTAGAGAATTCAATGCTGTATTGTATTTTAAGTACTGTTTTTTGGAGTAAAGTGGATTATTATCAGTAGTAAAGTCTGTTGAACTTGTGCATTTGGTTGGATTATAAAAGTTGGCTTTCAGCAAATCAGATTTTTAATGAGCCGACCTGTGTTTTCGTCAAACAGGACTCCTATTTGACGGTGAAAAGCATATATATAAATATATATATGTATATATATATAGAGAGAGAAATGAAAAATGTTAAATAGTCTCATGAGGTCATCCTCATATCGCCTACAAACTTACAGACTCAAGATAATTCCCTTTAATGTGCTATCCTCAAAGTACGAATGCTATGAAATGCTTCTTTCTTTCAAGCTCAATAAACATTCTCCTCTACGTGTAGGTGTGCATCTCCTTTGAGAAGATTTAACACTCTTCTTATCATCGCGTAAATGACTACCATACTAGCATGTTTTACTGCCTCCTCTTTCTTTCTCCTCCTTTCTTCCACTGTAATTATATGCATACCTACACAGTGACGCAGGAACAAACGGCATACTGATCGATTCGGAGGATAGAGTTAAATGACAACAGACTATGAGAATATAATCTGTGGTTTTACATGTAAACATGGGAAAGTTATTATAGTAATAATAATTACTATTATTATTACTTTTCGCTTGCTCGTCATTTCCCACAAAAACACAGATCTTCATTTCAGTGACAGTAAATTATCTTCCTACCTGACTTCTATTAAATTACTGATGTCGACGCACAAGTCTTTGCTTAATTACAAAATAATCTCTCATTAGAACATATATATGCGTATATACATATATATATATATATCATTTATACCTTTATTACAAATTTCAGTGACTAACAGCCAACAAAGATACAATGGAGTGGACTGAGAGACAGTTGATAGAGTCTTTAAAAGAGTTGGAACAATTAGGCCGTATTTCACCTGCCTTATATGAAACACTAAAACCTGTGAGCATGTTGTGTAGCGCTTACTGAGGATTCCCAAAAACAGCCTTACCACTTAGACCAGTCCTTGATATGTGAAGCTCAACATACCATTCAACTAAAAAATGGCTGGTGAAGCTTCCACAGCCGTTATATAACAAAACTTGGTTAACTTAGCGTAAAAGATAGTTTCGAGTTTGTAGAAAGAATCAGGAAACAGAAGTCCTCAAGGCAATCAAGATGCTAAAAGCTGGAAAAGCAGCACGACCAGATGAAATTCAAGCAAAAGTATTGAAAATGGAACCAGTGACAACAGAGGACTTGAGGACACCATTACTGTAGAAGGTGTGGAAGGAAGGTAAGGTTCCCGAGGATCGGAAGGAAGGATACTTATTCAAATTACCGAAGAAAGGAGACTTAAGTCAATGCGAAAACTGGCGCGGAGTTATGCCCCTGTCCATCTCAAGCAAAATACTAAGCCACATCATCCTGGAGAGTTTCAAACACACCACGCTGGATGAAAAACTTCCCCTGAAACAGGCTGGATTCAGAAGAAACAAGTCATGTATTGATCAAATCTCTCTATCTCAACTTCATTGACTTTGAAAAGGCGTTAGACAGCGTCAATCGAGAGGTGATTTGACAACTACCTCACTACTACGGGGTGCCGCCAACAATTACACACCATATCCAACAGTTATACGACAATGCTACATGTCAAGTAATCTACATCGGGAAACTTACGGAATCCTTCGAAGTGAAGACGGGAGTGAGGCAAGGATGCCTATTAACGCCAATGATTTTCCTGATTGCAGACAGTTATCGGGTAACCAGGAAACAGGCCTCAAATTGACCAACACAAAACACTTGGAGGATCTGAACTTCACCGATGATATATATCTGATATCCCACAAACTGGAAGATATGCAAGCGAAAAGCAACAAGTTGGCAGAAGAAGCATCCACAGAAGATAGGTATTCAGGTGAACATAAATAAAACAGCGGTGATGAAGATTCCTGGACAACACCAACATTACCAGACAACATTTGACATAAATGGGAGAAATCTGAAAAAACTTACCTCCTTCATCCACCTACCTTAGTAGCTTCGTTTCAACTACAGGCGGAACTGACGAGGATATCAAAGCAAGGATCAGGGAAGCAAGACAAGCTTTCATTACTGTCATGTCTGTGTGGGGGTCAACAGCACTCAGCGTGAAAAATAAGATCCGGATTTTCAACTCCGATGTGAAGTCAGTGCTATTACACAGATAAGAGACTTGGTGTGTCAAATCAAACAAACTACAAATCTGCATCAACAGCTGTCTTCGCCCGATACTACTCAAGATCAGATGACTGGCCAGAAAAGATCAGCGACAGGGATCTCTGGCTATGAATGAACCAACCCAGCAGGAACCGATCGTGCAACAAATATGCATAAAGAAATGGATATGGATTGACCATACTCTGAGGAAATCATCAAGTGACATCTCAAGACAAGTCATCGAGTGAAAACCGAAAGAGAAGCGGTGAGTTGGTCGTCCAAGTATGACTCGAAGGAGGTGATGTGATTAGAAGATGAAAGCATGCATGCAGACGTGGAAGCAAGTGAAAACGTTGGCAGAGAACCGAATGCAATGGAGACGTGCAGCTGAAGTCCTATTTTTATTTCCGAATTTAAGGAAATAATAATGCATTTACCTTATTGACCAATGTACCTTTAATGAAAACAACTGAATAACTTGATAATGAATTGATAAAGCAAGGTATGGTGATTGAAAATCCTGCGTAATGCGTAAAGGAACTTCTCTTGAGGTGTACAATGAACGTAAATTTCCTGTTAAATAAAAGAAATGTTTAGACAATCAGTTAGTGTTACCATAGGACCACCACTAGGTCCAATCCTAGCAGATTTTTTTTCCTGGAAAACTATAGAATTGTCCACTCAAAGATGTAATTGATGATCTTGATTTCTTTTACCGATATTTCTACTATACATTTATAGTTGTTAAGTAAGAAAGTGATACTAAGGACGTATTAGATAAATTCAGTAGAGCACATCCTAGCAAAAGCTTCACTAAAGGAGACGGAGCAAATGAAGTGTCTAACTCCTTTGTGAATGTCATAATGACTAAATGAAGAGGCGGAACAATATGTAGACATTTGTACATAAAGCCTACTTCCACTGGACGTTATACTCACTTCCTGAGCTTCATACCTCTACAATACAATCTTAATCTGGTTATATGTCTGGTTCACCAAGCCAGGGTTATCTGTTCAAATGAGACACTGAACGAAGAACTCGGTAATATTCGTGATCTGCTTAGTAGATATCCAACTAAATTTGTAGACAAACATATGAAAAGGTAAAAGGTAAAACGTCGAAGTTGTCGACACTCCCCCAAAAAGTCAGTCTTCTTCCTAAGGTAAGAATTCACAGGTGATGACAATAGTAAGATCTTATCACAACGTCCGTCAAGGGTGTTAAAAACAACTTTTTCTATGCAGACAAGCTATGCTCTGCATTCAAGAAATAAACACAGTCTGCCCCGTTTGTTTCGTCTCTACCATGCGTATTTACCAGTTTAGACGCCTGTGTGTAGCTAAATACATAGGACGTACAATCAGACAAGGTTATAGCCGAATTTGTGAACACTTCCTATCTTCGTTTGGTAAACGTCCGAAAAAAATTGCTATACGCGGCTCAATACTAGCTCATCTCTTCGATACTTGCTGGACATAAATTCAGCTCCAACAAATCTTTTAAAGTTATGATTTATCGTATATCACTAAACCTGCCTCATGATCTTAAGGTGTTCGACTTTTACATATAGCAGAGGCGATCGGAATTTATTTGAACGAGCTAAATTTGTGTGTGTCACTTCAAAAGAAATTTGTACAGCCCCTTTCTTCGCCATGGCCAACTACATAATATATATATTTGGTGTTTTAAAGCGAATTTTTCCTCTCCCATTGTAACCATCTTTTCACCTGGTTATTTATTACAGTTTTTACAATTCTATCTAATTTTCTTAGCCTGTGTTTATTTTACGTAACTCCTTTGAGCTATCAGGGCTATTTTACGAATTTCTTGATTATGTAATAACTTGTTGCTTACGCCTTAGAATCAACTTATCTTGAATTCCATAGTTAATTGATTTCCAGCCCTCCTTTAAAACTTAGGTATCTTTTTATAAACGTCTATTAGTTAATTGTTTAGATGACATTTAACCCCTTAACTTCAGCCCAACCGCCTAAAAATGATTAACTAAAATGACTATTTGATTGGTAAACAATTTTGTTGTAAAAAGCTAAATATTATTTAGTTGAATTTTAGATTTTCCCGTCAACTGGAGTGAATAAAATAAAAGAAATTTCCATTATTGCCTGCCAGTTTTTAGTGTTACTCTGACTAATATCCATCCCTAATGAAACTTCCAACCAATCAAATCCCTACACAGCAATACTCACTAATTTCATACTCATCGCAGATCAATGTTGCTTGAACTTCATGATCAGTGACGTACGTAACTAGTCGTCTGTGAGGACAAACACTCACCTCTGATATTGACCAGGAGTTGTCTTGTATCAATCAAGAAGTGTTAAAAGTAAGAATTGGATTCTGTTCAAGTGACTGAATGGTCAGAGTGCTATCCAAATAACCTTGAAGGTCCTAAGTTCAATCCTTGTCAGGGTCGTGGTTGCATATTGCCGAAAAGTACAAAACTACGACGAAACGGCTCTTCAGTGCTCCTAGGCTATCAGTGGTTCGTCAAGTTATGTAAAAAGTAATGATTGGAGGTAAGAGGACAACCTGGGTCATTGCAAGATACAAATCAATGTCACCGTACCCCTACCCTCTGCGAAGTTATTCGTGTGATTCCCCATCAACTAAGATTTGACGCCTGGTTGCTATCCACATGAAATACTTCACTGAAATCATGTGAATTAATGATGCGAATCAGTCTAGGGGTTGGGAACTGCACATCAGAGATTCAGAATTTCATTAAAACCTCTAGCACACTTACCCATTAAATGTTCATCACTTTGAAGAAACTATTAAAAGGCAGTAAAGCATAACAAGTAATAGTTCTTTATTTGATTAACCTGGATATGGTTTTCCATTTACATATTGCTTGGCTGATATTCCCCAAAAAATATTTGCTTACTTGTTTACTAAATCTACACCGATTACTCGAAGATTCATAGATATTTTTCCGCTGTCAAAGTTAACATTTTCGGAAATTCTCATAGATAACTAACTACTTTATAGATAATTAATGAATCCTGAGTGTATTAATCACCCTAGGATAATAGTTTGTTAAAAAAGTTTAGAAATAAAGCTATAAATCATCTAAGGATTTTTGATAGTATTCCCTTAGAAGCTGAAATGATTTGTGAATTAAGAGATCAATAACAATAATAATAATGATAATCAGACTTCAAAGGATACTTTAATATATAAACGTTTGCAGTTTTATCGTGGTATTATTGGTTCCTTGCATACAAAGTGAATTGTAAGGCTACTCCACCACACGTTTATTGTATTGTGTTTTCTGAAGTTTGTTTTTTCTGGCCTAAAATGTTAGACCAGGTAATATTCTTTCTGTTCCGAAAGATCTCCATTCACTCTTCGATCCCCAACTCATCGCTTTATATTTAGGTTTAAACCAACTGCCTATCAAGCGTTATGTCAGTCAGCGACGGTCTTCTCAGAGAAAATGTCCAGTATTTCTCGAATTATAAGGACAATTGGTGAACGGTGACTAGCAGTGGAATCCAGGATAGCGAGCATTTCATCTTATTTGGGGCTTATCAACTGGATATACCCACATTCGATGATGAGTGAGTGATTGTGTTCCCACCAAGGCTCAAACCCAGTGCCCATAGTTTCAAATGCCAAAGCACTATCCACTAGACCCCTCATTCTTCTTAACTTTTATTCTGGTCTTTAGTATCGAGCAAACACTATAAAACAATCACATAAAAGTGTGCTACACGCAGTTGGAAATGTGCACTGAGTGCTTTGAATTTTTGCACTGATTTCTTAGCAAATAAGCGCCTGTCTTTTATCCTCTATTACATCCTCGCTTCGACATCCTCATCCTTGCCGTGTACAGTCAGTAAAATGCTGAGGACTTAGGTGAACGAGACGATTTTATTTCAAACCCCGCCATTAGTGGTGGTTGGTGTTTTTGTTATTAGTTATTTTGACATATTCATCACTTGCATGTTTCATATATGTTTACCTGAAGTGTCGCATTATGCCAACGTGTTGATTTCACCTCGAATATATCTTCGATCTTTTGAGCCACGAAGCATAAACCTTCTAAGAGATTCAGATCCAAGGAATATCTTTCTCACTATGAAGGAGCAGGAGCATGTCTCCTTTGCAGTTCATGCATGGGCTTAAGCCACCCTACTTTGACACTCTGATAAGGTAGCCCCTCTTTGAATAACCTGGAACCTCAACATCTTCCCTCACCTACTACAGGTAAGGCATGAGCATATCTGTTGTTGTCTTTTGGTACGATTTATATGCTTCTCTGGAAATTCCATCTGGTATTTCGGCTTTCTTGGCTTTCAGTAACTTTAAAGGTCTTATAAAGGTTTGGGATAATTGGAGATGAAGACATGACACACACTCCACCATATCAGTGCACATCAACAACTGTGAAAATCAATCCAAGGGACAACATTTAAGAAGAACACTGAACATAGGAGACGTGAAAATTGCCAGTGAACACACAGATACCTGAAGTCCAATAAAGCTTATAATTAAGATCTGTGGGAAGAACTCCTCCTGTTCCAAGTGACTTATTATTCTAAAATATTTTGATGTATTCTTATGATAACAATAAATGAGTAATTTCAAAATTCCTATTTACGAATTTCGAAAGAAAAACAACAGATTCAGCGAAGAAATATTCATTCCTTTTCAATTAGTTCCTCACTAGTGACTTGCTCTAAACTAATATTTAGTTTCATTGGTGTATGGTGACTAGCGGTGGAGTCAGAGAGGCGCATTTCGTACTGTTTGGGACTCGTCATCTGGATGTACCTGAACTTCCCAGTCAGTGATGATGTTCCCATCGAGGCCCGAACTCAGTACTGAAAGTTTCAAACGCCAAAAGATAATCTACTAGACTGGTTGAATTCAAGCCTTGGTGGGAACAATATCACTCACTGCGGAAGACAGATACATCCAGCTGGCAGACGAGTCCTAAATAGGGAGAAAAGCGCATCCTGGATTCCACCGTTAGTCACCATCCACAAATTTTGTTTCAGCTGAGTTTATATACGTCCTGAAATGAATCACGTGTAATTGCTGCTGAACATCTTTCTGATACTTCCTGGTTTTCAGTGATTCTCTATATGTTACTGATCCAAGGTGATACTTGGAACTGACCAAATCTGTGTAAAACAACAACTTAAAATCCAAAAGTTTCTCAAAAACAGTAATAGTACTGATAAATAAGTGTACTATCATCTTTCAAACGTGTGTACCACTGTTGCGCTGACATTTCTATTAGTTTGTTTGACAGTTTCAGTTATTTTGTGAAGAATACCCAAAACGCCATTGGACTGAAATCAAGTTGTTCAGGATATGTCATTCATTTAAGTTCGAAATTTATGTATTTGACTGAAACCTACTTATGTAGACATTGTTAAATCAAAAATCTAGAGTGAAACGAAATAATTTTATGTGGCATTTTGATAGACTTACTTTAAATCTCCGAATAACCCTACTAACTGCCTTTGCACAGTGAATGAGAACGTTTGGTCCTTAAAAACTGGACTGGTAGACATTCAGATTCACCTAGGGGAGCTTGACAACCATGATTTCAAAAACCGATGGTGTACATGGACTACATAACCTGAAAGGATAGAATGCCGAATTATGAGCCTGTTTCGGTCACCGCCAACCATGGAGATGCATCTTTCCAGGCACTGCTACACTGACTTTTGGATCACGTTAAATGCTCGAGTACAGCCCCCTACTCTAAATGACTGCTTACTTCTGGGCTAACTAACAGTAACACAACTACTTTCCAACGGACTGTGAAACATTATGTGACGCATACTTCAGTACCCATATTGTACGAGGTCTGCGTCTTATTAAACACAAATACTATTTAGTCTGCCTTGAAGACACACAAACTTTGGGCCTTTTACATTGTTTGCAGCCTGAACACAAAGTCTCGTGAGTTTTCTGTACCCAGTACATTTTTTTAAACTAACAGTCTGTAGTTCTTAAACATAATTTGTGTCGTCTGCTACTGACAAGATTTTTTTAGTAATCTGTTATGTGTACAGTTGCGAATAGGTGAAAATATAGAAAAATATAGAAAACATGAAATGGAGACAAGAGAAGGTCACTGTGAAGTACCTGTCATAACTGCACATCAGTTCACCAAGCACTACCGTTTCGCCACACTGGTCTGCTTCTTTCGTGAAAGCGGATATCCTAACCTTTCTGTAGGATTTGGAGGCCATGGGTCCCCCCCGGGATCTTTTACTGAACACTTTGATAACTGTTTGTCAATAACCTTCTCAAATTTGTGAATGCCATTAGTTAACTTCACTTTCCCTTAGAGGATTAAACCACTGCGGAACATTTGAGCATCATCGTAGATACACTTTGAACTTTAATATGCTAATACTCACCAGCATCCCAAAAGTATAGTGGAGGTATGTAGATGACACATTAACTGTACTTAAAACAAAAGATAGAGATAGATTTTGTGAACACATTAACTCGAAGGTGGAGGCAATTCAATTCACTAATAAATTGGAAAGTCAGGAAGGAAAACTGCCAGTGTTAGTTTGCAGCAAAAAAATGAAAGAAGATGGGAAGTTAAGCACTAGTGTTCACAGAAAATCCACATATTCAAACAGATATTTGGACTTCCGATCATCCCATCCTATGTCAGTAAAAATAGGATTAGTGAAATGTCTAAGTGACACAGCACGAAAACTAAGTAGTACCAAGGAAAATCGAAGACAGGAAGTGATACACATAAAGGAAGCCTTGAAACTTAATAATTATCCGGACAAATTAGTCAGGAAATATGTAAGGAAATGTAGAAATAAAATAAATAATGATAGTAGCGATAGTGATAATTAAAAATAATGATATTAATGACGACACCAACAATGAGGAATCTTAATCATCAACAGTAATTCCATACAAGGAAGGAACCTCTAAAAACCTTACACAGAATTCTTAACAAGGCAGGAATAAAAGTAGCAGGCATTCAAACCCCCCACAAACTCAATTAGAAACAAGCTTTGTCGGTTAAAGGATCCTAACAGTGAAGCCTTTAAAACAAAGCAATTTAGTTTATCTAATACCCTGCCTGCTATGAATGTCAGGTTAAATACATAGGTCAAACTAGTAGAACGGGGTTAGTGAGTCAGACTAGCCGAACATAAAAACCTAGCTAAATCTAGATTGGTTGACCCAAATAAGATAAGAAATCTAGAGAATAGTTCAGCTATAGCATTCACTACATGCAGTAACACTCAGCCATACAATAGGATGGGATAGGATGACAGTTTTAAAATCTAATGTCACAGGGTGGAGGAAGAGATTGACGATGGAAGCTTTGTTTATCGAATCAACTACAAATACACGTAACAGAAATCATCAAACGCCTGTCCAGGTGGTTATCTGGAAAATTCCACTACCCCTACGACAAACAGGAGAAGACAAAGAAAACTACAAAACTCAAATTTCAACGTTGTTTGGTTACAATTTGTGAGATGATCATGAACAATGAATTTCGTTCGAAACGTCATCCAGTAAATAATACTGTTTCACTCACTATGTGATATATCTAATAAACAAACTAATATGGAATTACTTGCTACCACAATGAGCCCAAGTTTTACACACATAATAATGCTAACACTCACTTTTATTAACTCCTGAACAGTATCTGTAATGCAATTAGAAATCATAATCACTTGATCATATCATTCAAGTTTAAAAAAAGGACAGTAAAATAATATCAATCCAATCGAGTTCTGAACATTTGTCAGGGTGACCCTTGACCGGATATTATTCTGGAACTTTCCCACCCATTTGATATAAATACACGAATGTACAACCTAGATGATGACTTCGTCGAAAAGAAAATTTTCTTCTTGCACAATGTCAGTCTTCTTAGTTATTTTAATGCTACTTTGTTTGTTTTATCCATCCCCCTGTTTATTATGGCATTCTAATTCCCAATTTTAATTTTACAAGAATTGCAAACAGATTAATATCAATAGTAATAGATATAATAACGATAATAATGGTGTTGAAGTGCGTTAAGATAATCCTACTGATAAAGGATAGTATTAAAAGATTGTATGGAGGATTTAATTATGAGCTGAGATCAGTTAGAGAACCACTGGAAAACTTGGGAGTACTGGACATCTGTTTCGTCCTAGTTTGGGACTCCTCAGCAGTACGCACCCACCGGGATTCGAACCCAGGACCTTCTGGTTACAAGGCGAGCTCGTAGACCATTGAGCCACTGGGACCCGGTCCAATGGTTCTTGAATTCTAACTTCTGCCAATTCACGACATAGCGCGACCACTTCGTAATGTCTTCTTCGATGAGTTACTGTCTCATCTTCGACCTGCTGTACCCTACTGGTCACGGCTTCCCACTAGAACCCCAGGTTAACTGCCTGAATAGGACCAGTCGCTAGTGAGCATCAGATTAATTTTCAGATGTTGGTTTTGTAGGGATTTGGTTTGATTGTATGGAGGATTTAATCATGAGCTGACATCAGTTAGAGAACCACTGGAAAACCTGGGAGTACTGGACAGCTGTTTTGTCCTAGTTTGGGACTCTTCAGCAGTACGCACGTTTTAAAAGAATCAGGAATAATAATAAGAGGTATAATAATATGTAAAACGTATTACTATGATAGATACAGAGTCACGACCATCTCCTTTTGTACACAGAGACCTTGTTCATAAACTCGAATTTCACAAGCCTCTGCAATTGCAAGAATCTTCTTGTTTCTTTGTCTGCTGACAATACTGAATAACTTGACAGCGTCGATATCATGTGCATAGTCCACAAGATTTTTTGTTGTTATTCAGGTTTCTGGCACTTTGCACTTACCTGTTTTCAACCATTTTGTCAAACGCTCCATCATGCGAGTAGACAGTCACCTTTCTGTATGACCTACGCGTATTTGCTTCCACAAACACGCTCAAATGGTGTCGAGGAGTGGCGGCTGGTTTTTCCCAGATTGTTGAAGAACTCGTTTGGTGTTGTTAATGAAAACAAGTTTTACAGCTTAATACGTTCGACTGATGGCTTTATCGAGTCTTCTCTTGACTACTTCTTGTACATCATCTCTTTCGATTGGCAAACTGGGGCAGACAGATTACTTCGAGAATGTTTGGAGAGTTTTACGGAGGCTTATTTCTTTAAGGCATTTATTAATGAACTTCTCAGGATAACTATTCTTAGATAAAATATCCTTCAGGGCTTCTATTTCATGCTCAATTGTGCTGTCAGAAAAACTTTTCTGTGCTGTGTCGAACAGGGTTCTGACTAAATTCTTTTTATACTGGGTTGGAACAAAGCTCTTGAAATGCATGTACTGTCCTATCAATGAAGACTTTCTAAACATAGACCTTTCAATTGTGCCATCATTAATTTTTGCTAGAAAAAGGTCTAGCAATATAATAGTATCATTTTCCTCGTGTTCTACTTTGAAATTGCGATTTGGATGGCATGAATTGAATTTTATCAACTTGTCTTCGGCTTTTGATCTGCTTCCACAGAGAATAAAAATGTCATCAATTGTCACTTTTATACTGAAATCATTTTTCCAAACCGACATTACTACCTCAGATAGTATTAGTATCATTCGTTTATTTCGTGGAATATATATATATATATATATATATATATATATATACAAACAAGTAAGATGACCAATATGCTGCGGCACAAATTGAGCGCATTTTAGGCATGAATTGCCTAGATCTTTTATCTTTCCCTGCTGTACAATGAAGAAACAATCAAAAGCGGCATAAAACTGACAGGAGAAAGTAAATTAATAATTAAATAATCACTGATACACAACAATTATGATATTTTTTATTTATAATCCTATTCGTCAGTTGTTCAGGTTAAACATGTATACTGATGTCATTTATACAGATTATAATCCTTTACTTCAGTCCAGTTTTATGCATATTATTATTACTGTTTCTTTTAGTTCCTTAAGGAATATAGGACTTCAACCACAAGTCTCCACTGCGGTTGATACTACCCCAACATTTCCACCAGGCTTCACATATGCCTATATAAAAAGAAGAAATATCCTAAGAGGTTGGTCCGCGCTTAAGGTCATATAGTCAAACAACGTTGAGCAATACACTGTCGCCCACTATATTACTCAAATATGTTGGACGAAGAGACAATATCATGTGATCAATTCAACTGAAATTTCCGCGCTTGATTTCAACAGTGTTCACGATTATTCTGTTAGTATCTAACGCCTTCTCTAGGTGATGCAATGGGCGTATAGTTAGTTAGGTTATCTTCATCAACGGATTTCTGAACATCAACCTGTATAGTTAGACAAGAGACAAACACAGCCCATTAGTAGCTCTGTCTTCTGACCGTGTTTTGCAAATACTGAAAATAACGTTGATATTATCAAGGCGCTTAAAGTTATCTACCCGGGTTTCTACTCATCTGTTAATTTTATTCTTTGAGTTCATCTTCTATATTAACCAGAAGCCATCAGAATCAACCTGAAGAAGCCAGACTTTTGTGTTCAGGAGAAATTTGTACAGTCACTGTCCTTACACTGACCAGCATTACTTAATTGTAATAATGTCACAATATGCCTTCCTCTTTAGGCCTTTTATAAATGTTTATTATTATTATTATTGTTATTTGAACCATCTTTAATTAATACGTGAATTTTCTTAATAATTTTACCTGATATTCAAATTAGCGTTATATTTTTATGAAAACAAAACACGTAGTTCAGTGAAGAGTCTCTTTCTGGCGAATTAATTTTCATAGCTGAACAATTCAAAATGGATACACAATAAGATTCATCGACAAAAATATCAAACCGAGAATTCGGAGAAACGAAACTTTAATTGCGCCTAAAAAGAAACTCTACATGAACTTGAATTTCAAGGGAGGTTTAACAAGCGATATCACCAAGAGAAGGATCACATCATCTCTGAGAAGAACATTCCTTCCAGCAACACTAAGAATAGTGTTCTCTAGTCGCCCACTGCTCTGCAGAAGCCTCAAGGATAAGATTCCACATCTGATCACTTCTATGTGCATATATCAGTTCACCCGCTGCTGTGGAGACAGGTAAATCGGTCGTTCGACGCTCACCCTGTCCAAGAGGATTCAAGAACACTATCCAGCCAGCGTGGTTTCGAAAAGGCAATAGCGGTGCAATAAGGAGTACGATAATTGAACATCTGGTTAACACTGATCATTCCATTTCAACAATAACAATAACAATTTCGCTTTATTCCAGAAACAGTACTTGTGGTACAGTGTGGAATTTTCAGCACATATCTACAATATTGCATCTAATTTCATCTTACATTAAAAAAGGAGAATTACAAAAGAAAAATATAAAAAAAACATGACAAAAATAAACCCAATAAACGAAACTCAGAAATAACAAAAAAAAACGAAAGAAAAGAAAAATAAATGCAAATAAAAAATACCAAGTAGAAAGGAAGATAAACACTAATAGTAAAAAAAATATTTGAACAAACGCCTCCTGCTTCAAAGTAATCTGCAGAGTCAAGAATAACCTATCAAAGGCAATACGGTTTCGTCTTCTTTGTATCGATGAAGCTCTGGCCATTCACATAGAAAAACCGAAGCTGTGCATACAAAAGAGAATTACTCAACCACTTCTACTGTCACGTAACAAATTTGTTGATTTTGATGACTTCATTTTGTTTGTTTGCCTGTTCTTTAATTGCTCATAATTCTTGTATTCATTTAGAACTCTTACGTAATTTCGTATTATCTACTTTGTTCCTATGTGTATCCCGAGTAAAACTTAATCATCAAACTATTCTTATTACTACATAACTCCTTTATAACAACTGTTTGTGACAACTCATCACCTTTTTTACCACCCTAATTTCATTAACACATAATTTTCTAGGCTTGTATTACCAATCTTCACCTGTTTAGTTAAAATAATCATAACCAATTGCATTTTTGTTTGACAAATTTAATGTACACATACATACAAAATAACACATATAAATTTGCAGTTATACAGCTGAGAAAATCAATTCGCTGCCGAAAAGAGACTCTTCGGTGAACTACGTGTTTTGTTTTCAATATTTCCTGGGTGGGATTATCTATAAATTATGTTTTTATGAAAACTATCCTTCGTCCATATATTGTTGAACCGTAATATTATTGTTCTTAACATCTCGACATTGTTTACGGGGCATAAATATTATATGATTGGAGGCAATTAGCAGGAAGCCTCTGGTAGACCTAGGTTTCGTGCTAGTTGGCACTCACCAGTCAGTCAGCAAGGCGTATATACAGCATTGAAGGAACTCATGTCCCCTCCTGAGATTCCAACCCACATCACCCACTGCTGCAGTGGCAGACTTTTTCACTCAGCTATCCTGACCAGCGATTGACCTCCTGTTGGAATATAGTTAGTGACCAGTAACTCTGAATGCGGCACTGGGTGACGCCGGTTTAGGTCCCAGAAGGCACATAAGTTTCTTCAAGGCTGCATGCAGACACGCCTTGCTGATGAGTGCCAACTAGCACGAAACCTGGGTCAGGCAAGGCTACCTTTGGATTGCCTTCAACCATCTTATATCATCAAATCAATATGCAACGTGGTAGCGAGCTACCTGAAATGGTGGCCACACTGCAAACCTGGCTGTTAGGATTCACTGTGCACCAAAGAAAAGATTAGTTACGTCACACTAGGTGCTAATGTTCAATCACAGGGCACAAACATTGCTAATGGCGACTACTCTTAAATTATTATGTGTGTATACGTATAACTTTAGAGCCAACCGATGCAAGTATTGAAATGAATATTCTTTACCTAATCTTTCTGTCATCTAACTAACAATTTTTATTCCCATCAATAACATTTCGGTCAACTGTAATACAAGTGACGCTAGGTATTCTGAGTCAGTCATTGGGGAAGTCCTTGACCTGCTGCTCATTAGTACGGCGTATACGCAGCCCAGTAAGCAAAGGATGCTCCTTTCAAGATTTAAACTTGTATGGCCAACAGTCAGGAATAAATGCATATTACTGACCTTACCTTGTGACCAATCCATACATGATAACTTTTCCTGCATGCATAATCATAAATATCTAGTAAGTCATCTTATATGCCACTAAATGAAGATTGCATGGAGGATTTCATCATGAGCTGACATCAGTTGGAGAACCATTGGAAAACCTGGGAATACTGGACAGCTGTAGTTCAAACTCAGGACCTTCCGGTTACAAGGTGAGCTACTTCGTAGACAACTGAGCCACTAGGACGCAATCCAATGGCCAGTCCATGAATTCTAACTTCTGCCCATTCATGACATAGCGTGACCATTTCGCAATGTTTTTTTCGATGAGTTACTGTCTCATCATCAACCTGCTTTACCCTACTGGTCACGACTTCCCACTTGAACCTCAAGTTAACTCCCTGTATGTGGCTAGTCGCTAGTGAGCATCAGGTTAATATTCAAGTACTAGTTTTGTAGTAGGAGGCCGTGACAAGTAGGGTACAGCAGGTTGAAGATGGGACAGTGACCCATCGGAAAAGAATTCATGGACCGGTCATTGGATTGGGTTAGGTCCAAGTGGCTGAATGGTATACGAGCTTGCTACCATTGCAACTAGGAGGTCCTGGGTTCGAACTACGGTAAGTGCGTACTACTGAAGAGTCCCAAACTAAGACAAAACAGCTGTCCAGTACTCCCAGGTTTTCCAGTGGTTCTCTAACTGATGTCAGCTCATGATGAAATCCTCTATGTAATCAATCAAAATCCTTACAAAACCAATACTTGAAAACTAAATGAAGAATTTAGGTTTGATTTTTATGCATAATCTAACAACAGTCTACGTAGACTGAAAGCGATTGCAATAATTATATGAATACTGTCTATCTGAAGAAAAATGATAGTACAGAATGACATAATCACGTGAACTGACAGAAGAAATTTAAGAAACCTACATGTTTCAAGTGTCAGACAATCTCCACATCACATTTGTCAGTGAGACTTCACACCTTCACTTCCGATTTACAAAAACAGAAAATGCTATCTTGGTTTTCAATATTCATGAGTTGAATGATAATAAATCTTGTCTTAAATTCGTGAGAACTAAAATACCCAATGCCTATTATTTCTGACAACTATTAGTACAAATTTCAACATTCATCACATTAGTCCAGTGGACTAACTATTCTTTTATTTTTCATCATATAAGCTGACATTGGTGAGAAAATCATTTTAAAATCTGAAGGTGTTGGACAGCTTTCTTGTCACAACCTATTTCAAGACCTTTCTGTAGTACACACCCGCCGTAAAGTCCTCAGTTTGAACCCCAGTGGGACTGATGAAGAGTCCCAAACTAGGCTGACGAAACAGCTGTCCAGTACTACCAGCTGGATTTCCAGTGGTTCTCTAACCACTGTCAGCTAGTAGTGAAATCCTGCAACCCGTCAAATCCATGCAAAGCAGAATATGAATATTTTTATTTTCCTAGTCGTGATACATTTTTTCTATACACAAAAGGTATTTCCAAATGCATTGAGATACGAAGCTTTTGAAATGCCTAGAAGTTTGAGATGCCTTTAGTATCTGTGGATTGGGTCATTACGTGAATCGTCTATTTCCCACCCATCTGCTTTCTATAACATTACAGTCTTCAAGCATATGCCTTCTTCACCATTCTAGCATTATGGAATGTGACGTCAAATGCTCCTCATTTCTTTTATTGAAGTTTTTAGTAGGCCTCATGATAATTAAGCAAGCCACAAATTTAAATTGTGATTAAATAAACAGTTATGAACAAATCAATCTGACATATAATTCAAGAGGTTTTGCGAATCAGAGATATCCATGTTTAACTCCATTAGTTGAATATTTCATCCAGTTTCCTTGATAGTTTGAACGAAATGAGATTAAATATACTCGTGGGATAAAAAGTTGCCCATGGTTTGTATATCATAT
This sequence comes from Trichobilharzia regenti, assembly GCA_944472135.2. Lineage (NCBI taxonomy): Eukaryota > Metazoa > Platyhelminthes > Trematoda > Strigeidida > Schistosomatidae > Trichobilharzia > Trichobilharzia regenti. Next base: position 32,475,188 of record OX235268.1, read on the forward strand.
CCTTTCGTCAACTTTCAGTTGCATATAAGAAATGATAGAAGTTGTCACATATATATGCAACAACATATAACATGCCTCAAAAATTATCTTAACCTAAAGGATATATCCAAGGAACAAGACAAATGAATGCAAACGTCGGAGGAACCAAGAATGAAGCCTGCAGTCAAGCAGACAGACTCTATACCAAGTATGTTGGTGACACTTTCCTCATCTGTGATTGTTTAAATGATGTATCCATTCAGCACTAAACGTGCTGACTAGTGCCCATCCTAATAAAATGTTACAATAAAATGAGAAAATCAGGAGAACTTTCAATCTCTGGACCTCGGTATTCAAAGCAATATATATGGTAAAGTCATAAAGTCGTATATCTACAGAAAAAAGACTTGGAGTGCAGTGCATTGGGGATAACAAATTTCACACAAATTTCAACACGTCATCTTCAATCCTTTGAATAAACCTTGATTTTTCGTCAAAACATGACTCATTCTACCCAAACTTCTTGTTGTCGTTCTCATAAGAAACGCGGTTTTCTGTGATTAGGTAACCTAGCTCTTTGTTGGCGTAGTTGTGTCTTCTGACCTGGATGATTTATTTGTAAATAAATTTCCGACCATTGCAAATTTGCTTCGGGGGTGGGCTGGTGTGAACCTTTTTTACTTCTTGTCCCCCAAAAATACTACCATTTAAAAATTTGATGTTCATCCTGTTTGTGTCTACCCAGTACTATCCAGATTGTCTTATCATAAATTTTAAGAGCCCAGAAAGATGATCTTGTACAGTTTATTGTATAAGTAAAAGAAAATGCCACTCATGCCGATTAAGACATCATGTTTGTATGTAGTATCTGGAAAGGTCGTAGTTTAGATCAGATGTAAAAATGCTAGTCTGGAGCGAAGTATATCGGCAGTATGCAAAGTCAAGTCCACAAACGTATTCTGTAACACTGCCCAGCTTGGTTAGTGGGATGAGAAAAGAAGAATTGCAGCAGTTTTATCCTCGAACACCTTGTCATCTCCGGACATTGAGCACCCACACATGAATGCTTCACAGTGGTACACAGAGTCCCTCAATATCGTACACAGGGACTTCAGATACGCCATCTGCACATAGCTGAAGCATTAGCTATTCGAGATCTGAAACCGGAGCTCTGCATTCAAAAGCGATACATACATTCTCTCGCCCTACCATGACTAGAGCAAAATTCTTACTATAATTTTGGCCCTTTCTTTTAATATGTAAGTTCACTGTTATTATTATTACTGTTCCTAATACTTTTATTATTATAAATGTTCTTAATACTTTTATTATTATTACACTTCCCATCATCCATATTTCATTACCGCTCTATTACTGTTTATTAATAACATTGATTTTTCATACAGATTTAAACAAAAACACTTAAAAGCCTTTCCATTAGTTCCTGTTCATTCTACACTAGCTTCTTGATTAGTCATTATCTCACACTTATTACATCATGCCGACTTCTGTCTCTTTTTTAACCTACAATTAGTCATCCCTTCTTACACCTCACATCATGTAATACAATTTTCAAGGACAAAGTTTACCAGTATCTGGTTGGTCTAAAGATTTCTGTGTTAATTATAATTACGATTGTACAGCTGACGAAAATGAATCGTCGGAAAGAAAATTTCCTTCGCTGTTTGTGAATTTCTCTTATGAACAAATATCAAACCAAGAATTCGGAGAAACGAAACTTTAATTGCGCCTAATAAAGAAATTCTACATGAACTTGAGTTTCAAAGGAGAGATCACATCATCTCTGAGAAGAACAATCTTTGCAGCAGCACTAAGAATAGGATTTTCCAAGCGCCCATTGAGGCCTCAAAGACAAGATCCCGCATCTGACCAATTCTGTGTGCATATATCAGTTCACCCGCTGCTGTGGAGCCAGATACGTCGGTCGTTCGATGCGCACCCTGTCCAAGAGGATTCAAGAACACTATCCAGCCAGCATGGTTGCGAAAACGCAATAATGGTGCGATAAGGAGTGCAATAATTGAACATCTGGTTAACACTGATCATTCCATCTCAGCGAACGCCTTAAAGTTATCTATAGAGCCATGAATAACATTCCAAAAGACAACACGGTTTCGTCTTCTTTGTATCGATGAAGCTCTGGCCATTCACATAGAAAAACCGAAGCTGTGCATACAAAAGAGAATTACTCAATTACTTCTACTATGATGGCAACAACGTTGTTGATTTTGATGACCTAATTTTGTTTGTTTGCCTGTTCTTTAATTGCTCATAATTCTTGTATTCATTTAGAACTCTTACGTAATTTCGTATTATCTACTTTGTTCCTATGTGTATCCCGAGTAAAACTTAATCATCAAACTATTCATATTATTACATAACATCTTTTAACAATTGTTTGTAACAATTCATCACCTGTTTTACCACCCTAATTTTTCATTAACACCTAATTTTCTCGACTTGTACTACCAATCTTCACCTGTTCAGTTAAAATAACCATAATGAATTGTAATTTTGTTTGACAAACTTAATGTACACACATACATACAGAATAACAGGCATATATTTGCGATTGTACAGCTGAGAATGAATGAATTCGCCAAAAAGAGTTTCTTTGCTGATCTACGTTTTTTGTTTTCACAAATAGAATGGACTGCATCAGTCAAGTTCGAAGTGTTAATACCATGCGAAGAAACTTGCCATGGCAGTGCATTCCGAATGTATTTTAGGTGACTGTACGTATTAATAGAAACTACTAGATAAGGTTTTCGTATACACTGACACGTGTTGGCATGGCATGTGTGCGATCGCTAAGGTACTCAAGATGCCTCTGCTGTCTGATAACTCTCCATCCAGTAGTGTAGTTGGAGAGGTTATCACTGAGTTATTCGGGTTCATAAATGACTTCCTGTAAAACTATAGTAGATTTATTAGTAAGTAATTCCAGAGCGTAGGTATTATTAGGTATTATTGTGGTGACATGTAATGAATACTGAGAGAGTGCGAAAAGGTACTCATATACTTTTTCGGTGGCACAGTGGTTAGGACTCTCGCCGACCATTCACATGGTCCGAGATTCGATTACCCGCCGACGCACACCTGATATCTATGGTCGGCCTGCAAAATTTGGGCTACCGATATCACATGCTGAAAATTCCATACTTGCATCAAAAATACAGTTTGGAATCAAGCTATAATAAAAAATTCATTCTAAAGCCAAATGAAAGCCACTATACGTGAACAAACAGCAACAGAATAAATAGCTAAATCACATCAATTTTTATAACTTTAAGTTTTAAAGTATTTCATCCTCTGAGATTTGACTGGTTTTCGGAAGGATTTTGAACCTAATGGATGTCACGAAGAAATTCTTATGAAAATAAATGAGAACTGGACAACCATATTTTTAGCATCTTAATTACCACAGTTTCTGCCTTGTTCAATATAAAAGAGCCTTGGTAGAATCCAATGAATATGCACTGAAGACACACTTGATGATTTTGAAGAAAGAAAGCTGACACAAACTCTGGTTGATAACAATTATGCAGACAAGTTCATCAGGAGGTATGAAGTAGTCAGAACACCAAGACCCAATCTCCAACTCGCCCGTAAGAAAGACGTGAATATCAAGCAAGTCTATATGGGGCATTATAGCAGCTTGATAACTAGACAAAGATTGAACGTCGCTGTTAAAATAACTTTTTATGCAGCTGATATCATATTAATTGAGAATGTAAAGCCAGCTTATGCCTAAGCCCTTCGAACATGCGAAAAATGACGTCACATCCCACGGTATTTACCAATTTGAATAAACGTGTGGACACACATACATAGGAAGGACTCATCGATCTCTGCAAGTAAGGGCTGGCTTCAAAGCATATTCCTAAAAGGCTCCAGAAACAAATGGAATCTACAGAACCCATTAATGGTGCGAACAGGAAACCTAGCTCTTCTATTGCGAAACATATTATAGAGACGGGACATAAAATTGACGTTAACAGATCTTTGAAACCTATCTATAAAACGTGTTTGGGATGTATCCTAAAGTTTGTGGAAGCCCTAAGAGGCAATGAGAAAGTTTGAGCCACCTTTATGCGTTCAAAAACAGTTCGTCATCACATTAATCCTTCCTTGGTAAATTTTGTTTTGATACCACAGCAGACGTACTATTACCTCTGTTATTTGGTTTAGTGGTCTTCATTGTTATTTTTACCTGGAATATGTCCTTTTAACTTGACCTAACTTGTCTATTTTCTCACCTCTTACCTGCTTATTAATTTCATATATATTCCTATGACAAGTCCGTGTGTGATCAGATGTTTCGAAATGTGTTGTTTCGAAATGATTCAGACAAAAATACGTATTCCTATTGCTTTATCTAAATTAATAGAGGGAACTAATTGTTTTAAATCATTTTCTTATTAAGTATCCCGTTTTTTTCAAATGTCGCACAAAATTGTATTTTAATCCAGTAGTTACTGTACAAAGTATCAATTTCGCGCAAGGGGAAAAATTAAATTAAATTGAAAAAGAATAACTGACATGGGCTGCAAAATGGGCATTTTTCATGCCCTCATTGACATGGTGTATAATGCTTTGGTGTCTTGAAGGATAAGTGCTGCGTTAAATTGAGTCTTTTTTAGAACATCAACAATCACTTCAGATGCAGTTAAGTTCAGCCATGAAGTTAGTATGCGGGTGAAATTAAAATTCAAGATTCCACTACTAGTCACCATCAGTTTACCGACATCATGTTAACAATCAGATAGAATGAATGCATCCGTACTTGGAGCTGATCTATCGATAGAGACGGAGAAATCGGGTTCAATATCACTGGTGAACGGGAAATTCAAACCAACCTAAATGAATAACTTTTTTCAAGGGCAAATAAGTGAATAAGGAAAGCATTATACTGATAAATCCTAAACCTTCCTTTTGGTTCAATCGATCTCACTTTACCTAACAACCTTTATTACATAAAAATCTGATAAAATGAACACCATATTTCCTCCGTTGTTTTTGTCTGTTACTCCAGCTATGTAATAAAAGTGGTCTCAGTTATTTTAAACCATATACAATAAAACACATTTGACGGGAATGTTAATTTTTTATCGAAAATTGTTTAAATGAGAGAATGTTTTGAACTGAGCGCAATTCAAAACTTAGTAAAAACGATAACTACAGTCTCTTTTGGTAAAACAAAAGGAAAAAAGAGTTTTATCGTTTCCGAATGTTTTACTTTTCTGCACAGCGACAACAACGTTTTCTTCAGATGTTATTCCTAAACATGTATTCAATAGTATAGAGTTTACACATGAAAAGGACAAACAGATGGTTTGTGAGTTAAAGCCTGATGATTTTGAATGTAGTGAAGAAATGAATAAATCCAAGTATTTTAGAATGAAAGAATGCCACAAAAAGATATATATTTGAACAGTTTACCAGTTATAACAGATGGTATACTTTTTTTAAAAATAAATATAAAGATTATGTCCTAAAGAAAGACAAGTGTTGTCGGTGATGTAACAATTATTTCTATATATATGTAGGCAAGTCACATCAAAATTGCTGATGACTTTTTTCATAGAATAAATCCCTTATTAGACAATTAAACGTAGTTGGTAGGTAGCCCAAGACCTAAGTTTGTTGATGAGTGCTAAGAGTGGCGAAATGTGCGTAAACAGCTCCCTGTCGCTTAACTCCAAGCATCCAATAACAGTTAACATGGTATAGTGATAACACATTCCCTAGCTTGTTGAGCGAAAGACACCCAAATTAGGGACTAGACTTGACTGAATTACAGCCTACTTGAATTTTCAACGTATCGTTACTATGACGTCGAAACCTAAACCAAAATGGCTGTTTAGTGTACATTTAAACAGTTTTTCCATTCCTCCTGTTTCCTATAGAACATACTGCTTCAGGTTTTGAAGTTCGACTAGCTGTAGGTAGTGTTGTTCCTCTTTACGGATACGAGTAACCAGCCTCGCAACAACCTTCGACTTTTTTAATGGCTCATTACCCTCCAGCAAACTAGTAGCAAACTCCCGGACTATAGACAGGGAGTCACACCAAGCTTATGCAACTCAGAATTTTACTTGGCATCCATAGGAGCATGATTCCTCGCCAGTTATTGCAGAGTCCTAAGTCGCACTTCTTTGGTAGTTTTACGAGGTAACGTTTCCTCCGGTCTTTAATAACCATCAAATACATAAAGCTGGATACTAATTAGTCTGATTGCTCGAAGGACTCCATTAAACATTTTCAGACATTGATTATGGAGCGAAGAATATTCTTTTCTTTAACTTGCACATAATGTTTCATTGTTACGTGACCAAAATACCAAAAAATTCTGGTTGATAATAGTTGCTGTTTCAAATAACACTGAATAATTAGTATAAAAAAACAGCGATAATAACAAACAACAATCAGCATATATAGGAGAAATTCGAAAGAAGCAACCTCCTTTATCCATCTACCTGAGAAGCGGACCTTAATGATGAGAATATCAAAGCAGTGAGGATTGATGGGAAAACCAAGACAAGCTTCATTACTCTCAAGTCTTTGTGGGGGTCGACAACTAGAACTAAACATGAAAAATAAGATCTGGTTATTCAACTCCAATGACCAGTCATTCCTACTTACTAAACACATCAGAGACTTTGCACCACGTCACTCAGAGCACTCCAAACAAACTACAAATCTTCACCAACAGCTGTCTTCGATCGATACCACTCAAGATCAGATGACCAGCCAGAAAAGATCAGAAACAGAGAGGAATCTCTGAGACTGAGCAAACCAACTCAGTAGAAACCAACTGTGCAAAACAAATATGCAGGAAGAAGTGGAGGTGGATTGTTGGTCATACTCTGAGAAAAAAACCATCAAGTGACATCACACGCCACGCCATCGCTCCAGTGTAACCCGACTGAATAGAAAGCGGCTAGGGAGTCGGTCGTTAGTCTGAGGGTGACACGGAGTAGGTCATGTGGAGAGGAGATGAACGTATGCAGGCAGCTGTGTAACGACCTGGACACGTTGGCAGATAACCGAAGGTGATGGAGACGTTCGATTGAAGCTATGTATTGCCTTAGCAGCTAAACGAAACAGTAAAAATAATAATAACAGTGATATGGACATTTCAAAAGCACCAATTAAAGAAAATATGCATCAGGGTAAAGCTAAAGCGAATATCCCATACATTAAGGGAAATAACACAGAATTTATGAATTTAGAAATTCGACTGCAAGCCATGGCAGAAATAACGCTTTGCTGGGCTTGTTATTTTTGCACACAGGGCTTGACTTTGTTGACTTCGTTAAAACGAATCACAAAGGGTTCTGCCGTTAGGATTCTTCGTTATTTAGCGACCTTCAGTAATTTGTTGGATACCCAACAGATGATAAGTAAGGAATGTTGAGGTATTGCCAACACTGAGCCAGGCAAATTGAGGTGATGTTAACATGAAGCTGGTAACTTCAACATTTACAGAGGAAAATCACCACTGCTGGTGATACCTTAAACACGAAATCTGTGTCTTCCAATATGAGAGAAAGGAAGAACTGAATAAGATTTTCAAAAAAGATAGACCTTCAACGAAAAGTACCAGTAATTATAACAATAAAAACACTCACCTATACAAGTCCAAATAAATGACTTGAAGACATAATCTATTTCTTTCACACAAAGTTTATGCTGATATGAAATCAATGACCATAAAAAGTAGCATATTATATATAATCAGTTGAACACCTAAGGTGATAATTCAATTTAGCCAACCAACTCTTTCTAAAGTTTTGCACACGGTTTAATTTTTCTGGATCATTACACACACACACATAGTGATGTAGTCAGTGATAAGTTAAATATGAAATAAACGAACCATGGATATTTCTTCCAAAATGATATAATTTAATGAGGTGTTAAACAGAACAGAGTTAGTGGGTTATCAAACAAAAAACAATAGACACACAGAAGAAGGTGAGAACCACTTATCACCTTTGTTTTTCAATAAATAAATTTTCCCAAGCAAAATGACAGATGATTGTGATTAGATTTAAAAGTACACTAAGTTTACCAGTTCATTTTATCACAACGTTTTTTGTTTTATAATTTTGATTTAATACATTGAAGGTTTCATTGAAGCTTTTTGTGTTATTTTGACTGTTGCTGACAAAAAGTGGAATTTGACGTGTCCATTTTGTCCAATTTAAGGCTCCTCATCTGAATGTACCCTAATCCCTCAGTGTGTTATGGGAATTTGTTGAAAATAGTCTCTTCGCTGAATCACATGTTTTGATTTTCTGTACGAAAAAGGCATAAACCGTGAAGAAAATTTTATTTTCGACGATTCATGAGGGCATGAAAAATGCCCATTTTGCAGCCCATGTCAGTTATTCTTTTTCAATTTAATTTAATTTTTCCCCTTGCGCGAAATTGATACTTTGTACAGTAACTACTGGATTAAAATACAATTTTGTGCGACATTTGAAAAAAACGGGATACTTAATAAGAAAATGATTTAAAACAATTAGTTCCCTCTATTAATTTAGATAAAGCAATAGGAATACGTATTTTTGTCTGAATCATTTCGAAACAACACATTTCGAAACATCTGATCACACACGGACTTGTCATAGGAATATATATGAAATTAATAAGCAGGTAAGAGGTGAGAAAATAGACAAGTTAGGTCAAGTTAAAAGGACATATTCCAGGTAAAAATAACAATGAAGACCACTAAACCAAATAACAGAGGTAATAGTACGTCTGCTGTGGTATCAAAACAAAATTTACCAAGGAAGGATTAATGTGATGACGAACTGTTTTTGAACGCATAAAGGTGGCTCAAACTTTCTCATTGCCTCTTAGGGCTTCCACAAACTTTAGGATACATCCCAAACACGTTTTATAGATAGGTTTCAAAGATCTGTTAACGTCAATTTTATGTCCCGTCTCTATAATATGTTTCGCAATAGAAGAGCTAGGTTTCCTGTTCGCACCATTAATGGGTTCTGTAGATTCCATTTGTTTCTGGAGCCTTTTAGGAATATGCTTTGAAGCCAGCCCTTACTTGCAGAGATCGATGAGTCCTTCCTATGTATGTGTGTCCACACGTTTATTCAAATTGGTAAATACCGTGGGATGTGACGTCATTTTTCGCATGTTCGAAGGGCTTAGGCATAAGCTGGCTTTACATTCTCAATTAATATGATATCAGCTGCATAAAAAGTTATTTTAACAGCGACGTTCAATCTTTGTCTAGTTATCAAGCTGCTATAATGCCCCATATAGACTTGCTTGATATTCACGTCTTTCTTACGGGCGAGTTGGAGATTGGGTCTTGGTGTTCTGACTACTTCATACCTCCTGATGAACTTGTCTGCATAATTGTTATCAACCAGAGTTTGTGTCAGCTTTCTTTCTTCAAAATCATCAAGTGTGTCTTCAGTGCATATTCATTGGATTCTACCAAGGCTCTTTTATATTGAACAAGGCAGAAACTGTGGTAATTAAGATGCTAAAAATATGGTTGTCCAGTTCTCATTTATTTTCATAAGAATTTCTTCGTGACATCCATTAGGTTCAAAATCCTTCCGAAAACCAGTCAAATCTCAGAGGATGAAATACTTTAAAACTTAAAGTTATAAAAATTGATGTGATTTAGCTATTTATTCTGTTGCTGTTTGTTCACGTATAGTGGCTTTCATTTGGCTTTAGAATGAATTTTTTATTATAGCTTGATTCCAAACTGTATTTTTGATGCAAGTATGGAATTTTCAGCATGTGATATCGGTAGCCCAAATTTTGCAGGCCGACCATAGATATCAGGTGTGCGTCGGCGGGTAATCGAATCTCGGACCATGTGAATGGTCGGCGAGAGTCCTAACCACTGTGCCACCGAAAAAGTATATGAGTACCTTTTCGCACTCTCTCAGTATTCATTACATGTCACCACAATAATACCTAATAATACCTACGCTCTGGAATTACTTACTAATAAATCTACTATAGTTTTACAGGAAGTCATTTATGAACCCGAATAACTCAGTGATAACCTCTCCAACTACACTACTGGATGGAGAGTTATCAGACAGCAGAGGCATCTTGAGTACCTTAGCGATCGCACACATGCCATGCCAACACGTGTCAGTGTATACGAAAACCTTATCTAGTAGTTTCTATTAATACGTACAGTCACCTAAAATACATTCGGAATGCACTGCCATGGCAAGTTTCTTCGCATGGTATTAACACTTCGAACTTGACTGATGCAGTCCATTCTATTTGTGAAAACAAAAACGTAGATCAGCAAAGAAACTCTTTTTGGCGAATTCATTCATTCTCAGCTGTACAATCGCAAATATATGCCTGTTATTCTGTATGTATGTGTGTACATTAAGTTTGTCAAACAAAATTACAATTCATTATGGTTATTTTAACTGAACAGGTGAAGATTGGTAGTACAAGTCGAGAAAATTAGGTGTTAATGAAAAATTAGGGTGGTAAAACAGGTGATGAATTGTTACAAACAATTGTTAAAAGATGTTATGTAATAATATGAATAGTTTGATGATTAAGTTTTACTCGGGATACACATAGGAACAAAGTAGATAATACGAAATTACGTAAGAGTTCTAAATGAATACAAGAATTATGAGCAATTAAAGAACAGGCAAACAAACAAAATTAGGTCATCAAAATCAACAACGTTGTTGCCATCATAGTAGAAGTAATTGAGTAATTCTCTTTTGTATGCACAGCTTCGGTTTTTCTATGTGAATGGCCAGAGCTTCATCGATACAAAGAAGACGAAACCGTGTTGTCTTTTGGAATGTTATTCATGGCTCTATAGATAACTTTAAGGCGTTCGCTGAGATGGAATGATCAGTGTTAACCAGATGTTCAATTATTGCACTCCTTATCGCACCATTATTGCGTTTTCGCAACCATGCTGGCTGGATAGTGTTCTTGAATCCTCTTGGACAGGGTGCGCATCGAACGACCGACGTATCTGGCTCCACAGCAGCGGGTGAACTGATATATGCACACAGAATTGGTCAGATGCGGGATCTTGTCTTTGAGGCCTCAATGGGCGCTTGGAAAATCCTATTCTTAGTGCTGCTGCAAAGATTGTTCTTCTCAGAGATGATGTGATCTCTCCTTTGAAACTCAAGTTCATGTAGAATTTCTTTATTAGGCGCAATTAAAGTTTCGTTTCTCCGAATTCTTGGTTTGATATTTGTTCATAAGAGAAATTCACAAACAGCGAAGGAAATTTTCTTTTCGGCGATTCACTTTTCATGAGCTGTACAATCGTAATTATAATTAACACAGAAATCTTTAGACCAATCAGATACTGGTAAACTTTGTCCTTGAAAATTGTATTACATGATGTGAGGTGTAAGAAGGGATGACTAATTGTAGGTTAAAAAAGAGACAGAAGTCGGCATGATGTAATAAGTGTGAGATAATGACTAATCAAGAAGCTAGTGTAGAATGGACAGGAACTAATGGAAAGGCTTTTAAGTGTTTTTGTTTAAATCTGTATGAAAAATCAATGTTATTAATAAACAGTAATAGAGCGGTAATGAAATATGGATGATGGGAAGTGTAATAATAATAAAAGTATTAAGAACATTTATAATAATAAAAGTATTAGGAACAGTAATAATAATAACAGTGAACTTACATATTAAAAGAAAGGGCCAAAATTATAGTAAGAATTTTGCTCTAGTCATGGTAGGGCGAGAGAATGTATGTATCGCTTTTGAATGCAGAGCTCCGGTTTCAGATCTCGAATAGCTAATGCTTCAGCTATGTGCAGATGGAGTATCTGAAGTCCCTGTGTACGATATTGAGGGACTCTGTGTACCACTGTGAAGCATTCATGTGTGGGTGCTCAATGTCCGGAGATGAAAAGGTGTTCGAGGATAAAACTGCTGCAATTCTTCTTTTCTCATCCCACTAACCAAGCTGGGCAGTGTTACAGAATACGTTTGTGGACTTGACGTTGCATACGGCCATTACACTTTGCTATACTCAGATGGGTCGACAAGTGCCTAAACTCCTTCATGGCCTCCTTACATGATCTCCTCCATTTCACCCTCACACTGTTGACTCACTGATCGGTTCTCATTTGGGTTGCCTTCGAGCAGTGGCCTGTACTGAGCGCGATGTCATTCGACTGTTTCCTTGGTGCATGGCCTATCCATCTCCAGTTTCTTCTACATTTCTGTGTTAATTATAATTACGATTGTACAGCTCATGGAAATGAATCGTTGAAAAGAAAATTTTCTTCGCTGTTTGTGACTTTTTCTTTTGACTAAATACGAGAATATTTCGTTTTTTGATATTTTTGTCGATGAATCTTAATGGGTATCTATTTTGGATGAAGATTTCTCTCAAAATACCTAATTCTGTTTCCAGAACGTCGGGAGTACAGATGCGTTGGACGCGGTTGGCAAGCTATTTAACTAAATTTCGCTTTTTTTGAATGGGTACCCAGCTATAGAAGCTTGTTAGTTGACCATTCCACGTAGGTTTTCTAAGGATCGATCTTCTCAGGTTTTCGTTCTGTTTTTGCGTTAAAGAAATTTTTAATTATTTGAAGAGGGCCAGTCATGATTTTTTTTTCAAAGTTCACTACAATTTCACCTACCTCAGCAGCTTTGAATTCAGGGTACAGCTAAAATGAAGTATATATACAGAAGTATTTCAAATGTTAATAAATTTGACATTTAAATCGCATCATTCATTTTTTAAAATGTTTATATTGCAATGTGTCTCTGTGTGTGTTGGTTATCGTCTCATTTCATTATATGCAGTATATATAAATATATATATGTTTCTGCATATTTGTTACGTGATAAATTCTTGACTAGTCTTGTGCATAACAGAGTTTCTCGTCGTTTATTCCTACTGGCCAGTAGTTATCCAGTTTTTCTGTCTATCTAACCCAAAGGAGAAGACATGTGTTGACAAAAGTGTCTGCAGCCTATTCGATGGAATCGGTTTTGATAACGCACGCGTGCGAATTCCCAGAAGTACGTAGAGGTGCATGGACCTGACACACTAGTGTTATAAAAGTGTGTGGCACAGTGGTTAGTACTCTCGCTGACCATGCATATGGTCCGGGGTCCGAGCCCTCGCTGACGCACACCTGATATCTATGGTTGGCCTGCAAAATTTGGGCTACCGATATCCATGCTGAAAATCCCATACTTGTACTAAAAATACAGTGTGGGATCAAGCTGTGATCAAAAATAAAATAAATAAATACTTATTTTACAATCTGCAAATCTGACACTAGTTAGATTGTTTTTATGAAGCGTGGATTTATCAAAACGTTTACTGCTACTACTAAAACTTGTGAAAATGGCTTCCGGACATCGTAACGAACTTCGTCTTATAACAAAACAACTATTATGTATTATTATTCCCTTGGATTACGACTGTTTTGTTTTCTATAATCCTCTTCAGCTGGGTCGACAATTGCTGAAACTCCTTCATGGCCTCCTTACATGATCTCCTCTATTTCACCCTCACACTGATGACCCACTGATCGGTTCTCATTTGGGCTGCACCCGAACAATGGCCCGTACTGAGCGCGATGTCATTCGACTGTTTTCTCAGTGTATTAAAAAAAATTTAAAAAATATATATGGCCAATCCATCTCCATTTCTCCTACATTGCTGTTGAGCGATTGGCTCATACTTGTTGGTTTTTTTCAGCCAAAGTTACTTGTTGTCAATCATACAATGTTATGCACCCACAAACAACGCAGACCTCGAGAAGAAAGAAGAATTCTACAGGCAACTACAGGCAACAATGGACAATACTCCAGCTGGCGACATGAAAATACTAATGGGAGACATGAACGCCAAACTGGGACCAGACAATACGGGAAGGGAACTCATCATGGGTAGAGAAGCTCTAGGAGAAATGAATGAAAACGGAGAACTCTTCGCCGACTTCTGCGCCTTCAACGAACTGGTGATTGGTGGCAGTGTATACAAGCACAAAGATATCCACAAGGCTACATGGGTGTCACCAGACGGGCAAACCAAAAACCAAATCGACTTCATCTCAATCTCAAGGAAGTGGAGGCGCAGCCTACTGGACACAAAAGCAAGAAGAGGAGCAGACGTTGGCTCAGACCACTATCTCGTACAAGGGACAATCCAAATCAAATTAAAAGCTTTCAGGGAATCAGGAGCTGCAGATAGACCACAAGCCAAGTTCAACACTCAAAAGCTGAAGGACCAGGCTACAAAGGACATCTTCATTGCAAGCATAAAGGACAAAGCGAGACACAAATCAACACCAGCGAAAGGTCGGCGTCGAAAAGCACTGGAACAACTTGAAAACGGTGTGGAGCCAAACCTGCATAGAAATTCTAGGCAGAAAAAAGAGACAGGACAAACAGTGGCTCACTACGGACACTTGGAAACTAATAGAAGAGAGAAGGACAGTGAAGCAAAAGATTATCCAGTGCACTGACGAGCAACAAAAACAGGAGCTGAATGCAAGCTACAATACACTGAACAAAAGAGTGAAGAAAAGTGCCAGGGAAGACAAAAGAAAATATTATGAAACCATGGCAAACGAAGCAGAACAAGCTGCAGGCAAAGGAGACCTCGCCACACTCTACCAAACAACTAGGAACCTTTCGGGCAAACGTTCGACACAGATTAAGCCAATAAAGGACGACAATGGAAAGTCAATCACCAAAGAGGTGGAACAGAGAAAGCACTGGGTTGAACACTTCAAAAGACTTCTAAATCGTCCGCCACCTACAACACGTCCAGCAATACCAACAACGGAAGCAGAACTACCAGTGAACACTGACCCCCCGACGAAATCAGAAGTCCTGAATGCAATCAAGATGCTTAAAGCTGGGAAAACACCGGGACCAGATGGAATCCCAGCAGAGGCTTTGAAAATAGACCCAGAGACAACAGCGGACTTGATGACACCACTACTGGAGAAGGTGTGGAAAGAGGGCAAAGTACCCGAGGATTGGAAGAACAGTTACTTATTCAAACTTCCAAAGAAAGGAGACTTAAGTCAATGTAAAAACTGGCGTGGAATTATGCTTCTGTCCATTCCAAGCAAGATACTAAGTCGCATCATCCTGGAGAGAATCAAACAAGCCCTAGATGAAAAACTTCGTCCGGAACAGGCTGGATTCAGGAGAAACAAATCATGTATTGATCAAATCGCCACTCTACGGATCATCATTGAACAAAGCTTGGAATGGCAGTCACCTCTCTATCTCAACTTCATCGACTTTGAAAAGGCCTTCGACAGCGTCGATCGAGAGGTCATTTGGAAACTACTTCGCTACTACGGGGTCCCATCGACAATTATACACCTCATCCAACAGTTATACGACAATGCTGCATGCCAAGTAATCCACAACGGGAAACTTACGGAAGCCTTCGAAGTGAGGACGGGAGTGAGGCAAGGCTGTCTACTATCACCAATGATCTTCCTGATTGCAATTGATTGGATAATGCGACAGACAACGGCAACCAACGAGGGAACAGGCATAAAATGGACTGACACAAAAGACTTGGAGGATCTGGATTTCGCCGATGATATATGTCTGATTTCCCATAAACTGGAAGATATGCAAGTGAAAAGTAACAAGTTGGCAGAAGAAGCATCAAAGATAGGACTTCACGTGAACATAGATAAAACAGAGATGATGAAGATTCCTAGCCAACATCAACAACACCAACAGACCACAATAAGCATAAATGGGAAGAACCTGAAAGAAACAACCTCCTTCACCTACCTGGGAAGCATCGTCTCAACTACAGGCGGAACTGACGAGGACATCAAAGCCAGAATCGGAAAAGCAAGACAAGCTTTCATTACTCTCAAATCTGTGTGGAGGTCAACAGCACTCAGCATCAAAAATAAGATCCGGATTTTCAACTCCAATGTGAAGTCAGTGCTACTATACGGATCAGAGACTTGGCGAGTCATAAAGAGCATCTCAAACAAACTTCAAACCTTCATTAACAACTGTCTCCGCTCAATACTCAAGATCAGATGGCCAGAAAAGATCAGCAACAGGGATCTCTGGGAGCGAACCAATCAGGAACCGATTGTGAAACAAATAGGCAGAAAGAAATGGAGATGGATTGGCCATACGCTGAGGAAACCATCAAGTGACATCACTAGACAAGCCCTCGAGTGGAACCCGAAAGGGAGGCGGCGAGTTGGTCGTCCAAGGGTGACTTGGAGGAGGTCATGCGAGGAGGAGATGAAAGCATGTGGACAGACCTGGAGCAGGGTGAAAAAGTTGTCAGAAAACCGAAGTCAATGGAGGTGCGCAGCTGAAGCCCTATGTTCCTCTAGGAACTAAAGGATACAATAATAATAATATAATAAATCTCTATGGTCGACTGGCCATTTGATCTTCAGTATGGAGCAAGCGAATAGGGCAGCTGTTGATGAAAGTCTGTATAAGTCTATTTGAAATCCTTTCCGTCAGACTCACACTGCAAGTTTCTTACCCGCAAAGAAGAACTGACTGACTCATTTCACATTTGTATCGAAAATCCGGATCTTCCCCATTTCGACTGTGGGTGACTTTGGTATCTTCATTCATTTCGACTGCCTGCGGTTGAAATGATATTGCCTAGCCAGGTAAGTGAAGGAGGCAACCTCTGTTATTGCTTTCCCATTGATGGGTTTTGACGCTGGTTGGTTTTTTTGCTGATGTTGTTTGGTTGTCTTCATCAACTCCATCTTATCTACGTTCACCTGAAGTCCTGTATTCGCTGCTTCTGCAGCTAGTTTGTCGGTTTTCGCTTTTACGTCTTCGAGTTTGTTTAACACGACACATATAGCATCTGTGAAATCTAGACCTTGTAGAGTTTTCTTAACTATACCGCTCTCATAAAGGAAACGACTAATGAATAAAAGATGTAAATGATTAATTTTTGATAAATATTTTTGAGATAACCTTTAAAATACCGAGATCATTCTGAATAGCCATCTCATACAAACCAACGCCATCATTTCATTTAATACTATGCAGATCATAAGATCCACACAGTAGCAGTAGGAAACAAGATCAACACCATCTCCAAAATAAGTCGAATGAACTGTGAAAGGAACTATATATATATATATATATTTGTAAAAGAGAGATGGGCGTCCAGTTTGACTTGTTATCCAAGGATAAAAACTCACTGTTAAACAACATGATGTTTATTCTTTCTTATCAATGCATGGACAGCCATTCACACACTATTTTAGGGGATTCCCCTTCACACTTGAATTTCATAGCAGAATGTACTTCATTGAAATGGGTTATTCTTGTGTTCCTTTCCGAATCATTAACACTCAGAATTTAAGATGTGACCCGTATAACGGAAACAAAAAGAGAATTTGCTGATAAATGTTTGTTTAAATGTCAGTTTTGTAGTTTGCTTATAACGAAATCTGCCAAAATGTGACCTGATTGGTGACTACTTCCCCACCATCTCCTTGATACCATAAATGCCAATATATAGAAACGGGGAGTAAATACATAAAACTCTATCCTACTGATTGACTGAGATGAGTAGTTTTATACCACTCACGCATCAATCAGTATTGCCTGCCGGCTAACTGAATCGAAATGGTCAGAACAAAGGTCAGTAGTGTACCCGTTTTGAATCACTTCAGAAAGCCGAATTAGTTCAAACCACTTGATTTCAGACTAGTGAACTCTGATCAAAAATCAGCGAGACGGTCAACCGGTGTTTGGAACAATTCTGTCCAGCTACCTTTAGCGGTTGATGTAAGCGATATTATCATTATTACTCCTTTGCGTTCTGAGTGAAACAAAGAGCTTCACCATCACTTTTTTCTGATTTCCACCGTCCTCTTAAGCTGGGTCCACGTTTGACCAAACTCTTCCATGCCTTCCACACACGTTCTCCTCCGTGTTACCTTCACACTGACGACCCCCTGGCCGCTTTTTATTTGCATTCCAATCGAATATTGACCTGGCGTGCGATATCATTCGGCGGCCTCCTCAGTACATACCCGATCCATCTTCACTTTCGCCTACATATTTATTGAGCGATCGGCTCTTGGTTGGTTTGTTCCCATAGTTTCTTGTTACTTATTCTTTTGGGCCATTTGATCTTTAGTTTGGAGCGAAGGCAGCCATTGATGAAAATCTGCAACAGGCTATTAGAAATGCTTTTCCGTGACACGTCAAGTTTCTGACCTGTATAGAAGAACTGGCTGACTTGATATTGGTATTGTGTCAACCCGCAGTCCTATTTTCGCTGCCTCTTGAGCCGATTTTTTTGGTTTTCACTTGTAAGTCTTCGAGTTTGTGTGACGATAAACAAATATCATCCAGACTGTTTTGAGTCTTATTTTCGGTCAGTCCAACGAATTAGTGAAAACAAAACTCGTAGTTTAGCGAAGAGTCTCTTTTCGGCGAATTCATTTCTTAGCTGTACAGTCGCAAATATATATATATATGTGTCATTTTGTATGTGTGTGTGTGTGTACATAAAGTTTGTCCAACGTTTTCCTGACTCCTCGCCTCCAACAGTTTGATGCATAATCCAGTCCACCACAATCAAGAATATCATGGGAAATAATGGGTTGCTAGCTTGTCTTACTTCTGTATTCACTTTAAACGATTCACTGAGTTTTTCGTTGTGGATCACCTGACACGTGGCATTGTCACGTAGCTTCAAATTATATATACACATATCTATCTATATATTACGTAGAAAGATAGTTAGTGAGGCTGAAACTCTACAATCAACACAAGTATAATCACAGAAGAAATAATTAACACCTATTTTAGTAGAGTAGAGTCGAAGTGAATGAAAAAATACAGCAAAATAATTACACAACACGATAATGTCATGAAAAGAGAATTCATTAGCAATTAAAATATTTCCTCACTAAATAATAAACGTTTCCCCTTTCTCCTATTTCTTAAGAGTACTCATTTAGTGTCTCTCTATTTGTTATTCTCAAACACGCATAAAATGTACCTCATTATATTTCGTGAATACAATTCGTAATATAAATAAATAAGTGTATGTGAAAGTCAAGTGTTATTTTATCAGAGTGGAACTTAGGAGTTCTGTGACTGCAATCATTACTAACCAAAAACACAGAGTTATGTCAAACAGTAAACTGTGATATTACTGCTTCTTTAATGACACTTTTACCCTTTTCGTGCTTTCCATATCTAATACAAATCTCAATAAATCGTAGTCACACTCAAAAACTATACTCATATCTGTCTAAATTATTATTAATTTTGATTTGGTTGATTACATTTCACACTTCAGCTTTATGCTTTCTATACACATATATGTATAAGTATAAACAGACGCAGATATGACTTAGAGGGTGGAAAGCCGGTTTCCCTGAACTTGTAAAAATCACTCATCCTACAACACCCCAACCCACCCGATCCACTCACCAACTTAATCTCGATGCTAGTGCTCAAACAATACCCACAATAACAATACCAGCGACAATAACAACAACAAGCGTGTTAAAATCAGTCTTTCACTAGACCTAACACGCCTGCCTTGTCAACAACAACATATATGTATGTATATATTTAACGCTTTTATGAATTCTTTGTTAATTGACAAATGATTAACAGCACACTCATACACACACCTCCCCTCGCCGAAAACAAACCCGTTCCCTGCCTTCACGAAAGAAAAATTCTTTAAAGGAATTATTCAAGCAGGCAATTTTTAGTGTGTGCTGAGAATGTCAACTGATATTCGCTTGTAATTATCACTACGAACAGTTTACATTGTTTCCGGTATTTTACAGTTTAAAACAGTGTTTTGTATCTATACACATATATATACATAGCTTTATCACAAGAAAAAAGGTATAACGTTATATCAGAAAAACTCGAAAAATCATTGTTTGTTAAATTAGCTTTAACCGATTTTTGTTTTAGATGTTTATAAGTCGTTTCTTTGACTTATTGATAAAACAAGGGTAGACACTTTGTGATACGGTTCATTTGTCATGAATGCATGAATGCAATCACCTATGCGAAGACTGTAGAAGTAGATATTTGTGTGAGAAAAAGACTACAATTACACACACACAATGTAAAATATGCAATAATTAATTATTATTATATCCTTTAATTCCTAGAGGAACATAGGGCTTCAACTGCGCACCTCCATTGCCTTCAGTTTTCTGCAAAATTTTTCACCCCGCTCCAAGTCTGCCCACATGCTTTCATCTCCTCTTCACATGACCGCCTTCAGGTCACCCTTGCACTGACGACCAACTACCCGCTTCCCTTTCGGGTTCCACTCGAGCAATGGCTTGTCTAGTGATGTCACTTGATGGTTTCCTCAGAGCATGGTCAATCCATCTACTTCCATTTCTTCTTGCCTATTTTTTGCACAATCAGTTCCTAGTTGGTTCGCTCCCAGAGATTCCTGCTGCTGCTCTTTTCTGGCCGATCATCTGATCTTGAGTATTGACTGAAGACAACTGTTAATGAAAATCTGAAGTTTTTTCGAAATGCTCTTTATGACCCGCCATGTCTCTGATCCATATAGTAGCACTGACTTCAAATTGGAGTTGAAAATTCGGATCTTATTTTTCAGGCTGAGTGCTGTTGACCTCCACACAGACTTGGGAGTAATGAAAGTTTGTCTTCCTTTTCCGATTCGTGCTTTGATATCCTCATCAGTTCCATCCGCCTGTAGTTAAAACGATGCTTCCCAGGTACGTGAAGGAGGTTGTTCCTCTCAGGTTCCTCTCATCTATGCTGATTGTTGTCTGTTGTTGTTGTTGCTGCTGGCCAGGAATCTTCATTACCTCCGTTTTATCAATCGAAAAGCGCACCGAAGCCATAGCTCATGCAGTAATTAAGCTGGCTGAATACTGTAGGCAATAGCGTTGATCATCTCTCGGCCATTCCCACGTATTCGCCATACATATCCTGTACGGGACCTGTTAAAATTAACTGGTCAGCTGACTTATTGTGAATGAATCTGGTTACGGATCTCTGAACCAGTGGGCGAATGACTATAGATTACATAAAGGAGTTTACTACTTCCAAAAGACTCATATAATAAAATTCAGTTTGTTTCAAAGAACAATACTAATTATACAATAAGATCACACATTGATTGATATCAATTACAGAACCAGTGAAAACCACCCAAGGAGTAATACACAGCTGCTTCGTCTCGGCCTAGGACTCGTTAGCTTTGCTCACTTCTACTCGAACCCAATCAGCCAGCCAATTGAGAGCTTACGACGAGTTGTCATCTGAAGTGGTGACAAATAGTGGTATCCGTCAGCAAATGATGCCCACTATCCCTATTTCTATTCAATTTTATCATAGATGTACTAACTGACTTAACCTTAAGTGACTTCAGCGACTCAAGGATTGACTCGTTACACCAGGGAGCAGATGATATAGTCCTTCTAGGTGAAGAGGCTGAAAAAATGCAGAGTCTTCTGAACACACCTTGAGCTGCAATCTATGTAGGTATGGCATAAAATAAGCTAGCATAAAAATGTAAAGTGATGCTACATGACTTGATAACATTGACTTCTAGCTTAGAAACGGGGAGTGAATTGGTGTAAAGTGTTAACCGCTTCACTTATTTGAGAAATTGTATAGGCCACAACGGGTTGATCACTGACGAAATCTCAGCTCGAATACAGAAGGCTCAGTTCTCATATTCCAGTTTACGCTGTCTGTGGCTTAGTAGACGTGATATCCTGCTGGCTGGCTATCGACCAAAGGGCGTGTACACGGCTCAGCGGCAGTTCACTTCGTCCCCCTCCTTTTTGGATGTGAGCAAGACATGGCCATTGAAAGTGGAAGACATGAAAAGTTTAGCTAATTAGCTGTCTTTGATCATGGGTGCCTGCGTTATATCTCCCGAGTAAGGTGGTGGTATAATAGGGTGAGCAATATTGGGATGAGGCTTTGGTCGAGTGCTAGGTAGAAAGAGGAAGTCAATCGACGAGACTGTGAAGTTACATCAACTGAGATAGTTAGGACATGTGTTACTTATGCAGTACTACTTGAATGGTTTTCAATGGTTCTGTATTTGGTATCACTCTGTGATCAGACTTGACACCGAGCGAATTCTTACAAATAAACTCTTTAAAAAAAGCTATCGCTGAATTTTTATATTTTGCAGGACGAACAATAATTTCTTCCCTTTTTACCTGAATGGATACAAGGAGAACATTGGAAACAATTAAGATAATTTCGGATATCAGACAAGACGAATTCAGCCAAATGCATCCAGCAAGTTCAATTACCTACATTCAAGTTTTGGTTTGCAGAGATTTGATTGGTTTCAGGATTTCACCATGAACTGACATTAGCAGAAGTTGGAATTCAAGGACCATTGGATTAGGTCCCAGTGGCTAATTGATCTACGAGCTCGCTAGCCTTGTAAACAGAAAGTATTTGGTACGAATCACTGTGGCAAGCGCGTACTGTAAAGAGTCCTAAATCAGGCTGACGAAACAACTGCTCAGTAGTCCCAGGCTTTCCAATAGTCCTGTAAACCGTGTCAGTTTTTGATACAATCCTGAAATGCCTGTTAACAGCAATGTCAGTTAGTGTTGTTGATCTCCAAAGTAGACATTGTCCTTTTTGAAAAGCTCCAGGAAGAATAATGGGGAAAAATAAAGGGAATGGACAAAATACACCAATTAATTAGTTGTAAGAGAAGAGGCCAAGTTACGCTGGAAAGTATTCAATTCCTTTCGTAATAATTAAAAAATAAACAAAATTAACAAGACATGAGAATGATAAGAAAGATTTGTAGAGAAATCGATATGCAGATTAGGTGGTACTCAATCAGTCTATTGAGGAGCACTTGCCATTAGAGACAGTGTATTATTCCCTGTCAGAAGATAAATAAGAAGACAATGGTCCTGTTACCTGATTGCGTTAGCTCGCATATGCAATAAGAAGAAAACATTGTTACATGTATGAACGCGAAAAATTGGCAGCCTGATTAAAGATCTTTGATTATCATTCTGCATGAAACCATTATAACGAACCTTCATCTTTTTGGATCAGTCCAAGCTTCATAAACCTAACTGCCAATCTCGAGTTCAATAAACGGTAAAAACAAATCTTATATATATATATATATTTATATATAATCTTTTTGATATGACTTTAATTAAAGTTCTTCTAGGACTGTGTTAAACTATGAAAATGTGAAGTGTGAAAAAGGGGGTTTATTCAATAATCACGTTTCTAAGTATATCGCATTGAATACTTGTACTTGATTGTATGTCAAGATATGCATTGGAAGATATATTACAAAAAAAGACAGGTGATACAATCATAGACAAGAACAAATGATAGAATGGTAGGTACAGTATTAGGCTGATTGGGGGGCTTTTTTAATAATTGCTTCCACGTGATGATGATAACACTTACTTGTTAGTTAGTCAGTTATGAAGGTGATAAGAAAGCCTATCAAATATTAGATAAAAACTCGGAAAGTAGCACAGCTGTGCATCAACAATTTTACACTTATCTTTTCTGCTAGAAATGGTTTTATTTCCTATCATTTTTTTCAAGGGAAAATCAACACTTCGCCTAGTTTAACTTGTAGATTTCAAAGTATTTGGATAATATCAGTGAAACATTAAAAACAGCTACACTATAATTTAGTGAATAATGATTAACAGTGGAATCCAAGATATGCATTTCGCCCTATTTGAGACTCGTCAGCTTGTAGATGTACTTGCAATTCCCAGGGAGTGATGGTGTTCTCACGGAGAGTGGAACCTGAAGCCCATCGTTTTAAATGGCAAATCCTTATCCACTTGACAATTTGAGAGTCACCTCTTTTGCACTAGGCATCAATCACTGAGAAATGTAAGTGTATCCAACTTTTAAGTACCCAGCCGAACAAGATGAGCATCGTGAATTCCACTGTTAGCCCCTGTCTACCAAATAACACAGTGTTAATCATCAGATGTCATCAAAGCGTCTGTTCCCGAAGTTAGTACGTCAATGAAGGCTAAACATTTTATTCCAAACAATAGACATGATAATAACTCAACCGAATGAAGTACATTCTACTATGAAATTCAAGACTGAAGAGGAATCTCCTCTGATACAATTGCCTAGATGTTCTTGATGTCTTCCTTATAAGAAAAACCAGATAGCAGTGTAAAGACAAATTTGCATAGGAAAAGCACATGGATAGGGCAATATACACACATTCTGATGGCTTCGTTCCTCTCCAGTAAATTATAAGAACCCTCAGCCACATGTTAAGAGTTGTATGCTTCAAAGAGGTAATTGAAGATGAACTAAGGACTGTATATGACACCATGATTAAAAACAACTATCCACATAAATTCATCAGTAAACATATGACAAAAAAAATCAGAAAAGGACTATCCGCTCTCCGTAAACAAGAAGCCTTCATTCATACAAATGTAATTCACTGGCGATATACCTAGCGAAATAATAACGAAGAAGTTAAGAAAATAAGTTTAAAGCATATTGAATGCTAGCAAAATACGAGTCTTATTTTCTACACAACTAGTGGTGATTCACCGGATGTTAGATGAAGTACTCAGATTAATCGCCCTCCTCATTGTATCTACCAATTCAAGTGCGCTTGTGATTGAGAGAGTCATATTGGCTGTTTCTCTAAGAACTTGATTTTTCGTGCTTGTGAACATCTTGCAGCGTGGTTAAATAAAGGTGTAGTGTAAACCATCAACAGTTCGATATTAGAACACCTGGTGAAGACAAAGCTAGTATTGAAGAATCCTTCTCCATCATCTATCGAGTGCCAAATAGATTGCCAGAAACATCGGGGTACTGCATATTCCAGAGAGCAGAGGCTATCACAACTTATCTGAAACAACAACTGCTATGTGTGCAGAAGAAGCAAGTTCAGCCAACCACTTCTGCTAGGAAAGTAGTGGAAAATATCAATTCATGAACTCGCATTATTCTTCTTCTTCTAATTTCTCTCTCTGATATTCAGTGTGTTGTTATGTTGACGCTGTCGAGCTGTAACCCATTTGTATTATTATCATTGATTCGATATTATTTAAACAACATCAATGTTGATGTTAATAACACTAATCCACTCGCTCACTGTTATTGATATATCACTGAAGGGCCTGATGATGAAGTTATCTATGTTAACTAATAATTAAGTTATTTGTGTTCAATAATGACTGACTATGAGATACAGTTCCCAAATGTATAGTAATAAGCTGTGAACACTAAGGCTAGCCAACTCGGGTGTGAGATGTCACCACAAAACTGGAATTGTCAGAAGTTAAAATTCGTGAGCTGGTCACTGGACTAAATCTCAGCGGCTTAGTGCACACCAAGTTGGTCTCATTATCTGATGGTTCTGGCTTCGACCTCCGTTGGTTGGGGTATTGTGTGCGTACCTTGTACAGCACTTGCAAACTAGGATGAAACAACTATCGAATAATCAGTGGTTTTCAGTAATACTCCAGCTCAGTCAGTTCATGATCACACTTGACGCAAATCGTTTTCCTGTTAAGGAACACTTGAAAACTTAACCCGAAATAACACAGAAATAGAACTATTATCAACAACTCAGAAGGCAACTAATCTCCTCGACTCTTTCAACGAAAAACCTCCGTGATTGCTGTTTGGGCGCCTTTTTTGTTTTTATCTTTACTTCCTTCACACGAATACAACTCATTATTAAACGTTTAACAATGTGATATTTTTAGAAGTGAAATTTCCGATTTCTTTGTTTCACACTAGTCGTAATAAAGAAAGAATCTCAATAAAGTTGGATGAAAATTTCACTTCATAATTTGTACCTGTACTCCTTTTTTATCGATATAAAGCACACAGTAAAAGGGGTTTTCAAAAACAAAACTCAGTTGAATTATATCTTGAAGAATATGTCAAGACGTATACCTCGAATCTTGACCTCTGGTATTTCTTCATTTTGTTGGTATTTGGTAGTTTTGAGGCAGTCGACAGGAAGCCTTCCATCAAGGTGTTGTGCTATTTCGCACTCGTTAACTAGGTGAATCTACAATCATGAAAGAATTTTTGTCCGCGCATCACCCATTGCTGCAGTCGCAGACGTTACGACTGACTGAGCTAATCAGGCTTGTGAATGACCTCCTGTGGGACTGACTATCCAAGGCTTCCTGCGGCCGATTGCCTCTAACCATCAAATGCCTGGAATTCACCTTTTGCATTGATGGAAAACCACCTGGAATAGTGGCCATACTGCAAACTTGACTGTCAGGTTTCAGTCTGTATCAAATATAGGACTAGACACATTGCACCAGTTACTGACTAGTGTCCAATCAAAAATTTCCTCATTACACTATCTGTCAAAGATAGATATCTTGTTAGCTCACGTGCTTTTTCAAAGCGTTCATTCCACACCATGAAACTTTGCACATCATCTGTGTCCCGTATACAACTACCATGCAGTAAGACGGGAATGAAAGTAGTATTCAAGCCATCCATCTCATTTAGAGAAAAACGTGGTTGAAATCATAATTCAACAAACCGAATTAGTCAAAATAACACCATGTAATCGCATGGGTCAAGCTTGTAGATTGAAGCCAGTTTATAAGAATATATCTAGGTGTAAAATGACTGGCATTGATAAGTTGGAGAACTTCGGAAAACTCTGTCCCGCTGTAATGCATCGAGTTGAAAGTAACCCCACAAAAAGTGAAACAGAGTATTTATTATAATTGAGTGCAGAGTATGCTTAATCATCGGATATTTGTCCATAGAGCCACCATTGAGTTCATTCAATAAATATGACGCAGTATGTCTCTCAGATATATGTAAATTTACATCCGTAAATAATTAAAAAAACAGTACCGCGTAAAGCAGGTTAGGAAGTCATTCAAATCAACTAATATAATTATGAGAAATACAAACGCAATCTGATAGAGTGCTTGGTTCACAGAGCAAAGCAGTTTGCTCTGATGAATGTATTGATGAGGAACTTAATAAAATTAAACGGCTGCTGAGTGAAAATGGTTATCCAGAAAAGCTTATGGATCCTAAATCCAAGCTGTCCAAGTTACCAACAGTTTCATACATTTATTCCCGTTGATGAATTTGAACAAAGCAAGAAATACAGTTTCAGCAGAATAATATGCTACCATCATTTATTTCGTTGGCTTCTCATCAGCTGTTTACAGCATAAATAATGACGGTACCACATTATTCTGCTAAAACTGTAGTTCTTGCTTTGTTCAAATTCATCAAGGGGAATAAATGTATGAAATTTCTGAAAAAACGCCTCCCCAGAGAATCTTTTAAGTCACTGGATCGGTTGGTGACAATTCGTTGCAGAATATCAAGAGAGGTGACTCGATTGAAGTTTTATCATGATTGCTTGCGGTCTCACTGCTTTCCTCGTCATCTCATGAAGTCATTGCGTTCTTGCAAATTACCCCCATCTCTCAAGAATCTTCGACGCATTACAAAATCACATATTGAATCAACAGAATCTCTGATTTCTAAATTGAGAACTGAAGCCCGATCTTTCGATGGTGTCGTCAATAGTTTGAGTATAGTATGTCGCATCAAATTCATCAATTTCATCCAAGGACTTCAACAGAAAACATGTGAAGAATTTTACAAAACTCTCTCAAAATCCCTGACAAAGGAGAAATTGTGTGACGTTTTCCCAGAAAATCCTGAGGAGTTTATCTGTAATCTGTCGAGTCTGAAGTTAAATCGCATAGAAATGGAAGCACTTTCTCTTGGATTTAACTTTCACATCCCAAATAAGTTTGTCGAAAGAACTGATGTCGCAGTTCAATTCGAAAACTTATTCTATCAGTTGAGTGACCTCACTCCAGTTGATGATGACAAGAGGAGCTGGTTCAAATCGAAGCTCGTCGACGTTGCAAATCAATACCTCATTTCTCCAACGTCATATTCCAAAGTCCTTTCTGAAGAGCATCTAAGAGCATTGAAAGCTCTCAAGAATAATGACAAAATTGTTATATTGAGACCTGACAAAGGCTCAGGTGTGGTGCTGATGGACAAAGAGGACTACATCGCAAAGATGAAAGCTGTGTTAAATGACCCGTTGAGGTTTAAAGTTGACAGTTGCCAGAAAGATAAGACAGATGCCGTCGAAAAACGTATCACAAACGCCTTGAGAGATCTCCTAAAGAAGAAATTGATTGACAACAACACGTACAATGACTTGAAACCCCGAGGGTCCCGCTTGCCACACATGTATGGCGTTCCGAAGATACACAAAGAACAAGTCCCCCTGAGACCCATACTTTCGATGATCAACTCGCCCCAACATAAGGTGGCACGTTGGCTTGCGGAGAAGTTGGAACCTATTCGTCAACGGCTAGGCGTGCACACGGCGAAAGACTCATTTCATTTCTCTGAAAGTGTGAACCACATGAACGTTCTAAATAAATTCATGGTGTCATTTGATGTAACCTCCCTATTCACAATGATTCCAATCAATGAAACTATTGAGATCATTTGTCAGCAGTCCGATCTTCTCCCACTCCCAGAATCGGAATTCAAACGCCTACTGCTTATGTGTACCATGGATGTGCAATTCCAATTTGACAACACGTTTTACCGCCAAATAGATGGTGTAGCTATGGGCAGTCCACTCAGCCCTGTTCTAGCAGATATATTCATGTCAAACCTCGAAAGAACAAAGTTGAAACATGCAATCGACGAAACATCTTCCTACTGTCGTTATGTTGATGACACATTTATAGTGTGCGAAAATGAAAGCCATGCTTCACACTTACTAAGATTATTCAATGGTGCACACGCCAATATTGATTTCACTATGGAACATGAAAGTGACGGAAAGTTTCACTTCCTCGACATCGCCATGGAACGCCTAGAAGATGGTAGTCTTCAAAAGTCAATTTATCGAAAGCCCACATGGAAAGGACAATACTTGCATTTTAACAGCTTTTGTCCAAATAGCTTTAAACGGGGTCTAGTCAAGACTCTGTACTATAGAGCGAGGAGAATATGCTCTATAGAGAAACTAGAGGAGGAGTTTGTGTTCCTTGAAAAGATATTGAAGAGAAATGGGTATCCTCAAAAGTTCATCAACAAGTATGGAAGATCTGAAGTCACAAATGTAAAACAAATCACAGTGGGTAAAAAGCCAGTCTACGTTCAGCTTGACTATAAAGGTGAAAACATTGCAGCGATGATCAACAGAAGGCTGAGTACATCACTAGCCATAGCCTATCCTGCAGCCAAGCTCGTTCCCATCTATCGAACAACTTGCTCTTTGGTGCAATCAAAAATCGATAGATATCCTTCTCATGTTACCTCCAACTGTATATACAAATTTACGTGTATCTGCGGGAGCAGTTACATTGGAAGAACAGAAAGAAGGGCATATCTACGATTTTCTGAACACGTACCAAAAAGCTTACGTCTAAAGGGAACAAATGCTCTAAACAGTGCCATCGCCAGGCATCTCCTCGACACGGGTCATGAGGTGGACGTCGAAAAGTCGTTCAAAATTATCAATAGGCAAAAGAGCTCAATTCTCCTTAAGTTTGCTGAAGCGATTTCTATCAAACGCTTGAAACCTGATCTATGTGTTCAGAAAGAAGCAGTTATTAGTCTTTCCTTGCCTTGGTAACTGGATGCTTTTTTTCTCTCATCTGATTACGTAATCTTTGTCTTTAACCTCACCCTCCCTTTTATAATCTGTAATTTTGTTTGTCTCTTGTTTCTATGATTTGAGCTCAACTCAGTTCATTGTTACCTAACTTACTAGTCACTATGCATCTAACGCATATCTCATCTTTATTACGTAACTCTTTTACCATTTTCTGCATACATTTATTTTGTTTTAACTTGAACTGCCTGTGTGAAAACTATATAAGCGCAATCTTCTGAGCACTGTTTACAAATTGTGGAATTTTCTGTCAACTGACAACATGTAAAATTTGCAAGTATGTTCAAACATGTCTGTACTTAAACCTCATAATTTATTTAGGCTGTAAGCAGCTGATGAGAAGCCAACGAAATAAATGATGGTACCACATTATTCTGCTAAAACTGTAGTTCTTGCTTTGTTCAAATTACCAACAGTTCCTAAAAAAGCCTTATTCTTACAAATGCAGTTCCTTGGGGACAACATCAGCGAGATACTCACAGAGACCCTTAGAAATGCTGTAAAAAAAGAGCATGCTTTGCTGCCGAAATACGTTGTGTATTCAAAACCTCTTCTCTTTTGCTTTCGGGAGTAAAAGATAAACTGACTATTTTCACGCTCTTGCATGCATATCCACCAATTTAACTGCCCCTGTGGAGTCAGCCAGTTAGATAGGCCGTACAATTAGGCGTGTTTCTTGTCGGATTTCTGAACATCACCCTTTGTGATTAAGTAAGGGACAAACAAAATCGATTCATTGCTATTGCTATTCTACCCTATCTTGTGGATACATAACACAAGATTGTTGTCAGGGAGGCAGCTTTGAAAGTCACTTACAGCATACCAACAAATCTCAATTTCGGCTTAAGAGTTCATTTACTAAATATTGCTGAGGGTGTTGGGATTCACATTAAGTAGCCTAGTTTGTGCATCCAAAAGAAGCTAGTTCAAACATTATCCTTACCTTAGCCATCTAGGTTTGAATGATCCTCAATTTTTGTGGAAATTTCTCTAATTTCAGTTGATATTTTATTCGCTATTATATCTTTATTATTATTATTATTATAATTTTAGCATCTTAAATGAACTGTAATTACATTGATGCTACTTTAGAAATAGATATTATTTAAAAAACACTTATATTGTTATTGACTACTAATCTGGAATATTCTATGTATATAAAAATATGCATAAAATTGTAGAGCCAGAAAAGGGAATCATCGGAAAGGATATTCTTCACCCAATTTTGTTGCTTTTGCTAGATATCTGAATGAATATTTTCGCTGTATTAGAATAACGTTTGCTCTAAATATCATCCATATCAGTAAAAAGTTTGAACATTCTGGATTAGATCGAATAAATTATAGTTATATATATATATATATATATATATATATATATATATTTCAATAGTTTACCCACAATGGTAAGTTTTTATTTATTTTTGGTAATATTTTCAGAAAAATTACTGCTCGTGATTATGTGTTACATCAAATGCATTTAGCTAATATGAAGTTATATTCTGCTACAGTACCCTAATTCCTGTTTTATTCATTTGTCGCGTTCCAAGCGAAGCTTATTGCCGTAGGTTTGAGAAGTTGACGTTTCAGTAGCTGTGATACTACTTTTCTAAATCATGAGTCGGCTAGCCTCAAGTTAAACATTCCGTTTCGTCTCTAAAACGAGCTATGTGTTAAGTT
Source organism: Trichobilharzia regenti (assembly GCA_944472135.2). Taxonomy (NCBI): domain Eukaryota; kingdom Metazoa; phylum Platyhelminthes; class Trematoda; order Strigeidida; family Schistosomatidae; genus Trichobilharzia; species Trichobilharzia regenti. Next base: position 32,506,573 of record OX235268.1, read on the forward strand.
AAGGAGTTCGTTGGCGAGGAATCGAATGTTTGATCACCAGTGGACAGTTGGTAAGGATCTTATCGCTGAATCACTCAAGCATTTGTTTAATAATTTGCGACAATTTCATCGGAGGTAATAATAATGTATATCACGTTATTGGATACAGAGTGGAATTTTCAGTTTTTTCATCTTCCGAAATATTTGTTTTTAGAGTGAGAGAAGAACTAAAGGATAAACGCAGAACCTGAAATTAGTGCTGACTAATTCACGGGAAAATAATTAGACTTATTCATGCCTACGCTTCATTTCTCTTTGACACACACCCAACAACACTATGATATTTTCAACCAAGAATATGAGGTGAACATGAAAAGGGACCAGTCGGAGGTGAAACTGCTTTGATGGACATGTTTGACTGCTTAAAATAAAAAAAAGAATTAAAGCAATAGTTTGAAGGATTACGGGCTATGATGCAGAAAGAGTATTCTGGTAACCCAGAGTTGAGGTAGTTCACCTCAATATTTTTATTAATAATGAGAAGAACATTGACTTCTGATCAATTTTGAAGGCCAACAAATGATCAGTAGATTTATGAAGGATAAACCGCTGCTTTGAACCACTTAGACAGGTGTTTACAAATTTACTTGTTCCTCTGAAGTTAGTTGTATTGGCCGCACAAAGTACACATTTTTCAAACGTTATCTCTGAACATTATTAGGCATGGTTAGCAACAGAACAGAAAGGCAAGACAATTACTAAGTGAAATCTTTAAGCATTTGGTATGATCAAGCCGTACAGCTCCACCAGAGTAGTCTGTCAAAATCATTTACAAGGGGAGGACAAATGGTGCAAAGAATGGCATTTTCTTTATGGCTGAGACACTGCCAACTCGTCAATACAACTCCGGACTCTGTATGCAGAAAACGTTTGTCCGATCCCTTATTCGACCATGGCCTTCATTTCTTTCTCAATCGACCAGTATAATTTTTATATTTTAGTAATTAATTTGCTCTCATTTATGATAGTTAATTCACTGTTATCATTCACACATGTTTTGTACATTTCCTCTCCCTCGTCAGTCATGTTTAAATAGAAACTCAAGTACCACTTTTCTTCTCACTCAATAGCGATTTTAACCTAATGACATCTCTGCTAAGTATCTACATAATATGTGTGTTTGTTGTTGAAAGTCTGTTATATTTTGCTATGTATATATGGATCGATATTCCTTTATAATTGACAATATGTCTTTGTCTGTTCACTAACTAAACAAACATGTCTGACCCTGTTTTTGTCACATGACATTACAGCCAATCATATTAGGAATGTCTATTGATTCGTTCATTTTTGATCATTCGCTCATACACTTGGGTGACATTGATTTTCCTTGTTGTTTGAAAATACAAGTATCATCGTGAACCTGGTGGTTTTTCCGATTTCCGCCTTCTTGCGTCAGGATTATTAATTACTCGACCAGTACATAACAATCTCTCACTATTTCTTCCTTTGTATCGTTGACTATTTCATGGTTGAAAACTTCTAATTTGCTTTTGAAACTACCTTCGAGTAGTTATATCCGTTATGTCCCTACCGCCCCTATCGTACAATAAGGGTTTCCTGTAGGTTTCTGATGAATATAAACAACATATAGTACAGTCTCTCCTAAGACGATTTTGTTGACAGAGAAAATTTTCTTAGTTGAATTGTATTTTATTTCGGAGTTTTCTAAGTAAATACATGAGTAGAATTATTAAGCAGAATATTAGGTTTGCATATCAGCAGATCCTCTCACACTCAGTGTACAACTGATCAATTTAAACAAAATTATGACATGTAATAATAATAGTGATGTCGGTGGCACAGCAGTTAGGACGCTCGCCAACCATGCACATGGTCTGGGGTTCGATCCCCGGCCGACGTAGTCCTTTACCTCGTTAAGCGAGAAATAGTGCTGGTAAAGAGGAAAGGTTGGGCATGAGGCTGGCAACCTCATCCCGTAAAATTAAACACTGCCACAGAATCTTCAAGCCACCAGCTTGAGGCCCTATGTTCCACTGGGAACGTGAAGGATATAAATAACAGCTGCATAGATCATGCTAGTAGATTGGCGTTAGTGCATAATAGTATGGCTAAATTTAGGATGACTAACCTCAATAAGCTGAACAATTCGAAAAATTCTATGCTACTGAAATTCATTTACTTCTATATAATCACAAAATGAAATGTTCTAGAATAAATGTCTCAGAAACTGATCTTATCAGACAATATATAATTAAGTGAGCCACCGAATCCAACAAGGAGAAACACCTATTTTGAATTCATGGAAAATTAAATTTCAACAAAGCAAAAACTACAGTTTTAGCAGAATAAATTGGTACCATCATTGTTTATTTCGTTGCCTTCTCGTCAGCTGCTTACAGGGCAAAGGCATTATTGAACATATCTACAAAAACAATTTTAGCATACTTGCACAAAGTTCACTTTTAAGCAAAAACGATAGAGCGAGGAGAATATGCTATATAGAGAAATTAGAGGAAGAATATCAGTTTCTTGATAAGATATTGAAGAGCAATGGATAACCTCAAAGGTTCATCAACAAGTATGGAAGAACTGAAGTCAAAAATGTAAAACAAATTACAGTGGGAAAAAAGCCAGTCTACTTTCAGTCTGATTATAAAGATGATGAAAACATTGCGGCAATGATCAACAGAAGGGTGAGTACATCACTAGCCATAGCCTATCCTACAGCTAGGCGCTTCCTTGTCTATCGAACATTTTGCTCTTTCGTGCAATCGAAAATCGATAGATGTTAACTCCAACTGTATATACAAATTTACATGTATCTGCTGGAGCAGTTACATTGGAAGGACATAAAGAAGGGCATATCTACGATTTTCTGAGCATGTGGCAAAAAGATTATGTCTAAAGGGTACAAATGCTTTAAACAGTACCATCGCCAGGTATCTCCTCGACACGAGTTGACCATCAGGTGGACGTCGAAAAGTCGTTCAAAATTATCAATAGACAAAAGAGCTCAATTCTCCTCAAGTTTGCTGAAGCCATTTCCAATAAGGGCCTGAAACCTGATTTATGCGTCCAGAAAGAAGCAGTTACCAGTCTTTCTTTGCCCTGGTAACTGGATAATTTTACCTCTCTTTCATCCGAATGCGAAATCCTGAAACGTTTCCATTGTGTATGATTATTATTGTTCGGAAAAGTGTTTAATATTATATATATATTATTATTAGTGTATGCGTATACTGATCGATTGATTTTTGTTTAAAATGAACTCTGTGCAAGTATGTGAAAATTGTTTTTGTAGATATATTTAATAATGTCTTTTCCCTGTAAGCAGCTGACGAGAAGGCGTAGAAATAAAAGATGGTACCAATTTATTTTGCTGAAACTGTAGTTTTCGCTTTGTTAAAGCTGATTAAATGTCTAAATATTAAATTAGTAAACAACAGGGGATAAAACAACTACATGAGGTAGTTGTAAAAGTCTTGAAAATACTCTGGTATGATTATTGTAAGTAATAAATTGTGCTCGAAATGTCATCCAAGTTATAATTCTTTCTATAGAACAAAATCAGCTAATATGGGATTCTACTTTCCCAGGTTATCATTTTTCATTCCTTCGTGCTCCCTGTGGAACATAGTACCTCAGGAATAGCAGCTTGAATTTTCAAAAACTGGTATAAAACTTAGAAACACATAGGAACTGCTCATCGACAGTTTTTTACCTTTGAAATTATTATTTCAAAATGGATACGTCTTCAGTCAGTGGATGAAACTCACCACTGAGTGGTGGTTTTTTCGATTCAAACTTGAACCCAAAATCCATGGTTTCATACGCTACAGCTTCACTTGTCAAAGCAGCTGGACAATGAAAGGGACCTCAAATGCAACATGCATCAGTGAAAAAAACTAGCAATCAATGAGGACTATAAATACATCTTGCCATTGAGTCCCAACTAAGCCGAAATGAGTAACCTGAATACCACAGCTAGTCAGTATTCACTAATTTTTTTTTATTTTTGATAACAGCTTGATTCCACACCGTATTTTTTGGTATAGGTGTGGAATTTTCAGCATGTGACGTCATTAGCCCACAATTTGCAGGCCGACCAAAGATATCAGGTGTGCGTCGACAGGGGATCAAACATCGAACCATGTGCATGGTTGGCGAGAGACCTAACCACTGTGCCACCAAAGCACAGTGTTGAAGCGTCTACGCTAGGAGACTGACATGTAAACAGAGGCCAAGCATTCCGGTGCAGAGTGTCAACTGGAAAGTGGAAACCAGCTAAAACGTATAACATTTACATGCCAGCTGAAATGTTTTCTTTACAACCCTTTCCATAAAATATATATATATATATATATATGAAGGATGGATTTCTACAGTTGAACTTCTTCACATTTGCACTGGGTGATATTTGAAACGAAAATGTATGACCCCATGACCAGTCATTGTTCAAAGTGAATAAATTCTGCAATTTCATGCACAATATTTGTTTTAAGACAGTCTTAACGTCACACCATGGTAAGGAATACAAAGTTGAAAGTGACTGCAGTTCGTGATCTAGGCTGAAACCAGTCGAAACCCTAGAAACCAGCTGTTGGAATTCACTTGAATGAATGACTATGTAATGGAGAAGTCGTAAACATTGACATTCTCTACGTCAGATGTAACCTGTCGCCATAAAACTCAAATTGACGGAAGTTATAAGTCATGAAGCCTTCATTGGATTGACATCCAATCACTAAATATACTCAAAATGTTGGTCTGATTACTAGGGTTCAATCTCCATTACATGGTGTCATCTGTGCGTACTGTAGAGAAGTTGAAGGTGGCCTGCTTAAATCACTGGGCTACCGAAATTACTTTCCTCCAAAATGCTTAATTTCATCTGGATTTATCATTGTTTTAATCGTCTAGTTATATGAAGTGACCTGTACATAAACGTACGCAATGATTAAACTTGCTCTTAAGTAAACGCTGTACACTTATTCAACGAAATGATGATATACTTCAGATTATTACTTTACATGTGAGTCCTGTGTAAAGAAAAAGTACTTTGGAACTGAATACGCTGAAAAATTTTGTACCGTATATTCGCATACTGTCTTAAATAAAGCTTTATCATTATTATTATTATTATGAAAACTAGGGGAAAACAACTGTGCAAAACCTCCTGGTTTTAAGTACTTTTCTAACTTATATCACTTCGTGAGATCACAGTTGAAGCAAGCTAGCACAGACTTAGCACTTCTAAGTTGATTTATCGTGTTTTGAAACATCTACCTGTGTGGTTAACTAAAGGTGCAGTAAAAACCATCAACGGTTCGTTCCTAGACCATCTGGTTCAAACTAGCCACAAAGACAGCATTGACTAATCCTTCTCTGTCGTCTACCGGGTACCAAAAAAACTGCTAAGAACTTCAAGGTATTGCATGCTCCAAACAGAAAAGGCTATCGCTATTCCCTTGCAACAACCGATATTCTGTGTGCAGAATAAACAGGTCCACCAGCTAGCCGCTACAACTGGCCTGGCCAGCCTTCAGTGGAGACTATAAATTTAGGAATTCGCATTATTATTTTTTCCTCATTTCTCTGGTAATCAGTGTAGTGCACTGTTATTTTGATGGCATCGAAATGCAATCCGTTGATATTAGTATAAATGATTTGATGTTACTTAAACAACGATACTGTTGCTAATAACACTAATTCATTCATTCACCACAAGATATATATATATATATATAAATGTAGCACCTGATGAAGGGCGGTTTATCGAAAGGAATTCAAGTGTTGATTTGTAAGGATTCGACTAATTGGTTTCAGGATTTCATCATGAGCTGAGATCATTTAAACAACCACAGGGAAACCTGAAGGGAGTACTGGACAGCTGTTTGCCGTCCTAGCTTGGGACTCTTCGTCAGTATGCACCCACCGGGATTCGAACGCAGTATCTTCTGGTTACAAGATGAGGTCGTAGACCATAAAGCAACCGGGACCCAATTCAATCGCCAATGAGATGCTCACTGGTGACTTCCCTTATTTAGGTAGGTAGTAACCTGGGATTCTGGTTAGAAATCTTTACCATTAGGGTGCAGCAGGTTGGGTGTGAGGACAAACACTCGACAAAGATATTTGCAATCGGTCACGCTGCTTTGTTCAGTAATCATTCCTTTTTAAAATTTCTAATGAGCATTTTGATTCAGACAAAATTAATTTTACTGTTTTTTTGTATAACCAAATTAATTAGTGTTTCGTTGTTAAGAGTCTTTCTTTATTTTCGTCTGCCGGAATTCAAACCTCAGAAGATACAAGTGGTTACCGAGTTTTCTATCACTGAACCACTCACTCAGTGCATATTATGCATTCATAAGAATTGATGATTTTATCAGTGTTTCATGAAATCTGACGATGCAAATCCAGCTATTTAGAAGTAATAATGACTGCATTTCAACATTTCCACATTCAGATGAATCTGCTTCGTCTGAGATTTAATCAATGAGAATAAATAAAGCTCTGAAGTTAGCACTAACTTATTCGTGGAATAGTCATTTGATGCATATTACTATGCTTCATTTACCATTGCCACCCAACATATCTTCTCACGTGAATTCACACGGAACAGGAAAGGTTATAGAGTGGAATTAAGACAATTTAAGGATGTCTTTGACTGCTGGTTCAAAGTCTAACTGAAAAAAATTACTTTGAGGCAGTGTGCGAATTTCTTGGGAAAAAGGTTTTCCAGATAGTCTACAGTTGAAGCATACCACTTTAATTGTTCGATTTGTAGTTAGGATAGCAGTAAGAATATGAACTTTTATCAGTTCGTTTTACTCTAAGGCCTATTTGCGAATTCCTCAAATGAACACGTCTTGCTTAACATTGAGTCAGTCGTATATTTGTTTCACTGAACACATTAAATTTTGTTACGTGTTTTTTGGATAAACGGAATATATGTTTAATGATCATTAGCGTCTTGCATTGGGTTAACTCGATTTAATACAAAAAGGTCAATATATGAAGAACCAACTATGTACTCAGCATTTTATCAACTTGTCTAGATATGTTGGCTGGTCAGGAAAACAATACCACGGTATGTTCTTTATCCTCAAGGATCCGAAAAGTATGTTTACAAAATACATTTGAGAGAAAATGATGACCTCTTTGATATACCTTATTAGAAAAAGGAAATCCACTTGGATTTTTTGACACATAATTGAGAGATAAGTTGCTAATGCTTTTACTTCCAGCTGTTTCTGAGTCTTTACTTAAAAATTCGTCTTTCTAATTGTCTCCGTAAAAGATTTCAGACACCTGTATTGAGAATCGCATTATCTGGTTCACAGTTAATTCAGTCAAGCGTTAGGGGCATGATACCAACTTTCTGCCATAAACTGGTACATCCACCATCCTACCAGTTCCTATAAATCACATTTTAAGTGTTGGCTTATAGGGATTCGGTTAATTACAGGATTTAATCAGGATCTGACACATTGGTTAGAGATCCACTGGAAAACCTGGGAGTACTGGACAGCTGTTTCGTCCGCGTTTAGGACTCTTCATCAGTTTGAATCCCGATGGGTGAGTACTGATGAGGAGTGAGTGAAACAGTGCAGCGTTTTAGCTACTTCACCGATCCTCAAGGTTTCATCACCCCTAATGAACTGACTACTGACAAAAATTCTACACAGAAAGAAAAGAACGCAGATGAATATGTTTAACTTCCCCCCCCCCGGCCGGAATGTAGTCTTTTGATTCTTCTTATCCCGGTAATCATTAATCACGTCGGCATTATAGCCTAATGTTTTTTTAAAAAACACGTACATTTACCATTTATCTTTTAGAAAACTTTGTATACGTAGACGTGAATTGAGATAATATTCTCAGTTGAATGTTTCATGACAAGGGGTTGTATTATTCCTCCGTCTGTTTTCAATGAGTGAAGTATGTGAACGCTGAAAAAAATGACAGTCAGTCGTGTGATCATTTCTGAAACCTTGAAAATAACTGATTTTTTAGCTGGATATAATAAAGTTCAAGATATCTTAAAATGTGTTATGACCCGCAGATCTTTGTTTAATTAATTAACATTCAGTTCAGTAGTTTATAAAAAGGTTTCACAACTACTTTTTGTCTGTTAATGTGATCTTTCTTTCTTTCGTATGAAGTATGAAACTTACCTGGATTTTAGTGTAAATATGTGACCACTACGTTATAGCAAGTCGTCGGGAATGAGAACAAATACTCGCCGATAGCATTTGGTAGTGGTCGTGATATATCTCGGATTGGCACAAGTTAGAATTCATGGACCATTGGATCGGATCCAAATGGCCCAGTTGTCTGCGCGGTCACCTGGCAGTCAGAAGGTCCTGGCTTAGAACCTCAGTAGGTGCATATTGCTGAACAGTCCTGATTTATGATGAAACACTTGGCTTCCCAGTACTATTTACTGGTTTCCCAATGGTTCTCTAATCGATGTTAGGTCGAGTTTGGATTCTATAAGCAATCAAGAAAGGTAGTCGGATGTTAATTGGTCGTGCGAAAATTAACACAAAAGGCATGTAATACGTAAGACTTCTTATTAATAATGATTTACTGTGACTCAAACATTATGAGGGACTGAGTTTAGTGAACAAAGAACATTCTCTTCGATAACTTCCAATTTATCAGATTATAAGCTTATATGTCGATAAATATAAAAGAATTTCTGTTACTGGCGACATTATTATTATTAATTCCTTTAATTCCTAGAAGAACATAACGCTTCAGCCGCGCGTCTCCATTGTGTTTGGTTCTCTGAGAAAATTTTCACTTGGCTCCAAGTCTGCCCACATGCTTTCATCTGCTCTTCACATCACCTCCTCTGAGTCACAAACTCGCCGTTTCCCTTTCGGATTCCACTCGAGCAATGGCTTGTCTAGTCATGTCACTTGATGGTTTCCTCAGAGTATTGGCAGCAATCCACCTCCATATCTTCCTGCCTATTTGTTTCACAATCGATTCCTGGTTGGTTCACTGCCAGAGATCCCTGTTGCTGATCTTTTCTGACCAGCCATCTGATCTTGAGTATTGGGCGAAGAGAGCTGTTGATGGAGGTCTGTAGTTTGTTTGAGGTGCTCTTCATGACGCACCAAGTGACTGATCCGTATAAAAGCACTGACTTCACATTGAAGTTGAAGATGCAGATCTTATTTTTCATGCTTAACTGGCGACTTAAATATTTTAAAATAAAATTAATTTATTAAGGTCCCAATAGATTACAGTTCGAAAGCATCTGTGAATGAGATAATATGCATTTAGTATATCACCAAAATGAATATCAGTGAAATTGCGAATCATAACAGAGTAGCACAATAATGCGTGGACCTGTTTCATGTGTACACGGGGTTAACCATGTACTAAGCAAATCGCAACAACCTCTGATGTTTGCAGTATCTGGTACCTAAAGGCTTCTGGTAATTGATTGCGATCCACACTAGGTGACACATAACCACGCTTAAATGTTAGCTTAGTGATATTTTTGGCTAGACTGGTCTACTGTCAGGTTGTCAATAGTTTTAACTACACTTTTATTTAGCCGGGTGGATGGATTGTGATATATATCCATATAATATGTGTGTGTGTTTGACAGTCTGTATATTTGCTATGTATATATGGATCGATATTCCATTATAATTAGCCAATCATGTTAAGACTGTCTATTGATTTGTTCATTTTGAATATTCGCTCACACACTTGCGTTCACATACTTGTTCGGACATTTTTATATTTTTGCTCTCACACTTGTGTGACATATACATTGATTCTCCTTGTGCTTAAAAAATAGAAGTATCATCGCAAATCTAGTGGTCTTCTGATTTCCGTCTTTCTTGCGTCAGGACTATTAAATTCTCGACCAGTACATAACAATAATTTGGCGACGAGTACATAACGGATAGGTGTTCCTGAGTAGGAAAGATTAACCTCCTAGAACAAGAGCCAATTTAACTGATCCTACAGGAGAAGCTAAATTGGTAGTCACAAGAAGAGATGGCTAGAATGCCTGCTTTATTTGTCGGCATCAAAATAACAAGTGGTTGTGTGTCAAACCTGAGTTGCAGCTTATTGGCATTTAAAGTCACTTTTGAAATCCATCCATATACATAGAGACTTCTAGTTAACAATTGGAGAAGAATCCTTCTACAATTTCTTCACCATATGTTTTATGTTCAACTTTTCAATATGGCTATTTTCAATTTAACGTACCATATAAAACACTGAATTCGTCTCCAGTTACATATGCCCAACAAACAGGTCTAACGATGAAAATATAGATCCTTACAGAATTTCTTTTGCACTGGGAAACAGAGTTCAAATATTCAGATGAAAAGTACTGATAAAGGCCAAGAAGTTGACGGGTATGAAATGAAGCTTTCAAAGTTAAATAAAGTAAAAAAAAGGAATTATAAGAATGTGAAGAATCGAGAGGCTCATCAGAATAGTATAATACTATGATCAGAAAATGTTTCCAGAGTGATTATAGTGAACAGGGATGATTTTTTTCATGAAGTCAAGTCGATTTTAGAGAAATATTCGCGAATTGTATTGAACAGTACGAAAGAGGATATCACTGAGACAAGAAAGAAATGAGATACAAGGAAACTGCACGAGCTTTTGAAAAAACTAACAAACGATAAGATGCACAATCTTTCAAGATCAGAACTTTTCCGCCTAACATTTAAAAGGAAGTGCTGAAGACGCACAAACCTGATGCTTCAGTTTAATCTAAATTCTATCAGTAGATGACGCCAGTAGAAAACCGCTGGAAAACCATCAAATAGTACGGGTAGTTTGGCGCTCATCATCAGTAACGATTACCAGGCGAGATTTTAGACCTATAGGCTACTTGGATCCGATCCAGGTGCTCATGAATTCCACCTTCTGCGAGTTCACAATATAACAGGTTTGAACCTCAGTGGGTGCCTACTTTTAAAGAGTCCCAGAATAGGAAGCGACAGATGTTCAGTACTCCTAGATTTTCCAATAGTGCTCTAACCGATGTCAACTTGTAACCAAACAAATCCCTACAAACTAACACCTGAAGACTTAAATCATCTATGGTTAAACCCACCTTTCAATGTAATTCATTGACATTTTAGTTAAAAACAATTTACGGGCAGCTGGCAAAACACACCTTTCAAAGATAATTTTGGATTTGCTGGGCAGTTAGAAATTCTAAACTTCTCCAACCGTTTTTATGGTAGCTTTAAATATACCCTTATTGTTTAGCGATCGACTTTCCAAATGACAAAAAGTGATTCACTAAGCCATTGATAGTGGATGTCTCTCTCACAGTTTTGTTAATTTCCTGTATTTAGGAGCATCGATATTTGAATCTCACTTTATTTTTATTCCTTTTTCATTGCGAATCGACCACAGGGCTCCGTGTTTCAGCTTTTAAGTTACAGTGGCTGTGATATTTTGCTTTGTGTTTTTCCTGGAGTGGGGTTAACAGCCGAACACCAAGTTTTTCCACCAGTCTTACTACTAGCTAAGCGTGGTTAAGGAAGGACGCAAACCCAGGGCTCCGTGAGATGTTATTATTATTCCCTAGGGTTCCTAGTGGAACATGGGGCTTGAACTGCACGTCTCCACTTGCTTCTGTCTTCCTTCTGCTTTACTTTTCACCTGCATCCATGTTAGTCCATAGTGTTTTAACTTCTCTTCACACGATCTCCTCTATGTCACCCTTACACCGACGTCCCATTTGCCGCTTCCATTTCAGGTTACAATCAATCAATTGACTGAAGTGCGCGTGATGTCACCCAGCGGCCTCCTCAGCCAGTGTCCAATCCATCTCCACTTTATCCTGCATATTTGTTGGGTGATTGGTTCTTGCTTTGTTTGTTCCCATAATTCCTTGTTGGTGATTCTTTCCGGCCATCTGATCTTCAGTATAGAGCGATGGTTGACAGTTGTTGATAAAGGTCTGCAACTGGCTGTTGGAAATATTCTTTGTGACCCACCCGCCAAGTTTCTGATCCGTATAGAAGAACTGACTTACTTGACGTTTGTATTGAAAATTCGACTGAATTTTGTTGTTGATGCTGAGTGACGAGGATTTCCACATTGGTTTGGGGTTGATGAATGTGTTTCTCGCCTTCCCGATTCTCGCTCGATTTGACATGCTCGTCCGTTTCGACTGCCTGTAGTTGAGACAACGCTTAATGCTAGATAAGTGAATGAAGTGACCTCTTTTAAATCCCTTCCGTTGATTGTGATTGGCGCTGGATGTTGTTAACGAGCATTAGACAGCAGAATTATCAACACACACATTTAAATCTCATGATGTCTGATATATGATAACACCCACGTCATTGTTAATTGAATGGATCTCCAAGTAGACAGAAATTCACAGCGAAAAATGAAGCTTTTTTATGATTGGCTCTCTAATATCCAAAATAAAAAACCTTGATGCCAGCTCGAAGATGAAATCAATTGTTTTGGTAAACTTCACTTATCTCATAGTTTGCCGTTTTTAATAGTTATGATGCGTGACTCTGTATCATTATTAGGCGTACTATCTGAGTGTACTTCATGCATACTTTCATTCTATAAATGAGTTAAATTAGCACTAGTTAATAATCAGTCATATAGTCTATGTCTGTTCTCATCTGATTATCAGCAACTTACTCACTTGTAGCTTAACTAACTAATCTTCTGGGATTTTTGCACTTATATAAAGCAAATACTTACACGGTTTGGATAAAAAACTACTGGTTATGTTGAAAAAATAGTATTTCTTTCTAAATTGGGTAGAAGTATTTTTTAATATTGTCTTTATTCATGCTCATTTCAAGGTGATTCTCAGTCTCGTTTACAGTTTTCAAGTATTAGTTTTGTAGGGATTTGGTTTGATTGCATGGAGGATTTAATCATGAGCTGACATCAGTTAGAGAACCACTGGGAAACCTGGGAGTACTAGACAGCCGTTTCGTCAGCCTAGTTCGGGACTCTTCATCAGTATGCACCCACCGACAGGGTTCTAACCAAGGACCCTCTGATTACAAGGCTAGCAAGCTCGTTGACCACTGAGCCACTGGGACACCAGTCAATGGTTCTTGAATTCTAACTTCCGCCAATTTAAGACATAGCGCTACCGTTTGCGATGTCTTCTTCGCTGAGTTACCGCCTCATCTTCGACCTGCTATACTCTACTGATCACGGCTTCCCACCAGAACCACAGGTCAACTGCCTGAATAGGGCCAGTTGCTAGTGAGCATCAGAATAATTTTCAAGTATTGGTTTTGTAGAGATTTCGCCTTTTACTTACAGTTCAACTAATCTGGCCTTAGGCAAATGCCTCTCCAGTTAAATCTAATGAAAAAACCTTTGGGCAAATTTAAAAAGTGTCAAATATTGATACTTAAATGAATTTACCAACTTGAGCACGAAACCAAATCATATCGTGAAATAGTAGCAGAAAGATTTCGTGAGTTACTCGATTTTTTAGCGAAATTGAAATTAAAAACACATCCGTCGAATTATTAGGATCAAATATGTACGTGATTCTGAGTAAAAACTGAGTGATATCGATTCGCCTAACCACTTAGCAGTTTTAGTTACTCAAAAGCCAATAAATGAAATATAATCAAAGTATCAGTGAGTTTTTTTGTAGGTATTACATGGCTGAGGGCAATTGGTAGGGAGCTTTGAACCCTGATTTTGTGCTAGTTGTCAGTCATCAGCAACTGCACATATGGCTTACCGACTGGTGAGAACTAACTAATAAGAAATCTAGGTCCAAGGCTTCTTTCTAATACCGAGAATTCACTGTGTACTGTAAATGAGAGCCACCCAGTAACATGGTGGTCACATGGCAAACTTGACTGACAGAATTCAGTCTTCACCGAAGACAAGACTAGACACAAACATTTGTTTGTTTGAGGTACTCTTAATGACCCGTATAGTAATACTGACTTCACATTGAAGCTGAGAATCCGGATCTCATTTTTCATGCTTAGTGCAGAGTGTTGACCTGCACACAGACTTGAGAATAATGAAAATTTGTCTTGCTTTCCCAACCCTTGCTTTGATATTTTCGTCAGTTCCTCACACCTGAAGTTGAAACGATGCTTCCTAGGTAGGTAGGTAGGTAAAAAATGTTGTTTCTTTCAGGTTCCCCCCACTCATGCTTATTGGTGTCTGTTGTTGTTGGTCAGAAATTGTCATCACCTCTGTTTTCTCTATGTTCATCTGAAGTCCTACCTTTGATTCTTCTTCTGTCAACTTGTTGCTTTTCACTTGCATATCTTCCAGTTTGTGGCAAATCAAACATTTATCATCGGCGAAATCATGATCCTCTTAGTTTTATGTGTGAGTCCATTTTATGCCTGTTTCCTCATTGCCCGTTGTCTGTTGCATTACCCAATCTACTGTAATCAGGAAAATCATTGACGATAGTAGACAGCCTTGCCTTACGCCTGTCTTTACTTTGAAGGCTTCCGTAAGTTTCCCACTGAGGATTATTTGGCATGTAGCATTGTTGCAAAACTGTTGGATGAGATGTTTAATTGTTGGTGGTACCCCGTAGTAGCAAAGTAGTAGCCAAATCACCTCTTGATCGATACTGTCTGTCGAAGGCCTTTTCAAAGTCAATAAAAATTGAGATAGAGAGGTGACTGCCATTCCAAACTCTGTACAATGATTATCTGTAGTGTTGCAGTTTGATCGATATATGACTTGTTTCTCCTGAATCCAGCTTGTTCCGGTCGAAGTTCTTCATCCTTGGTGGTGTGTTTGATTCTCTCCAAGATGATGCGGCTTAGTATTTTGCTTGGGATGGACAGGAGCAAAATTCCGCGCCAGTTTTTGCATTTACTTAAGTCTCCTTTCTTTGGTAGTTTGAATAAGTATCCTTTCTTCGAATCCTCGCGTACCTTGCCCTCTTATGAAAACAGATACTTTCCGATATATATATATACATTTGAGTTCTTTAATCTGACATCAACCTTGTTTAAAGCGCTTCTTCTGTTATCTTTTCATTTCTCTTATTCGCACAGAACACAAATACTGTGCATATTTTATACTTCAAACCTTATTTTACACAAAAATATAGTTGTCTTGTCTACCTGAAAAGAACAATTACTTTTTTTGCTTAATCTGATTTGTAGTAACATATGATGCTTTCGAAAAGTTGTCATATTTCCCAAGACACATATTTCGTCGATTTAAGACATGCAATTTTTTCTACACAATTTTGTTTTGTCAGACACCTTTTTTATGTTTCTGGTTCTACAAAAGATCAAAGTGAATTCATATTATATTTTGCAATGAATTGTGTATTGTCCGGCCTGGATGGCTAGAATACTAGCAGCTCCATCCTCAAACACCTTGTCAACTCTGGGAATCTAGCAGCTCCCGCAAGTGTGCATGAATGCTTCACAGTATTACACAGCGTCTCCAAAAATATTGTACATAGCTCATCCATTGGCTAATCGGAGTATGAAACAGGACCACTACACGCAATCGCTCGCCTTACAATGACCACAGATACATTCTTAATATAATTTCGCTTATTTTATTATCATTCCACTATAGTTTATCAATAACATTACGTTTTTATACGGATTTTTATGTAAAAAAAAACTTTATGGTTTTTCCACTAGTTTTTATCCACTCTACATAATTATATTTATCCGTCATTTCCTTACATTTATTAGATCATGCCAACTTCTACTTCTTTCCTGCTTTTCACTTAATCACCTCTTCTAGGTTACACATTCCATTACGTAACATGTTTTTTCAAGGGAAAGATTTAAGGTTATCTGATTGTTCGTGATTTCTTTGTTTGGCCACGGAATAATATCAGTTTAGAGTGCTATTGAAAACCAGGGAGTACTGCACGGTTTTTTCATCCTAGTTTTGAAGTAATGAGAATTACGCACCCATCATGGGGGTTTGAACCCAAGACCACACTGGTTACAAGGCAAGCTCGTATACCATTTAGACACTAGGAACCGATTCAACAGCTCATGAATTCTTACTGGACGAAGTAGCTGTCCAGTATGGCCTGGTCTTCAATAGTTCTCTAACTGATATCAATCTGTGATCAAACTAGTGAAACAAATCTAGTCCTTGCAAATAATCCCTTTAAAAAATATAGTTACGATTGTACAACCTATGAAAATGAATCGTAGAAAAGAAAGTTTTCTTCGCTGCCTTCGTCTTTTTTTCTTAATCGTCTATTTATAAGTTCACCTGACAGGAAAGTATTTTCTTCAATAAGTTCTCCTGTTTCATGTGCTCTCCTAATGACACCTTCATTCGTAATGGTACAAATAACAAGGTTAGATAATTTCATGGTTTTAAAACTCCTGATGTTCTTAAATGTCTAGAATCTTCAAAATCTTAATCTTGATGATGTAGCTGGTGTTGTCCCTAGACGTGCTGGTATTCAAGCTTTCCCTTCACAAACATTATTAGTGTTTCCTTTTCCAGTAATGTTGTACCTGCACCATGGAAAACAACAAAACTATCTCGTTACCTAAATCATGTTATCGTATAAATGTTTAGTTTAGATCTATCGCAATTACCGCTAATTTTTTTAAATTAATGAAGGAATTACACTTACTCAACCTTAAGACTTCCTTGAAAAAAAATACAATGATCCCAAACAAGTTGCCTGAAAGCAAGGCAGAAGTACTTTAGATGTTCCTACAGTCTTTCATCATAACATTGTCCCTTTCTTAGACAAAGGAGTTAGATGTGTATCCTCCTTGACTATACATATTCTTTTAACTCTGTACGCAAATGCCTTTCGCTGAATAAGCTTTCTCTGACACAAACTGAGTCTTGGGTTGTCAACTGGCTGCATTCTTATTTCTCGGGCATGATGCACTAAGATGTTTATAAAAGCAAGTCACCCTCTGCCTTGTTTACTGAAGCTGGGGCCCCTCAAATTGATGTTCTCTATCCTTTTCTATCTTCGCTCCTTCTGCATGAATGAATTCTTTCGAATGAAATAAACTTCGGCTAATACGCTGATGATATAACTGTCTCGCTGCCAGTTACCTGACATAATGAATGTTCCAAACTAAAAAGGTATTTGTTGGATACCAGTCAGTGGTCTAAGCTAAATAGTCTTAGGTTAAATCCTTCTAAATGTTATGCTGTTAACCTCACCTTTAGGCATAAACGTGATCCTCAAGAAGTGGTCTATTCACAAGATGCTTGTACTATAGGAGGGAATGAAAAAGAAACTTGATCAAGAGAAAAATCCTTGGTCATCCCATATCTCGTCGATTTCTAGAAAAGATGTTCCATCTAAACTACTACATCAAGAAATTAAGACAATCAGGAATCACTCAACCTGTACTTTTGCAGTTTAGATATATCATAGAGAAGATTTATAGCTCAAGTGGATGATTTTAATGCGGTTGTGTTCTCTGAGCTGGATAATTAATTTGCAAAGCTTTCATCGCTCTACTAGGCGACAACTTCAGAGCGTAAACTTCAATTTCATGAAGTGAGCTCTTAGATTTCTCCACGAGTTTATTAATCATCTTTCCTGGTGACCTTGGACGTGATTGGTTGTTTTTGTGTGTCTTCACACCTTCTAGATTACTTGTATTGGAACTGATTGTTTCCTTGACGTGAACTTCGACCCTTTGTGCGTAAGATTTCTTGCTTATCGGTTGTCTATCTCTATGTGTCTATTGATGGATGATTCACTGGAATGCCAAGCTTGTAAAAATTCCCTATCATTCTTGTTGTTTCCTCTGTCTAATATTCGAATGTTGGTAGTCCCAGTCGAATTGATGTCCGTGGTTGTCTGTGTGTAGTGATATGAGGGAGTGGATGTCATGTCTTTTGATGGCTAGCTTATGATCGTGAATACGAAGACGAAGGGGACGTCCACTTTGGTCAATGTAGTGTTTTTCGCAGTTGTTACAGTTTATTCTGTAGATGATGTGGGTTTTATCTTCTTTCGTTGTTGAGTCTCTTTGTTGACACAGAACAGATTGAAGTGACTTTGTTGGTTTGTGAGCAACATCAATTCCTAAGGGTTTGAAGAGTCTTCCAGTGATTTCTGAAATATCCTTTATATATGGCAGGACGATTTTCTTTGTGCTTTCCTTGAAGGCTTTTGGTTTGATATGTTCACAATCCTAATGAACACACATACACAGATAATTTATATATATATATTTGCGTTTGTACTGAAAAATGAATGAATATGCGGCCAAAAAGCGACTCTTAGCTGAACTGTTAGTTCTTATATTCATGCCTGGGTGGGTATGTTTCGTGAAACATAACGGCTGATTTATTTGAAAAAGAAAGTCAGACTGTTTATATGTGTGTAAAAACTGGGCACTGTGGTAGTAAGTAATTACACAATAGCTTGTTTATTAGATGTATCACACAGTGATGAAACAGTGTTATTTACTGGATGACGTTTTGAACAAAATTTATTGTTCATAAATTCCAGAGGAAAATATACAAGCAAACTGAGGGAGTTACCATGGGGTCACCAATATCCCTGGTTGTGGCAGATAAATATACATGGATAGGTGGGAAAACATTGCGATTAAAACATTCAGCCCTACTCCAAAAGTATGGTGGAGATATGCAGATGACACATTCACTGTATTTTGGGCACATTAACTCAAAGGTGGAGGCAATTCAATTAACTTATGAATTGAAAAGTCAGGAAGGGGAACTTTCATTGTTGGATTGTAGCGTGAGAAGGAAAGAATGTGGGAAGTTGAACACTAGTGTTTACAGGAAACCCACACATTCAAATAGAGATTTGGATTTCCGATCATCCCATCCTATGTCAGTAAAAATAGGATTAGTGAAATGTTTAAATGACAGAGCACAAAAACTAAGTAGTACCAAGGAAAATCTAAGACAGGAAGTGATACACAAAAAAGAAGCCTTGAAACTTAATAATTACCTTGATAAATTAGTCACAAAGTATGTAGGGAAATGTAAAAATAAAACTAAAATAAACAATGATGGTAGTGATGGAGATAATAATACTAATGATGACATGCATGTCAAACATGCGCAAGAAAACACCAACACTAAGAAATCTAAATCATCAGAAGTAATTCCATACAAAGGAGGGAACCTCCGAAACCAACTGACGCAGAATTCTAAACAAGGCAGGAATAAAAGTGGCTGGCAATCAAACCATCCACAAACTTAATTAGAAACAAGCTTTTTCGGTTATAGGATTAGTCCTGTGGAGCCTATTAGACAAAACAATTTAGTTTATCTAATACTCTGCCTGCAATGACTGTCAGATCAAATACATAGGTAAAAGTAGTAGAACAGGGGCACTCAGAGTA
Organism: Trichobilharzia regenti; assembly: GCA_944472135.2. Lineage (NCBI taxonomy): Eukaryota > Metazoa > Platyhelminthes > Trematoda > Strigeidida > Schistosomatidae > Trichobilharzia > Trichobilharzia regenti. Next base: position 32,525,910 of record OX235268.1, read on the forward strand.
AATGAACATAAATATCTAAGAAAATATGGACAAATTGACCCGAATAAGACATGAAATCTAGAGAATAGTTCAGCTATAGCACTCACTACATGCGCTCACACACAACCATACAATTGGATGGGTTGGGATAAGATTACAGTTTTAAAATGTAATGTCACAGGGTGGAGGGAGAGATTGATAACAGAAGCTTTGTTTATCGAAGCAACTGAGGGGAGATACATGTATTAAGAATGATTCATCACCTGTCCCTGATATCTGGAAAATTCAACTACCCTTAAGACGACAAATAGGAGAAAACAAAGAGAACTATAAAACTCAGGTTTCGAGGTAGTGTGATTACAATTGATATGATTATGAACAGCAATCAATTTTGTTCGAAACTGTGTCATCCAGTAAATAATACTGTTTCAGTGACTGTGTTATATATCTAATAAACAAACTAATATGAAAAGTCAGACTCTATTTCGATGAAAAGATTTCAAATTGTACCGTGTGACCTATTGGCCTACATAGCCATATCCGATAATTCCGCGCTTGAAAAAAAACTGAATAAACAGGTATCTGAGGAAATATAAATTTTACTTAATTGTAGGCTGAAAACTAAAAGGAAATGTCAATCACTACTTTGACCTTTTTTCGAAATGATTCCTGTTTCAAATTATAAGACTTCAGAAGTTCTTGTGGAAATATCATGACTGTTGTGTGTGTAGAGAGAAGGCGAGAAAATATTCTATTATAGGTCAACTTTCGATCAGTTTTCAGGTGAGTTATGATGAAAATTTTATAATACAAAACTGTTTTATTGATTGCTTGTATGTGATGAGAAGAATTGAAAACGTTTAAAAATTTTGAAATGGAAATCCTCTTCCTGTTTAAATAGTAATAATTTTGAGGTTTGGCTCGCAAGTATTTAATCGGTCTGAAGAATGTTTACAAATTGATACCAGCAAGAGAACCACGTAAAACCAGGGAAGACTGGCCAGCTGTTCCAGCCCAGCTTATGGTTCATTGACAGCGTCAAAGGAGAAGATGTCATGTCAGTTATTAGAACCTGCATCTCCCAGAAGTTATGTCTTATGTGATACTTCTTAGCTTTTTGGGTGGTTTTGGTGAGTCCGCCAACCTTCGTGACCTCATTGCAAAGTTGACTGATGATAGAGATTAGTCAGTGCTATACAGGCTGTATTTATGGAAAGCAAATCATGTGTGGGTCAGATGGCAACTTTATCGGCTTTAATATGCTCAGCAATACAGAGAGCAGTCCCTCAAGCCTTCATCGTACCTATTCACGTGATTCACAACCATAAGTAATAGAGAAATGAAATTAAAATATTTGTGATTATATTCATAGTTTAAGTCAAGTGGCCCAATCTGTAAAAGATAAGCTCCCCCGTCTGGCCACCTCCATGTGCATCTACTAGTTTATCTGTTCTTGTGGAGCAAGGTACCTTGGCCGTAGTTAGAGGACGCTTTCCACACGGACACGGGAACATATTCCAGTTTGGTTTTATAAGGCAGAAAGGAAGTGTGTGCGAAGCTGTATTCAAGAACACCTGATCAACTTTTTGTCGTTCGGTCAACCCTGACCATGATTTCAAGATCATATATAGAATCCATGCTAACTTCCCGCGTTTTCTTCGTTACAGACTTCTAAAGACAGCGAAGGCCTTGGCCATTCATGACTTTAAACCAGACCTTTGTGCACAAAAGAAGTATGTAAAATCCCTACTTCTGCCTTGGCCGTAGAGGGATAGACATTTATTTACTTAATTTGTTTATTTAGTTATTCTATATACTTTTCGCTTATTACTACGAATATTATTATTACTACTATTCTCACTCTGAATCTTTTCCCACTTGACCTACTTGACATTTTAAACCAAAAATTATTCATGTGTATGCTTTTTATTTTTACAATATTAAATTCTATTTTATGAAATTTCACACCATGTTATGTAACATTTTATATTCGTCTACTAATCTTTTAATTATATACCCCTTTCCAAAATCGATATACCTCATGTATCATTCTATATATGACATTAATTATTGTGCCACTTGACTTAAACTATGAATATAATCACAAATATTGTGACTGCATTTCATACTATTATTATTTCATGTATTCATACCTTTGACCTTATTCCCTCACCGGATATAATTTCTTTATAAAACCATATATATACGACTATACAGTTTCATAATAAATTCATTGAAAAGAGTCTCTTCGCTGAAAATTGTGTTCCTAATGCTACAATGGAAATTATTAAGTTAGTAATACAGAAGGCTATGAAGAGAAGACATGACTACGATAAGACCGACTAATTTCATCGGCACTTTTCATGACTGTGAGGAAGTGGATCATGTAATGGACTGTTTGGAGCACGAAGACAAGGATAATCTGTACCGAGAGGCAGACACTTGAAGATCTAGTCTTCGCCGATAATATAAGTCTGATGTCTACAGGTGAAAGCCAACAGGTCGCAGGGAGACGCAGCACAGGCGGTACAAAAGGTACTAACCAACAACAACAACAACAACAGCGAGTACCAGTTACTGTCAAGATTGGAAATATGAAATAGGTTGCTTCTTCCACTTATCTTAACAGCACCGTTTCAACTACAGGATGTCGAAGGTAGGCTCAGTAGGGGAAGAGAGACTTACAATAACTTGTTACCAGAGTGGAAATCCTACTGCAATCAATGGTAAGAACATAATTCGAATGTCAAGTTAGCACTGGTTCCTGGACTTGGCACAACATCAGAAGCATTTCCAGCAGGATACTGCAGACTTTGAACAACAACTGCCTTTAAGCCATAATTTTGTTTACTATAGCTAGAATCCACGCAGTATTTTAGGTACAGCTGAGGAATTTTCAGAATGTGATGTAGATAGCCTAAATTAAGCAAGGTGACTACTGATATCAGGTGTGTGTCCGCCGGGGATCAAAGCCCAGACCATGTTGATTGTTAGTGAGCATCCAAACTGCCGTTCCTACGACTCGGGAAGGAAGGATCAGCAACACGAAATTTTGGGAATGAGCCAGCGGAAATCCTCAAACCCAATACAAATACATAGAAGAAAAGAGGATGGAGTGAAAATATTCTGTGAATACCGCTGAGGGGCTTTAGGCAATAAGAAGAACTTTGAAATGTAAACTCTACGCTGTTTGTTTTTTTATTTTTACTTATCTTTTATTTTTTTGGCGTTGGTTTTTATTTATTTTTATTTTATTTTAAAAATCTTATATAATTTATGAGGTAATTAGATGCAATCTACTGTAATGCACGCTGAGAATTCCATACCTGTACCACAAATACCGTTTGGAATAAAGCTGTTATTATTATTATTAAGTGAACCCGAATGAGAAAGCAGGAGATCATGTGAAGAAGAGAGGGCAACTTATGCGTAGTGGTGTAGCCGACTAAAATGGAATTCAGGCGATAGGATGAAATATAGATGTGGTGTTCAAGCTGTGTGTTCATCTCGAAACCTCAAGGAGTAAAACTACTTATAATTAAACAGGAATGGACGGTATAATAATAGCCATTCTGCTTTTCACTGCTTAAAAATTATGATATTCATAAATCCCCCGTCACTTTCCTGTTGTTAAAATTATGCATTATGTTGACTTAAGAGGAATTTATGACAGCCTTAAATCAGGTATAAACAAATGAAAACTAACTGACGGATTAGATGGTTGCTCCTCTATTACACGTCGCTTATTCAACTAGTGCTTTCAAAAATTTATGCTTCTGTTAAATAATAAACAAACTAAAGATTGATGACTTTGTGGTGAATTTGCATCGAACATTTATCATACTGCTGATGATTTTGTCTACTTCCCGTATGAGTTGGTTGTATCCTTATTAAGACTAGAGGATTCAGTAGACATTTTCGGTGCACAAAATCACAGTGTTAGTATAGAAAAGAAACGAGAAAGTTGTGTGAGTAGTGTCTTGATATGATTACAAGCAGTAGCAATAAATTGTGCTCAAAACGTGGCTATCAGTATATATTACTGTATAATAACACTGCGTGAGGCTTTATCAAAATAAAGTTTTATTCATAACGAAGTTTAGAATTTTATTGTAAAATTTGTAGGTGGATTTCAAACTATATGAAGAAATCTGATGAAGCAATCTTTGGTTGCCTAGAGATAAATCCAGATCCTTTTGAGTTGACAGTTGCTATGAAATGGAATCTAGGACAGATACACGTTAGCTGGATGTCCAACTACTCCAGTACCTATTGTTTCAAACGTCAAAGACATCTAAACTAGGAGCCGAATAGCAAGATCAGTGAGCGAACGCATTTCGAGCCAATAAAGTCAATCAGAAAATTCTAAAAATACTGACTGTGGTTACGCACACACTTTTGTACAACCTATTGTAGACTGTGAAATGAACATCACTGAGTGCTACTATTTTCAGGTGTCCATCAGTCCATCAGATTAGAAAATTACAAGAGATTCGTAGGATTCTATCTATTACGTAAATGTTCACTAATGTTTTATCTGAGTATGCATATTCTCCCGTGTAAATACACATTCTCAGTTAATTGCAAATTACGCCCATATCTATGTGAAGTGTTTTTTATCTATGCTTTTTAATCTTATACGCCTAAAATGTAAGTCAGTCACATGGCTACTACATCGATTCTCATAAATTCCACATCATCAGATTGTTTCTGTAATCACACGTTTGAATGAGTAGTATGTGAATTTATGAGAAATTCTCATTTCATGTAATTAAAAACACATGTCTGAGCAAAGAGATAATCCTTCGTGACTTCACTTCAAAGCTTGTACGTCCAATCCTGTACATATTCCGTAGGAGGATGGTTAGTGGAAACTTTAGAACATTTCAGAAAGCTAATGGTGAAGTATTCCTTGGAGGAAATATTTGGACTCGTGAGTTCGTAGGACGTAATTTCTAAATTTAGCAATGTCCACTTAACAGCAACTGTATGCAAATTTATTCAATTAAATAGTACGAATGGCGGCATACCCAATAAACTTATCAAATACTTAAAACTGAGGTGCACATGGAATATTCAGTTTCTATTTATTGGTAAGATATGCTGACAGAAAGGTAGGGTAGCAGTGAGTTGCCCACATGATCATTCAGTCACCGATTGAGTCATGATGTTAAATATTCTCCCTCCAACCATCAAACATTTCGAAGTTTACAAGCGCTGTATGCTATATGATGTCTTCATCAGAAACAAAATCCTGGAAACTTTCAACATTTCTGATCAATCAGCCGATTTCAAAACTTATGAGGAATCATAAGGTAAATTATTCTCCCCAGAAATTCACCTCAGAATAAGCGCAGATGAAAGCTAGAATGTAATGAACCACTGACAAACTATCACAACCTTTTTCCTACTATGCAGAAAAAGAGAATTCATCGCTTCTCTTTCGACGGGAAACTATCGTATATACACTGTAGACATACTAAGTAGGGAATTCGAATCCTTCAAAATTACTGGTCGAAAGTAGCTATCTAATCTCCTTCATCCATAAATATTCAATAGGAAAGGCCGATCCTCCGCGTAACATGGATGGGTTGGAGAAACAACTAATGTCCATATGAATATTTTCCACGAAACAACCAATTGTAAATCTCAAACTCAATGGAACTATTCTGAAGCCGTCGGTTGATAGTGGTTCACGGAATGCTTTTTTCTGTATCTGCACATATCACCTTCTCCACACCTGATGTTGTTCACCAAAATGTCACCAAAACGTTTCCTAATAACATTATCCAAACTAACATTGTAATTCTTTTGTTCAGAAGGGATTTTTCAGACAGTCATTTCATTGCACAATCTTGTACACCCGAATCAGTTGATATAAATGCGTCACTTTAAAAATATTAGTGAAACAGGTAAATACATATTTTCATAAATATTTCTTCTTTCTAACATCAATGTGTTGACTGGAAGCACCAGTGTATTTTATTCTCTAGAATGATTGTATTTCAGTGATTCGCATTAGCGTGATTGATTGACCGGAAGTAGAGTTTGACGCCAAAGTTATATGACTACGTGACTTAATTTCTCTATAATTCAGGTTGGTCCAATCAGAACAGCGCAGGTGACGTTTCATATAATATGCTTTTAGGCGTTTTGTTTGTCAAAACGAAATGTGAAGAGAAATGAATTACACTCAGATAGTTAGTTTGTTAACTGCAACACATTATAAGGACACCACTAAAGTTGTTCCTTCCGTAGGCTGACAATCCCACTGCTTCTTTTGTAAGAATCCAGTTTCCATGACAATATTCTTGGACTAAGATGCCTGTTGCATGATACTGACTGGTACCTATTTGTTGATGAAATGTCAAGCGTTACTGTCTGTAATATCATCTGCTTTTTCAAGTTCTGTCTGGAAATATGCTGTCCTACCAGAACACTTAATTCGTGGATGGTGACTAGCAGTGGAATCCATTCTCTGATTTTCTCAAAAAACCATATTGTTGATTCATAAATTTTAGGTTTCCACAAATTTTTTTTGAATAAATGGTATAATTGTTTTCCTGATTAACTCTGACTTAACGTGAGGAATAAATTGGCTTCGTTGTGTTTCATTCAACACTCATCTTTCTTTTACTTTGTCTTGCTTCTATGTGATTGCTTAATGTCTTTTCAATTTGATTGCACAAGATGCTTTATGAGCCATTGGTACTAATGATTAACTTTGGTAACGTCGTTTACTTTAGTGAGATAATGCTCTCAATCTATAAGTTCTATAGTTCATTATTATTTAGTTCATAAAATGTCCCAAATGTAATCCTTCCTATTATTCACTCTTTTAGGGTCGTTTTTCTCTAACAAATTGAGTTGAACATGATGCTTTTATAGAATATTTTTTTCCAATGGCATTTTGTTTTTGTAGGTTTATAATTTGAGTAGTGATTTTTGCGGAAAATTGGAGGAATCCAATCCTGAGATACAATTGGTAATAAAAAATGCTCATTTTATTGTTTTGTTTTGATTAAAGCTTGAGTCCATGGCGTAGTTTTGATACCACCAAAAATATTCAGCATATGATATCGATAGAATTTAATTGGTGGATGGTGACTAGCAGTGAAATCCACCAGGATGCGCGTTTCGTTGCATTTAGGACTCGTCAGTTGGGTGTACCTGCACTCCTCAGTCAGTGAGTGATGATGTTCCCACCGGGGCTCGAACCCGGTACCCATAATTTCAAGCACCAAGCGTTATCCACTAGGCCATTTGGGCCACGATGGCCACCTCTTGTGCAACGGGTCGTATTAATTATTTAAGTGAATTTTAGATATTCCTGTTGATTGATTGGACCAAAGTGCTCGGTGTAATTAAATGCCAAGACATCGTTGAAGCGTCTGCACAAGAGGCCGACATCTCAACCTGAGACTGAGTACTTCGGTCTAATCAATCGACAGGAAAATCCGAAAATCAATGAAATATGATATTGGTAGCTCTAATTTTGCAGGCTGACCATCAATATCAGGTGTACGTCGGTAGGGGATCGTTGGCCCTCGGACCATGTGCATGTATGATTGATGAGAATTCTAACCGCTGTGCCATTGACAGCTATCATTCCATTTTTCGCTATAGTTGTTTTGCTAAAACAAAAACGTAATCACCACTCAATCATTCAGTGTTTTTCTACTTTAGTTTGATACAAATTCAGTCTTGTTTTCCAATTATCTCTGAGAATATTTTGTCTCCCTCTGTATATACGTATATATGATGATGTTATGATAACAAGCAAGTACCTTTGCGTGTTATTGAATCCATCAACACCAAGAGAAAGTATTGATGAACAAGGTTTATACAAAATATTATTTCTAAGGCATTTGTAACATTTAAGTGTTTATCTTACTTACTTGAATGCATAAACATAAATTTCTCTTATCTAAACTATATATATATATTTCAAAAAAAATTGAAATATTGTCTGAATTGTAAATTTAAAAAAATCACGAACCTGCTATAACCTTTAATCACTGAATTCAAATATTAACTTGCGTCTTGGTACTCCTGATGAGCCCAAGACAAGACCGAAACAGTTGTCTGTCTCTAACTGACAAATAGAGCCTACCTATGTTAACAGCTCTCAAGATTTCTAGCTGTTCCCTAATCCTAGAAGACATTCCAACCGCTAAACAAAAATTTCGGAGTACAACGAAAGTATAAAAGGCAAACTTAATCTTCACTAAAAGTGGAGAGATGAAATGACGCTAGCCAGTGACAGGCTTACTGGAAATCAGTCAACCGATATGTCTTCCCTCTATAAAAGCGAAAATAAGGATAGGAATGTGGATTGCTTGCACAATGTAGAACGCTTGAACGGCTGTTCAAGCTGCAAAAGAAATGAGAGGATGCATACAGCCTACAAGTTCTACAAATCCGTAGCAACAGATTGAACAGATGGAAGATCTACAAGTGAAAACTAACAGGTTGACAGAAGAAGCAACATATAGACGGGGCCTCAGGTTAACATAAAGAAGATGAACGTTACGAGGACAACCAATCACCAGCAATAGGCACTAGTTACCATCAACGTGAGAAATCAGAAAATTAGGTGACCTGCTTCACTGATCTGAACAGCATTGTTTCAGCTACAAGCGACACGGCTGAGGATGTCAAAACCGAAATCAGAAAGGCATCGGAAAGTACATTTTCATCACTCCGAAATCAGTTTAGAAGTATTCTGCACTCGTGATTGAATGACAAAACTCGAATTTTTAAAACCATTGTTAAGTTTATCCTTCTAAAAATGGAACAGAGACTTTTGCGAGTGTCATGTAAAGTATTCTCAACAGACAACAGAGCTTTGTCAACACCAGTCTTCGCTCCATGGTGAAGATCCGATGGTCGGTTAGAAAGAAATAGCACTGAGTAAACCAAGAACTAAGGTGACACTGAGGAGGTCATATGTGTAGAACAAACTAGATAGGACTACAGAAAGCTCTGTGAAATGCACATATGCTTCTAAAGCCGTTTATTCCAATCGCAACAAAAAAGAATATTTACGATAACTTATGTCATTTTGAAGAAGAATTTTCACAGCTTGATAATATGAATTGGTTTTTGTCATGGATAAGATTTTATTTTGATAAAATCACACAATGTTAAACGTTGATATTTACTGACGATCACGTTCGAGCACAATCTATTACTGCTGTCAGGGAACTTAACCCTGAATTCTTATTATTTGCGAAGGCGCTCCGGTCCGATAATTACTATGACTTCCCCGGCTTTAACTCCAAAACACCAGTAATTGAAGAAAGTTGTATTGTTTGGCAATTAAAGTCTTGATAAGTACAAGTCTATAAACAAATGTTTTACAAATAAATATAATGTACTTTTATTCTTATTCTTTCGTCTTCTTCCAACTTGTACACGATTGAACCATTCGCGCCTTCGAGTTGCCCGCCAATGGTGATTAGTTCCAATAAACAAACGTTCAATGTTCGCGTCCATTGAGATTCCCTGGCAAAAAAGTGTCCATCCCTTTTTTTCATAGCGCCGGTAACCTCGAACTGGACTGCCAACGCTGGAATCTTGTCTAACCGGGACTAGGCTAAATTGGAAAAAAAAGATGGATCCTTTTTCCTAGGAAGTGCCAATGGATGCGAATATTGAACGTTTGTTTACTGGAACTGATAGCCATTGGCGGGTATCTCGAAGGCGCGGATGGTTCAATCGTGTACAAGTTGGAAGAAGACAAAAGAATACGAATAAAAGTACATTATATTTTTTGCAAAACATTTGTTTATACACTTTGTATAGAGTATTGATTTTAGCTGCCGAAGGATACACTTTCTTATTTGTCCTTGTGTTTTGGAGTTAAAGTCAATAATCGTACCTAGAATAACTGTCGGCTCGGAGCGTCTTCAAAAAAACAATAAGGAACTTGGGGTGAAGTTCCTTCATAACCACTCAAAATCATATCTAGGCATTCACACAACTTTCTTGCTTCATTTATATAAATGAGTAACAATAAATGATTGGACATTTGAATAAAATAAATATAAAATTAGAAAGTAGATTCGGAAATAGTATTAGACTTATAATAGAGGTTTTGTATTTCCCAATGAATGAAAAACAAAACGAGGTTGTTTTTACTGACGTTTCGCTATTTAATGCTAATAGCTTTCTCAAAGTATTATTAAACCGGAATTTACAAATCTCAGCATATATATAACACAGAGTTAGGGGGTGAGTAAAATATAGATTTAGTTCAACTTAAAAGGACATATTGAAAGTCAAAATAACAATGAAGATCGTTCAAACCAAATATTGAAGGTAATAGTATATCTGTTATTATATCAAAATAAAGTTTACTAACTTGATCATCGTTCGTTAGTCTGGGATCATTTAGGTTGTCAAGTTGGAGAATAGGTAAAGGTAACCAAACTAAGTGTAGGTTGTGAAATACTTGATCATCGTTCGGCAGTCTGGGTCGTTTTTTTGTCAAGTTGGCGTGAGGCTAGCAACCCCACCCTGTAAACAAAATTGCTAAAGAACCTTCAGCAGAATGAACCTCTTTGCACCAAAAGAAAAAGTCTGTGTGGGGACATGGAACGTCCGAACTATGTACGAGATTGGGAAAGCTGCCCAGGTCGCCAACGAGATGAAAAGATACGGAATCCAAGTGCTGGGAATATGTGAAAGCAGATGGAAGGGGAGTGGACTGACCAAATTGTCAACGGGCGAATCGGTGATCTACTCCAGTCACCCAGAAGATAACCACACGCACACCGAGGGCGTGGCTATCATTTTCCAAGTTGGCGAATGGGTAAAGTTAACAAAATCAAGTGTAGAATGTTGGATTTTATCCATGTGTAGTAGTGTGTGTTTACATAGTGAATTCGCTCATCACCTGGTTACCTTTTCCCATTCGCCAACTTGACCAAAAAACGACCCAGACTGCCGAACGATGATCAAGTATTTCACAACCTACACTTAGTTTGGTTACCTTTACCTATTCTCCAACTTGACAACCTAAATGATCCCAGACTAAAGAACGATGATCAAGTTAGTAAACTTTATTTTGATATAATAACAGATATACTATTACCTTCAATATTTGGTTTGAACGATCTTCATTGTTATTTTGACTTTCAATATGTCCTTTTAAGTTGAACTAAATCTATATTTTTCTCACCCCCTAACTCTGTGTTACATATATGCTGAGATTTGTAAATTCCGGTTTAATAATACTTTGAGAAAGCTATTAGCATTAAATAGCGAAACGTCAGTAAAAACAACCTCGTTTTGTTTTTCATTCATTGGGAAATACAAAAACCTTTATTATAATGAATATCATATACCCAATGCCCAAATTTTTTCAAACCGTCAAAGGTGAACTTGGTTTGGACATATATATTATTAGACTTATCAGCCAAATGCGATAAGACAGGAAACAAGATATTTTTATCGTCAAAATAAGTAACTTGTTAGAATGTTATGATGTACGTTAATTGAAATAGAATTTAAAGAACATTCATTATCCCTCTCCGGTTTGACTGGTGGTAGTATCTTCCTAATCTCCAGTATTTGCATTGAGTCACTTCTAGTGAGTTTGGTTCATTGGATGTAGACTAGATGAACAAGGATTTAGTAATCAGTCTGTCTATCCACCTACCTATATTACTTCTCAGGACTTTAACCCTCTCCCACCCAATTGTGTGGTTGTGTGTTAATGCATGCAGTTCAGTTGCTGGGCTTTTTTCTAAATCACTTATCTTTGCTGGGTCACTCATTCTAAACTCAGCAAAGTTCTTATACTTCGACAGTCTGACTAGCCGCGATGTACTAGTTTGACCTGTGGAGTCGACCTAACTCAGAGTAATTGCAAGGCATTTTGTACACTGTTTTACTTTATATAACTGGGTCAACTCACAGGGTCCTTTAGTCTACGAGCTTTTCTTTGTACATATAAATGCCACCCAAATTCCTGCTTTATTAGGAGTCCTACATACAGAGGGTTTCGGGTGTCCCCTCATTATATGGTGTAACTGTAGATGCGTTATCTTCTTTCTTATTTATGCTATCATTATTAGTTTCACCATTATTTTAATTTTACTTTTGACCTTTTGTGATCTTCTTAATGAATTTATAGGATGGTTAGTTATTAATCACCAACCAGCAATTCTTCTGTCTTTCATCATTTAGGTGTTACTGCTTAATTAGTATTACTGCTCAGTTTGTTAATCACCTCTTGTGCAATGGCCCTTATTAATTATTTAATTCGACTTCAGATTTTCCCGTTGATTGACTGAGCCGAAGTGCTCGGTCTCATTGTGGTTTGCCTAAAATTGATTTCAATAATTAATAAGAGGAGGCTGGCGTCAACCAAGTGGTCTAGTGGATTATACAAAGGTGGTTGTAACTATGGACAATAGGCTTGAGCCTCAGTGGGAACACGATCATTCACTGTGGAATGCAGGTAACCCCAGTTGATGAGTCTCAAGTAGGACGAGATGCGCATCCCGGTGGATTCCACTGCTAGTCAACATCTATCAATTGACTTCAAGTTATATGACTTGTCATCATCGAGGCATCAACACAAGCAGCGGACAGGTCAACCTGAGACCGAGTATTTCGCTCTAATCAGTCGACGCGAATAACTAAAATTGAATTAAGTTATCAAGTGAAATGCTTACATTTTTGGCAAGTTAATTCAGAAATATTTTCTCCACTACAATTTAAACTTTGAAATATGTTATTGTGATAATTTAGAATCGATGTGAAAAGCAACAGGATCAGACGAAATCCAAGCAGAAGCATTGAAAATAGACCCAGAGACATCAGCGGACTTGATGACACCACCACTGGAGAAGGCGTAGAAGGAGGGAAAGGTACCTGCACACTGGAAGAAAGGCTACCTTATCAAACTGCCGAAGAAAGGAGACTTATGTCAATGCAAGAACTGGTGCTACACTCCCCTCCTGTCTATCCCAGACAGAATACTAGGCCTCATCGTCCTGGAGAGAATCAAACACGCCGCGCTGGATGAAAAACTTTGACCAGAACCAGCTGGATTCAGGAGAAATAAGTCATGCATCGATCAAATTGCTACACTACGGATTATCATTGAACAGAGATTGAAAGGGCAGCCACCTCTCTATATCAACTTCATCGACTTTGAAAAGGCCTTCAACAGCGCTGCGTCTATCTAGAGGTGATTTGGAAACTACTTCGCTACTTCCAATGGGTCCCGCTAACAATTACACATCTCATCGAACAGTTGTATGGCAATGCTTTATGTAAAGTAATCAACAACTCAGGGAATCCTTCGAAGAAGCGAAAACGGGAAGAAGACAAGGCTGGCTGGCTGCATACTGTCTCCGATGATTTTCCTAATCGCGTAGACTGAATAATGAGACAGAGAGTGGGTGGTGAGGAAAAAAGCATTAAATGTACCTGCACAAAGAACTTGGAGGATATGGATTGTGCTGATGATATATGTCTGATTTCCGACAAACTGGAATATATGCAAGTGAGAAGTGACAAGTTGGCCGAGAAAGCATCGAAGATAGGACTTCAGATGAACATAGAGAAAACATGAAAATTATTGACCAACATCAATAACAACAATCAGCATAAATGGGAGAAATCTGAATGAAGCGACCTACCCACCTGCTTAGGAAGCACCGTTACAACTACAGGCAGGCGGAACTGATGAGAATATCAAAGCGAGGATAGCGAAAGCAAAGCAAGCTTTCTTTACTCTCAAGTCTTTGTGGAGATAAACAGCACTCAGCATGAAAAATAATACCCGAATTTTTAACTTAAATGTGAAGTCAATGCTACTATACTATATACTGCGTCACGAATACCCCTTCGAACAAACTTAAGATCTTCATGAACAACTGCCTTTGCTCAGCAGTCAAGATAGGATGGCTGGAAGAGATCAGCAGCAGGGATCTCCGGGAATGGGTGAACAGACCCAGGAGGATTCAACTATGCAACAAACATGCAGGAAGAAACGGGGTTGAATCAGCTGTACTTCAAGAAAACAAATCATCAAGTGACATCACCGACTAGGCTATCACTCAAGGTGAACTCAAACGGGAAGCAGCGAGTTGGTCGTCAGTGTGTCAGGGTGATACGGAGGAAGTCATTCGAGGAGGAGATGAAGGCATGTAGGCAGACGTGGAACTAGATGGAGGCGTTGGCAGAGAACCAAACGCACTGGAGACGTGAGAATAAAGTCCCACGTTCCTCTAGGAACTAAATAAAATAATAAAAATGTACTATATAATAATCAAAGTAAGTTCAGGTAGTAGTTCGCGGCTGACGAAAACCTGTGAAATAGAATGATGGTATCATTTTGTACTGAAGATTCAGTCTTTTGTTCTTTATCGAAATTCACCAAAAGAAGCAAATGTATGAAACCAGTAATAATTAATAATTAATTAATAATATATTTATGGACAGCTTGGAAAATAGTGCTCTGAATACATTTAATCCTACTCCAAAAATATTTGTGGAAATATGGGGATGACACATTCACAGTGTTAAAAACAGAATATATCTCTAGCTTCTTGACATATAGACACTCACTAGTAGAAGGAATAAAAATTGAATCGGAAAATGAACAAGGAGAATTAGCTATCTTAGGTTGTAAAAAAAACGAACAGAAGGTGAACTACACGCTAGTGTTTACAAAAAAACCAACTCATTCTAATAAATATTTAAACTTTAATTAATCTCGTCCGTTGTCTGTGAAGGCAAGCTTAATTACGTGTCTAACAAGCCGGGCAGTAGCACTGAGTGGTAAATGGAAAAACCTAAATGATGACATAAAACAAATAGAAAAAGCGTTGGTGTTGAATAAGATCCTATAAAATTCATGAGGAAGATCGAAAAAAGCCAAAAGAAAAACAAAAATTATTGTGAAACTAGTAATAATAACATAAATAAGGGAGAATATAAGTCATCTACAATTATAGCATATAAAGAGGGGACATCTGAGACCCTATGTAGGATTCTAACTAAAGCAGGAATTAGGGTGGCATTCAAACCTACAAACTCACTCAGGGACAATTTGTGTAGGTTAAAGGACCCAGTTGACCTAATTAGACAAAATAATATAATTTACAAAATACCCTGCAATGACTGTCAGTGAGGTCAACTACATATGTAACAACAGAAGACAAGGGCCAGGCAACAGATCGCTTTATTACGGAAATCAACACCTATTTATATGAATTTCACATACATTATTATAGACAAACCCAGTCTTCTGATTGGTTGTTTTCGAGTTCCTCGGAAAGTGGGGCCATCTATCTGCGAATCATATTTGCCCACGTTTAAGTTTGCTGTGATTGGTTGTTGAAACAGCCTTGTTCATATTTTCTTACGGCCCATAATAGTGACCTAGACATTGACGTAGATTAATGTCAACCAATAGGCTAACAGGCTGGTCTCACCACACATAGGTCAGTCAAACTAGTAGGTTGGGGTAGTCATCTTATCAGAACATAGGAATTTAGCTAAGGGAAGAATGGTTAACCCCAAGAAGATAAGTAATTTGGAATAAAGCTCAGCAACTGCACTTCACGCATTAACACACAATCACATAATAAGGTGGAATATGGTTCAGATTCTAAGAACTAATCTATGTAGGTGGAGAAAGAGATTGCTTACTGAATCCTGGTTCATCGAGTCAATCGACATCCAACACACGGAAAAGAAATTTCTCATTGCAAATACCAGAAATATGGGAAATATAAATACCACCAGTCAAATCAGAAGAGGATAATAAATAAACTCAAAATTCTATTTCAACTTGAGCACATCAAACATTCTTACATGTTACTTATTATGACAATAAAAACACTCGTCTTATTTCCCATATGATTGTATTTGATGAATAACACTAATATTATTATTTCTGAATGCACATCTTCCTACGTAAATTTTTATTCAAATGTCTAATCAATTCCACACATGTATATAAATGAAGGAAAAAGTTGTGTGAGTAACTTGATATGATAATTAGGAGCTATAGTTTGTGCTCTAAACGTCATCAGTTAATATTACTGTACAATACTGATTTATCAAAATAAAATCTTATCTATAATGGAGTTGTGCTTTACCACAGTGTTCTAGTTTTATACTTATATCAAATTAATAGATTTCTTGAAATATTCAAATAACTATCAACACTGTAAGTTGAATGTTTATTGAACGAATTCCAAGATCAGTTATCCTATTACAACCATAAATGCACCTAGCCACTGAACTTTATTCATGAACATATCAACTCTTAAATAATAAAAAATATGTCAAGCACACATTAATATGAATCAAAAATACGCCTTTCTAGATAATGTCAAGTTGTACAGTGTCATAATTACGAAAGAAACGCCCACTACTTGTATTTTTTTGTTCAAATCTGGTATTTGTGTACTTCAAAACAGTAGACGCTTATTTTGAATGTCAGTCTGGAGACAGTTAGAGGGAAAAACAACAATCCATCTGCCCTTCGTAATGCTTTCGTCGAAAAACAATGTCTGTGCTGGGAAACATCTTTTTTCTCCTTTTCTTTTCTTTCCAATATTTCAACAAATGTGTTGTATGCAATCCTTCCACCCCCTCCCCCCCCCAAAAAAAGAACGTTATCATTTGAATAAAAACATCAAAAATATGCAGAAATTTCGAGGTGAACAGGGTGAGAACAAACTAATTTTGAGGTTTTTTTCTTTAAGGTTGTTTTGTGAACTTCAACTGATATGTGCATGTATGACGTCGTTTTAATCTGATAGATAGATAGATAGATAACATGCAATAGTTGCATTTTTTAGCAATCGTAGTAGCCATAGTAATGATTTCTAAATCAATTTTTGACGGAGACAGCACAAATATTCATACGTCTAATATTTACTGGCAGTTAGCTTGAAAGCGACAAAGCAAGATAACAATAACAACTTAATTCTGAAGTAAAACGTCAAAAAATGACAATGTTCGTGGAAAACTATATCTTCGAGAGACAATCGATCTTGTTGTCAAAAAAAGAAGCAGTCTTAAATTAAACATTCTTTGCATGGGTCTTTCTTCATTGCGAAAATTATTTAGAAACAGCATAATTCATAGAACAAAGAATGGAATGGCAATCAAACCTCTATCTCAAATTTATACACTTTGAGAAGTCCTTCGACAGCGTTGAACGCGAAGTAATTTGGAAACCACTCGAGTATTACGGCGAAACCCAAATATACATCAACTTTATTCAACAGCTAAAAAACAACGGCACATACCAAGTGATCCACAACGGAAAACACAGTTAGGCGTCTGGCATAAACACAGGAGTCAGACAAGGGTGCTTATTAGCACCAGTGAAATTCCTAATTGTGGTGGACTGAATTATGCATCAGACAGTGAGTGCGAAACGAGAAGACAGGGATATCCTGGACCGACGTGAAGAACCTAGAAGACCAAGGTTTCCCTTGTGGATGATTTATGTTTGATGTCACACAAAATCGAAGACTTACAAACGAACACCAACAAAGTGATCGAAGAAGCAGCCGGCGAAGACAGGACTCCAGGTGAACACAGGCAAGACGGAGGTTATGAAAATAACCAACCAACAACAACAGCAACATCTAGAGTCATTCACCGTCAACTGGAGGGATTTGAAAGAGGTTAATTCGTTGACTTATCTAGCGAGCAATGTCTCAACTACAGGAAGTCGGAACGGACGAGGATGTCAAATTGAACGAGAATTGGGAAGGCGACAAACACATTCATCAACCTGAAACCAATCTAGAAATCTTAATCACCTGGCATCAACAACAAAATTCGGTCGGATTTTCAATGCAAACAACGTCAAGTCAGTCAGCTCTTCTATACGGATCAGAAACTTGGCAGGTGAGTCACAAAGAATATTTCCAACAGCCTGTTGCAGACATTTATCAACAACTGTCAACTATCGCCCTATACTGAAGATCAGATGGCCGGATCGGAAAGAATCACCAACAAGAAACTATGGGAAGGAACAAACAAAACAAGAACCAATCGCTCACTAACAAATATGCAGGAGAAAGTGGAGATGGATTGGACAATCACTGAGGAGCCTGCTTGCTGAGTGACATCGCGCGCGCGTAAGGCCATCACTCGAGTGGAATCCGAAAGAGAAGCGGCGAGTTGGCTTTCAGTGTAAGGGTGACATGGAGGAGATCGTGTGAAGAGGAGTTGAACCAGTGTAGGCTAACATTGATGCAGGTGAAAAGTACAGCAGAAGGAAGACAGAAGCAAGTGGATATGTGCAGTTGAAGCCCTATGTTCCACTAGGAACCCAAGGAAACAATAAAAATAATAATCATTTGAGATGAATATTTAAGATATCTGCAAAAAATGAGTGTCTGTAATATTAAGATATTAATAAAATTGACCTAACTGTTGTTGAAGTTATTTCCAACTGCAACCCGTCTTTCATTTGTTGATTCAGTAGTAGAATCCTCGATGGCCACTCAAGAGGAAGGAGGAGGAGCTATGGATTCCATTCTTGTCTGACACACTCACAAATCCTGCTGAGTGAACTAGCTGGAAAAGAAGAAAAACTTAGGTTTGTGAATCTACTGTCCCCAGAGCTGTAGAAACTCCAGCGCTCAAATCTCTATGTTCCACTTATAACACAGAGGAAGAAATCCAAGTCCTTTATTAATACTGGGCATCATTTTATTAAGTTCGAAGATTGCATATATGTGACAAATCCTGAAGTAAGTTTCAGTGATGTCTAGCTGTACCGCTGAATCGAATTATTTAATTTGTGCTTAATTTCTATAATTAATGAATTCCATTAATTTTCACTTGATTTCATTGGCAGTAGTATTTTTCATATTTCAGGTATGAGTGATGACTCATTCCTATTGCATGTGTTTGGTGTAGACTCGATGAACAAGGATTCAGTAATCAACCTCTCTCTCCACCTATTTAGATTACTTTTCAGAATTTTAATCCTCTCCCTCCCATTTTATTGTGTGGTTGTGTGTTGATGAATGCATTGCATTTGCTGGGCTTTTTTTCTAAATTACTCATCTTTTTGGGATCAACCATTCTTTCCTAAGCTAAATTCTTAAGCTGGAGGCTTGAAGCCCTATGTACCAATGGGAACGTGAAGAAGTAACAACATGTGGATGTATGCGGTTGTGAAGATGACAAAAGTTTTCTCCGTATGTGTTTGTCGGTTTAAATGTTACCCTTATCGAAGATATTTTGAAAATCCTACGTAAAGCTTCTTAACTCTTCCAGTAGCTTTTTTATCAAACATTACCCTTATTCATGTGCACACTGTTAAAGTCTTTAAACTCTCTTATCATAACTACTACATATATTTTCTGTGTATTTTTGTTCTATGTTACTGTTGTTGACAAACAGACATTTTGCTAAACAAAATGAATGATCTTCACTTCGTTCAATGGCTTCGCTCAAAATGGCTACTCGATACGTTTTGTTGAAAAGAACATGAAACCTAAACGGAAAAGAGAAGAATGTGATTAAGCGCCACAGAAAAACGCTATATCTGCAACGGAATTTCAGGGGGATTTGGCAGCCGATATCCTGAAGAGGAAATATTTAGCTCTTTAAACAGGACTTTCCCCTCAGCAACACTAAGAGTGACATTCTCTACCCGTCCAATACTTCAAAACAACGCGAAGGACAAACTCTCGCATATGACCAATTTAATGTGCATATACCAGTTCACCTGCTAGTGCGGAACTAGGTATTTAGGTCGTTGTGTAGCCGTCCTTTCAAAACGTGTTAAAGAACATTACCCAGCGTGGCTGCAAAGAGGAGGTAACAATTCAATCAGAAGTGCCTTTATTAAATATCTGATCAGCACCTCCCACAACATCTCAACTGATTCTTTCAAAGTGATCTACAAAGCCAACAGAAACCTACCAAAATCAGTATGTTTCGGACTTCTCTGTACTGCAGAAGGTCTCGCAATGTGCGTCGAGAAGCCGGAGCAAAGTGTTCAAAAGAAATTAGTCCAGCCTCTATAACTACCATGGACCTAGTTTGATATGTTTCCTTTGCTTCTCTCTTTTCTTTTTGATGTTTTTTCATTGGCTGTGTGTATGATCCTTACCTCCTCAGTGTACATTCGATTCACCAAATTTTTCCAGTTATAAAAACAGTTATTTTAAGTTTGTTTCCATGATTTTCCTGTTCACATTTATAATTCGTTTAAAAATTAACTATTTCACAATTATATGTTAATGCTGTGCAATGTTTGTATTTCTAAGGCTCTAGTAATCTATATTTGCACCTCCGAACTCCCATTTCAAGTTGAAAATTATAATTTCAATTTTATTTCCATGCTCACTTTTACATACTTGATATCCGTTCTAATGCTTTGTAATTTTGTTTCTAAGCCGTTCATAAACCATATCTATTTGAAAATAATTATCACTTTGTTATTCGCGTCGTAATTTTGTGTAATCAAACAAGAATTGTATCCGTGTAAAATTGTGTATTTAAATGCGATTGTACAGCTTTTGAAAATGAAATCGTCGAAATGATATCTTTACTGAACTTCGTGTTCTCTTCTTTCTAATGTCCACAATGACATTTTAACTGATGCCACCTCATCATCTAAAATAAAATCTTTAGTGTATCAAAGCACTGAGGAAAACGAAAGTTAGACCTGATCAGATAAGCTTGATATGTTTGTCATCGCCGACAAAATGTTATCAAGTGTTGGTTTGTTGGGATTTGATTGGTTTCACGATTTCATCATGAGCTGACATTAGTCAGAGAACCATTGGAAAAGCAGCTGGGAGTACTGGATAGCTGTTTCGTCCAAGTTTGGGAATCTTCAGCAGTACGCACCCACCGACAGGGTTCGAACCCAGGACCTTCCGTTTACAAGGCGAGCTCGTATACCATTAAGCCACTGGGACCCGATCCAATAGTCCTTGAATTCTAACTTCTGCCTATATCGTGAATTGGCAGGTTCGAACCCTGTCGGTGGGTGCGTACTGCTGAAGATTCCCAAACTTGGACGAAACAGCTATCCAGTACTCCCAGCTGCTTTTCCAATTGTTCTCTGACTAATGTCAGCTCATGATGAAATCCTGAGACCAATCAAATCCCTACAAACCAACACTTGAATACCAATGAGATTCTCACTGGCGACTGGCCCTATTCAGGTAGGTAGTTACCTGGGTTCCAGTGGGAAGTCGTGACCAGTAGGGTACAGCTGGTCGGGTGTGAGGACAAATACTCGCCGAAGACATTGGCTAGCGGTCGCGCTATGTCGTGAATTGGCAGAAGTTAGAATTCAAGGACCATTGGATCGGGTCCCAGTGGCTTAGTGGTATACGAGCTCGCCTTGTAACCGAAATGTCCTGGGTTCGAACCCTGTCGGTGGATGCGTAGTGCTGAAGAGTCCCAAAATGTTATCAGTTTACATTAAATATACATTTATGTCTATATATATCAGAACGGAGGTGGTGGTAATCAATACCAGATGACCGGGTTTTTGTACGCCGAAGAAGTCTGTTCAACTGTTATGTTTACTTTGGCCTACAATAAGGCCAACAAATCCTCCATAAACAATAGCACTTTAAATTTCTATCACAATTTTTCTTTTCTTCTTCTATTCTTTTGTTTTGATTGAAAAATGTTTATTTCTGACCTTTTATGCTTTCATGATCTTTCGTATGATTTCTGTAAATTTTGGTTTCAGTAATACTTCTCTAACTTTTTATCGTATTTACAAAATCCTGTTCATTTCACCTCACTAAATTCATTATTACTAATTGATAACTGTTCACCAATAGTACTTTGACGTTTACACTACATCATGGTTATTATATTTTACAGTCATTATTATTATTATTGTCGCTCTTTTCCCAAATTAATTTACGTCTAGTCCACCTCACTCGTTCATTTATTTTCTGTAGTATTTATGTTGTCTCAGACAGCATTGAAAACACTCATCCTCGAAACGTGTACTTTTGCCGAATATATACGTATATATATATATATATATATATATATATATATATATCATTTAAATGTTTCATCTCTTTTCCTCATTGACCACACATATTCCAAATTAACTAAATATTTCATTCTCAAGTTTGCCTCCAGATTGATATCATTTACAGAACCCTTGAAAACCAGGATGTACTGGACAGCTGTTTCGTCCTATTTAGGGACGCATCGGTAGTACTCAACAATTAACGTCCAAAGCCAGGACCCTCTGGTTACACGGCAAGCTCGTAGACCATTCAGCCTCTGTGACGCGATCTCTAAATGACCAGCACATGTATTCTAACTTCTACCAATTCTTGATTTTAGCCAGGTCATCAAGCAATGTCTTGGGCGTGAACACTTATCCCTACTCCAGACTGGATACATGCCAGTGGTCACGACCTCTCACTAGAACTCCAGGAAACGCTATCGTGTAACAAGTCACTAGCTAGCATCAGATTAATTTTCAAGGGTTTGTTTTGCAAGGATTAGATTTGTTTTTCGAATCTGACCACTGACTATTGTTCCATCCCATCTTATTTCTGCTCGACAAACCATTTCTGATATGATTCTAGCAATTGTGTGCCTTAATTGAAGGATTTATAACTGCAGAGCCTGAAAAAGAATTTAGTGAAAATAATTGTTTGCTCTACTTTATTCTGAATATATATATATATATATATATATATATATGTATATCCAGCGTTTGCTTTACAAACGTATCATCGAACACCAACTATCGTGGTTTTTTAATAGAGAAAAAATGGTCGTCCCTACAAGCTCTATTCTGCAACACCCGTTCGAATCAGAACATCAAGAGAACCCACAAAACAACTTCAGAGTAACGTAATGGATACTTTGGAATCTCACTTAAAGGATAAGAATCGCACTTCTTCAAACCTCAGAAGCAATTACAATTCGCATATTAAACACCTGAACTCTGCATACATTAGAAGTTTGTTCAGTCATTGAATCTACACTTGATCTGACTTATCTTAACCCCAAATACATATGTTTTATTTCATTTTTCTTGCTTGTTTGTTTCTATTTTTTTTCCTTTACGTTCCCCAGTAGAACATAGGTCTTCAAGCTAGAGACTTGAAGTTTCTGTAGCAGCGTTTATTTTACAGGATGGGGTTGCTAGCCTCATGCCCAACCTTTCCTATTTACCAGGATTATTTCTGGCTTAGTGAGGTAAAGGAGTGCTTCGGCTAGGGATCGAACCCCGGACCATGTGAATGGTCGGGAAGCATCCTAACCGCTATACCACCACCGTGGTATATTTTCTCCACCCACCCCATATCTCAAGTGTCGTATTCTGATTACCACTGTCGTTAACTTGACTTTCATTTCAATTTTATTTTAGTTGAGTGAGCTCTACACAAACCTGTCAGTTAGATTACATCACTAAACATTTATTTAATCTTATATATATTTATATAGTATATATATATGTATTTATAAAGGTGTGATAACGATTTTTGTTTTCCTTCTTTAATCGGCACTTGCTTTCACTCACTACTGAAGATCAGACATCTGGTAGGAACTCTGACCAGCAGTGAATCATCCAACAAACTTCTACCCTACCAAAAAATATTCACAGAGAAATGAAGACGATTAGATTTTTTCTGAAAAAAAAACATTTAAGTGGGGATACACACCAGGCAGGTTGTCTATTGCGTTTCAAACAGTGTGCGATGGACTCAGCCTGCGTATAAGGATGTCATAGAAGCGATTGTGTGCAGAAAATAGCAAGCCTTGTTAGTGATCATGAAGTCAGCTAAAAATGATAACAGACATCCGAGGGGAAAGAGGAGATTGACTTTAGAAAACCTATGTTCCACTCAGAATAATAGTAATAATAATAACCAGAAGATCAAATCGTTCTTGTTTTAATCAATAGTTTTAATCAGAAACACTACTATTCAGTGTCGAGTAAATTTCAGTCACCTGTTTAGCTCTCATTGACATCTGGAATTATACGCACCGCCTAGTTTAGTGACATTCAAATCTAGGTAAAATGTAGCTTTAATCATAAGAATAACAAGCAATCGATGAGATTAACAAATTAAATTATGTGAATAATCAGACAAAATTCATTTTTGTCTTTCCATTCGTCTTAGTATTAATGTCATTTTCCTTTGACATACCCACCTAGAAGCAAACTGCAAGCTGGTTTAAGAATCAGAGATGAGTAATTGAAACATTTTGACTGGAAATGATAAATTAAAACTAACATTTTGTCAGATCAATCAATCGTAACGCTGTCTTTTTTTTGTAAGTCAAATTTTCCCTCAACTAATTAACCGAAAGTGTGGTATAAGTTGATTAAAACGTGTAACACAGTGATTACTTAACGCTTTAAATACACTTCGGAGTGAATTAAATTCGTGGATTTTAGCATTTTGAAAGTGTCCATGCGTTGATGTCACAGTGATTAGAGCCCTCATCGATCATGCACATGACCCGGGGTTCGATTACCAGCCGACGCACACCTAATTGATATCACTAGTAGGCCTACTAAAATTGGCCTACTGATATTACATGCTGAAAATTCCATACTTGTATCAAAAGTACTGTGTGGAGTCACGCTATAAATGCTGCTTGTAATTTTGAGTAAAAGGAAATAATATATATGTAAAACTTGGGCACTGGGGTTATAAGTAATTCCCTATTAGTTTCAGGATTTCATCATGAGCAGATATTAGTTAAAGAACCATTGAAAAACCTGAGAGTAATGGACAGCCAGCTGTTTCATAGGCCTGTTTGGGACTCTTCAGAAGTACGCACCCACCGCGGTTCGAATCGAGGACCTTCTGGTTACAAAGCGAGATCTTTGACCATTGAGCTACTGGGACCCGATCCAGTGGTGCTTGAATTCTAAGTTCTGCTAATTCACAATATAGCACGACTACTTCGCAATGTCTTCTTCGATGAGTTGCTGCCTCATCTTCAACCTGGCGTACCCTGCAGGACCTAATAACCAGAAGGTCTTAGTTTTGAATCTCGTTGAGGTGGGTGTGTACTGATGAAGAATCCCAAACTAGGATGAAACAGCCATCCAGTACTCCCAAGTTTTCCAATGGTTCTCTTACTGATTTCTAATCATGGTGAAATCCTCTACGTAGTCATAATAGACGGAATTGTAAGTTGTGTAAGGAAAATCATGAATTGACATCATTTGTGATGTAGTGCTTTGTATGTAATGTATTGTTGAACTTTTCTCCGAGAGTCTTGGATAGTGGAGCTGTGAATTCAGTTGTAAAGATGAGATATGAAGATCATTCTGTGCAGCAATATAGAACACTTTGAGGTGGTCTGCTTAAATCTTGTGCTACCAAAAACGTTCAACTCTCTCTCTCTCTCTCGCTATTGCATAATGTTTTCTCTCGTTAAGTATGTTTTATTCGATTAAGATCCGACTATTTACGGTGTTATTTATTCTTATTTTTGTATTTGAAGTGTTTACAAGCCTTTAATTAGCAAGTTTCAATTAAACTTGAGGAAATGCCTAATTTTGGATTAAGAATTCTGCCAATACATGAGATAACTTCTCTTCAATTATGTCCATGGGTCTTAAAATGTACTTCTGAACAACTTATAATTGGCTTTTATGTAGATATCGTGGATTTTTTGATGGAGAAAAAGCAGCTAATATCATAATGGAATGGTTTGTGCTTCATCAGCTCAGAGACCATTTTGTCGTGCACAGGGATATACTGTTAGTTCATATTTTACTTGAAGATAATGTATGATATTATTATTATTGTTTCTGAAAAAGGATAAATGAGATTATTATTTTGGAAATTGAAGTTTCATTGTAAGACTTGCTACAATATAACATCATTATACAGCATTTCGCCAAATAAACAATTATACTAATGAATACCACTGTGCTTTGACCTTAGAATAAGACCACTGAACACCGACGAAAGCAGAAATCCCGAAGGCCATAAAGGTGCTAAATACTGGAAAAGCAGCAAATTTAGACAGAATCCAAGCAGAAGCATTGAAAATGGACCAAGAGACATTAGAGGACTTGATGACACCACTACTGGAGAAGGTGTGGAAGGAGGGAAAGAAATCTGCGAACTGAAAGAAAGGCTACCTATTCAAGCTACCGAAGAAAGAGACCTAAGTCAATGCAAGAACTGGTGCAACATTATTCTCCTGTCTATCCAAAACAGAATACTAAGCCGCACCAATCTAGAGAGAACCAAACCCGCCACCTTGGATGAAAAACTTCGATTTGAATTGTGCTGCATTCAAGAGAAATAAGTCATGCGTTGATCAAACTGCAACACTACGAATCATCACTGAATAGAGCTTAGGATGGCAGTCACCTCTCCATCTCAACTTCATCGACTTTGAAAAGGTCTTCGACAGCTCAGTGTCGATCGAGAGGTGATTTGGAAACTAATTTGCTACTGCCATGGGGTGACGTCGACAATTACACATCTCATCGAACAGTTGTCCGACAGCGCTGCTTGTCAAGAAATCCACAACGGGAAACTCACGGAATCTTTGGAAGAAGTGAATACGGGGTTAAAAATGCCTAGCTGACTGCGTACTGTCTCCAATGATTTTCCTGATCGCGGTAGACTGTAAAATGAGAGAGACAGTGAGTGGTGAGTGAAAGGGCATTAAATGTGCCTATATAAAGAAGTTGGAGGATATAGATTGTGCCGATGGTATATGTCTGATTTCCGACAAACTGGAAGATATGCAAGTGAGAAGCGACAATTTGGTCGAAGAAGCATCAAAGAAACGACTTTCTGTGAACATAGAAAAAACAGAGGTGATGAAAATTCCTGGTCGGCAGCAACACCAAAAACAACAGACAACATTCGGCATGAATGGGAGGAATCCTTACTACAGAGGAGATGGAAGCTTGTGGGCAGACGTGGAGCCAGGTGAAAACTCTAGCGGAGAACCCAACGCAATGGAGACAAGTGGGTGAAGCCCTGTGTTCCTCTAGGAATTAAATGAAATAATGATAATAACTGAATCGTTCCTTTTATTGGTTTGAATTGTTTTTAAAGTTTTACAATTAATGGACTTGAAGTAGCCAATAACTCTATAGTGAAAATGATAATGTCATTTTGTCATTCATGCGTGGATTTAATTCCTTATGACACAATATGATGATCGAAAACTATTTGATAAATCTAGGTTCTTTTGATTTAACGCTAACTTCCTCATGTTTTTAAAACTTTTCAGTTGGATAAATGAGCGTCCTATTGGAACGTATCTTCAGCAGTTGTCATTTCAAATGTCAAAAATATCTGAAACAGGAGCGGAGCTATCACCTCAGAGAGAGAGAGAGGGAGAGTATATCTATCCAACTTAGTGAATCAAAAAGAAATTCATAACAGATATTCCACAAATATCAATACAAATCTCTATGGTAACACGCCTTATGATGGGCTTATTTCAAAAAATATAATAACAAACGCCATAAATAATCACAGGCCAAACATACAACTCTTTACACCTCGAAAGGAGCATTATTCACTCTACAACTTTCAGATTTTCACTCGTTAGTCAGTGAAAATGCAAAATGGCTCACAAAACTCTATCCATTACGTAAATGCCTACTAATGTTTTATCTGAGTATGCATAGTTCCCCGGATTTAAAAAATCGTCTCAATTAGTCGGGAATTATGCACATAATGTGTATTCGAAGTGTTTTTCATCTATGATTTTAGTTTTACACGCTTTAAAAAAATGTAAGTTTGCTAGTCACATGCCTACTACTCTAATTCCCAAACATTCAGCAAACATCATTAGTTCGTTTCGATTATAATATGTTTAAATGTGTAGTCAATAAGAAAGCTTTAGAGAGATGTAAGGAGAAAGCATGACTGCGCTTATAATAAACGGGTTTATTCTATTTCGAACAGGTCAAACATCCTGGAGTAAACTGATCTCCACTGGCAGATTTATCCATTTTTGGACAAATTGGTAACAAGAGACGTATCCAGTCGGGTACAGTTCTATTTATCTTCGCTTCAAATAAGCAAAAAAAAACAGATATCTCACGTTTCTTTATTACTTTACGTTCCCAGTGAAACATAGAGCCTCAAGCAAAAGGCTTGAAGTTTCGGTAGCTGTTATGTTTAATTTTACGAGATATGGTTGCTAGCCTTATGCCCAACCTTCCCTCTTTACCTGTCTTATTACTAGCTTAACGAGGTAAAGAAGTGTGTCTGTGGCCGGGTATTGAAATTCGGACAACATACATGGTTTAAGAGCATTCTTCCCCTGTGCAACCGACTCAAAAATTCCGAATTAGATTTAAATTCAAGCAATCAGTCAAACAAACTGGATACCAATTTGATGAATGCACTTAAAGTATGTCATTAGTATATTTGAAAATGTCACATAGTATCTGTCAAAAGATCACTTAAATGCTAATGGAATAATAATGCATGTGTTAAGTACCTTTGAACTGGAAGTGTCATAAATGCCTCTCATTATTGTAAGCTTAGTTAATTTCAGTTAATAGAAGCCACTTACGTCAATGTATTGAAAAATATTGAAATACCTTTAAGAAATGTTTGAACACAATGTGAATCCTTAACTGCGTTTAATTTTCGCCTCTATTCTGTCACTTTTGTACTTATACATTCACATATATGTAGAACACTAATTGTTCAGTGGATATTTGTATAAATTTAGCGAACGAAGAAAGTAAACCATACACTTTCATAATAGAAATAAGGTCTCATACTTTTCAGATGTCATTCTAGATTTACAGTTTCTGAATATAGGTAAGCACTAAACAAATTTTAGTAAAAGTTTTCACTCAAGATTAGAATTCCAGCTTACATATGATTCCGTGAACATTGAAAAATGATGGAGCAGTTCGATTTCTAGCATTCCTTTTGTTTCGAGTGGAATAAACAGACTAAAGCTTCTAATCATTCCGTTACGGCGGTACTGTTTAGTTTTACATGGGCAAGATGGGCAGATTAACGTCAAATTTTCCGTTTATTCCTCGCTTATTACTGGCCACTCGGCCGGTCGACGTTTATGAGTGAATAAAACAAGAGTAACACTTTATTGCAGAATGATAATGTGGAAAATTCAATTTCTCTGATACTGCCATGCAACGACAAGAAGGTGGTAGTCTTCAGACATCAATTTACCAAAAACACCTACATGGAATGAGCAATACTTGCATTTTAACAGGCACTAGTAAAATCTCTGTTCTTTAGATTCGGCAGAATATGCTTCACTAAGAAATTAGAGGGAGAATTTATGATTCTCGAAAAGATGTTGAAAAACAATGGTTACGCCCATAAATTCATCAACAAATATGCATGATGTCAAGGCTGAAATATCAAACAAATCACAGTGAAAAGGGAACCTGTCTGCATTCATTTCGATTTGAAAGATGAAAATGTTGCAGCAGTAGTCAGCAGAAGACTGAGTACGTCACTAGGCAGAGCCTACCATGAAGCTAAGTTGGTTCCGTTTTGGTGCAGTAAAATGTCAACAGATGCTCAACCATCTCATGTCAACTCCAACTGTGTATAGAAATTTTCGTGTATCTCCGGGAGCAGTGTCATTAGGAACACAGAAAGATGGGCACACCTCCGATTTTCTGAATATGGGAAGAAAAGCCTAGGTTTCAAGGGAACAAACTCTTACAATAGTCCAATTACTAGTCATCTCCGTGATACGGGTCACGGGGTGGAAATTCTTTTTTCCTTCACATCCCCAGTGGAACATAGGGACTCAAGCTAGTGGTTTGAAGTTTCTGTAGCGGTGTTTATTTTTAAAGGATGGGGTTGATAGCCTCACGCCCAAGCTTTTCTATTTACCAGCATTATTTCTGGCTTGGCGAGGTAAAGGAGTGCGTTGGCTGGGATCGAACCCCGAACCATGTGCATGGTCAGCAAGCGTCCTAACCACTGTGCCACCAACGCGTGGAAACTGTTAGTTCCATAAATTTATCATTGGACGAAAAAGCCCAATTCCCCTCAAGTTTGCCGAAGCAACCCCCATTAAACGTATGAAATTTGATATATGTGTTCAAAAAAACCGATTATCAGTCCCTCCTTACCCATCCTGGTAACTAGATGTCTTCACTCTCTCACTCTTTCACTTGATTACGTATTCTGTGACTTTAACCTCATCACCACCTTTGACAAAGGGTAATTCTGCTAGTTTCTTTGGTCTGAGTTGAACTCAATACACTATTACCCAATTTATTTGTTACTCATCATCTTTTGTGTCTCTTGTCTTTGTTATTTTACTTGTTTGCCACTGTAATCATACATTTCTTTTTGTTTAAACTTTGACTGCCTGCGAAAAAAAGTACATTGGTGTAAATTGCTGAGCACTGTTCACTAAGTCCAGAACCTCTTGCAAGTATAATGAAAGTTTTCATCACATAAATTTAATAATAATAATAATAGTAATTTATTTGTACTGTAAAGAACTGATGAGAGTCCAACGAAAGAAAAAGATGGTTTCACTTTATTCTGCGTTTAAAGCTATTTTGACAAAAGCTATTAAAATGTATGTATTGTTCTTTCCATGTAGGCTTTCAGTAAATTAACTTCTGAAGTCTACCATCTTCTAGGCGTTGCATGGCAATGTTGAGGAAGTGAAACTTTGTTTTATTTTCGTGTTCCATAGTTAACGCAATATTCGTGTGTGCGTCACTGAATAATCTGAGTAAGTGTGAAGCATTGCTGCACACTATAAATGTGTCATCAACATATCGACAGTAGGAAGTTGTTTTGTCGATTGCATGCTTCAAATTTGTGTGCGTCGGTGGCACAGTGGTTAGGATTCTCGCCGACCATGCACATGGTCTGGGGTTCGAGCCCACGCCGACAAACACCTGATATCTATGGTTGGCCTGCGAAATTTGGGCTACCGATATCCATGCTGAAAATTCCATACTTGTACTGAAAATACGGTGTGGAATCAAGCTGTAATCAAAAATAAAAAAAATAAATAGAGATAAAATAATTTCAGGGTTGGACATGCATATATCTGGTAAAACAGGGCTAAGTGGACTGGCCATAGCTGCACCATCTATTTGGTGGTAAAGAGTGCTGTCAAATTGAAATTCCACATCCATGGTACACATAAGCAGTAGGCGATTAAACTTCGAATCTGAGGGTGGGAGAAGGTCAGACTGTTGACAAATTATCTGGATATTTTCATCTGTCTTTCATTTGAATGTGTAATGCTGAAATGTTTCTGTTGTGTATGATTGTTATTCTTGGGAACAGTGTTGAATATTACATATATATGTGTATATAAATACTGTATGCATATATTAATCGATTGAAATTTGTTTAAAATGAACTTGCTGTACAAGTATGTTAAAATTGTTTTTGTAGATATATTTAATAATGTCTATGGCCTGTAAGCAGCTGGCGAGAAGGCAACAAAATAAAAGAGCGTACCAATTTATTCTGCTAAAACCGTATATGTTGCTTTGTTCAAATTCAATAAGGGGAATAAATGTATTAAATTTCTAAATTAACCTTGGTATATTAGGAATGCCTTGCTATCCACTCTCTATAACTTATTTAGTCCTCCAAAGTTCTGACATTTCCTTTTACACATAAATTATCACCACTTTCTGTAAGATGTAAGTCAGTCATTGAATTACTTGCGTATGTTGTCAGAAGTTTGACACACACATCACCCTCATCCCATGTTCTTCAATAATCGTGTGAATAAATAAACCCATTTCTTTGTGTCCTCCATTGGTGTTTTTACACTAACTTATTGCAGCTGGTTGGTTATGAAAATAACTAGCCAACAACAACGACAACAACAGCAAAGTCCAGCGACAATCACCATCAACGAAAGTGATTTGAAGGTGGTCACTTCATTCACTTATCGTCTAAGGAGCATTGTCTCAACTACAGGAAGTCGGAACGGACGACAATGTCAAATTGAGCGAGAATCGGGAAGGCGAGAAACACATTTACCAACCTCAAACCAATCTAGAAATCTTAATCACCCAGCATCAACAACAAAATTTGATCGGATTTTCAATGAAACGTCAAGTCAGTCAGCTCTTCTATACGGATCAGAAACTTGGCTGGCTGGTCACAAAGAATGTTACCAACAGCCTGTTGCAAACCTTTATCAACAACTAACTGTCTTCGCTCTATAATAAAGATCAGATGGCCGGCTGGAAATCGTCACAAAAAAGAAACTATATCTGTGATATACATGAGAAAGTGGAGATGGATTGGACACTCGCTGAGGAGGCCGCCGCTCGGTGACATCGCGTGTCAGGCCACTACTTGAGCGAAACCCGAAAAGGAAGTGACGAGTGAGTCGTCGGTGCAAGGGTGACATGGAGGAGATCGTGTGAAGAGGAGTTGAACCAGTGTAGGCTAACATGGATGTAGGTGAAAAGTACAGCAGAAGGAAGACAGAAGCAAGTGGATGTGTGCAGTTGAAGCCCTATGTTCTACTTGGAACCAAAGGGAATAACAATAATAATTGCAGCTGACCACGACTTCTTGGCTTTTCTTTATCACCCTTCATCCATGCATTCGCTTGATCCATTGTATTCCATTCAAGAATAGCTTAACCAATTTTAGTTCATTCTTCGTTGTGTATTTCGCTTTCCACAATTAACATTACTTCATAAACTTTTTCTCCCTTATGAGTTTGAATAGAGAAAAAACGACTTCTTGTACAAAGTAAGAATGTATCATCAATTTTCTGAATATGTACCAATAAATTTGCGACTCAAGAAAACAAGTGCTATCAAAAGTACTGTTTCAGGATTTCATCATGAGCTGACATTAGTTAGAGAACCATTGGAAAACCTGGGAGTACTGGACAGCTGTTTCGTCCTAGTTTGGGACTATTCAGCAGTACGCACCCACCGGGATTCGAACCCAGGACCTTCCGGTTACAAGGCGAGCTCGTACACCATTAAGCCACTGGGACCCTATCCAATAGTCTTTGAATTCTAACTTCTGCCAATTCACGTCATAGCGCGACCGTTAGCCAATGTCTTCGGCGAGTATTGTCCTCACACCCGACCGGCTGCACCCTACTGGTCACGATGAAATCCTGAAACCAATCAAATCCCTACAAACCAACATTTGAAAAGTACTGTTGCTTGCTATCCCCTTGAAACGACTTATAAGATAGACAAACAGAAATCCTTTCGGATTATCAATAGACATTATAACTCAATAATCCTCAAGTTTCCTGAAGCAATTTGTCTAACCAACTCACTGGTGGTTTGGCTGCAAAAGAAGAAAGCTTCAGCATGACACAATTCAACCTATCCATGGAAAACAACACTGACAATACTGTGAATTCGGCGCCCAAAATCGTATATCTGAATGAAATAAAACAGGCACTGTGCTTAATTTTTAAAAAGCTGATGAATTTCTTTTCAATTACAATCAAAATATTTTGATATTTTTCAAAATATCCATGAAAGTATGAAATTTTGGGCACTAGTGTTATTATCAACCTTATTATTATTATTTTTAATAATATTCTGCACTTTCGAGAGTCATCCATAAAAGTGCAAATAAACAATACTTTATCCATCCATCTTATTGTCTGCCTTTCTGTTTTGTCGGCCTAAATTATTTTTGTCGCACATAATCACAAAAGTTTACGGATGTGTGGGTGGTTGAGTTCTTTTTTTTGGTGTGAATTAACTCATTATTCTATTAGGGCATTGCGTAATGCATACTCTTCATGTTTTAGTTATTATTATTTTTTTGAATTGTTCACGCAATATTCTTCTTATAATAACCAGTTGAAGTACATCAGACTAACCATGATTAACCTATCTTTCCCTCGATAAATCAGTGTATTTCTGAAAGTTAGTTTGTAGGAACGTAATTCTCTTCAAGTCTGATCACGGATTGATATCAGTTACAGAAATGTGGAATACCACAACAGAGCACTGGGGAGCAGGATCATTCTAATTCCATCATGGATAAAATTAGCTTTGATAAAGTCTCACAGTGTTATACAGTAATCTTTACTAATGACTTTTCGAGCATAATGTATTTCTCATAATCATATTAAGGTACTCACATGACTTCCTAACTTCATTTATATAGTTCCATTATTTTCACTTGATTTTCGCCTGATTTAATTGATAGTAGTATTTTCCGTATTTCGCGTATGAGTAATGAATCATTCCTATTGCATGTGTTGGGTGTAGACACGATGAACACGGCAGGATTCAGTAATCAACCGCCTCTCTCTCCACCTGCCTAGATTACTTTTTAGAATTTTAACCCTCTCTCTCTCATCCTATTGTGTGGTTATATGCTAATGCATGCAGTGCAATTGCTGAGCTTTTTTCTAAATTACTTATCTTCTCTGGGTAAACCATTCTTACATTCGCCAAATTCTTATGTTCCGACAATCTGACTACTTCCGCCCAATCTACTATATTGTCCTGTGTAGTTGACCTCACTCAGAGTCATTACAAGGTATTTTGTAAATTACATTATTTTGTTTAATTGTGTCCGCTGTGTCTTTTAGCCTACAGAGCTTGTCCTATCTGAGTGAGTATGTAGGTTTAAATGCCACCCTAGTTCGTCATCAGTAAACACTACTGCATAACAGTGTGAGACTTTATCAAAACAAATTTTATTTGTAATGGAATTAAACGCTACAACAGTGCAGAAGTTTTATTCTTATATCAGGGTCATTCTGGTTAGACGACTCGTCAGTAGTATGCACCCATCGCACTTCGAACCCGAAACCTTCTGCTTATATGACAGGTTCGTAGAGCATTCGGCAACTAAGACTCGACACGATAGCCCACGGATTCTAACTTCTAAACAGTCAGGGATTTTAGTACGTACGATGACATTGTCTGGGTTCGAATCTCGATGGTTAGTTACCATTGATGAGTCCCAAACTAGGACGAAAGAGCTAATCGACGTTCCCTTTTCATTTTCAATTGTTTTGTGCACGATGTCAATCAGCGGTCAAACTTGAAAGAAGTATATGGAAAATGAAAAAAGGGTACAGCAGGTTGAAGATGAGGCAGTAACTCATCGAAGAAGACATTGCGAAGTGGTCGTGCTATGTCGTGAATTGGCAGAAGTTAGAATTCAAGGACCATTGGATCGGGTCCCAGTGGCTCAATGGTCTACGAGCTCGCCTTGTAACCAGAAGGTCCTCGATTCGAACCCGGTGGATGCGTACTTCTGAAGAGTCCCCAACTAGGCCTATGAAACAGCTGGCTGTCCAGTACTCCCAGGTTTTCCAGTGGTTCTCTAACTGATGTCAGCTCATTATTAAATCCTCCATGCAATCAAATGAAAAGAGTTTATCTCATAGATTTAATCGCATCATCTGCGAACTAAATGAAAGAGCTTATTAAACTTGTATTTAATATCTTTTTCAGTGATTACGTTTAACAAAAAGATTATGTCTGAAATAAATAGCGCTCAACTCGACTCAAAGTGTGAGCAACCATCATTCGCCATGATAGGCATTTAAGCAGCCTAATGGCCCTGAATCCCACTACTGGCCACCACCGTCTTAATAACCAGAACCAGCAGAAATAGTCAAATCAATGAAATTATTGCACTTCATGCATTGAAACGATAGCGTATAATATGCTGTAAATAAGGGGGTTCTGGAGAGCTGTTCTGTCCTATTTTGCTACCTGTCAATGAATTCACCGACAAAGATCAGACGCATTACTTTCGCGTTAAAATCACCTCGATGTTAATTTCACTTCCAGACTCAAACGTGACTTACATGAATTGGTTACTTCGTATGGTCCTATCATCGTGGATGGCACAGAAGTTGAAACTTAATCAAGTGTTAAATAGCCTAGACTGTGCATTTACTCCTGTCTTTCCTGGTCTTCTCACATCATGTTAATTTCTAGAAAGATATTTTGTTTGTCATCATTCCATGTAGGGAAGTTAAGACAATCTGGTATCGTTCCGTCTCTATTTTTTAAGCTTCTTAATTCTTGTGGTGTGCCTATACTTATCTTTCTGCTCCTCCTTAATCTTTTCAAAGCTACTTAAGAAAGACATGGTTGTACTGCGAAGGGTACTAAAAACCATGATTAAGGTGAATGGGATGTTGCTAGTCTAACCCATCAATGCTATTGTAGATAGACACTTGACTTCATGCAAGAAATTAGTAAATGTTATCCTGTAAAACTCTAAACATCCTCCCCATACGCAACTCTCTCCTTGCACGTCATCATCAGGTGGGTACAACTAGAAGCAACTATGGGGGCTATATGCTCGGACGACTAAATACTTTATGATACCTTGTATGGAATAGATTTTATATGACGAGACATGCGTGAAGGGCAGGGCACTACTAAATTACTGTATATCACTAGGTAAATGGCCCTCTGTTTTCTTTCTTTCTTTAATTTTATTATTGCTGTTAATATTTTCACTCCATTTAATTTCATGTGCATAGTGTTATAAAACAATATTATCAGTATGAATGCCCGTGTTATGAGGTATTTAAATGCAATCCTGTATTACATGATAAAAATGCTATGCGCATTTAGAAAATATAATAAACTGAGCGAAGAAATAAGCCATTCCTTTTTAATTAGTTCCTCATCATGGGGTGGCTGGCTGGCTGACTCTGCACTAATATATCGTTTTGAAATTAAACCAAGTGGTTATTTTAGTTAATTAGTTTTAGTTTCAGACTGCGTGGGTGAATTTCAAAAGTTAAAAGTTATGAAAACAGTTCCTTAATATATATATATATATGTTAGCAACAAGACGCGTTTTGAAGGAGGGACGAAAACTCATTATTGACGGAACTCAAGATAAGCTGATTCTTTGGCACTGGCAAAAAATTATTATATAATGAAGAGATTTTTGTAAAATAGCAATGATGCCTAGGGAGAATTTTTGTGCCTCCACGTTCCCAGTGGAACATAGGGCTTCAAGCTAGTAGCTTGAAGTTTCTGTAACAGTGTTTATTTTGCAGGATTGAGTTGCTAGACTCATGCCCAACCTTTCCTCTTTACCAGCATTATTTCTCGGCTTAGCGAGGCAAAGTGTAGTGAGGGCTGGCTGTTAGTCAAAATTGGTGGACAGTAATTTACGTCAATGTTTACGTCCCCAATATTGGTCGTGAGAAAAATGAGAGCAAAGGC
The DNA here is from genome assembly GCA_944472135.2 of Trichobilharzia regenti. Classification (NCBI taxonomy): domain Eukaryota; kingdom Metazoa; phylum Platyhelminthes; class Trematoda; order Strigeidida; family Schistosomatidae; genus Trichobilharzia; species Trichobilharzia regenti. The sequence continues at coordinate 32,563,036 of OX235268.1, forward strand.
TTTGCGTAGGCGGACACAATTAGCAGATAGATGATCTGACATTGAAGAAACAGTCACAGAGAGATGCAAGGTTAGCTCTCAGTGAGAAACAACCAATCAGAAGACTGTGTTTACCTGCTAACAATAATCTATAATAATGCACTTGGAAATCTATAAATATGTGTTGATTTTGCAAATAAACTATCTGTTTCCTGGCCCTTGTTTTCTGTTGTTACAAAGGAGTGCGTCGACCGGGGATCGAACCCCGGACCATGTGCATTGTTCGAGAGCGTCCTAACCGCTATGCCACCGACTCACCAAAGATACGATGACTCAGTAGAATTACGTATAATACAAACAAGTTATTAGAATCAGTTAGAAGTTTTTTTAAAATTAATAAAGTCAAAAGATAGTCACGCAAGGAAGGGGAAAACGCGTTTTTAAAAACTTAATACATATTATGCATTTGGTCTCCGAAAATTTAGATACCTTCTTACTAACATCTATTCGATTTTTGATTTGATGACCTTTAACCTCTTGATTTCACCCACCCAGCCTATACCTGAAACTGAATAACTGAAATAACCAGCTGATTGGTAGAAAATTTTAATTTTAAAAACCATAAATAGTGTAGAGCCAGCCGATGATAGAGAACCAATTGAAACGGAATGGTTATAGGACTATATCGTGGGCTGACATTGGTAAGAGAACCATTGGAAAACCGGCTGGGAGTACTGGACAGCTGTTTTGTTGTAGTTTGAGACTCTTCAGCAGTATGCATCCACCGGGATTCGACCCCAGGGCCTTCTAGTTACAAGGCGAGCTTGTAGAACATTAAGCCACTGGGACCCGAACCAATGGCCAGCCTATGAATTCTAACTTCTTCCAATTCACGACATAGTGCGCCCCCTAGTCAATGTTTTGTTGAGTATTTGTCCTCACACCTGACCTGCTGCTCTCTACCTTTCAGTACTCCCAGGTTTTCCAATGGTTCCCTAACCAATGTTAGCTCATGATGAAATCCTGTAACCAAATAAATCCCTAAAAACAAACACTCGAAAAGGAATGGCTCGTTTGTTCGCTCAATCTGTTGTTTTTTCTGCATTTGTAAATGGGAATTTAGAAATTATAAAACTTACATATGCGTATCCAATGTACTGTTTGGAATAAAGCTATTATTATCATTATTTCGTTATCCATTCAGCCACAAAGATGGGATCTATTCTGCAGTCCATCGGCTGTAACGTCTGTGACTTTCAGCATGTGTGTACTCGCACTAAAAGTGGTAGACCCTGCCTGCTATGACTTTTCTTTAGAAGTTCAGCCAAATTCCTTCTGTATATCCACTCACTAAAATAAATTCATCACCAATCCTTAATCAGACAAAATCTTGTGAACCAACACTGGAAATAAAATTTACCAGGTAAACTTAATTGCATGCCCAAACCATCATGAACTGATATGTCAGGAGGTGGGAAACGGTAAAGAGACAGATAGGTGGGGCAAAACAATTGTTATTCCTGAATCGTTGGGCTACAAAAGAATCCATGAAACAAGATTTTATAACATTGAAATGATCTTACCAAGCTGAAATCATTTATACGAAGGGTCATTCGACTATTAATATTAATATTATTGTCATTACCTTTAGTTTCGAGTGGAACGTAGGTCTCTAAAAGCACTTCTCTATGTTATCCTGTTATATATACGGTCCGCTTCAGCTGGTCCAGCGACTGTTCATAAGCTCTCGTTTTCCCTTCACACGATTTCGCCAACGTCACCTTCGGGTGCCCTAATGATTCCCCATTTACCAGTGCCTGGTGCACGATGTCACTCACTGATGTCTTTAGAGTGTGTTCCACCTGTCTTCATTTTCTTGGGTATATTTATGTGAGCAATAGATTCATTTCCAGAATTCTCCATCTCTGATCCTTTCTGGACATTTGATCTTTGGTTTTCAGCCAAAGGAGCTGTTGATAGTGTTCCCTATTTAGCCCATTAGAAACGCTATTCATGATGCGCTGTCTCTAACCCGTCAGCTACCATTTTATACAAACACACAAGTACCTAAACATGAATTCAATTAAGACATCTATACTTTGCTTAGATTATATTATCAAACTGAAATGCAGAAAAAGGTTTGCTTTCAACTGACAAACCATTGAAAGATTGGTCACATTCTACTTTTCTCTAGGCATTAGTTAGGCTGAAAACGTTTGACTGTATTGGCTTTCACAAATCTTGGTGATTTTTTTCTATGTAATTCAGCTGGGTTCTGATATCAATGGGTAAATATTTACTGATTACGTCATCAATAGTAAATCAGATGAGAGAGATAATGCACGATACAAATGTCGTTGAAAAGACAGTTATAATATTAATTGCTTAACAAATAAAATAATTTACTTAGTATCGTGCATGCTAAGGAATCAACTCACAAATAGTGAACTTGGATTTCGTTGGTCATTGTATTGGCTTACAAAAGCTGGATAGTCTACGAACTTACCTTGTATCACGAAGGTCCCGCGTTCAAAACTCGGTGGTCACCTACTACTGAGAAGTCACCCCAAGCTAGGACAGAACAGCTATCCAGTCAGTTTTTGGAGGTCCCTTAAATGATGTCAATCCATGATCAAACTTCAGACAAAGGAAGCCCCAACATACTTACATCCTAAAATTGAGCAATAGTATAATTTACTGAGTGATCAGATTTCGAACACAATTTATTATTGTTCATAATCATATAAAATTTTGCAGGCCGACCATAGATACCAGGTGTGCGTCTGCAGAGGTCGAACCCTGGGCCATGTGCATGGTCGGTGGGAGTCCTAACCGCTGTGTTACCGACGCACAAAAATAAAATATAAAATAGCCGGACAACTTTGAAACTGAAGTTTTATAGTTTTCCTCATTATTTCCTATTCGTCGTCGTAGGTGTTGTAGAATTTTTTAGATGTCCAGGTGGACATGTGTTGAATCATTCCTACTCCACGTGTTTGCAGTTGATTCGATGAATAAGGCTTCCATTATCAAGTCCTTCCTCCATCCTGTTATATTAGATTTTAAAACTGTCATCTTATCCCGTCCTGTTGTATGGTTGTGTGTAATTGTGTTTAATGAGTGCTTTGGATGAATTATTCTCCAGATTCCTTATCTTATCACGGTCAACGTATCTAGATTTAGCTAGGTTTTTGTGCTGCGCCAGTCTCAATGACTGACCCCATTGGACTATTTTGACCTAGGTATTTGACCTGACTGTCACTTCAGGTAGGGTATTAGACTTACAAAATTTTTTTTATTTAGTTAGCTCTACACGATCCTTTAACCGGCAAAGCTTGTTCCTATTTGAGTTTGTAAGTTTCAGTGTCAATTTCATTGTTAAGGATTTTCCATAAGGTTTCTAAGGTACCTTCTCTTTATGGAAGTACTACTGATGATTTTAATTCTCTATTGTGAATGTTGTCAATATTTGCATATTTGTGCATATTTGACCCGGCAGTCATCATTACTATTATTATTATCATCACCATCACTACTATCATTATTTATTTTATTTTTACATTTCCCTACAATACCTTCTGATAAATTCATTAGGGTAATTATTAATTTAATTTTTTTTTTGATTACAGCTTGATTCCACACTGTATTTTCGGTACAAGTATGGAATTTTCAGCATGGATATCGGTAGCCCAAATTTTGCAGGCCGACCATAGATATCAGGTGTGCGTCGGCGCGAGCTCGAACCCGGGACCATATGCATGGTCGGCGAGAGTCCTAACCACTGTGCCACCGACGCACAGCTTCTCCATTATGCCTCACTTCCTGTCTTACATTGTTCTTGATACTACTTCGTCATTCTGCCCCTATCCTATTTTCAAATGTAGGTTTGAATGCATGAGTTCTGTGTAAACACTAGTGATTAACCTCGTATATTCGTTCCCTTTTAAGTACAGTCTAATACTGAAAGCTCCTCTACCTGGAATTTTAATTCATAATTGAATTGAATCGCCTCCACATTTGAGTTGGTATGTTCAAAAAATCCGTTCAAGTCCTGCATTTTAAGCTCGGTGAGTATATCATCTGCATATCTCCGTCATAATTCTGGCGTGGGGTTAAAAGTATTATTCTCTAAGTTTTCCCATCAATCTATGAATATATCATCCACAATCAGGGATATTGGTGACTCCATGGGAACTCCATCAGTTTGTTTCTATGTTTTCCTTTCGAATTTAAATACTGTAGAAGTCAGGCATAATTGCATTCATAGCATTATGTCCTCAAGCGGCACTTTCGTCCTAATTTCGAGTTCTTCGTCAGAAAAAAGTTCGTTTCTGACTGCCTCTATAGCCATATATATTATCGGTATACATGTATATAAACTGAATATGTGAAAACTAACCATTTTCTCTTGATTATTTAATTTTACATTATCTAATCTATGTTTTAGTTCATAAGAATTTGTTAGTCTAGATTTTGATTGATTTTTGAGGGGATTTAATACCATGACTAAGTATTAAGATAATTCATAAGTAGGTGAATTTCTAAAATCAACTATAGGTCTAATAGGGTATACTGTCTTATGAACTTTAACAACACCATACATCCTACTGGGTTTATTAGTTTTTGGCATTAAATTAAACTATTTAGACTGGCCTAGAAACGGCTTCATTTGGCGGATAAGGCCTGCTGAAGATTTTCTAACTTTATTCATAACTGTGTCTTTTGATTTATTAATTTCCTCATATGGTCTCGTTTGTATGTGAGTATTTACCTTGTCCAAATAGTTTGATTTGTCTAATACTACTGTGGCATTTGTTAAAGATCAAATGGCCAGCTGGTCAGGAAGAATTAGAAGCAAGGAACTCTGGAGATGAACAAACTAACCATGAGCCGATCTCTCAACCCATATGTAGGGCATACATTGAAGAGACCGTCGAATGAGATCACGCGTCATGCCATTGCGCAAGTGGAATCCAAATTGGAAGTGACAAGTAGTTCTTCAGTGCAAGGGTGATATGAGTGAGGTTGTGTGAGGAAGGGATCTGTGGTTTTAGGCAATCATAGACCCGGATGAAGAGGATGGCAGAAAACAGAAGAAAGTGAAGATGTGCTGCTGAAGCCCTGTGTACCAGTCGGAACCCAAGGGAACAATTATTACTGTATAACAAGTACAAAATGTGTGATATATCTGTTAAACAAATTAACATGGAAATACATACTACCCAAGTGCCTAAGTTTTACATATATATATATATCATTGGGAAAGGCTGAAGGTATCACAAAAAGCCGTCTATTAGCAGTAAATAATCGTATCAAAAATGGAGTCCGAATTGGCGGAATTCGATTTCACCTCAACACTGTCCGTTTTGTTAGCGTATATGCGATAAGTCGTTTTCATAACACATTTGCATGCCGTTTGCCAAATTCATACCCTTATCAAATTCATACATCTGTGCATGATTGTTATCTATGTGAATTAATTCACCTTATAAAGCGGAATTGTATCATACAGAATCAGTGTGATCAAGTTACTATGTTTGAGCTGAGATTTTGTGAATTCGAGACTACTGATACTGTGATAAAGCTAGCAGGAACATTAAGTTGCGAAACGTCAGTTAGAATTAAAGTCGTATCACTGTTCTTTTTCTGTAAAACTGATATTTCAACTGATAACTTACACCACACATCCATACAGACTCAAGTACTTAAACGTGTTCTCATTTTGGAAATATTTGCTTGGTTTTAACTACGCCACTAAATATGAAGTACAAGGTTCGATTTCTCTCCGACGTACTCCTTTATCTGGTTAAGCCAGTAGTAATTACCGGTAAAGAGGGAAGTTCAGAATTGAGGCTAAGAACATCATCCCATAAAAATAAAATCCCACGGCTACTGAACATTCAGAGCTGAAGCTTGAAGAACTGTATTACACTGTTAACGCAGAGGAATTAAATTAAAAATGAATGTGAGTAAACGTTTTTGACTGAAGTTAGATGACAAACTGAAATCAGTTACAGAATGGTTGAGAACAAGGCACTGAGATTCTGCCGAGGTATAAACCAGACACTTCATCAGTGATTGAAGCAAAAACTCTCAGGGGACGGCACAAGCCTGTTAACCATTCAGCCGGTGATAGCCTGAGTCCTAACATCCATAACATGGAGACCTATAGCAAAATCAACGGGCAACAGATTATCAGACGAAATTTCACTGGACCAGGCACCAAAGTGGAACCCGAATAGAAAATGACGAATTGGGCTTGCGTCAGAAGGTAACACAGAGTGTGTCATACAAGGAGGAGATAGAAGCATAGATATGATAGAGAAGATTTGTAGCTCAGGTGGATGATTTTGATGTGGTTGTGTTGTCTGAGCTGGATAATTAATTTATGAAGCTCTTATCATCCTCAAAAAGCTGAAAAATAGGAAGGACAACAAACAAAATGCAACACACTGGCTGATGGAATGCATAAACCTATGCCTAACAACATACTTCCAGTTCAAGGCCCAAATACATGAACAAGTCAAAGGAACACCCATGGGACCGCCAATATTAAGTTTGATTGCAGAAGCAGTGATGCAAAGGCTCGAAAACATAATCCTACCAAGGATCAAACCCGAAATTTGGATACGCTACGTCGGCGACGCATTTGTAATAATCAAAAGAAACGATTTGAACAAAAGTCACAACTTAATATACAACGTCTTCAACAATATCAGATTCACAAGAGAAGAGAAATCCAAGAACCAAATCCCATTTTTGGATGTCTTAGTCAAGCGAACAACCACAGAGGAATTAGAAACTCAAGTTTACAGAAAATCAACTCACACAGATCAAATCCTGAATTACAACAGCAATAACCCAATAACACACAAAAGGAATTGCATACAAGCACTTTACAGGAGGGTCAGGACTCATTGCAGCACTCCCACCCTTTAGGAAAATTGAAGAAAGATATCTCATGGACGTCTTCCGTAAGAATGGATTTCCACGAAATTTCATCAACAAAATATGCCCTAAAAGCAACCTATGAAACCAAATGCCCCCAAGGAAAACGCAAAGAAAATCTCACTACCATATGTAAAGGATATCTCATAAATCATTGCAAAACTCTTCAAAACCTTTAGGAATTGACGTCGCAAACAAACCAACAAAGTCACTTCACTCAGTACTCTGTCAAACAAAAGACTCAACAACGAAAGAAGATAAAACCAACAACATTTACAAAATGAACTGTAACAACTGTGAAGAACACTACATTGGCCAGAGTGGACGTCCCCTTCGTCTTCGTATCTACGAACATAAGCTAGCCGTCAAACGGCACGATATCCACTCCCTCATATCACTACACACAGACAACCACGGACATCAATTCGACTGGGACTACCAACGTTAGAATATTAGACAGAGGAAACAACAAGAATGATAGGGAATTTTTGAAAGCTTGGCATTTCAGTGAATCATCCATCAATAGACACATAGAGATAGACAAAATTTATCAACCGATAAGCAAGAAATCTTACGCACAGAGGGTCAAAGTTCAAGTCAAGGAAACAATCAGTTCCAATACAAGTATTCTAGAAGGTGTGAAGACACACAAAAACAACCAATCACGTCCAAGGTCACCTGCCAGGAGAGATGATTAATAAACTCGTGGAGAAATCTGAAAGCTCAATTCATCTAGTTGAAGTATGCGCTGGAGATGTCACCCAGCAGGGTGATGAAAGCTTCGTGAATTAACTAACCAGCTCAGAGAAGCCTGATGGCATTGTGGAGCCAGAAACGAAACAAGTTAATATGGAAATATGCTGCTTTTGAATATGTTTGTTCAACTAGGAATTAAAAGCAAGAGGTTATAGTGATAATAATAGTGAGGTAAGAGGTCACACTGTAAAAAGTGTCATCATGCTTGGTAATAAATTTATGCTGACCTGTTTGAATCGCTGTGCTACTTGAATTTCCATCCGAGACAGTGCATCTTATTTTCTTAAGTTCTCGTCGTTAGAAACATCCACTTATATCTGTGGTTTGCGAAACATATTGTGGCACATTTTTAATTTTAACTTTTGCCGCGTTCTGGAGGAAATAAAGAAAAACATTATAAGGGATTGTCTTATTCTTTAGATCTGACATCACTAAGTCACTTGATGTACTGAGGTTGGCTGTTTTATTTGAAACTCCTGGATGAAGAGAAAATATTATACAATAAAATTCGCTGGAAATTATGCAGATTGTGCATGATAAAGCTTTTATTATACATTTTTTTTCTCTTAATTCACTTTCCCAGTGGAACGTAGGACTACTTCAGGCTAGAGGATTGAAGTTTCATTGGCAGTGGTATTTATTTTTACGAGATGGATTTGCTAGCCAGCCACATGCCCAACCTTCCCTCTTTAACAGTCTAGTTACAGGCTTAGCTAAGTAAAAGAGTGCTTTGGCCTAAAATCGAACCCCAAACTACATGAGGCGTGGTTGGCGATAATTCTACCGCTGTGCCACCGACGCTTATCATTATTTTAAAATATTTACGACTAGATACCAAGTCTAGGAAGAATACGTCAAATAATGATGGTGATAATAAGAAAAGGTGAGAGTGTTCATAGGATGAACTATGCTGTTAAATATACATGTTCTTTCTATTGTAGCATTCCCTTATTAACATCAGATTCCTACAAACCAACATTTGACGATTATTGTTTTTTGCTTGATAAGACTCACATAAAAATGTGAACGATGTCATCACATTTAAATTAAAGAAATTCCTGGGCGTTTCATACAGATAAGATATTTTATTACCAGAGATTAAGCGTATGAAAAGAACAAAACTGCCAGAGTTTTACAATAAATTATAGATTTATTATTATCACTTTTTTGGGTTCCAAGTGAAACGCAGAAATTCAAAAGTACGTCTGTACTTTGTCCTGTTTCCTGCAACCCTCTTTAGCTGGTTCCACAGTTATCCATCGGCTGTTATCCCCACCTTATACGATCTCACTAGTTTCACCTTCGATCCAACACCAAAACTTGTCGTTTACCATCCGGGTCCCACTAGAGCAATGCTACTACACTATTATCCAATTTTAGATTAAGTTATACCAGGCACGTGGTTATGTTAGTCAATTAGAACTGCCACTTTTGAGGTATAGGAGGGGTGGCTGCAAAATTAAAAACATTTAAATTAGTAGAAGTCCGAAAAAATACTTGGCCAACAAGAAATATTAAGTGAAAATAATTACAAGATTCAAGATCAGGTAGTTTTTACAGGTTGGAGCAAGTTATTACATAATCAATAATTTCGTAAACTAATGGTGAGTGAATCCCGCAAAAAAGATGGAAAGACAGGGGAAGGTTGGCTGAATCCTCAAAAAATAGTTGTTATCACTCCCCGAGGATATCAAAGCCAAAAATCGGAAAAGTAAGACAAGCCTGCATTATTCTCAAGTCTGTGTGGAGGTCAACAGCACTCAGAATCAAAAATAAGATCAGGATTTTCAACTCCAATGTGAAGTCAGTGCTACTATAAGGAACAGAGACTTGGCGCGTCATATACAACACCTCAAACAAACTACAGACCTTCATTAACAGTTGTCTTCGCTTAATACTCAAGATCAGATGACTAGCCAGAAAAGATCAGCAAAAGAGATCTCTGGGAGCGAACCAACCAGGGACTGATTGCGCAAGAAATCTGCAGAAAGAAATAGAGATGGATTGGCCATACGCTGAGGAAACCATCAAGTGACATCGCACGACAGACCATTGCTCGGGTGGAACCCGAAAAGGAAGAGGCAAGGTGGTCGTCATCGCGAGGGTGACTTGGAGGAGGTCATGTGAAGAGGAGATGAAAGCATGTGGGTTGCAGACTTGGAGCGGGGTGAAAAAGTTGGCAGATAACCGAAGGCAATGGAGCTGAAGCCATATGTTCCTCTAGGAATTAAAGGATATAATAGTATTCACTCCCCCGGGCTCCGAGTGACACATAGGTGGACTTTAACATCACATCTCTAGTTTCTTCTAATTGACACTGTCCTCCTCACCTGGCTAGCTCCATGATTGTCCAAAATCTCTCATCTCCTCCTCGCACGACCTCCACCATGTCACCCTCATACTGGCGACTCACTCGTCGCTTCCCATTTGGATTCCATTCAAGCAATGGCCTACACTAAGCGCAATGTCATTCGACGGCCTCCTCAGCGTAATCCTGACAGATCCATTTTCATTTTCTCCTACATAATTGTTGAGCGTTCGGCTTTAGGCTGATTTATTGCCAGAGTTTTCTGTTACTGATTCCCTCTCGCATACTGGCCGGTCATCTGATTTTCAATATACAGACAGAGAAGAGAGCAGCTGTTGATAAAAAAACTGCAGTAGCCTTTTGAAAATTCTTTTCGTGGCGCACAATCCACGCTTCTGACTCACATGGAACTGATTGACTCACTTCACACTTGTGCCAAGAGAATCCGCGTCTAGTTCATTATGCTGACTGGCTGAGTGCTAAAGGTTTCAAAACTAGTTTCAGGCGTCGATAAAGGCGTATCATGCCTTTCCGATTCTGGCTGACTTTTACATCTTAATCCGTTCCACCCGTGGCTGAGACAATTTTCCCTAGAAAAATGAAGGCGGTAATCTGTGTCACATCTCTCCCTTTGATTTTGATTGGTGCTACTTGTTGTTGCTGCTGGTTGGGTTAGTTATTTTTATCAGCTCTGTCTTCTCTATGCTCAAGTGAAGTACTGTTTGTTCTGCCTACCTCGCCTCTTCAGCCAGTTTGTTGGTTTTTGGATGACAGCAAGTCCTCGAGTTTGCGTGACATTAAACACAAATTCTCCACATGCGAAACCTAGATATTCAAGAGTCCTCTAATTGGTTATTGCCTGTGTTCTTACTCCCTGTACACAGTGTGATGTATCATCCGCTTAACCAGCTGGACAGCCTTCTCTTAATCCTGTACTCACTTCGAACGCCTTAGTGAGTTTCCTGTTGTAGATCACTTAACACATGACAGGCATCATAATGAATGAAGCTGATGAAGAATTGAGGCACTGTAGGACGTAGTGTTGAAACAGTTTTCAAATTACTTCTTGATCAACGCTGTTGGCCATAGACTTTTCCGAAGTCGATGAAGGAAGTTAAAGTATAAGTTCGACTACATTCTATGCCTTTAACCATATTAGAAAGGAGATAACATGAAGTTCAGCAAAGATATCTTTTCGACTATTTCATTTTCAAAAGAATCTGTACAGTCGCATTTAAATACATAATTTTACATGGATACAATTCTTGTTTGATTACACAAAATTACGACGCGAATAACAAAGTGATAATTATTTTCAAATAGATATGGTTTACGAACAGCTTAGAAACAAAATTACAAAGCATTAGAACGGATGACAAGTGTGTAAAAATGAGTATGGAAATAAAATTGAAATAATAATTTTCAACTTGAGATGGGAGTTAGGAGGGGTGAATATAGATTAAAAGAGCCTTAGAAACACAAAAATTGCACAGGATTAAGATATAATTTTTAATTTTTAAACGAATTATAAATGTGAACAGGAAAAGCATGGAAACAAACTCAAAATAACTGTTTTTATAACTGAAAAAATTTGGCGAATCCAATGAACACTGAGGGGGTAAGGATGAGACACACAGCGAACGAAAAACATCAAAAAGAAAAGAGAGAACGAAGAAAAGAGGAAAAATTGGAAGCATAAAGAACATACCGAACTAGGTCCATGGCAGTTGTAGAGGTTGGACTAATTTCTTCTGAACACACAGCTCCGGCTTCTAGATGCATATTGCGAGAGCTTCTGCAGTACAGAGAAGTCGAAAACATACTGATTTTGGTAGGTTTCTGTTGGCTTTGTAGATCACTTTGAAAGAATCAGTTGAGATGATGTGGGAGGTGTTGATCAGATGTTCAATAACGGCACTTCTGATTGAACCGGTGCCTCCTCTTTGCAGCCACGCTGAGTAATGTTCTTTAACATGTTTTGAAAGGATGCGCATACAACACCCTATGTACCTAGCTCCGCACGAGCAGGTGAGCTGGTATATGCACATTGAATTGGTCATATGCTAGGGTTTGTCCTTCGCGTTGTTTCGAAGTATTGGACAGCTAGAGAATGTCAATCTTAGAGTTGCTGCAGCAAAGGGCTTCTTTAAAGAGCTGGATATTCTCCTCTTCAGGATGTCGGCTGCCAAATCTTCCCTGAAATTCAGATTCAGATACGACGTTTTCTTTGGCGCCAAATCGCATTCTTCTCTTTTTGGTTTAAGTTTCATGTTCATTTCGACAAAACGTGTTGAGTAGCCATTTTGTGCCAGGATATTTTTGAGGAATAGGATCTCCTTTTCCTGTATTGACGACGTGTAGAGTTGCAATCTGATCAGCAGGTGATTTGCCTTCTCTTAATTCGGCGTGCCCCATCGAGCTAGCGGATTTCTGCATCGAAATTCATCTTTTATTCTCTCCAGGGTGAAGCGAGTAAGTATTTTACTTGGTGTGAACAAGAGCATTATTCTATGTCAGTTCTTACACAGGCCCAAGTAAGACTTCTCTTGACAAGGTAGCTTTTCTTCTAATCAGTAGACACCTTTTCGTTCTTCCAAATCTCTTGCAATAATGGTGTCAGCACATCTGCCGGAGTCTCTGGATAAGTTTTTGGTGCCTCAGGGGGAACTCTGTCTGACTCATATATATGCCCATATTATCCTGACACATTTTTCACTTTGGTCTTATTGAAACTCTGAGAAATTAGTCTGCGAACATACGGCGCTAAACATAAAGCATAAGATTTGGATTTTCCACACTCATATCAAGTCAGTCAGTGCCTCTTTATAGTTTGGAGTCCTCATGTGAGTATCACTTAAAACATTTCCAATAGACTGACTTATATATTTGACAGTCGCTTTCGTCCACTACCAAAGATCAGGGCGGTCAGTAAGTATTACCAGCTTGGAATTGTGAAGATGGACCAACCAGGAAGCTATCACCCAAGAAATGTGATAAATTTTCTATAGTTTGGTTTGTAAGGGTTAGTTTTGTTTTCACGAGTTGATTATGGATTGATATCAGCTGGAGAACCATTGTAAACCAGGGAGTACTGGACAGTTGTTTCGTAATAGTTTGGGTATCACCTGCAGTACGCACCCACTGAGGTTCGAACCCAGGACCTTCCACTTACAAGGTCAACGTGCTCGTATACCACTCAGCTACTAGGACCCGATTCAATGGCTAATCAATTCTAACTTCTACTAATTCGTGATTCAACGTGACCACTAACTAACCCTTACAAACCAAACTATATAAAATTAATCTGATTCTCGCTGGTAACTTGCTACAGGATGGAGTTTCCTGGAATTCTAGTGAGAAGTCGTGACCAGTGAGGTTCATCCAAGTGTCATGCGTGTGTGGATGGATGTGCCAAATACGACAATGGTTGGGGTCGCGCTAAATCACGAATTGGTAGAAAATAGAATTCATGGGCTGGCCATTGAATCGAGTCCCACTGGCTGTATGGTATACGAGCCAGCTTGCCTTCTACCCGGAAGGTCCTGGGTTCGAACTGCTTATGGTGGGTGCGTACTGGCGATGATTCTCAAACTAGGACTCCTTTGTTGGTTTTCAATGACTCTCTAGCTGATATTGATCCGTGATCAACTCGTAAAAGTATGATAAAGAAAATGGAGATGAATTGGATACTAGCTGAAAAAGCCGTAAAGTGACATTGCGTGCTGGTCCCTTTTGGGGAATCTGAAAGATAAAAACGAGTAAGAGGTTAACATCTTGGAGGTCATTTGAGAAGAGGAATAAGGCCTATGAACCGACTGATTAAGGCTGCGGGGAAGGGAATTAGAAAACGAGATATATTTTTTTAAAACACTATTTTTGCCTGGAACCTCAAGTATCGGTTTGTAGGGATTTTGTCTGTTTGTTTACAGGATTTCATTATGAGATAACACAAATGGCGAACCATTGGAAAGCCAAAAAGGAGTACTGGACAGCTAGCTGTTTTGCCAGCCTAGTTTGGGACTATTTAGCAGTACGCACTCACTACAATGTGGTCGAATCCAGGACCTTCCGGTTGCAATGCTAGCGATTCTGGAGACTATTAAGCCTCTATGAGACCCGATACAATCATCAGCCCATGAATTCTAACTTTTGCCAATGTCTTTGACGAGTGGCTGTCCTCATCTCTGAAGAAATTCCACTCAGATGTACTGTACTCCGAATTTCATGGTGTCAACATAACAAGCAGGTGTTGTTATATATCACACTTCTCTAAAATATTATCAAGCAAGCAAGCAAGAGAAAAGACGTGGACTGGTACTACGTAAGCAGCGACAACTTTTGCATCAGTTAGGGTTTTTTATAAGCCAAACATGATGACATCATATGACATCATTCCATTGAATAACAAATTAGAATCGAATCGACTGAAAATCACAAATTAATTAGCTGCTTCTTTCCTCCCAACAATAATAATCAATCACCAACAGCCTCCCGATTGATATTAATTATTCAGTGTCTAGCAATAATATTATAAATATTATATTAAATCCTCCATACAATCAAACCAAATCCCTACAAAAACCAACACTTGAAAATTAATCTGATGCTCACTAGCGACTGGCCCTATTCAGGCAGTTAACCTGGGGTTCTAGTGGGAAGCCGTGACCAGTAGGGGACAGCAGGTTGAAGATGAGGCAGTAACTCATCGAAGAAGACATTGCGAAGTGGTCGCGCTATGTCGTGAATTGGCAGAAGTTAGAATTCAAGAACCATTGGATCGGGTCCCAGTTGCTCAATGGTCAAAGATCTTGCTTTGTAACCAGAAGGTCCTGGGTTCGAACCCTGTCGGTGGGTGCGTACTGCTGAGAAGTCCCAAACTAGGAAGAAACAGCTGTCCAGTACTCCCAGGTTTTCCAGTGGTTCTCTAACTGATGTCAGCTCATGATTAAATCCACCATACAATCAAACCAAATCCCTACAATACCAACACTTGAAAAATATTATAAATGTTTTCTCACTTCGATGGAATTTATTTTGCAATACTCATTGTGTACTCCATTGTGTTCACTTCATTTCGAATATCAACCTCTAAACCAACTAACTGATAATAGTTAGTTAATTCATTTGGCTACTTGAACTATACCGGATTTTAGATTTTTTTGGACAATTCTCAGAGGAATGTTTATTTAATTCGTGTATAATTCCCGTTGGGGCATACAGAGAAAATCAGTAAATCAGTGAAAGAGTTTCTTTTCCAATTAATTTATTTATCGACAAGCTACCTGTACAATCATTTTGCAACAAGATTATAATTATAATAATATAGTATTGCAAATTTAAGGTTTTCTTTTCTCCTCTGATTACTAAAGCTTCAGAGTTACAAACGAGTTGGACACATAATCTTTTCGGCAAGTTACTTTTCGCCTTTCAGTAACTCTGAAGGAAAATTGAAAACATTTATTTCCCGATACGAAGTTAAAACAAGCAATAAAGGTTAATAAAGCAGAATGATTCAATGAATTCTTCAAATCTCGGTAGAACACTTCCTCAGCTGAATACTCTACATACACGGATTTATATATACTTTTGAATTTACACTGGGAGATATAAGACTGATAAGTAAACAAACCACATTGAAGTGGTCATCCAGAAAGACAGGTGCGAATGTTTTCCAGGTCATGTTCAAATAGATAAGGAGGGAGGGAGTATGAGAGATTAAAATTAAGATAAAATGCATTATGCTTCAATTACATCTCTTAGATACAAAATTAGTCACTAGAGAATATAACAAAAATTTCAAACGGATTAATATCAATAGTAATAGTTATAATAACAATAATAATAGTGTTGAAGTGAGTTAAGATAATCCTACTGATAAATGATAGTTTTAAATGAACCAAGAATAGTAATAATTAGACGTAGAACAATAAGTAAAACATTTTACCACAGTAGATTCAGAGTGATGACCCCATTTGCTTTTGTACACAGAAACCTGGTTTATAAACTCGAATTGCACAAGCCTCAGGAATAGCAAGCATCTACTTGTTTCTTTGTCTGCTGACTGGCAACAGTGAATGACTTGACAGGGTCAACATCATGTCCATAGTCCGCAAGATGTTTTGTTATTGAGGATTTTGGCGCTTTGCACTCAGCTGTTTTCAACCAGCCATTTTGGTAAACGCTCCATCATGCGAGTAGACAATCGCCTTTCCGTACGATCTATGTATTTGCTTGCACAAACGCACTAAAATTGATATATGTAGTTTGAAGTGTGCACGATTGCCGACTGGTGTTTCCTAGATTGTTTAATCACTCGCTTGGTGGTGTTAATGAAAACAAGTTTTGAAGCATAATAAGTTCTCTTGATGGCTTTATCGAGTCTTCGTTTCACTACTTCTTGTACATCATCTCCTTTGAACGGCAAATTGATATAGACAAGTTTCTGAAGGAAAAGGATGTTGCAATAATTTGACCAGTATCAATCAAAAGTTCTATTGTTGGGCTTCTTATGGCCATAATGTCACATCTTTGTAGGTACACAGGACAGTGTCCTTTCACCCTGTTTTGAACAAATTTTAGGTCAGATGACCGATATTCCTGCCTTCGCCAGAACAGGTGAACTAGTAACTGCACGGGTCTATGCACAGGATTAGTAGACTGGAGAACGATATTCTCAGTAATACCGCGGAGAATGTCTCTTTCAAAGACCGCAAGGACCTTCTTTTCACGAGGTTGGCAGACAGGTCATCTTTGAATTCAAAGTTCATATACAGTATTTTCTTGGTTAAAGGTTTTCGAAGTCACATTTCACAAGTTTTAATTGATTGTTCCTGTCTATAGAACATGGCGGAAATCTATTTTCCATTTGGGATTTTTCTTAGAAGATGTAATGTTTCCTCCATAACACCAGCAGGACTATATATACAGTGAATGTGAGAAACAGGTGATTGAATCAGGGTTCGTTTTCTACCAGTGGTAACCCAACCTCTTTCTTTAAAGTTATATATACGGGGTGAAAAATAACTTCGCCAAAATCATAAAGTATTCAAGTGAAGCTTTGGATATTGATAAAGAAAAGCCAGACCCCTGTATACAGAAAACCTATTTTTAAGCACACCTTTATGGTCTCAGCCCTTTAAAGCTAAATTGCAACACCCCTATTTTTAATTTGACCTTGTCTATTTTCCTCTTTTTATCTAGTCAATTGGTCAATTTGAATGTTAGTATTAATTTCACTGTGGACAATTTTCTGTATTATCTTCCCTGTCACTTTTGTTTTATTAGATCATAGGAGGTATGGCAATTTCTGATTAATTACAACTGGTAGATTTTAACAGCATCAGTGGTTCAACAGTAGAACGCTTGTTAACCATGCAGGTGGTCGGGAGTTCGAACACCGACCGACACACTCCTAAACCTCGCTTAGCCGATAGTCAGGCCGATAAAAAAGGAAGTTTAAGCGTGTGGCTATTGGCCCAATCCCATAAAAATAAAATCACTGCTACCGAAACTTCAGACCTCTAGACTGAAGACCTATGTCCTACTCGGACTCTGTTCAGACATCGTCGAAGCATGTGCACACGAAGCCGACAATTCAACCTGTGACCGAGCACTTGGATCCAATCAATCGAGGGGAAAATCTAAAACTCAATTAAAGCACTCTACTACTGTTTATTGATAACATTGCGTTTTTCATACAGATTTTGTGAAAACACTATTGCTTTTCCACTAGTTCTTGTCCACTCTACACAATTATATTGATTATTCATTATGACAAACTTCTACCCCTATTCTAATTTCCAATTAGTCACCCCATCTAGGTTACACCTTCCATAACATGAAACATTTTTGAGGGCGAATTTCACCAGTATCTGATTGGTCTTATGAATTCGTTGTTAAATATAATTACGATTTTACAGTATGTCATCATATTGCTGAATAACTACATTTGACCTATACATATTTTTATGCTTGTGAACTAGGATGAGAAGTTTTTGTGGAAGGTGACTATTGTTGCTAACAGTCATGCGCACTTTGTCCTTTCAACGCTCATCACGTGTGTGCAAAACCATCCCCAGTGGGTGACTGTGTTCCCAATGAAACTTGAACCCTATACCTTTCGTTTCAAACACACACAGGTGTTATACACTAGACCACTTGGACAACAGAAGGCACCTCTTGCTCAACGAGCATCATTTTCTATTCGTATCTGTTTTTAATTCAATTTTGATTCACTTGTTAATCCGACCCAGATGAAGAGTATCAAACAAGAAGAAATACGCATCCTAGAGTCCATTTGTAGGCACCGTCCATCAAAATCACTTCAAGTTAATCCTGAGACATCGTTCATAGGCTCCGTGCAAGGAGCCTACACATCAACAAGCGGGGGGGGGGGGAACATTTACGTTCAATCAGTCGAAGGAAATATCGAAATTTAATGTTTTGTAAAAAGGGGAATACGATAAGGAGATGCCTACAAATTGTTACAAAACAATAAATTCCTTCAATGAATACGCATTGCATATTTTGAAATTACCTACACTTTCTTTTCTCTTATTAACTTTATTAGTAGATGTGTTACGAGACTGTTGTTTTGTAGACTTTAACTACTATCTCTTTTTTCTGTAATCTTTCATCTCATTAGACTTTTGCTTTTTGTGTTGTTTTAATCTAACTGAGTGACTAAGTTTTTATGTTGTCATAGAGATTGATAGAGTCAGAGTTGAATAGAAATATATTTTTGATATGGTTCGTGATTTTCGCATAATCAGACTGAAAATCCATTTCGATGATTTTGTGATCAAAGCTAGAAAAAAAATTAAGATATCAACTGAGAGATAGTGAGATGGAGTGAAACTATTTCTCCTTTTTTTTGCTTTATGATTCTTTCTAGGAATTTTTATCTCAGACTTAAAATACTAGTGAAAAAAATATGCAAACTAAAGTCTGATTTACAAAATAAGAAATACACTTTAAATAATATTTATCATTGTAGAATTTTGGAATAAGAGGAATTTGTTTTGCAAACCGACTGAGTTTATGTTCCCTAAATCTTTGAATTAGTAGTTTTACGTCAGCATACTTGCTAGAACTATACGTGGCAATAATTCTATTTTCTACCCGAAAAAATTTCGAAACTTCACATTGCTCACTGACTGATAGTTAGGGTTAAGCTTGGACGTGCGTCTCATGATTCAACCCCGAGAAAGTAACATACCTTTATTTGATTGGTTGAAGCATTCCATCATGAACTGACATCAGTTAGTTAGACAACCACTGGAAAACATGCTGGGAGTACTGGACATCTGTTCCGCTCTAGTTCGGGACTCTTCATCAGTACGCATACACTGCCAAGGTTCGAAGCCAGGACCTTCTGTTTACAAGGCTAGCGGGCTCGTAGACTATTAAACCAGCCCATGAATTCCAAATTCTGCCTATTCATGACATAGCGCGATCACTTCGCAATGTCTTCTTCTTCGACGAGTTACTGCCTCAACTTCAACCTGCTGCATCTGACTGGTCACGCCTTCTCACTAGAACTCCAAATAACTGCCCTGAATAGGGCCAGTTACTAGCTAGCATCAGATCAATTTTCAAGTTTCGTTTTTGTAGAGATTTTGTTTGATTGGTTGGAGGACTCCATCATGAGCTGACGTCAGTTATAGAAACACTGGACTGGGAGGAATGGCCCTATTCAGACAGTTACCTGCGGTTCTAACGAAAATCACGGCTAGTAGATTACAGCTGGTAGGACGTAGGGAGAAATACTCACCGATGACACTGGCTAGTGGTGTAATGGTCTACCAGCGCGCTAGCCTTCAAAAAAACTGGAAGTTCCTGGATTCAACCCCTTGTGGTGGGTGCGAACTGATAAAGAATTTCAAACTATACTGGTGAATCAGCTAGCTGTTCAATACTCCCTGATGGTTTTCCAGTGCCTCTCCAACTGATGTCAGCTCATTATGAAATGCCCCAAACAATGAAACAAAATCCCTACAAAACCAGTCCTTAAATTCACTTCAAAATAGTTTTATTGTTAAAATTTGGTCTAATGTTACACTAGCAACAAATGAAATTGAGACCTCGGTTTGTGGAGGAATTCAACGAACTCTGAAGAATACTTGCTAACAAGGTTGAAACAGAGCCTTAGTAGTGGTATCCTTACAGTGTTAGAATTTGAAGTTTAATAAAAAGATCACGAATAGGAATGAATGATTTATCTCAGAGCTTTGATACTTGGATGTCATGTGTACTGAAATCTATCTGTCTTGAGGTGAAACTGATATAGGAAATTATTCAAGCTCTGTAGAGCATCTGTGGTGGTTATTAGCATCAAATAACAAATAATCAACGGCCACCAGTGTGAAGTGTCACACCAGAGACGTGATATAAATACAACACGCTTTCAAATATCGGTTTCAAGCAGTGTGATTAATTTCAACCTCAGTCACGAGATGACTTCAGCGAAAGAACTACTTAAAACAGTGACAGCAGTTGATTCCAGCTTGTGCATATCGTCCTGTTTGTGACTCGTCAACTGGATGTACCTACAGTCTCCAGTGAGTGATAATGTTCCCACCGAGGCTCGAACCCAGTGCCCATAATTTCAAACGCTAAAGCGTTATCTGCTAGACACTTGGGCCACGACAACCACCTATTGTAAAACGGGTCATATTGATTTAACTGAATTTTAGATTTTCCTGTCGACTGATTGGACCGAAGTGCTCGGTTTCACGTTGACAGGTAGGCTTCTTATGCAGATGCCTCGACGATGTCTGGGCAGATAATAAGAATTTAATTGGTGGATGGTGATGGGAGCATAATCACTCACTGGGAAATGCAGGTACGTCCAGTGAGGAGTCCCGAATAGGACGAAACACAAAACGTGGATTCCACAAACTTAATTCAAATTATCTGCTCAGATATCTTCGAAGCATCTGCATAAGAAGCCGACATGTCAACGTGAGACAAAGCATTTTGGTCCAATCAATCGATGGGAAAATGTAAAATTCAATTAAAGAAAGGTTATTCAAGTGAAAAAGACGTGAATTCAGAAATATACAGACTGTTGTCTAATATATATTCATACTGAAAAGCAGAAATCAAGGGTTAAAAAGTCTTGAAAATTATCCTTTTTATAATAGAAACCTTTGTTAGGTTATTCTTAAAATGCAACCTGGGCAGGCTAGTACATTTCAGAGACGAAACAGTATAAATCTATTCGATGAACAACAGCGTTATACAAGATTATTTATTCACTGGTGATGTCTGTACATTATCAATCTTTTTGGTTCCGAGTGGAACACAAAGCTACAAAACTGTATCTCTCTATTTCTTTCTGTTCTCTGAAGTTTGTAATGGCTGGCTTTTCGATCACTACAATGTTTTCCTTTTTCTCTTCCATATACGATTTCAGAAGCCTGACTTTTCGTTTCCAATGAAGACACCACTCGAAGACCTGTCTGGAGTATGTGTATTCAATTTATCTGTATTTTCCTTTTTCAGGATATCTGCTGGATGTTAAATTCTCAGTTTGTTAGTTGGCATCAGTGTTTGTTGCTGCCAATAACGTGTCGCCATCTTATCTTATGTTCATCATCAGGCCGACTGAAGCAATTGCTGAAAATATGAAACACTTTATATGTGTCTAAACCAAGTTCACTTTGAACAGTTTGAAAAAATTTGGGCATTAGGTTTATGATATTCATTATAATAAAGGTTTCCTTATATTTCCCAATGAATAAAAAACAAAACCATATTCTTGTTTTTACTGACGTTTCGCTATTTAATGCTAATAGCCTTATCAAAGTTTTATTAAACCGGAATTTTAAGAAAATCTCAGCATATATATAACAAAGAGTTAAGGGGTGAGAAAATAGACAACCTAGGTCAAGTTAAAAGGATTTATTGAAAGTCAAAATAACAATGAAGATCACTAAACCAAATAAAAAGTTAATAGTGCGTCTGTTATGATATCAAAACAAAGTTTGCTAACTTGATCATCGTTCGTCTGTCTGGGGTCGATTTTGGTAAAGATAACAAAATCAGGTGTAGATTGTTCGATTTGATCAGTGTGTAAAATTATAATAGCACTGTGTGTTTACATAGCGAACTGGCTTATCACATTCATGTTGATTTTGTCGCTTCACAGGAGAAGGAGGTGTTGTTACCAGGTCAGATTCTATGGAGGATTTCACCGTGATCCGACATCAGTCAGATTCTGTTTTAGTCCATCATTCTTATTCAGGCAATTTGGATTCCACTTGATATGAAGTGCTTCTGAAGATATTAGATGTTCTTTGTGATTTCTGAAATGCTTTTTCTGGATTATTCCATTATCGTCAAAATCCATTTTGTGGCCTGAATCTATAGCGTGTAGACATATGGCTGATGACTTTTTCAAGTTTTTCTAGTTCAGCCGGATTTCTTGGTGGTCGAATAGATGCTCTACGGTGTTCGTTTCTTCTGATTTTGATTTCACGAGATGTTTGTCCGATGTAGATTGTATCATATTCCAAGTAAGCTTTTTATTTTATGAACACAATTAGATAGAGAATCTTTAGGCATTCGGTCTTTTATGTGGACAAGGTTGCTTTGAAGTGTGTCTGATGTTATCAAGAAAACTGTAATGTAGAGCTGATTGAATACTCTTCTGATATCGTCTGACGTCTCTGCTCTATATGGAATGACGACTGTTGATGTCCATGTTTTCGGAATGCGTTTCCGGCCATATTTATTGTCTGTGTTAATTTTCTTGATGAAGTTTTTTGGGTAGTTGTTTTGCTTGAGAGTTTCAGTAATGTTTGATATTCTTTTCTTCTTTTCCTTTCTCATCCGTTATCAGAGAGTGTGCTCATTTATAGTTTTACACACTGATCAAATCCAACAATCTACACCTGATTTTGTTATCTTTACCAATTGACCAGCTTGACAACAAAAAATCGACCCCAGACAGACGAACGATGATCAAGTTAGCAAACTTTGTTTTGATATCATAACAGACGCACTATTAACTTTTTATTTGGTTTAGTGATCTTCATTGTTATTTTGACTTTCAATAAATCCTTTTAACTTGACCTAGGTTGTCTATTTTCTCACCCCTTAACTCTTTGTTATGTATATGCTGAGATTTTCTTAAAATTCCGGTTTAATAAAACTTTGATAGGGCTATTAGCATTAAATAGCGAAACGTCAGTAAAAACAAGAATATGGTTTTGTTTTTCATTCACTGAGAAATATAAGGAAACCTTTATTGTAATGTTGAGCACTTTGCTGGAAATGCTTTCCCTGAAAACACAATTCTCTGTATTAAGTTACATATTTGCCTTGACATTGGTGGCAAGAATGCAGACCCTGTTCTGATTGCATTAAGGTTTCCACAGTGATTCCAAATGTGGGCTAAAGTTCGTTTTGTCCTTCTTATTTCGGTTTTGACATTCTTATCTTTGCCACACCATTTTTCTGAAACGACTTCGCTAAGATAAATGAAACAAGTGACCTCTTTCAAATTTCTCTCCTGTTGACAGTGACAGACTCTCATTGCTACTGGTTACGGTAACTTCGTAATCCCCATCGTTTTACCACCTTCGGTACTTCTTCTGGCAACCTGTTCATATTATCCAGTAGGATTTCATGTTTTATATTTGAAATAAGCCACAAATCATCCGTGAGATCCAAATCTTCGTAGAATGTATGAGTCTATAAACATTCATTAAGCAGGACACCCTATCAGGTAAAAAGTTGACTTTAGGAACACCCGCGACGTATGAGTTAACTAAATATTTAGGAGTAATATTATGCCCACATTAGAGGTTGGTGAAATTCAAGGCTAACTAATTCTTATGCAATGGGACAAAAGCTAAACGAAATTCAATCGGAAAAAGATGAAAAAATGATTAGTTTTGACATAACGAGTCGTTATTTTAATACGGAATCCATTTCACTTCTGAGTTAGAAAACGAACAGGACGAGTTGGTCATGCTAGACTGTAGAATAAAACGAAAACAAGTTGGTGGGTCAGATGCTGGCATTTATAGGAAACTGACATACTCTGGTAAATGCTTAGACTTTAATTCAACCCATCCAGAATTTGTGAAGGCAGCTTTAGTTAAATGTCTGAATAATCGGGCCATGATGATAACTTGTAAGCCAGAAAATTTCAATTATAAAATCAAACAAATAAAAGAAGTATCACTAGTGAATCACTAACTACCCGCCAGAATTAATTCAAAAAATATTTGAAGAACCATAATAAAACTAAGCTTAGAAATAAAGAATGACGGAAATAATAAAAATGATATAGAATTCAAAGACTGTTTAGTACTGTACTCTAAAGAAAGAACAGGAGGGTCCTTACGTGGAAGCGATATAACACGATCGCCAGTCAGTGAAATAGGTGAGTATTCACCGTCGTAAGAACCAACTCTGTGTACCCAAATGGTTATGACTATCAACTAGAACTTCAGGCCAGTCTCTAATAAGCATCTCGTTGATATTCGAGCATTGGTTTTTAAGGATATGACTGAGTAAATACAGGACTTCAGCTACGGCTGACATTGGTTACCTGGGGTTTTTGTTGGACGTCATTGTCAGTTGGGTACAGCAGGTCAAGTGGGAGGGTAAAACACGCCAACAACAATAACAACAGACAGAAGTTAGCATAAATAGATGGAACCTCAAAGAAACAACCTCTTCTACCTACCCACCTTGGAAGCATCGTTTCAACTACACCCTGAACGGACGAAGATATCAAAGTTCGAGGATCGGGAAAGCAAGATAAGCTTTCATTACTCTCAAGTCCGTGTGGAGGTCAGCAGCACTAAGCATGAAAAATAACAACCGGTTTTTCGAATCCAATGTGAAGTCAATGCTACTATACGGATCAGAGACTTGGCGCGTCATATACAACACCTCAAACAAACTACAGACCTTCATTAACAGTTGCCTTCGCTTAATACTCAAGATCAGTTGGCGAGAAAAGATCAGCAACAGGGGATCTGACAATGAGCGAACCGACCAGGAACCGATTGTGCAACAAATATACAGGAAGAAATGGATATGAATTGGGGATACTCTGAGGAAACGAGTAAGTGACATTACTAGACAAGCCCTCGAGTGGTACCCGAAAGGGAAGAGGCAAGTTGGTCGTCAATGCAAGGGTGATTCGGAGGAGGTCATCTGAATAGGAGATGAAAGCGTTTGGGTTGCAGACGTGGAGCCAGGTGAAAACGTTGACACAGAACCGAACGAAATGGAGACGTGCGCGGCTAAAACCCTGTGTTCCTCTAAGAATCAAAGGAAATAATAATAATGATAATCACAAGAATTCATCTTAAGTAGATATCAGTTACCTGGGGTTCTAGCTGGAAGTCGTGGTCAGTAGGGTACAACAGGTCAGGCGTGACGATGCCACTGGCTGGTGCCAATCATGCTATGTCGTGAATCAGCACAAGTTGTAATTCACTGGCTGTTCACTGGATCGGCTTCCAGTAACTCAATGATCTACAGGCTCACTGTTCACTAGTGACCCTAAGGTCCTATCTTCGAACCCCTGTGATGGGCGCGCACTGCTGAAGAGTCCCAAACTAGGCTGACGAAACAGCTCTGCCGTACAGGTATTTCAGTGGTTCTATCACTGATGTCAGCTCATGATGAAATCCTGTAACTAATTAATAAATTCCTACAAACCAACACTTGAATATATATATATATATATATATATATATTAGCGAAGCAAACAAATAATAATTAGTTCCTGCATATATTCTATCTGCAAAGTAATGATAGCTACAGTGCTGAATATTTCATACAAATAAATAAATATACATCTATATATATATATGCTGTTATTATCATAACTAATTATTTATTTGCTTCCTTGGATGAATACATTGACTCATTGTTGATCTTTCTTCTCCATTGTGTCTCCCTACTTCCCTACCTACCTCCGTCCGTCCCTCTCTCATATCTTACTTTCTCTGTAAACAGTTTGATGAAACAGTCAATGACAGAAGATATTATTAATAAGAATAACAATAATAATAATAATAATAGTCAATGAATTCATTAAGTAATACTCCTTTTTGTTGTCCGAGTATCCCTCCCTTCTGCATATCTACCAACCTTCCCAAATAATTAATTGATAGAATCACTAAAAGGAAGACATTGAAGAGAGAAGAAAAAGGAAGCGGCGAATATATAAATATTATAATCTATTGCAATAATGAAGTTATGCGGCGCAATTCATTCAACGGTTTGTTTTGTTATTCATTTGTCATTTGCTTGTTGTGATCAAATGATGTCTAAATGTTTCTAAATTTCTGTATTCGACATAATGATATTTGAGGTGGATTTAATTATATATATATATATATACATGCTTAATATCAACTGAAATCAAATTGAATTAGAGACTGTCAGACAGTATACAACGATTTTTTTGTTTTGTTTTGCTAGCTTCATCACTGTTTGTCATCAGCTATGATGTTCTATCTGAAACGTATGAGAACCACGGGAAGATTTTGGGTTGAGGACACCTTTAGTTGAATAAAATATTTAATGACAAGTGATTTAAAGGAATAACCAATCAACAGCAACAACAACCAGCTCCAATCACCATCAACGAGAGAGGTTTAACAGAAGTTAGTTACTTCAGTAATTCAGCCAGAAATCACAGTTTCAACCAAAGGCAGTCGGCACAGATCAAGGCATCAATTCCAGCCAGAATCGGAAAGGCAATATACGCTTTCATCAGCGCCTGAAACTAGTTTGGAAATCTTCTTCACTCACTTGGCCAGCGTTATAAAACAGCATTGGCATTTTCAATACAATTATGAAGTGATTTAGTCAGCTCTTCTCTGTGGGTCAGAAACTTAGTGTGCATGTCACTGAAAGGATTTGCAACAAGTTACAGACTCACATTAAATGGCTGGCAGGTCAGAAGAAAGGAATGCGCTGGACCAATAAAACTCGAGAAGACTTGGGTTTCGCAGTTGAGTTATGTTTGATGTCACACAAATTCGAAGACTTGAGAGCGAAAACCAACACGTTGAAAGAAGAAGTATGCTGTGAAGAAGGGATTACAGGTGAACATATAGAAGACAGAGTTGATATAGATAACCAACTAATAGCAATAGGCACCAACAGTTAGGTACAAAATAGGTAGCCTCCTTTACTTAGCTGACCTGAACATCATCCTGTCAATCATAGGGAACAGGTGATGTTGAAAACAGAACCGGAAAGTCAAGGAAGACATTCATCCTTCTGAAATCAAAAATTTTGGAGATCTTCTGCACTATGCATAAAACATAAAATTAGAATTTCAAGCACCAAACACATTTTATTTTCAATAGGCTTCAGACTTTGATCAACAGCTTACCTCTTCACTGGCCTTATATTGAAGATCAAATGGTCAGTCAGAGAGACACAGCAACAATGAACTCTTCGAACGAATTAATTATCAACCTAATGCTCAAAGTTGTATGCTTTCTGTAGCATTGAGGGGACTAAAATTGAAACTATGTCTAATGCAAAATACCTCGGATAAGTTTTATCTTCCGCACTTACTTGGCCATCTCATATCCTAACGATTTCTAAGAAAGTGTTCCGTCTAACCTACTACATTAAGAAAAATAGACTATCTGGAATCACCCAACCTCTACTTTCACAATTTGTCAACAATCGTATCTCACCTATTCTACTTTACTGCTCACCTTTAGTCTTTCCTGGGCTACTGAAAAAGGACTGACTATACCATTCTGAGAAGAATGTTGAAGACAGTTAGTAGGGCTAGTGGTGTAAAACTCAGTCAGCTCGTCACTACATTAGTAGAAAGACATCTGAATACATGCGAAAAATGGTCTAAAACCATACTCTCCGACCCCCTACACCCCCTCTATTCCTAAATCTCTCCTTGCATCTCATCAGGTAGAACCAGAAATCAGTACAAAAAAATATATACTCGTACAACCAAGTACATGAACTCAAAGATACTATATTTGGCCCGTGTTCTAAGTGACGGAGACAATGTTAAGCGCGAAGCCTTTGACTTGCTTTGTTGTTTATAACAATTTTGGCCCCTTTTATTTCCCCCGTATACTGTCTTATTTGTACTCTATAGTGGACAACCTTCTTAAACATACTTAGCTAGCTAAAATTATTAACATTGGCTTATTCTTTATTTTATTCTTTTATTCTTTATTCTATTCCTTTTGTGAATCTACTGGTCTCGACTATATTATCACTATGAGTATTACAAAATTGTCCTGTCATTAACCATCATGTAATATTAGTTTTGTGGTTGTTTTTTGTTCGACACCATTTAACCGACAATCTCGTTTGTGAACGCCATTATCACCATCTTAAAATTTTGTATTATACAGGATTACTCACACTACCACAACAAACACTGCATTAGTGCTGACAATAAAGAAAACACAACCTGAAATGTTTATTTTATGACTGTTTAGTGTAGTTCAATCAAATTAACTGATCATCTTGGCTATAAACATTCTTAATTACATTTCATAAACTTCTTGTATGATCATAGCTGTTATTGTTCACCACCCGTGCACATATCATAGCTTCCACTATCCAATACTGAAATATTATTTATTATTGATGTTTATCTTCCTTTCTACTTGGTATTTGTTTTGCTTTTTTGTTATTTTTTGTTTTTTTTGTTATTGTTTTTTTATATTTATTTTTTTGTAATACTCCTTTTAAATGTGCGATGAAATTAGACCCAATACTGTAGATATGTGCTCAAAAATTCCACAATGTACCACCAGTACTGTTTTTAGAATAAAGCAAATTATTATTATTAAAAAAATGCATATGCATGGGACACATGTTGAGGGAACTGTCGACTAAAACCTTCCGCCATATGCTATAGCTCGAGTGAAGCCTAAATGGGAAGCTACAAGTTGGATGTAGGTCCAAATGTGATATTGAGGGGACTTTGAGGAAAGGGTGAGAGACTATGGGCTATCAGGGAGGGGGGGGGAGGGCAACTGAAGATGACCACAGAAAATAAACTGAAGTGAAAATTTACTGTTTGTGAGCCTTATGTTCCACATGAAATTCAAGGAATTATTAATAAAGCAAAAAAGCCTCCTTTAAATCAAGAGGAAACTGTTTCATTGTTCGTACTAGTGCATAAGCTAATTAAAATTTACCCTGTAACAGATGTAATTATATTGTTCTGGTTAATGGACAAATAATCATACAGAAAAAAAAGCGAAACACTCCGTATTCTAAATATATCACCTATGGGCAAGCCTGTTTCGGTATACACAAAGTATCGAGAGCGGTTATCATGTCTCTTCTCAACTGATAACATCTCCAAATTTTTTACCGTATTCTTATCTGAAGTACTACCATATCTACTGTTGCGTGAAATAGCGAACTAGATTAAAACGTTATTTTATCAATGTTATGATTCCAAGTTAATCAGCATTTTCTGATGATTTGGTTAAATGAACATTAGCTTGTGAACATTAGCTAACTAACATTCATATTTCCACTGTATAGTTCTGCATACTTTGTAGTGCATGATTTTAAGCAAAATAATCATGCTCAATACGCCTTCTTATTTTGTTTGATATTCAAATTGAATACGATATTGTTTGTTTTGACGATGAGTGTAACTCAGTCACATACACTTACTAATTTCGATTTTGACTGGACACTAGTCAGTAACTAGTGTAGTTCTTCGTTTAGCACGTAATGGTTTTGTAGGGATTTTGTTTGATTGCATGGAGGATTTCATCACGAGCTGACATCAGTTAGAGAACCACTTGAAAACCTGGGAATACTGGACAGCTGTTTCGTCCTAGTTTGGGACTCTACCGGTTACGGCTTCCCAATAGAACTCCAGGTTAACTGCCTGAATAATGCCAGTCTCTGGTGAACATCAGATTAATTGGCTGAAGTTAGAATTCATGGGCCGTTGGATCGCGTCCCAGTGGCTCAACGGTTAACGAGCTCGCTAGCCCTGTAACCAGAAGGTCCTGGATTCAAAACTCTGTGGCGGTTGCGTAGTGCTGAAGAGTCCCAAACTAGGACGAAACAGCTGTCCAGTACCCGCAGGATTTCCAATGGTTCTCTAACTTATGACAGCTCATGATGAAATCCTCCATAAGTTATATCAGACATCCATAAAACACAAAATATTTGAGAAGAAAATATCCTTTTCGATAATTTCCTCTTCTGGCCCTACAATTATATACATATATTTTTATAAACATAGAATATTCCAGAATAATAGTCAATAATAATATTGGTGCGCTTATTAAATAATATCGATTTGTGAAGCAAGATCAATGGAGTTACAGTTCATTAAAGATGCATAAATCATAATAATAATAAAGATATAGTAGCGAATAGAATATCAAATAAAATTAGGGAAATCTCCACAAAAATTCAGGATCATTCAAATCTAGGTGGTCAAGATAAGGAAAGTGTCTGAACTAACTTCTTTTGAACGCATAAGTTAGGCTTCTTAATGTGGATCCCAACAGCCTCAGCGATATTTACTGATCGAACTCTTAATGTGAAACTGAGATTTGTTGGTATGCGGTTAATAACTTTGAAAGCTGCCTCGTTGACATCAATCCTGTGTTCTGTATACGCACGATGAAACAGAATAGCTCTACGAATAGATTTTGTTTGTCCTTTACTTCTCGTTGGATTTCCGAACATCACCCCGCGTGGTTCCTTGGAGGTTGCAGATACTCCCAGCTGACTGACTAGTGAATGCCAACTGGCACGAAACGTAGGTCATGCAAGGCTTTCTATCGATTGCCTCAAACAACCAAAGGTCGATTCTTTTAGACTTGTGAACCGATAGTGAGAGTAATCCACGAATTACTATACTGTGTTCTATTCACTGTTTGCTTTCCGAACACTGGATCAGAAATTTGAAGTCTCAATAGTGATGGTGCCGCTTTTTAAATGGAATGAGAATTCTAGCCTCATGATTAGCATTCCTTTTTCTTTAGGGTTCAATGACTGCTAAGGGAGCTTTTGGAATATGTCAGCTAGGATTCAAACGCCAAATTTTTACGTGGTCGGACATCAATCCACTTTTCACTTCTTCAACAGGGAAATAGTTTTAGTTCAAATTAAAGGATTAACGCAAAGGTTGAAGACCTTCATTAATCGATTGATAAAAATCCGCATTTTAATCTATTATAACCGATAATGCAACTTAGGAGACTGCGAAAAATACAAATCTAATGTATCCACGCACTTTGATCTCATTTCCAATATTAGCATAGTATACTTTGCTTCATTGGAAACAGTATTCTTTTCGTACAAGTATGGAATTTTCAGTATTTAGCACAGAATTGCATTGAACTGCCTCAAAAAAGTGGTTATAATTAAAACGGAGCACTCACATTCATAATATTGTTTAGTATTAATACGAATATAAGATTAGATTATGTGAAAATACTAACAACAGTATGTTAATGAAGAAAGTATTCCTGTTTCTTATTGTTTGTCACGCAGTGTCCTGCCTTACACACATGTCTCACCACATAAAATGCGTCCCGGCGAAATAAGGTATTGTAGAGTATTTATACTTCGTCATCCGAGCATATAGTGTCATATTGTTACTTCTAGTTCTATTTGATAAGATGCAGGGAGAAAGATGCGTAAAGAGAGGATGTCCAGGGTCCGACAAGATAATATGTGCTAATTTCTTGCAGGAAGCTAAGTGTCTATCCACAACAGTAGTTAGCGAATTGCTTTAGCAACATCACATTCGCCCTATCGACGGCTATTAGCACCCTTCGAAGTATAATAAATTCTTTCTTAAGCAGTTCCGGAAAGATTAAGAGGAAAGCACAAGAAAGACGTATAGGCAGAAAACAAGAATTAACAACCGATAATAGTAGAGACGGAATGATACCAGATCGTCTTAAATTCCTTACATGAAAAGTAAAACGAAATATCTTTCTGGAAATTAACATGATGTGAGAAGACCACGAAAGGTGATCAGAGTAAATACCTAGTCCAAGCTTTTTAACATTCGATTTGATTTCAACTTCACCATCTATGCCAGGGAAATCGTGCGAAATAAACAGTTTGTATGAGTCACAATTAAGTCTGAAATTGCGATTAACAACGAGATGGTTTTGTAACCTGAAGGTCGTGAAATTGATCCCTGAAGATGCAGTCATAAATGAGTCGCAAACTAGGACAGAACAGCTCTCCAGAACTCCCTAATTTATAACATTTTATGCACCATCGTTTCAGCACATGAAGTACATTAATTTCACTGATCTGATAATTACTTCTGAATGTGGTCGTTTAAGACGGCGGTGGCCAATGGTGGGATTCAGGGCTATTTAGCTGCTTAAATGCCTATCGTGATGAATCATGGACTTTCATACTTTGACTTGAATTCAGTACCTTTCGCTTTCGACGTCCTGCTTTTGTGAAACATAATCAATTAACAGAATATTCAAAGAAAGCGTAATAAGCTACTTCATTTTGGTCCGCAGCAAGATACTAAGTCGCATCATCCTGGAGAGAATCAAACAAGCCCTAGATGAAAAACTTCGTCCGGAACAGGCCGGATTCAGGAGAAACAAATCATGTATTGATCAAATCTCCACTCTACGGATCCTCATTGAACAAAGCTTGGAATGGCAGTCACCTCTCTATCTCAACTTCATCGACTTTAAAAAGGCCTTCGACAGCGTCGATCGAGAGGTGATTTGGCAACTACTTCGCTACTACGGGGTGCCATCGACAATTATACATCTCATCCAACAGTTATACTGTGGTGAGAGCAGGCCGTGAGAAAATATGAACAAGGCTGATTCAACAACCAATCACAGCAAAGTTAACGTGGCAAAATATGATTCGCAGATAGAGAACTCTATTTGTCGAGGAATCCCGAAACAACCAATCAGAAGCCTGCGTTTGTCTGCCTAACTTCTGATAAACAACCAATCAGATGACTGCGCTTGTCTACTTGCATAAGCTATAATAATGTATGTGAAATATGTATAAATACGTGTTGATTTTCATAATAAAACGACCTGTTGCCTGGCCCTTGTCTTCTGTAGTTACAACACGACAATGCTGCATGCCAAGTAATCCACAACGGGAACTTTACGGAAGCCTTCGAAGTGAGGACGGGAGTGAGGCAAGGCTGTCTACTATCACCAATGATCTTCCTGATTGCAATTGATTGGATAATGCGACAGACAACGGCAACCAACGAGGGAACAGGCATAAAATGGACTGACACAAAAGACTTGGAGGATCTGGATTTCGCCGATGATATATGTCTGATTTCCCATAGACTGGAAGATATGCAAGTGAAAAGTAACAAGTTGGCAGAAGAAGCATCAAAGATAGGACTTCACGCGAACATAGATAAAACAGAGATGATGAAGATTCCTAGCCAACATCAACAGCCGCAACAACAACAGACAACAATCAGCATAAGTGGGAAGAACCTGAAAGAAACAACCCCCTTCACCTACCTGGGAAGCATCGTCTCAACTACAGGCGGAACTGATGAAGACATCAAAGCCAGAATCAGGAAAGCAAGATAAGCTTTCATTACTCTCAAATCTGTGTGGAGGTCAACAACACTCAGCATGAAAACGAATATAAGATCCGGATTTTCAACTCCAATGTGAAGTCAGTGATACTTACTATACGGATCAGAGACTTGCACTGCGTGTCATAAAGAGCATCTCAAACAAACTTCAAACCTTCATTAACAGCTGTCTCCGCTCAATACTCAAGATCAGATGTCCAGAAAAGATCAGCAACAGGGATCTCTGGGAGCGAACCAATCAGGAACCGATTGTGAAACAAATAGGCAGAAAGAAATGGAGATGGATTGGCCATACGCTAAGAAAACCATCAAGTGACATCACTAGACAAGCCGTCGAGTGGAACCCGAAAGGGAGGCGGCGAGTTGGTCGTCCAAGGGTGACTTGGAGGAGGTCATGCGAGGAGGAGATGAAAGCATGTGGACATACCTGGAGCAGGGTGAAAACGTTGTCAGAAAACCGAAGGCAATGGAGGTGCGCAGCTGAAGCCCTATGTTCCTCTAGGAACTAGAGGATACAATAATAATTTTGGTCCCCAGCTGAAGCGAATGAATCTGCGAGGTTAACTAATGTCATTTTATATATACTTCTTTCAAATTTAATCACAGATCGATATTATTTACAGAACTATTTAAGAAACCATAAGGGAACACTCGTCAGCTGTTTCATCCACGTTTTGGACTCATTGGTAATACACACCCACTAGGATACGAACCCAGACAATCTCATCGATCCTACTAAAACCTTGAATGTTTAAAAGTTAGAATTTATGAACCATCGTATCGAGTCTCAGTAGCCGAATGGTCTATGAGCCTGCTGTGTAACCTGTACTTTTTTGGGTTCGAATTCTGGTGGGCGGGTACTAACAATGAGTCACAAATCAGGATGAAACTGTTGACCAGTGCTCCACTGTTGATTTCAATAGTTCCGTAAACGGTATCTGCCTGGACTCAAGCTTGGAACAAATCAAATCCCTACAGACTAACTCTTGAGAATGTACTGTTTTATTGAGAAGACAAAGAAGGATTAACCATGATCCGTCTGATGTACTTCAACTGGTTATTATAGGGAGAATTTCGCATAAACAAGTCGATAAATAGTAATTAAAGCAGGAAGAGTATGCATCACGCAACGGCCTGATAGAATAATGAGATAATTCACGCCAAAAATAAACCCAACAACCCACGCATCCATCAGATTTTGAAAATGTGATTATTAGTGACAAAAATAATTTAGGCCGGTAAACAAAAATACATGCAGATCGGATAAACCAATGTCCAATCATCGGATATTTCGACTTTTACAGAAGATACTTAGATGAAATTTTCGTTATCTGTGGAAGTAACATGATGCTTGATGAGGTCTTGTTTGCTTTCAACAATTGCTATCCTTGTTTACGATTTACCATAGGAAAGGAATTTGAACTAAATATTCCGTTTCGTGATATTTGCCTGAGTAGACGTAATGACGGATCTCTCAAAAGATCTCTCCACTGGTAACGTATATGGGACGAACAACTAGCGAATTTTTATATTTGTGTGTCTGTCTTCAGGAAAAGGAACTTAATTAATTCATTTGTAGTTCTGATTGCGCTGACTCAGAACTTGACTTCCTAAGAGCCACACTTGCAGGAAATAGTTGCGCGGACCGATTAAATGACAGCAACACAAAAGATAAATAGTCCAAACTGGTTACCGACTCAGCTCCGAAGAAAACCTTATCCCTGAATTTAGGCGATCAAGAGTCAGATATGCTCAGAAACCGTCTCTCTAAAGCAGTCAGTAAAACGTTCTTTTTTGCAAAATTACAAATGACGTTCACCAGTCGCAAGGTGTTCTCCATTTCCATGTGCATCTATCAGTTCACCTGCTCTTGTGGAGCAAGGTACGTTGACCGTAGTTAGAGGACGCTTTCCACACGGATACGAGAGCATATTCTAGCATGATTTTACGAGAGAGGAAGTAAGTGTGTTCGAAGCTCTATTCTAGAACACCTTATCGACTCCTCTCACTCTACCAAACCCAACAATGATTTTAAGATCATCTACTGAATCTATGATAACTTTCCGCATCTTCTTCGCTACAGAATTCTAAAGACATTGGAGGCCTTGGCGATTCATGAATGTAAGCCAGACCTTTGTGTACAAAAGAGGTATGTATAATCCCTACTTCTGCCTTGGCCGTAGAAGGACAGACATTTATTATTTTTTTGTTTATTTAGTTAATCTATATACAGTTCCATTATTACTACGACTATTATTATTATTACTACTCTCACTCTGAATTGTTTCCGCTTGTCCCAAATATTTTTACAATACTGAATTCTACCTTAAACAAATTTCACACCATGTTATGTAACATTTTATATTTGCCTACTAATCCTATAATTATGCATCCCTTTCCAACATCTATATACCTTATGATTTATTGTTTTGCTACTTGACATTTAACTATGATTATAATCACATTTTAATTTCAATTGCATTTCATACTACTACTATTATTTCATGTATTCAATCTCATTCACTTATCTAGGGAGCATTGTCTCAACTACAGGAGGAGCGGACGAGGATGTCAAATCGAGCGAGAATCGAGAAGGCGAGAAACACATTCATCAGCCTGAAATCAATCTGGAAATCTTCGTCACTCAGCATCACCAACAAAATTCGGATTTTCAATACAAACGTAAAGTCAGTTCTTCTATACGGATCAGAAACTTGGCGAGTGGGTCACAAAGAATATTTCCAAAAGGTTGCAGACCTTTATTAACAACTGTCTGCGCTCAGTACTGAAGATCAGATGGCCGGAAAGAATCACCAACAAGGAATTATGGGAACAAACAAAGCAAGAACCAATCGCCCAACAAATATGCAGGAGAAAGTGGAGATGGATCGAACACTCGCTGAGGAGACCGCTGGATGACATCGCGCGCCAAGCCCTCGAGTGGAACCAGGCCGAAAGGGAAGCGGCGTGTGGGACGTCCAAGGGTGACATGGAGGAGATCGTGTGAAGAGGAGTTGAAAGAATATGGATTAACATGGATGCAGGCGAAAAGTATAGCAGAAGACAGAAGAAAATGGAGACGTGCAGTTAAAGCCCTATGTTCCACTAGGAACCCAAGGGAACAATAATAATAATATAATTCCTCATAAAAAATCCACAGATATATATATATACGATTGTAGAGCTTAATAGTCAATTCGTTGAAAAGAGTCTCTTCGCGGAATATTGTGTTCTTAAAGTGTTGTTTATTTGCACTTTTATGAGTGACTCTCGAACGTGCAGAATATTAATCATAATAATAATAATAAGGTTGATAATAACACTGGTGTCCAAAATTTCATGCTAACATGGATATTTTGAAAAATAATAAAAATATTTTCATTGTAAATGAAAAGAAATTCATCTGCTTCTCAAGCATTAAGTACACTACTTGTTTTCCTTACTTCAGATATACATACGACTTTAGGCGCCGAATTTACAGAATGGGGAGTGTTGTTTTCCATGGGTAGGTCAAATTGTGTCACATTGAGGTTTCCTTCGTTTGCAGCCACATCACCAGCAAGTTATTTACGCAGACTGCATGAATGCGTTGGTTGGCAATAATAATAATAATTTGCTTTATTCCAAAAGAGTACTTGTGATACAGAATGGAATTCTCAGCATTTCACTACAGTATTGCATCCAGTTTGTACATTAACAATAAATAAAATTCTACATAGATTATGGGTTTTCTCAGTTAGTTTTGACAACGACATATTAGTATATCGGTAGCAAAGCCGAAATTGAACAGTTTTTGAAGGTGTTAAAAAGGAGATGGTAGCATATTTACTGGTGTAAGTGGTAACAAAATGGTCGAGATATACAGAGTATGAAAGAACGAAGAAGAATGTTATAGGTAGAGTTTGTAATGAAGAAAGAAACAAAGGAGCACATGACAGGAAAAAAGAGTATGGAAAAGAAAGAAAAAAACGTTGTACCCATAAATGATACCAGTTGGGAAGACGGGATCCAGTTGTTCTACTGACTATTTAATAAGTTATTAGTTTCACGCCTTATGATTTCTTCATCGCACAGAACACGAGCCAAGTGGCGTATGGTTGAGTTTTTTGTACTTGCGCGTGCGAGCGTATAGTTTTCCATATAGGCTTCTGGTTTTGCCTGATGAGATACAGCAGGAGAGTTGTGAATGAAGAGGGTGGTGTGAGTTAGATCAAATTGGATTTAGCCCGTTTTTCACATAAGTCCAAGTGCCTGTCGAACAAAATATTTAACAAGCTGGTTAATTGGCACGTTGTTTACCCTACTTACAACCTTTAACATCCCGCGTAATAAGGTATAATCTTTCTTCAGTAGCCCTGGAAAAACTAGGGGGGAACAATAGAGAATAATAGGCAGAATACGGGAGTTAACGAATTGTAGGAGTAAGGGTTGGGTTACACCAGAATGTCTCAACTTCTTGATGCAGAAGGTGAGACGGAATATTTTCTTAGAAAGCATCAAGATATGAGACGACCAGGAAAGATCAGCAGATAGAATAACGCCAAGATATTTAATTTCCGACTTGGTTTCTGTTTTATTGCCATCTATGTCGCACACCTCGTGATTGCTAACCAGTTCGTTTAGGTTAGATTTATGCCTAAAGGTAAAACTGACTGTTTGGCATTTAGAGGGATTTAAGGTGAGACCGTTTTCTGTGGACCACTGACTGATTTCTGATAAAAGCCGTTTAGTTTCGAGCAGTCGCTTTGACATTTGACAGGTAAAGTTACAGTCAGGTCGTCAGCATATTTGACAAAATTAATGTCGTCTGAAGATGGTGATTCATGTAGAAAGAAAGAAAATAGAAGAGGGGAGAGTGCAGCACTTTGGGGTACACTAGCTTCAGTGAGCATAGCAGAGGAGGATTTACCTTTGTATACAGTGTACTGCATTCTGTTTGAGAAGTAGAGATGCAACCAGTTAGTGACCCAGGACTGAGTTTGTGTTATCGAGAGCTTATTTAGCAAGAGATGTTTAGGTACGGGGTCAAAAGCAGAAGTGAAGTCGAGAAACGTGCAGCGAACGTATTCGACACTCAGATATCTGCTTATTTAGCAGACGCTGAAAGAACTGTTACTGTACTTCACATCTCAAACTATTATTTTCGTAATCAACAACCCTGGCATGCTATGTGTGGCAGATGGAGTGTGGCATGTCAAATTGTAAAGCACATCTGTTCAAAGTTCAATGTTGAAACCAAACAGTCAGTCATGTACGCAGACTCCAAAAACGGAACTTCATATAGACAAATATCTTCCATCCACCACCATTCTGTATCTTTCATGAATCAGCTAATTCTAAGAAACTGCTTTATGTAAAGAATTGGAGTCGCTAAATGTTTAAGGCTCACAGTGTGTTATATTTCAAGTAGTCTATTAATATTTGCCACTTCTTGTCAATGTATCTGGGTCACTTTGGCATTTCGTCTTCTTCAACAAACGCCTAGATAATAATCACATTTACTAACATAAAAACGACTGAAAGGATGATTGATGTATTCAAGTCTCGGTAGAAAGACCACTATAATAGAATATATATGTTTCGAAAATATCTGCCGAAAATTTCTTCACGATAATCTTACTTATTAAGATATTTCAACTAATTGTGCAAATGTTATCCATCTCTTTTCCTTCAGGATGTATATCATCGTTATAGTGCTTACATACCATCTTCTCACTTTATTCCTTATTAATTATCTATATTAGAACAAAGAAAGAAGAAACATTAGCGCAGAAAATCTAAATTCATTTTATTTCGTTGGATGTAATCAGCTGCGTACAACCTGAATATTTTTAGTACCAATAAACAGTGTAAAATTTTCAACAAATCTTTGTCCCTTCAGCAGTACGCACCCACCGGGATTCGAACCCAGGACCTTCCGGTTACAAGGCGAGCTCGTATACCATTCAGCCACTGGGATCCGATCCAATGGTCTTTGGATTCTAACTTCTGCCAATTCACGACATAGCAGCTGGTCGGGTGTGAGGACAAATACTCGCCGAAGACATTGGCTAGCGGTCGCGCTATGTCGTGAATTGGCAGAAGTTAGAATTCATAGGCTGGCCATTGGATCGGGTCCCAGTGGCTTAATGGTATACGAGCTCGCCTTGTAACCGGAAGGTCCTGGGTTCGAACCCTATCGGTGGGTGTGTACTGCTGAAGAGTCCCAAACTAGGACGAAACAGCCGTCCAGTACTCCCAGCTGGTTTTCCAATGGTTCTCTAACTACTGTCACCTCATGATGAATTCCTGAAACCAATCAAATCCCTACAAACCAACACTTGAAATCTCTGTCCATTAGCAAGCATACTGTCAGAGCGTCATAGTAAAACAAGGCGTTGAGATTTACAGGGTGTCTAAAGTGTTACGACATACATATATATATATATATCTTGGTAGAGAGAAGTTTTTTGAAAGAAATTCATTAACAGTTGTGTTGTTGGGGTGGTAACGGAAGAAATTTGGCAACAGTTACGTAATTAGATAAGAGAAGATCAAAATTTTAAAATTTCGGTGCACATGAGGTCAGATGAGAAATCGATGATGTAATAGAGTGAGCAGAACTCAGTAGATCAAGAAAAATTATCTCATAAGAGAGTCAAGCGAAAAATAAAGAGAGTGGGTGTTTTCTAATTTTGTAAATGTTTTCACTCCACCCCTCTCTTTATTTTTCGCTTGACTCTCTGAAGAGATCATTTTTCTTGATCTTCTGAGTTCTGCTCACTCTATTACATCATCGATTTCTCATCTGACCTCATGTGCACCGAAATTTTAAAATTTTGATCTTCTCTTATCTAATTACGTAACTGTTGCCAAATTTCTTCCGTTACCACCCCAACAACACAACTGTTAATGAATTTCTTTCAAAAAACTTCTCTCTACCAAGATATATATATATATGTATGTCGTAACACTTTAGACACCCTGTAAATCTCAACGCCTTGTTTTACTATGACGCTGTGACAGTATGCTTGCTAATGGACAAAGATCTGTTGCAAATTGTACACTGTTTATTGTTATTAAAAAAATTCAGGTTGTACGCAGCTGATTACAACCAACGAAATAAAATGAATTTAGATTGTTCTGCGCCAATGTTTCTTCTTTCTTTGTCCAAATTTATAAAAGGGAATTATTGTATGGAATTTTCTATAGTTTGGTTTATAAGGGTTAGTTTTGTTTTTACGAGTTGATCATGGATTGATATCTGCTAGAGAATCATTGAAAACCAGGGGGTATTGGATAGCTGTTTCATCCTTGTTTGGAAATCATCAGCAGTAAGCACCCACCACCAGGGTTCGAACCCAAAACCTTCCGGTTACTAGGCAAGCTCATATACAATTCAGCCACTCGGACAAGATTCAGTGGCCAGCCCATGAATTCTAACTACAACCAATTCGTGATTTAGCGCGACCCTAACCATTGTCGCAGGTGGGACATCCATCCTCACACGTGACATCTGGATGAACCTCACTGGTCACAACTTCTCACTAGAACTCCACGAAACTCCATCCTGTAGCGAGTCACTAGCGAGCATCAGATTAATTTTCTATTGTTTGGTTTGTAAGGGTTAGTTTTGTTTATACGAATTCATCATGAATTGATATCTGCTACAGAACCATTGAAAACCAGGGAGTACTGCTATTTTTTTGTATTTTATTTTTCTAAGTTCCCAATAGAATATAGACCTTCAAATTGGAGCTTTGAAGATTAGGTAGCAGCGGTGTTTAATTTTACGGGTTGGGGTGGCTAACTAGCCTCAGGCTCAAATTTATTATAATTACTAACTTGGCAAGGTAAAGATATGAGTCAGCCGGGGATCAAACCCCGAACCACTCATCAAGCAGGCGGTAAGTTGTATATACGGCGACTTGAGAAAACTCGTGTTTCTCTGCGCTACTCCCATATTCATCATGCAGTCAGAGACTTTGCGAATTTGCCATATGCAATCACTTTTTTACAATGATATTTATTTTCATACTATTATTCACTTGAAGGAAAAACACGAGGAACTCATCAAATGAATTAAGTAGGGAAAAAAGCATTATTAGTAGCAAGCTCTGAGAATCAAATTTGTAGTATAGTACTTTTTATAACAATTAGATACCTTTATGAATTTAGACAAAGCAATAAGAAGACGTAATATGTCTGAATCGTGTAATGTGTATTCGTGGAACACATTTCAAAAAATCTGATCACACACGGATTTATCATAGGACAATGTATGAAGTCGATAAAGAGGTAACAGGTGAGAAAATAGACTACTTAGGTCAAGTTAAAAGGACATATTCAAGGTCAAAAATAACAATGAAGACCACTAAACCAAATAGGACAGAGGTATTAGTACATCTACCCTGACTGGTATCAAAACAAAGTTTACCAAGGAAGGTTTAATGTGATGAATTGTTTTCGATCAACGCCTAAAGGTGGTTTAAACTTACTAATTGCCATTTGCGGCTTCCATAAACTTCAGGATACGCCCCGAACACGTTTTATAGATAGGTTTAAAAGATCTCTTAACGTCATTTTTATGCCCTGTCTCTATTATATGTTTCGCAATAGAAGAGCAAGGTCTCCTATTCTCACAGTTAACAGGTTTTGAAGATTCCATTTGCTTATGGAGCCATTTGCTATGATGCCCCATATAGGGTAGCTTGATGTACACTTTTTTCTTAGAGGCGAGCTGTAGACTGTGTCTTGGTCTTCTGACTACTTTATGTCTGTATATATTTGTATAGTACTTGTTCAATATTTGAGAAGTTACTGGATTTGTATAGCTGCCTTTGAGTTTTGATATGTTTTCATTTTTCAGTAGTACTAGACGACTGGTAGAATTCGGTCTGCACCAAAGATAGGACCAGACATACACACACATTACACTAGCTACTGACTAGTGTCCAATTAAAAAATGTCCAATACCATCCTAAAAGAGGTGAGTTGCACGTTAGAATAGCTAGGTGGTAACGTCTCTGAATGTAATGCTGGGTGATGCGGGTTCAAATCCGAGGAGGGACTTGATTTACTTCAGGAATGCAGATATGTTTTGCTGATTGATGAGTGCCAAAGTGCACGAATCCTAGATTCAAGGCTTCTTGCTGATTACTTCCGACGGTCCAGTATAAAAAATAAGAGTACTAATTAAAATAATATACAATAATAATAAGGAACTCGTAAACTTGTGATTCCTGCTATATAAGGAAGGAACATCAGAGCCTGATATTAAATAGGATTGCTAATGAGGCTGGAATAAGCATGGCATTTAAACTTACCAATTCACTCAGAGGTAAACTATCGGATTCAGGAGGCGATAGATTCAGTTAAGAAACAGACAAGCTGTCAAAGGACGCGAACGTTGAACGTTTCTTTATTGGAACTGGCAGCCATTGGCGGGCAACTCGAAGGCGCGAATGGTTCAGTCGTGTACAAGTTGGAGGACGACGAAATGATACGAATAAAAGTACATTACTTTTAGTTTAAAACATTTGTTAATAGACTTGTAATTATCTTGATTTTAATTGCCAAACAATACAACTTTCTAACAAGTACTGGTAATATGGAGTTAAAGTCGAGAAACATACATAGTAATTTTTGGTTCGGAACATCTTCGAGAATAACAGGAACTTCAGGTTAAGTTCTTTGACACAAGCCTTGCTGACTGCCTGGTGAGTGTCAGCTAGCACAAAATCTAGGTGTTTTCTAAGGCTTCCTGCCGATTGCTTCCAACCAGATAATATCATCAAATCAATGTGCACCATGATGGGGAGAGACCTAACCACATTGCAGACTTGACTGATAGAATTCAGTCTGCACGAAAGATGAGGCTAGACAGACACACATTACACTAGTTACTGGCAAGTATCCAATCAAAAATATTACTACAAATTTTATCTCAAATAAATGTCTTTCTGTTGTCGTTGGGAGATTTTGCGGCAG
Organism: Trichobilharzia regenti; assembly: GCA_944472135.2. Taxonomy (NCBI): domain Eukaryota; kingdom Metazoa; phylum Platyhelminthes; class Trematoda; order Strigeidida; family Schistosomatidae; genus Trichobilharzia; species Trichobilharzia regenti. Next base: position 32,606,577 of record OX235268.1, read on the forward strand.
TCAACAACTCAGAAAGTTTCGGTTAGATATGCAGTAGAACGCGAAGTTTACTTTCCAGAGTCCAGAGCACAATACGCCAGTTTATACTACTACTACTACTACTACTACTACAACCACTCATTTGTATGCTGGGTCATTTAGCTGATAAGTCGAAAGTAGGAAGTGACGCTTGATCTGAATCCCACTATTAGTCATCACACTATACAGACAAATTTATGCCTTATTTAATTGTAAAATATCCATTGACAGATAGATAAGTAAAACTATTAAATTTCTAAAATGTAGTCTACTGACTTATGTTCGAAACCTTGTAGAATTCAAAGAAAGTTTATGGAATTTATTGTTTCCACTGGCTTTCGTAAGATTTATTTTTGTGCAATTCTGATATTTAGTGGAAGACACTGCAATTCGTACTAACTCACAGCTGGAATCATTAAAATATTGATTGACTGAAGTTTGGTGTTTTCCGTAATTATCTTGATATGCATGTCAAAATATAAGTGTCTTTTGAAAACAGTCCTATGAATTTTCAATAGTTAACTTGGTACCAATGCATGTTGCCGAAGGTGGGCGATAGAAAACTAACTTTCGGATCTTGAGTGTCAATGACACAGTAGTAGAATTCTCTCCAGCCACGCCCCATATGGTTCAGGGTTTTATCTCCGGCCACTGAACGCGCTTTTCGTTTACCTCGTTAAACCATTAATAAGACTGGTTGAAAGGGAAGGTTAGGTATGAGGTTAGCAACTCCATGCCATAAAATTAAACACTAATACTACCAGAACTTTAAAGCTCTAGATTGAAGCCCTTTGTTCCACTGTGAACATAAAGGAATAGAAAAAAACGTTCCGATCTTAAGTGTGCATGAGGCAGTAATTCATATCGTGCAGTTCACCATTCTCCAGCATTCACAATGAATACCACAAGCACCGTTTACTCTGCAATCAGAAGGAATAATGACACTGAGAAATTTTCTTATATTACTACATTAGGGATACAAGATAAAATTTTGAGGACATACAGCTGTATGCCATTAGGAAGCAGTACAACATACAGACCCATCGTTAACTGAATTGATGATGTTGTCAGAAATATGTCAGATAGGTTGAATATTGATGAATATTATATGACAGGTACTAATATCACACGGTGAAGTTCAGCTTTATACTCACAAGAGGTGCAGATAAATCAAAAACCCTAGAACGAGCAATCACTCACAGAATAGAGTTCTGATCCCCAGATTTTCCTTGACGTAACATTATCCTTATCCTAATCTATCCCGAACCTGATGTAAACGTTTTTCTCTCTCTAAACCACCTTAACACCTGCTTAATTAGATTCACCTTCGACGAGACATTCCCCTAATCATTCCATAATTCAGCTTATTATCATCCAGGTATCCTGTTTAATAGCAGTACACTTCACTCTTGTTGTTTCAATGCCTTACGCTAAATGATTGTTTTTGTCTGTCAGATGTCTGAACTCTCACATTCTCGTCATACGTTTGAAGACGCTTCTGTACTTTAGTCACATTTAGTTCATTTTTCTCTTTTACAGCTGTAACTTCTTCTGCCAGCTTAAAAAGATCCCCTAATTTCTTTTGGTTATTGGTTCAAGTTGTGAAAACTTTTCAGGAATGCAAACAAAATCAAATTATTGTCATATAAGTTTTCTTTGTATTTCAACGCATATAACAACAGTCAAATCTCTATCTCAACTTTATTATCTTTGGAAAGGTCTTTGACAGAGTTGACCACAAAGTAATTTGGAAACTACTTCAATACCATGGATTACGTTGCGCCAAATCTTTATTAAAATCATTCAACAGCTTCATGACAATGCCATGTTAAGTGTTAAGTGATCCACAAAGGAAATCTCAAATGTGAAGCATTTGAAGAAAAGATAAAAGTTAGACAAGACAGTCTACTATCCTCTGTGATATCTCTAATTGTTGTGGACTAGATTATGCGTGTCAGACTATGGAGAGGGAGGAGTCAGGAATCCACTGGACTTCCCGATAAGATGACTTGAGATAATCTAGATTTCAATGACGATTTATGTCTAATATCAAACAAACTCGAAGCGATACAAGCGAAAACCAACTAACTGACTAAAGGGACAAGAAAAATAGGACTTCAGGTGAACACACCGAAGACGGAGTTGATGAAAATAACCAACCAAGACCAATAACAATAATCAATCACTGTCAACAGAAGAAATTTGAACGAGGTCAATTCCTACAGTAATCTGGGAAGCATCGTTTCAACTACAAGTAGTCTGAACGGATGACGATGTTAGAGACTAGCAAAGAATTGGAAAGGCGAGGTACACCTTCACAACTCTGAATTGACATGGAAACTCTTTTGCATTTCTCAACCTAAAGAATAAGAATTGGATTTTAAACACGAATGTCTACTCAGTTCATCTATACGGGTCAGAAACTTGGCGCGTCAAGGCTTCTTCGCATTTTTTATCAACACATGTCTTCAGTGCATACTGAAGATAGCAGGCCAGAAATTAATAACAATAAGAAACTCTGTGAACTAACGAATTAAAAACCAAGTGCTTAACAAATCTGTTGAAAAAGTTATAACGAATGGATCAGATGCACTTTGAAGAAACTGTTGCACAACATCATGCACCAGGTTTCCGACTGAGAAACTACAAGTTGGGGGGGAGTTTGTATGAAGGTGTCATCAAAGAGATCATGTCTATTGTAACTGTCCTTTGATTGGAGACTAGTCAGTAACTAGTCTAATGTGTCTAAACCTATCTTCGGCGCAGACTGAATTCTATCAGTCAAGCTTGCAATGTGGCCACCGTGATAGGTTGCTCGCCGTCACGGTGCACTATGCATTGTTAGTATAAGATGGCTGGAGGTAATCGGTCACAGGAAGCCTTGGACACTACCTAGGTTTCGTGCTAGTTGGCACTCATCAGCGAGGCGTATCTGAAACCTTCAATGAAATCATGTCCCTTCTGAGACTTGAACCCAGTGCTGCAGTCAGAGACGTTACCACTGAGCTATTCAGGCTCACAATTGACCTCCTGTAGGACTGTATTGTATACTTTGATTTGAAAATCGTCAGTAACTGGTGTAATGTGTTTAGTCCTATCTTCGCTACAGACCCCCAGCATCGCGGGTTCGAATCTCAGAAGGGAAATGAGTTCCTTGAAGGTCGCAGATACGCTTTGCTGATGAGTGCCGACTAGCACGAAGCCTAGGTAGTGTCCTAGGCGTAATGTGGCCAATTGCCTCCAACAATCTAATACCAAGAATTCACAGTGTATCTATTCTTTCTTTGGAAAGACAACCTTACACTTCACAGGGACTGGATAACATTCGAAAATGTAGTTTCTTATAATTGTGATAGAGCATTTCACTAGTCTGCCTTAAGTAAAACTAAATATTATATGATTCTCCAAATTTCAAAACACACTTGAAGTATTCTTCTAGATTAACAAGTACGTCAAAAAATATCTTTTCTTTTAGTTCACGTCTTAGAAGTTTGCTTTTGCTTTCGCCATAGTGTATTTTGCACCCCTATCATTTGGTTATGATACTAATAGTACATGATATGTAATATTCTTGGCTCAAAAAGAAATGTTCACCATCTATCAGATAAGTAGTCAATCACACACCTTAGAAATCATTTTTGAGAAAAAGTCATGATTGTAAAGTATGTCCACATAATCATATACAATATATTATGCCTGTCATCACTATTATCTCATATTATCTCTTTCTTGTTCTAAAAACATTAGTGTATTAGACACGAAATAAGTGTTTTTTTGAAGCGTACTGTTTATCTTCCACTCAAAGATATACCCAATTCGTATTAATCAATTTATTTTTAAGGAATACTCAGTTTTTTGGGCTTTATTCTGCCTATTGGAATCTTATGATGTCAAGTGATACAATGGGATACATTGTAATCGGCATATTGTGACAGACTGTTTTGATATATATATGTATATATATGCATTTATAAATGACAAGAGATGGATTGTATTACAGAGAAACAAGTTACGTTACAACATGATCAACTTTCAGATTACAGTTTCGATAGTCCTGTGTTGACAACCTTTGTTCACTGGTTTTTTTTTTCATTTTGAAAATAAAGGGTTAAGTTTTATCAAGTTAAACTCCAATAAACCTACAAGCAATCTGTGGAATGTTTATTATCCTATATATGATAAAAAGAAACATTTAAGGCCAAGACTATAATGCAAGGATCATTGCCTTCACTCTTTGTTAGATTGTCGAGGGCAGACATACTCGCTAGTGCTCAACAACTGTCATATCTCCTGAACTAAAGGCAGCATTTCAAGTCCTTCGACCTAGAAGGAAAGTTATGGAATTGTCAAGTATGAAAATGTATCTTACTAATCAAAGCATCCTACTCGAAATCACTTAGCTAAGGAAGTGTTGTGATGACAAACAGTGGTGCTCTTCAGGGATGCCCACTGTGCCCATTTTTTTGTTTACTTACACTGCACACTAAGAGATGAAATCCAAATAAACTTTCACAACCCTCAGAAACCAAGCAACGGTCTTGCCTACTCAGGGCATATGGATGTTGTGATCATTCCAAGCAAAGACACCGAGTCTTACGAATATTTATACTGTGCAGATGTATTAACATGTTTCATGGAAAGTTCCCCCTTCTTTGAAATATTTAATGCTCCTGCATGATTGGTCAGTACTGACTGCCAATTTAAAGTAAATACATAAACAGGCGAAACAATTAGCTTTTCTAAGATTGATATGATTATGAACAATAAATTGTGTTCGAAACGTCATCCAGTCAATAATACTGTTTCACTAACTGTGTGATACATCTAATAAACAAACTAATAGGGAATTTTCTAGGATTCATTTTCATGAACTGTATAATCGTAACTATATTTCAACATACTAAATATTCCCATAGTAAAATTCAGGACAACACATTTAACCGAATATTATTGTGGTTTCAATTAGATCTCTTCAGGCTTAACTCTAATATAAATAAGGTTACAAATAAAAATTCAAATATAAACCAATCATGGTATTTTGTCTACAAGATGATAAGATGGTGAATACAAACTGTGCAATTAGCCATAATAGTGGTAATGATAATATTAATAATAGTAATAATAATAATAATAATGGTCTTATCAATAATAAGGATGAAAAAGTGAGGCAATCTGTGATAACACGAATAACGAAAAAACAGCATGATTAAACAAACAAATGTTCAGGTGGAAGTAGTCGATAAAGGCTAGTAAAAACAAATGAACCGATTACGTAATGCTAGATTCATTGTAAGGGAAGGAAATGAGACACGTTTATAATGAAGATGTGATAAGATTAAGGGATGATAAGAAAGGGGTTGAAAATATAAACAAGGGGTGGTGTAGAAATCATTAATTCGTTATGTCTTAATAGGCCAAGGGAGGGATAATGGCTGCACAAACTTCTGAATACATAGTTTATGTCTAATAGTTCGAATGCTTATCACCAAAGCTGTGTGCGTGCAGTAGACAAATACGAAGTCTATTAGAAAGATTCGGTGGGATACGATGAATTACTTTTGAAAGGTTTCGTTTTCTCCACTACATGACCACTATCAATTAAATGTGACAAAATTAGGCTATGGATTGTTTTTGTCTGTCTTTCTCAAACCACCAAGATGGGACATGTTCACGGAAAACTTGAAAACGGGAAAGTGAAAGACATCATCAAGGAATTTGAGATGTATTAGCGATATGTCGATGACACATTTATCCTGACTAATGGGAATGTTAACAAAGACTAATTGTTGCTGAAATTCAACAACGTCCATTCTTCGCCTACCATTTACTGGTGAACAGGATCAGGAGAATAAACTACATTTTCTGGATGTCTTGCAAAGAAGGCGAGAAGATGGATCACTTGGGAGAAGTGTGTATAGAAAAAGCACATTCACAGGGCTATACACACACTTCCTTAGTCACGTGCCCATTGAATATAAAAGGAATGTTGTAAAATATCTCGCGAGCAGAGCAAGGAAGACATGTACGGATGACCTCTTACAAAAAGTTTTCCGAGAAAGAAGTCAGCTAATATTGGGCATTTATCAATTCAACAGCTCTCCTGAGGTGACAGTTATGTTGAGCGTACTACTATACAGCTTAGCCGACGTGTTAGTGAACATGTCCCATCTTGGTGGTTTGAGAAAGACAGACAAAAACAATCCATAGCCTAATTTTGTCACATTTAATTGATAGTGGTCATGTAGTGGAGAAAACGAAACCTTTCAAAAGTAATTCATCGTATCCCACCGAATCTTTCTAATAGACTTCGTATTTGTCTACTGCACGCACACAGCTTTGGTGATAAGCATTCGAACTATTAGACATAAACTATGTATTCAGAAGTTTGTGCAGCCATTATCCCTCCCTTGGCCTATTAAGACATAACGAATTAATGATTTCTACACCACCCCTTGTTTATATTTTCAACCCCTTTCTTATCATCCCTTAATCTTATCACATCTTCATTATAAACGTGTCTCATTTCCTTCCCTTACAATGAATCTAGCATTACGTAATCGGTTCATTTGTTTTTACTAGCCTTTATCGACTACTTCCACCTGAACATTTGTTTGTTTAATCATGCTGTTTTTTCATTATTCCTAACTATATATAACAAGAAATTCCTAAGACAGCCGGAACCTACTGGTAAAATTTGTCCTCGAAACAAATATTACCTAATGGAATATGTGGTCTTGAAATAGTGACTAATTGGAAATTAAAAGATGTGGAGGAGTTGAGATGACGTAATAAGTGTGTATAACAAAATGAGTTGCCACTGTATTCCAAATCATCTGGTCAGAGTCGATGGTTCAGCGAAAGAATCCCTTCTACTCACGCATGTGATCCAGAGTTCCATTCAGGCAGGTTTACATCTTTACTTTACTTAATGCTCGTTGTAACACCGACAAACAAGCAGCCTTGAGGGTGAAACTATCAACCCAATCCTGTAAAACGCCACCCCTACTGAAAGGACAAACCTGAAGCTTGACGCATTATGCCTCACTCGGGACGCAAAATAAATTCAAAATAAAATAGGTGAGAGAAATTGACTGATAAGTACGATTATGTAGAGTGGACAAAACTAATGGAAAGAGGACAAAGTGTTTTTTATAAAATCTGTTTCCAAACCCAATGTTATTAACAAAGATTAGGAGGGTAATAACTAAATAAGGATGATGAGAATAATAATGATTATTATAGTAGTCTTACATAATAATAAAGAAGTAAAATTTCGTTGAGATTGTTATTCTGACCACAGTAAGGCGAGTGAATGTATGCAGTGCTTTTTGGATGCAGAGGTCCAGTTTCAGATCCTGATTAGCTAATGACCTAGCTAGCTATATCATTTGTCACCTCTATATTCACAAGCATCTCCCTGACCAATACAATATGCTTCATCTGTGATAACATCAAAACCAGAAATCTAGAATTCCCTCTGACCACCAACTACGTTAACAAACTAATTCACAGATGCACGTTTAATATACACTTCAAACTCAATTAAAAATGCTACGTGTACAAAGATAGTGTGGCTATGCGGTCTCCTTTCAGTCCACTCTTAGCTGACTGATTCATTGTGAGTCACGAAAATAAGACACTCGATCATTCGATCATTCAGCTACAACTACAAAAGTGATACATGGGTGATGCGTTTATAATTGACGATGAAAAAGTTGATTTACAGTATTTCCTCAAAACATTCAACCCGTCACACCCATCAATAAAATTCGCCTTAAAACATGAATCGAAAGAAGCATTTTCATTCCTGAATGTACTACTTATCAGGAGATAATACTGCACTATTCGATGATCAGTATGTAGCAAGCCAACATGGATGAGACAGTTTATCAACATTCAGAGCTTCGTCCCACTGATCAGGTAGCAAAACCCGGCGCATCAATTAGGTTCAAGGATCAAAAAAATAATATTTGGAAGACAGGATGAAGAAGGAATTACGTTTAATACATGAAATCCTACCACAGAACAGGTATCCATCGAAACTCATCTACAAAACATGAAGGAAAAGCCTCTGTCGCTAAAAGTCACAACTGTTCCTGAGAAAACACCTCTCGTGGATTCCGATTTTGAAGCTGACATCGAAGTAGAAATTCTTAGAATCTGCCTTTCTAATTGTCTGAAAAAGACATTTCAAGCAGCCATCTTACGCATCACAATCTCCGCCAAATAGTTAATCCAGTCTAACATTGAGGATAAGAAGCCGCTTTTGGCTAACTCAGTGTGTATTTATCAGTTTACTAACTTGTGTGGAGCGACGTATGTCAGCAGTACGCAAAGTGAAGCCTGCACACGTAATTTAGAACACTTCCTAGCTTCAACAGATGAATACTAGCAGCTTCATCCTCGGACGTATTGTCAACTCTGGACATCGAGCACCATCACAAGCATAAATGCTTCACAGTGCTACGCAGAGCTCCTCAATATCATACGAAAGGGCTTCAAATACGCTATCTTTACATAGCTGAATCATTGGCTATTCGGGATCTGAAATCAGACTAATGTATTCGAAAGCACGAAGTACATTCACTCGCCTTTTACTATTTTACTATTTTCTATAGTTTAGTTTGTAAGGGTTAGTTATGTTTTTACGATTTTAACACGGATCGATATCAGTTAGAGAACCATTGAAAACCAGGGAAAATTGGATAGTTGCTGTTTCATCCTAGTTTGGGAATCATCAACAGTATGCACCCACTGAGATTCGAATCCAGGACCCTCCAGTTACAAGGCAAGCTCGTATACCATTCAGCCACTGGGAGGCGATCCAATTGCTCATGAATTCTAACTTCTACCAATTCGTGATTTAGCGCTACCCAAACCATTGTCGTTGGTGGGACATCCATCCACACACGTGACACCTAATTGAATTCCTACAAACCAAACTATAAAGAATTAATCTGATGCTCGCTAGTGACTTGCTTCAGGATGAAGTTTCCTGGAGTTATTTCTAGTGAGAAGTCGTGACCAGTTAGGTCCGATTAGATGTCACGTGTTTGGATGGATGTCCCATCAACGACAATGGTTGGGGTAGCGCTAAATCACGAAATGGTAGACGTTAGAATTCATGAACAATTGAACCGGGTCCCAGTGGCTGAATGGTCTACGAGCTCGCTAGCCCTATGACCAGAAGTTCATGGGTTTGAACTCCCTATGGTGGGTGCGTACCGTCGATGATTCCCAAACCAGGATGAAATAGCAGCTGTCCAGTACTCTCTGGTTATTTTATTATGTTAGTTCACTATTATTGCTATTACCATTATTATTCCTATCATCCATATTGTATTATAACCCTCCTACTGTTTGTTGATAACATTGCGCGTTCAAACAGATTTTAGAAAAGGGACTTTATCGTCTTTCTACTAGCTTTTATCCACTCTACACAATCATACTGATTAGTCGTTATCTTACACTTAACGAGTCATGCCAACTTCTGTCCTGCCCAATTCTAATTCCCACTTAGTCATCCATTCTAGATTACCCCTTATATTATTTTATACGTTTTGGACTGCAAATTTCACCACTGTCTTATTAGTCTCATCAATTCTTTGTTAAATACAATTGTGATTTTACACCTTATGAAACCTCATCATAGAAAAGAAAAGTTTTTCCGCATGCTTTTCTCTTCACTCTGTGTGCAAGTATTTCATTTACTGAAAATAATGACTCAGTGTCATTGAGTATGTTGACCATGTCAGTTATTTAAGAAATTACACAGGCTTTAACACACACCGCTTGCTAGTGAAACCAATTAGTTGATTAGGAAGGCTCGTATGGCAATTCCCATTTTCCCGTCATCTTTGACTTCGACATGATATCCTGCCATCTTAAAGCTAATGTTGTGATGAGGTGCAGTTTGCTCTATTTTTGTTCAAGGTTATCATCTGTGGCTGTTGACGGTGGAAGACATGAGTTAATTCGCTTACTTAGACCACAGATATCTGAGTTCTATCTACTGTGTTGTAGTAAAATATGGTGAGGATTGTTGAGGTCAGGCGCAGTGTGTTAGATAAGCAGGTTGAGTGAGTGATGTGACAACTGAAGTCAGTAGGACACGTATAACACCACATGCCAAGTGGTACAGCAATGTTAGTTGATATAGGTATAGGCTGGTAAAGCGTTACAGTTGATCAAATAAATAAACCGCTACCATTTAATGAAATCATGGACTACTGTTGGTTAAAGTCACCTATGGAGGTATGAATGAACTGACTGGGATTCTTGAGATGCTAAGACTCACTGGCTGGAGACTGATTATGAAATGGCTTAGGTGCAACAAGTCTCTTAATGGACTCTCTTATCTGTTACATTTTAATTATACTCCATATACTTATTCTTTATCCCATGGACTTGAAATACTGCCTTTTTATGCAGAATTCTACCTTGAAAATTTCGTTAATTTATTCACTACAAAAAAAATCAGGAAAGTTGAACAGATATGGCCAAATATTTTAGATCAAAGGTGTAAATACATGAAATAATAATAGTATGAAATAAATTTAAAATATTTGTGATTATATTCATAGTTTAAGTCAAGTGGAACAATAATTAATGTCATATATAAGATAATACATCAGGTTTATAGATTTTGGGGAGAGGAGTATAATTGTAAGATTAATAGACGAATATAAAATGTGACATAACATGGTGTGAAATTTGATAACATAGAATTTAATATTGTAAAAATAAAGATAAAAAGTATACAAATGAATAATTTTTTGGTTTAAAATGTCAAGTAGATCAAGTGGAAAAGATTCAGAATGAGAGTCGTAATAATAATAATAATGATAATAATAATAATAAAAATAATCGAAGTAATTAGGGAAAAGTACATAGAATAACTAAATAAATAAAATAAATAAATGTCTATCCCTCTACGGCCAAGGCAGCAGTAGGGATTGGACATACTTCTTTTGTACACAAAGGTCTGGCTTAAAGTCATGAATTGCCAAGGCCTCAGCTGTCTTTAGAAGTCTGTAACGAAGAAAACGCGGGAAGTTAGCATGAATTCTATATATGACCTTGAAATCGTGGTCAGGGTTGACCGAGTGACAGGAGTCGATGAGGTGTTCTAAGATAGAGCTTCGCACACATTTCCTTTCTCCCTTGTAAAACCAAGCTGGAATATGTTCTCGTATCCGTGTGGAGAGCATTCTCTGACTACGGCCAATGTACCTTGCTCCACAGGAGCAGGTGAACTGGTAGATACACATGGAGGCGGTCAGACGGGAGAGCTTATCTTTTACAGAGGTAGAGAACAATTTGCGGCTCGTGAACGTCATATGTAATCTAGCTGCAGGGAACGTTTTACTAACTGATTTAGAAAGACGATTTTTGAGCATATCTGAAGCTTGATCGCCTTTGAATTCCAAGTTCAAGAATAAGGTTTTCTCTGGAACTGAGTCGGTGACCAGTTTAGGTTGCTTATCTTTCATGTTTCTGTCAATAAATCGGTTGGGGTAACCATTTTCTGCGAGTGTGGCTTTCAGGAAGTCAAGTTCTGAGTCGACGCAATCAGAACTACAAATTTTCATACTAATATTTCTCATACTATTATTATTTCATGTATTTACACCTTTGACCTAATTCCCTCACCGGATATAATTTCTTTATAAAATATTTTAGAAACAGGTTTCTCCAGTGCAAGTGTACACGATTTAAGCGTACTGAAGCCTATTCTGAAAATTCTAAACGCATTATATTTCTTATGACTTTTTCGGCAAAACCTTCAAAATGAACTGAAAATCAATGGATGTGCATAGACGATGCACCATTATAAATTCAGTTTTAAAGAAAGCCGGGACTTCCAGAAACTATAGAAGCACAAGTGTGAAAAAATTATTTTCTCAAACACCTAACTAAATGGATTTTGTGAAAAAAATTAAGAAATCGCCCATTTACCCATCCGAAGGACTATGATTAGTTGCTTAGAAAACAGGGCGGATTATTCTATCCATTCAACAGTGATTGCGTTCAAGTACAAATGATTAAAAATTTTTCATGCTTTTTATAATCTATTATTTTATTTTTATTTGTGCCATGTTTTGTGTGTGCAACTTGAGGTTTGTGCTACACTCATTTATTTGACTTCACTCTCGTCTGTAACTTTCAGCGGATTCTATAAACCAGCCAAGTGCTGTCACGCTAGTAAGATTTAGATATGATAGAGAAGATTTGTAGCTCAGGTGAATGATTTTGATGTGGTTGTGCTTTCTGAGCTGAATGGTTAATCTAAGAACCTTTCATCGACCTATTAGGTGACATCTTCAGCGAATGATTCCATTCAATAAAGTCGGCTTCTAGATTTCTACACTACTTTATTGATCATCTCTCCCGGTGACCTTGAGTGTGATTGGCTGTTTTTGTGTGTTTTCACACCTTATAGGTTACTTGTATTGGAACTGATTGTTTCTTTGACTTAAACTTTGACCCTTTGTGTGTGTAAGGTTCCTTTCTTATCGGTTGATAAATGTTGTCTATCTCGATGTGTCTAATGATTGATGATTCACTGGAATACCAGGCAAGTTTCTAAAATTTCTCTAGCATTCTTGTTGTTTCCTCTGTCTAATATTTGAACGTTGATTGTCCCAGTCGAATTGATGTCTGTGGTTGTCTGTATGTAGTGAGTGATATGAGGGAGTAGATATCATGTCTTTTGACGGCTAACTTATGTTCGTGAATACGAAGATGAAGGGGACGTCCACTTTGGTCAATGTAGTGTTTTTCGCAGTTGTTACAATTTATTTTGTAGATGATTTTGGGTTTTATCTTCGTTCGCTGTTGAGTCTTTTGGTTGACATAAAACTGAGTGAAGTGATTTCGTTGGTTTGTGTACGGCATCAATTCCTTAAGGTCTGAAGAGTCTTGTATTGATTTCTGAGATATCCTATATATATATATTGTTAGGCAATTTTCTTTGTGCTTTCCTTGGGGGTTTTGGTTGGATAGGTTGGCTACAGGATATATTTTTTTGATGAAATTCCGTGGATATCCATTCTTTTGGAAGACGTCGATGAGATATCTTTCTTCAGTTTTCCTTTAGGTGAGAGTGCTGCAATGAGTCCTGGCTGGTCCTCTTGAATATTGTTTGTGTACAATTTCATTTTGTGTGTTATTGGATTGTTCCTGTTGTAATTCAGTATCTGTTCTGTGTGAGTTGATTTTCTATAAACTTCAGTTTCTAATTCCTCTGTGGTTGTTCGCTTGATTAAGACGTCCGAAACTAGGAGTTTATTGTCGGATTCCCCTTCTCTTGTGAATCTGGTACCGTTAAGGACGTTGTTAATTAGGTTGTTAGTTTTATCCAATTCGTTTTCTTTATTAATACAAATGTGTCATCAACGTAACGTATCCAAATATAGGATTTTATCTTTGGTAAGATTCTGTTTTCGAACCTATGCATCCCCGCTTCTGCAATCAAACCTGATATTGGCGATCCCATGGATGTTCCTTTGACTTGTTCATATATTTGACCGTTGAATTAGAAGTACGTTGTTAGGCATTCCATCTTGTTTGTTTGTTGCATTTTTGATTATTGTGAGAGGTGTTCGGCTTTGCTAAGTATTTTCTCCATCCATCCAGCTCAAAGAACACAACCGCAAGTGCTGTCACTCCCTGTGCATTGACACTAAAGCCTGTGAATCGCATTTTGGGTAAAGAACAACAGTCTATCAGGCGTCTGATATCAATCGGATGTCGCCTCAGTGTACATCCAATCCATTTACTTTTGTGTATTTTTTGAGCATTCAGCTTATGACTGGTTCGCTACACGTATCACGATCCTTTTTTCACTGATTATCTGCCCTTAGCATCATCACTGAACGGAAGTATTTGCTGGTGAAAGTGTGCGAGCTCTTTGAAATCCAGATCGTGTTTTTGTCTTCACACTAATAACCTTGGTGATATCTTCCAAATGAAGAAGTAGCCGGGTTCGGAGAATACTGAGTGGTTATAAAACGCGTCTTCAGGCAGAGAGCTTCTCTTTTATTTCACGTCTTTACACTGGTCCTCTACTATTGTAGTTATAGCAATAATCGCTTTATTCCGAACAAACATAATCACACAGAATGGAATTTTTAGTGTTTTTATACAAACTGCAACAACTAAGCTGCCTTTATAAATATGTAGATTTATAGAATAAGGAAAAAATCATAATAATAAAACCATAAAAAAACGGAAGATTAATCGAAACATAGTGAATTATAAATAGATAATATCATATTTAATACACGCGGTAATAATATTTGCTTATATTTTACAGTTCAGTAATTGATTTAATAATTTTTTTACAGCAAAGCTTTGCTAAATTCGGTAAAATAGAATTTTTATATTTAGTAGCTCTACGAGCATAAATGCTTCTTATGAAGTTTATTCTGGTTTTACCCAAAAACATACAAGCGAAAATTTGAGAACAAAAGAGAATGTTCAGTACCAGACAAGATGTGTTCAACTAATCGCCTGCAGGAATTGAAGTGCCTATTGACAATAATGTCAGTTACTTCAGTAAAAGGTACATCACCGACAACTTAACCTACAATCTTCTGTAATCTACATAATATGACAGGCTTTTTCGAGAGGTCCAAGGAAGAATAAGTGGGGCGAACAATGAAGGAGAATAGGTGAATATATGAATGAATAAACTGTAAGAGAAAGAGTTGAACTATTCCATAAGGTCTCAATGTCTTTATGTATTAAGTTGAACGAAGAATGTCCTGGAATTCAACAAGATATGATATGATCAACATAAACTCGAAGAGAAACTGATGCTGAGATAAGAAATAGTCGGTTTACACCCTATCATAATGTCATCAGTATTACTAGAATCCTCGGTCTGAATCAGTCTGTGCTAGTCAACGAATAGTATGACATTTAGATAGATCCATTTTAAGGGCATTAAACTGAAAGTATTTGTTAATTTCAGGTAAACACCTACTGATGTTATAACAACCCAGTGCAGAAACTACTGGGACAGGAATGGTTACATCATCGACATATTTAATAAGGCTACCTATGGAAGTATATGGAAGGTCATACAAAAGGAAAGAAAAACAGAATGAAGAGAATACAGCCTATCTTGATGAATATCAGTTTCTATTAGCGACATAGTGGAGCGCTTTCCATTCAAAACGGTATGCGGTTTTCTACCTGAAAGATAAGGAGACAGCCACCTAGTCACCCACGAAACAATGTGCACTGAAATTGGCTTGCTTCGTAAAATTGCCCTATGAATAGTGTCAAACTTATCAGTGAAGTCTACAAATGAGGCTGTAATAAACTGTCCGCCTCAATAAAGACTTGAAATGATACTGTGGTGGAGTGCAACGACAGCGTTTGTAAATCAGCTGCTTTGGGTTGATAAAAAAATTTCAAAGAAGGTATAAGATTAAGCAACAGAAGTTTCTCCACAGTTTTCAAGAAGAAAAACCTGACGGCAATTGGCCAAAACTTCGGACTTGATCCAGAAGTTGACTTTGGCACAGGCACCAGCTTTATTTTTTTCCAAGCAGCAGGATGACACAGAATATCAGCACGCTTTTGAATCAATACATCGTTTTCATTAAAACTAGAAAAGTGATCACTTATGTGACTAGAAACATCCGGTTCAATCATATTAGCTTGTCACATCATAAATGATCTGTTTAAGACATTCACATTAGGGTAAGCAGCACCTGGAATTTGTTTCCTGCCTGTAGGTTGATTGAAGTGCTTCAAAATTTTAGAAGAACACCTACACGATACAAAATTCTCATTATTTATCCCATTCAGTCCATGTATTTCAGACTTTGCTGCAGAGATTATCTTTCAGACGCCAGCATTATTATGTAATTTATACAGATTCTCTTTTTCTCTTCTAAGCTGTTTTAGTTGTAGAGAAGAGATCCTATCAAATCTCGTAAACAGTGGTCTAGTATTTACTGATTAGACCAAAGTGCTCGGTTTCAGATTAACATGTCGGCTTCTTTCGCAGATGCTTCGGCGATGTGTGGACATGTTATTAGAATTTAATTGGAGGATATTGACTGTCAGTGTAATCCACAATGTGCATTTCGTCCTATTTGGGACTTGTCATCTGGATGTACCTGCATTTCGCAGTGAGTGATGATGTTTCCACCGAGGCTCGAACCTAGTGCGCATAGTTCCAAACGACAAAGTAATATCCACTAGACCATTTGGGCCACGAGGGCCAACAATTGTGCAGCGGGACATGTGAACCTGAGACCAAGCACTTCGATCCAATCAAAAAAATCGACGAGAAAGCTTAAAATTCAATTAAATAATTATTACGACTAGCTGCACAGGAGTTGGCTCTCATGGCCCAAATGGTCTAGTTGTTAACGCTTTGTCGTTTGAAAATATGGACACTAGGTTCAAGCCCAAGTGGGAACATCATCACTCACTGCGGAATGAATGCACATCCAGTTGACGAGTCCCAAATAGGATGAAATGCGCTCTATCCTGGTGAATTCCAATGATAGTCACCATCCACCAATTAAGTTCCACCGATATCATATGCTGAAAATTTCTTGGTGTTATCAAAACTACGTGTGGACTCAAGCAATAATCAAAACAAAAATAAAAGAATGAGCAGTTTTTATTACCGACTGTATCTCAGGATTAAATTTCTCCATTTCCCCCTAAAATCATTACTCAAATCAAAAACCTACAAAAAAGAAATGCCACCGGAAAATATTCCATAAAAGCATCATGGTTAACTCAATTTGATAGAGGAAAACGAAGCTGAAAGAGTGAACAACAGACAGGACGTTTGGGAAACATTTTGAACTAAAGAATAATGCACTATAGAACTCATGGATAGAGAGCATTACATCAGCAAAGTAAACTATGTAAACAAAGATAATCAATAATAATAATAATGGCTCATAAATCATCTTGTCTTATTCAAATCGAAATGACACTCAGTAATTACATAGAAGCGAGACAAACTAAAAGAAAGATGACTGCTGAATGAAACACAACAAAGCCAGTTTATTCTTCACGTTATATCAGAGTTAATCCAATCGAGTATACTCCTATAACCAATCGTTACATTCTCAGGAAGACAATTATACCATTTATTCAGAAACAATTTATGGAAAACTAAAATTTCTGATACAGCAATTCTGGTTTTTCTTTGAGAAAATCAGAGACTGGATTCCACTGCTAGTCACCATCCACCAATTAAGTGTTCTGGTAGGACAGCATATTTCCAAACAGAACTTGAAAAAGCAGATGATATTACAGACAGTAACGCTTGACATTTCATCAACAAATAGGTCCCAGTCAATATCACGCAACAGGCATCTTAGTCCGAGAATATTGTCATGGAAACAGGATTCTTACAAAAGAAGCAGTGGGATTGTCAGCCTATGGGAGGAACAACTTTAATGGTGTCCTTATAATGTGTTGAAGTTAACAAACTAACTATCTGAGTGTAATTCATTTCTCTTCACATTTCGTTTTGACAAACAAAATGCCTAAAATCATATTATATGAGACGTCACCTGTGCTGTTCTGATTGGACCAACCTAAATTGTAGAGAAATGAAGTCATGCAGTCATTTAACTTGGGCGTCAAACTCTACTTCCGGTCAATCAATCATCCTAATGTGAAATCAGTAAAATACAATCATTCTAGACGAATAAAAATTACACCTGTGCTTCCAGTCAACACATTGATGTTAGAAAGAAGAAATATTTTAACTGATTAAAAATGCCCATTAAAATTTTTCAAAAGAATGGATACTGTACAAAGAAAACTCTTTTCGATAACCTGCTTTTCATCAGGCTCTACAGTCATAGTGAATGAATGAATTAGTGTTATGAACAACATTAATGCTGTTTAAATGACATGGAATCAATAATACTAATAGATTACATATCAGTAGCATCAACATAAAATAAGCTGAATGTCAGAAAAATTAGAAAGGATAATATTACAAATTCATGAATTTATAGTCTCTATTGAAGGCCATCCAGGGCAGTAGTAAGGGCTGGACTTACTTCTTTTGAACACAGAGCACTGGTTGTTTCAGGCGAATTGCAACAGCCTCTGCTTTTTGAAGCATGCGGTGCTTCGATAATTTAGGCAATTTATTAGGCACTCGGTAGATTATAGAGAAGGATTCTTCCATGCTGGCTGGCTTTGTGGCCGGTTTGCACCAGATGGTCCAATATCGAACTGTTGATGGTTTTAACTACACCTTCACTTAGCCATGGTGGGAGATGTTCTCGAGCACGAAAAATCAAGTTCCTAGAATAATGCTAAAAATAACTCGCTCCACAAGCGCAGTTGAATTGGTAGATACAGTTTGAAGTGGCTAGTCTAGGTATTTCATCTTTCAGTCGAGGTGGCACCAGAGAATAAGACGTGTAGTTCGCCAGCATTAAAAGTTCTTTGAACTGATTTTCCTACTCTCTTCGTAATTATCTCACTTGGCATATCGCCTTTGAATTGTAGTCATATATAAAGTGACTTCTTGTTTACAGATAGTGAGTAGTCCTTTTCCGTTTTCTTTGTAAGGTGTTTCTTGATAAATTTTTCGGGATAGCCATTTTCGATCAAAGTATCATATACAATGCTGAATTCATCTTCAATTACTTCTTTTGAGCATATAGCTCTAACTCTATGGCTGAGGGTCTTCACTAAATTTCTTTTGTACCTGATAGAAACGAAGCTGTGATAGCGTGTAAATCGCCCTGTTCAAGTACTTTCTTAATGCAAATTCTTTTTATGCTACCATCTGGTTTTCTTGTAAGTAGGACATCCAGGAAGGCGATTCTGTCTTGGGATTCCTCTTCACATGTGAATTTCATAGCCGAATGTACTTCATTGAATTTAGTAATTATTGTACTCTAATCAGAACCATTATCATAAAGACTCATGGTGTCATCCATATATCGACAATAAATTGAAAGCTCACTGATAATGTTGTTCAAAGGTTACTTCGAAAAAAAATCAGCCAGAATAAAATCCACTTGCCTGTAATGCATGCCGTCAAATTTGAAGTTCACATTCATGGAACATCTTAATATCAATTCTTTTAGGATTTCAGTACGGATACCAATGTTTATTGACTGGTTATCCTTTAGTTCACATATATAATTAACTGTTTCTATCAGAGGTATATTTGTGAATAACGATGTTATGTCCAGAGATATCATGGTTTTGTCCTTGATGTTAATAGCTTTTATTTTGTCTACGAATTCCGAATCTTGTTATGCAGAGGTTTGAGAATATTTACTAACCATCTAGGTAGAGCCCGATAGGGCGAATTTTGCATATCAAGTACTGGTCTTAACGGTAATCCTGGTTAATGCAGGCTAAGCAGGCCATACAATCTTGGCGTATACGTCCCCGTTGGTCTGATTTCTTCATATAAACTTTCAGAAAATATCTGCTCCTCCCTTAATTTCTTCAAACGTCGGGTTAATTCATTCTCCGTTTTGTTGCTGAAATCTTTCTTCTCCTCAAGTTTTTGAAACTTCTGTGTGTCCTTCAATATATCATTCATCTTTTAAACATAGTCACTTCTATCAAGGAGGATTACTCTTGATCCTTTGTAGAGCTTTGTGATTATCAGTCTCTCATCATTAATCAGTTTTTTTTTTTACCTGTTTCACTAATATTTTTAAAATGACGCATTTACATCGGCTGACTTCTGTGTACAAGATAGTGTTACAGGAAGATTGTCTCAAAAATCCATCCTGAACCATCCATTCACAATATTGACACTAACTTGGGTGTTTCCGCCTTCTTTCTAAAACAGTTTTATTTTAGATTTTCCCACTGACTGATTGGACCAAAGTGCTCGGTCTCAGGTTGACATGTCTGCTTCTTGTGCAGATGCTTCGACGATGTCTGGGTATTTGATTAGTATTTAATTGGTGCATGGTGACAAGCAGTAAAATCCAGGATGCGCATTTCGTCCTACTTGGGACTCGTCATCTGGATGTACCTGCAATCCCCAGTGAGTGATGATGTTCCCATCGAAGCTGGAACTCAGTGCCCGTGGTTTCAAACGCCAAAGCGCTATCTACTAGACCACTTGGGCCACAAGAGGCACCTCTTGTGCAACGGACCACATTAATTTTATTTTATTTTATATTTTCCCGTTGATTGATTGGACCGAAGTGCTAGGTCTAAGGTTGACATGTCGGCAGGTACATCCAGCTGACGACTCCCAAATAGGACGAAGTGTGCCTTATCCTGGATTCCACTGCTAGTCACCATCCACCAAATAAATACCTCTTTCTAATTGTTTTCTCTTTTCCTTTATGCTCTATATCATTGCCTTGATGTTTGCATTTCATTTGTTTACCTAAATCTTATTCACCGATAATTCCCACTGAGATTTATATAGAAAATCAAAACAAGTGATTCAGCGAAGAAGCTGTTTTCAATGAATTTATTATCAAGCTGTACATTCATATATGTTTGCTGACGCAATTGAATCATAGGTGTGAATACATAAAATAGTAATAGTATGAAATGAAGTTAAAATTAAAATGTTTGCGATTATAATCATAGTTCAAAGCAATTAATATCATATGAAAAAGAGAAGACGTTCAGCGAAGAGACTCTTTTCGGCGAATTCATTCACATAGCTGTACAATCGCATTTATATATAATTATTTGAGTGTGTGTGTGTACATGAGGTTTGTCAAAATTAGATAATTGATCAGGTAATAAAAGAATGATCTAATATAGAAACAAAGTTAATTGGACAGCAACTAAATTAAGATTGAGTTAGTAAGTTAGATGACGTAATACAATTGACTAAAATGTTTTAACTTAGGTCAGGTTAGCAACAGAGGTAATTACAGGTAGAGACTAAGTAGAAGTGGGGTAGATAATAATGCCATTTAGATTAGAAATGAAATTGAGCAATTAAGTTGGATGACGTAACATAAATGACTATAAATTGAGCGTTGGTCAGGTCAATTAAAGTGGTAGTGAGGTGTAGAAATTAAATCGGGTAGGGGTAGAGACAAGAAAGTTGAAAATGCAAAATATTACAATTGAGAAGACAGAATAATACCAATGAAGAGACAGAAAAAAAAAATTAGGTAGAATTTACCTTTCAGGTAATAATGTAGGTTAAGTCCATTGTAAGTTTAGTGATTGAACGAACCTCTTCTGTATGCAGAGTTCAGGGCTTAGCAAGTGAATCGCCATTGCTTCTGCAGTTTGAAGAAGTCTGATTCGTACACCTTTTGGAAGACTACTTCTTACTCTGTAGACGACTTTGAAGTTTGTTTGGGGTGCAGCTTGGTGTCCGGATTCTATCAGGTGTTCTAAGATGGAGCTGCGGGGACATCGCTTTTCTCCTTTGTAAAACCATGCTGGTAAGTGTTCGGTGATACGCTTGGAAAGCGAACGCTGGGTACGGCCGACATACCTGGCTCCACACGAGCAGGTGAATTGGTAGATACACATTGATGAGGCCAACAGTGGTAGCTTATCCTTCACGTTCACATGAATCATAGGTTTTGTGGAGAAAGTTAGTCGTAGTTCAGCTGCGAAGAAAGTCTTCTTGAGTGAGCGCGACAGTCGATTTTTTAGTATTTCCGCAGATATATCTCCATTGAATTGAAGGTTTATGTAGAGCGGTTTCTTCGGGACGCTATGCGTGGGCGGCTTTTGTGGCCTAGGATTCATAGATTTTGCAATAAATCGTTCTGGGTAACAATTCTCGACGAGGATTCTCTTGAGATTGTCCAGTTCATCTTCTACGGTGTCCGGGGTACAAATTCTGCGAACTCTGTTGCTAAGTGAACGGATCAGGTTCCGTTTGGTGTATAGGGGTACCCAACTGTGGAAGTTAATCAGCTGTCCGTTCCATGTTGACTTTCTGTAGATAGATCTTTTCAGTGTTCCATCGTGTTCTCGTCTTGTTAGTTGGATGTCAAGAAAGGATATTTTAGAGTTGGACTCTTTCTCCAGCGTGAACTGAATTGCGGGGTGGCACTTGTTAAACGACTTCAGGATGTCGTCTAGATTCTCTTCATTGTTGACGATAATGAAAGTGTCGTCGACGTATCTCTTGTAGATTCCGAAGGTATCGATCATTTTCTTCATGCATGTGTTTTCGAGTTTTGCCATGAAGAAATCTGCAAGTAATGGGCCTAGTGGTGAGCCCATAGCTATACCATCCTTTTGGCGATATATTTCGTTGTTGAAAGAGAATTGAACATTCAGGGTACACCTCAGAAGGAGTTCTTTAAGACGCTCGGTGGGTAGGATGTATAGAACATGGAAGAGGTGTAAAATTATAGGATAAGTAGTCTAATAGAACAAAACAGACGACCTATCTCCTCTTTTGTGAAACATATTATTGAGACAGGACATAAAATTTAATGTGGAACACGTCTTTTAAACCTACCTTTATAACGTGTTTGGGGCGTATCCTAAAGTTTATGGAAGCTGTAATTGACAATTAGGAAGATTTTTATTCACCTTAATGCGTTCATCAAAAACAGTTCGGCATCATCACACTAAACATACCTTCCTTGGTGAATCATAGCAGATGTTTTATAACCTCAATGATCTTCAACGTTATTTTAACCTACAACATATCCTCATAACACTTAACTCTTTATTCATTGCATATATATTCCTGTAACAGGTCGATGTGGGTGATCAGGTTGTTCAAAATGTGTATTGCACAAATACAAATTACACGCGGTTCAGACAAATTACGTCTTCCTTCTTATTGCTTTGTCTAGCTAAATTCATAAAGGGGACTAATTGTTTTAAAAACAAAATCATTACGTAACACTGTATGAAATTTGATAACATAGAATTTAAAAGATGCAAAACAAAATTGATTTAGAATGACAAGTGGAACAAGTGAAATAATACCAAAGACAATTGAAAAGTGAGAATAGTATAGAATAGGATAACAATTGACGTGATAAAAGGAAGAGTATATAAAGTGAATAAACAAAACGAAAATTAAAAAATTAGTAAAGGCGAAATATGAAGTGGGGATTACCATACTTCAGCATAGAGGGATTCAATAAAACCATGGAAGTTGGAGGGGTTGATCAAAGTTTCTCTGTGTACAGAGATCTGACTTTTCTGTTTCAGTCCTTATTATTTGCCTTTCTTACTGATATATAGAAAAACAAGACTGAAGATAAGTATCTTGGATAAATTCTTTCTACTAACCTATCCTGGTCTTCCCACACATCTTATCGATTTCTGAAAGAATATTTCGTTGGACTTTTTACACTAAGAAGTTGAGGCACTCAGGCATAACTCAGCCAATCCCTCTTCTTACAGTTTGTCACCTCGCGTATTTTACCTATTCTTCTTTACTGTTCACCCCTGCTTATTCTTTCCTGGACTGCTTAAAAAAGACTATGTCATACTTTGTAGAACTCTAAATACTGTCAGTCAGTAGGGCAAGTGGCATCTCATTGGGTAATATCGTCGAGGTCTTCACTGATAAGCACTTAATGTCGTGCAACAAATTTGTTAAAGGAATTTTCTAAGACTGCGATCACCCACTACAGTACCCACAGCTCCAAACTGATTTCTCCTCAGACAAAACAACAAGTCATTTCAAAAGACTTTATGCACGTACGTCTAAGTATACAAATTCCACTATACCATATTTGGCGGCACGTTCTTTATGTGATGAAAATAGTGTGAGGCATGTACTAACTAACCTTATTTTTTCAAAATTTTGAACGTCACTTAAGCTGTGTGAATAACTGTCAATCTTGTATTTCCCCTCACTATACTATATCAACAGAACATTAGATTCAATACTCTATAGTAACATGCTAAAATTTTCAAATTGAATCGACAATATTGTTTGAAACAAACTCACTATTATTATTATTATTATTATATTTAATATTCTCATTTCGTGCTTCGAATATTTTGACTTTATATCGTAAGTGTGGACAAATTCCTCTGATTACTTTTGTTTTAAATTTTTAATTTTATTAATTTTTTAAGTAAATCAGATGCAATATTGTGACAAAGGCTGAGAATTCCATTCTGTATTATAAGTACTGTCTGTTTTCGAATAAAGTAGATTATTATTATTATTAATCTCTAATTTTATTGTTGCTTTTTGCAGTTGTGTGACAAAAAGTGGTAATGTTTTACTTGGCGATTTTGTTTGTGATTGGATCCAAGTAATTCTGACCGTGGACTTTCTACAAGCATAGTTTGTGCATGTTTGTTGCTGACAGAGTTTTGTTTCCACCTTTTCAGAAAACCCTTATCTGATGCTCAGGTCCATTTTATGGTTAACTTTTGGTTATCTAATTTTGTTCCATAGCAGTTGTCCTGTACTAAGAAATTGTATTTACACTGTACAAATGCCTAATGTCACTGATGAGGCAGTTTTATGTCTTGATATATTAAGGGTGGCGAATAGAACTACAGACTTTACTGAAAACATCCGTCTTTTTTTCTTTGCTTTTGGGGAGTTTTATGACTGTGCATAGCTCAAGAAAGTTTTGATTAGCTATGCAGTGGAACGCTTAAATTGGTTTCCTGCTTTCATACCACAACAAATGCATTGGTCGTTACAGGCAATATGTTCATTAGTTTAGTCAAAGTCAATAGATACCGGTCTTTTCTTGGCTCCAACTGTTTATATAAGTCTACATGTAGTTGAAAGTACAAATACACTAGAGAAAAAGAAAAAAGGGCATATCTTATATCTTTCGAAAAAATATGGAAAATTTCAATAAAGAAAAAATCCCCATTTAGATATTTAGGAAAAAAGAAAGATTGAGCGAAGAAATATTTACTTTTCAATTAAAGTAGAGCCAGAGATGAGGATCTAATTGAAAAGTAAATATTTCTTCGCTCAGACTTTCTGTTTTCTAAATATGGAAAAGCTCGTGACTAAGATGAAGTAAATCTTTGAGCTGCGCGGACAGGTAGAAGATCAGGTAGGGCGATCTTCAATTCTTTCAAAATTACAAATAAACAAGAAAGCTCAAGCCTCTCAAAATTGACAACGGCCATTGATTATTACTGTTATTGCTTTGGTTCCTAAGTTAAAGATAAGGCTTCAAATACACATCTCCAATTCTTCCTGTTATCTGATGTCAATCCTAGTTGGCTGTGAAGTTGTCCAGATACTTGGGGATCTCCTTCTCACATGATCTCCTCTATGGCAACTACGTACGAACGCCCAACTCGTTGCTTCCCATTCGAGCTCTAGTTTAGTGATACCCTGGCACGCGATGTTGCTCAACCGTCTTTTCAGCGTACATTCGATCGATCTCTATTTTCTTCTTCATATCCGGTGAGTGATAGACTGGTTCGTTCCGGGAGCCTTTTTTGCTAATTCTTCCTGGATATCTGTTCGTCAGGGGCTGTCAATACTGAAGGGATGCAACCTAACTTGTGTACTTTAAAAAGGTGTGGTAAGTGTATCTTAACCTTGATAATTTGGTTTTCGACCTTTGAATGGATTATTTCATTGTTTCTAAAATAAAAATGTAAATTTTATTTCGCTTCTACAAGGTTACATCATCACCTTTTAAACATACCAATGTCTAACAAAATAAGACTAACTAACTCACAATAAAATTTTCACATTTCATTTTCTCTTTTATTTCTTAACGTTCCCAGTGGAACATGGGGCTTCAAGCTAGAGGCTTAAAGTTGCACTAACACTGGTGTTTATTTTTACGGGGAAGAGTTGCTAGCCTCCTGCCCTAGCAGTCTTATTATTGGCTTTGCAAGGTGAAGGAGTAAGTCTGTGGCTGGGGATCAAACCTTGAACCGCAGATGGTGTGGTTGGGCGAGTATTCTACCGCTGTGCTTCTGGTTTTACAATTTCTACATAAACAGTATATATATGATAATAGAATTTATGTAGACAAAAGACAAGTAGTTCAGTGAAGAGTCTCTTTTCGGCAAATTCATTTTCATAGCTGTACAATCGCAAATATATATGGTTATTAAAACAATTAGTCCCTTTGATAAATTTGAATAAGGCATTAAGAAGACAAATTTCGCGAGATGATATCATTTCGTAGTTTCTTTCACCTACCCTGGACTACATGACCTATCCAAATATGATTGGTCATTAGTACGTACTTTTGTTTTTATTCAACTGAGTAATTTTTATGAACTTTATTTTACCATTGTTAACCATGTTAGTTGTAAAGCGGTTGTAGAGAAACTACGAAATGACGATATCATCTCGCGAAATTTGTCTTCTTAATGCCTTATTCAAATATATGGTTATTTTGTGTGTGTGTGTGTGTATACATTAAATTTGTCAAACGAAAATACAATTAGTAAGTTCAGATGAATTGGATGTTCATATAAGAGGATAGTAACAAAAGTGAGGAGTTGTCATAAATGGTTGTTAAATAAGGGATACGTAATAGCATGAATAGTTTAATGAATGAGTTCTGCTCAAAGGGTGTACATGGAAACAAAATAATATACAGAATTACACAAGGGTTTTAAGTTAGAAAAATAAGCATACAAACAGAAGTAAGGTCAAATCAAACAAACAAACAAAAGTTAGGTCAAATCAACGGAGTTGTTACCATGCGAGTAGAATTGGTTGGATAATTTTCTTTTGTATGCATAGTTCTGGTTCCACCAACTGAATGGCTAGGGCTTCTGCTATGCAAAGAAGACGGAATCGTACTGTCTTTGGCAGGTTGTTCTTCACTCTGTAGACTGCTTTGAAAAAGAAGGCATTTGTTGAGATGGAATGACCAGGAGTGCAATAATCGAACATCTCATTAACACTGATCGTTTCATCTCAACAATTGCCTTCTTTTTCAAAGCAGTCTACAGAGTGAAGAACAACCTGCCAAAGACAGTACGATTCCGTCTTCTTTGCATAGCAGAAGCCCTAGCCATTCAGTTGGTGGAACCAGAACTATGCATACAAAAGAAAATTATCCAACCAATTCTACTCGCATGGTAACAACTCCGTTGATTTGACCTAACTTTTGTTTGTTTGTTTGATTTGACCTTACTTCTGTTTGTATGCTTATTTTTCTAACTTAAAACCCTTGTGTAATTCTGTATATTATTTTGTTTCCATGTACACCCTTTGAGCAGAACTCATTCATTAAACTATTCATGCTATTACGTATCCCTTATTTAACAACCATTTATGACAACTCCTCACTTTTGTTACTATCCTCTTATATGAACATCCAATTCATCTGAACTTACTAATTGTATTTTCGTTTGACAAATTTAATGTATACACACACACAAACACAAAATAACCATATATATTTGCGATTGTACAGCTATGAAAATGAATTCGCCGAAAAGAGACTCTTCGCTGAACTACTTGTCTTTTGTCTACTAATGTTCGAATGAGAATTTATGTATCTCAACAGCTTGTTCTTCTTCCAGGTTCTCACCTTTTGTGTTCTACTCGGAAAACGTCAAGCACACTGCATACATAAGTTTAGGTGTATTTTTTATATTTTACCAGCTTAATATTTAGATTCATTAACACACAACAATGGCTGTTAATTTTTGCTTCACAATGTGTCTCAAGTGGAATAAAGTATGTTAGGATTTCAGTGATTTTAAATTTCACCTTGGTGTAATGACAGCAGACAACTGTTTTCAATAATTTTTATTGTCAGCATCTAGAGTAATAATTCCTTCATTAATAGAGTACAAATAGACGGTAAAAGCAAAAGAAAATTTTGTCAGAAACTGTATTGGGGTACATTTCATAGGATGGAAAGATAGTCCCTTAGTTAACACTGTCAATTGAATGCATTTAGTAATTCAAAAAACCAAAATAAAACGTCAGTAGATGAACGACTGACATACTAGTGTATTTATCGTCACCATAAGTTTTGCAGAAAGGAAGAAGATGAGTTATATTCACCGGTTTCAGAGAAATATGATTTCCGCGAAAAACACAAAAGCAAATGAGGCACACTGACTTTAAAAAGAAACACTAAATCTAAGTTCGAGGGCTGACAAATGAGAAATGTAACAATAAAATAAAGAGGTGATATTGTTAAATTTAATCGAATACGAGAGATATAATTAGCCTACTGTAAACGACGAAGGTTGGCAGATAATAATGATAATAGAAGTGTGAAGTAAAATCGGTGAAAAAGAACAAGAAAGTCACAACTTGACATGAAAATGATAGTCTGACCACAGAGATCAGTAGCTATTATCTCTTAGTAGCAAAGCTATACCAAAACGTATGGGTAGTAACCATGCTTTAGAAATAGTTTAGTGATTAGCAATTATTTTGAAGTGGTTGATAAGAATGGATACTGAACAAAGAGTACTCTTTTGGATAAATTCATCATCAGGCTCTACATTTATACATACATTATAGGGAATGAATGAGTTAGTGTTATAAACGACATTAATGTTTAAATAACATCAAATCAATAATATTGATGGATTAGAGCTGAAACGCATCAACATAGAATAAGCTGAATGTCAAAAACATTAGGAAAGACAATAGTACAAATTCATGAGTTTATAGCTTTTACTGAAGGCCAGAGCAAAAGTAGGGGCTGAACTTGCTTCTTTTGGACACAGAGTGCTGGCTGTTTGAGGCGAATCGTAATAGCCTCTGCTGTTTGGAGCCTGCGGTGCTTCGATGTTTTTGATAATTTATTTGGCACCCGGTATAATATAGAGAAGAATTCATCTACGCTAGCTTTGTGGCCTGTTTGCACCAGATGTTCCAATGTGGAGCTGTTAATAGTTTTCACTACACCTTTACTTAGCCATGCTGGGAGATGTTCTCGAGCAAGTACGAAAAATCAAGTTTCTAGAGCAGCGGACAATGCAACTGGCTCCACAAGCGCAGTTGAATTGATAGATACAATTAGAAGTGGCTAGTCTAGGTACTTCATCTTTCAGTCGAGGAATCACCATCGGTCGTGCGGAGAATAAGACGTGTAGTTCGCCAGCAGTAAAAGTTCTTTGAACTGATTTTCCTACTCTTTTCGTAATTATCTCACTTGACATATCGCCCTTGAATTGTAGTCGTATATAAAGGGGCTTCTTTTTTGCAGATAGTGAGTGCTCCTTTTTCTTTGCCATATGTTTCTTGATAAATTTTTCGGGATAGCTATTTTCGATCAAAGTATCATATACAATGCTCAGTTCATCTTCAATTACTTCTTCTGAGCATATAGCTCTAACTAACTTTCTGGCTGAGGCTCTTGACTAAATTTCTTTTGTACTTGATAGGAACGAAGCTGTGAAAATGTGTATATTGTCCTGTCCAAGTACTTTTTCTATGCAAATTTCTTTTTATGCTACCATCTGGTTTTCTTGTAAGTAGGACATCCAGGAAGGGAATTCATTCTGTTTTGGGATTCCTCTTCGCATGTGAATTTTATAGCCGAATGTGCTTCACTGAATTTAGTGATTATTGTACTCTTATCAGAACCATTATCACAAAGAATAAAGGTATCATGCATATATCGGCAATAAAATGAGAACTTACTGATAAGGTTGTTCAGAGGTCCATTTTCTAGCTTACTCAGAAAGAAATCAGTCAGAATGTGACTCAATGGGGAGCCGATCGCCATCCCGTCCACTTGCCTGTAAGGCGTGCCGTCAAATTTGAAGTTGACATTCATGATACATCTTGATATCAATTCTTTTAGGATTTCAGTACGGATCGACTGCTTGTGCACTTGTTCACATATATAATTAACTGTTTCTATCAGAGGTATATTTGTGAATAACGATGTTATGTCCAGAGATATCATGGTTTTGTCCTTGATCTTAATTTCTTTTATTTTGTCTACGAATTTCGATACATCTTTGACGCTTTATTTCACTATCTTGTTATGCAGAGGTTTGAGAATATTTACTAACCATCGAGGTAGAGCATGATAGGGCGAAGTTTGCATATCAATTATTGGTCTTAACGGTACTCCTGGTTTATGCACTTTAGGTAGGCCATACAATCTTGGCTTATACGTGCCCGTCGGTCTGATTTCTTCATATAAACTTTCAGAAAGGATCTGCTCCTCCCTTAATTTCTTCAAACGTCTGGTTAACTCATTCTCCATTTTGTTGCTGAAATCTTTCTTCTCCTCAAGTTTTTGAAACTTCTGTGTGTCCTTCAATATATCATTCATCTTTTAAACATAGTCACTTCTATCAAGGAGGATTACTCTCGATCCTTTGTAGAGCTTTGTGATTATCAGTGTCTCATCATTAATCAGTTTTTTCAGTTATTCTCTGTGCTCCTTTGTGAAGAAACGTTTACTTTCGCATTTGAGGTTTTTGTACTGATAACAACAATCCCCTTGATTGAATTTGAAGCGTTCCAGTCTCAGGGTGGATGATGGAACTAGATCCCTTGTTTGTCTAAATAGGTTTCCAAATTCAATATCAGTATCTAAGTGATTAACTCGTTTCGGTCTATCACAAAATCGAAGGCCAAGGGCAAGTACTTCAAGTTGCACCTTATTTAATTCAACACTACTATAAATGATAAGAAACAAAAGAAGTAAAAGGATTGAAAGTGGGTCACAAAAACAGAGAAATAAGAAAACAAAATACATAGATCTTTATTACACTATGATTCGAGGAAACTTTTCAAAGGAAGACATGGTACTAAGGCCATGATAGTAAAAGAGGTTTGGTAAAACAGTTCTCAGCACAAAGTTCATGTTCCTCCTTGTGGATTGCAGAGGCTATGACTCCATCACGAAGTTGTAGGCGAAATCCTTGCGAAACACTTTTTTCTGCTTCATACATGACTCTTAATCCCGCATTATCAGAAGTGTAATAATATGCTCTTAAACTGATCTGTTGATTATGTTATGTTCTCCTTCCGACAATCATGCTGGTAAGGGTTCGTGGACACGCTTAGACAATGTCCTTCTGGTAGAGCAAATGAATTTAGCTCCACAGAAACAGGAGAACTGGTAAATACACAATGAAGTTGCCAACAACAGGATTTTGTTTTGATATTTTAGTGAACAACAACAGGTGTGGAGAAGGTGATATGCGCAGATACAGAAAAGATCATTCCGTGAACCACTATCAACCGATGGCTTCAGAATAGTTCCTTTGAGTTTGAGATTTACTATTAGTTGTTTCTTCAGCCCCATCCACATTTCGTGGAGGATCTGTCTCTCTTTTTAGATGTTTATCAGTGAAGGAGACTGGTTAGATTTTTTAATCAGTAATTTTGAAAGATTTTTATTCCTTATTCAGTATGTCTTCATTTCGTAAACAATAGATCCTCATCGAAAAAGAAGCGATGAAATCTTTTTTTTCTGCTATTTGGGGAAAAAAAAGCTGTGGTAGTTTGTCAGTGGTTTATTCCATTTCGGCTAGCGGTGGACTGATCTGTGTGGGCTTTCATCTGCTCTTATTCTAAGCTTAACTTCTTGGAAGAATAATTTACCTTGTGATTACGCATCAGTTTTGAATTCACCTGACTGTTGAGCATTGTTGAAGATTTCCGGGATATTATTTAGGGGATAAAGACATCATATATACCGCATATACCGCTTGTAAACTTCGAATTGCTTGATTGTTGGAGGGAGAATATTTAATACCATGACGTCATTGATCATTGAATGACCAAGTGGGCAACTCACTGAAACCCTGCCTTCCTGTCAGTATATTCGACCAAAAAATAGAAACTGAATATTCCATGTGCATCTCAGTTTTAGTTCTTTGATATGTTTATTGGGTAAACCGCCATTCATACTATTTAATTGAATAAATTCGCATACAGTTGCTGTTAAGTGGACATTGCTATATTTAGAAATTACGTCCTACGAACTCACGAGTCCAAATATTTCCTCCAAGGGATACTTCACCATTAGCTTTCTGAAATGTTCTAAAGTTTCCACTAACCATCCTCCTATGGAATATGTACAGGATTGGACGTACAAGCTTTGAAGTGAAGTCACGAAGGATTATCTCTTTGCTCAGACATGTGTTTTTAATTACATGAAATGAGAATTTCTCATAACTTCACATACTACTCATTCAAACGTGTGATTACAGAAACAATCTGATGATGTGGAATCTATGAGAATCGAAGTAGTAGCCATGTGACTGACTTACATTTTAGGCGTATAAGATTAAAAAGCATAGATAAAAAACACTTCACATAGATATGGGCGTAATTCGCAATTATCTGAGAATGTGTATTTACACAGGAGAATATGCATACTCAGATAAAACATTAGTGAACATTTACGTAATAGATAGAATTCTACGAATCCTTTATGTTCTATTTTCGCTTCCTGGTGGACTGATAGACACCTGAAAAAAGTAGGACTCAGTGATGTTCTCATTTCATATTCTAAAATAGGTTGTAAAAAAGTGTGTGCGTTAACATTTCTCTTTCCTTCACGTTCCCAGTGGAACATAGCTCTTCAAGTTAGTGACTTGAAGCGTCTGTAGCAGTGTTTATTTTACAGGATGTGGTTGCTAGCGTCATGCCCAACCTTTCCTCTTTACCAGCATTACTGCCGGTTTAGCGAGGTAAAGGAGTTCGCCTGCCGGGGATCGAACCCCGGACCATGCGCATGATCGATGAGCGTCCTAACCGTTGTGCCACCGACTTTGACTTTATGGGCTCAAAATGCTTTCGCTCTCTAAGCTGGTAATTTGACTCCTAGTTTAGATGTCTTTGACATTTGACACGATAGGTACTGGAGTAGTTGGACATCCAGCTAACGTGTATCTGGTCTAAATTCTATTTCATAGCAACTGTCAGCTCGAAAGGATCTGGATTTATCTTTAGGCAATCAAAGAGTATTCCATCAGACTCCTTAATAAAGATTGAAGTGCACCTATAAATTTCACAATAAAATTCTTAATTTCGTTATCAATAAAATTTTATTTTGATAAAGTTTCACACAGTTTTGTTAAACAGTAATATTCGCTGATGATGATCACGTTTTGCGCGCAATTTATTGCTACTGCTATTGATCATATGAAGACACTACTCACACAACTTTCTCGCTTTTTTTTTATACTCACAGTGTGATTTTGTGCGCCGAAAATGTCAATTGAATCCCCTGGTCTTAGTAAGGATACAACCAATTCACACGCAAAGTAGACAAAATCATCAGCAGTATGATAAATTTTCGACTCAGCTTTACCACAACCGTTTCAAAACAAAGTCATCAATCTCTGGTTTGTTTATTATTTAACAGAAGCATAAATTTTTAAAAGCACCAGTTGAAGAAGCGACGTGTAATAGGAGGAGCAACCGCTTAATCTATCAGTTAGTTTTCATTTGTACATACTGATTTATTATTGTCATAAATTCCTCTTATGTCAACATAATGCGTAATTTTAACAACGGGAAAGTAACGAGAGATTTAGGAATGTTATTCTTTTTAAGCTGTTAAAATTTGAAGAAAGACAGACTGGTTATTTTTATACCGTCCATTCCTGTTTAATTATTACTCCTTCAGGTTTCGAGGGGAACTCACAGCTTAAACACCACATCTATATTTCATCCTATCGCCTGAATTCCTTTTTAGTCGGCTACACCACTGCGCATAAGTTGCCCTCTCTTCTTCACATGATGCCCTCCTTTGTAATTTGAGTTCACTTAAAGTTCTTCTTAGTGCCTGAAGCTACTCAGCGGTCTCCACAGAGTATTTTCAGTCCATCCTCTTTTCTTCTATGTATTTGTATTGGGTTTGAGGATTTCCGCTGGCTCATTTTCAAAATTTCGTGTTGCTGATCCTTCCTTCCAGAGTCTTAGGCACAGCAGTTTGGATGCTCACTAACAATCAACATGGTCTGGGCTTTGATCCCCGGCGGACACACACCTGATATCAGTAGTCACCTTGCTTAATTTAGGCTACCTACATCACATTCTGAAAATTCCTCAGCTGTACCCAAAATACTGCGTGGATTCTAGCTATAGTAAACAAAATTATGGCGTTAAGACAGTTGTTGTTCAAAGTCTGCAGTATCCTGCTGGAAATGCTTCTGATGGTGTGCCAAGTCCAGGAACCAGTGCTAACTTGACATTCGAATTATGTTCTTACCATTGATAGCAGTAGGATTTCCACTCTGGTAACAGATTATTGTAAGTCTCTCTTCCCCTACTGAGCCTACCTTCGACATACTGTAGTCGAAACGGTGCTGTTAAGATAAGTGGAAGAAGCAACCTATTTCATATTTCCCCTCTTGACAGTAACTGGTACTCGCTGTTGTTGTTGTTGTTGGTTAGTACCTTTTGTACCGCCTTTGCTGCCTCTTCCTGCAACCTGTTGGTTTTCACCTGTAGACATCAGACTTATATTATCGACGAAGACTAGATCTTCAAGAGTCTGCCTCTCGGTACAGATTATTCCTTTCTTCCTGCTGCAAACAGCCTATCGCATGGTCCAGTTCCTCACAGTCATGAAAAGCACCGATGAAATTAGCCGGTCTTATCGTAGTTATGTCTTCTCTTCATAGGATTCTCTGTCGCTACTGGTTGTGGATCACTTGAATAGGTACAATGATGGCTTGGGGCTCTTCACTTTATATTGTTGACCATATGAAAGCCATTTTCAAAGCCAATGAACTTGGAATCTTACCCACACATGATTTGTTTTCTGTGAATAAGGCCTGCCTAGCACTGACTAATTTCTATCATCAGTCGACTTTGCAATGAGGTCACGAAGGCTGGTGGACCCGTCGATACCACCTAAAAAAGTTAACAAATATCATCACATACTTTACTTCTAGGAGATGTAGGTTCGAATAACTGACATGACATCATCTCCTTCAATGCTGTCACAGAACCACACGCTAGGCTTGAACAGCTGACCAGTCCTCCTTGGTTTTATGTGGTTCTCTAGCTGGTATCATTTTGTAAACTATTTTGGACACCGGTTAACTACTTGTGAACTGAAACTTAAAATTATTCCTATTTAAATTGGAAGAGCATTTCTATTTCAAAGTTTCTAAACGTTTTCAATTCAGCTCATCACCTACAAGCAGTCAGTATAAAACAATTTTGTATTATAAAGGTTTCATTATACCTCACCTGAAAACTGATCGAAAGTTGACCTGTAATAGGATGATTTCTCGCCTCCTCTACACGCACACACACACACACACAGCCGTCACGATAATGACAAAAAAGAACTTTTGAAGTCTTATAATCTGAAACAGGAAGCCTTTCAAAAAAGGGGAAAAATGACTGACATATTCGCTTAGTTTTCGGTCTACAACTGAGTGAAATTTTAAACATCATCAGCTACCTGTTTGTTCAGTTTATTTTTTTTAGGTGCGGAGTTCTCGGATATGGCTGTGTAGACCAATAGGTCACACGGTACAACTTGAAATCTTTTAATCGAAATACAGTTTGACTTTTCATATTATTTATTTTATTAGATGCATCACACAGTGATGAAAAAGTAGTATTTACTCGATGACGGAGCTTCGAACAAAATTTATTGCTGTTCACAATCATATCAATTGTAATCACACAACTTCAAAACTTGACTTTTAAAGTTTTCTTTGTCCTCTTCGATTTGTCATAAGGGTAGTAGAATTTTTCAGATATCCCGGACAGGTGTTGAATCATTCCTATTACATGCATTTGCAGTTGATTCGATAAACAAAGCTTCTGTTATCAGTCTCTTCCTACCTACACCCTGTGACATTAGATTTTAAAACTGTCATCCTATCCCATTCAGTTGTATGGCTGTGTGTGACTGCCAGCAGTGCCATGGCTGAACTATTCTCTAAATTTCTTATCTTATTCGTGTAAACTAATTTAGATTTAGCTAGGTTTTTATGTTTGGCTAGTCTGACTGACTACCCCTGTTCTATTAGTTTGACCCATAAATTTCAGCTGACAGTCATTGCAGGCAGGGTATTAAATGCACTAAATTATTTTGTTTTGAAGGTACCACAGGATTGATGCTTTAACCGACAAAGCTTGTTTCTAATTGAGTTTGTGGGTGGCTTGTGTGCCAACTACTTTTATTCCTGCCTTGTTAAGAATTCTGCGTCAATTGGTTTTCGAGGTTCCTTCCTTGTATGGAATTACTACTGATGATTTAGATCCCTTATTGTTGGTGTTTTCTTGCGCATGTTTGACATGCATGTCGTCATTATTATTATTATTATTACTATCACTATCGCTACTATCATTATTTATTTTATTTTTACTTTCACATTTCTCTACATACTTTATGAGTAATTTACCAAGGTAATTATTAAGTTTCATGGCTTCTTTTATGTGTATCACTTCCTGTCCTGGATGTTTCTTGGTACTACCTAGTTTTTGTGCTCTGTCACTTAAACATTTCATCAATCCAACTTTTATTGACATAGGATGGGATGATCGGAAGTCCAAATATCTGTTTGAATGTTTGGGTTTCTTGTAAACACACTAATGTTTAACTTCTCATCTTTCATTTTTACGTTGCAATCTAACATTGAAAGTTCCCCTTCCTGACTTTCCGACTCATAAGTGAATTGAATTGCCTCTACCTTCGAGTTAATGTGTTTGAAAAATCTATCTATATCTTTTGTTCTAAGTACATTGAATGTGTCATCTACATACCCTCACCATACCTTCAGGATAGAGCTGAACAGTTCAATAGCTTTGTTTCTCCCACCTATCCGTGAATATGTCTTCCAAAACCGGGAATATTGGTGACCCCTTGACAACTCCCTCAATTTGTTTGTATATTTTCCCCTAAATTTTATCAACAATAAATTCTGTTCAAAACGTCATCCAGCGAATAATACCGTTTCACTATGTGATACATTTAATAAACAAACTAATATGGAATTCAAGTGTTGGTTTGTACGGATTTGATTGGTTGCAGGATTTCATCATGAGCTGACATTAGTTAGAGAACCATTGGAAAACCTGGGAGTACTAGACAGCTGTTTCGTCCTAGTTTGAGACTCTTCACAGTACGCACCCACTGGGGTTCGAACTCAGGACCTTCTGGTTACAAGGCGAGCCTGTATACCATTAAGCCACAGGCCCATGAATTCTAACTTCTGCTATTTCACGACATAGCGCGACCCCTAGCCAATGTCTTAGGCTAGCACTATTCAGGGAGGTAGTTACCTGGGGTTCTAGTGAGAAGTCGTCACCAGTAGGGTGCATCATGTCGGGTGTGAGGAGAAATACTCGCCGAAGACATTGCCTAAGGGTCACGCTATGTCATGTCTGAACTGGCAGAAGTTAGAATTCATGCACTGACCATTGGATCGGGACCAGTGGCTTAATGGTATACGAGCTCGCCTTGTAACCAGAAGGTTCTGGATTTGAACCCTGGCTGAAGAAATAGGTGTCCAGTACTCCCAGGTGAGTTTTTTCAATGGTTCTCTAACCAATTTATTAACAGTCTGACTTTCTTTTTCAAATAAATCAGCAGTTACCTTTCGCGAAACATACCCACCCAGGCATGAATATAAGAACTAACAGTTCAGCGAAGAGTATCTTTTCGGCGGCATATTCATTCATTTATCTGTACAATCGCGATTATATATAATTATTTGTGTACGTGTGTTCAATGACATTGTGAAACAAAAATATAAATTAGTCAGGGTTATTGTTTGAGTCATCAAAATTTTTCAAAAAATGTGTGGTGAATAATCAGATTGTAACTTGGGGATCCGGAGTGAAGACTAGTAAGTGCTGACATGGACGCAAGTGTACAAGATAAATTATACTCTAGGTAGAAAGAGCAAAATAGAGGCTTATTTAAGAAAAAAAATGTTATGAAGATATCATACAAAAATGCACAAAGTAGTATTAATAACAAAATAGTTGAACTTAAGATTTTTCTTGAGGTAGAAAGAATAGGATGGAGAAGTTTGTTCTGTGAATATATAAATGAGGGTTTTGTGTCCGGCTTGCTAAGGCCTAGGCAATGCAAAGTATACGGGCGTTTTCTGTTTTTTTTTTGGGGTGTCTTATTTTGACTTTGTAGATGACTTTGAGTGGATTCTTCTTACATACTGAGTCATCATTGTTGAATATACTTTTGAATTATAGCACTTCTTATTGATCCTCTGTGGCCTCTTCGTAGGCAAGCAGGATAATTTTCTTTGACTCTTTTCGATAAAACACGCATTGGGCAACCAATATTGGTTGGTTTGGCAACTTCGCATGATCAAGTCAATCGGTAGATACACATTGAAACGGTGAAATGTGATAGTTCTTTTTCGTCTAATTGGATCCACTGGGTTCAGAAATTAGGGTGGCAACGAAACCTACAAACTCACTCAGAAACAAGCTCTGTAGGCTCAAGGAGCCGGTGGACTCAATTAAACAAATTAATATAATATGCAACATACCTTGCAATCATTGTGAGTGAAGTCAACTACATAGGTAAAGCTAGTAGGCTGAGGGTGGTCAGGTTCCTGGAACATAAGAATTCAGCTAAGTTTAGAATGGTTGACCATGAGAAGATAAGTTATTTAGAAAAAAGCTCAGCAACTGCACTGCATGCATTAACACACAACCACACAATAGGATGTGAGCGGGTCACGATTCTAAGAAGTAATCTAGGTAGCTGGAGAGAGAGAGGTTGATTACTGAATCCTTGTTCATTAAGTCTACACCCAACACATGCAACAGAAATGAGTCCATGCAAATACCAGAAATTCGGAAGATATTATTACCGCCACTGAGTCAAACACAGGCAGATAATAAATATTCTTAAAATTTTATTTCAATTCAAACACACTCTAACAAGTTGTTTATTATGACAATAAAAACACTCGTCGTATTTCCCATCTGATTGTAATTGATCAATAACACATTATCCTCCTACATTGATTTTTATTTAAATATGTAGTGAATTACACACATGTATATAAATGAAGGAAAAAAATGTTTCAGTAACTTGACATGATTATGAGCAATAGTTTTTGCTCGAGACGTCACCAGTTGATATTACTGTATAACAACACTGTGTGATTTATCAAAATAAAATCTTATCTATAATGGGATTATACTCTATCACAGTGTCAAAGTTTTATACTTAGAACAAAATTCGGATTTTCAACAGTAGTGTTAAATTAGTCCTTCTGTATGGGTCAGAAGTTTTTCACGTCATCAAAAGTATTTCCAACACTACTTATGAGATGGTCTTCACAAGATCGTTTAAAATTATCAATAGGCTCAGAGAGCTCAATTCTCCTCAAGTTTGCTGAAACTATCTCCATCAAGCGCCTGAAACCTGATTTATGCTTACAGACAGAAACTGTTGTCAATCTTTCCTTGCCATGGTAGTTGGATATTTTCACCCTCTACTTCATATGATTACGTAGTCCTGAAATTTTCCATTGTGTCTGATCACTATAGTGCATATAATATATACATATATACATATTATAGTATGCATATATTGATTGATTTTTGTTTTAAAATGAACTCTCTGCAAGTATGTTAAAATTGTTTCTGTAGATACACTTAATAATGACTGTGGTCTGTAAGCAGCTGATGAGAAGCCAGCCGTTTTATTCTGCAAAAACTGTTGTTCTTTCCTATTTAAAATCTTTATAGGAAATAAATGTAAAAGATTTCTGAATGTCTGATTTAAACCCATGAGAGAGAGTGAGAGATAGTTTGAACACTATCCATCATGAATAACAGCTTAACTATGATGCTCAATTTTTACAGATCCTAAGAAAAAAGCTAACAGTATGTAAGATAAAATAATAATACTGGAAAAACATTGTAAAATAGAGAAGGAGCGCAAGGAAAATTATAAAGGCGAAATAACCTTCGCCACCACGGCACGCCAAACCAGCTTCCTTAACTTCAGCTAAACCAAGAGCTTATTTCTAGGTTTCACGATTTCATCATTAGCTGATATTGGTTACAGTACCACTGGCGAAACAGCGAGTAGTAGATAGCTATTTCATCCTAATCTGGAACTCTTCAACAGTATGCACTCACTGGAAGTTGAAATTCATTGGTCATTAGGTTGGTTCTTGGTGGCCAAATAGTGTACGAGCTCTCTAGCCTTGTAACCGGAGGATCCTGAGTTCGAAACCTGGCGGTGGGTGCCACTGATTAAGAGTCTCAAAAAAGGAGGGTACGCCTGTTCATTACTCCCAAATGGTTTATCAATGCTTCTCTAACTGATGTAAGCTCATGATGAAATCCTGTAACCAATTAATCAAAAGCCACTTAGGGGAAGTGATTAGCGATGCCCACCGACAGATATCTTTCCGTAAGCTCAATACATTTACTTCCAAAAATGCTTGTTAACTGTAAACACATTTGACGTGACAACGATCAATGTCTTATTCTTACCTGTTGCTTGCACTATCACCTTTTTGTATTTATGGGTGCTATATATATATATATATATATATATTCATGGATAGGCGGTAGAACATAGCTATTGAAACGTTCATATCAATAGTAATCACACGACGTAGGCGTTGTATAATTTTCCAAATATCTGAATGGACAGGTGTTGAATCATTCCTATTACATGTATTTCCATTTGTATTATATTACATGTATTTCGACTTCTGATCATCCCATCCTGTGTCAGTAAAAATAGGATTAGTGAAATGTTTAACTGACAGAGCACAAAAACTAAGTAGTACCAAGAAAAATCTAAGACAGGAAGTGAAGTATAAAAGACAAGCCTTGAAACTAAATAATTACCCAGATAAATTAGTCAAAATATGTAAGGAAATGTAAAAATAAAATAAATAAAGATATTAGCGATGGTGATAATAGTAATGATAACAATAATAATGATAATAACAGTGATGATAATAATAATATTAATGATGACACCAACAATAAGGAATCTAAATCATCAGTAGTAATTCCATACAAAGAAGAAACCTTTAAAACCTTACGCAGAATTCTTAATAAGGCAGGAATAAAAAAGTGGCCAGCATTCAAACTGCCCACAAACTCAACTCGAAACAAGCTTTGTCGGTTAAAGCATCAATCCTGTGGAGCCTTTAAGACAAAACAATCCATTTTATCCATTGCCCTGACTGCAATGATTGTCAGTTCAAACACATAGGTCACACTAGTAGAACAGGTACAGTCAGACTAGCCGAACATAAAAACAAAGCAAAATCTAGATTAGTTTACACGAATAAGATAGGAAATCTAGAGAATAATTCAGTTCTACCACTTGCTACATGCAGTTACGCACAACCATACCATAGGATGGATGGGATAGGATGACAGTTTTAAAATCTAATGTCACAGGGTGTAGGTAGGAAGAGACTGATAACAGAAGATTTGTATATTAAATCAACTGACAGAGAATACATGTAATCAGAATGATTCGAAACCTGTTCGAGATATCTGGAAAATTCTACTACCCCTACGACAAATAAGACAGGACAAAGAAAAGCATGAACCTCAAGTTTTAATGTCATGTGATTACAATTGATGGGATGATTATGAACAATAAATTTGTTCAAAACGTCATCCAGTAAACACTAATACTATTTCACTGTGTGATACAGCTAATAAACAAACTAATATAAGCGTTCTATTGTTGATTATAAGCCCAACAGATATCAGAAACTCCAACGGCTTCGTACTCCGAGACTAGTTTAAAATTTTTCAGGAATATGTGCAAAATCTCTGGCCATTTGGTTACATAAAACGTTTAAAGATTGTGTGTGTGTGGATCAATAATCCTGAAATTTTCTAAAAATATAATTTTCATTCAATCGGTGGATGGTGGCTAGCAGTGGAATCCAAGATAAAGCGCATTTCGTCCTATTTGGGACTCGTCAACTGGATGTACCTGCATTTCTCAGTCAGTGATGATGTTCCCACCGAGGCTCGAACCCAGTGCCCATAGTTTCGAACGCCAAAGCGTTATCCACTAGACCACTTGGGCCACGAGAGCCACCTCTTGTGCAACGGGTCATATTAATTATTGAATTGAATTTTTGATTTTCCCGTCGATTGATTGGACCGAAGTGCTCTGGATTCCACTGCTAGCCACCATCCACCAATTGTATACTAATCAAATGCCCAGACATCGTCGAAGCATCTGCACAAGAAGCCGACATGTCAACCTGAGACCGAGCACTTCGGTCCAATCAATCGACGGGAAAATCAAAAATTCAATTCAATAATATAATTTTCATGCCTACACCATCGTTTCTTTTCCAAAACTTTCACGACGTCTGTCTAATATTGTTATTTGAGGCAAAAGTTTATTCCATTGCCAAGAAGGAAATAGTATCAACTGTGATTTGCATGAAAATTTTGAATACTAACTTACGTATTCATAATAATACATTATTCTACCGAAATATTTATAAATAGCCATTTAAATGTATTCGCAACTGAAAGCTTAATTCCGTTTCTCTTTCTCTTGGTCGTTTAAATTTAACTCAGTTGCTTGAAGTATTGAAATCATTTTGATTTGTACAGTATTCACGCATGACTAGGTTATTTATTGCTCTTAATTCTTATTTTTGTTTCAGTAATTGCAGGAGATATTGCATGTTCTTTTTATCTAAATTGAAAATCGACTAAGTTTTAAAAAATTGGAATTAAGTAAGCCAAGATTTTTATGCATATATATTTTCTTCAGGACTTTAAGATTGGATGTTGACCTTCCATTTAGAATGGAAATTAGATCCACAATCCATGAAGTTCCACTATAGGCAACCTTCTATCTATCTTCGAGTTCTTATCAACCAGTAAATTAGATGAGGATTTCGTGTACCTCGTTTAGGAGTTTCAGCAGAGACCACATGTGTGGTTGGTGAACATCATACCTTTGAACTACTGTAAAGCAAGCATAATCCATTTGTTCGACAAACCAGAAACTCAAAAATTATCGAGCATGTGTTTTGGTTTATTAAAAACAAAAAAATTCAATTAGAAGTTGGATGGTGACTAGAAGTGGAATCCAGGATAAGGTGCATTTCGTCCTATTTGGGGTTCATCAACAACTGGATGCACCTGCATTCCGCAGTGAGTGATGATGTTCCTATTGAGGCTCAAACCCAGTGCCCATCGTTTCAAACGCCAAAGTGTCACCCACTAGCCTCGGTGGGTACATTATCACTCACTGAGAAATGCAGGTACATCCAGTTGTTGATGAGCCCCAAATAGGACGAGATGCGCGTTATCCTGGACTCCACTGCTAGTCACCATCCACCAATTAAATACATCTGAACTGGTTAGTTTTCTTAACGATGTTAATATTATGAATAAAAACATGCACTCTTTTGATGTAAACTCTTTATTCACTAACGTGCCTTTTACTCAAAACAGTTGACATTTTATATCATGACATTTCCACACACAGTGTTTTCATCCTGTTCCGTATATCGTATTCAATGGATTTATTACTTCTATGTACTAGCAATGTTAGGTTTGCACTTGAAGGCGATTGTATCCGTCACGTTGATGGTCTTGTTATGGGATGTCGGTAAGCGCCCCCTATAATTTTTGATTATTTTGATTTTTGATTACAGCTTGATTCCACACTGTATTTTTGGTACAAGTACGGAATTTTCAGCATGGATATAGGTAGCCCAAATTGTGCAGGCCAACCATAGATATAAGGTGTGCGTCGGAGAGGGATCGAACCTCGGACCATGTGCATGATCGGCAAGAGTCCTAACCACTGTGCCACTGACGCACAGTTATCTATTTGTCGTTTACTGAAACTTTATCGGAAGACTTAATCGAAAATGCGCTACTTTATAGAAGATATTCTGACGGCATTGCAAACATAAATAGCAGGCTTTGTTCTACCACTTGAATTCTAAATCGATTGAAGGAAGTTCAGAATAGCATGTCACTTACATCTGTAGAAGAGGAAGATAATTGTTTATCTTCAGCAAAGAGACTCTTTTCAACGAATTTATTATCAAGCTGTACAATCGTATATATATGGTTTTATAAAGAGATTATATCCGGTGAGGGAATTAGGTCAAAGGTGTAAATACATGAAATAATAATAGTATGAAATAAATTTAAAATATTTGTGATTAGGTTCATAGTTTTAGTCAAGTGGAACAATAATTAATGTCATATATAAGATAATACATCAGGTGTAAAGATTTTGGG
The DNA here is from genome assembly GCA_944472135.2 of Trichobilharzia regenti. NCBI lineage: Eukaryota > Metazoa > Platyhelminthes > Trematoda > Strigeidida > Schistosomatidae > Trichobilharzia > Trichobilharzia regenti. The sequence goes on from OX235268.1 coordinate 32,650,660, forward strand.
GAGAGGCATATAATTGTAAGATTAATAGACGAATGTAAAATGTTACGTAACATGGTGTGAAATTTCATAACATAGAATTTAATATTGTAAAAATAAAGATAAAAAGTATACACATGAATAATTTTTGGTTTAAAATGTCAAGTAGATCAAGTGGAAAAGATTGTAGCGGTAAATAATTCCCCAAAATTATTGACCACAGCAATCACTCATTGGATGCTGACCACCACTGTTTAAGTCGACTTGTTTAGCTGAAGGCTTCCGGTCAAGCATCCCCGCCATTTGGTACCCCGTCGTGTAACGTGCACGATCACTAGCTAGCTAAGCGTTCGTCTAACGGCTGGTTTTGGTTCCTAAATATATCGCTTGGTTTGGACGATCAATTATTGGCTTTTGCTTTGTCTTTGGTACGCGAGAATAAATTAATTAGAAGTTGTTGAACGAGATATCCGTCAAACCTTTAAACTGGTGAGCCCAACCGCGAACTTTATCCACGATAAATCCGCAGATAACCCCGGTGAGTTCGTTCCATTTTGTATTTGTTCTTGTACCATATATTATTCGACATAATTTTCGTCATGAGTGATCTTAGTCCCAAGGTCATCCGTATCCGCTCAACTCCTAAAACCATTCAGCTCGTACCATACTGGCCAGATAATGCTGAAACGTGGTTTCTGCTAGCTGAAGCAGATTTTTGTGAGCATGGGATAACCGATCAACGTTCACAGTTACTTGCAGTTATTCACGCCCTACCGCGGGAATTCAGCAAGTACGTAACATCACAGATGTTGAGTCCCGAGGTAAGTAACTCGTACGAGTTGCTCAAAGCATCCCTCCTCAGGAGAAACGTTCTCACGGACCGACAACGTCTAGATGAATTATTTCGTAACATCGAGTTAGGAGATCAGTCAGCCGTGAGCATGCTGACAAGAATGAAAGAAATCGTCGGCCAAAGTCAGTTCGACGAAGGACTATTTAGAGAACTCTTCTTATCCAAGTTGCCACAGTCTGTACAGACCGTACTTGTGACACTTCAGGGTACTGTAATAGAGGACTTAGCTATTACTGCAGATAGGATTCTAGAGATTACTAAACGGTCTGTTCCCGAAATATGCTCGATGACTAAGCAGACTTCGAGTAAGGATCCTGCAATGATAGAGTTATGCAACTCCATCCAGCAGATGTTTAGGTCAAACATGCATTCTAAATCCTCCAACCGTCGTCCTAAATCTCCTCAACGCAGGAACTCACGTGGTCGATCTAAGTCCAAACCACGTTCACTGAAAAACCCTGACTGGTGCTGGTACCACAACACCTATGGCCAAGAAGCGAAGTGTTGCCGTAAGCCTTGTAACTTCGGAAATGTCTCAAAGTCTGCGGGAAACTATCCCGCCGGCACGCGTTAGCGGCAACCGTCGCCGGTGGCACTAGCCGCCTACTTTACATCCATGATGTGATAAGCCAGACTCGATACTTAGTCGACACAGGCGCCGAAGTCAGCGTCCTTCCTGCTACAGCAGCAGATCGACAGAAGGAACCTACCTTCAACTTACAGGCTGCAAATGGAAAACCAATCGCAACCTTTGGTAGGAAATACGTCTATCTGAACGTAGGTTTACGCAAACCTATTCGGTGGATTTTCCTTCTCGCTGACGTTACAATGCCCATCATTGGCACGGACCTACTTAATCATCATGATTTACTCGTAGACGTCCGCCGAAAACGACTGATTGACAATACTACTAGTCTGTCTATCAAAGGCATCAGCTACATAGGCCCTAGTTTGTCACCCGTTAAGATAAAGGCAATTCTTGATCCAACTTTTCAACCTATCGTTGACAAGTATCCGGAACTTAACTGCCCGTCGAACGACCTACCGTGCATAACCAGCAATGTTATGCACCACATCATTACCACAGGACAACCTGTGACATCTAAAGCACGACGATTAGCTCCTGACAAACTGAGAATCGCCAGGAATGAATTTGACCATATGCTTAGCCTTGGCATCATTCGACCTTCGAATAGCCCATGGGCATCCCCACTTCATATGGTTCCGAAAAAGGATAGCAACGATTGGCGACCCACCGGTGATTACCGGCGAGTGAATGCCAAAACAACCCCTGATTGCTACCCGTTGCCTCATATACACGACTTGACGGCAACCTTATCCGGCGCGACTATATTCTCCAAAATCGACTTGGTTAAAGCGTATAACCAAATCCCGATGGCAACAGAAGACATCCCGAAAACGGCTATCATTACGCCTTTCGGACTTTTTGAATTTCTACGTATGCCATTCGGTCTTCGGAATGCAGCCCAAACATTCCAACGCTTCATTGACGAAGTATTTCGCGGTCTCGACTTTGTATACGCATACTTAGACGACTGCCTCATTGCCAGTCCAGACAAGGAAACTCACCTTAGGCACTTGGACTTGGCATTTGACAGGTTACGCCAACATGGTGTTACCATTAATATTCAAAAATGTCAAATCGGTGTTGACTCACTCGACTTTCTGGGTCACACTATTGACTGCAAGGGCATTCGCCCACTGGCTACTAAGGTCGAGGCTATACTGAACTTTCCAGAGCCACAGACGGTGAAAAGTCTCCGCACTTTTAACGGCTTAGTAAGTTATTATCGACGCTTTATTCCCAACTGTGCCTCTTTGATTCAGCCATTGACAGACCTCCTTCGAGGGAATAACAAGTCCATAGAACTTGACGCGTCTGCTCGAAATGCTTTTACCCAGATTAAAAAAGCTATTGCGAATGCCACACTTCTGATGTATCAGGATCCAACGGCACCGTTAAGTATCTCGGTTGATGCATCAAACACTGCAATCGGCGCAGTTCTACAACAGCTAGTTGACAATGAGTGGCAACCACTTGCCTTTTTCTCCCGGCGCCTTCAATTAGCTGAAACGAAGTACAGCACATTCGGCAGAGAACTTCTGGCTATGTACTGTGCTATACGACATTTTAGACATTCGGTAGAGGGTCGTGAATTTATAATTTTTACGGATCACAAACCTCTGACGTACTCTCTGAACTCACCTTCAGATAAGTATTCACCCAGGGAATCACGACAACTGGATTACGTCTCACAGTTTACATCAGATATTCGCCATGTATCCGGAGTAAACAACACTGTGGCAGATGCCTTGTCGCGCGTTTGTTCTTTCACCCAAATCGACGGCATAGACCTTGTAAAACTGGCTCGTCTTCAAAAAGAAGATACCGAGCTTCAACATGAGTTGTCGAAAACAACTCTACAATTAGCTGAGAAACCCTTAGGTATGGGAAGAGATACTATTCTATGTGACATTTCCACGAGTACTCCTCGCCCCATCGTGCCTAAAAGTTATCGCCGTAACGTCTTCAATACGTTGCATGGCTTATCTCACCCAGGTATTCGAACTACTGTCAAGCTCGTAACTAGTCGGTTTTGTTGGCCTGGCATTAATAAAGAAGTAAGGGAATGGGCACACACGTGCTTAGCTTGTCAAAAGTGCAAGGTGATAAGACACACCAAAAGCCCACTTGGCACCTTTCTTCTCCCTGACGCTCGTTTCGAACACGTCCATATAGATTTGGTTGGTCCCCTTCCTGAATCACATGGATATACTTATATTTTAACTTGCATCGATCGCTTCACACGATGGCCGGAAGCAGTACCCATCAAGGATGTATCTGCTGAAACAGTCGCACGCGTCTTCGTAGAAAGATGGATTGCTAACTTTGGATGCCCATCTTCCATAACAACTGATCGCGGGCGGCAATTCGAAAGTGGCTTATTCTTTGCCCTGACTAAAATCATAGGTTGCATGCGATTTCGAACAACAGCCTACCATCCTCAAGCTAATGGTATGGTAGAACGTCTACACAGACAGCTGAAAGCTGGTCTGTCAGCTGCAAACACCACCCATTGGACTGAATCCCTCCGTTAGTTCTCCTAGGGATACGAAACGCCTTGAAAACCGATGCTGGTTGTACTAGCGCCGAGCTAGTATATGGCACGACACTGCGACTGCCTGGTGAATTTGTTTCTCCCTCGAGCTTCCCACCAGTGGTAGATCACGCTTCATACGTCAGCAGGCTTACAAACGCAATGCGTTCAGTTAAACCTGCTCCCCTTCGTCCACAGTCCATTGATGTTTTCGTTCATCCGTGTTTGAAAACTTCTTCACATGTATTTGTTCGTCGCGACTCTGTGCGCAGACCCCTGGAACCCCCATATGACGGACCTTATAAGGTAATTAAACGTTCTGATAAATTCTTTGTCTTGGACAAAAACGGCCGCGAGGACACCGTCAGCATTGACCGTCTGAAACCGGCTTACTTGGAGGGTAATCCTATTAGCATAGAGCTGAACGTACCCCAAAATCCACAAGTAACAGAAGATCGTGTAGACATCGATGAAGTCGCTAGCACAGCGACAGCTACCGAACCTTCTATCGAGCCTCCCAAGAAAACCCGTTCTGGACGCACCGTAAGGTTCCCAGAATATCTGCACACTTATTTGACTTAACGAATTCGTGTGATTCACGCAACTCATTCGTTTGTGGTACTGACTATTTTTTTTGACGTATCAATTTTTTTTATATACAGTACCACCGAACACAAAAATTTTTTTTTCAACAGTTCATGTAACATACAAAAAAAAATTAATTAGATGTATTTTTTTTCGATGTTCTGAACTTAGCATTATTTTACTGTATAGTAAATGCACACAATTTTTTTTAACCAAAAAGCTCATTTCGTACATTTTCCTCGACATGGTTCTTAGCGTTCTTGTTTTCTTTTCCAGGTGCGACGGGCACTGGACAAAAAACAAACGAAGCACGGAATCCAACGAAAAACAACAAGGAAGCTATGTACAAACACCCTATTAGCATAGGCAGACAAACCAGTAGGCATACGACCAAGCCGCTCGGAAGATTTTTTTCACCCGAAAGGGAACCATCGAGTTTTTTTACTTCCGGCTGGTTCTGTCTTAGGGTCCTCACGACCCCACTAGGGGGGAGTGAGCTGTAGCGGTAAATAATTCCCCAAAATTATTGACCACAGCAATCACTCATTGGATGCTGACCACCACTGTTTAAGTCGACTTGTTTAGCTGAAGGCTTCCGGTCAAGCATCCCCGCCATTTGGTACCCCGTCGTGTAACGTGCACGATCACTAGCTAGCTAAGCGTTCGTCTAACGGCTGGTTTTGGTTCCTAAATATATCGCTTGGTTTGGACGATCAATTATTGGCTTTTGCTTTGTCTTTGGTACGCGAGAATAAATTAATTAGAAGTTGTTGAACGAGATATCCGTCAACCTCTAAAAGATTCAGAATGAGAGTCGTAATAATAATAATAATGATAATAATAATCGAAGTAATAAGGGAAAAGTACATAGAATAATAAAATAAATAAATGTCTATCCCTCTACGGCCAAGGCAGCAGTAGGGATTGTACATACTTCTTTTGTGTACAAAGGTCTGGCTTAAAGTCATGAATTGCCAAGGCCTTCGCTGTCTTTAGAAGTCTGTAACGAAGGAAACGCAGGAAGTTGGCATGAATTCTATATATGACCTTGAAATCATGGTCAGGGTTGACCGAGTGACAGGAGTCGATGAGGTGTTCTAAGATAGAGCTTCGCACACATTTCCTTTCTCCCTTGTAAAACCAAGCTGGAATATGTTTTCGTATCCGTGTGGAGAGCATAATTCTATGTTATGAAATTTCACACCATGTTACGTAACATTTTACATTCGTCTATTAATCTTACAATTATATGCCTCTCCCCAAAATCTTTACACCTGATGTATTATCTTATATATGACATTAATTATTGTTCCACTTGACTAAAACTATGAACCTAATCACAAATATTTTAAATTTATTTCATACTATTATTATTTCATGTATTTACACCTTTGACCTAATTCCCTCACCGGATATAATCTCTTTATAAAACCATATATATATATATATATATATATATATATATATACGATTGTACAGTTTGATAATAAATTCGTTGAAAAGAGTCTCTTTGCTGAAAATTGTGTTCTTAATGCTACAATGGGAATTAATAAATAATTGTTTATCTCTTCTAGATATACTCCTTAGTTGACGACTTGATGGATCCGTGAAACGAACTATTTATAACAGTTTCCGCCCTTTTCGGTATAAAATAGGCTTCGTGAGCTATATGCCTCTTCAGTATAGAATAGAATGAATATGCACCGAATACACAATTAATAAGTAAGGAAGAAGGTTGAGAAAGATTCTGATAGACAATAATCATCTAGACATGTTCATTAGGAGATATGCTTAAATCCTGGTCAGAACTGTTTTTCTTATTGTCTTTCGTAAGTTCACTTTACCACTCACAATAATTCTACAACGTTCTATAAAGCTGTTAGTGTTTTTAAACGTCTATATGTTCAGCTGAACTGGTACTGTTAGATTTTAGAATTTTTTTAAATGCTAATAATGACAGATAAGATTAAGAGGATAAACGCTATAGAGTTGAATATATATATATATATATATATAATTTATGAATGCGATCATATCTGGCGCCAGACAATGGGTTATTTTAATATCTATCTGTGTAGCAGAATTTATCATTGTAATGAAATAACACGCTTAAATAAATATTCCTTGCGTTATCTAACAAAGATACTTGATCATGAATGGACGCATATACAGAGGGCTGAGTGATGTAACCGCTTTCAAACTAACAAAACACAAAGTATGCATTCCTTAGAAAGAAATTGCGTTTGGAACATCACATATATATATGTGTGTGTATATAGGTATATTGGTTCCTTTGCATGTGTATAATGCAAACATGCAAACTTGTCAATGTTTAGTGTGAATGTCACCGCACTCCTCGGGTGTTGCTGTCTTGCTTTTTTTCTTGAATATTTCTGTGTATTTGAAAAAAAAACTTTTAATTTTTGGTTTGTCGAAAGCAACCTTCAACATGATTGTATTGATATGTGTTAAAACGAAAGCGTCATGGGAGATGTATACAACATCCTAAAATGTCTCTTTTTACCATGTTTCCAGCTGTGTGAAGTAGCACGCTCACTTTTCAAATCTACGTCTGGATAAATAAAGTTAGACATGGATGCAGACATTCATTCATTCACTCATTCATTTGAACTGAAAGTTATAGAAAAAAATAGTAAAGAAAGTTGCTACCGTATACATTGATTGTATGTTGTTTTTGTGGCAGGCATCTTTGATATTCACGAGAGAAACATTCATGTGAACTATAGGCTACTGGTTAGCAAGCCCTGCTGGTTGATTTGGGTGTTTTCAACTACTTATCTCACTTTCAATTCGTAGCATATGGTTTCGTTTTTTTGCATTTGTGCTTGCTTTCTCGATTAACGTTTATGGTGATACATTAGATAGTTGGAGACAATCGGCGGCAGGAAACCTTGGTTTCATATCTAGTTGGCTTTCATCAACAAAGCGTATTTGAAACTTTGAAGGAAACAGTGTCCCTTCTGAGATTCCAACCCACGTCACCCAGTGCTGCCTGCAGTAAGAGACGTTATCATTGAGCTTTTCGAGCTTACGATTCACCACCTGTAGGACTGTAGTGGGTAGTTTGATTTGACAACAGTAACTAGTGAGATGTGTCTAGTCCTTTCTTTCATGCAGACTGAATTCTATCAGTCATCTTTTGCAATGTGGCCGCCATATATCATCAAATCAATGTGCACCGTGATGGCGAGCTACCTAGGATGGTGACCACATTACAAAAGCTGACTGGCATAATTCAGTTTGCACCAATCAAAGGACTAGACACATCACACTAGTTAATAATAAATAATAATAATTTTTCCTTCACGTTCCCAGTGGAATATAGGGCTTCAATCTAGTGGCTAGAAGTTTCTTTAGCAGTGTTTATTTTAACAGGATGGGGCTACTAGCCTCATGACCAACGTTTGCCATTTACCAGCATTATCTCTCGCTTAGCGAGGTAAAGGAGTGTGTCGGCGGGGGATCGAACCCCGGACCATGTGCATCTTTGGAGAGCTTCCTAACCGCTGTACCACCGACGCACTCACTAGTTACTAGTGTCCAATCAAAGTAGACTTTATGGTGTCAGGCAAATCACATATTGCGATAAAATCTCAGCTCTAACTATTTGAATTACAAATTTTATAAATTTAGAAAAGTTTTTGTTAGACTGTAATGGAAATGACTTCTACAATATGCATTCAGCTTCCACATCATAAAGTATTATGGATGGACACTCATTCCTTGAATTCAGAGTTGAACAAACGGTCTCAGCGATATATCTCTATAGCACTTGCTTTCTTGTGATCACTTTCAACTGGCTCTATGACAGTCTGATATGATTTTATGCATATCAGCGTCAGACTCATATCCAGGTTGTTGCGTTTAATCAAGGTCCTGATGTGTGTTGCGTCAACTCAAAATCTCCTCTGGTGTTGGCTGATTTAGTCTACCTTCATTTCCTTCTGCGTACCTGTTCAGCAGTGAGTTGTCATCTGGTTCACTGACTTCAAGAATTCGTTTTTTCTGTCCATCGTCGTTTCCGAATATGAGATGTTCAGTTTTGCATGAAGGCTGAGGATGTTGATGAAAGTTTTCAACCTGTTGTGAATGCCTAAGATAATAAAATGCTAAAGGAATGTGCCATCAAGCTGTACAATCGTATATATATGGTTTTTAAGAAGTTATATCCGATGAGGGAATTGAATCATAGGTGTGAATGCATAAAATAATAATAATAGTATCAAATGCAATTAAAAACTAAAATGTTTGCGATTATAATCATAGTTAACTGTCAAGTGGCAAAGCAAATTAATGTCGTATATAGATTGATTCAAACGATGGATAGAACTTGAAAAAGGGTGCCCAACTATAGGATTAGTAGACAAATCAAATAAAAACGTTATGTAATACTGTGTGAAATTTGATAGCATAGAATTTAACGTTTTATAAAACAGAATTGATTTAGAATGACTAATGGAAAGAGTGAAATAATATCGGGGACAATTCAAAGTGGGAGTAGTAATAGTAACAATTAATGTAATAAGGAAGAGACTACAAACTGAATAGACAAAATGAAAACATGAAAAACTGATAGAACTAAAATATGATTGGGGATTAGAATACTTTAGCATAGAGGAGTTAAGACCATGAAAGTTGGGTGGAGGGGTTGAACGAACTTTTTTCTGTACACAGAGATCTGGCTTTTCTGTTTCAATAGCCAAGGAGTCAGCAATACAAATGAGTCAGGTACGTAGGGATTTGTGTAAATTACTCTTTGCCTTGTAGATGACTTTGAAGGCGGAGGCTTTAGAGAAAGGGTGATCATTATCGGCCAGATGTTCAATGATCGTGCTTCTTATTGCTCCACTTCCACCTCTTCGTAACCATACAGGATAGTGTTCTTGCACCCTCTTAGACAAGACTCGAGTCAAACGACCGATAGACCTAGCTCCACACGAGCAGGTGAATTGATAAATACACATAGAGTTGGTCAACAGCGGGATCTTGCTCTTCAGGTTATTGAACAGTAATGGTTGACTAGTAAAGGCTATTCTCAGAGACGCAGCATAGAATGATCTTTTCAGGGACTGTGATATCCTTCGTTTTATGATATCGGAAGCTAAGTCCCCTTTGAATTCCAAGCTTATGTAAAGTTTTCCCTTGGTAACGGTTGATAAGTCACGATTTATCGGATTTGAATGTGTATTCTCATCTATGAAACGTGGTGGAAATCCATTTTCTATTAGGAATTTCCTCAAAATGTATAATTCATCTTCCACAGTATCAGGGCTACATATGCGCCGAATGCGTTTGGCAAGCGTTCGAACCAGGTCTCGTTTTCGACCAATGGGTACCCAGCTTAGAAATTTGTCAGTTGACCGTTCCATGACAGCTTTCGGTAAGTCGACCTCTTCACAGTTCCATCGGTTCTCCTTGATAAGTTCACATCGAGGAAATGAGTGCTAGACTAGTTTCCCATAGATAGAACTTCTTATAAACCATATATATACATATACGATTGTACAGCTTTATGATAAATTCGCTGAATCAACTGTTTTGATTTTCTATGTTACAATGAGAATTCTCCATGAGTTAAAAAGGAGTGTACAACAAAGAAATTTAGTTCATTTGAAGTGGTGGACGACTCGTACAAGCTGATTTCACTGGAAAATTAGCACTATATCGTCATTCTATCTGAAATAAGACTCACTCCTCTACGATACTTCCACTTATTTCCTTCCTCTAAAGTACACAGCAGTTGGTTGGATGCAAAATAAAACGGTTTTGCATGGGCTCAGCAGCCAAATATATGAACAAGTCAAAGGAATGGGAATGCAAACATCAGGTTTTATTGCAAAAGCACTGATACAAAGGCTCGAATACATAATCTTGCCAAAGATCAAACCCAAGATTTTCATACGTTAGGTAGATGACACATTTGTTGTAATCAAAAGAAGCGAATTAAATAGAAGTTACCATATCAGATTCACAAGAGAAGAGAAATCCAAGGGCAAACTCCCATTTTTGGACGTGTTAGTCAAGGGAACAACCATAGGGGAATTAGAAACTCAAGTTTATAGAAGATCAACTCACACAGACCAAATCCTGAATTGCAATAGCAACAATCCAATAACACACAAAAAAACTATATACAGACACTATTCAAGAGGACCATAACTCATTGCAGCACTCCCACCTTAAGGAAGATTGAAGAAAAATATCTCATGAACGTCTTTCAAAAGAAAGGATATCCACCAAATTTCATCAAAAGACATATACCATTAAGCCAACCTATCGAACCAAAAGTCCCCAAGAAAAACACAAAGAAAATCACCCTATCATAAATAAAGAAATCACTGCAAGACTCTTCAAGCCTTTGAGAATTGACGTCGTACAAAAATTAACAGAGTCACTTCACTCAACTGGTTCTGTGTCAACCAAAAGAATCGACAACGAAAGAAGATAAAACCAACATCATCCACAAAATAAATTGTAACAACTGCTAAAAACACTACATTGACCAAAGTGGACGTCCCCTTCGTCTTCGTATCCACGGACATAGGCTACCGTCAAAAGACATGATATCGACTCCCTCATATCACTTCATACAGAAAACCACGGACATCGGTTCGACTGAGACAACCGACTTTCGAATATTAGGCAGAGGATACACCAAAAATGCAAGAGAAATTTTAGAAGCTTGGCTGGTATTCCAGTGAATCATCAATCAATAAACACATCGAGATAGACACAATTCATCAACCAATATGAAGGAAACCTCACACACAAAGGGTCAAAGTTCAAGTCAAGAAAGTAATCAGTTCCAATACAGGTAACCTAGAAGCTGTAAAAACACACAAAAACAACCAATCATATCCAAGGGCACTGGGAGAGATGATCAATAAACTCGTTGAGAAATCTAAAAGCTCACTTCAAATTAAAGTATGCACTGAAGATTCCACCTAGTAGGGTGATGAAAGCTTCGCAAATTATTTTCCAGCTCAGACAACACAACCAAATCAAAAGCATGGGTTCATGTTTGCAATCCAAAGAAACAATTCAAAGAACAAAAAGAGCAAAAAGGAACGAAGAGAAGTAGATGCGTTGTGTCGAATAGAAATTCACATAGCTCATTAGTTTAAGCAGGCGAAAAGAAACAGATTTAGTCCCTCTAAATTTCTTTAAACCATAGAATGCCTCCTTCATTTTCAATTATTTGGCTTTTACAACCTCAGAATTGTAATGACTGACTGTACTGAACACAGAAACTTGTACGGATATGCAGCAGCTCCAGTTGCCACTCTCCCTCCATTCACCATACATAGCAAGATAAGAGAACGGTGGGAGGTTCAAAATAGAGATAATAAACAGATCTGTGAGTGATGAGGAAAGAACAGTAATAGTAATAATTGTCTCCAGCCTTCGTTGGTTTTTACCATATGGAGGACCCCAACCAGCCAGTGAAGAAGCACACACCTCACTACTTGACTGATCCAAACTAACTGCTATGGATTTCACTGACTGATGGGATGTTTTGGTTTGACCACCAATAGCTCTTTAACAATCTGATCCATCTTATCTCAACTTAAATTGCTCAGAGTCGTGAAAAGCGATGGCTAGGCATGTGTAACACACGTCCTAACCATTTCAATCGCTGCAGTTGCTTCACAACCTCGTAGATTGATTCCCTCTCCTTACCTAGCATTCTATCGACGGCTCACCTCAATGTTGCTCACTTTATCATAACATTTAAAAAGGAGGATAGAACGCAGGCATCTATGGTCAAAAACAGCTAGCTAGCTTGGTTTCTCATGTCTTCCACTTTTATTGACCATATCTCACTCATAGCCATTAAGAAGGACGGTGCGGACTACGGAGCAGTACACACGCCGTTTGGTAAACAGTCGGATATCATATCTACGCCAGAGACGGCGTAAACTGACATATGCGGAACGAGCCTTCTGTATCCTTAATGAGATTTTTTTCACCTATCAACCTGCTGGCGTTGGCTGATGTGACTTCCTAAACTAATGAAGGGGTCAACATGCTCTAACAATTCACTCCCTATCTTAAAGTTAGTTGTCAGTGTAGTTCAGTCGAATCATATGCTGAACATTCGAAGATTGTTATCCCTCGAGGTATGTTCAAAACACTCTGCTCAATTTTATCAGCATCTTCACCTAGGAGACAGAACTATATCATCTGCATATTCTCGGACAATGAGATTATTATTCCCTGGTAACAACTCAGTCCTCGAGTCACGGGATTCAGTTCAGGTTAAGTCCATTAGTACATTAACGATGGAATTAAATAAGAATGGGGACAGTTGGCATCCATGACGGACACTATTAGTTTACACCATTTCAGATGATAACTCTCTATAGGCTTTCACAGTCTCCGTAGGAATGCAAAATACTTAATTTCTAGTGAATACATATGTGGATTATATGCTTTACAATAAGGAGAGCTAAATAGAGAAACATATTATTGTTGTTTTTTTTGAATACGTGTATAACTGTACACGATCATCGCCTTACCGTGCTGTTCATTCACCTATACAAAAATAAAACAGGATTTATATGCATAGTCATGCATTGGAACATTTATATGGCTTCAGTTTAAAGAAGGGCAAACAAAAGAAAAAAACAAAGAAGAAGGAGAATTGATAACTATGCGAAGTGATGTGTTAACTCTTTTTACAAGTATTAACTGACTCGATTTTATCAGGCATAATTCTGTGCATAAATTACTGAGTGATTTGTAGCCTAGTGTTAAAAATTAAGGACATTATTCGTTGCAATAGCGCTGGGGAAAAAAAGCAAACTTTTGTGTTATTCAAACAATTTGAATAAAAGAAGTGAATGAAAGTGTTGCTTCTGATGAATATATTCATAATACTTTGTTTGGACACACTAGGTGGGGTAACTAATGTTGTTTGGTGAAGAAATAGCCCTCCAAACTAAATGGCTTTTTATGGGTAATCAGCCAGTGGTCCAAAGAAAACGGTCTCACCTTAAATCCCTCTAAATGCCAAACAGTCAATTTCACCTTTAGGCATAATTATGACCTAATCAAACTGGTTAGCACTCACAAGGTGTCATTCTATCTACTGATCTTTCCTGGTTGTCTCATATCATGATGATTTCTAAGAAAATATTCCGTCTTACCTTCTACATCAAGAAGTTAAGACATTCTGGAATAACCCAACCCTTACTCCTACGATTCGTTAACTCTCACATCCTGCCTATTATTCTCTATTGTTCCCCCTTAGTTTCTCCTGGCCTACTGAAGAAGGACTATATCTTACAAAGTAGGGTCTTAAAGGTTGTCAGCAGTGTAAGCAACGTGCCAATTATTCAGCTTGTTAATATTCTGGTTGACAGGCACTTGGACTCATGTCAAAAATGGGCTAAATCCATTTTATCTAACTCACACCACCCTCTCCATTCACAACTATCCTCCTGTATCTATCTCATCAGGCAGAACCAGAAGACTATATAGAAAACCATATGGTTGCACTAGCAAGTACAAAAACTCAACCATACCCTACTTGGCTCGTGTTTTGTGCGATAAAGAAAGCATTAGGCGTGATACCACCTATAACTTATTAAATAGTCAGTAGAACAACTGGATCTCGTCTTCTCAACTGGTATCATTTATAGGTACAACGTTTTTTTCTTTCTTTTCCTTACTCTTTTTACCTGTCATGTGCTCCTTTGTTTCTTTCTTCGTTACAAACTCCATCTATAACGTTCTTCTTCTTTCTTTCACACTCTGTATATCTCGACGTTTTTGTTACCGCTTACACCAATAAATATGCTGCCATCTACTTTTCTAACACCTTCGAACACTGTTCAATTTCGGCTTTGCTACCGATATACTAATATGTTGTTGTCAAAACTAACTGAGAAAACCCATAATCTATGTAGAATTTTATTTATTGTTAATGTACAAACTGGATGCAATACTGTAGTGAAATGCTGAGAATTCCATTATGTACCACAAGTACTCTTTTGGAATAAAGCCAGTTATTATTGTCATTGTTATTAAGACTGAAATCTATCAGTCATGTTCGCTGTATGGCCACTATCCCAAGGTATGTTGCCATCATGCTGCTTGTTTGGATCAAGTCTGCGTTTGCTTGACAAACCAACATGGACTTTGTATAGCACAGCAGTACCTCAATTGGCTGCAGCAGTGGGTGGTGTGGCTTCAGGTCTTCTTGGCGTATCAGACAAAAGCCTCATACTTACTGTCTCTTACAACATAATGGAATTTTAGATAATAAATTACTGAAGACCAAAATCATGTTTAAATCATTTCTAATTATGTGACGGGCATTAGAGTAAGAAAATTTGTTGAAATATCTAGAAATCCTCTTCAAGAAAAGAAAGTGCTCAGAAATCTGTCATCCTAATTCAGAAATAAGGAAATTTTCAGCTGTGTTTCCTCTCAATTTGTTATTTCCCTAAATCTATACGTGAGCAATAACATTTACTATGTAACTCACACAAAAACTTTGTTATCCTTCATTATTTCGTGTTCTAGTTTTTGCGTTAATTTATTTCGCTTTATATTAGTATATTCTAACATTTTATTTAGTCTACTGTTTTGACATTTTGACAATATTTCACTCATCTTATGTCTCCATCATTTTATATTCACATATCCGGGTTTCCGAATGATCTTTATTTTGACAAAGCTATTATTATTATTATTACTAGTTCCTTGGGTCCCAAGTGGAACATAGGTTGCCTTCAACAACACATCTCAACCCTATTTTATTTCCTGCTGTTCTCTTCAGTTGGTTGGCTCCCCAATCGCCCAGAATATCTCATATCTTCAAACTCTGACAATCTCCTCCATGTCATTATCATGCTGACATCCCACTTATCACTTTTTATTGGGATTCCACACGAACAGTGACCTGAAGTTGGCGCGATATCATTTGAAAGCCACCTCTACGTATGCCTAATCAATTCGACTCCATTTATGCCTACATATATTTCTTGAACCATAGGTTGTCGGTTGGCTTATTTCTAGAGGTTCCTGTTGCTAATTTTCTAACATCGGTTGGCCATTTGATCGTCAGTGTGAAAAGAAGGCGGTAATTGATCAGAGTCTGCAGAAGTCTGTTGGAAATGCCTCTTGTGATGAGCCTGAACTCTGAGCCATATAGAAGAAGTGACTGATTGAATCACTTCACATTTGTATTGAAGAGATTTGGAATCTTTTTGTTGTGTATGGTGAGGCGGAATTCAGAAGATATCCAAACTGGTTTCAGGTTGATGAAAGCTTATCTTGCCTTTCCGATTCTGGATGGCTAGCTGGCTGGCTGGCTGGCTAGCTTTGACGTCTCCATCCGTGCTGTCCACCTGAGTTTGTTTGAAACAATGCTTCCTGGTTGGAAAAGTGAGGGAAGTAGGCTGTTTCAAATCTCCCCCGTTGATGGTGATTGGTGGTGGTTGTTGTTCTTGTTGTCACTAATGGTTGATTGGCTATCTTCATCATCTTCGTCCTCTCTGTGTTCACCTGGAGTCATGTCTTCGCTTCCTACCTCGTCTCTTCAGAGAGTTTGTTGGTTTTCGCCCGAAAACATGTTTTCGAGTTTGTCTATGTGTCTCACATTAAACAGAAGTCATCCACACACGAAATCCATATCTTCTGGATTCTTCTTATTGGTCAGTGGGGAGTACTCCTGTTTTCTCACTCCATGTGGACAGTGTGATGCATAATCCAGTTCACCACGATTAAGAATATCATCTTGGGTGATAATATGCAGCTTTGCCTTACGCCTGTATTCACTTCAAACGCCTCACTGGGTTACCTGTTTTTGATCACCAGGCATGAGGCAGATATTGTCAAATAGCTCTTGAATAACGTCGATAGACATAGAGGTATGGCATGCCGTAGTGTTAAAGTAGTTTCCAAATAACATCTTGGTCAACGCCGTAGTAGGCCTTTTTGAAGTCAATGGAGGAATTTGAGGTAGGAGTTGGACTGCCATGCTATGCTTCAATCTGTGATAACGACACGTAGATTTCAGATTCGATCAGCTTATAATATTCCCTTCCTAAATCCACGTTGTTCCGATGGACGGGTTTCTCCAACCAGGGCATACTTTATTCTCTCCAAGATGAAGCGACTTAATAATTTACTTAGCGTGAGTGAACAAGAGCATTATACCATGCCAGTTCTCGTAGAGCCGTTAGTCAAAGTTATTTGATAGCATGACAACACAGCTTTTCTTCCAATAAGTAGGCACCTTCCATTCGTTTCACACTCACGCAATAATAGCGTTCTTCGGGTTGAAGGGAATTCCATCTCACCTGCTGCTTCCTCAGTTATCAGTAGCCTGATGGTGTCCAAGATTTCACCTTTCATTGAGGGGTTGGTGTCCACTGGCAGTTTCATTAGTGCTGTTGATGGTAGTTTTTCTGGGTGAGCTGCAGGTGATGGTCTATTCAAGAGACCTTTGAAGTAATCAGCCCATGGATTTATTTGTAGTTAGATTCATATGACCGTCCTCTGTAGGTTTAATTTGCTTTGATATCTTCCCAACTAATAGAAGAGAGAAGGACAGTGAAACAAAAGATTAACCAGTGCACCAACGAGCAACAAAAACAGGAGTTGCATGCAAGCTACAATACACTGAACAAAAGAGTAAAAAAGAAGAGTGCCAGGGAAGACAAAAGAAAATATTACGAAACCATGGAAAGTGAAGCAGAACAAGCTGCAGGAAAAGGAGACCTCGCCACACTCTACCAAACAACTAGGAGCCTATCGAGCAAAGGTTCGACACAGATTAAGCCAGTCAAGAATGACAATGAAAAGTCAATCACCAAAGAGGTGGAGCAAAGAAAACAATGGGATAAACACTTAAAAAGGCTTCTAAACCGTCCGCCACCTACAACGCGCCCAACAATACCAACAACGGAAGCAGAACTACCAGTGAACATTGCGACAAAATCAGAAGTCCTGAATGCAATCAAGATGCTAAAAGCTGGAAAAGCATCAGGACCAGATAGAATCCCAGAAAAAGCATTGAAAGTGGACACAGAGACAACAGCGGATTTGATGACGCCACTGCTGAGGAAGGCGTGTAAAGAGGGCAAAGTACCTGAGGATTGGAGGAAGGGATATTTATATACACTGACAAAGAAAGGAGACTTTAGTCAATGCGAAAACTGGCGCGGAATTATCCTCCTGTCCATCTCAAGCAAAATACTAAGCCGCATCATCCTGGAGAGAACCAAACAAGCCACGCCGGATGAAAAACTTCGTGCGGAACAGGCTGGATTCAGGAGAAACAAGTCATGTATTGATCAAATCTCCACACTACAGATCATCATTGAACAAAGCTTGGAATGGCAGTCACCTCTCTATCTCAACTTCATCGACTTCGCAAAGCCCTTCGACAGCGTCGACCGGGAGGTGTTTCGGAAACTATTTCGCTACTAAGGGGGGGCGCTGACAGTTACACTTCTCATTCAACAGTTGTACGACAATCCTGCATGCCAAGTAATCCAAAACGGAAAACTCACGGAAGTTTTCGAAGTAAGGACGGGAGTGAGACAAGGCTGGCTTGCTGCCAATTGTCTCCAATGGTTTTTAGTATTTTCGTTAGACTGGATAGTGAGACAGAGAGCGGATGGTGAGGAAACGACATTAAATGAACCTACACAAAGAACTTGGAGGATATGGATTATACCAGTCATATACGTCTAATTTCCCACAAACTGGAAGATATGCAAATGAAAAGCAACAAGTTGGCAGTAGAAGAATCAAAGATGAGACTTCAAGTGAACATAAACAAAACAGAGGTGATGAAGATTCCTGGTCAACAGCAACAGCAACAACAATAACAGACAACAATCAGCATAAATTGGAGGAACCTGAAAGAAACAACCTCGTTTACCTGCCTACCTGGGAAGTATCGTTTCAATTATAGGTGGAACTGGAGAGGATATCAAAGTTCGAGGATAGAGAGAACAAGGCAAGCTTCCAACAACCTGAAGTCTGAGTGGAGGTTAACAGTCCTACTCAGCATGAAGTTGATAAAGTTGAGATAGAGAGGTGACTGCCATTCCAAGCTTTGTTCAATGATGATCTGTAGTGTGGAGATTTGATCAATACATGACTTGTTTCTCCTGAATCCAGCCTGTTCCGCACGAAGTTTTTCATCCGGCGTGGCTTGTTTGGTTCTCTCCAGGATGATGCGGCTTAGTATTTTGCTTGAGATGGACAGGAGGATAATTCCGCGCCAGTTTTCGCATTGACTAAAGTCTCCTTTCTTTGTCAGTGTATATAAATATCCCTTCCTCCAATCCTCAGGTACTTTGCCCTCTTTACACGCCTTCCTCAGCAGTGGCGTCATCAAATCCGCTGTTGTCTCTGTGTCCACTTTCAATGCTTTTTCTGGGATTCTATCTGGTCCTGATGCTTTTCCAGCTTTTAGCATCTTGATTGCATTCAGGACTTCTGATTTTGTCGCAATGTTCACTGGTAGTTCTGCTTCCGTTGTTGGTATTGTTGGGCGCGTTGTAGGTGGCGGACGGTTTAGAAGCCTTTTTAAGTGTTTATCCCATTGTTTTCTTTGCTCCACCTCTTTGGTGATTGACTTTTCATTGTCATTCTTGACTGGCTTAATCTGTGTCGAACCTTTGCTCGATAGGCTCCTAGTTGTTTGGTAGAGTGTGGCGAGGTCTCCTTTTCCTGCAGCTTGTTCTGCTTCACTTTCCATGGTTTCGTAATATTTTCTTTTGTCTTCCCTGGCACTCTTCTTTTTTACTCTTTTGTTCAGTGTATTGTAGCTTGCATGCAACTCCTGTTTTTGTTGCTCGTTGGTGCACTGGTTAATCTTTTGTTTCACTGTCCTTCTCTCTTCTATTAGTTGGGAAGATATCAAAGCAAATTAAACCTACAGAGGACGGTCATATGAATCTAACTACAAATAAATCCATGGGCTGATTACTTCAAAGGTCTCTTGAATAGACCATCACCTGCAGCTCACCCAGAAAAACTACCATCAACAGCACTAATGAAACTGCCAGTGGACACCAACCCCTCAATGAAAGGTGAAATTTTGAATACAATTAAGCTACTGAAAACCGGGAATTCTTCACAGTTGCAACGAGGAGTATCGGTTTCTAAGTTAGACCAGTTTCTTCACATGTATTCACTGAGGTGATTTGAGGTGGGCTCTTTTTTGACTAGTCATCTCCCTTATCCTGTTTTGTAGCCCTCCATGAAAGACCTTGTGGACAATTTCTGCTGTTTCCAGTAAGAGGATCGGTGACTACTTACTAGTAAAATGCGGGTAATAAAACTAATTCAGATAAATGATGCCAACTCCAAAAAGCTATCCTTAATCGCAACCCTGACCTTAATCCTAATTCTAATCGTGATCCTAACCCCTAATCCCAATACCTACCTTAACCGTAATCTTGACCCTAATGAGATACTGCTTAGTTGGTGAATAGTATTCATATTTGCGTAACAATAATGACAGATCTCGCGTTATGCAACGACTAGCATGCATTCAAGGTCGTTGGAGTGTTCCCACGCCTAAAACGCTAATAATTAACTTCACCAAGTTTCGAACCCAGAACCTTCCGGTTATAAGCCGAGCTTACAGACCATTCAGCCAGTTGAACCTGACTCGACGACCTATGCATTCTAACTCCCACCAATTCATGATCTTAGCGCGATTATTTGTTCTCACTCTCAACCTGTGTTAGGAAGAGGCAAAACACATGCAATTATCAGGTCATTACCATGCCTCAGTCAAGTTATTAGCGTGTCGTTGACATGCATTTGTTTCTGCTTTCTGACTGAACGCTTGCACAATTCCAAACTCTCAACCGGATTGGTTGATTTCCAGTCTACCTTATTTTTGTATAAATACAGTCAATTTTGTCATAAATAAATGATTCTGGTTTTACTGCTGATTATCGCGTGTTCTGCTTTACCAGTTAAGTGGGCACTGGTCAGTAGTTAAGCAGTTACCTCGAGACAAAGATCTAGCATCATGACAATTGGCGACGGGGTTTTGAATCCATTGCAGTTCAATGCAGTCAAATTAAACCCAGATCATCCAGTGTACATCTAGCCTGTCTTCCAAATGAAAATTTCATTTGAACAAATGCAACTTCTCCTTCATCAACAACAGCAACAGTTTGAAGCTTGCCAGCTCAGCTTGATTGAAAAACTTACAAAGCAGTTTTCAATTCAAAATCTCGGTAGTTCCAAATCAGAGAAAACTGAATATATTGGGAGTTCATTTGTAGAGTTCAATTTCGAACCTTCAACAGGCGTGACGTTTGAAGCTTGGTTTCGACGTTATGAAGATCTTTTCCGGGTTGAATGCGCTCACCTAGATGATTCGGCCAAAGTGAGACTACTCCTTCGGAAACTTGGTCCAGCCGAACATAACAAATATGTCAATCATATTCTACCAAAGAACTCCAGAGAACTCAAATTTGAAGAAACCGTTCAAACGTTAAGCAATATTTTCGGTGAACAGTCATCTCTCTTCAGTATCCGTTACAATTGTTTCAAGATATCCAAAGATCCAGGAGATAATATTCTCACCTATGCTGGTAAGGTGAATCGTGAATGCGAGCGATCGAAAATTCGATCACTTACGGATGACCAGTTTAAATGCCTTATCTTTGTCTGAGGTCTCAAATCTTCAGTTGACAGTGATATTCGTACTTGAATCCTTGCAGAGATTGAACGCAAACCGGACATGACTTTACAGGAGGTGACTGCTGAGTGCCAGCAAATCATCAATCTAAAGCATGACACGAAGTTGATTGAGGACGGTCAAGTTCATGAATTTACTTCTGATCAGGCTGTCAAGTAAAACAATTCTCTGCAAGTCAAACACAAGCCTCCCACAAATTGTTGGTTTCGTGGATAGTGGCATTTTGGTAAATTTTACCCGTATAAAAGACATAAATCCAGTATCTGTAACAAGTATGGTCACAAGGAAGGATTTTGTCCCCCAGTGAAACCTAGATCAATACGATCTCACAATACGATGGCACAGTTACGAAAGTTTCGATCTCGGTCGACGAAACCTCAAATCAGCAGTATGTTCGCTATCTTCAAAGTTGATTTCGAGTCAAAAACAAAGTTTGTCACACTTTCTATCAACCAGAAGCCAGTTCGACTACAGTTAGATACTGCTTCTGATATCATAATCATATCTCCCCAGACGTGGCGTGCACTCGGGTGTCCACTTTATCAGAGAATGGAGCATACTGCAAGAAACGCGTCGGGTGACGTAATGAAATTATCTGGTCAGACTGAATGCGACGTGATTTTCCCGTCGACCTCAAAACAGTCGCACCATTTAGTCAGTTGGCAGAAGTAGGAGTTCATGGACCATTGGGTCGGGTCCCAGTGGATTAATGGTCTGAGAGCTCGCTTGCCTTGTAACCTGGGTTCAAAACCCTGTAGTGAGTGCGTACTGTTGAACAGCCTAAACCAGGCCGAGATAATCGAATGGTTTTTTAACTGATGTAAGCTCATGAAGAAATCCTCTAACCAAAGCAAACACAATCCCTGCAAATCGAATACTTGAAACCATTATAAGAAAGAAAACACCAAAACTTCAACAATTTTCCAGCTGTAAAAACATGGTATGCACATGAAAATAAAAATAGTCTGTCAGTTAGTATCACACTATACAAACACCTATAACAAATGCATATCATATACACACACAGTTTAATTCTTAGTGTTTTTTCAAACATTTGACAAAAACTGTGAAAAAAAACTATTAAACACCCCAAAATCAGCTTATACACACTATGTCTGTTGTTGATTCACGTTGTTCACACTGAATGGGAGGAAGGAGATATCAGATGCAACACTGATATCATTATTATTATTATTTGTATTCAACACAACTGAGGTATTAGAACACAGCGAATTGTATGGATTACAAAGTACACTCTGATCATTCGTAGCTTCAAACACTACGGGCGGTAATAAAACAGTTGTCGTTGTAGAATTTGCAGTACTATAATGCATACCAGGCGGATAATTGATATCTGAAGTCATTAGAAAAATAGGACCTAAAGGGGATGATGATGATGTCTCATTGGAGAATGTTGTCTGTTGGGAGCACGCAGAGTTCTCCATATGGGTTGAACCTCGAGCTAATGAATTTGTATGCACTAATGGTGTAATATCAGAATGTTTTAAACTAGATATAATATTCATAGGGTAATCAGGTGTATTTAAGGGGGAAAGAGTGTTTACAATTGAATTCATTTGGGCATTCACTTGTTGTTGTAGTTCACAATACGGATCATGATGATGGTAGCTACCGGTTGTGCTGTTCAATGAAGAGGGTAAAGGTGGTTTAACCGGTGATAAGTATAAATGAGAGAAAGGCAAGGGCGAGCTTCCTGAATTTGCATCGGAAGGATAATTCGTGTAATTCTCTTTTATGAAATCTGTATTTGTATCACTTCGATGGGTTTGACTGCTGGTAGAATGACAAAAAGAAGAAATATAATTAAAACAATATTTTTAGAATTGTGCAGAAAATATGATCTTATACGAATGTCCTAGAAATCATACGCAGTTCATGGTAAAGTTTGATATCCTCTTTTCAGTACAATATCTTATGAGACCTAACTTCCACGAGTTCGTCATATACAAAGCAATTACTAGTCGACTTCATCTGTGAGTAGTTATCTTCACAACCGACTCTGTTACCCCCACTTATGTTATATATACCACAAGTTTGTGGATGTGGTGGAGAGGTCGACATATTCACCTACTAATCTGAAACGCTTGGGTTCGATGCACCCAGTCTGTCCATGGGTGCAGGTTTTAGTTTTTAATTGGATTTAAAATTATCAACAGTTATCTTGTGTCTGATACTTCATGGTAATTCGTGGACAGCGACAGAATCCAGGGCTGTCATTCGACTGGACTAGATAATCGCTAGCTGGAAGTAAATATGTTTTTTTCCCTAACGTCGGAAATCAGTGCTTATTCCTCTTCTGTCTCCATCTCTTTTACCAAAGCATAATTCACTAGGTTACTGAGCTAAAACAGTCATGTTATCTATTTAAGAAAGAGTTGTGGTGAAAGCTGAATCAAAGTTTGCTAATGAGGAGTTAAAGACCACTCTAAGCTTTTTTGTGAAAAATTCCAAAGTATGACAAAGCCCTTCTATCCACCATCTTTGTCGTTGAACGCATCTTTAGTTTGATTCACTAAGAAACTGCTGATCTTTTGGAAGTGTCCTTAAAGAATCTGACCTTTGATAACATGACACAATTTAAGCATGTCATAAGAAAGGCGGCAATAGCCATAAGTGTCACATATGACCAATTAAGGCACGCTCACCACGGATATTTTTTATTTTAATTTTTTTCCTTCACGCTCCCAGTGCAACATAGGGCCTCAAGTTAGTGGCTTGAAGTTTCAGTAGCAGTGGTGTTTATTTTTACGGGATGGGGTTTGCTAGCCTCACGCCCAACTTTTCCTCTTTACCAGATTTACATCTGGCTTAGCGAGGTAAAATGGAGTGCGTTGGTGGCCGGGGATCGAACCCCGGACCATATGCAATGGTTGGTGAGCGTTCTAACAGCTGTGCCACCGACGCTCACCACGGATGCGACGAGCCAATTGGATGTCCGTTGGCATGATGCTAACATGTTTGGCGTGAACAGCGAACAAGCTGGTATCATCAAAAAGTCAAGCCTAATAGGCTTTACCGACTATTTAGAGGCCGCTAAGATCAGGAATCACAAGTTATTCTTGAGGTCCTGTGCAATTTCAAGAACGAGACGCCAGAAGGGCGATTTGCGGATCACGAGTTCAGTTCTCTCCTAGTAACGATGGATTTCAATGAAACCGAGAGTTTCTGGTCTGCATCTGTGTGGTTTCTTATCACCAACAGTAGTTGGTGAGCTTTTACAGACATTTTTGGTGACAAACAGGTGTCATGGGGCGTTTCCATCAGTAGATTTACTAACAGTCTACTCTATACGAGCCAATGAGAAAAACACTGAGTGGCGATGAGTGTCGGCGACATCCTCCGTCTTAATCAAGTGCAGTTTTTGCTTCCCTTCGTGTGTCTACAAACTGTAATTGTAATTTTACTCAGTGGATAAGATATCAAAAACGAAACACTGAAATAAAGATAATCAACAACTTTTTACTCACTTTAAATCATAACTTGTATATTTTAGAATTCCACTGTCATTAGTTAACGTCCCAATATCAGATTTATACTGACTGTGAATTGGATAATATTCCTATAAGCATGCAAACAGGTAATAAAATATGAGTATTTAGAGAGACATAATTAAGTTTTATGCATTTATTCCTCTGAATGAATTCGAATCAATCAATAAGGAATAGCTATCAATAGACAAGGAAAGACTCAATTCTCCTCGAGTTTACCGAAGCAATATCCATATCAAACAACTGAAACCCAATTTATACACTTAAAATAGAGCAGTTATCAGTCTTTATTACCTAACTCTTTTACCATTGTATGTAACTATTTACCTTGTTTAAACCTGAACTGCCTCTGTTAAAAACTATAGAAGCATCATTTTCTGAGCACTGTTCACTGCGTTCCGAACTTACCGTCAACTGACATCATGTAAAAATTTGGAAGTATGTTAAAAAAGTTTCTGTATATGAACTTAATAATACTAATTTATTTAGGCTGTAAGCAGCTGAGCTGATTAGAAGCCAACCATATAAATAATGATTATATCATATTATTTTCCCAAACCAGTTTTGTTCTTTTTTAGGGTGGAATGAAGTTATGCAACTAGGAGTGTTCTCTGAGGTGGTTGGTGTAGTTGCGGAGCATTTGTTTTCCCCCTCTGTTGGACAACATCCCCCTCAGCGAAAGTTTTAGCATAAAGTGAAGTGATCTAAATTTTCTGTGAGTGATAGAATTACATCTCCCGGTAAACATCTTTTACATATGTGTATTCATCATTTTTTATTGACTTGGATTTGAAACTTTCTCGTCATATGATTAGCTTTTTATTAGTTGATATATTTGGTCTACATTAACGTGTTTGTTAATTGAATATTCATTGAAGTACTTGGCTTCTGAGAATTACCTTTGTTCAAAATTTCGACATTATCCCAATCAATCTGATATCCATAATTATCTACATGCACTGATATGAAAGAATATATATCGTGTCTTTTTACGGCTAATTTGTGTTCCTGGATTCTGATTCAAAGGCGACGCCTAGTTTGGTCGATGTAATGTTTTATTGCAGTTCATACAATTAATTTTGTGAATGGTATTAATTTTATATTGTTATTCTGTTGGATCGTTTGGCTTGCACGCTATCCACTGAAGTGATTGGGCTGGCTTGTGTCCTATATTTATTTCAAACGGTTTTATTATTCTAGCTATTATTGCAGAGATATTCCAGCTTATATACGGCAGGATGAATTTCTTGTTGTCTGTGGCGTTGGCGCGTTGTTGATTATAGGACTAGATCTTAAACACTTTTTGATAAAATTGTGCAGATATCCATTCCTTTTGAACTCGGCTAGTAGGTATTTTTCTTCTGTTCTTTTCAACGCTGAAGTGCTGCAGTGTGTTTGAATTCTTTTAAACAATATCTGCACACAGTTTCTTTTGTGCATAATCGGGCCACTACTATTATAGTTGATTATATGATCTGTGTGTGATGATTTTCAGCATACTTGTGTTTATAAATTTCCTGTGTTAAATCCCCTAATTAAGACATCTATAAATGGGATTTTCTTATTTAATTCTTCTTCTCTTGTGAATCTGATGTCTTGAAATATGTTGTTTATTAATTTTTGGGCATATATTCCAAATCACATTTCTTTTAGTTAATACAAATGTATCATCAAGGTGACGTACCCCGACATTTGGTTTAATTATAGGTAGAGCTAATTATTCTAATTTTTGCATGATGGCTTCAGCAAAATAGGGTGAGTTAATAACTGTAGGGAAGCTATTTCAACAAGACAGCTGAACAAGCAGATAAAAATACATTGCTTAGTCACTTTCAACACTTTCTTATAAGCCCTTGACATAAAAAAGAACCAGATCAAGGTGTCATTGTGTGAGAAAACAGAAACGGTATTCCCCAAAACAATGTGAATATTTCATTAGATTCGTTTACATAAAGTGTTTTGGTAGTTCACTTGCAGGATACTCTCAAATCACGCACATGCTCTGGATGTGGTTCCCATCCGACTGACTTCTAAACCTTGTCTAATTAGCTAATCCATAATAAATTGGTAAAAAGAAGATTGTTGCTTCAGGTGCTCTACTTTACTCGAAAGTCAAGGAATAAAAGTACAAGAAAGTTTTGTGTTGTGTTTATGTAATTGTGGTGAGAGCAGCCTGCTAGCCAATTGGTTGACTTTTATCTACGTCAGTGTCTAGATCACTAATATGGGCCGTGAGAAAATATGAACAAGGCAGTTTCAATAACCAATCACAGCAAACATAAACGTGGGCAAATGTGATTCGCAGATAGATGGCTCCACTTTCCGAGGAACTCCCAAACAACCAATCAGAAGACTGCGTTTGTCTACTTGACTGGGCTATAATAATGTATGTGAAATGTATATAAATACGTGTTGATTTTCGTAATCAAACGATCTGTTGCCTGGCCCTTGTCTTCTGTTGTTACATAATGAGTTCCTGATCGGATCTCATCATTAAGACAGAGGAAATGTTTTCAAGAGAAGTTTTTAAAGTCTGAATAAAATATAAATGAAACGACCGGAAATTTTTGCTGCCCAGTGTAATTAGGTTTTCAAGCTATAACTTAAAACACCCCTTGCGATAAAGTTACCATATATCGCTAGTAGTACAAAACAGAAGGAAGAGTGCTCCAATCATTTAAAAATGCCAGTAGAATGATAACAGTTTCCACGAGATTATTTCATTACTCGCTAGTAAAACTTTAACTATACTAAACTCATGGTTTTTTTTGTGTTAATAGATAGCTATGGCCACAGTCAAGAGATTAATAATTTGAAAAGAGATTCAAGCCTAGGACGTATTACGTGAAAGCTAAGTGCTACAGCGAATGAACTATATATATATACATTCTGAGTGTAACATATTAACTAGAGCTCTGTAGTTCTGATAGCGTTGGTGTTGTTTTCAGAGCCTGGAGCTGCCTGCTTCACGTTAAACCCTCACTCGTTTTTGACCCAAATATCATCCATCTATTGATGTAAGTATAAAACTTGGGAACAGTGGTAGAGTATAACTCCATTATAGGTAGGATTGTATTTTGATATATCACACAGTATTGTACAGTAATATTAACTGATGACGTTTCGAGCACAAAGTATTGCCACTCATAATCATATCAAGGCACTACTCACACAACTTTCTTGCTTCATATATATACATCAGTGAAACTGATTAGACATTTGAATAAAACCAGTATAACATTAAGTACATTCAGAAATAATTTTACGAACGTTATCAGTGAAATACAATTATATGGGAAATAAAACGAGTGTTTTTATAGTCATAAAAAGTAACTTGTTAGAATGTTGTGATGTGCTTGAATCGAAATGGAATTTTGAGATTATCCTCTTCTGATTTGACTGGTGGTAATAATATCTTCCATACACATCTCTGGTATTTGAATTGAGCCTTTCCTTCTGCATGTGTTGGGTGCAGACGCAATGAACACGGCAGGATTCAGTAATCAATCTCTCTCCGCCTAGCTATATTCCTTCCTAGAATTCTAACTCACTTCCTCGTACCCTGTTGCGTGGTTGTATGTTAATGCGTGTAATGCAATTGCTGAGCTGTTTTCTAAATTACTTATCTTTTTGAGGTCAACCATTCTTATTTTAGCCAAATTCTTATGTTCCGACAATCTGAATACCTCCGCCCGACCCAATAGTCTGAACTATAAAGTTGACCTCACAGTCATTGCAAGGTATTTCGTAAATTATATTATTTTGTTTAATTGGGTACACCGGGTCTTTAAGCCTACAAAGCTTGTCTCTGAGTGAGTGAATGAGTTTATTAGTTTGAATGACACCCTAATTCCTGCTTTATTAAAAATCCTACCATGTAAGGCCTCAGATGTCTTCCTTATATAATATGATAGTGGATGACTTATATTCTCTCTTATTTATGTTATCATTATTAGTTTCACTATTATTTTTATTTAGCTTCTGACCTTTTCTGGTCTTCCTAATGAATTTTATAGTAGAGATATTTGATACCAACGCTTCTTCTGTCTGTTTTATTTCATCCTTTAATTCAAATATCTAATCATCAATTTCACTCATGCATATAAATGAAGGAATAGGTTGTGTGAGTGAGTGACTTGATATGATTATGAGTAGCAATAGTTTGTGCTTAAAAAGTGATTATCAGTTAATATCACTTTATAATACTGCTGTGTGATTTATCAAAATAAAATCTTACCTATAATGGATTTAAATATCATCTAGTTATCTAGGCGGGGATTCATAGCTGGTCATTTGAGAATTCCACCCGAGCCACACGCATGGATGCAACTGGAAAGCATGCAAATCTTGAGCTACAGAATCGCTTTTCCATAGTATTAATATTCAAAATATTCTACTTTAGACTAGCCTTAATCATCTAATATGTATTTTTTTAAAACATTCATAAAACCACTCACATTTTTACTAGTATTCATATTTATATTTTCGTTGTAATTTGATCCCAGTACAGCTGACTGTGGGGATTTAGAACCCAGCATAGTTTGCAATTCCATATCATTATGAACATCTTCGCTTCCTACATGAATGGAAACAAAAAACAGCAAATAAACAAGGAATTCACGGAGAGAAGTTTCATTTAAAAATGCATATTCAATCCCGCTTGTTTTTTAGTTTTAATAATACTAATAATAATGATGACTTACTTTATTCCAAAAACAGTACTTGTGATACAGAATGGAATTCTCAGCATTAATCACAACACCTTGCATCTAATTCCCTCAAATTATAAATAAAATTAATCATACAGAAAAATTTTTCACATTTACAATAGGGGTAGTGTCGAAAACATGCAGCATATAAAATGGAACTAACAAAAATGATAACAGCTAAGGTAATAATAATCACAATACAAGTAAAAGTTGCCGTGAACTTCTTTCACGGAGTATTGTCGATGCGGTACAGAAATTCTAGCATGTTTAAAAATATTGAATATAATGTTCTCTTTACATGATATGCTGAGAGGAGAAACAAAGATTAGAGCAGTCATAGAGATAAGCTGGTATTTGCAATTATGAAAGTAAAACAAACCAAAAAGTAACAGGACCATAAATATAATAGAAATAATACAAAGTAAAACTTGAAGGTATATAAAGATGGATGGAGGAAATTGTGTATTTATCAGATGAAAAAAGGTTAGTTAATTCTTGCCTGACACTATTTTCATCACATAAAATACGTACCAAGTATGATTTCACAGAATTTTTATACTTAGATGTACGAGCATACTGTTTTCTAAAGTTACCTGTTGTTCTACCTGAGGAGGAGATGCAAGGTGGAAGCTGAGGGATATGAGGATGTTCCATGTCAGAAAAAATCCCTCTAGCAAATTGATTGCTCCAATTCAAGTGCTTATCGACAACGACGTTAACTACGTGGTCCATTAGGACACCACTCACCCTACTGACATTTTTAAGCATTCTACGAATTGTGACATGGTCCCTTTTAAAAAATCAGGAAAGAGTAAGGGCGAATAGTAAAGAAGAATAGGTGGGATGCAAAAGTTTATGAACTGTAAGAGGATGCGTTGTGTTATCCCTAAGTGCCCTAACTTCTTAATGTAAAATGACAGGCGGAATATTTTACTGGAGATCGCTAAGACATGGGAAGACCAGGAGAGATCAGAAGAGAGAATATGTCCAAGATACTTGATTTCTGATTTAATTTCTGTATCTTTGTCGTCAATCTTACAACTGTCATGAGACATTTTGCTATCAAAAACATTGTGATGAACATACTTGATGAATGGAGCATATTAAGAGCGATCGACAGAGAGAGAGAGAAACAGATTGGCGGCAACAGTCATGAATATGTGACAAAGATGTTGATTAGGCAGCATTAAGAAGCATGAGTGAGAGTTTGCATGTATCCAGGCAGGAGCGTAAAAAGTAAATGTTACCGCCTTATGACCTAGACAAGTATAAACTGTAGTTTGATTTAAATAATGATCGTATTTTGTCTTAAAATAAACACAATAAGACGTGGTTTGTTTGAAACGTGTAATGCGTATCTGCGCAACACATTCTGAACCTTCCGACCAGACGCATACATCGCTGTCCGTTGAACATACATGGATATTGACACAGCAAAAAGCATCACAGTTATTTACCGATATAGGTCAAAGTGTTCACGGGTCAAGATCACGGAAAAGAAAGGAAGACGACATTTGCAGTATAAAATGACATCATGTTATTACACAGGTTCTCATCAGCTACAGATTACCTGAAATTACAATGGTTAGATAAATGATAATAACATACTTTAATGTTTGAGTGGTAGTAGAGAAGAGATAAAATTGACGCATCCAAAATGAAGGCATTAAAATGTTTAAATTAAGTTTTCATCATTAATTAATACGCTTTAAAAGTAGAAAAGAAAAAAGGTTTTAATTTGTCTCCCATTCAAAGGAGATGCAGTGTCACAAAAGACTGACAAAAGACTGCAAGGTGCAATAAAAAGAAGCATCCCTGCAGCTAAACTCATAACATTTTACAGTACCACTCTTTCTATAAGTCACTCAAAACTGGATAAATACCCTGCTGATGTCACTTCCAACTGCGTTTGTGAATTTACGTGCACTTGCGGGAGCAAGTACATTGGAAGTACAGAAAGAAAGACTTCTATCCGGTTTTCTGAACATATTCCAAGAAACCTGTGCCTGAAAGGAAGCAAATATTCTCACAGTGCAATTACTAGATATATTGTTGATACCGGACATCTCGTAGAGATTTCTAAGTCCTTAAAAATATTAAATGGACAAATGACAGCAAATTTACTACGATTCGCCAAAGCGATCGCAATCAAACGGTTTAAACCAACCAGACTTATGTATACAGAAAGAGAGTGTGATTAACCTCTCACTCACACTATTGGTAAGTGAATTTTGACTTTGATTACATTAATTATTCATCTGATTCAGTGATCTCAACTCACTGAACAAATCTTAATCTCATAAACTGTAACCGCTTTTGTTTTTATTTTTGGAGTTACTATGTGAACCTGCAAGCTAACACTGCTCTGTTAATTAATTTTTTCTGTCTTACCCCTCCCCCTCTTTTCAACTTTGAAAGCGCATTAATTGATGATGAAAACTTAATTTAAACATTTTAATGCCTTCATTTTGGATGCGTCAATTTTATCTCTTCTCTACTACCACTCATACATTAAAGTATGTTATTATCATCTGTATATAACCATTGTAATTTCAGGTAATCTGTAGCTGATGAGAACCTGTGAAATAGCATGATGTCATTTTATACTGCAAATGTCATCTTCCTTTCTTTATCGTAATTTATCAAGGAAACCATTTGCATGAAGTTCACGGAAAAGAGGTTGGGAATGGTGAGGTGAGAAAAACGAAGGACGACTGTTGAGCATATTACTAGGTAAAAGAAGCTTCAATTTTAAAAGTGGATAATCAGGGCAGATACAAAGTGATAACAAATCATTTTTTAACGTGCATAAAATTGGCTTCAGCGAATAGACGTAAATGATCTGAACATGTGCTATATATATATATATATATAAGTTTAAAGGTACCACTGAAATCGTATTTATCACCTGTCTCTTTTGACGTGCTTTTGTATTGATGTTGATGGACAAATATTTCCGTCGCTAGTTGAATCAGTTGAATTCATTTTTTCTTGCAGTCATTTCCAAATGAATTTTGTAGTCCTGACCTGTAGAAATGGATGCTTCATGCCTATATACATATGACTGCTCATATATTCAGTCTGGAAAATACAGTGTTGACATGAATCTACTGTTGAAATTAGCTCCAAAGATACTCTCGACAACAATAATGGACATTACAACACCCATCTGAGCTAAATAATGGTCTACATTATTTCACAGCAACGCTGTGAGCACCGTTCTTCTGACAGGCAAATTGACAGAGTTAAATCCCATAGAGTGGAGTAATAATCGAACCAAAGGATCCTGAATTTTTTTCGTGAACTCTGACATCAACAATGAATCATTCTTCATCCGTTTCAGAACTTCTGTGTGATTTATTCCTCTGCTATTTATGCCTCATTCTCCTTGTGCTCAGGTTTCTAAGAAATTGGCCTAAACCTGAGAGGACATCTCGAGTTTTTTCCAATTTAATCGTTCCAATTTAATATATTAGAAGGCTTGTATCTTTACCTAACCTTGTTAGTAAGATGTTCGTGCTATTCCACAGTTCCTTAGGTTGGATGAAAATGGATACCGCAGGAGTTTGGGTTTCAATTTCCTGGACTGATTTGCTCATTTAAGCAAAGATGACTCGAAATGATATGAGCCTTTTAATGGCTTTTGTTGTTAGGTCGTCTAGTTTAAAAGATTTTCAAACTGCCCTTGATCATGCGGTGTCTTTGCATTTGGTTGAGGAATCCAGACATTCGATTTATATGGCAATATCTCCATCTGAATAGGATTTGGATTCATCTAGGAACTTTTGGGGTGCTTCACCAGATTTGAATGCTAATGAAAAACACGTTAATTTCCACATCTTTTGACACGGAAGAACATCTGGTGTTTATCAGTTCGCTCACGGATTGATACAGGTAATACGACTATTGAAACGTAACTAGCGGCTAACGGACATCTGTTTCCTCCTTGTTTTCAGTTCACAGATAGAATGCACCTACTGGGTTCGAATTGAAGGCAACGGAAGCTCGCAGACTATTCAGCCAATGCCTCATGAGTTCTAACTTCTACCAATATGCGACTGTAGTGCGACCATCAACCAGTATCATCTGACAATACTGCTCTTCACTCAGAATGCATTACAACCAAGTGGCTGAGTGATCCATGAGATTGTCTTGTAAACGGAATATCCTGGGTGTCAACCTCATTGTGATCAAAAGTAGGATGAATTGCTTGTCATGTGTTCTCAAATCTTCTATGGTGCTACAACTGATATCAATCTGCAGTTAAACTTGAATCAGAACAAATGCCAATAAACTAATTCTTGAAATTTTATTTTTGTGATTATTATGAAATTATCAAAGGGCTTAACACTATACAAAATGTTTTCTTTTCCATGGGAGGACTTTAAGAATTAATCCAATAACCAATCCCAAACTAACACTCCTCCGGTCTCTCTGTATGTCTGTTTTCAACATAGAACTTTGTACCGATGTGCAGCAGTTCAAGTCGCCACACTCCACGTAGCGCATAAAGCAGGAGAAGAAAGTAGAAGAAATGAAAAGTAGAGACAGCAGACAGGGATATGAGACAAAAGGAACAGCAGTAACGAAGAACAATGTAGTTTCATTGGAAATTATAAGTCACAAGGAGTGGATGCGTATGCACCATCACTGAGAATGATTTTGAGCTATATCACCAATTGTCTCCAACCATCATTGGTTTTTATCATCCCGAGGACCCCAACCAGGAAGACTGCACCTTCCTACGTGTCTGGCTCAAACTAACTGTCATGGATTCCATTGGCTCATGAATCCATGTTTTAGTTTGACCGCCACTAGCTCTCTTCCAACCTGACCCTATGTCAGCTAACACTGCCCGCCGGTCGAAGAAGGTGATGACTGGTCATAAGTAACACATGTCGCAACCATCTCAGTCGATTTAGCTTCACAGCCTCGTCAAATGATTTCTCACAATTCGAAAGGGAGGTCAGTTGCCGTTTAGTCACTTATCTGAAGGTGTATGCTAACACAGACACGAATTCATATCAGCAAGAAAAAACGAATGAGTCATCTTCGCTTCCAGTTGACCACATCGATTGCGAAATGAAGTTTTTTTTCCTAAAAGGAATCAACTCTGTTGCTTTTGATAGTGTGAAATATTCCCATATTATGAATTAAAAGTCAATCTGAACGAAGAATATTCTTTTCAATAATTTCTCTTCAGGTTCTTACAATTATAAAATATAATATTTGTGGTCGTTACAATAAAGTTAGCCAGGTATACGGCGGATACATTTTTTAACGTAGAATAACAGATTAGTTATGGGGTGTCAAAATAAATAGTCATATTTGTGTGACAAACGTGCTAGGCTGAAATCGATTAGAAATATTGTAAAACGGGAGACAATAGTGGTGGTTAATCATAATGGAATTGTAGAGTGTGGGGTAGGAAAATTGACAAATCAGTTCAAGGTTATAAAAGGTGTCAGGTGAGTGGCTTTTCTTGATATGGAACTTTCTCTCTGTGAAACACACTGAGTATTACAGTTATATAATCAATAGGCTTAGCTAAATCTTTCCTTCAACTTCTAGTAACTATGTTGAGTGGTTTAAAAGACAAAGAGGTGTTCAGCAAAGAGCTCCTCATTTCCAGCATTGGAAATAACTTTTGAAGAAATCCAAACCTCCCTCACTTCCATTCATCTTCAACTCTGATTTCCTGTCTTTTTAGTACACAACAAAACAGCACGAAATGCATAAGAACTAACAGTTAAATACACTAGTCAATCGAAATAGTGCCCAACAATTCATCATTTACTGAAATACGGTGAAGAAACTAATACTAGAAGGATGATAATAAAGTGCCAAATACTTTGAAAATATTTCACGGTCGTACAGAATGTCAGGTAATCATTGAAAATAATGTAAGCTCTTTTTTCCACGATAAATACACTACACTGAAGTGTTCTTACCATTGTTTTTCTGAACTGTTGAACCTTCAAAGAATTTTAAACGATTCTTTGAATTTATACGTCTCATTCGAGCATATTTAATAAAACAGCATATCACAGTGACAAATACTGTAGCCAGCAGTGCAGCAAGTCCACTTCCGATAGCAAATGTTAACGACCATTTGCCTAAATTTTTATGAAAAGAAAAAATAAAAGATTCATATGAAAGAATAGAGCATTGATACAGTAGGATTTTATTTAAATACTTTTGTTTTAATCAGTGCTGAATCATTGACGGTCTATGCAAACGCTTGCGCAACCCGAAATTTTCTTCAATCAAACACAAAGAATCATGAATCAATCAATGTAGGTGACGATCACAGATAATGAGGTAACAAAATGAACCTTTAAGTAATATATATATATATATATATATATATATATATATATATATATATACATATATATATAGTGGCACAATCAAAAGTCAACAAGCAGGCAAAGGCGTAACTGAGATGGCGGTTGTATTCGAAGGACACAAAGAAGAGCATATATCAGATTCTTTGAACATGTACTAGAGAACCTTCGATTGAATGGAATGAAAAATGCAAACCCATCAATTACCAAACACCTGGCCTATGTGTTCAAAATGAATCCATCGTGGAACTTTAATTATCCTGTCAATTCCCTCCTTCATAACTCTGTCTCTTTATTCCATCATTCTATTTCAACCCCCTCCCACTCTTCACATCCATTTTCTGTTTCACATTCATATAGGAAAAAATTCATTCAGACATCTTTAAAACAGAAAATAATATTGAACAAAGAATATCTTTTTCGATAAATTCCTCTTCTGGCTCCATATTAATATATATATATATATATATATATATGTTTATAGACATGGAATACAACATACAGTTTTACTTCTCATTTGAAGCCAGTAACATGAGCTGTGTAATTAGGCATGTTTCTCGACAAATTTCTGAACACCACCCTGTGTGGTTAAGTAAAAGACAAACACAGATCATTCATAGCTCTATTCTACCTCGTCTCGTGGATACAGTACACAGGACTGATTTTAACCAGGTTTTCACAGTCATACAACGGCATACAACAAATCTAAATTTCGCCTTAAGAGTTCGACCGCCAAATATTGCTGAGGCTGGCTGTTGGGATCCAGATTAAGAAGCCTAATTTCTGTGTCCAAAAGAAGTTAGTTCAGATATTATCCTTACCTTGGAAATCCAGCTTCAGTGATCCTGAATTTTTGTGGAATTTTCCTAATTTTGGTTGATATTTTATTTGCTACTATATCTTTATTATCATTATAATTTATGCATCTTTAATGGACTGTAATTCCACTGATGTTACTTAACAAATCGAAATTGTTTAGAAAACACCAGTATTGTTATTAACTACTAATCTAGAATATTCTGTATATATAAACATATATGTAATTGTAGAACCACAAGAGAAAATGATCGAAAAGGATATTATTATTTATTATTACTGTTATTATTTCCTTTATTTTTCTAGAGGAACATAGGGCTTCAGCCACGCGTCTCCTTTGCGTTTGATTATCTGCTAAAGTTTTCAACCGGCTCCAAGTCAACCCACATGCTTTTATCTCCTCTTCCCATCACTTCCTCCAAGCCACTCTTGGATGACCAACTCTCCGATTTCCTTTCGGATTCCACTCGAGCAATGGCTTGTCTAGTGATGCCACTTGATGGTTTCCTCAGAGTATGGCCAAATCAACTCCATTTCTTCCTGCCTATTTGTTGCACAATCGGTTCCTGGTTGGTTCATTCACTGCCAGATATCCCTGTTGCTGATCATTTCTAGCCGGCCATCTAATCTTGAGTACTGAGCAAAGACAGCTGTTGATGAAGGTCTGTAGTTTGTCTGAGATGCTGTTAATGACGCGCCAAGTCACTGATCCGTATGGTAGGTAGCACTGACTTCACATTGGAGTTGGACATCCGTAACTTATTTTTCATGCTGAGTAGTGCTGTTGACCTCCACATAGACTTGAGAGTAATGAAAGCCTGTCTTGCTTTGATATCCTCGTCAGTTGCGCCTGCAGTTGAAACGATGCTTCCCAGATAGGTAGGTGAAGGAGGTTGTTTCTTTCAGGTTCCTCACATTTATGCTGATTGTTGTCTGTTGTTGCTGTTGGTGTTGACCAGCAATCTTCATTACCTCTATTTTCTCTATGTTCACCTGAAGTCCTATCTTCTCCGGATGCTTCTTCAGTCAACTTGTTGCTTTTCACTTGCATATCTTCCAGTTTGTGAGAAATTAGACATAAATCACCGGCGCAGTCCAGATCCGCCAAGTTTTTTTGTGTTGGTGAAAAGGATATTCTTCGCTCAATTATTTTGTGCTTCATATGAGAATTAATTGTTCATCCTTTGAATCCTACTCACCGTATTACGTGGTCACCACGACTTTCCTACAAAAATCCCTATTGGAGGATTGATTCGTGATGAATAAATTGTATTACAGGTAGTTTCACTAAATTTTATAGGTTGCATACAGTTGAAGAGAACTGACATGAGAAAATGAATTCATACTATTCCGTATGAATATTTTTATTCTACTTCTGTTTTCCAATTTCTAAAGGGAATCTCATGTGGGATAAAATCCATCACGTTTTTTTTCAAAATTTTTATTCATTCACTGGTCTTCTTTCATTATGGTGAAATGTACTCACTTGCATTTTTCAACACACTACTGAGCATTTTCGACGGAGAGGAAAAAAATAAAGAAGTGATAGGTTTTCACTTCATATTGAAAGTTATTGTGTCATGTGATCTACTATCGACTACTGTTAAACTTGATGATTCTTGAAGATGATAAAATGTCCCACATTAAGTTGTCATCTCTGATATTATAGAATTATAAAAGAAAAGTGAAGAAATAAGAGGTAACTTAGGCATTTTATTGCATTTTCTAAATTACTGTTTGATTTGATTCTGAGTAAGTCTATATTTATTCTTCACAAATGCTTAATTAAGAGGAAGGGGAAATAGAAGTAGGGAATGTGATTTCTTTTTGACTATAGAACGTCCCAAAACGAAATTTACATTTTATGGAGCCACAAAACCTCGCCAGATACTAACTTACTAGTTTTCTCGCCGGTCACAAGCCCGGGTAAAGAGGGAGGGTTGGGGCGTGGTGCTAGCAACTCCACCCCTGTAAAACAACCAAATCGCTACAGAAACTTCAACGAATAAATATATTAAAAATTCTAAAAACATAAGCAATAGCCTTACTTTTCGCTGGAATCGGAGAAGTGAAATGACGCA
The DNA here is from genome assembly GCA_944472135.2 of Trichobilharzia regenti. NCBI lineage: Eukaryota > Metazoa > Platyhelminthes > Trematoda > Strigeidida > Schistosomatidae > Trichobilharzia > Trichobilharzia regenti. The sequence continues at coordinate 32,689,366 of OX235268.1, forward strand.
GGCTGGTGAAAGCCTTCGGGAAGCCAGTCAGCCGATGTGCCTTCTTTCGATGAAAGCAAAAGTAAGGATGGGTACCTGGAATGTTCGCACAATGTACGAAACTGGAAAGGCTGCCCAGATAGCCGCTGAAATGAGAAGGTACAGAATAGAAGTGTTGGGAATCTGCGAGAGCAGATGGAACGGAACTGGAAGGTGCCAACTACCTACTGGAGAGACAGTAATCTATTCCGGCCACCTAGAGGACAACCATGAGCACACCGAGGGAGTGGCCATCATGATGTCACCAACAGCAACCAAAGCTCTCATGCAGTGGGAACCAATCTCCTCCAGGATAATGACAGCCAGGTTCAACTCAAAAGGAAGGAAAGTTACAGTCATTCAATGTTATGCGCCTACAAACGTCTCAGAACAAGAGAAGAAGGAGGCGTTCTACAGACAACTACAAGCAATAATGGACAACGTCCCAAATGGCGATATCAAAATCCTGATGGGCGACATGAATGCGAAGCTGGGAGGAGACAACACAGGAAGAGAACTCACCATGGGTCGTGAGGCCCTCGGTGAAATGAACGACAATGGTGAACTCTTCTCAGACTTCTGCGCCTTCAATGATTTGGTGATTGGTGGTAGTGTGTTCAAACACAAGGATATACACAAGACGACATGGATTTCACCAGATGGAAACACCAAGAATCAAATAGACTTCATCTCAATTTCAAGAAAGTGGAGACGGAGCCTACTGGACACAAGGTCAAGGAGAGGAGCAGATGTGGGTTCAGACCACTATCTAGTACAAGGGACTTTCAAGGTGAAACTAAAAGCCTCGAGGATAGCTGGGGATAGGCCACAATGCAAGTTCAACACTCAATTACTGAAGGACACAACCACAAAAGACACCTTCACTGCAACTGTCAGAGCAAAGCAGGAAACACTACGCGACAGCACTGAAGAATCATGCGTGGAAGAACATTGGAAGTCTCTGAAGGCGATTCTCAACGAAACGTGTTCAACGGTTCTAGGAAGAAAGAAGAGACAAGACAAGGAATGGCTCTCAACGGACACTTGGAAATTAATAGAAGAGAGGAGAATGGTGAAAGAGAAAATGATTCAATGCAAGGACGGACAGGAGAAGGAGACGATGAGCTCAACTTACAAAGCACTGGACAAAGAAGTGAAGAAAAGTGCTAGGAAGGACAAAAGACGATTCTACGACAATCTAGCTACTGAAGCTGAAAAGGCAGCAGGCAAAAGGGACCTGAGGACACTATATCAGATAACCAAATCTCTATCCGGGAAGAGACCAACACAAGCGAAACCTATAAAAGACAGCCAAGGGAACCCGATTACCAAGGAAGAAAAACAGATTAAACAATGGGCGGATCACTTCAAAGGACTCTTGAACCGACCATCACCTGCAACCCGTCCAGAAATACCAACAACAGCGCGCACACAACTGCAAGTTGACACCAATCCTCCAACGAAAGCTGAAGTCTTGAACGCAATCAAACTTCTGAAAGCTGGAAAAACAGCCGGACCAGATGGAATACCCCCTGAAGCACTGAAAGCAGACCCAGAGACGACAGCAGACATGCTGACTCCATTATTGCAAAAGGTCTGGAAGGAGGGAAAGGTGCCTACTGACTGGAGGAAAGGTTACCTCGTGAAACTACCAAAGAAGGGCGACTTAGGACTCTGCAAGAACTGGCGAGGAATCATGCTCCTATCGACGCCAAGTAAAATCCTGAGTCGCATCATCCTGGAGAGATTAAAGGACGCACTGGAGACAGAACTCCGACCAGAACAAGCTGGATTCAGGAAAGGCAAATCATGTACTGACCAAATTGCAACTCTACGCATCATCATCACAGAACAAAGCATGGAATGGCAATCAAACCTCTACCTCAACTTTATAGACTTTGAGAAGGCCTTCGACAGCGTTGACCGTGAAGTAATTTGGAAATTACTCGAGTACTATGGCGTACCCCAAATATTCATCAACCTTATTCAACAGCTGTACGACAACGGCACATGTCAAGTGATCCACAACGGAAAACTCAGCGAGGCGTTTGGAGTAAACACAGGAGTCAGACAAGGGTGCTTACTATCACCAATGATATTCCTAATTGTGGTGGACTGGATTATGCGTCAGACTGTGGGAAACGAGAAGACAGGAATATCCTGGACGACCGACGTGAAGAACCTAGAAGACCTGGATTTCGCGGATGACTTATGTTTGATGTCACACACAATCGAAGACTTACAAGCGAAAACCGACAAACTGGTCGAAGAAGCAGCCGGTAAAGACAGGACTCCAGGTAAACATAGACAAGACGGAGGTTATGAAAATAACCAACCAACAACAACAACAGCAACATCAATCACCATCAACGGGAGGGATTTGAAAGAGGTTACTTCATTCACTTATCTAGGGAGCATTGTCTCAACTACAGCAGGAGGAACGGACGAGGATGTCAAATCGAGAATCGGGAAGGCGAGAAACACATTCATCAGCCTGAAATCAATCTGGAAATCTTCGTCACTCAGCATCAACAACAAAATTCGGATTTTCAATACAAACGTAAAGTCAGTTCTTCTATACGGATCAGAAACTTGGCGGGTCACAAAGAATATTTCCAAAAGGCTGCAGACCTTTATTAACAACTGTCTTCGCTCAATACTGAAGATCAGATGGCCGGAAAGAATCACCAACAAGGAATTATGGGAACAAACAAAGCAAGAACCAATCGCCCAACAAATATGCAGGAGAAAGTGGAGATGGATCGGACACTCGCTGAGGAGACCGCTGGGTGACATCGCGCGCCAAGCCCTCGAGTGGAACCCGAAAGGGAAGCGGCGTGTGGGACGTCCAAGGGTGACATGGAGGAGATCGTGTGAAGAGGAGTTGAAAGAATATGGATTAACATGGATGCAGGCGAAAAGCATAGCAGAAGACAGAAGAAAATGGAGACGTGCAGTTGAAGCCCTATGTTTCACTAGGAACCCAAGGGAGCAATAATAATAATTTGTGTGTAAAATCATTTTCCCTATCTCTCTACCCATTAATCTTAACTCAGTAAGCGTTTTCTAGTGAATACAATAGTAAATCAAGGCTATTTACAATAACGGTAGAGTGGGTCATGCGAGAGACGGTTGTGAGCGAGAAGATGAGTACTCTCTTCGTGTGCTTTCAGAAGTGTGTGGGCTGTTGTTACTTCCCGCCTGTCCACATCATGGAAGTTGATGGATTCCTCGGATACCTGAGACAGAGAGAGATTAGTGTTGCATAACCGCAGAGCTTAGGGGACAATTGCTTGAGGCCGGCCGGTTACACACGGCTTGTATGAACTGGTTTCTTGGTTTCGTTCCGTATTAGTAAACTTTTCGCCGGTTACGGACCACTATCGTAGGGTAAGTCGGAATTTACAATTTTTGGGGTCGATCTTTTCTAACCTTCTCTCTCCAGAGTGGAGAGACAGCATAGCTGACATGCTGGTCGTCTGAGGGAAACACCTTACTGCTGTTACGTCCCTGTGCAAGAAAGATTCTTACACTATGACGGTAACTGCATTTAGTCTAATCGCCATCCTCAAAACCTTCCTGGCATAACAGGACCTGCAGAAACATTGGCTCTAGCCAGTGTAGCTTGTTGAGTCATTGCGATGTGCAAGCCCGACCACCACACACATTCAACCAATAAAGAAAATTCTAGAAGATCTGAGTTTTCGGGGTGACTGATGTGTAACGTCACACAAACACAGAGATTGACTGGTGGAAGAGGCAGACAGCAAAAACAGGCGTTCAAATGAACATGAAGAAGAAAGAAGTGCTGAAGGTACCTAGCCAATGCAAACAAGCAGTAATCACTATCCACAAGAGAAGGTTGAAGGAGATCACTTCTTTCATTTATCTTGGTGGCACTATTTCAATTACGAGCTGCAAGAATAACGACATCAAAGCCCGGATGGGATCGAAAAAGTAAGAGAAAACTTCATCACTCTAATATCACTGTGGAAATCTACTTCAGTCAGCATAAAGAACGAAATTCGAATTCTGAATACCAATGATAGTTGGTCTCGTCAACATTGTTCATGGAATTGGTGAGACACCAGTAGCATTTTCAACAGCCAACTCAAGATTTCTGTCAACATATGCCTTCATTTCATACCAAAGATCAGATGGAACCCCTGAGGAACTTAACAATAAATAATTTTGGTTAGAAAGGAATCAACCAAGGACTCATTGCCCTACAAGTATTCCAAAGAAAATGAAGATAAATTGGACGTAGAAATGGAGGAGACTGTTGTGTGTTACTGCATGCTTAACGCGGGGGCAGAACTCGATTGGGAAACAGACAGTTTGGCGTTCAAGGGTGACAAGGAGAATAATCATGCGAGGAGGAGGAGGAGGTAACGAAAGCCTGCGACAGATCGTGGGGGTGAGAGAAAGATAAAGTAAATGTGTGCTTTTGGAGCTCCATGTTCTATTCGAAACCTCAAGAAATCACAACAATAATACTCAGGTATTGATTTTCATGAAGATTTTGTTTTGATTGGTTGGAGAATTTCATCATGATCTAACATCAGTTAGAAAACCAGTGGAAAGTTCACCTGAAAGTACTGAAAAGCTGTTTCTTCAGCCTAGTTTGGGACACTTCATCAATACGCACCGAAAACAGGGGTTCGAATCCCGGACATTTAGGTTAAAAAGCTGGCGAGCTCTTAAAAAATTAGGCCATTCACTGGGAACCGATCCACTGGGCAGCTCATGAATTTCAACTTATGCCAATTCATGACATGGTGCGTACCGATGAAGAGTCCCAAACTAGGGCAAAATAGATGTCCAGTAATTTTTTGGTGGTTTTCTAATGCTTCTGTAAATGATGTCAGTTCATGACGAAATCCTCTAAATAATAATATTCAACTAATTTCACTATTTAACAGCCGATCCATTCTATAGTTGACTTGTAAGGATTAGATTTGTTTTGACGAGTTCGACCACGGACTGATATCAGTCAGCGAACCACTGAAAACCAGCACTGGAGTAATGGACAATTGTTTTATCCTAGTTTGGGAATTATCGGCAGTACGCACTCTCTGAGGTTTGAACCCAGAACTCAGGAAAACCAATCTAATTCTTACAAACCAACTAAAGAAAATTAATCTGATACTCACTAGTGACATGATGGAGTTTCCTGGAGTTCTAATGAGAATTCGTGACTAGTGAGGTCTATCCCAACAAGTGTGAGGATGGATTTCCCTAAATATCACAAATCGGTGAATGTTAGAATTCATGAGTTGGCCACTGAATGGGGTCTTAGTGACTGAAGAGTATACAAGCTTGCCTTGTAACCTGAAGGTCATGGGTTCTAACAGATGATTTCCGAACTACGCTGACGAAACACCTGTCCAGTACTCCCTGGTTTTCAGTGGTTCTCTAACTGATATAAATTCGTGGTCAAACCTGTTTACCACTTGTTATCAAGCTATTAAAGGAACATGTTTATCTCATGCTTTGTTCCTTAAGTAAATATCCAAACTATTGTGACACTGGCTTCTCACTTTACCCATATTCTATCGGGACAAAAACAGCTTGTGATCCCAAGGAAATATATAAATAAACAAATAAATATCCTGGCGCAGGAAAAGTAAATAAATACCAGAATTCGCACTGAAAACCGTTTCATTTTACCTAACTGGAAAACAATTTGATTGATACAATTTTAATTTACTTTATTTATTTTCTGACATTTAAGGTATAATTTGTGTTCAATGTACAATATATAATATTGTTATTGTTGTTTTGGTAGTTTTAATAAGCTAAATCATAAAATTTAATGATAGGAGAAATTTCAGTTTCACTTTAATTGAATTTTAAATCAAGCGTCAATTTATTTGTTTTCCAAAATGTTCAATGGATTTGATTTATGTCACACTTTGAAGGGATATAACCTCAGTGTTATATAGAATGAAGTTTCGTCGACAGTAGGGTTTTCCTTGGTTTAACTTAAAAACCTTGTAATTAAAACGTAAACGTTCTAAGAAACTAGTTTAGACATTTATTAAAAATTATAGGTATTGGATGGTTGGAGGCAGTCGGCAGGAAGCTCAGCCTGACCTAGGTTTCGCCAGTCAATCAACAAGGCGTATCTTCAACCTTAGAGGAATTGATTTGCCTTCTGAGATTCGAACCTGCGTCACCTTGTGCTGCAGTCAAAGATGTAACCAATGAGCTGTTCGGGCTCGCGATGAACTTCATGTAGCACTGTAGTAGATACTTTGATTGGAAGCTAATAACTAGTGTGATGTGTTCAGACTAAACTCTATCAGTCAGGTTTACAATGCTGCCACCATTCTAGGTAGCTCGCCATCACGTTTCACACTGATTTGATGATATCAGTTAGTTGGAAAGAAGGAAGCAGAAAGCTTTGCTTGACCTAGGTTTCCTGCTACTTGGCACTCACCAGTTTGTCAGCTAAGCGTATCCGCAACCTTGAAAAAATTCCATTCCGCTCGGAGATTCAAACCCGCATCATCCAGTGCTGCAGTCAGAAAACGATTTAAGCAATCCAATACGTATGCTAGGTAACTTCTTATCAGGTTTCACATTTACATAATAACGGAATGTCAGCCATAGGCATTTGTATGATGAGTGTGGTTGATAAGATATGTAGGATCAGAGTTCAGGGATGTGAATTTGTTAATAAGCATAGCTGAGAAAGTTGCCATAATGATTTTTCAACACAATCTCTGTGTTCAGAAAACCTTTGTCCTGTCTCTCTCTCTCTCTTGACCTACACGTCTAACCTTAAATTAGTTCTCTCTTCCAGGGACACACAGGATAACTGTAAATATTGCCTTATTATATTTTCATTTTATTTTATTTGTAATGCTAACTGTATTGTCAATATCTCCCCGTGCTGTAGTTGTAAATTTTAATGTCGGTTTCACAATTAACTATTATTATATTTGAATAAGGCATTTAGAAAACCAATTTCGAGAAAGACGATACCTTATTTCGTAGTTTCTTTACAATTAACATGGTTCACGACAATAAAACACAATGCATGACATTTACTCAGTTATATAAAACAAAAGTACAAACTAATGACCAATCATGTTTAAATAGATCAAGTAGTCCATGGTGGGCAAAGGAAGGTTGAAATCTATTGTTTTTGTACACATAGTTCATGCTGCATGTGATCAACTCAAAGTGCTTCAATCACCTTCAATAACCTTGAATTAGAGTTATGTGGAGAAATAATTGTGAAGCAGTCATTAATATTAATTTTGTGGCCTGGCAAAATTATTGCTTCGCAATGAGTGATGCTGGATTGCTATTCAGATTAATAATTACTTTTGGATTTTTTATATGTTTTAATAACCATTTTGGAACATCTTATTTTTGACGACCACATTGGTACACTCTATTGGTTCTACCTATATAGGTGTCACCATAACTGCAGGTGAACTTGTAGATAAAGTTTGAAGTAGAGTGAACAGAATTTCGTCCTTTAATCGTAGGTACAGGTATCAAGAATTTTCAGTATGTGAAGGAAAGAGATGCGGCGTAGAATGTGCGTTTGATGGCTGACGGAAGTCGTTGAGCTGTCAACTGCATTATTTGGTCATCCTTGAATACCAGGTCAATAAAGATAGATAACTTTATTTGGTACAGAAGCTGCATTTTCGAGATGTGATCTCTCCTTACTATGACAACTGATAAAGTTTTCCGGATAACCATTAGCTAATAAAACTAAACGTACACGTCGAAGCTCATCCATCAATGTGTCACTCTTGCAGGGACCTTTTGTGGGACCTTGAGAACAAACGTTTCATTAGACAACGTTTATACTAGATAGAAACTACGAAATGACATCATCTTGCGAAATTTGTTTTTTAAGTGCTTTACTCAAATTTATCGAAGGAATGATTGTTTTAATTTTATTCTGTTATTATACTATCTAATCGTCACGTGACAATAATTGTTTTCCCCTCTACCCCTGTCAACATGCACATTCTGTCTACCTCGTCACCGTTGCCTAGATTATATAAACACTTGGTATTATTTATGTTTTTATTACTATCATTATGATCACCTCGATTGTTATCCGCTAGTTCACATCCCTGAACTCTGATCCTGCACCTCGTATTAATCACACTAATTCAAATGCTAGTCACTAATTATTCATTATTATGTATATATATATATATATGCGTGCGTCGATGGCACAGTGGTTAGGACCCTCGCCTACTATGCGCATGGTTCGGGGTTCGATCCGCGGTCAACGCACTCCTTTACCTTGGTAAGCCACAAATAAAGCTGGTAAAGGCGAAAAGTTGGGCATGAGGCTAGCAACCCCATCCTGTAAAACTAAACACTGCTACAGAAACTTCAACCCTCTAGCTTGAAGTCCTTTGTTCCACTGGGAATTTAATTTTTAATTTTTTTTAAATTTTTTATTTATTGAGATTTTCAACACAAATGCGAAATCAGTTGGTTCGTCTATGCAGGTCATAAACGTGTGCTGTGTGTCACGAAAAGCATTTCCGACAGGCTACTGCTGACTTTTATCAGCAGCTGCCAGCCTCATAGGGTCCATACTGAAAATCGAATGGTCAGTCAGCCAGTCAGCCAGAAAGAATTAGAAACGAGAAACTCTGGCTTGGAATAAAGCAACCAAGAGCCGACCGCTCAACAAATATGTAGTAGAAAAACGAAGTGGATTGGGCATATGCTGAGGTGGCCATCGAATGCTTTCCCGCTCAATGCAGGCCATTGATTGAGTGCAATCCCAATGGGAAGTGACAAGTAGGTTGACAGTGCGAGGGTACCATGGAGGAGGTCGTTTAGAGAGGCTAAGATGAAAGATTATGGGCGATGGTGGAGGTAGTCATCTGAAGCGGACAGCGTCAAAATAGAAGAATGTGAAGATGTGTTGTTGAAGCCCACCTGTGTTCCACTCGGAACCCAAAAGAATAAGAATTTGCAGTACAAAATTTTCCATTTATCTTAAAATATCCCTTAAGTATGTTGACATCATAATGAGTGAATAATTCCTCAGCCATGTGTTTCATCAGAATTTTAATTTGCAGAAAAAGTTCGCAATTCTCAGTTTATACAACTAAAAACAAAGTTTCACCACAGTTTCGTCTGGAAACCTAAATTATTTAAATTTATTTAGATTACATTATGAGATATAACCCATTACCACCAGTTTCCCCAATAAGTTAGCCAAAAATCAGGTAGTTTGAACTGATTCAGTTTTCTGAATTTAGTCAAACCACGTGAAAAAATTGAAAAAAACTCAGCTCCAAAATAAGCGAAATGACTAGCAAGCACTGCTGTTTGATATGGATGGTGCCCAACTACTGATATCAACCAATCAGTAGTATATGGTGTCTTGAAGTTATATGCTTCTTTTAACATACATTTGTAAACATTTTCTTATATTCTGCAGTACATAGAGAGTCAAAACCACTCAAGGAGTATTTTTAAGACGATGCTGTTATCCAGAAGTCGATGAAACTGAAGAGAATTTATTCTAAAGAATATTCTTCATTCAGACAGACATATAAGTTATAATATTGGAGTACATTACAGACTTTAAAATCAAACAATAATTTATTACACTTTAAGATACAAAATGAGAAACACTCTGTAAAGAAATCCTACAATTTTTAAATTAACTTACTGTCATCAGTTAATGATATCAGCCTCCAATCTGATCCATAATCGTTGAATACTGTACAATTATAGGTAGAAAAATCAGTGGAACGTAATTTTCGAAAGACCAGTACACTTTTAACTCCACGATGTGTTTTCTCCTGATAAATAAGAAGCCTAAATTTGTATAATAGATGTAAAAGAAGACATATTAATTGATATTAGTAGTCATAATTAATAAAATATAGGCGATTTTTAATGAGTGAATGAACGTCAGTGCATTTATAGAGTTCAGAGAGTTGTCCAAACAAAAGAAAAGAGTTTTCGTTAGCACCTTTCTCTTTCAAATCGTGGAAAATACTCATTGTAACTTTTATAGTTGGATACCTATCAGCCGTAAAAGATCTCTCATTATCTGGTTAGTCCACCGTATCACAAGAATTTGAAGCGATGACTCTTTAGAAGAAGAGTTTTGTGGAGAAGAACATGAAATCAAGGCCAAAAAGAAGAATAAATTTCAGTGCAGAAGGAAACACTTTATTTGAATCGGGAATTCAGGGGAGACCTAGCAGTAGATATCCTTAAAAGGAGAATATCTGACTCCCTGAAGACTTCTCCGGCAGCAACTCTAGTAATGATATTCTCTAGGCGCCCACTACTTCGGAGAAATTGGAAGAACAGACTTCCGTATATGACCACTTCCATGCACATATATCAGTTCACCGGCTCTTGCTGAGCTAGGTACATAGGTCGTTCTATGGGAGTCTTATCAAAACGTGTTAGAGAACATCATTCAGCATGGCTGCAAAGAGGAGGCACTAGTTCAGTCAGAAGCCCAATAACTGAACATCTGGTCAATACCTGTCACAGAATCTCAACTGTCTCATCATTCAGAGTTGATCGGGACCTTGGTGGCCTGTTCGAATTTTTGTGCCTGCTACTATAATATCTACATTTTGCATCCAGTCTACTGTTTACCAACATTTATTTATCACCTAAATATGAATTCTAACAGAATCATTTACTCTCGTAACTTTATTAATCATTTACGACCAAATGACTTTCATATTCCAAAGAAACCAAGGAGGAAACATCGTAGTGGTTGGCAGAGAGCTCTCAAACGTACACCAATACACTTAACTACGGTCCCCGTCATAATGAACAAAACTGTCGCTCTCTGCCAAACAAGATAATGTACCTACAATCCTTGATGTCAACTGATACGTATCATAACACCGCCATAATCACATTACAAGAAACGTGGTTGCATGAACTGTATGATGACAACCTTATCTCACTAAAGGACTTTATTTTATTTCGTCAAGACCGTCAATGTTGTAATAAGAAAAATGGTGGTGGCGTTGCAACTTTTATTCACTCCAAATGGTCTGTCTCAAATAACGTCTGCTTCACCTTCTCAAATGACTTCATTGACTGTATTACTGTCAAATGTCGCCCCAAACATCTCCCCAAATATAAACAAATCTATATTACAAACATGTACATTTCTCCTAGTTGCTCTCCATCTGATCTATCTAATTTTGCTGATGAATTCACCATGTTTGCTGCTGCCAACTTCGACAACTCTCTATCCGTTATTACTGGAGACTTCAACACCTCAGATTGCTCCTTTCTTGAAGCTCTTGGTCACACAAACATAGTCAAATTTCCCACTCGACTTGACAAAACACTCGATCTAGTTTTTACTAATGACGAAGGAGTATATGAAACACGTAGACGTTCACCGATACATAACTCCGATCACTGCATTGTCCGCGTTTTGCCAAAAATATACAGCAAAACACATATTAAAATCTTCTCACACCTGTCTACGATAGCACAACAAAGAAGCTACACATCTGACAACTTACTCAATCTAAGATGCATGTTAAAAGATACCAACTGGGATCTATTCTATGAAAGTACATTAGATGACTCAATCACCAATATAATGGATTATCTCAAGTTCTGCCTCGACATATGCTGTCCCAAACAAACACTGTTCAAACGCCTCGACCGCTTCTCGTCTCCCCATCTCAAACAACTTCGCAGGCAAAAAGAAATGTTATATAAATGCAAAGACAAGTTAGGACTTAAAAAGATTAATGCTCAAATCAAATCTGAAATCAAAAATCTTAATGCTATCTATAACCAAACACTTTTATCATGCAAATCTCCTAACAGCATGTGGAAATTTTTCAATGAAATTACTGGCAATAGTAAGCGATGTAATGTTTTTCCCTCTTGTGATGTTAATGCTCTTAATCTGTCTTTTATACGCTCTCCTTCTACTATAACCACTTCTAACGTTACTAATCTTGTAGCTGATAACTTCCAGGACTTCAATACTCTCGATGTTTTGAAATGTCTTAAAACTCTTAAGCCCTCACATAGTCTTGGCCCTGATGGCATACCTGCATATGTTCTAAAACAATGTGCAGATGCTTTATGTTCTCCTCTAACTAATATCCTAAATGCTTCTTTCTCCGAAAACGTTGTACCTGTTCCATGGAAAGACATTAAAATAGTCCCTGTCCCTAAACCTGGCAATAGCAAGAACGTAAAGTTCAGACCCATTGCCATCACTTCCCCGTTTCTAAAGCTCATGGAAAAACTAGTACTTCTTAAACTCGAACCCTCCCTTAAAAGCTTCGAAGACCCCAAACAATTTGCCTACAGACAGGGTAGGAGTACTTTAGACGCTGCAGCCGTCTTACACAACAGTATTGTCTCATCATTAGACAAAGGTGCCAAATATGTCCGCTGCACGTTTCTTGACTTCACTTCTGCTTTCGACTCTGTACCTAGATGTCTCTTGCTAAATAAGCTCTCCATGACACAAACCGAGTCCTGGGTCACTAACTGGTTGCATTCCTACTTTTCAAACAGAATGCAGTACACCGTATACAAAGGCGAATCCTCCTCTGCTGTGCTCACTGAAGCTGGTGTCCCCCAAGGTGCTGTACTCTCCCCACTTCTCTTTTCATTCTTCCTACATGACCTACCGTCTTCAAATGACATTAACTTTGTCAAATATGCTGATGACCTAACTGTATCTTTACCTGTCAAATGTCAAAGTGACTGCTCTAAACTAAATGGCTTCTTATCAGAAATCAGCCAATGGTCCAAGGAAAACGGTCTCACCTTAAACCCCTCCAAATGCCAAACAGTTAATTTCACCTTTAGGCACAAATCTGACCTAAACAAACTGGTTAGCACTCACGAGGTGTGCAACATAGATGGCACTGAAATAGAAACCAAGTCGGAAATTAAATACCTAGGCGTCACTCTATCTTCTGATCTTTCCTGGTCGTCTCATATCTTGACGATTTCCAAGAAAATATTCCGTCTTACCTTCTACATCAAGAAGTTAAGACATTCTGGTGTAACCCAACCCTTACTCCTACAATTTGTTAACTCCCGTATTCTGCCTATTATTCTCTATTGTTCCCCCTTAGTCTTTCCTGGGCTATTGAAGAAAGACTATACCTTATTACGTAGGATGTTAAAGGTTGTCAGCAGGGTAAGCAGTTTGCCACTTAGCCAGCTTGTTAATATTCTGGTGGACAGGCACATGGACTCATGTGAAAAATGGGCGAAATCCATTTTATCTGACTCACAACACCCTCTACATTCACAACTCTCCCCATGTATCTCTTCAGGGAAAACCAGAAGCCTATATAGGAAACTATATGCCCGCACTAGTAAGTACAAAAACTCATCCATACCCTACCTAGCTCGTGTTCTGTGCGATAAAGAAAGCATTAGGCGTGAAACCTTTAACTTATTAAATAGTCAGTAGAACAAATGGATCTCGTCTTTCCAACTCACATCATTTACAGGTACAACGTTTTCTTTCTACCTTTTTTGTTATGTGTTGTTTTGTTTCTCTCTTCCTTGCAAACTCTACTTAAAACATTCGTTCTTTCACACTCTGTATATCTCGACCATTTTGCTATCGCTTACGCCAGTAAATATGCTAGTAGTATCTACTTTTCTAACACCTTCAAACACTCTGTTTAAATTTTGGCTTTGCTACCGACATGCTAATATGTTGTTGTCAAAACTGACTGAGATAACCTTAATCTATGTAGAACTATATTTATTGTTAATGTACTAACTGGATGCAATATTGTAGTAAAATGCTGAGAATTCCATTCTGTATCACAAGTACTGATTTGGAATAAAGCTTATCTTATCTTATCTTATTTACAAAGTAAACAAAAGTCTATAAAAGGCAGTGTGTTTCCGACTTTTTGTACCGCGAAAGTTCTCGCTATATGCATTGAAAAGCCGGAGCTATGTGTTCAAAAGAAAGTAGTCCAGCCTTTACAACTACCATGGACCTAGTTCAGTGTATTCCTATATCCTTTAGTTTGTTTTGTTTTGTTTTGTTCTCTGTGTGTGTCATTTTCTCTTTTTGTCTTCATTCAATTCATCCTAATTCTCCAGTTATAAAATCAGTTATTTTAAGTTTGTATCCATGCTCCTCCTAAATACACTTTTAATCCGTTTAGAATAACCATTTTACAATTATATACTAATCCTCTGTGTAATTTTTCGTTTCTAAGCCTCTTGTAATCTATATTCGTACCTTCGAACTTTCATATGAAGTTGAAGATTATTAATACCTTCCTTACTATGTGGAATTAAACGAATAAAAATTGTATCCATGTAAACTAATCTATATAAATGCGATTGTACAGCTTTTTAGAATGAAATCGACGAAAGGATCGCCATCTTTGCTGAACTTCTTGTTCTTTTCAATCTAATCTTTCCCTTTCACTTGATACTTAATATCTGATAAGCGCTGAAGCTGATAACCACCTGTTACCCAGGAAACTTGCAGAAAGAAATACCGACGGACTAATTAAACGCCAAGGGACTGTAGTGCGAAACCCGAATAGGAAGAGGAGAGTTTGAGTTAGCTCTAATGGAGATCACATAAGAGATAGTATGTGGAAGAGATAAAAGGTTCCATTAAGTGGTAGAGCCTGTTGAAACTGATAACAGATATCTGAGTCAAGAGGTGTTTCTGAAGCGGCAAGCTCCACTCAGAACTCAAGGATAATTCTTATATTTGAAATACAAGGCGACCTGCTTAAAACTTAGGCCACCAAAAACTCTCCATCTTTCTCTCTCTATTGCATATATTTTCTCTCATTTGGTTTCTTTCAATTGATTAACATATGACCCCTATTAGTATTATCTACTCCTGTGTGTATTGAAAATGTTTGCCAGGTTCTGATTCGCAAGTTCCTACTAGACTTGAGGAAAGGCCTAATTGTGCGTGGCAGCGGCTCTTCAGTTATCTCTTTGGTTCTCAAAATGTACTACTGAACATCTTACAATTGGCTTTCAACTAGATATCATGGTCTTCTCGAGGGAGACAAGGCAGATATATCATGATAGAGTGGTTTGTGTTTCATCAGCTCAGAGACCATTGTGTCATGCACAGGATATAATGACAGGTAATATTTTACTTGAAGATATTGATTGTACGAAGGGAAAATATCACACAGTAAACTCCTCTGAGAATCCTGTACATTTTATAAATTCTATCCAGAATAAAGATGTTATTATTAGTAGTATTAAAGATGCTTTCATGTAAAATTTTAACCACGTGTATCTGCAACGGAACGCAGTACACTAAGAAGTTATAAAAAGATAACATTTCATTCACCAGGAAGGGATAGTTGTAGTGTCGTAACACTTTACACGGATAATTTCAGTGGGAAAGGTTAAATTTCATACAATGATTCCCTCTAATAAATTTGAACAAAGAAAGAAGAAACTTTAGCGCAGAATAATCTAGATCCATTTTATTTCGTTGATTCTCATCAGCTAAGAACAACCTGAATTTTTTAATAAAATAAAAATAAAAAGTGTACAATTTTAACAAACCTTTGTCCATTAGCAAGCATACTATCACAACGTCATTGTAAGGCGTTGAGATTTAGAGGGTGTCTAAAGTGTTACGACATATATATGTATATATGTCGGTTGAGATACGTTTTTTGGAAAAAAATTAATTAACAGTTGTGTTAGTGGGGTGGAAACAGAAGAAATTTAGCAATAGTTACGTAATTAGTTAGGAGATGAAAATTTTAACATTTCAGTGCACATGAGGTTATATGAGAAGTTGATGATGTAATGCAGTGACCAGAACTCAGAAGATCAAGAAAAATTATCTCAAGAGTGTCAAGCTAAAAATAAAGAGAGGGGATGGAGTGAAAAGATAAACAAAGTTGGAAAACAAAGAGTTACTAAGATTTGAGTTACCAGGGTAATTGAAGGCCAACAACGGATACTTTTTGGACACATAAATCAGGCTTCAATCGTTTTATTGCTATGGCTTCAGCAAACCTGATAAGATTTGTGCTACTTTGCCTGTTAATTATTTTGAATGATTTCAGCACATCTACTCGGTGTCCTGTGTCAATCAGGTGTTTGACAATTAAAGAGCTTAAACAATTCGGTCCCTTTAACCGGAAGTTCCTTGGTACATGTTCGCAGGATCTGACGTAGGTCCTCCTCTTCTCTTCTTTCAATGTAACTACTCCCCCAGATACATGTGAATTGGTATACACAGTTGGAGGTAACATGTGAGGGGTACTTGTCAATTTTTGACTGCACCGATGAAGAGGTTGTTCGGGATAGAGAGACTAATAACGCTGCAGGATATGTTCTAGACAGGGCTGCGCCTAATCTTTTATTAACCATTCTCATAATGTCATCGCTCTGTAAATCTCAACGCCTTATTTTACAATGACGCTCTGACAGTATGCTTGCTAATGGACAAAGGTTTGTTAAAAATTGTACACTATTTATATTAAAAATACTTCAGGTTGTATGCAGCTGATGAGAACCAACGAAATAAAATGGATCTAGATTATTCTGCGCCAATGTTTCTTCTTTCTTTGTTCATGGGTAATATTAGTTGCGTGCCACTCATCAGCCAATGCTCGCACTACAGTTTTATCAGAGGTCGGCTATGATTCAAACATCTCAGTAGAAATGTAAGTAACTGAAGCTCTCAATGAGGCTGGTCTGAACATCTGTGAAAAAAACATCAATCCCTAGAAAAGTGGAGATAATCGCTGAGGACGATTACCATTAGAAATGGAACTTAGTTCCAAGGATTCCATCTAATCTCCTCTCCACCTTATAACACCATAACTTAGTTGTCGTGTTTCAACCTGCGTCAGTCTGCTTATTGAACTGGCTACTATCCACAGTCGAGACTTTATATACCAGTGATAAATATATAAATTCTAGAGAACAAGTGAAAATCGAAGAATACTCCAGTTCTCATGAGAAGTCATGATCAGTAGGGTCCACCAAGTTGCGAGTGAGAAGCATTCACGGATTACTGAATACTATCTCAGTAGCTAAGAGGACAACCAGCTTGGAATCGTAATCGTAAGATCCTGGATTCGACCCCTTCTGGTGTCTGCTGAGGAGTCCAAAACTGGATCGAAGCTTTTGCCTTGGTACTTCTTGGTTTTTCCTGCTTATCTAACTGATGTCATTCTGTGATCAAACTTTCAACCAATTCTCGAAAGTGTTTACCAAGTGACAATGATTATTAGTAATAATAATAATGATTTATTTTATTCCCAAAAAAGTACTTGTGATACAGAATGGAGTTTTCAGCATCAATCACAATATTGCATGTAATTTCCTCAAATTATAAGTAAAATTAGTCGCACAGAAAATTTTCCACATTTACAATAGAGGTAATGACAAAATTTGCAGCATATAAAATGGAAATAATAATAACGATAACAGCTAAATTAGTAATAATAATACAAATAAAAGTTGCCGTGAACTTCTTTCACGCAGTATTGTCGATGCGGTATAGAAATCCTATCATATTTAAAAAAATTGAATATGATGTTCACTTTATATGATATGGTTAGAGGAGAAACAAAGATTAGAGCAGTCATAGAGACAAGTTGATGTTTGCAATTATGAGAGTAAAACAAACCAAGAAGCAACAGGACCATAAATATAATAGAAATAATAAAAGTAAAACTTGAAGTTATATAAGGATGGATGGGGTCAATTGTTTATTTACTAGATGAGGGAGAAAGGTTAGCTAATTCTTGCCTGACACTATTTTCATCACATAAACTACGTGCCAAGTATGGTATCATAGAATTTTTATACTTAGACGTGTGAAGTTACTTCTTGTTCTACTCTGAGGAGATGCAAGGTGAAAGCTGATGGTAAAGTGGATCCTCCAAGTCAGACGAAATCCCCTTAGCAAATTTATAGCACGAAGTCAAGTGCCTATCGACAATGACATTAACTATGTGGTCCACTGGGACACCATTCACTCTAATAATGGGCCGATGTCACTAATTTATAACTCTTCTGTGATGCAAACACAAAAATATGGGGAAATTTTGACAAGACACCTATTCTGAAGTGTTAAAAGACCTTAGTCTGACTAATGGTGTGTGTACGTGTGTGTTTGTTAAGAAATAAAACGTCTCATACCTTAGAAGAATACATCAATTTTGAACAATGCTGCTTTATAGTTATAAAAGACGTAGTTAAAAGAGTTCTAAAATGACGCAACTAACTCAGTGTAAACTGTGTTGTGCATATAGAGTTTATTTTTCCCTATTTGAGGAGTGTCAATTTGAAAAAATAAAAAAAACAATACAGAACAGCGCTATACTCATTCATTCATTATTCATCACTGATTTCTTCATTGAAATGCTTTCACACAAGAAGGAAAATAGGAGGGAACCAATGTGTCATTTACTCCTTGTAACAAGTGAGTCAATTAACTACATCTGCGTAGTTATTAGGAAAAGGTTATTAAATATGCAGTGAAAAAATAAAAAGGATTCTGTTTTCATCTGATATTTTCACTGTCAAAAACATTAAATCTAACACTACAAACTGTTGTCAAGTGACGCTACTTTTTCATTAATGTCTTAAAGTGATGGGATTCAACTATAATATCTTGAAGAAAATGCCAATCAGGTACAAATACAGTATGCATTTCGTTTTGAACAACTATATCTGTCGACGAAATATGAAATGGGATTAGGTATGTGTCTTAGATTTGCAGTTTTGAAAACAATATGCTGAAATCAGGAGTCAATTAAACCCCTGTCTCAACATTATAGGCATTGAGAAGGCATTCAAAAGCGTTGACCGCGAAGTAATTTGGAAACTACTCGGGTACTACGGCGTACCGCAAATATTCATCAACCTTATTCAACAGTTGTACGACAACGGAACATGCCAAGTGATCCATAACACAAAACTCAGCCAGGCATTTGGAGTAAACACAGGAGTCAGACAAGACTACTTGCCGATTATCACCAATGAATGATATTCCTAATTGTGGTGGACTAAATTGTCAGTCAAAAAGTGAGTGGGAAACAAGAAGACAGGGATATCCTGGACCGACAGACGTGAAGAACCTAGAAGACCTGAATTTAGAGCTGGAATGATTTATGTTTGATGTCACATAAAATCGAAGGCTTACAAGCGAAACCGACCGACAAACTGGTCAAAGAAGCACCCGGCGAAGACAGGACTCCAGGTGAACATAGACAAGACGGAGGTTATGAAAATAACCAACCAAGAACAACAAAAACAACATCCAGCGCCCATCACAATCAACGGGAGGGATTTCAAAGAGGTTACTTCATTGATTCACTTATCCAGGGAGCATTATCTCAACTACAGGCAGTCGGAACAGATGAGGATGTCAAATCGAATGAGAATCGGGAAGGCGAGAAACACATTCATCAACCTGAAACCAATCTGTAAATCCTCGTCACTCAGCATCACCAACAAAATTCGGTCGGATTTTCAATACAAATTTCAAGTCAGTTCTTCTGTAGGGATCAGATAATTGGCGGGTGGGTCACAAAGAATATTTCCAACCAACAGCCCGTTGCAGAC